>FR990132.1:11272217-12570550 GCA_905404295.2 Ochlodes sylvanus | reverse complement strand
CAATTCGGAATCTGTACCTACACCGAACTATAGGCTCATCTCCAATTATGTGAGATATTATGTGAGACTCCATATTTAGAATCAGCGCGATCTCATAAAGGAAATAGGGGTGATACTACACAATGGTATTACAGTTATTGTCGGTGTAGTCAACGACCCTTTTAGATCTAGTCAAGATGGCCGCCAGCCAGACTTATACACGTCTAACGAAAAATCATGCCCGAGACATGCACCTATCCTTTGGGCTATCTGCCAAGAGAAATGTGTTATAGAAATCTCCCTATCAGCCCAAAACTCCCCCAATATTCCAATCTTCATTCAAATTGTCTTGAGGGAAACGTATACCTATACTTAGATATAATCTAATCAGATGGCTGGGCATAGCCGTTGATAATTTTATTTATCCAAGAATCAGACAATTATCAAGTTTTTGAGTAAAATGAGCAATGATATTGTTGGAATAAGATAACCTGATCGAGATATACCTAATGTACTTTGTGATGGTGTAAATATTTGGTCTTTCGGTTAAAATAAAAACCACAACCCTCAACGACCCCCCCCCCACAGCTACTGAGCTATTGTTTCGAAGTAAAATGACACAGGATACTAGTAATTACATACATTGGAAACCGCTTAGCGAATTTAAAAACTTACACGACATCACTACGTAAGGTTAATCTACTAAAACTAGTCGGGCGAATCCGACAAGTAAAATACGTGAGGCAAGCCGTGATATAGTCGTAAATAAACTACATAAGGTTATCGAGAGAACTTCAAAATGCATAGCGTTATTTTTTAGTACGATGTTCATTAATGAAATGATGGACTAGCGACAGGTGACGGTTGAGACAATTCAACAAACTAAAATAAGATTAGTAATCTCGTGATTCAATGAAGTTGCTTGATGTAGGTTTGTTATTTATAACACGCAGTTAAAGTCGCTCAAAGCGGTGATAGTAATAAAATTAATGTTATACCTACAGAGTATATTTGAATACGACTTTGTTTCTTCTTACATAACTGTAATTTACTGTACAGTACCCATGTCGATCCATTGCACAACTGTGGAAGTCTTACGAATATTATACTTATTATTAAATTGTATGCGTTACGATTTGTAATAGGTTAGAGTTTTGATTTTTCCCTATTACAAATTCCCTATTACAAGAAGGTACCGACGACTGTCAAGCCTCCAGCCGGAACACAATAAGTCGTTTGGCGGTTTACTAAAGCAAGAGGTTAATAACCTAGCCTGGCGAGCTTCACGCAGAATAGTAGATAGTAGTAGAGCCTAGAGTTCGCCCGGGGAACTACTACCGCGCGCCATAGTAGTAGTACCGTTTCTATCGTGTAATCATTGTTTTACCAGCAATTTGGTCCAGTCAGAAAGGTGTGAAGTCGGTTATATTTTTTGGAGTCGACCATCTTGGTCCTCAAGGCTAGCATCTGTGATCGAATTAGAACAAAACTAACTTGCTAATTGGACTATTACTCAACGAACAGGACTAACTATCACTAACAAATGATACTGAGATAATGAGACATTTGTTAATGATAGTTAGTCCTGTCCCTAGCTCAGTCCTAATATTTACTAACAAACTAATGTTTTAACGCCGTTTCCTAACCGGACTAACTATCCTAATCTCCATTTGAGTTATGTTTTAGTGTTTGAGTTGGTTTGGTCAGTCACAGCTGTCATGGGCGGCAGCGAAAGGCTGGTGCATGCTCGTTTGCTACCTTAGTTCTATAAAAAAATACGAATGGCGATAATAATATTGATAATATCATTCGTACGCGAGGCTCTACCTCCAATCAAAACAAGATCTGTATTGAATCTAAGTCATACAACAATGTTCACCTGACAGCCGAAAGACAGGTGAATGATTATGAGATATTGGCCGTTAGATGCTAACGATGAATTAACAGACAGGTGAGCATCACAGATGTTAACAAATTTGATGCGCGTAGGCGCTACCGGAGTTGCCTCTATAGAACAAATAAACCAATACTAATAATACAATAAATTCTTTAAGAACAATAACAAAAAAATATAGAATTTAAGATTGTTAAAGTTTAGTAATGATTTCAGTTAAATTTTTCCTCTTGTTATCAATCAATCATTAAAGTTTATCGAATAATATTATGAACAATATACTACTGTTCTGTATCTGCTATAGGCTGCAATATGCAGGAATTATTAACAATCTCATTCCAGTCCACCAATCCGCACTGTCCACCAATCCGCACTTGGCCAGCGTGGTGGACTATGGCCTATACCCCTCACACTGTGGGAGGAGACCCGTGCCCAGCAGTGGGACAGTTATGGGTTGTGATGATGATGATTAACAATCTCATTAGTATTATGTTGGTGTAATTTAAAATATGAATTAGTTTTTTACTTAATAAGATATAATTATATATTAAAATTATTGCCATCAACTATATTTTTCTTTTTCAAATTTTACGGGCTTCCCGTATATATTATCGATAGTGCTGTTGCTATTTGTTGCACGTTTGTAACTAAGTATTAAAAAACTAAAAAAAAAAAAACTTTTATCCATCATAATTGTCTACCTACTGCGATTCGACCGAAGTGATTTTTGATTCTAATTCCGTCGATGTATCATTGGAACGTCGACGGTTGCAATGGCCGCTAATAATATCCCAGATTATTGACTCCAACCCGTCTAATCGTTTATCGAGAAAGATCTAGTTATCTAGAACGATCTACGGGTTAGTGGTAATGTCCAAAAGATGCTACCCGAAAATTTTCTATTCCTAAGATAAATTCTCGAAATGTAAAAGTAACGATGCATAAAACATAAAATGATAAGATAATTTTTACATCTGTTTATTTGAGTGACAAATTGCAAACTAAATTTAATATTGTAAGACCAAAGATTAATTGCCTATTTAACTCGAATATTAGCAGAAGAAACAAGAGCAGATAAAGAAGAAGGAAGGGAAATAAAACACGGAAACCTAACTAGAACATGGGAGACGTTAGTCAGACTATCAAAGATCTGAAAGACTTATTGGCACAACGGTCGCGAGCGACGCGACGCGTGATGTCAGTGGTCAATCCGTCGCTTGCACTAATCAATGGTCGAGCCAACCTTCCCAGCGCCTTGGCCAAGGGCGTACAAATGTAATATTTATTTTCAGCCGCAATTTTACTTTGAAAGAATTAGAGCACGAGGTTTGTTTTATATTTCATCATCACAACACTGTTATGTTTCAACGTCTCACGAGCTGAATGTTTCAACGAATTCATGTTAATGTGATGTGTCTATTAGGGGTGAAATATTAATAACATATTTTTTTATTACATTACTATTTACTTGTACTTACATTGTATTGTTGCTTCTCTCTTTATACCTTAACAGAGTCGTGTAAAGAAGCGCTTCAGCATTTTATCGAACATTGGGACGAAATCAATATTTTCACACCTAAATGATTTTTTACGCTAGGAGAGACAACAAAAAGAATAATAGACAACAATAAGAATAATAAATAGGCTGTTAAAATAATTTTATTTACGGATTTTTACAATGTTAAAATGTCAATAAAACATCGCATTACACCAGCAGAAAAAAATTGAGTTAAGTCAATCGAGTAAAATGATCGAATCAGGTTAATAAAAAAGGCAGCAGAAATTAGACCATGATCCACTTTCCCGACCAAAAGTACAACATGCAAAAATTTTTGATTAACGCCTCATCATCTCCGTGGAGTTGTTATAAATCAAACAAGAGTCGATTCTCCAAATATACTTCATCGATTTGGACGTTCGAAGGTCTAGACGGGTTTTTAACCGGAACCGAGGTTCACAATTTTGGTAAGTAAACTGGCGGCGCGCCAAATTATAAGACAAACGCATCTACACGTAACGAATGTGTAGCGCCCCCGTAATGTCTTGCAGACGACGTTCGCGTTATCGTCTCATGAAGAAAGAATATTCCGTGATATTCCAAAAAATCCACATCGATTTATCTTTGTCTCAATTGCAGGGTTTAATGATCGCTAGTCTGAGCCGTCTCAGCATGCTTTTGGCTCACTGACCTCCATCATATTGATACACTGAGTGGGCTCGTCATCTGATATTCATTATGATCTTCGTCACAAAACATTCACAAAACTTTACCAGCAGCCTTTACAGCACCAGCCAAAGTACCTTCGGGATTAAACTGGATGATATAGAGCCTAGCGATCTTTTGAAAAGAGGGAACCGGCGTTGTACCCTCGTCTGTTCTTTCGCTGCGTCCACTATGAGCGGAGGACGGCCGCTTGGACTCAAAGATCATCATTATCATTTCTTTTTATCACTGTCCATAATTTATTTTCAGTTTATCTTCTACAGAAGGGCTGTCAAATCTGTAGATTTATTAAATCAGCCCAAAATGGCATGAATCAAGTAGGCAGGAAAATTGGATCATGATCAAGTGTATGTTTGTGTAGTGTGTGTGTACATTTAAATAATATTCAGATCTGTGCTTGCAATAATATTACCTACTTCCCAATGCAACAGACCATTGATTAACGAGATGTAGGTACCTATTCGTCCAGTGTGCTGTACATTGTAGACAGAGGTCACTAGCCTCTCATCTGGAGCTAAGATTTCACGATGTCTTGCTATCATAAAAAAACCGCAGCAAACACTTCAATTTACGAAAAAAGAATATGACTTTGTGAAACGATTGTTTTATATACCCATTTCCCCTGTTTATTACGTACTTCTCTTTAGTATCATTGACCAAAGATTTACCTGGAGGCCTTTTAACAATAGATCTTCTGTATTATTTTTCTTATTACTTGTTGACGGTAAACTTGTCGATACTGTTCATCAATTATATATTTTTCTAATAAAATCATGCAATAATGAATACCTTAATTAGGAGAATCTTCCGCACTAGGTCACGAACGTGCGTCAACCACAGGGATAGGCAGAAACTCCTGACCGACGTAGGCGTTGCCATTTCGTTTGTTTTGTTATAAGTTAGTACTTTCCAACAGTCCAACCTGTTAGAAATTGGCGATGAAGCCCAAAATGGGAGGACTCTTAGTCCGGCTGTCTAGCTACCACTCTCTTGCTTGAGCCAGCCGCAAAATGATTTGTCGTGTTACTGCTTGGGGTTTGAGAGCCAGTATTTTCATTATTTGCTCTTCTTTCTTTAGCCGGCAACGCAACTGCCATGCTTTTGGTGTTACTGATGTCCACAACGGTGACGACTTACATCGGGTGGCTCGTCTGCAATTTTGTCTGATATTAACATAGAAAAAAATAAATAGGCGGCTAGCTATCCTACTACTTCGGTCTCTTACTACAGTAGGCCAGCACTGCACTTTATGGTTTAGTCTTGCTACCATTGACTTATTATAATAAGTCAATGCTTGCTACTCCTGCTCATTGATTACGCTTACCTATAACTTAAGTTGCAGATAACCATTTTAAGTTACTAAATCCTTCATCCTTCATAAACATGTTTCAAGAAGCCCTCAATTTATCATAAGAATCACCTCACGCGTTGTAACTGACCGATGTGAGTCAGATAGCCTCATTACAGATCGGTTCTTGCAGATCGTAACACTCATTTCAACTCCCCTCTTGAACCCCACCGCTTAAGGAACGCAAAGTACGTATGTTTTAAATTCATTTATAGCTGCTTTGATGTAACTGCTTTCATTACGAGTACACGGATCGAAACTGCCGCGCTTGCTTTTTATTGTAAAGATTACTTACATACATACATGAATAGTTCAAAGAGCCAAAGGGATAGCCATTTTGTAAGATATACAAAGAGTAATAAAAACCTTTAGATCGCTGCCTATCAATGATCGACGAAATGATGCAGGTATTTTCAGTTTTTTCTCAAGAAATAAATTAACTAGCTACCCGCCCCAGCTTCGCACGGGAAGTAGGGCATTTTACCTACATGTTTTTACCGTCATATTGTTGCGTCGAATATAATATATAATTATGGTTGTAAGACTCGCGCTTGAATTTATTTTTACGCGCGGAAGGTTTCATTTTCCGATAACTCATAAGAGATATTCATTTAAATTATATGATGTAAAGGCTTATCATAATAGGTATGCTTGAAATGCTTAAGGTAACTTACATATTTAAGTCGATGAGGATTAATAATGTGTCCCTCTACTCGTAAATAGCTTTCTTATTACCGCATTGTACGTGACCATTTTTTTTTAACTTATAATGGGTATAGTAAGCTGTCCTTAAAAGATAGACGATATTATGCCATCGTGGACTCTATTATAGACCAATAAAAGAGGAATATTCACCTATACATTGTTTTGTCATGTCTCAAAGGGATTAGGCAGCGTTTTTGCTGAAAGCTCCCAGGCGGCCTGATTTTTACCGATTTTCTCAAATATTCTCAACCAATTTATACAAAACTTTAATAAGTACATATAAACCTTCCTCTTGAATCACTATCTATTGAAAACCCGCATCAAAATCCGTTGCGTTGTTTTAAATATCTAAGACATAACACAAGACAGACATAGCGACTTTGGTTTATACTACTTAAATGTTAAGATAATTGTAAAGATAACGCTACACACTCTTAGCCCCATACTAGGATAGGAGCCCTATGTCGATGTATCGTGTGTGCCATGGACGACAAACAAAGACAAAAACATATTAAAGAAGAAGAAAACAGAAATTTAAAATCATTATTAAAATTTCCGCCGCTAGCAATCGAAGCCAGGCCCCTTCGAACGGCAATCCAGCAGAGTAAGCATTGCGCCATACGTATCATAAAACACTGTTTTTTTTTAATGTCTGATAGAAATTTCCAAGAACGGCCGCAACAACAGTGCATGCACAGTTATCTTTTCGAAAACCAACTACGCCATTATAGGCGTCAGTTATTAGATTTAACATATATTTATGTACCTAGTTTAAAAAATATGCTGAAAAACAAAGCACTTGACAATGTTTACAATAATATTCTCTTGGACTTTTGAACATGTTTGTTTTTGCCATAATATTCGATGACTCTTAACAAATAAAAACTAGTTACGTACGTATGATGTATGTATCGTAAGAGTTTTCTGAAACCGCTATTTATTGTGTGCGGTGCTATTTGTTGCAGTTTTTAGATTTATGAATAATTTAGAAAATAATATTAAGAAGTAAAATATATTATAAATTAGAAAGTAGTGTTGAGTTGTCAAAAAGGATCACACTAAAGCATTTCTTATGTAACAGTGATTAAAATTCTCGATGTGGAATTTGACAAATTGTTTCATGTGGATGTCTACCAACGGACGCTAATGTTTGGTCTATAATTACGAAGGCGCCCACGTCTTCCTATGTTTAAGTGACCTAATATTAGTTATACGAAGTTTTCAAACAGTAATTCTAGGCCAACCGCAAAGGAAGTCGAAAAGCAAAACTCGACATACGATCTTGCGCAATGTTTACACGTATGAGCTAACGTTATAAGCCTGAGGGTAGTTACACAATCGCACACTAGCGCTACCAACAGTTGGAAGGTTCCAAAATCAATATAGGCAGCTTCCGTAGCGTCTAGACTCGATAGCGTTTAAACTATGATTCACGACGCAATGCGGAAGAAATAAATGCAAGCATCAGTTACAAACTATATCCACTGCCTGAGCAACCCTACAGAAATTTTCCTAGAAACACACGCTAATAGCAGAAATAGACGAGTAAAGATTGAGGTTAGGAAAACGCCGGCTACGTTATGATATGAAAATAATATTATATTAATAAAATAAAATGAGGGTATGACAAAATAAACACTCTGATTCATTCTGGAACTGGCAGACATGTTGAAACTCTACACTTGAAAGTATTCCAGTAAGCACGTGTTAAACCGTTTTTATAACTTGTCGAACGGTTCTTAGATGGGTGACAGATAAAAAAGCGGGAAATTAAAAAAAATACTGTACCGGTAGCGCGGAAATCTCGAAAATCCAGCACTCACTGTCACTTTGCCACGATTAAAAAAAATTGAATTCACTTGAATTTTCACAGGCGCGTTCCAAATTTGGTGTTAGACTTGTGTTTTTGATACGCCGTATACGTGTTTTCCAAGTGAACGATTTCGGTACCGCGCGTTCGGTTGCGATGGTTTTGGGAATGTCGACGGCAGTTGACGATAGACTGAGGAGGGCGGGCGGATTCGGTAGCGTTCGGCTGCTTTCGGCCGCCTTAATTTTAGAACTTGGCTCTCTCCCCGGTTTTATATAGCCGTGAGTACATCGTATAAAGCGTATGCGAGATGCGGTCGCCGCGTGTATATATAGGAATTACCGCTTTTTATTGAGTGGATTGGAAATATTTGCACACC
The DNA here is from genome assembly GCA_905404295.2 of Ochlodes sylvanus. Taxonomy (NCBI): domain Eukaryota; kingdom Metazoa; phylum Arthropoda; class Insecta; order Lepidoptera; family Hesperiidae; genus Ochlodes; species Ochlodes sylvanus. The sequence continues at coordinate 12,562,211 of FR990132.1, read as the reverse complement.
AAATGGTGGCTGAGAAATTTTGGCCCAGCTGCCTTTTTTGGGAATCGTAGTTCAGCATAAAAATAAAAGTTTTCGGTTTAAAAATTGAACTACAGTAGTACTTATAAAATTGCTAGGCGTTTGGTATCAACAGGTTAAAATAGAACGAGCGAAATTTTTGACTTATAGAAGATTGCTCTCCGTGCAAACATGGTATTCGACCTATAGACGACCTTATAGTGCCTGCCGTAGAATCGAAGGGTTCCGGGTTTGATTCCTTACGAGGTAGGCGTAGATGTATGCGAGTTTTGTTATTGGTGTCGTTATAATTTACTAGCTTTCCACTCACAGCCTCGCCCGCGTGTAATTCGGTTCTTCAAAATCCTTTCTTAGTTCTCACTTACGTCACATGAGGAACCTACATACAAAATTTCAAGTGAATCCATTGAAGAAATAAATAGTTTCAGTTTATCCCCTAAAAGGGAAAATTTTCAAAATTCCTCACTTGATGTTTCCTTACACTCTCCAAGGAACATACATTCCAAATATCAAAATTGCAAAATTGGTCACCAAACTCTTCATCAATCTGCTCTGAACCAGTCTGACGGTTAATCCTTCAAGTTCACAATGTGAATAGCGTAATATCATAGAGTGCTCTAAGTTAAAGGTGAGCAGACCATTTTTTTAAATCAAATAATGTTTTACCTCAGTCCTTTGCATTACCGAAGACGCAGGATAATGACATAATTATGTTCGTCTCTTCTTTTTGGACCACCTACTAATGTACTATACATCGCGTGATAAGATGGCAGCAACCCGTTAGTTCCCCTCATAACTCATAATTGAAAAGGTAGGCTAGGCATGTTCTATTGCGCTGCCTCAATGCGGATTGATGGTGGCAGACTTAAGTGGCAGATAATAGTTTGAAAAACACGCTTTTATAATGCTAGTTCAATTATGCAATACATTTTAAACTATAGCATAGCTTTTATTGCGGGCCTTGAGCTTGGGGACCGAATCCAGAAATTCCGTAACGAAAAAAACCTGACACCCCCTGTTCGCGCGTAATCGACGACAGCAACCGACGGCTGCCGACAATTGCCGAGGCGCGCGCGCCATTTAAAAAACTTTGACAATTGAGTGGACAGAACTCTCAAATCGACATATTTTGTAAAACTACTATTCGGATTACATCTTATGAAAAAAAATTCAACGTTTTATTTACGCATACACACCCCCAATCAGCGCCATCTAGTACCTTAATACTAAGGTATGGTACGTATGTTTTCTACAAACTAGATGGCGCTGTTCTGATATAACTATATAACTTCTAATAATTATAATTGCATAAGTTGATAAAAAATGCTATGCAATAGTTTTACCGCGGCAGTCTCCGAGTGCCACATTTAATTTTTTAGTCACTGTGTTGTTAACCATTGAGGAGACCCCTTGTATGGAGCCAATCCTAAAGGTAGTATATATCATAAAATTGCATTGTCAGTGAAACTTAGTAATGCAATGTGCAAAATTAAGGAGTGCGCACATTACAACGACTCCACGACCGACCGACGCCAACGCGACTAAAACCTTGACAAAGCTAACATTCAATTATGAGCCTTATATCTTTGAAGGTAAGGTTGAATTTCGAACTTACTTAAAAGCCCTGTACGGCTCGCCCTACACCCATAGCCGTTCCGTTTCGAGACCAACGCGTCGACGTTGCGTTGACGACTCACCGTAGACGAGTAGTCCACGCGTCGACCGACACAATGACGTAATGTAGCGTCGGAGTTGAAACGGAGTGGAGACGGAGTCGAGTTGACGTCGATGAAGCGTTGATCGCGGAACGGAACGTCGGAGTTGAAACGGAGTGGAGTCGGAGTGGAGTTGACGTCGAGTTGGTGTAATGTGCGCACTCCTTTATTCTTTATAGTAAGAGAAAGCAATACTTTAATACTACTTACTTCAGCTTGCAGGATTTATCCGGAACATACATACAGATATTGCAAGTTGATTAAAAGTTTTTAAATATTGAATTAAACCATACATGTACTTAGTATGGCCTTTAGCCAATTGATGATTCGATTTACGGCGCGTTTTCTATCTTTCTTGACCGGCAACGCATTCCTTTGGTATTATTGATTGATGTAGGTAAGTACATTGTCTATGAGCGACGGAGACCACTCACCAATCACCATTATGGCCACCTGTTGCAGACATTAATAAGTGGATAAAGTTTAAGTAAAACATTTTAACATTTTTTAGGAGGTTAAACTTACATTGAATGTAGGTCTGACATTAAAAAGAGTTAAAGGCCGAAAAAATAACGTCCAAGGCTAGTATAAAAAAAACTCCTTCTGACTTTTCGACTGTAGCTATGACAGTATTGACATTGACAGTTCGGTGCTGTTGTTGTGATACTTGTGATTATGATTTGTGATTGTGACTTGTTTTGTTAGTTGTTTTGATTTTGACTTTTGTTACTTGGATGGTTTGGTTGGTTATAAATAAAAACACTTCAGTTCAGTCCTATTTTCTTTATAATTATATGTTTAGCTCAAATTAATTGTGACTATTTTTAGAATAGCAAATAGCTTTGCTATAGAAAAACGATGTTTATGAGTACCTGATTGTTAAGCGATAGTCTCATTTGTGTCGGAATTCAAAAAGCTTTGCAATTTTCGTAGTTCTTTTACAGCATAATGTTTAATCCGGATATAAATGACTATCAGCTAACTTCGATAATCGCGGAGTGTTGTGGAGGCGTCGCTGTGGTGTATTCAGCTCTGTACAAACCAAGCAATCAAAATGTGGCCATCAAGAGGTATTTTGTTGACAAAAGCAAGGAAAAAGCCAGTTTGATTCAGGTGAGGTATTCAGCTGTTTGTTTTATTTTATCTGATTGTTATTATAATAAACAGACAAACATGCTGATTGGTCACCTGATGGGTAGTGATCTCCGTCACCCATGGACTTCAGCAACTTCAACAAAACCATGAAGCTACAATGCAAAGCTGGTAAACAAAGATAAGATGGCCAAAATAAACATTACTTAGTCTTAATGTTCCTCATTTACAAACCACCATTTACAAATGATTTGTTAATCTGTTTTAATTTCAAATAAAAAAACATTTTAAATTCCAGCAAGATATTCTAACCAGGAAGGAACTTCAGCATCCCAATATCCTGTGCTACTTGACATCCTTCGTCCACGGCTGGGAGCTTTACGTGGTGTCACCGCTCATGAACCTGGGCTCCTGCAGAGACATCCTCGACAGATACTTCCAAGAGGGTCTACCGGAGCTGGCCTGCGCCCTCATACTGAGAGATGTGCTTCTTGGACTGCAGTATCTACACAAACAATGCTATATCCATAGGTTGGTCCTCATTTACTTTTATAAACATACATTTATAAGTTATACGTACAGACTACTATACATTTTATTACTATCTAGACTTGAGACTAGCAGACTAGGCGTCTATATAATAATAGTATGTAAAAAGCTCTCAAACGGGCAGCCTTACATGCCAACAATTTTTAAATTTTCATCTCTTAAGTACCAAATATTCAAATACACATTTATTAATACAGAAGTATCCGAGCAAGCCACGTCCTCCTGGACACGCACGGCAGCGTGCGGCTGTCGGGGCTGCGCAGCGCTGCCAGCATGCTGGTCCGCGGGCGCCGCCAGCGCCAGCACGACCTGCCGCCGCCGGACCACGACAACGCCAACCTCATGTGGCTCAGCCCCGAACTGTTGGAGCAGGTTTTAATTTATTCATTTATTTAAACTTTATTGATCACAATAACATAATATTAAGGTACAAATGGTGAGCTTAATGCTAAGTGCATTCTCTACCAGCTAACCATCAGGCCAAACAGTGGTTTGAATAGTTAATAGGGATAATATAGGGATGCCTGTATTTACATACATGCGTACATACGTACATACATACATACATACATACATACATACATACAAAAATACACACATACATACCTATAACTTATAATATATATATTTATACATAAATAATAATATGACGATTCAGGAGTGTCTCGCAGGTCACGATAATCACGCAAACAGCCCTTCTGTTATGAAATGCCGACGAGTTGACATACAAGCTCTGTTTTTTTGGTATTTTCCCCGAGCCTTCAAGCCCTCAATGCTATTCCCGCGATTTCTGCAATCCTTCTGTACAAGAGCCAAATCTTGACACCTCACCCCAGAGCATGACGTCACCTCGCCAAGCTGTCACTACTGCCAGCTTGACGTTCCACAACAGATTACAACTTGACAGACCTCGCGATCTTCACGAACCATAGATAACCAATACCATCGATTCACGCGTATCATAGACTAATCTGTACCTTTGATTTACCATCATCACCGACACGGCCATCTCTGACCTGTCACACGTCTCTGTGTGACTTCGTTATGTATGTACTTCCATCACAATTGCTCTGTCCGCAATTTTCTTATCAATTCAATCAATTGCCAAAACTCCATTCGGTTAGATGTCTCCTTGATCCATCCTCAAGAACACTCTACCAGCGGCAACACTTAAATATTTGACATTCGAGTCACCTCATACCGGTAACAACAAAACACCAACGCGAGTTTCTCTCCAAGCTCGGCCCTTTCTGACCAATAAAGGCAATCTCAAAAATCTAGTCTCTGTCCGACCTGGTCATTGTTACCTCATACCGGTAACAACAAAACACCAAGGCGAGTTTCTCTCCAAGCTCGGCCCTTTCTGACCAATAAAGAGCAATCTCAAAAGTCTAGTCTCTGTCCGACCTGATCATTGTTACCTCATACCGGTAACAACACATCATCACCGCTTTGCTCACAAAACATAGACTCTATCTAGCTATAACATCAGTGCCTTAGGCAAGCACAATCACAAGGGACCTTTCCCATCAACTGAGCACTGTGTTGATCACTAGGCCCATCTGCCTTTATTTACCTCGTTACCTACTCAATGTTACATCAATTCAACAATAACAACTTGACCTTCAGGCACTTTCATCATCAAAATCACGGCTAACAAATTCCTTCATCAAACCCAACCAGGTTATTAAGAATTATAAGGTCAAACAAACATACTGGTTAACAATACTGCTCATATCAAATTAACTTTTCTCAAAACAACTTAATTTTTCACAAAATAAGTTAGTTGGTTTTTCTTATAAAAAGCTAGGATTTCTTATAACAAATTGACTTTTCTTACAATAATTTAACATTTTCCAATTCAATTTTATTTCACTTAAAAGTTAGCTTTTGTTCATGACAAGTTACCTTTTTTTTTTTACCAAAACAACTAGATTGTTCTCAAAGCAACTTCGCTTTAAAAGAGTTTTTGACCACAATAGGGGTCCCTTTTTTTGGCCTAAGCAGGCAAATAAGCGGACGGGTCACCAGATAGTAAGTGATCACCGTTGCCCATGGACATTGGTAACACCAGGGGCGTCACCAACGCGTTGCCAGCCACGAAGGAAGCCAAAGACCCACTTCTTGAAGGACCCCATGTCATAACACCGTCATAGCTTTTAGATTCTAAAACCTAAACAATGGTCATTTCATTAAATTAAATTAGGTACTTTTCATCAACACAAGGTGTCTTTTCTTAAACCAAAACTGTAGTATGTTATAATGTTATTTGAGGGTAAATTAATAAAAACAGTGTTAAACCAACTAGCGTGTGTTTCACTACATGGTGGCAGCGGTGCGTCAATTAATTATTGATTCACATGTTAATTCGCGAGAATAGCAGTTTAAATAGTGTCAGTTTCGTTTATTAGTCGGTGTACGTGTGATAATAAGTGCCTGACTATGGAACACGCGCGTCCTCCAGCGGAATTATCACTCGAAGGCGGGCCGGCCACGCGGGCCGAGTCGTGGCGCCGATGGCGTAGGCTGTTCGATGTGTTCATAAAAGCCTCTGGAGTGAGCAAGAAGCCGAAAGAAGTTCAGGCTAGTTTGTTGGTTAACCTCATCGGTGAGGCGGGTTACGAGATCTTTACCACATTTAAGTTTGAGGAGACCGAAGATGAGAACGATATAAAATGTGTACTAGAGAAGTTCGACAAGTACTTCGGTGCTAAACCGAATATTACGATGCGACGTTTCAAATTTTTTACCCGCAATCAGGCCGACGGAGAAAATATCGATGAATACGTTACCGCCTTGCGACTTTTAAGCCAGCAGTGCGAGTTTGGCGATTTACACGATAGCTTACTACGCGACAAGATCGTTTGCGGCATCGTTAATAATACTGTAAGGGACCGTTTACTTCGATCGGACGAGCTAACCTTGTCGAAGGCTATACAGATATGTCAGGCGGCTGAGATATCAAAAGAAGAAAGTTTTTGTATACATGGAGGGTCGGAGGAGGTGCAGGTGAACGCAATGTCAGGTCGGGGAGCCATCAGCGGAGCGCGGGGCGGCCGAGCGCGGCACCGCGGGGGCGCGGGGCGAGGGGCGCCGCGCGGAGCCCCCGGTGCAGCCTATGTGTGCGTCCGCTGCGGCGCCCAGCGATGTCCAGGTGGAGACCGATGTCCAGCACGAGATGCATTGTGTTTCGCATGTGATAAGAAAGGACATTTTTCGCGAGTGTGCAAGCTAAAGGAAGTGAAGCGTAAAGTGTTAAATCTAAGTGTAGACAGTACGTCGGAAAGTGACAGTGAAGTGTTTTACGTTAATACTATAGTCGGGGACAGAAAGCCGGGTGAGTCGTTAAAAGAATGGGTACAATACATGTCATGTAATGGTAAACGGTTTTTGCTTAAAATTGATACGGGTTCAATGATAAATGTTATTTCTAAATATGAATTTTTAAATTTGGGATTATCTATTGATAGTCTTAAACCGTTTACCAAACGGGTACATTCCTTTACGGGAAATCGTTTGCCTATAATCGGTTTTGATAATTTAAATATTAATTATAACAATAGGTCTTATGTTTTACCGTTTGTTGTTGCTGATTTGAATTGTCAAAATATATTAGGATTAGAAGCATGTATTTCTATGAAGTTGATTGAGCAAGTTGATTTAATTAATTTTGATAAATATGCTGGTTTATTTGAAGGATTAGGAAAGTTACCCGGGAAACACAATATTGCTATAGATAAAACTGTTCAACCTGTAATATGTCCTACTAGGAAAATTCCGTTAGGGCTTAAAGATAAATTATTAGTTGAGTTGGATAGAATGGAACGGCTCGGCGTCGTGAGGAAGGTCTCACACCCGACTGACTGGGTCAATGCAATTGTTTTAGTAGCAAAAAAGGATGGTAGCATTCGTGTGTGTTTGGATCCTAGACCTCTGAATAAAGCGATCCGGCGTGCGCAGTTCACGCTGCCGACCGTGACGGAGCTGGCGGTGAAGCTGCGCGGCGCCAGCGTGTTCAGCGTGCTGGACGCCCGCTGCGGCTTCTGGATGGTTCAGATAGACGACGCTAGCGCCGACCTTTGTACCTTCGGTACACCCTTTGGGCGATATCAATTTTTGCGTTTACCATACGGAGTAAGTTGTGCACCTGAAATGTTTCATGCGAAACTTAGACAACATTTGGAGGATTTAGAAGGCGTGGAGTCATTTATCGATGACGTCATAGTATGGGGTAGCACGAAGGAGGAACACGATAGAAGGTTGGAGGCATTACTACAACGTGCGCAGCAAATAGGCATTAAATTTAATCGTGATAAATGTAAATTCGGTGTTTCTCAAATAAATTATCTCGGTCACAAGTTCGATGCTAGCGGAATGCGAGCCGACGAAGATAAGGTTAAGGCGATATTGGATATGCCTCGACCGACCGATAGGAAGTCACTGGAGAGGTTCCTAGGAATGGTGAACTACCTCTCAAAATTTATACAAAATTGTTCAGAGAGTGTAAACGTATTGCGCGCCTTGCTGAAAAAAGATGCGGAGTGGCTATGGGAGTCTCACCATTCCAAGGCAATCGAGGAACTCAAAATGAAGGTAGCGAGCGCCCCGGTGCTGGCGCTGTACTCGCCGGACGCGCCGGTGGTGCTGTCGGTGGACGCCAGCGCCGTCGCGGTGGGCGCGGTGCTGCTGCAGGACGGCCGCCCGGTCGAGTTCACCTCGCTCACACTTACAGATACTCAAACGAGATATGCACAGATTGAGAAGGAGATGCTTGCAATAGTATTTGCCGTGGAACGCTTCAGACAGTATATATATGGTAGGTCTGACGTCACAGTTCACACGGACCATAAACCGTTGGAATCACTATTTAATAAGCCCTTAGTATCGGTGCCGATTCGGTTGCAGCGCATGATGATGAGAGTACAAGGGTTCGATATTAAAGTGGTTTATACACCCGGTAAGTATATGTATATAGCGGACACTTTGTCGCGGGCCCCGTTGAATGAGTTGATGCATGACCGCGTATCTCAAGAAATAGATTTGCAAACCTGTTTCTTATTAGAATACGTACCGTACAGTAATGAGAAAATGCAATTAATTAAAAAGGAAGTGGAGTTGGATGGCGACTGTAAACGGTTAATCTTTTATATTAAAAACGGTTGGCCTAAAAATAGGCGCGACGTGAGTGACCACGTCAATGTATTTTGGCCGTATCGTGATCAACTACACTATAGTGGTGGAATCATTTTTAAAGGTGAATGTATATTTATTCCCCGCGCGTTACGAGAGGGCATGTTGAAGATAGTGCACGAGGGTCACTTGGGTATCGAGCGGTGCAAGCGGCGCGCCCGCGAGGTGATGTTCTGGCCGGGGCTGGGCGAGGACGTGGAACGCGTGGTGCGGCGCTGCGCGACATGCGCGCTGCACGCGCCCCGCCCGCGCCGCCAGCCGCTCGCGCAACACGCCGTACCGCCGCTGCCGTGGCACAAGCTGGCCTCCGATATTTTTGAGTACAAGAGACGTAGGTATATAGTTCTCGTTGACTACTTCTCGAACTATGTTGAGGTGGGGGAGTTGACCGGCATCGGTAGCAAACAGGTTGTCGACTTTATGAAAGCACAATTCGCGCGACACGGCATTCCAGCCGAGTTAGTGACGGACAACGGCCCCGCTTACAGTTCCGGACAATTTAAAAAGTTTATGCAGGAGTGGCAAATATGTCACGTTACGTCATCCCCCCATCATCCACAGTCGAATGGGAAGAGTGAGAGAACTGTTCAGACGGTTAAGAACCTTCTTAAAAAGAGTTTAGATTCGGGAGAGGATTTTAATTTGAGTTTACTTAATTTTCGATCTACGCCGAGAAACGGGTTAGACTCTCCGGCGCAAATGCTTATGGGTCGACGTCTGAGAACAAAATTGCCCATCGCTTCAGAATTATTAACTCAACAGGTTGACAACGTCAGTAATTATCGGGCTTTGATGGCACAAAGATCTAAAGACAAAAACATGTATAACAGAACGGCGAGGCCGCTGAGGCCTGCATCGGTAGGTGATAAGGCGACGTTAATATGCAATGACCATAGAAAACCGGTTTCGATCGTTGAACGAACGTCTGAGCCAAGGTCGTTTATAGTGGAAGACGAACACGGGCGTAGATACCGACGCACACGTGGCCAGCTGGTGGTGCGAGCGGCGGGCTCTCGACGTCCCGCGGCGCAACAGCAGCAGCCACCGCATTCCCCGTCGACACCGGCTGCTCATTTCCGTCCCGCGGTCACTGGATATCACCGTAAAAGGGTAACCGATTCGAGTAACAGTAAATCTCAGGGGGCGTCACCGCAGCTGGCGTCAAGTTCGGTCGATAGTACTCCGTCACCATCACCTCCAAAATTTAAAATAGAAAGGTCAAAGGAGCGAACTGCACGAATGCTGACAAATTCTCGAGAATGGGATTAATTTCAAGTTTCACTTATTTAAAATTTTAAATAGGTATTAATAATACATTTTAAATAACTGTTATAATAAAACAGTTTCGTGTAAAACAGAAATCATTATTATGTATTCTGCAGGTATTTGTTCGGTTAATTAAAATGTATAATTTTCGCATTAAGAATAAGTTACATTGCATTGATTACATTAGATTAGATTTAGGTACATTAGGTTACATGCGTTATTTCATTTTATTAGAATCGATTTGGGTAGATAAGGGTTTTGAACTTGAGTGTGGGTGCAATTGTGAGTTTGGATATTGTTACTTTTTTTTTTCAACTGTACTTTGTTTTTTTTTTTGTTTGTTTGTAAGGGAAAAGATGTAGTATGTTATAATGTTATTTGAGGGTAAATTAATAAAAACAGTGTTAAACCAACTAGCGTGTGTTTCACTACAAAGTAAGTAGTCCATCTCAATATTAAAATAAAACAGGTTTTGAAACAACACCCCCATAAACATATCTTGAAATATTCTTACAAAAACCAGAGTTCAACTCATTTACATAGCTCTTATGTGACACCCTGACTTAACAGTTACCAAAAGTCTTAATAACTACAGTAAAAGACCTAACATGTGTCATCCATTGCCCCACAGTTCACTCTGGTAACTTCTGTCTAGTTACCTAGTCTCCGTAGTAGTTTAATAGTTACATAGCCTGATACAAGACTAACCATGTGACATCTATACCACCACAAATCGTCTATTCTTGTGGCAAACCTCCATTTGGTTTGTAGAACTCTCGCCTCCCTCTGGTAAGACCATATCAGCTATAACAATTGGCCACAAGGCTAATCTGTCTGATAACATCTATCCCGTTACAACACTCTTAGTACTCATGCAGTACAGGAACAGTCCCGTTACATCAATCTTAGTACTTATGCAGTACAAGATACAAGAACAGCCAGTAATTACCATCCAATTACTCAATGCCAGTAATTTCCATCCAATAACTAGATTACTCATGTTAATTAAGCTGATGAACTCAATCCGAACTATCTGACCTGTACTGAACATCTCTATGTGATGTGATAATACTTCTGACCAGTAAAAGATTATTGGTAGCTTACATGTATCGTCTATCCTGATATAAACATAGCCAACTTATAGCTTACTCACTAGTTAACTCACTAACTCTTAGTTCCTTAACACCCTCCAAAAACAGTATTACTAAACACCTCTCTCAAGTGTTGTTTAAGGGCTATGCATTGTACAATAACAACAATGATCAAATAATCATTTCAAAATGTTTCGTTCACAAGTTTGCTAAATTGTAATAATCTTTTCAATACAAAAGGACTATTATTAAATAAACACTGCATAACTATAACACATCATAATCCATAGGTAGTGTCAATTGCCATTCATTATTCTTGAACAGGTGTATACTTAGTTCAAATAGATATTGACTATTATTCAAATCAGTGCCAAGCTGGTTATACATTAAGAATAATAATAATACTCCTCCATCATCCAATATTCAATACTCCAATACTCCACACATCAAGCTATTTATGAATACCAATAATAAGTACCCGAGTGTAAGTATGTTTCACCATAACAATTAGTAACATGAACACAGGTTAAATTACTTTTCATTCTAGGTGTCAAAATGCAAAAAATGCACCAAAAACAGGCACATAACAATAACACAGGTTTACCATGAATTCAGTATGGTTTAATTATTCATTAATGATACTAATTTACTAAGCCATATCATAATCATATGATGCAATTACAATTATATTCCCATCTTAAAGATTGTATTAACCTAGCAGTTAGTAATAGCAAGTAGAGCTAATACCATCATATTTATCTGCCACCTACATTATCAGTAATCCCTGTGTGATAAAACCACAGATTACACAGGTACCTCAACAGGTTATTCTTTGTATGTACTTAGCTTCAAGTTTAATTTGATTAAACTCCTGGTACTTAACTACTTACCTCTTAACTACAATGTTATCAAGAACCAATAAGTTTAACTCCCTTATAACTATTACTTTGTATTTTTCAATACCTCATATCAACAATATTCATCACGTCGTCAACTCTGATTTGGTCATTATTAATTTTGTATTGTTCTGTTAATAATATCAAACCAACATCTACTTTGTGCATAACAACTCAAAAGTACCTGTTTCAGTACAAACATTTATCAAATCAATAGTCAACATTAAACATTAAAGGATAACACACACAATAAAAACAACAACAATAAGCCCTTTATTCTGAGATCAGGGACAGAACACCCGCCGGCAACACGTCTTATAGGATGCCACCAATCCCAGTATGCCCCCCGGCATAGGCCTCCTCTAGCAGTTTCCACTGTGTTCTATCCTGAGTCACTCATCTCCATCTTGGGCCAGCAGTCAACCTGATCTCATCCTCCCATCTAATGTGCTGTCTACCACGGCTTCTCTTTCCATCCCTAGGATACCAATCCGTAACCGCCTTACACCATTTTCCTTTTCTGTCGCGCATCATGAGCCCAGTCCATCTCCACTTTTGCTGGTCAATATGCTGGAACATATCACATCACAATATAAATACACACACAAAACCCCGCACTAAGACTCCCCATGTCGCGGGTAGCATGGACCACACATCACTAACACCCACGTCCCGAGAACACCATTTATCCATCACAACACAGAAAACATCTGCCCCGGCCGGGAATCGAACCCGGGACCCCTTGCTTCGCATGCAGGGCCACCATCAATTAAGCTATGGGGTCGTCAATAGTGAACAGATTAATTAAATTGAACTGATATTCACAAACTTTGTTTTTAAACCAAATATTTCTTTAAGTTCCAATAATTAAGCACTTTACCTTACACTTTACCATAACACACTTATGGTAAGTCAATACATTACATATTGCTGCAAAATGACATACGATAGTGATAGTTATCATAATATCAAAGAACTATATTCATCATGACTTCTTGCTAAGAGTACTTTACCTTGTTGTCATACCTCAATAACAATCTTTTTATTTTAAAATTGCAATTCAATTTAATGTTGGTTCCGGACACAATATTATACTTACTGAGGTACTGACTATTCTGTCTTAACCAAACCTCGATATAGGTATTCCAATACCTAAACATAAAAACAAAGACAACACAGAGATACCTGATAAATCCTTCAGCATGTATCTGTGCTGTGAGTACGTGAGTAGGCACTTTAGGATGCACTGCCACTTGGCTCACTTGCAAGCACAAGCTATCATCAAGTTGAACGTGATCGATCATTATGACGTAGTCGAATTGGAATCTTCAACTGTAAATTTCCTGGATACCAAACTCGCCGGAATTCTTCCCTTTTAGCTCGTGAACCGGAATTATTCCCGGAAAACTTATTCACATCGAACTGAGCCAATAAATCACTTTTGTCAGGTAGGCACTTCAAACACTGCGTAGCGTTTGTGGAATTTGTGGGTATGGGCTTTCATCCCACGCCTGATGACGATTCAGGAGTGTCTCGCAGGTCACGATAATCACGCAAACAGCCCTTCTGTTATGAAATGCCGACGAGTTGACATACAAGCTCTGTTTTTTTGGTATTTTCCCCGAGCCTTCAAGCCCTCAATGCTATTCCCGCGATTTCTGCAATCCTTCTGTACAAGAGCCAAATCTTGACACCTCACCCCAGAGCATGACGTCACCTCGCCAAGCTGTCACTACTGCCAGCTTGACGTTCCACAACAGATTACAACTTGACAGACCTCGCGATCTTCACGAACCATAGATAACCAATACCATCGATTCACGCGTATCATAGACTAATCTGTACCTTTGATTTACCATCATCACCGACAAATACATAATAATATATATACCTACTATGAAAATGAACAATAAAAAACAAATAGACTAAAACCTAATATCAGCGTCGGTCTATCAGGTGCGCCAATAGCTTAGGTTCGATGCTTGTGTGTTGTGATGATGATGACGATGATTAACGATTGTTTGTGGTACAATATTCCAGAACTTGAAGGGGTACGACGAGCACTCGGACATATACTCGCTGGGCGTGTTGTGCTGCGAGCTGGCGAACGGCGCGGTGCCGTTCGCGGGCGTGGCCTCCACGCTCATGTTCACGGAGAAGGTGCGCGGCAGCCGCCCGCAGCTACTCGACTGCACCTCCTTCCCGGAACCCTTGGACGAGGGGGAGATGAAGAGTGAGTCATCGTCACAACCCAAACTGTCCCACAGTGTGAGGGGTACAGGCCATAGTCCACCACGCTGGCCAAGTGCGGATTGGTGGACTTCGCACACCTTCGAGAACGTTATGGAGAACTCTCAGGTGTGCGGGTTTCCTCACGATGTTTTCCTTCAACCGAAGCAAGTGATAATAAAATTATAATACGCACATCGAAGAGTGAGTATTTTTAACGAACTGAACATTATTGTATATACTTTCTGTATATGTGGTGTATACTTTCTGGCAAATAGCCCTATCCTTTCCACATAGGAGCATGCAATGAAACGAAGAAAATATACACCAATTAAAATACCACGTGTTTCACCCAAAGAGAAGGCATCATTAAGGTTATTGGGGGTGGTTAATGGCAAAATCTCTGGTTTCCTTGGTGAGTATTTGGTTTCCATGAGGTACTAATAATAATAATTAAAAATATATGACGGAGTGTAGAAGGGGGCTTTTGTTTTTGACCAACGCTTTACAATTCTTATCAATTTGTTACTGATTTTTTATATTAATAGATGACAAACGAGGAAACGAGTTCAATCATATTTGTGCGGTCACTTGGAAATAAAGACTTTATTATATGTATAAACATGTTGTCTATTACTATCGATATGTATATATGATAGGCATGTATATATGATGGTATATCAGTGCGGCGTGTCTGTCCGTCCCGCAGGTATGTACAACACGGACAGCGGCGTGGGCGACAGCGCGGACGCCGTGGCCAGACTGCGCCACGTGTACGCGGCGCGGAAGCTCTCCGAGCACTTCCACGGCCTCAGCGAGTTGGCCCTGCAGAGGTAACCCCACGTGTGGCCCAGTTTGCCCACGCACTGATTGCTCGCAAGCTGCAGGCGTCTCTGGTTTTCAAGAATTATCTTATACGTACATTATGATACGAGTAGTAACCGCGCCGTCGCGTCTAAAAATCATGGTTTTGTGTAGATCTTTTTTCATATATCTTCCATGTGCAGACAGCGATCGGTTACAAATCTATTATATTTATATTATATAGATTACATATTTCAATGCTTTCTTACCAGTCGAGCTGGAGTGGAGTGTGTAAAGAGATGACAGTTTGTGAAATGTGCAAAAGACCTTCAAAAGATTACTGACTTATCTTAAATCCTTATTTATATCTAGCTTCCGTCTTCTGTTCGGCCATAATTTGGGTGTCTCAAGTCAAGAGTACAGGCTTCTCCCAAGTTAGTGAATTTTACCGTCCAAGACTGCATCGCCACTTACCATCTGGTTGGGTTGTAGTCAAGCTTAATGTTGATGTTTAATAAAAAACTTTATTAACAATGAAAAGAAAATAGTGCGTCGAATGTGCGGGTAGATGAAATAAAACTTCACCCTATAAAAATCAAAAGTGGACGTTTATTTACTTGATTAATTACTGTTATAATTTATTAACTACAGTAAATTTTTTATACAAACCTTGAACGTAGCGTGTCCTGCCTTTCCATTCCTGTGACTCACGTTCCGGTACCAGAGTAGCGTTAAACGTTTAACGCAACCGAAGATGTTTCACTTAGAAAAAAATTATACATAATGGTTTTAATTAAGCAGTGATAGCCGTGTGCAAGCGGTGATAGCCGTGTCGACGTTCAACACGTTGGACTGCCGAACCGGAGGGTCTGGGTTCAAACCCCGCACGCACCACTAATTTTCAAAAATTATGTGCGTATTAATATTTAATTATCACTTGCTTCTGTGAAGGAAAACATCGTGAGGAAATTGCACCCCTGGGAGTTCTCCATAATGTTCTCAAAGGTGTGTGAAGTGAAGTGAGAGGAGACCCGTGCCCAGCAGTGGGACAGTTATAGGTTGTGATGATGAATGGTTTTAATATATTATCGGGGATTTGAACTGATCGACCCCCAGGGACCCCGAGAAGCGGCCGTCAGCCGGTCAGCTGCTGAGCCACGCGTTCTTCAAGCAGATCAGGAAGAACGACTTCCTGCCGAGCCTCATCGGCCGGGTGAAGCCCATCAAACCTGACCCCAGTGAGTTACATGTATGACTTGTGTCATTAAGGCTGAGATGCATAGACGATACTTAGCCTTAGCTCAGAGTTTACTCTGACTTAAGACTGTGTTCGTATTTATAAAGCGATCTTTGACTTGGCTGAGTACGAGCTGAGAAAAGTCTAATAAGTTCATGAAATAGACGACTTACCAACAACTATGGCCATTATCCGAACAAAAATAATGGTCCCAAATGAACCTTGATATTAGTCGGTTTCTAAGACATTTAAATTTTTCGTATTAACGAACAGATAGATGGCAGCTATCAATTATGACAGCTTATGCTGAGCACAATCTCAGCGTGACATGTCTATAAATACCAAATCGCAGTCTTTGCAAAGTCAAGTTTTTCGTAAGTAAAGTGTGAGCTAAGGCTAAGTATCGTCTATGCATCTCAGCCTAAGCGTTGATAGACGACCGATTTACGAGCCAGGAGGCCTACTACGAATGATAAATTTGTGTCAATTCCAGATGATATGTCAGCGCTGCTGTTGCAAGAGAAGTTGTCGGAGATGGAAATAGAGAAGACGACTGAATGGGACTTCTAGCGACGAGCGCCGCGGGGCGGGCCTAGTCGGACCGTCTAGGGAAGTGTTGCCATTGTATTACTTTTATAGAACAGGTCAACGAACTCTTTTATAGCTGGTTCCAATAATTAATTGCCAGTAAGTTACCTAGCTACTGTCAAAATTTGGGTTTTAATTAAACTTTTCTAATCCAAACGGGTACTCACGATTTAGAATTGTTATACCGATATTTTGACCCCGTTGCAGGGCTGGCAGGTTTGTATTTAGAACTTTCAAAATGTTGCATTTTAGTTCAGTAGATATTCCTTTACATAGTAAGTCCTGAAATTATGGTTGGATAAGATATTGGGAACGGTAAATTTAGATCATTGCATGTGGAAGTTAAAATTATAGTAGGCTTGATGTTTAAGTCTATTTTATACCATGTGACAACCCTGCGAATTACGAAGAAAATAGTATTGATTTTTGTTCGCCATAAAATGCGTTAAATCATTATTTATTCACAGGTGAAAGATTATAATTGCTCTCAGTTCAGAACAGGTATTAATTTAACTCCCAATTGAACTCGGATTCATAGGAAACAAGGAACATATTTTCCTTTTCGAATCTGATTAATAATAATTAAAAATTGTATTCGAAGCCTTGGCAACAAATGCCACTGTCGGTCGAATATAAATGACTGCTCTCGAAGTTCCTTGTACAAAAATGTTCAAATAAGACGCACGATTCACCACACCGCACTGTACACTATTCCATGGACTACGGATTCCCAACCTTTTTTTCGCCAAGCCTCCCGAACCAAAAATAATATTTTCATGCCCCCTTACATGAGGGGGGGGGGAGGGTGCGCGTCACACGTCGTGTTGTGACTAGTATGCCCCCCCTGAAATCTCTGTACGCCCCTCCAGGGGGGCGTGCCCCACCGGTTGGGAAGTCCTGCCATAGACAATTACAGTGTAAACTCTATCTAATGTACTGTTTAAAGAAATGGATGACATAGGAAACCCAATAATTTGCCTCTTTTGTCTGTCTGTCTGTCATGGGACTGTTTCATGAAGGGAAATAGACAGTGAGGTATCCTAAGGAGGACACCTTAAATAGTAAAAAAATAAATCCTATAAAGGAGGTCCCCTAAAACCCATAAAAGAGGATACAAGAAACTTAAAAAAAAAAGAAGAACACAGAACCTTCTCCTTTTTTGAAGTCGGTTAAAAACGGGGATTTTACATCTTTTTATTGATTTTATTTTAAATAAATTAGAGTTAATATCGCTCGGTGGTACGGAACAGTATACGAGTCCGACTCGCACTTAACCGGTTTTTTTGAATTGTAGATATAACACGTAATGACGTAATATTATCGTCTGTTTCAAGTTCATTACTAGAGTTTAAACTGTAGTTCTGTTATTTTAAAATGTACCTAATGTTATGCTTAGTGACGGTTTAGGGAAATTTATAGTTGTAGTGTCGCCATTGTCGTTTAGGTAGGTATTTTAGTTAATTGTTAATTTGTTAGTGTTACTGTTGACTTGGACAAGTTATAGAGTGATTTGATGGAGTGGAGTTCAGTTTAATATAAATAGATAATGCTCTTTAGGCGGGCGAAGTTGCATATGGCCACTATGGGGAAAATAAATATAATTAAAAAAGGCGTTCTGAAAAAGGTGTTCACTCACATCATCATACTCGTATTACAACACTAAGTTTCCATGTATCACATAAATGTCTGAACCCGGGACCCTGCACAGCGTAGGCTACCAAAACACTGCCAGCCGGGCTTAAATTTAAGGCAGCGTTTAAATTTAACCCAAAAGTTACCTGTAATTTGCTATCGTTATATGTTACAATTTTTAATTAACTAACAAATGAATTTAACTTTAGAACAGAGGTTATTATTTGTCCAACCTTATTGTTATCGTAATTATTTGTTATAATTTTAATAAAGGTACATTTAAATCCACTTTAAAGTGTGATGGTACATTTTAATAATGGTATTCAGATAAAACAGCATGTTGTACCACGCTGCTCCACGGTAAAGTATTTATACTGGTCCAAGTGGTCGCCGTGATTTTATTACACAGATCTATCTTTATATATTTGCATATAGTTTTAGAACAACGTTATTTTAATTAAATTGATATTGCTATTTTATTGTTGTCTTTTTTTTATAAATAGTTGTTATTTAGTAGTATTGGTGAAGTTGGATTGGGATTTTAAGTTTGGATGTCATTAGCAAGTTGAAAATTCAATTCCTTAAAAGACGAAAAATATTCTGAAAAAAATTATTCCATGAGTCGATCGATACACAAAAAATTATGAACATATTATTTGTTATTCGTGAATTACAATAGGAAAGTCATGCCATCACCCAATTTTACTTTATTTGAGCAATGCATAAATCTGTAAACAGTTTATACCTACTCTTAAAACTATATAAATTTATATCGAAATGAGCGACGTTAAAAGGTTATGTTAATAATTAATGAAACAAAATAAAAAACATGTCATTTATTAATTACTAAATTAATAACAATACACCAATTCACGTGCACTCAATACGGTCTTCCGCTGATCCAATGAACGCGCATGTATGCAATAGCTACATGTCACATGGTTTGTTTATGGCAGTTGAAACCTAATAGTTATCGGCAATATAGTATAAAATCGCCTGCAGCCACACAGCGGCTGCGCGCGCGCCCGCATCCTCGTCCCGCACGTGTTCGCTCGCGACGTACGACGCGCGCCCCGCTCTGGCATAAACAAACATAATAAGTTGTTAATGGTTTACATACAAAATTACATGTTTTTTTTATAAAAGACATGTTGGAAATTAAAGCTTTCTGCCAGTTTAAAGCCTAAAGAGGCCTTGTCTCTTTTCATTATTGTACAGCCGTTCAGATACTCACATTCTTGCTCTAACTTTTATGAGTGTTTTTTTTTTACATTAATACGTTAATGTTTGGCTACAACTGACTGATACTGACTGGATATTTATGAAAGATACTTCAAAACACCTGCATATAAATAAATATACACTTACAAGAACACGGGACCTTGCTTCGCATACGAGGTCACTACCAACTGTACTACGGAATCGTCAGACATTTAACCTGGCCGAAAATCTAACCTGCGACTCCTCATTTGACAAACATGATCTCTAGCAACTGGGCCAGGTATAAGGGTCGTGTAAGTTAGAGGTAAGTCAATACTGTTCGGTTTAGTAACCGCGGTTAAAATTGCTTCCCTCTTGACCGGCAACGCATTGGTGACGCCCCAGGTGTTGCTAATGTCCAGGGGCGACGGTTATCTCAGCATCGGTTGACCCGTCTACTGGTTAGCCTGGTTAGGGGATAAAATTAATCTGGTACGACACAGACATATAGCACGGCCGACGGTTCTAGGCCGATCTGAAGTTAGGCTTTCGGATATAGTGCGCAGTTATTGTACTTTAGAGAGAGATAGCGACACGAACACTGAGCGTGCGATGGAAACAAACAATGCTCAAAGTGACACCCCGCGCGTGTTGCCTCCGTTTCGACCCTAAAGTTCAGAGCGGCCTAGAACCGCCGGGCGTACTATACCTGGCAGTCATGTGAGCAGTGGCCCTGCAGCCGGCGTCGGCCGCCGCGCCCGTCGCCCGCAGCGCCGTCTCCAGGTCGCTGTCCAGGTGATTCTTGAACGCCGAGAACGCTGAGTACAGGGTGTCCAGCTGAAAGTATTGATGCCGTACGCTTTGAATCACCTGGGTTAAATCTTGTTATTACATTTACCTAGGAAAGCTTTGTCCACTCATAATCACTCAAATAATAACATTTTACTACGCCTACAGAGCACAAATCTCTCATGATTACCTACTAATGGTGTACTTTGTGTTGTTGTGTTGTACGCTCCAGAACACGGAAGCTCACATCATATTTTACTCACAGCAGTCGTTCAGAATTATTTTATTTTATTTTTTATTGATAGGTTTACTTATAACTTCAATTTTTTATCTGTGATATAGGGTTTTTTTCTACCAAAATTAGTTTCTGACAACTAACCGACCTGGTTTTAGGTGGCGATGATATCTAAATATATAAGCGCATTCACTTACTAAAACTTTATTACGACAAATTTAAATATTTAAAGAAAAAATAGATCACATTTACTCGTAGTAGCATTTAATAAGATGATTCTAACTCATTCTAAATAAAATCATAAACATAAATTCAACGTGATTTACCATAGTCCTGTCCCCAGGCTCCGCTCCGCCATATTTAGTGATGGAGGTCATCGCACTCTGCCACGCCGACAACCACGCCTCGCGGTTATTAGATGATGCACTGGTGAAGGATAACAATACATACATATATTATAATTATTATACGATAGCGTATATAGAGCAACAAATTCTGTGACGGAATTAGAACGGAACTTTTAAAAACAACAACTAACAGTCTCTGCCCCAGTCATGAGGACTGGGGCAGACTAACTAACTTACTGGACTAATCTTCTTAGTCCCGATTCGAGTATTGTTCTGTGTCGGTCACAGTTATCGTAGGCGGCAGCGGTAGGCTGGTTCTGCATGCTCGTTTGCTATCCTAAGTCAATAAAAAAGCTATACCTTTGCTACCCAAAGTACCCCATGTCATGTCATGTGTCATGTCCGTTTCTGCCATTTAAGCCTTGAACAATGATGACAGGAAACACCATAATCTATATTGCAAAACTGTAATTATATGAATGTTATTTAGCTAGTATATTTTACCTAGCAAGTGCTTGTGAAGCCGCCGACAGTCCCAGGCTGTAAATGCCGCCGGACGTGCCTCCCATGTCGGTTTCCGCTATTTCAGACAACTCCCACAAAACGTTGGACGGATACTCCAACGAGGCTGTTTCTAAATATGATAAGCTAGCTGAAAATCAAATGATAACGCCCAAATTAAACGTGGCATTGTGAATAGAGTAACTTATATTACTTAGTGTGTGTAATGTTTTACTTATTAATTTAATGTATCTTTCATGCATTATTTTTCTGCACTCCTTCTCTGTTTAAACTATGGGTGTACCAAATTTCTTACTCCTCCGTCTGTCCGCGCAATTTTCGTAAAAAGGGGTACAAAGTTTTTGCTTCGCGTATTAATATCCAATAAATAGGACCTATTGCCCCGAAAATTGCAAGTTAATAAATACGTGACTATTATACCTACCTACTGTTAATTTTATTGTATGTGCAACTACTTTCATTTAGAAGTAAATACCTTGAGCAAAATTCT
This sequence comes from Ochlodes sylvanus, assembly GCA_905404295.2. Classification (NCBI taxonomy): domain Eukaryota; kingdom Metazoa; phylum Arthropoda; class Insecta; order Lepidoptera; family Hesperiidae; genus Ochlodes; species Ochlodes sylvanus. The sequence continues at coordinate 12,540,321 of FR990132.1, read as the reverse complement.
TCAGTGTTATGCCACAGTCTCCGTCTCCGCAACCAGAGTCCAGTAGATTGAGCAGTCCTTCTTTATGAATCAACTCTTTCGCTGCACTCTTTAAACTCGCTCGTAGAATGTCTTGCTGTTTAGTTGATAGCTTCGGTCCCGATACGTTCTAAAAGTTTAATCAGTCTTACTTAAGTTGCAATTGTTAATTATTTAGACATAGTGATCATAATAATATGCCATCATATTCATAACACATTTAATTTTGTTATTTATAAGGAAATAAATGGAACTGAAAAACAATAGTAGTAGGCAATTTTGATTTTTTTTTATTAATTATAAGTTAAAGCTTGAACAAAATCCCACCTGATGGTAAGTGGAGATGATGTCTTCGGTGGTAGAGCGCACTAAATGAATACAATGTGAATCTACCTTCCTTCCGTCACTTTGCAGGATAGTTTCATCATCATGTTCTTCTTCGAGTTTATCAGGGACAGAGAGAGTGGTGCCGGTCCAGCCGCCGCAGTCGGTGCACTCGTCCAGGAACTCCAGCCAGAGATCACCGTATTGCCTGTTGAGGTGCAGCAGACAGATCTGGAAGCCGTGCATCTCCAGCGACGCCTTGAAGTGTCCGGCGTATATCCTCGCCAGCTCGATACCTTTAGATTCTGTTAACAGAAAGTAAAAAAAAGTAGAGGAGAGTGAATAGACTTTATCTAATTTAGTGCGGTTAACACCTCAAGGACTTCATCGCCACTTACCATCAGGTCAAGCACTACCTTATAAAAAGTAAAAAAAAAAGAAAGTAGCGTATGGGTTCGAAAATCAGTGAACTCGTTACGAGACTTTGAAGGTGAAGTTGAATTGAGTTGACCTTTTTTTTCAGCAGAATAACATCATTAAAAAACTGGCGTCTGCATTATCATGTGTCCGCTAAAATGTTACCAGAATCTTTTATTTTGGTATTTTATTGTAACTTGTGGTTATTATTGACGAAATTAATAATACAAATAGCTTCATTTTGATAATAGCAACTTACCCAAATACTGTTTAATTTCTGCACTAATGATATTGACCTCGAGTATAGACGTGCTGCCCAGGTTGTTTATTGCTGCTATGACCCTGGTACCCGCCTCCAGCTTCAGGTGCGCTACAATCTGAACATTTTAAACAATAAGTAAAATTAACATAACATAGTAGCTATTCGGTTAAATGCGACCAAGCTACTTAAACTTATTATCCTATGAATCATTCAAGTTAGATTATTTTTCGATATAAATACTAATGTTAACAAGGATAACGAATCGAAAACGCTCACATACCTACTCGTATTTTGATGTTAAAAAGTTTTATTCTGCTTTAAACATTGACTTAGTAATAGATACTTTTCTTATCTACTTTGTGGTAATACCTAATAAGTCAATGGCTTTAAAGACCGCTCACTTACCCTATCAAGAATGAGCGTAACAATTTCTTTGGCCGTCCCAATCTTCAGTGTCTCGATGCCCGCTTCACCGTGCACTCCCGCGCCAAGCTCCATTTCCTCTGGAGCTATCGTAAAAAGCGGAGGTTGCCCTGAAACAACGCCCGTTAGTTTACCGTGAAACGTCTATAATTATAAGTGAGCAGTTGTATACGAACGTCAATTTATAAAATCACTTAGGTATACACCATCTGTTCTGTTCTCAACGTCGAGTACTACCACACCATTCATTGACTTTTAGTTTCCTTGCAACGTAAGCTTGTAAGCGTTCCTCTTATTTCACAAACCTTCAGTTTAATGCCCTTTTCTTTTTGTGTATCGTTATCTTATTCTCAAAAAGTATTCCTTGAACGAAGTAAGTTTAGCAAATACAGCTTCTATGCCCGTATAACCGAAATGAAAACGTCTCACTTCAAAAGTTACCTGGTAAAGAGCAAGCGCTCAAACAGACTCCCAGTGTAGCCAGGTACTTGCTGGTCTCCGCGGCCATGTCACGGATTGTCAACAGGTCGTAACCCCTCAGAGACATCGCTGCAGTCATCTGCCCACGGGAGAAAAAAAAGAAATATTAAACAGCGATCTCCAATCAAACAGTGTTTTTAGTAGTGATTTTCATATAGCTAGAAGAAAATGTATAGTTTTGGAAACAGTTCTTAATGTCTGTTCCATTTACAAAAAAGAAAAAAATTATATGCAGTCCTTTACTAAAAATTATTTTGTTTACGGTAGTAATGAATCACAATTAACATTTTGTGGTTACCTCAGATGAAAGAAATAGTCAAATTATGCGGATTCATAAAAGCACTCTGTTTGTAAGTAGGTACCTTATATAATATAACTTCTCCACACATCCCCCGGCCTCCTGTCTTATTTTTGCTCGACGCAACGTCTTCACCAACAATTATTCCTTCTACCTGTAACAATCATCAGCGCTCGTCACTTCAAATATCGTTCAGGTATCTAAGTAATTAGTTTATCTTTAAGAAATTTCGTATGTACCTTAATACCGGCAATCTTCGCCTTTTCAATAGCCTTCCCAAAGTTCAGTCTGTCGCCAGTGTAATTTCCGATGATGACCAGAACCCCACCTATAAGACATTTTATTATAGTGTACCTATACGTTTATGGGTAATGTGGAATTACTAAAGGTTTTACAGACTGACTCACAGCTGTTCGTTTGTATGAGTTTGTGGTCTTTAAACCTGAACAGAATTGACAAGTATGGAGGCCAGTAAAGGACCTTTTTTTAGCCTGAAGGGCTGCTGTAAAAGCAAACGAGCCATCTAAGCGGAAAGCGGTTAGCGCCGCCTATGGACGTGAGCAACGACAGGAGAGTCGTCAAGGAAACGCTGGCCCCGAAGGAGAACGCTTTTTATAATAACCCCATGTCACTGCGCTCCAGGAATACATAGGTAGGTACACTCTTTAGATGTCGTTATGAAGCACTGATGCTAGTTGTATAGGTCCTTATTACCTGAATGATGTTTATACAGCTGAGCTATTGCAAACAGGACATTGCCAGTTGGGGGTGATGCAAATATTCCACCTGCTACGGCTCCATCCAGCATACCCGGGCCCGTCAAACCTAAAAAATAATCGATACTCATATACTTAATCATCTTTTTAAGTTATCCGAATAAAATCAGGTTAGAAATAAACTTACCTGCTGCAAATGGTTCATGCCCTGATCCGCCGCCACCTAAAACAGCTACTCTTCCCGAATCACCCTGAAATAGAAAGTTTATCTTTTAGTATTTGTATTACTTACTCCTTTGACGCAGTAACCCAAAGTGAGTCATGGCCTCCGACACGAGAGCTCTCCACCTAGCTCAGTCCTGTGCGGTTTATTGCCAATTATTAGCTTGAAGCTTTAGCTGTCATATTGTTATCGCTGTGAAGAAGTTGTCCCTTCATGATCAGAAATAAAAAAACAGTCTACCTTACTTTTGACGGTGACCACACGATGCTTGGCGTGCAGCCGCAGCTTCGGGAACAACGTGACCAGCCCTCGAAGATTGTCGTCCACGCAGGTCTCCGGCGAGTTAATCACTTTCCTCGTCACCAGTTTTGGTTCCGCCATTTTGGCGCACTAGAACATCAACCAGGAGTATTATTATGATTCAAACTCAAAATACAACCCCGTACCCTAGTTTGCTAGTGCTCTAGCCTGTAAAGCGAGGGGTCTCGGGTTCGATTCCCGACCGGGGCAGATATTTATGTAACAGATATACGTTTGTTTTCGGACCGGGGCAGATATTTATGTAACAGATATACGTTTGTTTTCGATGCCACCCGCGACACTAGTGCGGCAGTATAAGAGTGTGAGCGTTTAAATCTCTAAATACCATGAAAGGTAATTTATAAAAAAATTATCGACATCAAAAATAATTCATTTAAATTTCGAAGTACAACGGATTCGTATGCACCTGCACCGCCAAAAACATATTGTACGATAATAAATTCAAAATGAGAAAACACTTAATTTTAAAAAGAAAAACAAACACTATTAAGTACCTACCTATGTATCAATATTTTTGTTTCACTCCACTGCCTAATTCAACGATTCCACAAATTAAAAAAACCACCGTATTTTTTCTAAAATACGCGTAACTCTTCCAATAATTTTTTAAACACTAATTTCAAAAACAAACAGCAATGTGTTTTTTTAACCAAGTATAAATTAATCTAATAATGCGATACAAACAAGAATGCTGTGTGTTGCCCCGAAGATAATGGCTCGAAGTGTAAAATCTTATCGGTTATGTCACGGATAGCCGGTTTTCTATCGCCTCGGAGCTAAGTTTACGACCCCTGGCTTATTGTTACGATAAACAGAAGAAAAATATTTGATGAATTTTAATGTAAGCAAGTAACGTTTTTTTATCATAACGATTACTATGGCCAATAATTAGGTGTAGGAAGTCCTGGCGGTAGGTGTCGAAGATATCACCAACACGCTGCCAGCTATTAAACTGCAGAATGTTTGTTTTATTATACTCATGAAGTTTCGCTGCTGCTAATGTTTGCTAATGGTCCCGCAAAAGGGTCGAGACGAGCGATGTTTTAACCCTCGACGAAAAAATAGGGGTGTTATCTTATAACTTTGACTTGTCTGTGTATCTGTGCGTGTCTGACTGTCTGTGGCATCGTAGTTCTTAAAGGAATGTACCGAATTAGGTGCGGTTTTATTGTTTGAAAGGTGACGTGATCGACATAGTTCCTTAGCTATATCTAATTTAAGAAGATCTGTTCGGGCGGTTTGATTATCATCAGCTCATTACAGTTTTTTACATAAATATTTTAGAAGGGCGCCAGCCATACAAAATTTAATCATTGTTATTGTTTTGGTAAAAATTGCTTTCGTTATGTGAGCTGTCATTTCCTGAGACGAAATATTATTATAGTTTAATTTTATTTGATACTTATCAGTTCTCAGTGCATTACTTAAAATGTGGAGTAAGGCCAAAATTAGGTATTACCTACCCCTCACACTCACATTTAAATTAGTAGATTATTAAGCTTATCGGGTCATGTTAACTCGTATCTTTGTACAAGTAAGAATCCATTTAGATTAGACTCATCGTCATCGAAATTGTTTACCTACCTAATGATGTAGATACAAATAGCAGATAGGTACTAATATTTGTCATGTACAAAATAATGATACTAAAAATGCATAGGCAATTAATATAATATATTAATAGTGAAATATTTGCTGTGTGGGCTCCTTTTAACTTGACGAAGTTGGGAATGCTCTACAGACCTTAGCGGCAGGTACTTCATGCCTGAGCTCAGGTTATTGCTTTATAAAGTACAGGTCCGAGCTCACAAGGAGTACTGCTCCCATCTTTGAGCCGGCGCTCCAACTAGCCAAATGGATCCTTTCAACCGAATCCAGCGGCGAGCTTGTCCTGTCGTCGATACCATGCTCACAGACGGTTCAGACGCAGTTCAGTCGCCGCACATCACGAAGTTAAGCCAGGTTCCGCCAACACCACCTGGATACCTGGCGTTTGTCCACAGTTCGATTCTCACGTCAGTTCCTCCCACGTACGTGTAAACTGTTGAACGAACTTCCTACATGATTGTTCCCAGAATGCTATGAGGTAGGTTCCTTCAAGAAGCGGGTCCATCGGGTGACGCCCCTGGTGCTGCTAAGGTCCATGGGCGACGGTGGTGATATAAATAGTAATCACTTACCGTCAGATGACCCGTCTGCACGTTCGCCTGCTTAGGCTATTAAAAAATTTTTGTGTCCAAGTAAAATAAAAACATAAATCGCATAACACTGACCAGTTTAACTGACACTAACCGGCGTCGGCGTCACGCAGCAAACGGAACAGTCGTATGTTTCCGCGTCTACAACATTCAGCGAACACTAAAAATCAATTAACACTGCGATTGTTTTTACCTACCGATGCTAAGATAACCTAACAAGCCTTCATATCTATCTATAGTATAAAGTAGTACTAACTCGAGTCTAACTGAGACCACAAAACGAATGATTGACGATTACCTATTAGTTCTAAAAGGTCATATCGTTGTGCAATGTAAAGACAATATACACTTTATTTGTTGTACATTAAAGTTTGCAATGACTAACCGGTATGTAGTTTTGTGTCACCACTTGTTACTAGCACGTTACGATGTCCGTCGTAGCTATTTGTAAGGCGACTGACTGAAGTTATGTGCATGATATTGATTCCTCTTACCTCTTATAAACCACTAGATGTGATTTTTCAAATTGAAATGTAATTTTTATTTGCGAACCGATCGAAATAAAACAAACGATATCTAGATATTACTTAAATTATACCACAAAAGAACAGTGAAAACCGCATCCAAGTTGCCAAAACAATTCAATAACAAATGAATATACTTAAATATGTAAGAGAAAATATTTTTAAAAATTAGCTCTAGGTATCTGTCTTTTATTATTAGTTATTTATTATTTCTTTTTGTATGTCTGAGCTAATTCCTGGAACGGCTAAACCGATTTTAATGCGATTATCACTAGAACATAGAGGAGGGTATAGCGCGCATAAAGGCTAATTTCTATTCCGGAATTCCAATGAATCGGAATTTCCTTATGCGGAAAAATTTCCCACGCGAACGAAGTCGCGGGCACAGCTAATAAGTAAATAAAACTCCAAATGATTTTTTATGGACTTAAGATAGCAGACGATCAGTCGATCATGCAGCACCACCCTTCTGCGGCCACAACTGCTATGACAACTGTGACCGACACAGAAGAAGACTCAAATGGAAATAGGATGGTTAGTCAATAGGATGGTTAGTAATCCGGTCACAAATGTGTCGCTAACTTGAGAACTAAGATGGTCGCCTTTAAAAGATTGTAGCCGGATGTACCTACACCTTTCTAACCGGAAAGTTTCTGCGTCGGTATTTCCGTTCGATTACAATGTAGGTTTTCAAGTCAAGAGTGAATACTTAGGCTTCTAAGTTAATACGCTTTACCACCCTCGACAACATCGCTGCTTACCATCAGGTGGGATTGTTGTCAAGCATTAACTTTATGTAAGTAAAAAAAATCACAATTGTTGTCAGCGTCAGTATGTGAATAAAACTCCAAAGTATGGTTGGCAACATTATATTGGGTCCTGTATGAGGAAGCTGTCGGAGTGCGCGCGGAAGGGCGTGAGCGCGCCCAGCAGGCTCCGCGAGGCCCCGAAGTACGCGAGGCGGTGCGGCGCGCGCAGCGCGGCCCCCGGCACGCGCCACTGCACGCGCGCGCGGCTCGTGCCCAGCACCGTCGACTCGCGCTCCCACTCGAACCTGGGACACCGTGCCCTCGTTATACACGTACTCATTATACATATCACATTACACATCGTTATACATACGAGTATGATATACTCGCATCTATGTATACGTTATATACATAGACGCGAAATGCAGGTTTTGGAGATTTTAGAACTTAATTAATTTATAAAAATAGGGTTCATTTCAATAATGTCCAAATTTTCTATTGGTCGTAGTGCCACAAGACGGACTTTTCAACGTTTTTTTTTCTGATTTCGCATCGTGGGTGCCATGGACAACACGCAAGACAAGGCAAGACAAGAACACACACCCAGACCGAGAACAGACATTCAAACACATCATTCCAATTCCCGCCGCACTCTTGAAGCGGCTGCTATTTATACCAAAGAATTCATGTTTCCCAAAGGTGCGCGAGGAGTTTACTACTAAATGATAAGTTTAGCCCAGTCATAATTTTGTAAGCGTGTTCTGGTCAAAGTTAACGACAGCGACGTACTTGGTGTCCCAGTCGGCGTCAGTGGCCACTATGGACCAGACTCCCAGCTCGAGCCGCTCCACCGCCGCGTGGTAACTCTCCTGTCGCAGGTCGTTCCTGGGATTCGCTGCCACCTGGCGTTACAATAACATAACATAAAGCTTTCGATAGAAAAATACGTTAGTGGCCGGCGAGAGTGCCTAAAATGTATTCAAATTAAGACTGAGTAGGCTTCTGAATCTGAATGAATTGGCAACTGAATCGTACTAACTTAAAATTGTAAAAATCTAAAGCGTAAAAATAAAGACTCAGTTCGCAGTGTCGGAAGCGAAAAATAATGCGCGGTGATACCATTGATGTTACCAGGTGAATGGGCGATGGTCACCACTTACCATTGGCTCGATGTCGGCTGTCGGCTATTCACTTAAAAAAATCCGCGAACACATTTTTCGATTGCCTATATTAGACTAATATGTAAGTATACCTTAGACACGCATGACGATTTCTGAAAATTATAACCTCTGATACATTACCAATGTGTACCTATGTGTTACGCTACAGGCAGGGATACGTGGAAAGGCCTTGCCAGTGCTATAATTTCCAACGCTATAGCTATAACTACCAGTCTGTCAAGAGTGCACGACTGAAGAGAGATGTTACTCACAAAAGTGGCGGAGACGAGGTCTCCCCCGCGGGCGGTGGGCGGCGGCTGTTCCAACACGTCCCCGAAGCTGGCCCCGAGCGGCGCGCGGTCCAGCACCACCGGCAGGATCAGCGAGATGGTGCGGTCGCGGTGGTCGGCCGGCTCCGGGCCCGGGGGGACGTCGCCGCCCTGGGGGTGGGGAGGGAGATAGCGGGGCTAGATGGTGCGGGCTACCTACTACCCTACCACTACCCTACACGTCGCGGGCGGACGCGCGCCGCCTCGCCCCCGCCCATCCGCGGATGCGGTCTATAGCCCAAGAGCTAGTAACGAATATTGGGAACATATTTTTGGCACATTGAAATCATAAAAAATCCCAGACTATTTTATTAGGTAAGTATAGTTAACCTGATTCTTCAAAATATATTTTTTAGGTACTATTCTTAATTATAGATAATTTATTTCCGCACCGTACCACATGAAAATGTGGGGCTGCGCACAGCATATGCCATGGAGCTGGTGGGAACCACAGCTGCTGGTTTTCAGCGCAGACGTCTTTGATCTCGCGTGTTTCGCGGTGTGGTGGTAACTACAATTACATGTATAATATTATTTTAAAATTTTATACGGATATTCACTATATTATTTTTAATTTTTAAAATATATTGCCACTGATTTTTTAGTTTTAGACCTTTAGGAAATAAATGATATTTTATGTGAAACTCACTACAAAAGGTAATTTTGTTGTGATCACGTGGAATATGGAACATGTAACGCCACCTAGCGGCATAGTTTGGCAGGCGCTCTCCACATTATACTGTGTATATTCCAAATTCCCAAGTTTAAAAAAAAATGACTATTGCTAAATTAATTTGTCAGTGATATAAAGTTACCTCTATAGCGACAGTGGCGAACTCGTAGAATTTGTTGAGGAATATGTCGAGGGTGTGCGGCCCGTAGATCGTTGAAGCTGCTTCATACCTTTGTACCTGCAAGTAACATTATAATTTGGTTAATTATTTCCGTCAATATTCATCATTATTAATTTTAACCCACATAAACATACTTTCATCGACATAAAATAATTAAACAATTAGAAGTACCTACTACATAATTTTGATTTAGGTGAAAAAAACATTTATTAAGACCTTCCACCAGTTATCATAATTAAGAACGATTATTATTATCAATACTAATATTAACAATATGAAAGTCACTCTGTCTGTCAGTTTTCGCGGCTGGACCGAATATGACAAAATTTGTCGTGAAGATAGTATAAAAAAAATTTAAACTATGTTATACCTGATACTCCTCAAAAGTAGACACGTAGTGTATGTACTCGTTGGTGAGGCCGGTGATGGCGACCCGCGGCTCGAACCCGTGCGCCGCCGCCACGCCTCCGATGACGTCCTTCATGCGCCGCCCGGCCATGGTGGTGGGCTCGCCAGGGACTCCCGCGATGGCGAACCCTCCCAGCCAGATTAGGGTAATGGAGGTCACCCGAGGGTGCCAGGGTAGCGGGGTGTTAGCCTGGGAACGGTGCTTTGGATAGATTTTTGAAGTGAATACTTCTTCAGTATCGTTGTGATTTGGAATTCGTTGAAACGGAAATGACGCGAATGAAGCATCGGCGAAATGGCGGCTGACGTAGGCAAAGCAAAACATCAATATTTGGACTGACAGTATTCGTTGTTATGAAGTTTCACTTCTGGCACGTGTGAATTGCACACATTTTGATTTTTTGTTCGGGGGCAAGTGAAAAGATATACTTGAATACTTTTATTGGTGTCTTGGTAATTCTAACACGTGGCAGTCACTCCAGATGTGAATAATACCAGGTATTCCAATGAAAAGTTACATTTGGGGACCTTGACGTTGTATTTGCCAGAGGACGCAATTTTATTTTTTAGATGTCAATAGTAAAAGTAGTGTAAAGTTAAATCCAAGTTTATGGGGTCACTACCCTTGTCACACGCCATCTTGGAACAAGGGGTGCAAATGGTTTTTATGGTTTAATCCATTGACTTATTATTACTATGGCCGTCAGGTCTCAACCTAATATCGGGAAAAAATGTCCCAGTCACATCCATCGCGAGAATAGAAATGTTGACAAGGTAATTTAAACACAAAAAACATTACATCACGGTTTAATTTCGATTGCAGTCGATTGTAGCTCTTTTGCGTTTTGTTGCTCATTTGGCTCGGACTTTTTTTAGCGCGGACCCGACGTCCATGTCCATAGCAATAATAAGTCAATGATTCAATCGGCAATAATAAGTAAGAATATTATCTGTTCGTTGCAGAAACAATATTACCACCAAAAAAAGCTAAATATTTCCTAAAAGATTGTTAAGTTTGTATGGGAAATGGGAATGTTATTATACACTTACATTAATTAATGTTTTTATTCAAGTATCGATTCACTATTCATCGTAACTAAAAACATGTTTTTAAAAAAACGGTGATTCAATAGACAATCGAAATATTTAATGGAAAAAATGATATTTTAGCCATGTATAAAATAATAAACAAACGATAAATAAATTATTAAATATCGTTTACTTATTCATTATAATCGATTAAAATATTAACGAGCAATCGAATCATTCGTTTTTTTATTTTGGTGGCAATCTACACTAGGTATCTATCGATAGTCATGTGTCAAAGACAATCTGTCAATCACAAATCTCAAGAAATGCAACTGGCAGCTTTCACAGTTTCACTGTCAGTCGTACCGAAACGACCTTGTCTCATTGTTTTGTTACTTTTGTTTTGTTTATTTTTCGTACATGTGCGGTGCGCTTACGACGACGGCGAGTTTCTTTGTTTTCTTGGATCTCTATCTCTCGATGTTTTTCTGACGACTTGGCTTTGCTTAACGGATTTTAATTGGACCCCTGCTTTTGCGAACGACCTCTGTATTCATCTTGGACACCGATTTTGCTCAACGATTGGATAATGAATTGCATTAATTGCGGAATTGCTACTGGACGCTGCAACACAATTCAAGATATATTATTGGAAGATGAAGCTGTTCTTTCGTTAATTAGAGAATGGACTGGTCTCCAAACAGTGAGTTTATTGAATTATATTAAGATTATTTTACTAATAACATTTTAGGCAGTTCCAATTCATTTATCTTCTGGTAATCTATAAGGTAAAAGTACCATATTCCGGGCTAGTACATTAATCCGTAACATTTTGATTTTTGTCGCAAAATAAGAAAACTGTCCGTAAAATCCATAATTTATTGAATGTCACTACAACTACAATTAATATAAAATCAAAATAACACGATGTTTGAATATAAATAATCATTCTTAAAGCCGTATCGAGCTTCCGAAGAGTCAGTAGCGGCCCCCGCGACGTTTCAGTACTATGTTGTTAACAGTGAGCGTAAAGCGACAGTGCATTTTCGTAAGGATCTTATGTGACACTGGTAAGTTAATTTAATTTAATTTTGTAATATTATTAATTGTTACTTATTAACAGAAGGTTTCAGCGTTATTTCGAGTTATAACAAACCATATTTTGAGAGAAAATATGACTGCCGGAATTATGTTCACAACAGTGAAACGGTGAACATAAATACGTGCTGTATTACGTAATAAGGGTAAATTAGTATGATGTGTTTATGGATTTTATTCCGAACTGGGGTTAAATACTTACATAAATATGACATAAATTAATTTAGTAATGATAACAGATTAGTGTGACGTAATTACGGTATATGCTTTTTTTAATTATAATTCTTAAAATCGAGTTTGAAATTATGACATTTTATGTTATACTAAAGAATCAATACAGTATGTTATCGAAATTAAATTAAGTTTATTTCAAAAAGTAAATAAGGATAACTATTTATATCGATGTTGTGCACATAATAGTTATATTAACTTTTAATATATTCAGATATTTTATTTTATTTTTTTAATTTAACCTATTTTCTTCAATGCCGTAATAAGGGACAAGAGTTTTTTGCTTATGTCCCATATTCCGGTATACCGTACGGTATTACGTAGTATAGTAATAAGAAGCAGAGACATTGGTTTTCAACATAAAACGCCAAATCTCAATTTTTTCAAGATTTTTGTATTAATCACAAAATGTATCCAAAAATTTAAAACGATACGTTTGCATTTTAAAACATTTTAATATTATTCGCAATTATCATTATAACTGTAACCTCGATTTTATTTTATATTTTAGGTTTACCTTTGGTAACCAGGCCTGCTCATAGCCCAGCGGCTTGCGACGATCTTAACTGATCTACAAAGTTAAGCAACAGTGGGTGTGGTCAGTAGTTGGATGGGTGACCGCTAGTGGAAAAAATTTCTGGGAAACTTCCGTGCTTCGGAGGGCACGTAAAGCCGTCGGCCCCGGTTGTTATCATTTGGTAGCAGTCGTTAGGCTATGTCGGAGGCCTTCGGGCGGCATAAAATACTTCCGAAACCATGGGTTGGCCACTAACCCCTCCACCAATCTGTACTGGAGCAGCGTGGTGCTCAGGGTTATGCTCAAGGCCTCCTCAGGCATGAGGAGAGACCCGTGCTCAGTAGTGGTCCATTAATGGGTTGAAGCCAACCAGGCCTGATCTTAATATTATTATGAATTGATGTTCCTTAGAATAGGTAAGTACTCATAACTTATGTTCTTTAAGATTTTTGTCATAATAAAAGTTGTAAAATTGTTTGTAATTTTGAATTTTCGTTAATTATACTTTTTTTTAATTAAATTTTCACGATGGTGATTATTTAGTAAACAGCAGCTCTCATTTTGTCGCAGAATTTTTAAAAGTCGGTAATTGTTTTTTTTTATTTATCCGAAAGAACAATTATATCGTACTTAATAATTTTAATAAAAGTATAAATTAATACAATTAGGTAGTTTAATTCATTAAGTATATTCTTAAAGACATGTATGATGAATTTAGGTCAAAGAAAACGTATGCTAAAGATAGTACGGAATTACGTACAGTGATTGCCGGAATTAGCTCCGACGCCAAATTTTAGTACGGAATTAGAGACAAACGTGAGGTTCAGCAAAATAACGATTATTCCTATAAATTAACGGCTACGACGGAAAATATTTTTCAACATTTATCTTATAATACCAATCTAGAGAATAAAACAATTTTTATCCCTAGAACCTTCCTACTCTTTCTAAAAACCAACCTCAAAGTCAAAAGTGCCTTAATAGTCCGGAATATGGGACATTTACCTTAGATATTTATATTGAGTCTTAAGTCTTAAAATAGTTACATTCTACCAGCGATATAGAAAGAAAGATCGCGATATATGTCATAATGGGGTTCTACGTAAATAACCAAGTTAACAAAGTATAATAACGTTAATACCAAATCGGACCGTGATCAGTGAATAAATGAGTTCTTTATGTGTTGGTCCGGAATCTTGTCTTTTATTTGGTATCCTAAGCTGAAGTCCTGATAATATGAAATAAGCCCACAATGGATGTTTGGTGAAGAAGACCTACTTACCATACAAACCATACAATCGACCGCACCGGTCATACCTGATTCCGATATGTATATTATATTGAATTTATATATTATTTATCTTTTATTTTAATTATAATAATAAAATATTTTAGTTTTAAATAACGGGAACTTATTCAATACCTAGCAACATTACACGCACACAGAGATACACGTGTCCCTACAGTGGCATTCCTCGTTGTCACGCATACATACATCAATGCTAAAGTGGCCTATGTTCTGTCTATTGAATGTTATAATAAATAACATAATATTATAATAATATAAGTAATAGCACTAGGCTATTACTGCCTTTTATAATTATGATTAACAAATATTATACGAGTAAACAATACAGTACCAGTTTTTATCGTTTTCATATAAAAAAGCAATATAATAATAATGTATCTAGTTCTAGACCATGCAACAATAAACTGTCGATAATTGTCGATAACGTGGCAAAAACACCGGCACATCACTAAGCCTAAACCGATAATGGTACTATGCCTGAAGCAGTTGTTAACCAAAAATGTAACTTAAGACTATATGCGTAAGGTCAATCTGTTATAGATACCAGTCACGCCATCTAGCGTTCAATAGCGTTACATAAAATTCCATTGCCATCTAGCGGTGGATAGACGAACTTTATAAATATTATGTACTTAATTGATGAAGGTAAGAAGACACCAAATATGGCAAGGAAAAATAAAAATTAAGATAAAGTGTTAAGGTGCATTTTCAACTAATAACAGCCGGTTTGATAGACTATTTGAAGTTGACAAGTACCGACCAATTAAAATGTAAGTTTCTTAGTGTGAATAATACTATTAGCGTTGTCACGCAAACATAAATGCTAAAGTGGCCTATGTTATGTCTATTGAATGTTCCATCTAGTTAATCTATGCATTCTACATTACTTTTCACGAAATTAATGTAGCTAAATACATTAGCAACAATGATTTAAAATATATATTTTATACATAATGGTTTACTTTTTTATAGATTAACAATGAACATCACATATGTTCATCTTGTTGGACTCTGGCAAATCAAGCAATAAGAGATGCACAGCAAGGAATTATTCCAACGTCTACAGTTGGACATCGTAGTGTTTGTGTCAACTGTGGCCGGTCAGTTCTTCGTACACGCTTCCATTCACTAAATACGAGTACTGAACGAGAAGCTCGTATTCGTAATGTTATCAGGGAATGGATAACACCAAAAACAGTAAGTAAATAGTTACTATTCCAACAACATAACCTAGTAGATTTGAATCTATCTGAAATAAGAAGTTAATCACAAACATTACCTCTTATAATATGAGTATAGATATAATTATGTATATAAGTAAAATAAATTTATTTTACAGGTGGGACTGACAAGCCGCATTTGTCACTCTTGTTGGATGAGAGCTGATAGGGCCAGTCGGCATTTTGTTCCGCGACCTTCAACAAGTTCTGGATCTAACGGGACATTCAAAATAGAGCCATTAGATGATGAAGATCCTGACACACAGCATAATGAAAATATAGCTCAGAATACAAGAATTTATGTTGACAGAATTATTTTGCCTGACTATATAAGGGCTCCAGAAACGGAGTCAAAATGTTTCATTGGAGGATGTCAGAGGCGAGAGCGAAAAAAAATATCCTTATCAACAAGAAAAACGATGTTACAGAATCACAATTATTATATTCCTCCAAATAATCGTTTATGTAATAACCACACACAAATCAATCCATTGGAATTGTTTAATATGGCACTGAACCACTCTGTCAGTTATTTTACTGCAGAGCAGATACAGGACATGTTATTGTTAAATAAGTGTGAATCATGAATTTGTACATTTTAATGATTATGTAAATGTTAACATGGTGTACTTTAGGACAGGATTCAATATCAATATTTTATATTCTGATTAGGGATTGTACAATTTTAACCTTTTTTTCTTTTGGTATGTATACCATGGCTTCACTTCCAAAGATACGTATATTACTGTAGTGTATTGATCTGTGGAATGAGTGTGCAGTCTATGGTCTATACTCTGGTCTATGCTCTCTTCTCTCTTAGACCGGCTTCCTAGCGTGGAGCATTATAATTTGTATTACATTTTAATTATGAAAGTAAATGGCTAATAATTAATGAAGTCTTTTATTAAGTGTCTTGGAAGGCCCGAGACATTTCAAAATGGCGACGAGGAGCAAAAATGATGAAAGTGGACCGAGTTCGAATTATAGTTACATCGTACGCCCATTTCAAGATGGTGACGATATTGCCTGTTTCTTGGAAAGGTTGCAACAATCTTTCTTAGCCAATGGTGTACCTGAGGAAAGAAAGGTAGCAACGCTCATCATTAGCTTGCACGAAAATGTGTATAAATTATTGAAGAGTATTACGCATCCGGCATTACCGGCAACAAAAAGTTTCGAAGAACTCGAGAACGCGCTAAAACTTAGATTCCAGCCACGAGTCTCATACTTTAGGAAAAGAATTTTATTCGATAGAATGCGACAAGAAGAAAATCAGAGTATTTCAATGTGGTACGCCAAGGTAAGAGAAGTAGCAGCGGAATGCGAATTTGGTATAAACATGGAAGAATTTATTAAGAACAAGTTTGTAACCGGATTAAAGGAAGGTCCGATTCAGGAACGGTTGTGCGAGGAAGCTATCTCCGGAACTGTGGAGCGGCTGTTGGACGTTGCGTTGAACAAGGAAGCAGCCGTAAATAATCGACCGCATCCCGCAGTGAATAAAGTTTATAGAAAAAATACTGCAACATATCCTACAGTTACAAATCAAAAGAAAACAAAAGAGCTAGTGTGTATACATTGCGGTAAGGGGAATCATCTATTTTCGAAATGCAGGTATAAAACTTATAAATGTAAAATATGTAACAAAACAGGGCATTTAGCAGCGGTATGTAAAAATAAAAGTAACCAGGTGAAAACACATAATATTAATGTCAGCGCAAATAATGAGGCTATAGATATTTTTAACAACAGTGTAAATAACATAAACTATATTTCACCTTTTATTATTCAATGTCAGGCATATAATAAAATGTTCAAGATGGAGCTTGATACAGGTGCTGCAATATCTTGTATTCCAAAGTATGTATATGAAAAATTATTCTCAAAATTTGTACCCTTAGTTCCTACAGAGATTGAGTTAAAAACATATAGTGGAGAAATAATTAAACCAGAAGGTAAGATTAATATATTATTAAAGGTTGATACAATGGAATTATATTGTTCACTAATAGTTGTAAAATCGGGTTTAAAAAGTTTATTTGGTCGTGACTTAATCAAAAAATTTAATTTAAAAGTTCAAAGTTTGTTGACAGTAAATTCTGTACAAACTAATACCTTAGAAAGCATATTGCAAGAATTTTCAGAAGTTTTTAAACCTGAGTTAGGAGTAATTAAAGGGGAGGAGGTAAAGTTAGAGTTGATTAATGAGGAAATTAAGCCTATTTTTCATAAACCTCACCCGATTCCTTATTCTTTCAAGGGAAAAATAGATTTAGAATTGTCTAAGTTAGAAAAAGAGGGAGTAATTACAAAAGTGGAAAATTCAAAGTGGGGCACGCCTTTTGTTCCAGTGGTTAAGGAAGATGGTAGATTGAGGTTATGTGCCAATTATAAAATTACTGTAAACAAATATCTAAAAGATGTTAATCACCCGTTACCTAGAATTGAAGATATTTTTACAGCATTACAAGGTGGAGTAAAATTTACAAAATTAGATTTACGAAATGCGTTTAATCAGTTATTATTACATTCAGAGACAAGTGAATTGTTAGCATGGTCTACTCCAAAAGGCATTTACAAATTAAACAGACTGCCTTATGGTACAAAGCCTGCATCTTCAATATTTCAGGCAAAGTTAGAAAAAGTTTTATTAGGTACACAAGGAGTAGTTAATTTCATAGATGATGTATTGGTTTCTGGCGCAAATGATGCAGAACATTTATATAACTTAAGGGAAGTATTAAGAAGATTCAGAGAGGTAGGCATCAGATTAAATAAAGAAAAATGCTTATTTTTTCAAAATGAGATTAAGTATTTAGGGCATATTATTTCCAAGGAGGGTTTAAAAAAAGATATGTCAAAATTAGATGCAATAATTAAAGCTCGAGCACCTAATAATGTTAGCGAGGTTAGATCATGGATTGGTATGGTAAACTATTATTCAAAATTCATTAGTCAAATGGCTTCTAAGTTGAAACCAATTTATAATTTACTTCAGAAAAATTGTAAGTTCATATGGACAAAGGAATGTCAAAGCTGTTTTGAAAGTTTAAAAAAGGATATTATTTCAGAAAATGTATTAGTACATTTTGATAGAAAGTTACCTTTGAAATTAGCCTGTGATGCATCTCAAAATGGTATTGGTGCTGTATTAAGTCATGTCATGCCAGATGGCACAGATAGACCAATTAGTTTTATTTCTAGGGTGTACACAAAGGCAGAAAAAGGTTATTCTATGATACATAAAGAAGCATTAGCTATTTATTGGGCAGTTCAGAAATTTTACCAATATCTAGTTGGATCAAAATTTGAATTACTTACTGACCACAAACCATTACAAGCTTTATTTGGAGAAAATCGTAGTTTGCCTCAAATGGCAGCTGGTAGATTACAGCGATGGTCTTTATATTTAGCTGATTTTGATTATAAATTAAAGTGTATAAAAGGTACTGAAAATGTCAATGCAGATTGTATGTCAAGAATTCCATTAAATTGTGAAATAAATTTATTGCAAAATGTTGAACCAGAACATGACTATATAAATTTTGTTGAGGACCAAACAGTTATAGATTTGAATGTAGTAAGATCTGAAACTAGAAAAGATCCTATTTTAAGTACTGTTTTTAATATGATTAGGTATGGTTTTCCTAAGGACATGAAAAATGAAATTTTAAGACCATTCTTTCAAAGAAAGGAAGAATTATATATTGATAAAGGTGTAATAATGTGGGGTTATAGAGTTATTATTCCTTACAAATTACAACAAAATCTGTTAAAAGAATTACATACTACACATGAGGGTATTGTAAAAATGAAAACTAACGCTAGGTCTTATTTTTGGTGGCCTGGTCTAGACCAGTCAATTGAAAATTTTGTGAAAAACTGTGATCTTTGTATGTCAGCTAGACCAGAACCTATTAAAGCAAGTCATATTTCATGGCCAAAAACTAATACAGCATATGAACGAGTTCATGCTGATTTTTTAGGTCCTATTGATGGTAAAATGGTATTAATAATTATTGATTCTTATTCTAAATGGCCAGAGGCATATGTAATGAAGAGTTTGGATTCTAAAAGTACTGTTGAAAAATTTAGAGAATGTTTTAGCCGATTTGGCTTACCTAAAATTGTTGTGACAGACAACGCAGCAACTTTTTCCTCCAAAGAATTTAGTGAATTTTTATATAAAAATGGTATTAAGCATGAAACATCGCCTCCTTTTCATCCAGCAACAAATGGTTTTGCTGAGAACGCTGTTAAAAATTTTAAATTCAGTTTAAGTAAATCTTTGAAAAATAAAACAAATAGTAATGTATCTTTTGAAACTTTAATGAATAGATATTTATTTCATTATAGAAATTCTATACATGTAATAACTGGTATGACACCCTCACAATTAATGTTCCAAAGAAAACTTAGAACAAGATTTGATTTATTAATTAATAAGAATGAAGATAACATGTTAAATAGAGATAAAATTAAAAAAAGGGAAGAAAAATTTAAGGAAGGAGAGTATGTTTATTGTAGGGATTATAGAAATCCAAATAAAAAAGTGTTTACTAAATGTATTATTGAGGAAGTGTTAGGAGAAAGAACTTATCTATGTAAAGTGTTGAATGAGGATCTGGTGTGGAAGAGACATTTAGATCAGATTATTCGTTCAATACCTCCTGATAAAAGTAATTTTAATTTTTCTGATTATGGTAACAGTAATTATAATTCTTGCGTTCAAGAAAACATGTGTAAACCTAATTATTCTTGTGTTCAGGAGAACGTCAGTAATTTTAATAGTTCTGATATTCAAGATAACCTTGTAAGCGAGAGTGATTTGTTAAAGTATAAGGATTCTGATGTAATTCAGGAGACTCAAAGTGTCCCTGTGGACAAAAGTATTAAGACGGGTTCAGAGGTAAATGTAAAGGTGCAATCTTTAGCTACACCTAAGGAACCAGTAGTTGTAAGGCGTTCACAGAGGACAATTAAGGCCCCTGAAAAATTAAACTTATAGAGGGGAGTGATTGTAGTGTATTGATCTGTGGAATGAGTGTGCAGTCTATGGTCTATACTCTGGTCTATGCTCTCTTCTCTCTTAGACCGGCTTCCTAGCGTGGAGCATTATAATTTGTATTACATTTTAATTATGAAAGTAAATGGCTAATAATTAATGAAGTCTTTTATTAAGTGTCTTGGAAGGCCCGAGACATTTCAATTACTGACATCTGCCTTCGCTCCGGTCCAGATCTCCATAGATGTTTTGTTATTTAATCCTGATGCAATTGATCTATTTCGCAAATAGACAGCAATGTTCACTGCTTCTTCTGCCTATCTGATTTTCTACAAACATCTTGAATGCCTTGAAATTTGAGAATACTTAATTTTTTGTCTTCAGGAAATATACATAATTATATCATTCTACTGTAGTCATCTACGAATAACAAAAAGTATTTGTTTCCTCCGATAGACCTGGCTTCCATAGGCCCACAAACATCTGCGTATACGACCTCGAGAAGTTCCTTGCCTCTGTGGCCTATATGGCTGAATGGCAATCTGGCTTGCTTTCCTTCGCAGCACACAATGCAGTTTGTTTTACTGACCTGAGCCGTGTCCGAGTATGACATTCCTTTTACAGCACCATCTCTCATCACATTAAGATCTTGGCTGGTTAGATGGCCAA
The DNA here is from genome assembly GCA_905404295.2 of Ochlodes sylvanus. Classification (NCBI taxonomy): domain Eukaryota; kingdom Metazoa; phylum Arthropoda; class Insecta; order Lepidoptera; family Hesperiidae; genus Ochlodes; species Ochlodes sylvanus. The sequence goes on along the minus strand of FR990132.1, from coordinate 12,519,539 downwards.
ATCTTCTGTGCCATACACTTCCGGACACTGAAGTCAACAAACAATTCACTTGTTTGATTCTCAACTTATAAACACCTCCAATCAAATCTGCGGTTGCTACAAGTTCACTATTGCAGTTTTAAATATAACAGTGCTCCTCATCAAATGTCACTGTGTTTCCTTTGCCAATTAACTGGCTGGCAGATAACAAGTTCCTATCCAATTTCGGCACATATAACACTCCCATCACTCTATTCTCATGCTCAGTATCACCAACAACTGTAGTAATTTGCACATCTCCACAGCCATCAACAGGAATATTAGACTTATCAGCGATGATAATCTCTTGCACTTCGTGTTGATTTGTTGTGTTTAACAACTTTTCTTGCAGTTGTTGTCTTTTTTAGCCGTTAAATGGCAGCTGGCACCGCTGTCTACGTACCAATCCGTTTGATTGAATTTACCGCTGAGAAATACTGCACTAAATGCATTAGATTCTTTGCAGATTTTTTTTGTTTACACTAAAGCTACCAAAGTTTATCTAGATAGATAAACTATATTAGTTGATAAGACAAGTATAGTACCTACTTTAAGCTGCGTTATTAGTTTTTTATTATAAATTCTAATACAATGTTTTCAAATAGACACTATGTATAATAATATATAAGGTGTAAATAGAAAGTCATGCTCTCAAAGCTCTAGCTTTAAAAAATATATATATTACCTACTAATACGTACTAATGTTACTCTTCCGATTTTGAGACTGAATGAGACTGATTACTGTGATTATTGTTAATTTGCTAATTTGAAATAAATATTAATTCGTAAGCTTGAATAATTGTCTTATTCCATTCATAACTATATACCTAGTGAATTTTATTAAAATACGCAATAAGTTTCATCGCTAACAGATCATCCTCCTATCTCCTTTCCGGTAGGTACTTATCTGCAGTACGACTTTACTAATCCACAAATTACAAATATCCCCACAGACTGGAGCGTGGGTTTATTTCTGGAGGTGTTTCCGATAGGGCGTTATCAACTTACCCGTCCAGTAGCGAGCAGGATGGGCTTCGGATAGTGGCACTCCACATCCTCGGGGGTGGCGGCAGCGATCACCGCGCTGACGGTGTCCAGCAAAGGGTTGCCCTCGATCGTGCCCTGGACAGTACCATCAACATCATCATCGCAACCCATAATTGTCCTACAGCTAGGATCTGCTCACCAAAGTGTCGGAAATTATTATGCCACCTGACGACTTGCGACGCAGCTTAACGACTGCTACCTAATGATAACAACCTGGAGGAAGACATTTACGCCCTCCGAAGCACGGAAGCGCTCAACTTTTGTCACTCGTGACCCATCCAACTACCGACCACGCCGGTCGCTATGAGCTAGTAATAATGTGAAGATTAACAATAATGTTTGAGTGTATGCGGGCCGTGACTTACAGTTTAACATTTACCTGAGTGATATTCAGAGTATTGGCACCGTCGATGGTGCCAGAAGCGAAGCTGTAGCCCATAGCTGGTACGCAGCCCTTCACAGGTTCACTCTGGAGGAACACTTGAAGGAATAAGCATAATTGTTAGGTCGCCAGATAAAGTTCCAACGGTTGTTCAAGTGATTCTGTACTTACCGTATTGAATGTCCTCTCGATGGGATCATACTTAGCGACTACTTCCTCGGGCATGTCCACAAACTGATGCACCACAGCCAGATCTCCAGTTAATTCCTCGCCGGGTTTATTTAGGACTTCCTGAAGTTGGACAACAAAATATTTGGTAATTATGTTATTTACCACAGCAGTACTCGAGTCTCCTGTAGATAATAAGGCTTAATGCCCCCCCCCATTACATATAACCCCCCCACATAACAGTGCCAACTACATTTAGCCAGCTTGAGAACTTGTTGATATAACTTACATTTGGTAGGGCTCCAACGGAATGGGTCTGGCGCTTTAGATCTTGAATGGAGCCCCCTAAGCTTTTAAAGCCTTATTATCTACAGGAGACCCGAGTACTGCTGTGTTAAAAAGAGCATAACGTTAGCCATGATACAAAAGAAGATGGCAGTATGCTGTGAGAGGGTGTAAGTGAACTACAACTAAACATTGTACAAAGACGTATTAGGCGCATTCGCTTCCTCCAATCCAAAAGATAACTTACCCAGGCCCCTTCGAAGACAGTAGTTCCAATGACCCTGGTGCTCTCGAACATGTCGTCGCCGGGCCCCAGCGAGAAGCAGCGCTCGTGCGTGCGGCACAGCAGGAACTGGTTGTCGCACTCCGCGCCGCTGAACTCGCAGCGCGCGCCGCGGGTGTTGGGGGACACGTCGCCCATGCTCGCTGGGAAGAATGCTCCTACTATGTCTGCCTGTAACAAAGGACATGCATATTTTTTACACAGCCGACTAAGGAGCAAACTAACCACTAAATGGTATCCTTGTGGTGAGCATGGCCCATGAAATCAGTGACACTTAAAAAGGCTAGACAAAGAAGGCTGTATAGACTTCTGGGTAGCAACATGACATAGCACGAGAAATTCGACGGTCAGCTGTCAAATTTCTATGAAATCAACTATGCTTTCCTTGGAAAAACCGCCACGCAGAGCGAATAAAAATATGATCATTCTGTCTCGTTTATTTTCGTGTCGTCGGCGTAAGTAGTTCCTTGTCTTGTGTGAGTGAAATACTCGTAGATGTCGTCCATAGGTCTATACTCTTCTTCAGAGTTACTTGCGCATTTATAATATTAGTATGGAATATCTTCGTTTATGCCTGCCTTAGTTGAAGCCTTACCTTACCAGGCAGCCTCTGGGGATTCAACTCCCTCTCGAGCCGGTAGGCCGCGTACCCGAGGTTATCACTGGAGATCAGCTGGTTGGTCATGTTCATGCTGGTGGTGTGCACCGAGAACCAGTTCAGCACGCCGTGCAGGCTACCATCCGCCTTGACCACCCGCACCTGCAGTAGCTCGTTGTCTGTGTCCTGGTCGTACCTGGGATTTGAGTTGCAGAAGATAAAGAATACAAAAACGTCATAATGAAACGCTTGCACACTCATACTTCCGAACAAGGTTTCATTGTGTCGCAATGACATTAAGAACCACGACCCGATTTAAAACACTTATGTATCATATATGTAAATGTCTGCCCCAGCCGGGATTCGAACCTGAGACTCCTTCATCCTTCAAATCGGGGGTCCTCGTTACGCAGGCTCACTGCCAACAACTAGACCAGGTATGCTATGTTGTGGTTGTCGAATGTTGTCAAAGACGTGTGCAGTATGCGAACCAGCACATGGCTAACGTAATAAGTAAAGGCATTTACCCCTAACAAGTTCACAACCCCTCCCCGTGGGAGTTACTATCTATCTAGTTCTAGAAGGACAAGAATAATATGAATCAAAATAAATAGGCATTGTCGTAAGTGAGAACCAAAAAAATATCCTGAGAAATCTAGATTTAATTTAAAAAAAACTCTGTGGTCATTCTTTTTCATTTAACGAAACTACATATTATGAATGTAACTATATTGCTATTAGCAACCCACTATATTTATGTGCCCTATTTTGCATCACAATGCACTCCTGGAGAAGAAATTGAATTCTTGTTTCGATTTTTGTTAACAGCAAAAAACGGGACCTGTCGCCAAAGCTGCGTCCGCGAGCAGTGGAGGTTGGCATGGTCTTCAGAATGTATGAAGCCCCTCACACCTCAAACACCCACTTTTGCACAAAGCACCTACCTACTTCTTTCTTCCTCAGGGTTATGTCCATAGGAGAAGGGGGAGCGGTTCATGTGCGCATTCCACACCCGAGTCTTGCCAAAGAACAAGCGAGCCGGGACTATGTTCTCGTGAGCTCGGACAATACTCTGAAAATAGAGTCGTGTTATTGGACAAATATTTGTAAGTAGGTATATTTACTTTTTTAAACATTGGGATGATTCGAGTTTTACAACTTAATAAGACTGCTGTTTGGACAGTTGGTTAAGATGTCTGTGGGTTACAGTGGCCAGCTAGCATCAAGCTACTTCATCTCATAAATGAATGGCAAAGAAAACACAGGAGCCATGATGGATGGCTTCCATGGTCTCATCTACGTACCCTGGTAATTCCAGCGACGTATGCATTATACGACTCCCTGGAGAAGCCGAGGATACTGATGTCGAGGAGAAAGTCGACGAGATGCCCCCCCGGCGCGCTGTGCGTGTGGGTGCCCACTAAGATCACGTTCCTCAGATTGTAAATATCGCCGTACAAATCCTGGAGATTCTTTACCACCTGCGAAAAATATACAGTTAATTGTTGATCCACGAATTGGGAATTAGGTGATTGGTAATGGACATTAAAAGTACCTACCCTGGCTTTTTAACACTTAAAGTTGCATTGGTTAAAACTTTGAATGGTGCTGAACGATTAATCACAACTGTCAAAAGGACTGTTCGGGGGTTCTTGGGAAACCTGGCAGTGTTAACTAACTGCAAAAAGAAATGCGAAAATCGAACACAGTAGGTAACTAAGTGAGTCACTTTTTGTTTCTTACCCTACAATAATTTAAAGTACATCTAAGTTACCTGTCGATGACCCTTATAAGTTGCTATCTTCTTCTGTATCGTGTTGCTGTTTCGCTGTTGATTAGTTCTGAATCAATAAAGCCAGGCTCACCTCTCGCCGTACAGCGATCCCCACAGCTTGGACCTCGGCCGACACCAGCACTACTCTTGTGGTCCCCTTCACAAATATGAACGCCCGAGCGAACTGCCGCAAGTGGATCCCTCGCCCGGTGTGCCCTAGCTCGGCGTATCCCATCTGAAATTAAGCAAAACACATCCCATCTTCTCCATGTCCATTTCATGGTAAGGTATACCTATTGTAACCAATAGTCACGTGGATTGCCAATATAACTGCAAATGTCTCAACAGTCTTGACGGATTTCTCTTCCATTATTTTCAAGTATGTTTTGTCTAGCTTCTAGTCGCGGTGGAAATACCTACCTTAGGTAAGGTGTAAGCGGCGGCGGGTCCTTCGCTTTTTTTCTGGCAACGCAGCGGGGATGTCTTTAGCGTCAATGTCAAGTCTAGCGATGACCAGAGTCATATCATCAAAAATTAAAACGGATTTACAAAGTTACTTACAAACGTGATTTCGACGCACGGGCCAGTCATGTCCGCGATGCCGACGCCTACTTTATACGGCAGCGTATCGTCAGGGTCATCTGGATAAGGTGTGGGCACACTGTCCGGAGCTTCCGTGGTGGTGGTAGTGGTCGTTGTGGTCGTTGTGGTTCTCTCGTGAGCTCCGATTTCCCCAGTCGCGTACAGCACGATAACGGTCGTCATACTAGCGACCACGGCCAGAGACAAGCCCACTATAACTAGCTTACCAACGAGGGTAATTGCCATTTTGTCTGCAAATTATAAACTTTTCGGTAAACGACTCGTAGTCTTCCGGCTAGGGGCTTCAGAACCAATACATTTGTTCTTTTCTTCTTTCTTGGCCGACAGCGCATTGGTAATGCTTTTAGTGTTACCAACCAGCCCATGAGCAACGGTGATCACTCTCCGTGACAACTCGACTGATCGTTTGTCGACTACAATATATACCTACCTATAGTAATTAACTGAAATAGCTGATTTGAGAAACTCTGGTTTTTGAACCTGAGTTGTGACATTGTGTAAGAAGACCGAGTTCAGCTGTGGGAAATGCGTTTTACGATGAAGCAGTTATACCTACACGGCCTTACCTCAATTATATGGCATCAAATCATAAATCTACCCGATCCACTATCATCGATAGTTCATGAATTCCAGGCGTCGCGTCGTTGGTATAACTTATTCAATTAGTTTATTTTTCACACCACCACAATTGATCGCGGTATCACTGATAATGAGTTAATTAATATTTTAATGTGGACCTAAATACACATCCATCAATAATATCAAAAACAGATTATCGCCTACGGTAATCACGGAATGATAACCGTTCTGGATTACACGATATTGTTAGAATTATTACTTAATTATTAAGTAGTTTATTTTGCACGTGTATAGAAAATAATGTGAATGAAAAGTGAACATTATTAACAACAAACATACCACACCCGGGTCCAACTTGACGGCAATCTTGCCCGACAATGTTGTTCGATAGTTTCAACTTCGGGCTACAATGTTGGGTGACAATTTCTGGCAACAATGTCGGGCGAAATTTCATTCAGAGTGTTTCAAAAAATTTTGCTACTAGAACTATGTGCCGGTCACCCGATAGCAGGAACGGGGCGTTACATTCATTACATACCTTAACTACTTGCTCTTGCCTTAGAAAGCTGTTTAGTATGCTGATAACTTGAACTCCTCTGGCGTTATCCAGACCTAAGCTAGGAGGGCTTGAAAAGATAGCTTATCGTTCTTGTCGGGGGCCTTTCAGTGCCCCCGGGTGTAATCCGTAGTCATTATTTTGCTCATCTCTCACTAAAGGTAAATAGAGCCTCTATTAGGAAATTGAGAAACATGTTAGAGCATGTTACTGTTAGAACGACTCAGAAAGTATGTTCACTGTACAGAACCAGGTAGGTCGGCCCTGGGGGTGAATTTAATAAATATTTTAATTTTGTTACAATGACCGCCTTCACTTTGGGAAATCCAATCCTTACTTATTAATTTTAATTTATCTGTTCTTATCTTCTCTCGTATCAGCCATTAACTAATAAATTTATGATATTATGTTCTATAAATATCTGTTATCGAAATTCTTATGTTATATTGGAAAAAAAACACCTTATCATGATAATATAACAAATCATATATTTTATTATTTAATATGTAGGTATCTATTACAAATCTGTACAGGCAAGTATCTGATTTTAATTATTGAGTATTATGTTTACGGTATATACCTACATACATATGTACGTATATTTGCAGTTTAAATAATATTATTATTTTCTAATTTAATACATTTTATTTACAAAAATGTAACTGCCTATAAGAACATAACAAAATGCCTTCGAAGTAGTTACACATAATATTATATACTTACGCCATATAGTTATTTGAAATAGACGGAAAACTTGTATTATTTATTAACAAGGATATTATTCAATAGAACCACATAATACGTTGAAGATTAAACATTAATCGTAATTAAAATTGACAGTAAAGCCTGATTTACATGATACCATTTTCTTGTACATGCAAGAGCAATAATGGTATGCAATTAAATACGCGCAAGAATTGCCATTCAAGAATTGTAAGCGGCTGTTTACACGCAGATTATTGAATGCGATAATTGCATGCAATTCTTGACAAGATAAAATTGCCAGTGGCTTTTGTTTACACCAAGGCAATTCTGTTTATGAAACAATTGCTTTCAAGTTTTGCCTTGTCTAAACACATACTTGTACCATCTTTTGACGTGTTGCTTCAAGTATTGCACGTATTTGCATTGGTGAATATTTAGTGGAACATTTTTTGCGCTAGCTAATTATTTCAAATGAGCCAAATAGTCCTAAAGTTCGGTTCTGCTGATATAATAAGGTTCATTGAAATTTATCGCGATAATTAATGTTTAAGGGATACTGAAAATAAAAAAATATTTTAATATCTATAAATTATTTATTTATATTTTTACGTTGTTACGTCAATATTTCGTGCCTATGAAGAGCAGCAATGATCAACACACCCTCACTCACTGCACTCATGTTTGCAAATGCAGAGAAAATTCAATAAAATTGAATTCAATAATTGCATAAGAAATTATGGTATATGCTGTTTACACCAAAGCGAAACTTGCAAGGAAAGTTGTGCAAAATGTCAAGAATGTCACGAGTTGTTTAGATGATACAAGTAATTTATTGCTCCAATTTTATTGTATGCAACAGGCAAGAAACTGGTATCATGTAAATGAGGCCTTATGGATAAGATTGTAAGCAGTATCGCCCAATTGTATATCATTTGCAATTTCATAATCGACTAGTTAGTAACAAAGTTATACTTAAATAAGCTCTAGGTATATAAAATATAATTTCAAAAAATATAACAACACTGCAAAATGTGCGCATAGTAAAATGTTAACGTATCTACTCGTACCACGGGTGGCCTAATTATTACGGACATACGAGTAGTACTACGGATTTTAGTATTTTCATTTTTGGAACGAAGTTCCTTACGGCAGGCTTGGAGGGGATAGGGATTTTGCTGCGCGACCGAACTGAAAAATATGTGATAGTAAAACCGTAAGCGTGGAGTGAGACGCGTGGAAAAAAGTGCGTGGAATAAAACCGTTAAATGGGACGTGCGCAGGCACGACAGTAGCCGAAGGAACTTCGTTCCTACCTGGTGTCCCACGACACAATTCAATTTGTTGTCTAAATTAATTGCACAGGTAGTGGTGGTCCGGGGGTTTTGCTAAAACGCTAAATCGCTAAAGAAAGAAAGAAAAAAACAATAAATGCTTTCTTTATTTTCTTTGTTACAAATCATTTCTATATTGAAAACGAAATAAAGGATGCATACTTAAATATGAAAATGCATCAACTGGAACGTCATCTGCAAAATCACATCAAAACTTATACAGCAACACTTAAATAATTATATAATACATTTATGACACTTTCTATACGATACTACTTTGGTTTCAAATAGCTATCTATAAAACTTTATCACAAAACATAATCTTAGAAAAAGCCTCGAAAAGGCAGTGCTACGATTAAAATATTAAATATGGCTTGGCAAATATAATTAAATGTACCTATAATACATTTATTACATACTATTTACATATTCATAATTATAATTATATTTTCATAATCACGTTGTTATTTTGTAATAACATTACAGTGGTACCTTAATATACTCCCTAGGTAGTTAAAAAAAAAGCGCATAAAAAATAGTCACTAACTGTTAGACTCTAAATGACGTAACGCGAGTGTTAGACACAGTCATAACAAAGCCGCGCTTGTGTGTGTGAACTTATTGAAGCACACAAGCTTATATTAGTTACAATATTTTTCTGGTGTCGCTGTCAGCGAGCGCTTCGTCTAGCGAGTATTTAATCTAAGTGTGGTACATAATTATCTATCGGTCTGCTTAAAATAAAAATAAATATCAACTTGTTTTTTACAAGTGTAACTAATTTAAGATAATAAGACAATCATTGTTACATTTGAATCCTTGTTGGATAGAAAGCAATTTATAAAATATATAAAAATGATATTACAACAAAAGCTGTAACATTAAAACTTACATCTAGAATATCTTAAAAACATTTCCTAGTATTTATATTTTCCCGATCTACCCTCATTATTTTGATCATTCCGAAATTTTACAGTGATATGGCAACACTAGCGGTTAGGTGACTTCGAAGGGGTCGGAGAACCCATGGTAGGGGTAGATCCCCCCCAGGATGTACTTATAGTTCCCGTAGTGGTGTATCCTGTAGGTGCCGGGCGGGGTGCCCTGGGGGATCTCCCACTCGATCTCAGCTGTACTGGTTCCGATGATCTTCGAGTTGCGGTGCCAGATGTATCTGTGCAGAATGATTTGTGCTAGTTTAAAGGGTTTGGGTGGCTACATTGCACCCACGGCACACGGTGACGTCATGACAAGTCCGACTCACGCATCGAATATAAACAAAGACCGTTTATACCCTTTTTATCCCCTTAGGGGGGGGGGATTACCAAAAATCCACTCTTAGTGCTCCCCTACACTCTCTAAGGTGTTCCTTGGGGAGTGTAGGGGAGCACTAAGTATGCCAAATTAAAGCTTCTTGCGTTCAGTAATTTCGGCTGTACATTGTCTGTCAGTCACTCAGTAATGGAAGAGTTTTAAATAATATATATTGATTGATAAAACTCAAATAACCAATAAAAATGATATCCCAACATACTTAGTCTCCCAGTCGGCATCAGTGGCTACGATGGTCCAGGCGTCGTCCGCCTCCGACTCCATCCTTTCGACGGTGGCGTACCAGCGGCCGTGGCGGATGCTGTTCCGCGGATGTCCAGACACCTGGTATTGGTCAAATGATATTATTGCTAAATGTTAATTTGTAAGTATGAGGACTGGGACAGGGACTGTTAGTGAATGTTAGTCCTGTTAGTTATTGTTAGTAATAGTCCAGTTAGTAAATGTTAGTAAGAGTCTCGTTATAATTCCGTCACAGATGTGATACTACCCTTTAGGACTGAGATGGTCGCCTCTAAAAAGTGTAGCCGGCTCACAAAAAATGTACTTACAAAGGAGGCAGTGACCACGTCTCCCCAGCTGTACTGTTTCTGCGGCTGCTGGGTGCAGTCGCCGAACTCCTTTCCCCAGGGCGCCGCGTCCCACAGCACCGGCGGCACCAGCGTGATCAGCTGCTCGCTGAAGTCCGGGGGCTGCGGCCCGGCCTCCACCGACGCGCCCTGGCGACCAGGAAAAAACGTTACCTAAACGTATCTCGCCGTTTCTTACGCTTTATGTGTAGTAGTTTGTATGTGAGGAGTTTCTTCCACAATTCTTTCTCCTCGATAATAAGACAACGGAACGGTGTAAATTGAAAAACTGACGGGCAAAAATTTTTTTTTTAATTGAACATCCTTTTCAATACAAAGGGTAAATACGTGCACAAGGGTGTATGTCCCACATTAAATGTAATGGTTTTAAATTTAAACCGCTCAAGAATTCAAATTGAAAGAAAATATTCACGAAATATTGGTGACCTGTAGTTGGTGACCCCGAGTTAGTGAATTACCTGTGTACTTATTAGACCTGTTTTTGAAAATCAATAAAATGTATGGCGTAGGTACATTAAAGAACAAGAATTGTTCGCACATAAGAGATACCGTTACCTTGACTAAGGCTTCCGTGAGTTCTTTATACTTGTTCAAGTAGATGTCGAGCGTGTGCGGCCCGAATATTGTAGACGCCGCTTCGTACCTCTGCGCCTGTCAAATAGAACATACAAATCATACAATACGTGACATACATACGTCACATCTGGTAATGTCAACATTGACATTACCAGATCTCAATGTCAGCATTACTTTATGGATCAACAAAGTAATACCTGATACTCCTCGGGCGTGGCGATATAGTCGGAGTATATATTGGAGAGGCCCGCCACCACCACCCGGGGCGCGGCGGCGGCGCGCGCGACCACCGCCCGCAGCCGCCGCCCGGACATGGTGGTGAACTCGCCGGGGACCGCGGCCAGGAACAGGCCTCCGATCCTGGCCACGGCGCAAGACACCACATGCGGTTGCCATTCGTACGGGAACTTTGCCTGGAGGTTAGGTATATGTTGTATGTACAGGGGATGTTAAATTGCAATTATTGCAGATAATTAATTGTAATTAGCACGGAATTAACCGTTCTTGACATATAATTATTGGAAATTAACACATAATATGACTCATCATAATTGAAACATAAATGTATAATTTACCATAATTAATATCAGTTAACACAAAATTAAATGTAATTAACACAAATTAATTATTAATTGCAATTATCATAGACAATCTGTATATATATCTGTATCTATATTTTTTTGTTTTCGACTTCACGCAATCATGGTAATCATTACCAGATGGTCTAAATCTCATTTATTTAAAAAAAAACGCCTTTCAAGGTCAGAGAGTTAGGAGCAGGTTTAATGAACCCCTACGATGGAATCCATATTCCGCTTCGATATCCGCCTACCACTGCCAGTTCAATAGCGTTCCTTACCCGGCCAGTCGCCAGCAGGATGGGCTTGGGCGCTTGGCAGTCGACGTCCTCCTGCGTAGGTGCAGCTATGAAGTCCCTGACGGCGTTCCACAGCGGGTTGGTGGTGGTGGTGCCCTGGGTGAAGTCGAAGGCCCCGGGGCCGTCGGTGGTGCCCGCCGCGAAGCTGTAGCCCATGGCGGGGAAACAGCCGGACACTTTTGCTGACTGCAAGGTTGTCAAGAGAGTGAGGTTCGTGGAACATTAACTGCGATCGTCTGCGATGCGTCTTTGTTCATGTTAATTTTCTTAATGTAGAAAGCCGTCAATGCAATGAGTGGACACCGACGCCCATGGCCTTCAGTAACACCAAAGGCATCGCCGATTAATTGTTGGCCATGAAAGAAAGAGAAGAAATGGAAGAAAGAGAAAAAAACTGGCTCTCACTCTCAGTTCTCAGGCCCTGGTCGGAACACGACTAGCCGTTTGACGGCCGACTCCAGCGAGAAGGCGGTCGCTTAACAGTTAACGTACTCATTTGATGTTCTTATGTTGTAGACATTTGTTTATGTGAAGCAGAGCGTAAATAAAATTGTAGTATGCAAATGATATAACGGCGGGACTTCCCTCTATACCGCTTTTATTCGTTAAAAATAAAATAAGTACCTACTTAATATAAAAAAATATACGTTAATGTCCGATCTAATTATTAATTTATTTATATAGCAAAACTTTAAAATATAACCTCACAATAAGATCTACTTATTAATACAGTACAATGAAGTATATATATATATATATTATAATAATTATTATTATGTGCTTATGCACCCGTAACCCAGTGAGTACCCTGCGGATGGAACTTTTTCAATTTATTTATGTATTATTTATCTTTTAATTTCATTTTATTTTAATCTCTACGTTTGATTTCCTCTAAAGATATTGTCAGTCACGTAGCTTAATTGATCAACAAATCATTTTTAATATCAATAAATTTTTGTTGTTTTGTTGTTGAAAGGAGAGTGGCCTTTCATAGTTCAATCTTTCATACCTCAATACATTTGAAAATGCATTATCATAATTATGCATTACAACACTTACATGCACATCATGTTTTGCTTGAACCACTACAGCGGGAACAAAAATATCGTATTACATCACTAATGGCCACATTTCGTAAAATCTGGTTTAAAATATCTGTGCGGTTAAGGTGACATGGCTGACACTATTCTGTAATTACTGGCCAGACAGGATTTCAAATGTTACTATGGCAGAACATTCGGATAACACTGCCTTGACCCGAGATCGCAAGTTCGAGAACTAGAAATTACGGCCACACGAGAGGTCAGGTAGGCACCTGACTACTTACCTACCAACTTTTAGGAAAAACTTAATGTGTAAAGCGTGTTATTGTAACTAACTAACACAATATAAATAAACAAACAAAAACAAAGTAAGTGCCAAAAGCGAAAAACAATTAAATGAGGAACTGAACCTGTCATTTAGGTTAAAATCTTATGATATGCGCTATCTACTGAAATTATCGAAGTCGAATAAATACAAGTTTAAAACATAGTAGGTACAATCCACTGATACTAATGAAGAACAATAATTTTAAAATTTCGTCGATACTAATTTTGCAAAGCTTTGCTTTACTAAAAATATAAAGTATATACTTAGTCTTCAATAAAAAGTCATTCTACATTACATACTGTTTTAATAACTTAAATCTACCACATATTTAAATAGAAACATTTCATCACATCAACATAACTTATCATTCGTTAGTTACACCAAAACTTCGAATTTCAAAAATTATCGCCTCATAGTCCTTTCAGTACTCGAAGTACGGTTCCCTATGTAGTCCATGAATATCACTTTTTGTTCTAAGCAAGCACCATTGGCTGTTATAACCAAGCCATCAGGACACTCTGTTCTGTTGTTTTCGACACTGCTCACTTTACCCGGAAACACTATCTTGTCGATGTTTGATAAGTTATTATTGTTTTTGTTATTGTTATTATTGTTATTTTTATATTCTTTAACAGCGTCTGCGTTATTTGCTCCAGGAAACAGTATACTCGACATCTCATTGCTATCTTTAGCACTCGTATTTTTAGGTTTATAAAACCCAGTATTGAGATTTGAATTTACTTCCCTCAAATCGCTTGTTACAGTAGTTGTCTTTATGTTTCTAGCTGATTGCGTCTTGTAGTTATTTTCCCAGGAATTGTCTTTTCTGTTATTAGACTCTCTACTATTATCATATTCTGAGCTCCTAGAATAATCGGGTCTTACGCCATGTTTTTTGAAATGAGAATGAGTCTGTTCATTTGTCCTGAACCCATTGTTATTAATATGGAAAGCTTCTCGTGACCAATTAGCTTTATCTCTCTTGGAACTGTACACTTCACTTGAATCACTTTGTTCTTTTGTTTCAAAGAAGTCGTCGACATGTTCATTTACATTTTTTACAGTTCCTATAAAAGAACCCGCAGCATTGTTCAAAATACTTTCTTGTCCGTAGATTACTGGGTCAAAACGGAGGATATTTTCATTTACTTTGTGAAATTCATTCGTTATAGTTCCAACGATTTGTTTGACAAGTCCACTTTGAACGTAAGTTAATAGAATTATTTGCATTAAAATAACTATAGTTAACTTCATTTTAAAACAACCGCTGCACACGACAACTGACACTAAATATCAAAGAGTGACTAAGGCAGTCTTATATTATTTATCAATACTTCTAAAATAAACATGAAGAAGAGACATTGGGGTCAAAAGAACAACAAAAACCACAGAAGCGTCATTTATACCTCGTTATAATTATAATCCTAACGTAGTTACTCATTAACATGAACATAGTTCTAGTAAAAAACAAATTAGTAACTAGGTATATATTCACTGAATAAAGTCTGGGTAAAATATGCAATTAACCTATGTATTTTCCGTGAATAAATTAACTTTGTAATGGCATATCTTCATTTATTCAAATATGTACATCTGCAATCATTTTTATTGTAACCTGTTTTACAAGGTAAACAAAACAAAACAACATATAGAGATACAAGACATATATTATTATTATTATATACCTACCTACATGAATTTTTAATAATCATAAAAAAACCTTTATTATATTATAATTTTAAAGGTGATTAAACGAGATAAGCCAGTTGCCAATAAAAAGTTGTTATGCCTATGTCATACAGCACTTAATTTATCAAGTGTTGTAAACGTCTCATTTAACCCCAACGTCCCCCGTGTGGCGCACTGGCCTTTAGAGATAGCGGTAAAGATCAAAACATTAATATGTTCCGAGAACAAGGAACAACATATTTATTTGATTCGTTTCAAATTAAGTATAATATGCGTGGTATTACCAACGTCTGACAATATATAAATTAGGAAGGTGTTCGTGGTAACCGCAAATTTCTAAGATTTGTTTTCCTTTAATATGACGGTTTTGCCATTATAATGATGAATCATTCGAAGAACCTTGCTATTTGTATGTCAATAAACTAAGAATGTAAAATAATAATTTTGTGATACATTTTTTAAATGTGTTTTATAGAGATGCAAAGCAGAGTCCATTTTTTTATTTATCCTGTATTTATTTATGACATATAACGTAAACATTACAGACTTTATGTAATGCGTTTACTTCGATGTTGTATACCGGCTACTCTACGAAATACAGCAGGTGAGGAAGTAAACAAGTGTAGACCAGTGTCCGAAGGCAGCACCCCATTGAGCAAGGTCAACGCTCGTATCAGCGGTGACTCACTCACCAATGCCAACCTGCACGATGGGACGGCAAAGAATTTTTGCCAAGTAGTTATTGTATAATTATATGTACCTATTCATTGCACTGTGAAAAGCGCGACATTTCTCTAGAGGATATTGACTACATGACGACCTATGACCAAGTGTGGCATTTTTGAAGGACCCGTCTAGGAGATAGGGGTGTCCCTATCTGTCTGTCCCTACCACGGAAAGGGGAAGGAGGACGGGTCATGTAGTATGTGTAGGTCCCTCGTACGTGTATGTTCCCCTATGGGTTGCGATAACTTACGTCATTGAAGGTCTCGGTGAGGGGGTCGTAGCGCGGCACGGTCTGCGCCGGCATCTCCACGAACTGGTGCACGGCGGCCACAGGACCCGACAGCTCCTCGCCGGGCGCGTTCAGGACTCTCTGGAGACACCATTATTACTGGACTGACCGAGACGAGGCAAGTAAATCAAAAGCTGTAAATTCATCACCGTCATAGATATTCAGGTATGAAAAATTTTACTTTTTTAGAACACGTATGTCGTATAAAACTGAATTTCGCTTTTTTTGCAGATGTGCCAATATATAGGTGAACATGAACGATATCGATATATCTTTATTATGACCCTATCTCATAAACAGAAGCTGATACATTTTATTATGATACGGGTACTCACGATTTGTATTTTGAAACGCCGATATTTCGACCCAGTTGCATGGATCGTGGAATTTGGCAAAATACATATCGTGAGTACCCGTATCATAATAAAATGCGTACAATCCGCGATGAGTTAAGTTTAAAATCATAAGAAGCTGATACCATAGCTGTACGGAACATCTTGGTAGCGATGATGCTGGTACTCTCGAACATGTCCCTCCCGGGGCCGGAGGCGAAGCACCGCTCCTTGGGCAGCTTGCACAGCAGGCGCTCCTGGTCGCAGCGCGCGCCCGAGAGCTCGCAGCGCGGCCCGCGCGTGTTGGGGGACACGTCGCCCAGGTTCGTGGACGCGAACGCGCACACTATGCGGCCCTGGTCACATGAGAGGGTTGGATCCAGGATCCTTTGGGCGCGTTCACATAGGACGTCCAGTAAAACGGAAGGTAACACTGACACAGCATTTTGAGCGCGTTCACATAGAACGTCCGTTTTACTGGATCCGTTTTAACAGGTCAGAATTTCCGTTGTGTGCGGGATTTTTTACTGGATCCGGTATACTAGATTCTGTGTGAACACGCTCCTACAAGTACATACACTACTAGCATCCAGTATTCTGGATCCAGTAAAACGGACGTCCTATGTGAACGCGCCCTTAGGAGGATATTGACCCTTGTATCGTAAGTATCGATGTCGATGTCGGCGCGTTTAGACTAGTGATGGGCCGAGTCGCTATTTTTTTGATCGAGTCGACTTGAGTGCATTTATAATTTATTCGAATCCTGACTCGATTCCGCGATTCGATTGCCGTACTCGAGTCCTATGTATGGTACTCGAATGCTGGCTCGAGTTTACCAGTGAGAGCAAAAAAACGACCTTATTGTAATGTAAATTGATTTTCATTTGTAAGGGGCTCAGTCGATCTAGGTGCGTCACTGGATTTAAGCTGGGTGGTACTAGTCGAATCTGAAAAGTATAACATAAGGTAACCCGCGATATACACGTAAATGAGCTCTTTACACTCTAAACACACACTCTTACACTCTTACGCCCTCGTCGTGTTTCGGCTGTAGGAGTTACAGTCAGTGCTTTGGCTATATATCTATAGGTATCAGTGATCAAGTGATGTCCTCTTTGTGTTATCGTTCCCGCCAGGGAAGGAAATCCTTGTGTAGAATCCTAGGTATGACGGTGTAAGCGTTTATTACTAAAGGTAATAATAGCAAGGCGTATTCCGTGGCCAATCCTTACCTTCCCGGGCAGGGTATTGTTCCCGTTGAGCGCCTTCTCGCACAGCAGGGAGGCGTAGCCCACGTTGTCGGAGGAGACGAGCCGGTTGGTGTTGTTCATGCTGGTGGGGTGCACCGCGAACCAGTTGATGACGCCCAGCACCTCGTCCCCCGGGGACAGGAAGCGGACCTGCGCCAGCGTCTTGTCCACGTCATGCTGATATCTGAGTATAATTTGGGTGGATTTAGTACCTACACGATTTTTTATGGACTTATGCATGCTCGAGCATGCAGCGACACCCTTCTGCAACCGCCCATGATAACTGTGACTGACCCAGAACAGGACTCAAATCGGGATCAGGATGGTTAGTCCAGTTAGCAGAGGATGTAAGTAACAATGTTAGTTTATCAAATCGTTAGTAGGTACGTATGATGTTTACCGTAGAACCCCTACTAATATAAATGCGAAAGTAATTCTGTCTGTATGTTACGCCCGCGACACAGGGAATCCTAGTGCAGGGGTATGAGTGTGTTAGCGTTTATTTATTTAAGACCTAAAAAGTTAGTCTTAGGTATGGTTCGCGCCAAATTTTACGGCGGATGTTATATGCACAGGTACTCTATTTTTGAACCGCTTGTGTTGCAAACGAAACGAAACATACAGTGTAGACGGATCAAAAAGGCTGGTGACATACTTGGCTCGTTCGTCGGGCGGGTTCCGCAGGTAGGAGGACGGCGAGCGGTTGATGTTGGCGTCCAGCAGCTCCGCCTCGCCGTACTGCGCGCGCGCCGGCTGCACGTTGCCGTGCGCCAGTATTATACTCTGCAACACAGGGAATATTTAATTATGACTTATCGACTTATGACTACACAATCACTTCAATAAAAAAATTAGATACAAGCATACGAAATGAAATGAAATGAAATGAAATTTATTCGAAGTTGGTTTTTACGAACACTTTTCGAAAGTCAATCTACGCCATCGCTTCGACAAATCCCTACCGTGAGTAGTCTTGGAAGAAGAAGCGGCAAGAAACTTCCAAGAAGCTTTTACGGTCATATTAAAACGCAACCTTGTCTTTGTATATCCATTACATTGACAGCAGTGACGCCTACGTACTTAATTTTTTCTTCGAAATCGGGAGCCAAGTTTTGAACCTCGTTCAATAGATGGCGCTGTACGATCGCGTGGCTATGTCGTTGTTTATACCGAGTATTACAACTTGATCCAAGACGTAAACAACAGAATGTTACAACATTGAAGGCAAGGCAAACTGCCGGCGCGGCCTGCGATAATTGAATGTACCCTGAACGGCCGCGCCGACCGCGACGCGGCGCTTAAGCAATAGGCACATAGCAGACAGATGTCAAGGGATCTTCTATTGTCCATGCCTTTTATTCTTGGGATTTGTATTGAAACGAATAACAATCTAGCACCGAAATGCGGGTCACATTGTCCTCCTAATACTTCTAATACCTACTCCTTGTGGTCTGTCAGGGATATTCTACAATTTTTGTACCTGTACAAATAGCCGACCACCTCATGTCCACGGTGGTCAATAGACAAGTAACATCTACACTTTGATCTTAGCCAAAAGTCTAACTGGACTATTACTAACACCAACTGATAGGACTAACTATCACTAACAGTCCCTGTCCCAGTCCTCGTACCTATTAATTAACTAACTAACCAACTAATGTTCTAACACCATCTGCTAACCGGACTAACTATCCTAGTCCCCATTCGAGTCTTGTTCGGCTCAGCCACAGTTGTCACTAGCGGCAGCGATGTTGTGCTGCATCCTCGTTTGCTCCCTTAACACCATAAAAAATCCAAGGCATGAACGCCGAGTTTTTTTATGTCAATAGCCAACAAACAAGCTGACGAGCCACCTGTGGTTAGTGATGATAATGATGATGACACTTTGTCCAATACTAAGTAATCCAATTTATACAGATCCTAAGGACTACGATTCATGCACAAGAGTGCACCGATAAATTACCCTGATAATCCCAGCGACGTAAGCAGCGTAGGTCTCCTTGACGAAGCCGAGGATAGGCAGGTCGAAGAGGAAGTCCATGAGGAACCCCCCGGGAGTGGAGTGTGTGTGGGTTCCGCTGATGATGACATTGTGCTCCGAGTACAGCTCACCAAATCGCTTCTGCAGACGCTTGATAACCTGGAAACAGATTTTGTGAAGAATTCAATTGAGGTAGATCCATTAGAATCAATACTACCTTGGTAATTTCGGAGCAGTTCTTTAAAAAAAGTCCAAGATCTTATGAAAACAAGCAATAGTAGTCAGGACTTAGTTATTGTGAATCTCTCTCCATTAGGTACTGAAACAATTCCTAGTTCCCAAAATCTCTCCCTTGAGACGTTCGCGTTCCTCGATGAAATTACTTTAAAATTCTAACAAACCGATTAAACACTATCGGGAATAAAATAGGTACTTCTTTAGTAATACCTACTTATGTTTTTTACATAAGTTGAGATAATGCTTGACAACAATTCATCTGATGGTGAGTGGCGATGAAGACTAAGATGTTGGACTTTCTTAATATAAAATTTTAATTATAACAATAGTCTAACCTCTTTCCTAACTCCGTGTCCCATCATGGCGGCGTCCACAGACACAAAGACGAACCTGCTCTTGTTGACCTCGTCCTCCAGCACGAAGCTCCTGGCGAACTGCCGCAAGTGGATCCCATGTCCTGTCTGCTCCAAATTCGCGTACCCCATCTGAAGGGAGGAAGGAATATGAAAGTAATTAGGGATTTACCACGCGCCACCAGCGTGTTGTTGACTCACACAGCGGTGAACCCCCCCGATTAACCTTGAACGATGCCACCAAAATACGTTAGGATATTTTCCATAGATGACTAGTCACCGCACGTCTGTGTAAAACCAAGTTTATCAAGACCACATGGAGACCTAGCGTTCGTTTATAATACGTACGGTCTACGGTTTTCCATTTATAGTAGAGTTTCACAGCCTGATGACATCCGTAACTACGGCAAATTATTATTTTGCTTCTCATCTCATCAAGTGTAATAAAGTTGACGACCCCGTAGTCTAGTTGGTAGTGACCTGCCTGCGGAGCAAGGGCTCCGGGTTCGATTCCCGGCCGGGGCAGATGTTTATGTGGCAGATAAATGTTTGTTCCCGAGTCACGGGTGTTCGTGATGTGTCATTTGTGTTGTCTACGCCGCCCGTGACACATGGAATTCTAGGATAGGGGTATGAATTAGCGTTTATTTTTTTATTAAACATTGTTCTGATATTAAAGCCTGGGTTCCACTAAAAAGAATAATGAGCGAGAAATAGTCGAGCGGAACGAAGTAAGGCTAGATACATTTCACCTTCTACTAAGAGAGTTTGAGACTCGTTGGCAGTAGAAGCGCTTCTATGAAATTTACTAAAGCGAGAACTGAGTTCGCGCGAAGTGCGCCCGGCTTCATCTTTCTATAACAGACTGGCGACTGGATTTTACACTAATCGAAGAAACAAAAAGTAGATAAATCAATCTAACAGATCAGACAGAAGTAATGAATTGTACATTTCCGTTGTCTGTTTCGACTTTTTGAGTCTGTATTTCGAGAAGTGATTAAGCGTGAATCACGTAGACTGCGTAGACATAACATAGCCAAGCTTCCTACGCAAGGGTGATGCACATACAGCACAAAGGAATTAATTTATGATATCATGTTGTTTATACTTAAGCCTTCAAGGCTTGTTATTTATTTACACTAGAAAAATTACTAAACACAAAAAATTACACTTAATCAGATAGGTTGATATAATGATGATAAGGATACGGAGATGTTTGGTTCAGATCTAATTATAATGGGTATGTATATTTAAGATATAAAATGTTATAGCAGTTTCAAGAGGACATAAAATTTTCACGGTCTTTTTCAGTATATCTAGATCAGAAACAATCTCTATGTGACTGTCTCTAACATACATACCTACTCAAATAAACTAATGTCTATCATAACCACGGTATAAAGACCACGTCCTCTATATTCACGGTATCACTACATAGTATAAAACAGTCGCTTTCTCTGTCCCTATGTATGCTTAGAGCTTTAAAACTACGCAACGGATTTTGATGGGGTTTTTTTAATAGATAGAATGATTCAAGAGGAAAGTTTATTATGTATAATAAATTAAAGTTTTTCGCAAAACGAAAAATAACGCGCGTGAAAATAAATTCGTGCGCGTTTGAGTACTAGAGGACAGGTTTCCCGAAGCGAAGCGAGGGCAGGTCGCTAGTAATTGAATAAGTATTGAAATTGAAACTTAGCGAACAATGTCCTTGAGACGGCGCAGTGATGCCAAACAACAAGTGAATATCTGGTTACCCGAACACATCAGCGTCATGACTCATGAGCACACGAGCGCTTCCTTATCATGAAATGATCAATAGATTAAATGGATTGTTATACGCTCGGTTGGGTTTAATTACAACGAGTAAGCTGTTTTTATTTCATTACCAGACTTTTTAACTGACTTTAGTAAGTTATAAGTTCGACAACTATACATAAATATTTTTTATGTACCTATGTGCGAGTTGCATTTGTGAACCTATTTTTTTTTTAAGAACGTACCTACTTGAGAGGTGGTCCCGTCGCCACCAAGTCAGGATTCGATGATGGAAATCCAGAGAAATCGAAGGAAACCCACAATTTTTTTATTATATTACTTGTCAATGTTGAAGTCGGTATTTTGTTTTATGATCATTGAAGTTATAACCGTAAACTCGAAACATCCTGACCGTGTAAACTTCAGGTACACATTAAATGACCGAGCCGATGTTTACAAAACTTGATCCGCCAAGGGTAGGTAATGTCGGCGTAGGAACAGGCGTAGGCTGTTGCTGATTGTTTAGCTATCGACACTATCCTATCAGTCGTTATTCATAAGCATAACCAACTGGTTATGGTTATGAATAACGACTGCATAACTATGCACTCGCTTCGCTTCAAGAAGCATAATCATTACGTTTACCAATGTTTACCTACCAACATAAAAATGAAAAAATATTGTAGGCCCCTTATTTATTGTTTCCTAATTTTAAGTTACTTTTTTATTTAGTTATATTTTGTACTTGAAGTGTTTGTGTGATTTAATTTCATGTCTAGATAAGAAAATCCCCAGTATCAGTATCTACACTATTATAAGATTACCTACTACTATATCGAACTGTCTACAATTCAGATTCTACATAATCGTATCGTATCTAATTTCAGTTTCAGAACAAAGCTGTGTAAACAACGCCGTCAACATTCAGCCGGTGAATGTGTAGCTAGCGAAGCTGCGAAGTGTCGTACCTACCTCGGTCCTCGGTACGCAAACTAATAATGCGATCATTGTCCTCAATAAAGATAAAGAGCTCGGGATAACTCACAAAGCCGATCTCGGCGGGTGGCCCCGTCACGTCAGCGATGCCGACGCCGACGCGCAGCCCGTGCGCTGCGCACGCGCACGCCAGCGCACACAGTGCTGCCACCGCGCGGGACATCTGCGAAACAAACACATTTTAAATTCGGAAGCCCTTTTTCAACCAATACTGTGCGGTGTGCGACTAAGCACCATGTGCCTAATGCAGTATTAGTAGGACTATGCAATCAATAATTCATTTAGGTTACGCGGGTCGAATATCTAAACCAGGCTAAATTCGATTTAAATGTTTGTGACACATTGATTAAAATGTGGTACAGGTATGCTAATCGTGTTTATGCGACATGGCTTAGTCAGATCTTGTTAATAAAACGTAAGCCATGTACAGTAAGTAAGTAAGTAAGCCAGTACATGGGTCGCGGATCGTTTATATTTTATTGCATTAGTAATAGTTTCCGTCCGCCGAAGGTCATGTTGTAATGTTGTCTAACCGTCCGGCCCACGCTCGACTTTCCTCCAGTCCACTTGGTCGAGTTGGTCGACCCGGCCTACGCCGACGCTGGAGCGTGCTAGCCTGCTAGCGGCCTAGCGCGCACGGAGAGCATACAAAACGGCTCACGTCCCCGGAAGCGCCACCAGGGCACTGTCAATGTCAATGTTGGCGGCTCCGCAAGTCACATCCCGATGTCTTGCTGTTTACTTGACTACTACCACTGCGTGTACAATTACAATGTTAGATTGTATCATACACGGAAATTCACGGAATACAGTTCTATATTCCGTGGTATCGTAGGATAAGGCCTCATTTACATGATACCAGTTTCTTGCCTGTTGCATACAATAAAATTGGAGCAATAAATTACTTGTATCATCTAAACAACTCGTGACATTCTTGACATTTTGCACAACTTTCCTTGCAAGTTTCGCTTTGGTGTAAACAGCATATACCATAATTTCTTATGCAATTATTGTATTCAATTTTATTGAATTTTCTCTGCATTTGCAAACATGAGTGCAGTGAGTGAGGGTGTGTTGATCATTGCTGCTCTTCATAGGCACGAAATATTGACGTAAAAATATAAATAAATAATTTATAGATATTAAAATATTTTTTTTATTTTCAGTATCCCTTAAACATTAATTATCGCGATAAATTTCAATGAACCTTATTATATCAGCAGAACCGAACTTTAGGACTATTTGGCTCATTTGAAATAATTAGCTAGCGCAAAAAATGTTCCACTAAATATTCACCAATGCAAATACGTGCAATACTTGAAGCAACACGTCAAAAGATGGTACAAGTATGTGTTTAGACAAGGCAAAACTTGAAAGCAATTGTTTCATAAACAGAATTGCCTTGGTGTAAACAAAAGCCACTGGCAATTTTATCTTGTCAAGAATTGTATGCAATTATCGCATTCAATAATCTGCGTGTAAACAGCCGCTTACAATTCTTGAATGGCAATTCTTGCGCGTATTTAATTGCATACCATTATTGCTCTTGCATGTACAAGAAAATGGTATCATGTAAATCAGGCTTAAGGCCTCATTTACATGATACCAGTTTCTTGCCTGTTGCATACAATAAAATTGGAGCAATAAATTACTTGTATCATCTAAACAACTCGTGACATTCTTGACATTTTGCACAACTTTCCTTGCAAGTTTCGCCTTGGTGTAAACAGCATATACCATAATTTCTTATGCAATTATTGTATTCAATTTTATTGAATTTTCTCTGCATTTGCAAACATGAGTGCAGTGAGTGAGGGTGTGTTGATCGTTGCTGCTCTTCATAGGCACGAAATATTGAGAAAACAACGTAAAAATATAAATAAATAATTTATAGATATTAAAATATTTTTTTATTTTCAGTATCCCTTAAACATTAATTATCGCGATAAATTTCAATGAACCTTATTATATCAGCAGAACCGAACTTTAGGACTATTTGGCTCATTTGAAATAATTAGCTAGCGCAAAAAATGTTCCACTAAATATTCACCAATGCAAATACGTGCAATACTTGAAGCAACACGTCAAAAGATGGTACAAGCATGTGTTTAGACAAGGCAAAACTTGAAAGCAATTGTTTCATAAACAGAATTGCCTTGGTGTAAACAAAAGACACTGGCAATTTTATCTTGTCAAGAATTGCATGCAATTATCGCATTCAATAATCTGCGTGTAAACAGCCGCTTACAATTCTTGAATGGCAATTCTTGCGCGTATTTAATTGCATACCATAATTGCTCTTGCATGTACAAGAAAATGGTATCATGTAAATCAGGCTTAACTCTATAATGTTTGATTGTGAATGTTGATTGGTAATCTCAGATATGCATAGATACTCTTTTTGATGTTAACTCTTTTCTGTTTTGGCTTATGAAAAAAAAGTATTATAATTATTTTTGAATTAAATTAAACTTGGAACAATAGATTTATTTCTTAAGAAAGAATTCTGTATTATGTGTAAGATTCCGTGAGACTTACTTGGAGGAGTAAGATGTATAGTTATCCGATATAACTATTGTATTTTATATGCGGTTATAATGTTTCTGGTTTTCTATATATTAAATTCAAAATGTGTTGTTCAATAAACAGTTTTTCATATCAGTTTATAAGTCTATTTTTGGTGTGAAGTGATCCCAATGTACGCACTCCTTTAGCCACATCTACCATTCAAGAGGTTATGGTCCCAGAAAATTGTAATAGATAAATATTATTATATTATTTTAATGTTTGAAAGTCTACAAAATAATCATAGCAACCAATGATGAAAATGAAGAGAGTACAGACACGAATGAATATAATTGTGAAGATGAAGTTGGAGAAGTTCGAGACGGTGATATTTGAGGAATTAATAGAAATGGAGTTGGTGGAGTTCGAGAAGGTGATGTCGGAAGAAGTGAAGTTATTGTGGTTTGAGAAGGTGATGTCGGAAGAATTGAAGTTATTGGAGTTTGAGAAGGTGATGTCGGAAGAAGTGAAGTTATTGTAGTTTGAGAAGGTGATGTTGAAGTTAATGGAGTTTGAGAAGGTGATATTGAAGTTAATGGAGTTTGAGAAGGTGATATAGGAAGAAATAATAAAGGAAGAAATGAAAATCGAGAAGAGAAAGAAGAAATGATTTGAGGGGAAGTTTTTAGTTGAGTGGAGCTAGTTGAGTGTAATTGGTTGTCAGATTTTAATGTATATTTGGGTTTTCTGTACTTAACTGTATGTGATGATGTATATCTGAGATTAAGGGGGTGTGTTGATTGGTAATCTCAGATATGCATAGATACTCTTTTTGATGTTAACTCTTTTCTGTTTTGGCTTATGAAAAAAAAGTATTATAATTATTTTTGAATTAAATTAAACTTGGAACAATAGATTTATTTCTTAAGAAAGAATTCTGTATTATGTGTAAGATTCCGTGAGACTTACTTGGAGGAGTAAGATGTATAGTTATCCGATATAACTATTGTATTTTATATGCGGTTATAATGTTTCTGGTTTTCTATATATTACATTCAAAATGTGTTGTACAATAAACAGTTTTTCATATCAGTTTATAAGTCTATTTTTGGTGTGAAGTGATCCCAATGTACGCACTCCTTTAGCCACATCTATCATTCAAGAGTGAATAGGTGTTTATGGTCCGTAATTTTTCGTTTCTGGTTTCGATTTAAAGCAATAACTACAAAAACATTATTTCATGACGGTATTTATTAACAGAACTCCACATTTATTCTTTTTCATTTACCATACATTCCATGCATACAATTTGTCCTGAATATTGACCCTATGTTTTGGAAGTTTAAATTCTTTTGACATAAGTTAATCGTTATCCAATATTCAATAATTCATTTTAATCGCAAATAATAAATATTGTAATTTCAATTAAAACAATGCACATGTTTCATTAAACTCTTTTTATACTACCTTATTACGCACGTCTGAACACAGCATTGAAATATTAAACAAGACATGAAATGCATGGAAAACCCGTAAGGTAGGCCTACATCCCCTTTCGTAGATATTTTCGGAAAAGACGCTTAGCCTTTAGCCACGACACTAGAGTGGTTTAATATCCCCGAAACCCTCTACTCTTTACAAGCAAACCACTTTTTCATGCTGTAAATATGACACAAATGCATAGAAACATGTTTTACCTCAACCGTAACGAAGTGGAAAATATTTTTATAGATATTAATTGAACTAAAGAGACGAATGCGCGTTTCACAACGACACCGCTGCGCTTTCATCACTGTCGTGTTGCGACTATGCTCATAAGTAACGTTCGCACAACGGCACAACATCGACATAAACATACCAGTCAATTTAACCCCGGTGGTGCGCGTGGTGTGATTTTATTACCTAGTAAAGTACGGCCGGCGGCGGTTCTAGGCCGCCGGTCTGAACTTTGTTCGGATCGCTCCGCAGAAGTCAATTTTAGGGTCGAAATGGTGGCAAGACGCGCGGGGTGTCACTTTGAGCATTGTTTGTTTCAGTCACACGCTCAGTGTTCGTGTCGCTATCTCTCTCTAAAGTACTGTACCTGCGCACTATATCCGAAAGCCTAACTTCAGAGCGGCCTAGATCCGTCAGTCGTACTATACAAGTAGATCTTTCCAGATCAACCGCGAAACTTTTCACAGTTTATAATTTTAGTTTTTCGATTGTAGTGTTACACAGAGACAATTAGCTAATTAGTTCATTGCGTCTTTAATAATAAACAGTTAAACGTTATAAACTTAACGAGTTGTTGTGTTTTTCTTTTAAGTATTTAAACACTCTTTTTTGACAGCAGTGATCGCATGTGATCGGTCTGAACGTCTCTGGAAAAAAAACCTAATATGAACTAAATAGTAAACAGCTAGTATCCAATAAGTACAAACTGTACGAGTGAAATGAATTTATAATTTGCATACCTACCTTATTAGGCTTATTATCGTAATCAGTTTATTTTGCGATACATATCGAAACACATAACGTAACAATTAATTTTCCTCCGATAAAAGGACAAAGAGAATCGATAAGGTATCGGTATCGGATGACACATCACTATTAAAGCTTGGTACGAGAGTTCGTGCAACCGGTCAACGGACTGTTATAGTCATAGATTATACACTTATTTAGGAGATACATCGGGTCCACAAACCTTGAGAAAATTTTAAAATCTAACATTTACAGATGTTGTAATGCGCGGGAATGAATAAAGTAAAACATTATGTATTATCTGTACACACCCAAATTTTTTGTAAACAGCCATGACACGAGCAAAATCTGACATTGGCAACCCCCGGCGGACTTTCTCTATGGTTTGTAGTAATAGGCTAGTTGACTAATTTTGAAAAACTAAATCATAGTTTGCCAAATGGTCAAATTTAACTGAAATATTAATATTTCAGTTAAATACTAACTGTAACATATTTTAATTTATATTTTCATGAACTATTTGACGTTTCCGTCAAAAAACGCGTCAAACTGTCATGGCGACTCGTGTGACGTCATATGTTGGAAAACGAAGAGCTGTTTGGTTGGGCGGAAAGACCAAAATGCTATGGCAAGTTTGTTTAGTTTTGCAACGTGTGACGTCACGCGTCGTATTGGCGTTCGCTGTCACGTGACTAGTGACTGTAATTTCGGGATTTTATTTCTCAAAAATATTAAATAATCATGATTTATTTAATCAATAAGATCGATTTTTCGCATTTGTAAATATTAAGCTACCATAAAAAATAGAAATCTTCAAAATATTTTCTTACTGTCAACTACCCTATTTTCAAAAAATGCAATCAAAAAATGAAAATCCCCGACTATGAGTCGGGGATTTTCAAATTTAATTAAAGCCTATTTTGATAATCACTTTTTTATCTACATTAAAATAACTAAAGGGGAAAAAAATACTTTCAAAAAAGCGTTATAAAAGTAATTCTAAAAAATGAACGAATACTTTTTTACCTCTGTAGAGTGGGAAACGAATTCTACCTTTTTTACGATCCTAAGTTAATCCTTGACAACAATCCCCAGCGGCGGTGATGTCCAAAGATGGTAAGTAATAATAAGTACCTACCTAATGTTACTTACATTAATTCTTGTTTTTCTTGTTGGAACGAAGTTCCTTATCGCGCGTTGTGAAAGGGGGCTGGACGGAAAAAATTCTTACGAAAAGTTGTCACGACAGTTTTAATTCTTACGAAAAGTTGTCACGACACTTTTTGCTATAGTAAGCTATTATAAGCCGTGCGGCGTGCGCATGTTTTATATTATTAGTATAACATATATAATAGTTATATATGTATGTGTATTTATATACATAATCTCAATATTATATATATATATTTTTAATTTCTTCACTAATTAATCGAAAGAAACTTCGTTCCATCCGGGTGTCCCTTGACACCTCTCAAGTTTTTTTTTTCATATTATTAAGTTGTTATTATTTATTACGAACGCGGACTATGATCTTGAGTCTCTCGTTATGAAAGGGGACCTTGAACTTCGCAGTGCGTCTCACGATTATGAAAATAATGTTACTACAACAGATGCATAAATCACTGAGTTTTCTGTAATTTTGAGCAATATGACTTTGAACTGGATTCGTGAAGGAGAAACATGTTAACTTACTTAACTTAAAGTTACGTAAGGTGAAATAAATAATTAAGTTTACCGCTGGAATACATTTTTTAATATATTTTTACTCCTTTATGTGTTGTGACCTTGCGACTCTGTGCCTCGAAGAAAAAAAATCCCTCTTCTTTTTAATAATTTCATTTTCCATGAGTTCAATATAAATCCGGTTCTTTAGTAAGTAGGTGTACTTCCTGGAGGAGTACTCAAGATGTACCTGTGATATCAATGCCTTATATGGTTAATGTAGGTCTACTTATAATGTAAGTGGAAATAAGGAATTTGTTAGACAAAGTAATCTGTCCATGCTTCAGTGTAAAACATAATCCATATCAAGGTAAGCTGCTTTAAGTACTCAATCAATCGCTTAGTTTTATTTAGAAAAAGTTCATTTTTAAACTTATAACTGAAAACTTTACTAAGCAGGTATGTACTTACGGCTCCAAGTTCTTCAAAATCGGTTCATCCGTTCGGATGTTGACTAACACTTTTGAAAAAGCTGTATATTTCAACATAACTTCGAATTTTCGTGACATAATAATTATTATCAATTAAGCGGGAAGTTTCAGAGATGGGCTGCGGGCATTGATATTTTATTTAGTTGGAATAAAATATCACAGGCGCTTAATTTAAATCTTGTTTTTACAGTAAATTGTATTCGGTTTTTACGACACAAGTCGCGAACTCGCGACACCGTCCCGTCCTTGTCGCGTATAATAATTGGATAAGTCGAGGTCTACTTGGCATGTCGTGAGTGAAGCATGGTCCATTCTAAATTTTTAAAATCATAGATAAGTATTCTACAATTTTATACGCACTTTGATCGAATAGAAGAAGTTGTAAACCATGATGTATGTATCTTTATTAAAGAAGCTACTTTAAATAAAATAATTATCGTGTTACCGACCATCTTTCAAACAATTTAAAGTGTAGTTATTCTAAGACAACAGCATAAAAATAAAGAACTTCACAACGTTCTCTTCAGAACGTTCTCTATTATTGATAAATTATTCTAAAAATAATTATATTGCACCCTATGTACAAAAATCATCATAGTCAATACCAAATATTAATGTTTTATTAAAGCGGCTATCTGCATCGATAATTGTTTATCAACCAATAAAAAACTTGGCTCCAATACCACCAAACAACATACAATGGAGGTAGATACCTGGCTATTATTAGAGGAAATGTAATGATTGTCTCAATGATTACACATATCAACACTTGTTTGCCTGATAACAAGCCCTTGTGTGCAAATTGAAACAGAAATGAGGCATCATTTGGGCATGTTTTTTAAATTCACGGGTGTCGAAATGTTTACAGATACAAAAATTTCGATAACAATCATAAGCCAGTTGTCCCACTGCCGGCGAGTAAGCGAGTAACTATCGGCTATTTTCTCGCTCAAGAAACGTACAATGAAACATGTACAATGTACAATGAAACAATGTACATTTCGTGTAAACAAAAGAGATGCATATATTAATAATTGATCCCTGAATGTTCACACTGCCTCCGGCGAGGACTCGCACCTCTCGTTTGTCGCTGAGCGACAAGAGTTATCAAACATAATACTCGCTCAGCGATACTCGCTTGGCGGTCAGAACACACGCCGAGTACACCATACATACAGTGACCATACATAGGTACAGTTTCTAGCTCTACTCGCTACTCGCTATTCGCCGGAAGTGGGACAACTGCCTAATCTTATTTACTCAAATGTAACTACAATGTTCCAAAAAACCAGGCAAGAGAGACAAAGGAACATTGATACGATAGTCACCTATTGTGTGGTCATTTGAGTGTTTATTGTTTTTTTTTCTTACTGGGTAGGTACATACACAATACAAAATATTATTCTTAAACAAGAGGTCACTGTCAGATGATCGAGAGTCAAATTCTCAAGTGCCCTTGTTGAAGATGCAAATTTAATTATGTTGACATAGTGGCATTGAGATTTTCGTCACAAATCTAAGTTTTGAATCTTCTTTATTATCTAATAAAACAATAATAAATTCTACAAGCTCAAGGAAATTTTAGATAATCGGTCTGACTTGCTGATTTTTATTCAAGCTAAATCTGAAAAGATCAATCTACTTTGGTTTGGAGCAACGGCTGCATTTTAGATATACTAGCTGACCCGGCAAACCTCGTACCGCCTCAGAATGAATAAATAAAAGCTGAATTTTATATTTACTCACCTTTTGAACCTTAACTGGACTTCCACAAATAATTCAAAACCAAAATTAGCCAAATCAGTCCAGGCGTTCGTGAGCTTTAGCGAGACTAACGAACAGCAATTAATTTTTTATTTTGCCCTCTCATACGTTCATCAAAGAAGATAACTTGGGAATTTGTTTTTTCATCTGTGTTGGGCATGCGTCCCGTGATAGCCATGCGTCGCTATCTAGTATCTAACCATTATCTATTATTAAACAATTTTCACAGCCCACAGACTTCGACGTTGACTCATCGAGAGATAAACAATTTGCGCATAGTTTACAACTTTCATTACAATTTTCTTGTATTGCTTGGCTAAACGCCACACCTTGAAGGAACATTATAAATACTCTGAACAACACACTTGCACTTTCAATGCTGAATAGTGACGAGAAGCAAGCCAAGGGTCTTCAATTCTTAATAAGTCCAAATGTTTTGGTTTCAGGCCGAGATTAAAAAATAAAAAAAAATCTCCTAGTATTCTTAAATAGTTTGTAATGGATAAATTTATTATTTGAGACTTTTAATGCGAGCAGACAAACATACGAATCACCCAATGGTCCTAATGAAGGGTAGGGTAGGATAGGCATATGAATGTGATGTGAGATATTGTGGTCACCGTTGCCGATGGATATCACGGACGCATTATCGACAGAAAAAGAAAGCGGTAGGCAAAAATTTATAATTAGACATTATTGCCAGTTGCAATCATGTTCACGTCAATGTTATATACTTAGTCATTGACATATTCTATAGTGAATAAAATCAATAAAAAAGTAATAGTAGTAGGTACCTAGTCATTACATTTTCGTATTTACCTTGTAATTATTGTTGTCAACTTGTCCACAAATCACAATCACTTCGAAATAATTTAATATTAATTTCGTTGGCTGCGCCGGAAAAATGTCACATTTTGTGGCGGATTTAAATTATTGTTGGACGTGATCAAATCGCTGCTACCTTTGTTTGTTAATTGTTGACCTAACAGTTTAGTAAGGTCGATTTCATTTATTTCGCGCACGCGAAGTTATTCCGTTGTGGCTGCTGTAAAGACGTACAGCTCGCCACGCGTGTAGATCGAAACTAGTATTGTTTTGTTTTGTGTTGGAGTTGGTTGGACTTGGATTGGATTACTGAGTACTGACGATCCATGAATTGCAAGCGACACCGTTGTTTTATCCGAGAATTCAGTCTAGCAGCGCAGAGCAGACACTAAATCTAAGCTAAATGCTTTGGTACTAAGTATATAAAAACCTATCATTATCAGTATTTATCAGTAGTAAAAAATACTGGTGGTTTCAGTTTCGATTTTGATCATAATAGGTACTGTAGGTACTAATATATTATACTGACAGCAAAATAATGTTGGTTGCCATCGATTTGTTTACATTCTTGAATGCGTTTATTTTGGGCCTTGGTCAAAACATTTATCTAATTCGGTCACATTTTATAATATTTAGGTAGTAGGTATCTTCATAATAAAGTATGTGTTATTTAGATGCTTTGTGATAAGATATTAAAAATTCAAACTAGTAATAACTTCCCGCCATTGCGAGTTCGACGTTCGCTGTATGATCGGTGTTCTAGATATTACACAAAGCAAAATAATAATCTTTGAGTGTCGTTGTCATTATTGGTATCTAGAGAAAGTGTAAACAACGCCACCTATCCAACATCTCGAAAGTCAAAATATTTTAAACTAGATGTCACTACATGCTACACAATAAAGTCGTGTGCATAACATAATACGATAAGTAGGTATCGGTACTTACAAATCGTATTGTAGGCACAATGTTTTGTCATTGAGATATAATTTTCCTGTTATTTAGTAACAGCGAAGCATTATATTCTTTATTCCCAGCAGAAATATTCCTAAATTTAGTAATCACTTTTTGGTAGATCTCTTAATTAGTATAATTATTATCATAACGTCACGCCGCACAGTGACGAAAATCGGGTCTTCATCACGAAGCAATGCTCCGTGGTCTTCATAGACTTACGGCGCGTTCACATAGAACGTCCGTTTTACAGGTCCGTTTAAACGGATATGTTAATAGCGTATGTAGTTGTATGAGCGATTTCACACAGAATCCACTATTCCGGATCCACTAAAAAATACCGATCCAACAAAATAAACAGCAATCCGTTTTACATGATCCGTTTAAACGGATATGTTATTAGCGTATGTAATTGTATGAGCGAATTCACACACAATCCAGTTCACTTCCCTACCCCCACCCATAAAATTTAAATCGCACTTTTTGTATCTAGGTACATGTATGACGGATCAACGTTCGGGTCAGCTAGTATGTTATAAATTTTTGATTTTCCTTCGGAAACTAACATAGAATCGTATAGGAAGCCACATTATCATATTTACGCATCTCTGGCGATATTAACTACCTACTTACAATCAGTACAACTAGAAAGAACCACCCCTAGCGCACGGGGCTGTAGGCATTTATTGCAAGGACAGGGCCGAGTCACAATACTGTGATACTATTACCGTGGCTGACGGAACAAAACCGGATTCGGATCGGATGTAGAGAAACAGTATAGATGATGCTATAATTATAAGTTATAACTAGTAACCCGCTCTACCCTCAAAATATCGTATTATTATTTAGATAATGATACTGTATAGGTAATTCCTTCATTTACTCAGTAAGTATCGATAAAATCTTTAGTTTTGAGAATGTTGTGAACAAGTTTTACGAGTCTAATATGGTTGGATTGGTACACATATTCATAAAGATTGCCGTTATTTTAAATTGGGTGCGAAACTGCGTTTGCGAGGGTCCACTTCTATTCCATGGGGAGGGCACGGCTGGATGATTTTACTCATGAATGCGAAAAATCGCATATTTTCCTGGTTCAGGCGATGTATAGCAAATAAAATATAAACACTACGTCGAACGTAGTTTCGATATTCTAGACTTAATAAGTAGATAACTTCTCAAAGGTACGCCGTATAATTATGATGAATTATTCTTGTAATTTTTAATACTGTCTGTTCGTAAGTTTCATAATTTGTATAGCGGTGTAGTTGTGTACACCTCTAACCGTTGTTAATATTACAATAGAAAAATAGATCCAACAATTTAGGGGGAAGTACCCTAAATTTATTCTCCCTCGTTTTCATTCATACAAGACACCTTTGACTACAAAAAAAATTGGCGAAGGGGAGTTTTACGTTCTGTACGTGTGTAAACTGCATTACAGCACAACATAATATAAATAAATGAGGAATAATAAATAAATTCAACAAACAAAATTTCGGTTTACTTAAAATCGGTTGTATTTACATTTCGTCCATTGTAGAAAATCAATAAGTGTTCAACATCACAAATAAATAAATCGTACTAAGGTATTCACATTTAATCGTACATCGTACACAATACGCGTCAGCTCAATCTAACCGTAAAAGAAAGGCGGGACGATCGGATACTAATTATAATATAATTAAATTTAAGTTGAATTTCCAATGTCAATTGTTGCTAAAAGAAACGAGTAAGTCCGCCGCCGTAACCGAAGCCGGCGGCAAGCCACTCGCTAAATGCTTCTCGTCGAAACGAAACACCGCACCAACAGTCTCTCCTGGGGGCCGGATATAAAGTAAAAAAATAGTCAATCGCATAGTTATCGAATCGGTCGGCGGCGCCCAGCGAGACCGAGGTGTGGGAAACTGAGTCGACGAAGGATGTCGCGCGACGACTTCACCGGCGCGCGCCCTACATCGCCGCAGCGGCCTCGCGGAGCGCAACGAGCGATGGACGGCGTGCGGCCGGCGGGCTCCGCGGCGCTACGTCGCGGCACAAGCCGGTCGCGTCGGTAGCTGCGGGGGCCGCGGGCGGGCGACGGGGGGCGGGGGGAAGCCACGCCGGCAAATCGAACGAGGCCACGCGCTCCGCGGGCGGGGCCGCGCCTCCCGCGCCCCGCAACTCCCGTGGCGTCCCTTCATAAAATATAACGTACCAACCTACATACTAAATCACTTTAACCTAGGAATCTCTTATTCCACACCTCCAACACTGGAATACCGAACTGAGGGCCCTATCCTAATTAACAATATTATGGACAAATTACAGGCCGGTTTTTGATGTTCTCCTCACTATCGCGGCGCGGCGACCGACGCGCTCTCTTTATCAGTCGTTGGGGGAGCGGGCGGCGGGCGCGCGATGTGCACGAGATAATGGCAAAATTGTGATGTTTTTCTAATAAAATTGTCGCGCGCAAACCGAACGGGTCTCGTCTGCGGCGGCTACCGGCCGAGAATACTGCCGCCGCTTGCGACGCCATGCGCCGCTCCGGGCTGGACCGCTCAACTAGTAGTAGTTTAGTTTAAAATTCACCGACCGTTCCGGAAGCCGGCGACGAAGCGATGCAGTAACCGAACGCGATGTGTATGGGTGGTCGGAACAAATAAAAACAAACGGGGTGTACCTGAATTCATTAATAACATATGTTACATAACTGATCATAAAATCTCAGGCTTCACTTATGCTAAATATGTACACACAAACTCTCATCGACAACAAGAAAATGAAGAATTGAGCTTTGTGACTTAAAACGCTTAATCTATGTTAATACAACCATACTGGTTCATTTCTATATTATTATTTTGTTACAGGCACGATAATTACTATTATTGCGAGATTGTAGAAAAATATCACAACTTTACCATTTGGGTTCACAGGTAAATACAGAATGGATTCACTTAGAATAACTTTACTTTCGAAAACACATTTGTACATTTCATGACAAAATTCAACAGCATTCTACCAAGTCTCAAAATTGTCGCAGCGAACCGTTAAAGGTAAAATACATTGGGTACCTGACAAACATTGTGTAAAATTGAAAATTCTGCATTCTGAAAATTAGACTTAATTACGTTTTTTTTTTGTCATTTAAATAGAAGTGCACCCGTTTTAGGTGGGAGCGAAGTCGGCCCCGCGTGTTCCCAACGAGCGGCCGCGGGTTGGTTGGGGCGAGGCGGGGCCGCGCCGGTCCGGGGCGTCGGGCGTCACGTGCACTAACAATTTCACTGTGACATTGTCCTTATAAAAAGCACGAGACGTATTACGCGTCATCCTCTTCTTGTTCGTCTAATAACTCTTCTTCCACCTCCTCATCTGTAAGCCAAAGTTAATCGTCAACTTTAAACGACTCGTAAACCTCCCGAGCCAAACGTTGGAGGAAAAAATACACAACACATTTATTACTTCAAACTGGTTTCATAATTCAATTGCGCGTTGCAACCGGAAGGTGAGAAAACGTTATAACCATTGAACGTATTTGATATTCATGTTCGTTAAATTGATCGTATGGACGCAACTAGACGGCGAAGCCTTATTTGAAATTCGAAACAATGTGTTAAACAGGCGCGAATTGTCGCGAGCCGGACAACCGGAGACGAAGTTATAGTTTGTGTCAAACACACGTGCAATTGAAATTTATATGAAGTGGGGATGACTTACAAAATTATACTAGGCCGCTATCGCATAAACCAACGGGCAATATTACAGTACTTGCAATACAGTAAATAATGCAAAATTAAATGCGTACTAGACAGGTGTTACCGCCCAATGCTATCGACCATTTTGTAAACATTAATTAGGTACGTAAAATATAGATAAATAAACATTATGCAACTCTTATAACAAAAAAATATCTCCCGCATCACGTATTCTAAAAATAAAAACAGCCTAGAGTTGCCTATCTCCAACAAAGAAAATTAATATTGTTCGTTGTTACCCAAGCATAGTTCCCTCCAAACTCGGAATACGAACTACTGGCGAAACCGCAAGTAACTTCATCTTTGCAAGCTTGCCGTGTGTTGTTTCGATGAAATACTTTAACAAGATAGTTTTATTAGCTATCACGATATCGCTTGCATTTATTATAGTTCATTATGACACATATCTGATGACCTCAATGTATTTTATGGAGCAAAACTTTTTTAATAATTCTAAATTACTTCAACAGTTTAGTGTCATGCGAATGATTTAACTGAACCCAAAATATTTTTATACATTTACAAAACGAATCAGTCTAATAAATGAAAACATCGATTAATTGACAATTCATTATTATGTTAATTGGTTATAATTATAGTGGATAGCAAAGTTCAATGATCAAGAAATTGTAACGTAATGAGGATCATCACTGATAAGTGAAGATTTATTTGTGGTTAATTGCAATATATTCACTATTCTAAGAACTAAGGTTATTATTACCATTAAAAAAATCCCACAATACGCTACCCCTACTGTACTACTACTACTATACTAGGTAAGAAGTAAATATTCATATAATATCTTGCCAGTAAGAAAAAATTTAAAGATAAAAAGGACACGTTTAAAAGAAGTAATCAGTGGCATTCGGACGTTTACGCCAAGTTTTGCAGAAAACATGATTGGAGGCTACACGCGTGCCACACGCGGATTCTTCACTAGCGGATCTTAGCACTTAGCTGCGCTCGTAATGAACGACGTGACGACAAATCTCGTCGCCGCTGCAAAGTGCAACCGCACTGCGAGCTGTGTTAGTGATCCCCGTGAGCTAATCTAGATACATCCCTAGAGCGAATCCCTACCGTGTGTCGGACATCACTTGAGATTACGCTAGCTATCTTATCAGAATGTTGGGGCCGAGTTCACACTCAAGACACTTTTTCGTTGCTGTAGCGAGCTTCAAATTTGTTTTATAGATACTATGAAAGTAAGATACAGCATGTATCTTGTGTTAACAATTCAATTCATGAGGTACAATGTACGATTTTGGCGCGCTTGATGCAATATCAGTAAACGTCACTCTCCCCAATGCAAACACGTCACGACGATGTTGCGCGCCAACATCTAGTTTTTCTACGATTAAGTATCTGATGAATCAGTGATGCGTACTTTAGTTCTCAACTATGATACTAGATTTTTTTGCCAAAGCAATTATTCAATAAATGTAGGTACAGTTTATATTGGGCTTTTCCTATAAATACCGGGATGTTTTTTTCATGTAGAAATTATTATACTCATAAGTCAGTCTTAGTTTACTTTTTTTTTGGGAGACAATTTACCACATACCGGCCTGACTAAATATCCATTTGTTTGATGAATTTATCGATATTAAGAAAATTTACATATTAAATTCCATACAACCCACCGTCACCATCGATTTCATCATCTTCTCCTTCTCCTAATTCCTCTTCATCCTCGTCTTCTTCCTCCCCCTCCACTTCTTCATCGTCATCTTCTTCGCCCTCTCCTTCTACTTCGTAATCTTCTTCACTGTGAGCATCGTCTTCTCCGCCACCACCGTTTTCTTCCTTACGCGCCTTTTTCGCTTCCGTTGTTTTCTCCTATAGATATGCCAAAAGGGAAATATTAAATGGCGAAAAACATGTCAAATTTATTATACTTATTATAATATTACTGCACAGTGCACACTAAAACACGCATAGATGACTAGTACTATTGAGTTAGCATAATGTACCCTTAAATCAATCCAATGAATAACGAGGCAATTTTTGTTTATTAGGTATACTACGACCGCTCACAACGGTTTGTATGATATCGTCGATGGCGATGGCGGGGAAGTGCGCCAAGCCACGGCTTACGTGCAAGATAATGAAGCGCAGGTGACAAGGATTCGTAACAATAAAGAAGCGTGGGTTATTAGTGAGGGGGAAAGAGACGCACCGAGTGGAACCGGCGGCGTACGGCCTATTTTACCGTGACAACATTCAACGGAAAATGGTCACTACGCTCAAGCGGCGACGCTTAATCTAGAAAACCGCCAAACGACTAACGTACGTATTACAAAGAAACCATGAGAGTTGCTGTCTGGTACGGTATTGTAAGTCGTTTGGAAGTTTGTAACTGTACACGCTATGGGTTTGATAGCTTGAATTTAGGTTACGCGGGAAAGAGATGAGAGATGTTCTGTTACTACAATACAAAATAAATGCCTATATTGCAATAGTTTTGGGGATATCTAATAGTTTTACGAACTCAATCTATTTTGTATTTGGTCTATGAGTCTATACACTATTGAAACAAAGGCAGACTATATGACATACAAAAACACCTACATGCAAATAATGCCGGGTCATTGACTACGTTCTACGCAACACCACTACTAACAAGCGTTGCTAGAAACTGCCGAATTAAAAGCACAATTGTGCAAACGGCGTCGTTATTGTTCCGACATCATGACATACTTGTAATATTTAGGTAATAAGAAATCAACACGCTATTTATATTGTAAATTAAAATTAATCTATCGGCGTGCGTTCTATGACAGATACCTACGTTGACTTGACATTCGCTCGCCGGCCATGTTACCATCTAGCGTCACGCTATCGTGAATGTAAGCCGGACTTAAGACGATCAAAAATAGCTAACGATAGATACGCAATAAAATCAATAATAAACACACCAATGAACGCAATGGAAACGTCTACATTATTTGTAATAATCATATCAACGAGGACATAAGCGTACCTACGTTCCCGCGCCATGTTTTTTTTCTGCCAAGGTCATGCCTCCATATCGAAAACGGGTAAACAAAGCTAGAAATCGCTATGTAGCTATGTTAAATTCTTCCTAGAACACACTAGAAGAATATCTAAATTGTACGTAAGGGATATGGTATAAAACTACTGAGTCATCGATTACCTCATGCATGCTAAAATATGTAACTCGTCAGAAATGACATCCAAAAATACGCCGGTTTGAGTGTTTCTCAGTCGGGCAATACACTTTAAGTAGACCACGTGGAGATAGTGAATACAACGGGAATGAATAATTGTGGCATGTTTAAGCGTTCGATAAAATGGCGAGCGACTAAAATGAATACATTCTGTTTGACATGTGCACTCACCTCTGCTGCCCTTTTGGCTCCTTTTAGATCACTTTTCGCGTCTCCCTTTTTCTCGTCGCCGACCTTGTCCACGGCCACTTCACTGTTATTTTCGTTGGTGCTCATGATTGTTCTGATTTTGTGTTAATTACTAGAAATATTCAAGTTAGGTATACGACTGCCCCAAACCGACGCGCGACTGACTGATCGAGTGAGCGGGCAGCGGGCGGGCGCGATAGAGACGAGTTTGAAAACGAAGATGGCGCGGGCTTCCACACGCCTCGCGCCTGATTGGTCTAAAATATCCGCCATTAACATGCAATAAGCAGCATGTGGGTAATGTTACTTGGAAATAGTCTTCGCTATCTTTGGAAGAAAATATCAAATAACTATTGTTAATTGTTTTAAATCTTATAAATTTAACGATAGTTAGATTTTTATCCAATAGTATCATGTAATTTAAGAGAAATTAATAAAAGTTTAAACCTATTGGCATATGTAGTTCGCAGGTTGTTCAGCAGATAGCGTTCAAGTAGTTAACAAAAAGTGCGGGAAACTGAAAGTCTGGAGTTTAGTTTTGTGAAACTTTTGTGTTTTGTCTTTTTTAGTATATTTTACACTTTGAGTTGGAGAGATATTTTATGTTTATTTTAAAGCTATTTTGTTGAGTACCTATATGCTAATTTTTGTATCAGTTGAAATAAAAACTGGAGTTCAATTTAAATACCTAATAAATGTATGTATGGTGTCTTTCATAAACGAATGTTGCTAAAACAATGTAAATACTTATGACACACATTTATTTTGATATCCTACATTAAACAAATATAAATGCTAGGGATAGTTTATACTTGCTAGGAGTAAAACACAAATAAAATTGCCCGTATGATAAACTGGGCGTTTATTACTATTATTTACAAACTAGCATGATTCACACAATAGCAAATAATCTGTGGAAAGCTTAATACATATGTATATTATTATAGACGCTAAAACATTGAGATAACAATAATTTAAAACAAAAATGTGTCCTCTACTAATTTTGGTTCTGAAAATTTGTCATTCATAGCCTACCAGATGTTTTTCCAACAGTACCTTTGAATAAAGTGTTACTTGGATAGGTGTTCTTTTAAAAGAATTATTTGCAATTTGGCAACATACTGAACTTTCTGGACACATTATACTAGATTTAATATCTGAAATATTGATCAGCTAATAATTATTAGACAAAAAAAATATTACTTCTTGTATTTAGGAAACTTCTTACAAGTCTCGGTAAATACTTTTAAAGAAAAGTAACAGATACTTTCGTAACAGATAGTTTCGTCAGCGCATGTCACGGTTTCTGTTATTTTGCTATAGACGACTTTGTATATTCTAGAACTCTGTTATATGTCTATAATTAAGCCAACCTTGTTTTCAATATTATACTCTACTATAAAGAAAATCGACTCTCCTTTACCAAAATTGATATTCTCATATTCAGGGAAATTTTAAATAGGTGAAAATTAAAAATATATACCATCTTTAATCAAAATTATAATCTACAAATTTCAAAATAATATACAACTATATCACAGGTTATATGCAGGATGTCCCAAAATAATTAAAAAGCAAAGAAGCCCAGATAATTAAGAAATTATCCACAATTATAATTTAATGTCAGTACTTATCACTGAAAATAAAAATTAAATGTAATAAATATAATATTCGTAACAAATAATAATATAATATAACTTTCATGCTACAAAAGTTATTGGCAACTCATGCTCTTACATTTATATTATATGAGACATCTTGCATACATAATATGACATTTCACATTATTCATAGTGTATTTAAACCAAACAATATTATAACTGCACAAAACATCTGAAGATAATATTCTATATCTAATAGATAATAAGAGCACAATAATCTAAGGGGTATCAACTACAGAATTAAAAACTATACAAGACTGTAAAATGGGTATGTTTAGAGTTTATCATTAATTAACTAAACATCAATATGAGCGATGATTACATAGACATTGTACATAGACAAGAAACTAAACTCTCATAATAATTATAATAACAACAAAACCCTCTTAAATGATACGCAGCGCCTTTTTTCACTAGCTTTAGGTGATGGTGGGATGAAGTTGAGTTGGCATGAGGCAACCTATTCCACTACGAAGAAGAAATCAAACTAATATGGAAGAAACATTGATTGATAGCTAGTCATAAAATGCTTCATACATGGAACTGGTTTTCATTGTAATTCATAACACTGACAGCTGCTTTCCTTCTCGGGTCCAGCCTTTTTTTATAGCCTGAGCACGCAAACGAACAGACGGGTCACCTGATGATAAATCACCATCACCAACGCGTTGCCGGCCAAGAAGAAAGCGATGGATTTATTCATTACATATCCGATTATCAACGACTAATTCTACGGAGTTACTCAATGTCTACACAATTATTGTCGACAAGTACACAAAATTATAAGTAAACTGGACCATGCTACTGTCGGATTAATATGATATTCCTATACCAGTAGTTTCCCAAGTGTAGACAGACCTCTTCAAATGAACCTTGATATGAGTCTCCGAGGTACATTTTAAACGGATGAGATCATTTATTATTGACTCTTGTTTAGAGTCTGAGAAACACGAAGAAATGACCATTTTATATAATAAGAAATGTCGATCATTCTAAATTAAATAAATAATCATTTAAATTCCAGAAAAAATTCGAACCTATTTAGCATGAATATGAGTTTTGAATCGAAAATAGAATTTGTAAAATTTACTTAACCTTAACTAGTTTTTTAATGGAATATTGTTTTTATAAGTTATAAAGCAAACACGGGTGCCAAGATACGACACAAATTAATACCGAACATATATTTATATAGTTAAAGAAATTTTAATATATGTATAATAGATATTTTACTACGTGTGATGATCTTATTCAATAATAACTGTGGTTCTAGCATGTGCCACGTAATAGATGATGGTATCTGATGTTGTTTCATTGCTATTTTCATATAGCTGCAGGGAAAGGTTAAACTTAATTTTGTGGCTTACAATAATATGCAAACTATGCGCATTCTTGTAGTCCATTTTGGGATCAGAATTAATAAATCAAACTTTGAGAACCATCTTCAATGTCAAAATTATTACTTTCAGGAAGGGCTACATAATATATCTTCAGCTTGATTTATTAAAACTATTAAATTCGTTGGCCCGATTAGACGGGATCCAATTTCTAAGGGCCTATACAATAATTGCGGTGTCATCGACCCAAGTGCAGTAGTCGTCACGGATCTTTGTCCTTCTCATGTTAGGTGTAACAAATAATTGCGCGTGTACAAGAGTAAACGAGATAAGATGATGCGACAAACGTAAGCGAGTGAGCGAGGCAGTTATATAACGCCCCGCCTCCCCCTCCGCATCCCTCTAATTTGGCCCGAAAATGAGTTATGACCTACTTACAGCTAACTTCAAAGGTACATAGATCCGTGGCGCGTATTGTATGTACTAAGACCGAACATTTCTTACTTTTGTGTTAGGGGCCGTTCAAGTATTACGTAAGCAGATTTTTTGCAATCAACCCCCCCGTCCCCCTCGTCAGCAAAAGTAATCTCATCTCTTACCCCTCCCCCATGCTTACATAAACATTGGTACATGCATTCAATGTCCTTATTGTAAA
Source organism: Ochlodes sylvanus (assembly GCA_905404295.2). NCBI lineage: Eukaryota > Metazoa > Arthropoda > Insecta > Lepidoptera > Hesperiidae > Ochlodes > Ochlodes sylvanus. The sequence goes on along the minus strand of FR990132.1, from coordinate 12,475,419 downwards.
AAAAAATATATGTTTATACTGCTGACGTAATCACCATCCAGACTCCCCCCCCCCCCCACCCCCCACGTCATCAAAAATAAGCAAAGCAAAGATCCCCAGCCCCCCTGTTGTGCTTACGTAATACTTGAATGACCCCTTAATGGATCCTGAAACTATTAGCACAACAGGCGCTGGGCCACTGTACCCAAGAGGCCTCATTGTACAGATTGGGTGTCTTCAGATCAAGAGCGAATAGGCTTCTACTAAGTGATTGGACTCTATCACCTAATAGATTGAGAGCTACTGGCAATTTTTGGGTAGGTATTTGAGGCAAGCTGAAAACTTGTCTCATAGCTCTCCTACTAAACCCCAACTCGGAGCTGCAGACCTGGCTGCTGAGTAGCGGGGCATTATGGACCCCTACAATTTTAAAAATGTTATTTTTTTATTCCAAAAAAAATGTTTGAGGCAATATGCAATTTTTATAATGTTGTAGTTTAATGTTTAAAGAATAGAAAAAAAAATAAGCCAGACGATTTAGTCGGGGCTTTGACATTGCCAGGCGCGTGCAAAAATTAAAAAAAAAAAGTTTAAAAAAAGTGTTTGAGGCAACTTGAAATTTTAATAGGGTGTAATTTATAGCTAAAAAATAAGATTCTCAAAAAGACAGATCATTTCGGTGGGGCTTTCTACCCGCCAGGTGATCTAACAAATTAGGGTAAAAAACGGTTTATCTCGATTTCAGGCAAAACTACAAGTCCGATGGAAAAAAGTTTAATGACAAAGTTGTAGGTAATAAAAAGATCTATAATCTTTGTTTTGACACTTTTTTCACATAACCTCAAAATGTATGTGAAAAATTAAAAAAACCAAATTTTTGATTTTTTATTTTTATCTCTTCCAAAAATAATTTTTTTTTTCACTAAATTTGGTGAAAACCTACCTTTTTTTTGTCTCAAACACACTGTAATTTTTTTGATTTAAAATATTTATTTTTGCACCTTATATTGACTTAATATCGAAAAAGCACAATAATTTTTAATCTAAGTCTTCAATTCAATCAAAATTTCTTTTTTTTAAGTCGGTGAACTTTTTATCGTTGACATTTCGACTTTCTGATGGTGTAAAAAATATACATTACTATGGTAAATTTTCTCAGAAATGTGCAAAATGTGCCTGATTTAGTCGCAGTAAAGGCGCATTTTCTGAGAAAATTTACCATAGTAATACTCGAATATATGTCGGAGATGGTAAATCGATGGTACGAATTAATCTGTGATACGCGTTAATCGATGGTATTGTTTATCAATGGATCGGGACTCCCGATCCATTGATCAACGCGTGATCTGTCAAAATGCAGTTCATTAAGATGTCGTTCCACATAAAAGGAATTCTCGGGAGAAGTTATAAAGGTAATCTTAAAAGTAGCATTCGGTTCTTAGCGACCACGACCCGCGACCGCGCGGCTCCACGCGTCTCATCCACTGAATAGGCAGTGCCGTGTTACTGATGTGCCATTTCTTCTTGGTCTGATGTCTTTATTTATTAATCTGTTTACAAAATCAAACTGTTTATGACTTACCTACAATATTTTCTGAACTTTTCTTTATTTATAATTTAAATGTCGTTTTATGAGTATTTGAAAGCAACCCTCAACTTCTGGTGATGTGAAAATTGAGTCAATCTTCTTCCTTTTTTTCGGAGGCATAGATAATAACATAATAAGAATATCATCATCTTCATCCACCAATAGCTGATGGATAACTTTTACTTTGCTGCGGATAAATTGTCCGACATATCGTACTGCAACAGAACGACAACGAACACGACGACAACGAAATCTAGGGGTCGCCCCGCGACAGGCGACCATGGTCGCGTAGTTGAATGGAGATGGACGCAGTCGCGCGTCGCGGTCGCTAAGAACCGAAGAACCGGCGAGTAATCGCTGAAAGTGAATAAAGTTCTAATAAAACGTGCTATCACATAACCCGCGGATAGAGCGAGTGGTTCGATCGATAAATCAATATTGCGTATCGCTGAGTAAATTAAACAGGTCGGAATCGGAGATCCGCGTAAATAACCAAATAAACAAAGTAAAAGAGCGTTAAAACGGAGCCAGACAGTGATCAGTGAATAAATGAGTTGTTTATGTGTTGGTCCGGACTCTTTTCTTTTATTTGAAATCCTAATCTGAAGTCCTGGCATGAAACAATCCCACAATGGATGTTTGATGAAGAATACCTACTTGCATGAAAATACATGCTACACAGAGTAAAATCGAGTGAAAACCCATACAAACACCCTGCCTACCTGATGCCGACATAATATATTTTTTTAACACCATCGGAAAGTTGATTTCAACGAACAAAAAGCCCACCGACTTAGAAAAAAAGAAATTTTGATTGAATTGAAGACAGATTGAAAATTAGGGTGCTTTTTCGATATTAAGTCAATATAAGGTGCAAAAATAAATATTTTAAATCAAAAAAATTACAGTGTGTTTGAGACAAAAAAAGGTAGGTTTTCACCAAATTTAGTGAAAAAAAATTATTTTTGGAAGAGATAAAAATAAAAAATCAAAAATTTGGTTTTTTAAATTTTTCACATACATTTTGAGGTTATGTGAAAAAAGTGTCAAGACAAAGATTATAGATCTTTTTATTACCTACAACTTTGTCATTAAACTTTTTTCCATCGGATTTGTAGTTTTGCCTGAAATCGAGATAAACCGTTTTTTATCCTAATTTGTTAGATCACCTGGCGGGTAGAAAGCCCCACCGAAATGATCTGTCTTTTTGAGAATCTTATTTTTTAGCTATAAATTACACCCTATTAAAATTTCAAGTTGCCTCAAACACTTTTTTTAAACTTTTTTTTTTTAATTTTTGCACGCGCCTGGCAATGTCAAAGCCCCGACTAAATCGTCTGGCTTATTTTTTTTCTATTCTTTAAACATTAAACTACAACATTATAAAAATTGCATATAGCCTCAAACATTTTTTTTGGAATAAAAAAATAATATTTTTAAAATTATAGGGGTCCATATTGCCCCGCTACTCAGCAGCCAGGTCTGCAGCTCCGAGTTGCGGTTTAGTAGGAGAGCTATCAGACAAGTTTTCAGCTTGCCTCAAATACCTACCCAAAAATTGCCAGTAGCTCTTGGACCATAACACTACGTCACCACTTACCATCAGGTGGGATTGTAGTCGAGCATTGACTTATAATTAATAAAAAAACTAAATTAACGGGAACTGAATTTTTAGAAACATTTAACGGATTAGTGGCAATTTTTTAAGAACAGAGACCAGTTTTACAGCTTGGCAAGACCTATCAGTTAACTCAATTAGACTTAGCATCAGGAACGGTACTGCAAAAGATGAAAAGGACGATACACATGTGTTAAAGCAAGATAGATGATACGAGATAGCTGGCAAATACATTCTCCGGAATCCATACTATTTGATATACTAAATTTTATATACGAGTATATATTTTTGGTCTCGTTTAACTAATTATTCTCACGTCTTTCCTTCGGCTCGACGTTACATACAAGATATTAGGTTTTCCATTGCAGTCACTACATTATATATAATGAGACTACTTTACAATTGGCTCTCGGCAATCTTAATATTTCTCTATACACTGCAAGAGAGCCCAAGTGGCCTTAAGTGGCCTTTGACTTGTTAATCCCAGTGATGTCATGAAGGAGTTGCCACTCATGAAGAGCTGTGAAGCAACTTCTCAATCAGTTTTCTTTTCAACCGAACAAAGGCCATTTCACAGTTCAAAAAATTACCCGTTACACGCAAAATTGAGTCATTTTAGGTTACTTATGACATGGTAACATTGGCCCACTCAAACACAAGGTTGTAATGATTTTTAAATGTGCTACATATGAGTGAAACAATCAATAGCTTAAGTTTTTGTTTTCTAAATCTGATTTGGATACTATGAGAGGGATTTGATTGGAATATTCCAAAACATTGTACATACATACAAATATGATTATTACACTGGTGATATGGGGAGAATTATTGAAAAGTTGTACACCAACCGGAAATTAATTATAAATTCGTCGGTGCTTTTTTTTAGACAATTCAGATTTTTGTATCCTTAATACAATACCACTTCAATGTTATATCGTTCATAGTGGCGTCACCTGTTAGAAAAGCATTCTTGCACTGGCCCAACTGTAATCGGGGGTTACATTGTATAAATTTAATCAAAGTGGGACAATGTTACCCAGATACAAATCTAGCTCAGATAAGAAACTATCAAGAGGTCACAAACTGGCGTGGTAACGATTACTTTACCAGACATTGACAGAATACAATCAGCTGTTGATCGGCGGTCGGGTGTCCAGAACGTTCCGGAAGGGTCTAGAAGGTGGTGCAGACGTTGCCATCGAACTCGATGTTGCCGGCGAAGTTGGGCATGTCGGGCGGCGCGCGCTGGTCGCTGCGCCACGCGCTGTACAGCGAGGGCAGGAAGTCGCTGAACAGCGGCCGGCGCGGCGTCACGCCGTTCTCGCGTACCACCTGCAAATTCAACCGGATCGCATTTAAAATGACAATAAAATAACAAAATGTGTGCAATTCACACGTGCTAGAAGTGAAACTCAAAACAACAAATACTGTCAGTGTAAATATTGATGTTTTGCTTTGCTCACGTAAGCTGCCATTTTGACTCTTTTTCGTTTCCGTTTCGTTTCATTTGCGCGTCATTTCCGTTTCAACGAATTCCAAATCACAACGATACCAAAGAAGTTTTCACTTCAAAAAGAAGTATTGAGGCGCGAACCAACGCACGCATTTTAGCCGAGTGTGCTCGTTTGTTTGACATTTCGTGCGTAGCGTATTCGTGGGTGGCAGTGGACGTTATCACATACATTTTCTTGCTAAAACGACACTATACACACGTGGCTCTCGGTTGGTTCACGCATTAAAGGTACTATTTTAACAAATTGACACACTATCGACGATCGTCAGCTGAAAAATTTACGAGCACTTCCGTGACTTGGATGGCACGTACGTACCCATAAGCCAAATGAGAGAGCTTCAGACGATATAAAATCATGCACGAGAGCCTACCTTATCCATTCCATCAAAGGTAGGATCCTCGTCAGCCGACGGGACCCATATCTTGACGTCCTTGTCGAGCCCACAGGTGGCCAACACTGGGCAACTTGGGTGAGCCTCTATGCAGTTAACCTAAAACACGACAATTCATTACATAATTAAAGATTTTATTATTGATAACATATTTTACTAGTAAGAATTATTCCGTTTCTTATTTTAAATCAATGTGAGATTCAGCCGTGTTGGCTCCAAGCCATTAATGGCCCACTACTAAGCACGTGTCTCTCCTCATACCTGACGAGGCCTAGCGCATACTCCACCACGCTGCTCCAGTGCGGATTGGTGGAGGGGTTAGTGGCCAACCCAACAACGACATGGCTTATCGACTGTTACCAAGTGGTAACAACCGAGACCGACGGCTTTACGTGCCCTCCGAAGCACGGAAGCGCTTAAGAAATATTGCCAGTAGCGGTCACCCATCCAACTACCGACCGCGCCCGCTGTCGCTTAACTTTGTCGATCACTTGAGATCGACGCAAGCCGCCGGACTATGACCGCTTCACGTCACCTTTAGAAAAGTGTAACTGGCTCGTACGGTACAGAAATAATTATAGTTATAAAAAAACTAAAAAAATACGCTCAGGGAGAGCAACAACCCTACACTATTTGTATAAAACACTCAACCCTAGTTTCAGTTACCATGGCATCATTAATAACACGACTGTCATTCATCATCTATTATTTAATTACCAAAGAGAATATATCCACTTTACCACTGACAGATCAAAGAGAACCTTATTACAAACGAACGGAGTATCTTTTGGATAGTAAATTTTCAGTTTGTTACACACCAACACACATCTCAAGCTAATAAAAGCGTATTAAAAACCACTACGCGTGGCTCACCAAGGGTTCATTGAGTGTACGCAACTCACCACGCCGTTGACGTCGGCCTGCATCCACTGCACGATGGCCTCGCTGCGCCGCTCCCACACGAACACGTGCGAGCAGTCCGAGCCCGACACCACGTAGTCGGACCGCGGCCCGAAGAACGACACGCCCTTGAACGTGGCGCTGTTCCGGTGCCCGCTGTACCGGTGCGTGTACCCCTCGGTGGTGTCCGTGCTGTCCCTGGGGACGGCGAACGATTTGTGTTTCGACCATGGAAATATAAAACCTATGGAAGAGACATGTCAACAAAAAATGCGTGCCTCTGTTATGTCATCCGGACATAAAACATGGCGGGTTTAGTGCTGACGTATAAGCCATGACATCAACTACTCATGACCTATAACTGCACATAAGAACCTTGCTAATTATAATGTAAATCTTCTTTTATTTTCCCGGCAACATTAACAATAACCAATATTTTTAATGTTATTTATGGCGTACCTGTGTATGGTTAAAGATGGCTGATTTGACTCGGCTGAACCGACTGACAATGTCATCTGGACACAAAACATGGCGGATTTTCGGCCTCATTAGACAATAGCATTTTTAGTACTAAAAGAACAATATTTCGGGTCCCTATACATAAATAGGTCAATGGTTTCGACAGGTGTCCCTTCCGTTATCGAGGACCTTGGCTAAAGGACACAGTTCTCATGTTTTCTTAGCCGACAATGCATTGGTGATGCCTTTGGATGGAGTCATGTGCGACAGTGCCCATTACCATCAGGTGGTTCGGCTACTGCACTCTCAGGGTACGGTCAAACAGCCGACGGGGCGGGACGGCGACGCGACTCTAGCGTCCCCGTTGTACTGCGCGCGACGTGACCCGACCCGCCGAGCGCGACGGCTCTGTGTGACATATTCCATACTTGCTCACACGTTACAACCTCTTCACGTCCCGCCAGCGTCGCGTCGCCGTCACGCCGTCGGCTGTTTGACCGTTCCCTCAGTTTTTTATATATAAATAAAAGTGTATTAAAAAGGTATGTAATGTTTATGATGATTTGATAATTACTGTTTGATGATCGACCCAAGTCTGCTCATTTATAAATGCATCGGTAGCGTCCGCGTCGTGTTGGTGTCGGTATTATCAAATGTATATTTGTTAATGTTGTTATATAAATGTTATTAATATACATGACGCAATCAAAGCATTAATAAATTAGCAGACATGTCTCCCAAAATAGACTCGTTCTCGAAATTCGTTAGAGTAATTATTATGTGTTCTTAACTCGGATAAATGCGAATAATTCACTCACTTCTTATATGCATCTGCGATGGCGTCGAACAGGTATATGTCCTCGTCGTTGTAGGAGCCGAGGATCTCCGTCCCGTCGTGGTTGTACACCGCGCACGTCAGGTGGATCTGCGACATGGACTTGTGCGTGTCGCCCTTCGGCTGCAACCGACCATGTTAATCAGGAAACGTCGCAACTCCTGTCATCTCTCAACATTATACATACATACATACATACATACATACATACATACATACATACATATAAACACGCCTCTTTCCCGTAGCGGTAGGCAGAGACCACTTCTTTCCACTTGCTACGATCCTTACATACTTGTTTCGCTTCGTACACTTTCATTATAATGTTAAATAATTAGAGGTCAAATATTTTTGTAGATCATTGTGGCTTTGTAGGCTAAAGTTTCATCGTCAATGCAACCCATTACTGTCCCACTGCTGGGCGAGGGTCTCCTCCCACAATGCGAGGAATTCAAGTCAGTCGACCAGGCTGCCGGCTAAGTGCGGATTGACAGACTTCAGACATCTTTGTTTGGAGAATTCTTAGGTATGTAGGTTTCCTCACTCATCACAGATGTGCTGCTACTTTTGAGGACTAAGATTTTCGCCTCTAAAAAATTGTATATGGCTCTACACCTTTCTAACCAGACCACAATCTATATATTATATAAAACTCTTCCGTTACTGAGTGACTGACAGACAACACACAGATGAAATTACGGAACGCAACAAGCTGAAATTTGGCATGTATGTTCCTTGGGGAGTGCAGGAGAGCACTAAGAGAGGATTTTTGGAAATTCCTCCCCTAACGGAATAAAAAGGGGCATAAACTGATTTTTTTGGAAATCGGCGGGCGTAGACGCGGGGGAATGCTTGTTGCTGTTAAAACAATTGTTGCACAGTATAAATGGTACCAGGTACCGTGGCGGGCTGTGGTACCCGGGGTAGTACTATTAAAACAATTTCAACAAGTGTCTACTCACATTCTTATCGTGAAAGTGCGTCGGGCAGTACATCGCGACGGTCTCCGCGGGGTTCCTCGTGTCGTACACGCGCACGAACCGGTTGCGGCCCGCCACGAGCAGCTCGTGCGGCTTCAGCGGGTGCCCGGCGACGCTGTACAGCGGCACGTACATGCCCTGCTCCAGCACTTGGAACAACCTGGAGGCACACGGGTGCTGCACTGTAACGGTGGGCCGGTAGATAATGCCGTTAGGCAACAAGTCCGCCCGTTGTAATTCTTAGCTTTAGGTTTTTCAATGAAGAGTGAAATAAATAAATAAGTAAACGGCGCAGGTAACTCATGTCTTACTATCCGAGATTGGCAAAATGTAATCGTGACGAGCTGTGCCCGCGTATACGTCCGCGTGGAATTTAACAAAAAAATCTAAAATAAAAGTAGCCCAAGTTACTTATGCCATCAGCAATCCGCCAGTGAAAGTCTCATCAAAATGGGTCCAGCCGTTCCAGTGATTAGCTCAAACAAACAGACAGACAGACAAAAATCATAAAAAATGTTATTTTGGTACATGCACCGTGTATACATACATCCACTTAGTAAATGCATTTAGTAATAAAAAGCAGTTTAATATTACAAACAGACACTCCACGTTTATTTATCCGTATATATAATAAATTATATCACAGATCAAGAGGCACGCCCTCAGCACGTACTTGGCGGAGACGTCGGCGCGCAGGTCGCACCGCATGACGACGCCGTCCTCGCCGGCGGAGACGACCACGTGCGGGTCGGCCGGCGACACGTGCAGCTTGTGCGCCGCGCGGTAGTGCGTCATGAGCCGCCGCCGCGCGACCAGCCCGCCGCCGCCCGGCGAGCACTGCAGCAGCCGCACCTGGGGGCGCGGGGGACACGCTTGTGAGAAACACTGCGCTACACGCTCCTCGGGTGGCCGAGGTGATAGTTCCATTGCAATTGCAATTAAGTCTACACTGGGAACGCTGCTCTAGACGCTCTGGGGAGACAGGGGTGACAGTTGCAATCTATATAATATAAAACTCTTCCGTTACTGAGTGACTGACAGACAACGCACAGCAACAGCAGAAATTTGGCATGTATGTTCCTTGGGAAGTGTAGGGAAGCGCTAAAAGAGGATTTTCGGAAAAAACGGGATAAAAAAGGGGATAAACAGATTTTTTGGAAATGCTCGTCAATGATAATAAAATACAAATAATCTTTATTGTCCACCAGTTTTAACATAACTAAAAAAAAAAACCAATTTCAACATCGACAAACAATTTCTATTTTAGGACACCAAGTGGAACTGAGGATCCTAATATATAAAATACTAGCTGCCCCAGCGAATTTCGTACCGCTCTATAATTAATAAACAAATAATAATATGGTGACATATCGACAGCAGCGCCACCTACCGGGTCCAATTGTAAATCAAAACCATTCTTGGATACACCTGAAGACACAAAAAATTTCAACCGAATCGGTACAGCCGTTTTTGAGTTTAAGCGTGACTAACGCACAGCAATTCATTTTTATAATATATGATATAGCCTATGTCACCCGGGGATAGTGTAGCTTTCCAACAGTGAAAGAATTTTTCAAATCAGTTCAGTAGTTTTGAAGCCTATTCGATGCAAACAAACAAACAATCAAATCTTTCCTCTTTATAATATTAGTATAGAAGTATAGATACATATAGATTTACCTGCCCATCTCGAGCACAGGTGACAATATTGAGCTGGCTCCTGGCATTCAGGTGGAGAAACTTGCTTTGAAACACGTTGGACTTATGTCCTGTCTTCATGGTCTGCAGGGCAGTCTTCTTGGCCCAGTCCCACACGATCACGTTTGTGTCGTCGGAGCCCGAAGCGAGGAGGTTCCCTGGGGGAAATACGGGTGTAAAGCTTTCCTTCTTTTCGGCCGACAACGCATCTTAAACATTATTCTTGATGTGTTGGTGTTGTTGACGTCCATTGACGGTGACCCCTTACCATTAGGTGGATTGTCTGCTCATTTGTTTTTTTATGTTAAAAGCCGGCCAACGAAAATAGAAAGTACTGCTTACCAGCCAGAACACAACAAGTCGTTTGTCGGTTGACTCAAGCAAAAGGGTCGAAGACAACCAAGCTAACCTTAAGCGGGAGCAGACCATTATTTGACAGACTTATGTTTATTCTCTGGTCATTAACATTTGTGATGTCTGTGTGTCCATGCCACCGGCGCCACAGGGAACCCTAGTATTGATACGCACCCTCTGGATGAAAATTTATGGAATTAACGCAGCCGCGATGTTTCGTGAGATGATGCAATTTCTTCAGCCGGTATACGGCGTGCAGCGACCCGTAGAACCTCTGCTCGAAAATCACATCGCTCTTCGCCGTTTTGCCGCAGGGAAATGTCAGGCCCATTTCTCTGTTGATTATTTCTGAAAATAATTGAACAACAATCAATTATTTGTATTTCAAAAGCTGCCCAGCCTTACTAGGGAAGTTTCCGTGTGGATTCTCATCCTTCTTTGACGACATGCCCTGCAAAAAGCGGAAAGGTCTAATGGAAATTCCGGTCTGTGGCACATTAAGCTATGGAATACTTGATTCATTACTCTGATGTCCCCAAAGCTGCCAAGTACACCCCTGGTTCAAATCACACTGTACTCAGGCTGAGTAGTGTAAAAGTTCGGCTTATCTATCTTGGCCATCCACTGAGTCCTATAATTACTCTTCTATGTGTCACACATTCGAAGTCAAAAGGCACAAAAGAAGGTCAATCTTAACCACATTCAACATATCGACACAGGACCTCTGACCAACATTAAGGCAATAGAGCTTTTTGTCTCTCACTAAAGCAGGTTGTCTAGTTAGACATAGAAAGACCCAGGAGATCTTACGGAATTCCAGCAATGGTACTAAAGGGCGAGTGTACTGTACCAGGATTGTCTCATGAGGAGACAAATCTATTCCACCTCAGCAGAGGCCACCTCTGTGGCCTCTTACAACATCCTGATATGCTCGCATGGTATCCAATCCCATGTGATTGCCATGCTGACCTTGGAGTCAGCATAGCATACAGCCCTAATACAGCCATTCAATTGGTTCATAAATAACTACTATTAAGTACCTACAAGTAACACAGAAAATACAAACCTCTTAATAACAAGTAATTATGCTTAGGCCGACTCTTGGACAACACTGGAGGTGGAGGTCCTTTGTCCTCATCACCATCATCTACATCATTAGACCAGGGGTCATCATCGCTGTCCGCTTCATCAGTCTGCATGCGCATCATGTCACTACCGGAGCTATCAAAATTGGTGTCAGATGATGTCTTGCTGCTCCTATGTATACAGAAATATTTTAATTAAACAAATTAACTTATAGTGTGTACATGATGAAGTAAACAAAGGTAGTGGTTTAGAGGCCCACCCCACCCCAACCAACCACAACCACATGCAAAGCTTTCCAAAGGATAAAAATGTAACAGTAAAAACATGGTAAAATGTATGTGACATCATTTGTAGAGAATTTGTTGCAGATTATTAATGTAAAAGTAAGTGTAAAGAAAATTATTATTAATAGTTTACGAGATATAAGCAAAACCTCAAAAAAAGGGAACTCATTCCTCTTCCTTTGAAGTTTTTTGAGCAATAAGAATAACTGTGGTGTCTATCTTAATATATATAATTCGAGTGTGAGTGTGTATGATAGTGAACTCCTCCTAAACGGCTTGACCGATTTGGTTGAAATTTTTTGTGTGTGTTCAAGGGGATCTGGGAATGGTTTAGATTCACAATTGGACCCGGTAGGTGGCGTTGCTGTCGATATATCACCAAAACATTTTTTAACGACTGGACCGATTTGGATGAAATTTTTTGTGTGTGTTCAAGGGGATCTGGGAGTGGTTTAGATTCACAATTGGACCCGATAGGTGGCGTTGCTGTCGATATATCACCAAAACATTTTTTAATTATAAAGCGGTACGAAGTACGCCGGGACAACTTGTAATTAATGTAATTAGTTCTAACCATTTCAATTATAGTAAAAATAGATAAAAAGTAAAAAAATCGAAACCACTTACACACTGGATGACCTGTCAGAGAATGTCGCAGTTTCAGCATCTGATGTGTTGTCCGCTTGCCTTGACAAATTCCCATCCTCCATTGACAAGTCGTCAGAATCTTGCGATGAGTCATTGCTGTCGGAGTCCCCGTCGGGAGACCTGCGCTTCCTGTAGTTCCTGCCGCGGCGAGGTCGTCTGATGTTCAGAAGTATAGCGCGGACGTTGCTGCTCGACGGCCCGACGTGAACTATCTCACTCGTTACAGTTTCCGACGTGCCCGCGCCACGGTCCTCGCTACTGGTGCTCTCAGATTTGTCAGCAGACAATCCACTATCCACATTATCTTCTTTCTCTTTCTCCTTACTTCCAGAAGCTAACGAAAAAAAAAAACAACAAAATGGATCTAACATCGACGTCATTCACGTATACAAAATTCCAGTACGACACTTACCAGTCTCCCTAAAACTGTCCTGCGAACTCCCATCGTTTAACTTCAACTTCTTACCACCCATTTTAGGGCTTGTGGGTGAATCCTTTATTTCGTCATCGCTCGAAGAATTATCTTCCATTGCGACTTACCTACGTTTCAATCTACAAGTCAAAAATCGAAAATCAGAACCAATGTTACATTACACGATTATGAATATAAAACATAACTTGCGAAATATATTACGAGTAGGTCAGCGATATTAACTTTTCTTATTTTTGATTTTAGGATGAAAATTGAAAATCTAAAAAGTCTAAATAGACTAACGCAGAACAGAAACAGACAGACGGGAAATATTTTTTCAGTAATTTTGATTTAGCAAAAAAAATAAGAATGACAGAATGACACTTAAACCTTGACAGTAATGAAAATACCACAGATTAAAAATAGAATAGACAATATAATATATTTTTCTTTGCAGAAGGAAGGTAAACTATCTAATACATAGACTACTATTTGTTTACACTCATCATTTCTTATTAGCAGTTACGCAAATACGATGATAGGGGGTTGTCTTTGCGGTTGTCGCATAAAATTTTCACATTTCAAAACTTGACAATTGTCATTCAGGCCAGATTTTTTATAGCGCCTCTACACTCTCGTGCGAGAGCACTCGTCTATGTCTCGTCCGAGCGCCTCGGCCATAGATTATACACTTATATGCCTCGGCCAAGACATGCGCAGTCGGGAGCGTACTCGGCTGCGCACTCGTACACTTCAGTCAGGCGGTCAGGCTCTCTCACTCTCTCAGGCTCAGTTGCAGTTGCGGACGTCGAGAGGATGGACGTCTTAGAAATTGCATCCGCTTTATCATAATAATGTCAAAACATATCACGACAAAAAATTAATTATTAATTAAAATACTAATTTTAATTTAATGAAATATAGTTTGAATCTTTTTATACGTGGAGTGTACTCCATCACGCTGATTAGTGGAAAGTATAATAAATTACATGATAGATAATTATTTTATTTTGGAGTACAGAACGAAATCAGAGAAAATGGTCTAAAAACCTGAGTGTACTTGTAGGTGACTTTAAGGCCTATCACTTACAAACTGATAAGGATGTTTTTTTTTATATTTGGTTTAACGCAATAATATTCAAGTTTTGGAAGTGATTAGAGTGTATTGTACAATAAGTATATATAAAATTTCGTGTCACAATGTTACTTACTCCTCCGAAACGGTTTGCCCTATTTTTATGAAATTTTATAATGCATATTCAGTAGGTCTGAGAATCGACTTCTTACAGTTTATTTTTCATACCCCTAAGTGATAAGGGTTATCCATCCCTAACATTTTAAAAGAAAAAAATTTTTTTGCAGGCAAGGGACGCCTATCCCGCGCACACGCAAAAACAGACTGAAGATCCCATAGCTCATTGATTCTCGTATTTCCTTCCAGTCATTCATCATAAACCAACAAGACCGAGAATAATTCAAGAGTGCTACAGACAACCCGAATTATATTAATTAAGAAAACTAAATTCATATGGCACTAAATATTCCTTACAATATTTTATAAACAAATTATACTAATATTATTTCTAATGGATGTTTAATTGCGGAGAAATAATTTAGCAAATATAAACGAAGTAGTCCTCCACCAATCCGCACTGGAGCAGCGTGGTAGAGTATGCTCTAGGCCTCCTCAGGTGTGAGGACTGGAGAGACCCGTGCTCAGTAGTGGGCCATTAATGGGTTGAAGCCAAACGAAGTAGTATCGGCATAGACAAAGTGAATGTAATCTATGGCTGGAATTTAATATAATCTATGGCAATCTATGGCCTTTGACTCGGGCGCAAAAAACCGCCACGGGAGCGAGAGCAGGCGAGAGCGAGCGTGACAGCTCGAGACATCACGAGGCGAGGCGAGCGCTACCCATTATTACACTCTCGAAGTCTCGTACGAGTGCACTCGGCTAGCAGTCTTGCGGGAGTGTAAAGCCGCGGTCATGGGAGCGAAAGCAGGCGAGACATCACGAGGCGAGGCGAGAGCTACCATGTACACTCTCGTACGAAGCACTCGGCTAGCAGTCTCGCAGGAGTGTAAAGCCGCTATTACAGACAACCTTAGCATCGTATTCCCAGTTAAATAGCACTCATTTATTTTCAAATGATTTGTTATTGATTTATTTATTAAACAAATCAACCCACTCAATATAATATGTTTTCTTATGTATAATTTTTAAGATATAAAATAGTTTTAATCCATTAAGCGGCCGTTAAACGCTCAAACATATTTGACAAATTTAATGTTTTGTTTGTACGTTATCATCAACAAGTTGATTGGTAATCTCAGATATGCATAGATACTCTTTTTGATGTTAACTCTTTTCTGTTTTGGCTTATGAAAAAAAAGTATTATAATTATATTTGAATTAAATTAAACTTGGAACAATAGATTTATTTCTTAAGAAAGAATTCTGTATTATGTGTAGATTCCGTGAGACTTACTTGGAGGAGTAAGATGTATAGTTATCCGATATAACTATTGTATTTTATATGCGGTTATAATGTTTTGTTTCTGGTTTCTATATATTAAATTCAAAATGTGTTGTTCAATAAACAGTTTTTCATATCAGTTTATAAGTCTATTTTTGGTGTGAAGTGATCCCAATGTACGCACTCCTTTAGCCACATCTACCATTCAAGACAAACATCACCAACACGTACAAACAAGAGTTCACTGTCAAACCAGTATTCGCCGTGAAGTGACGCTACGACGCTCAGATGAGTAACGATGAAAAAGCATTTCTTAAAAATGGCGTGTTTGTTTGTTTGACAAACATGACTGTACACCTTCAAACGTGTTGACAAGCACGCCGTCAATCAAAATCTTTAAACATTCAGCCAAACACGTAGTTTCCTTGACAAACACGACAAACATGACCGCAGACTGTCAAATATTTTGCCAAACAGGTAATTTGACAAATTATTTGAGTGTTGTTTACCGGCCACTTTAAACAGATGGGTGAAGGTCGTGTCTAATCTAATTTGGATCTAAAGCGGCCGGCAAACGCTCAAATAATTTGTTAAATATTTGTCAAATTTTACGTTTTTGTTTGGTACGTTTTCATTGTAGTTTGCTTGACAAACACGTCAAACATGACCAGACTGTCAAATATTTTGCCAAACACGTAAAATTTGACAAATATTTGACAAATTATTTGAGCGTTTCATCACAACCCATAACTGTCCCACTGCTGGGCACGGGTCTCCTCTCACTATGTGAGGGGTACAGGCCTTAGTCCACCACGCTGGCCAAGTGCGGATTGAGCGTTTACCGGCCGCTTTAGGCCATAATAGTCGTCGCGCGGTTGTTTTCGTGAACGAAATAACGATTCGGCTTTTTCGCCGTAGATAATAGTAGGTAGGTATAATTTTATTTAAATAAACCTCTGTCAACGTCGTTGTCATGCTATATTATTCGAGCTGTCTAACTTCAGTTCATGAGTTCAGCTGATTGCTGTCAATGTCATTTCCGTGCCGTCAACGTCATTGAGTTAATTTTGAATTTTGGTTGGTAAACAAAACCGCATGGAGTTAAAGTCGCGAACGGAGTATGGATTGTGGATTTAGTTTGTTATACCTACCAAATCTCTGCAAATAAATCTCTATATTTTGTAATAGAATATTATATTAGTGAGTATCAATGTACAGTTGAATACGTATGCTTATGATGGTCCTCATGACGTGAATTATCCAATTAATTCTCGACAGGTTTGCAGAAATGGATGCCAACGAACTTCTGTCGTTGATTGATTCGTTGGAATTGAACGAAGAACATATTGATAAGCTATTGGCAAAAATTATGACACGCAATACATTCACGGTTCAACACATGCAAAATGCTTTACGTTTTCTCAAATATAAACTTGCTTTAAACGAAAATGAATGTCTGAGTTGCAACAATGAACGCGAGTTCGAATTAGTCGGAAAACTTATTAGAGATATAAATCCTGAGAACGCGGCACTGGTATGTGAAATTACGAATATTGTATTACAGCTAGATCCCCAAACTATTGGAGGTAAATCGGAACATCTTCTACAGCAACTACTGATAGACATAGAGTTACCAACATTCCAGATAGTATCTGAAGCATGCGAAGATGATACCCCCCAGGCCTTGCTCAACCTTAAGCTTATCAGCTTCATTCTGGACGCAGTGAATGCTCTTGGACTAAAAGTATCACTGCCTTTTCTTCAAGTTCCACTAGAAAACCTGGTGTTCAGTGCAAACGAAAATATTCTAAACTATTTTTATACTAGTACTATTCCAAAGTTTAAAACATCTGTCATTGGGTTTTCTATTTTAGATAGACTATGGGCTTGCTTAAAAGGTGCAAAGGAGTTCCAGTTGGTCACATTAAAAGCTGTGAGCAGTCTGGCAGATCATTATTTGCCAGTTCCGGAGGCACAGGAGAAACAGCGCAGTGTGCACACTATAGCTGCAGATTTAGAATTTTGGGAGACTGTACTTTTTGGTCTACAGTCAGATGATAATGCAGTTCGTAAAAGGGCCACTTATCTCATTAAAAGAGCCCTGGCAAGCTTGACGGTGAGTCAAAAAGATATAAATATAAACACAAAGGATGTGGTTATGGTATGGGACCAAAAGAATGAAAAAATGTTGAAATCCATGTGGGATAATTTTTTTATACTGATGGACAGTCTGGAGGAGATGCAGAGCAATATTGTATTGCCATCATTAAAACTATTTGAGTCTGTCAGGCACCTGGGGCACTGTTGGTTGAACTGTGCATATAGCAGAGGGCTAAGACATGATAATGCCACAGTAAGGCTCAATTGTATTAATTACCGGTTACAGGTGAAAGTAGGGAGCAAAGTAGAAGCCATTGTCCTGTTAAATGCACTTAATGACATAGATTTATTTGAAAACCCAATGGAGAGTAAAAAACTTAAATCTAACATTTCTAAAGCTTTTCATGACATGCAATCAATGGTTAATATATTAGAAGCTATACCAAGTGTCAAATGGTCTCCAGTTCCACTATATCACATAAGTCAAACATTATCAAAATGCACATTTCAGGGTGAGTTGCTTCAAGATGATCTCCGTAAACTTTGCGGAATTTTATATGACATCCTTAGGATACCCTGCAACAACCCAGTGTTAAAAAAGGTTATATTTAAACATATCATTTGTTTTATAGTTAGCACATGCCAGGGTTTTACTTGGGATCATTACACCCACATTTACCCAACTTTGCACATGGAGATACCTCTTACATCTTATTTCATGACCTCGTTTGTTGCACTGATAAAGAAAAGCTTACTCTTATCAGATGATGATAAGGCTGGATTAGCTGAAGCTATGACTACATCATGCGAAAATATAAATATTGGTTTAACATATGTAAGTTCTCATGAACTTGATGGTATACAATACTTTGAGCATATAATAAGTGACAAAGTAAACAAAATCATGGACATTTGTAACAAACCATGTGCAAACAAAATTCTGTGTTTAGCTGATGTTAATTTTTTGATTAAGTTATATAGTTATACTGTTGGACGGGTGGAACCGTACATGAATTTATTGAATACTGCTGTTATGAAGCACTACAAAGTTATATTGCTGTACTTATCTAATATACTGTCCAGCACATTATCCACAGATGTGGATAGTGTCATTTCTTTCTATGATACATTGAATGATCTGCCAATAAGTGATATATCTGCAAAAGACAGTCTTGTAGAACTCTACACAACAAGTGTTCTTTTGCTAAAAGATAGAGGATCACCAATGTATAAAAAAACATCGGCTGTTTCTATAATTAATTATTTGTTGAACAACAATTTATTTATTGAACATTATCAAAATGAAATGCTTAATTTGGAGCAGTTTTTAGCAGTGGTAAAGGATATCGGATGGGACATGAACACGCAAGGCAGTGGCAAATTAAAGAATACTTTTTATGAAAAATCTTGTGACATAATACTGATACATTTGAATGAAGAAACTACAGCCCATGATGTACTAGAGATATTTGCATTTGTAGAGGATGTGCTCGAGTGTGGGGGCTATGGTTGCCTTAAATTTCTACTTCGGATAATCAACAAGATTCTGCCCAGACTGATTGATAATGAAAGAGTTACATTTGATTTTTCTCTGTTTTTGAATCGAATATGGATGCAGATATGCGAGCTTAAAACAAATAAGGAATATGTTGTGTGTGTAGATGATTACATGAAGCTGATTACCCAAGATCAGCTCTTGAGGCACCCACAGCACAACGCTATTATAGTTGATCACTACAATACTATAATTAATTTAGCGGCCAGAAAACGAATGCCGCTTTACTTTTTGCTGAAACATTTAAGTAATAGAGATATAATGGAATATGATAACATGATTGATGTGTTCTGCAAAATTTTACTTTTCACCGTTGTTCCGAGAAAGGATCAGTGGTAAGAAGTCTCTCCGTGTAATTTAACTCTAAGCAACTATTCGTCTTTATTCTCTGGGCTAAAGTCAACTCAAGTCTATTTTTTGTTATGTTGTGAGCAAAACTCAATAATTGTATCTACTTGCTACTCATACTACTTATATTCATATGTTAAGCTAACTATACACGCTAGGGTGTACATGAGAGGGTAGTGGTGATAGTTAAAATTCCTTCTATTAAAAGCTATTGTTATTTTTTAGGATAACTGACAATGTGACACTGAAAATAATTTCGAAGATGCCAGAGTTAATACGTGACGAGTAAGTATTTTAAATATTTTTTTCGGATATTTTTTATTTTAAATCTTTTTTGTTCACCTGTGTTTTAAATATTATCGCAAAGTTAAATTCTGTACGAACCCTTTTGGAAGTATAAAATTTCACTCTCTTTCCGACTTCTTTTTATCCGTATTTTTACGAGCTGTGCCCACGACTTCGTCCACGTGGAATTTTAATTGTTAGCGGGTAATTCCTAAAATAAAAGTAGCCTAAGTTACTCCTTATTACATCAGTTATCTGCCGTGAAAGTCACGTCAAAATCGGTCCAGCTGTTCTAGAGATTAGCCGAAACAAGCAGACGGAAAAATTGAAAAAAAATATTATTAGGGTTTAAAGTTGAAATGATTTATTTCGGTTTTTTCAGCACGATTGTATTCAACCAGCATATAGAATACTTATCTATATTGATTCTTGGCAAGGTGACTAGTGTGGCCCATCTTAATGAGATCTCGTTACGCATAATGTCTGAGGCGGAACAGTTGGTGAAAGCCAAACCTAGGTACTACGTCAACAACACTACGCACAGGAAGTTGATTAGAGCAATGCAAATATTGTTATTCATATTCCTCAAGACACGGCAGGTTGAAACCAAAGAAACTGCGATTTGGTGTATGAATATGCTTAGAAACCATCATAACCCTACCATAAAAATACTTCTGTATTGGTACATAGCATTATATATTTATTCCTCGGTAAGTTATGAATATTCCTGTTCTTCCACGTTTTAAATCATACTTACAAAGTAAGCGGCAAGAGGAAATTTCGGTAGAAAAGTACCAACATGATTGTAGTGGATGACAAAAACAGAGGAAGCCGTACGACATTGTAGTTTTTTTCTGATATTTTTTTATAAATTTCTTCTGGATATTGGAATGTTGAATTTGTAGTACCTACTCATATTCGTTTTTTATGAATTACATTGTTTTTCAGCGCATAACTATTAACGGCGACTTAATCGACTGTCTGACGAAAAACGGTGTACCTTTGATGTCCCAAATGAACATCCTGTTCTTTGTGATACGCCACAGGATAGTCGTTGGGATTTTCTACCCCAATGAAATCGAATACGTTCTCGAATTTCTGCTGTCCCACACTATGGGCCCGGTATTCTCGATTCGGCTGACGGCCCAGTTCTATGCGATGAAACTATTCGAAGCCGGCCTTACAGGAAATAAGGTCGACTTCGCTAAATACAGATGCTTGATTTCGATTCTCAGCAAGACTTTGGGAGAGTTAGATACGGCCAATGACAATTCGTATAAGAATCTTAAAAGTGATTACTTTTCCTCGACGTTTGACATCATTGGCGATTTATCGCTCGTTTTCATATTCCATAAACTGCAAAGATACTGCGAGAGGTGCACTGAGAACATAGACACCCCTTTCGTAGCAAAAATCTTGGAAGAGATCCAAGCAACGCTTGCTGCCGGAGACCACGATGCATTCTACGTAGAGTGGAAGAGTATGTACAGAACTCATGCGTTCTCATATTACCAGGGGCTACCGAAAGACATTACGGAAGAACAGGACGACTCTATTACTTTCCAGAAGAAATATATGCCTTGGCAAAATATGCCTGGAATGGATTGGAACAGCTTCAGAGAGAATGTAAGTTTGTATTATATTGTTTGTCCATTCGCAGATCCTGTGACAACTTTAGAGCATTTGTCTCAAAGATGACTTGTGTGAGATGTGCAATCCTTTTTGTTCATCACTTGCATCTTCTAGTTGTCCCTGGATTAGGATTCTAACTTCTCTAGAAGTCGATGCAATTGCAATGTTGATGTACTGAACTAAGAAAAATTGACATTCTGGGACACATAGTAGAAGTGAACCTTCAACGGACAAGTGGAAATACGAATCGCAACGGACAAGTGCCAGAATGAATCGCAACAAAATTTTAACTTGAAGTTTTACGGGCAGATTTTTAATGTACTTGTCAAATTTTAAAACCTTCCCGTAAAACTTCAAGTTAACATTTTATTGCGATTCGTTCTGACACTTGTCCGTTGCGATTCGTATTTCCACTTGTCCGTTGAAGTTCATTTCTGCTGTGTCCACAATCACATTTCGTTTTTTAGTGCTTTCTTAATAATGTGACCGTATATTCATTCAAAAGAGGAAGATGACCGAAATGATAGTCGTCGCGTCCCTGGTGAGTCGAACGCCCAATCTGGGCGGGCTGGTGCGCACCTGCGAGGTGTTCGGCGTCAACACCTACGTCATCGACAGCCTGCGCAGCGTGCAGGACAAACAGTTCCAGTCTCTCAGGTAAACTTCATTAACTGTCAATACTAACTGACACACGTAGACATAGAAGAGTACAGACTATTGAATGCCATCTATCGTATTCACACAAGAAAAGAAACATCCTACCGACCGCGCCCGCTGTTAAAGTTAAGCCACATTAAGCCTAGTCACGAGTGATTAGGCGTTTACTAAGTAATCGTACTGAAGCATTAACTTAGTATTTTTAACCGAGTTCAAAAATAGGAGGTACTATGCTCGACGCCGATGCATATTTTTTTAAATTATGTCCAGCTATTTTTCCGCCATTTGTGAACCGATTGTTTTTTGTATTCGAAAGCTGGTGGTGCTTGTCATGTGGTCCTTGTTAAATTTCAGCGAGATCTGACAATTGTTTCACGAGTTATCCATAATAATGCGTTTTTAATTGACCTCTACTACGTGGATGATGTTCCCATTTTATTTTGTAGATGTAGAAGTCGGTTTTTTATGTTAAAGTTATGTAAAATATTATTTCTTGAACCCTCAGCGTGTCAGCTGATCGTTGGGTGAACATCGAGGAGGTGCCGAGCCGCGCGCTAAAGGACTACCTGGTAAGCAAGAAGAGCGCGGGCTATTGCCTGGTGGCCGCCGAGCAGACGTCCAATAGCCAAGTCCTCACCGACTTTCAATTC
The DNA here is from genome assembly GCA_905404295.2 of Ochlodes sylvanus. Taxonomy (NCBI): domain Eukaryota; kingdom Metazoa; phylum Arthropoda; class Insecta; order Lepidoptera; family Hesperiidae; genus Ochlodes; species Ochlodes sylvanus. The sequence continues at coordinate 12,452,966 of FR990132.1, read as the reverse complement.
CCCAAGAAGACACTCCTCATGCTCGGGTGAGTGTTGCTACGCCCTGTTAATGTTTTATTTATTTATTTAAACTTTATTGACCACAATAAAATATTACGGTACAAATGGCGAGCTTAATGCTAATTGCGTTCTCTACCAGCTAACCAGTGTTTCATAATTGGAGAGTTGATGTTGATGTATATTGTACCGCAGGCACGAGAAGGAGGGCATCCCGCCGACCCTCCTCCCGCTGATGGACCGCTGCGTGGAGGTCCCGCAGTGCGGCGTCATCCGCTCCATGAACGTGCATGTCACGGCCGCCATCTTCCTGTGGGAGTACTGTCGCCAGCTGAACACGCCGCGGCCCGCGACCGTCCAATAGCTACTGTTGAGAGGGGGAGTCTCGTTGCGAGGGTATGGGTGTGTTCCATTGACTTATTATTACTATAGACATCTAATCTCAATACTAAAATCGCGAAAAAAATGTCCCAGTCAGTTATGTCATGTCATGCAGTTAACAAGGTAATTTAAACACTAAAATCACTGTTTAATTTCGATGGCAGTCGTGAACGCGTAATTGTTGCTCTCCTTGCGTTTTGTTGCTCATTTGGCTCGGGACATTTTTTGGCGCGGACCCGACGTCCATAGTAATAATGAGTCAATGGTGTGTTCACGTTTATTTATTACGAGCATTCCCCGCGGCTACGCCCGCCAATTTCCAAAAAATCAGTTTATCCCTTTTAAATCCCCATTTTTGGAAATTCCCCCTGAATTTCCAACAATCCTCTCTTAGTGCTCCCCTACACTCCCCAAGGAACATACATGCAATTTCAGCTTCTTGCGTTCAAAGGTTCAGCTATGTGTTGGAACTGTGTCCCCACAGAAGCCTTCCAGATAACAGAAGGTAATATGTACTCATTTGTGTGTGTTTTAAAGAATTAAGTGTAAATAGATTAAATGATTCTAATTCTGATTAAGTGACAAATAATTATTTTGTTATTACTTAAGTAGCTGCTTAGAAGAGTTAAGATATTTATTTACGTGCAATAAAATAAAATATTGGAAAAATTTACTATTTAATTTATTTGTGAACAAAACAACTTGATCATCTTTGGCAGGATCGTCACTTTGATGGGTTTTAATTCGAATTCCTCCTTATCAATCTCCATGAGAATCTCGGGTCCCGACTCATTGGGATGCATTTCCACCGTCCTCGCCTCAATAACATCTGGTAACTCTTCAGACTTTAACCTTCGCCAGCCTTCCGACACGAACTCTGTGTAGGTATAGTTAGGCCTTCCGACTAAGATGCCGAGCGATGGAATCTCGTCTCTTCGCGGCCGTATCCTGAGCTCGGCGGCCTTGAAGCATAACTCGTGGACAACTGAACATTCCGGGTTGGAGACCTTAGTCTGGTCTGCTTCTTGATTCACTTGCGGGGCTGAAATGAAGAAAGACCATTTTCGCTTCACTTCTGGCTTCTTCACGACGCAATTGCTGCACCCCGCGCACGGCGGCGTGTATTTCACTGTGCCACTGCAGTTCCAGTTGAGGGAACTCTTGTATCCATTGAAGATGTAAGTGACGTAATCGCGCAACGATCCGTAGATCCAATATTTATCTTTTCTAGATTTTGCGTCCCTGAAAGCGCCCCATTCTACTGAATTCATGGCGTATATGGGTCGACTGGGAACTTCGTTTTCCGAGGGTAAGGGTTCGATCTTCATTGTATCCCTCCAAACTGTGTGACCCTTTATGATGGCATTGCAAGCTTCGATCAGTTGTTTGACTTTCTCGACTCCGTCTCCGCCAGGGAACAGACTGTTGCCAACGCTGTTGGTTCGACCTAGCGGTAGGATGCCCAGTGGAAATTGATTCGCGTCGTCGTTGCGTCTTAGTAGTCCTGAAACAAAAATTAGGAGGACCAATGATTCTAACTGCAAAAAACTGAGCATCCATCCCCCATACGTCGTGATCATTCCATCAGTACGAACGAAAAGGTTTGCGTCGTCGTTCATGGTGCGTACTGCGAAGGACTGGCTTACCTGCGCCGGTGTTTCCACCTGCGTATGATAATATGGGAGTCTTCAAGAGGAGAGTGAATAGGCTTTTATAAGTTAGCACAATTGAATTATTATTACTGGAAATGTATTGTTTTCCGTGAACCCTGCCTGGTTAGCACCAAACAAACATACAGGTGAGCAACCTATAGTTAACCTATACTGGTGGTTTGTACAGTATAATATAATGAACAGTAGAAGACTATAGTTCACATAAATAAATAAGTCATCATTCTACAATAGAACACACCACTTTAACTAGTCTTGGGGTAAACAAGGAACACGGGATTACAAGAAATGTATTTAATAGATTGCAAGTCAGAATTACGCAAGCAGTGATAGCCGAGTGGTTTAAAGTTGGTCTCCCGAATCGGGTGGGCCCGGGTTCAAATCCCAGCATGCAACTCTAATTTTCAGAAATTAAATGTGTATTAGAATTAACTTACCACATGCTTCGGTGCAGGAAAACAAAATGAGGAGACCTGCACACCTGAGAGTCCATAATGTTCTCAAAGGTGTGTGAAGTCTGCTAATCTGCACTTGGCCAGTGTGGTGGACTATGGCCTGTACCCCTCACATAGTGAGAGGAGACTCGTGCCCAGCAGCAGGACAGTTATGGGTTGTGATGATGATTTGATGAAGTCAAAATTTACCTGTTATTGTCTCGGATAATGTGCCATCACCACCAGCCACAATTATCGCTTCTGTCCCTTTTAGACTCTCAACTATTTCCTTGGCATTCCCCTCAGACGTGGTCTGTATGACGTCCACTTGTAACCCTGCTAGAAGCAGCAGGGGTTCACAGTATTTCTCATACTCCTGCTTAGCCTTCCTCTTGTTGGCCACAGGATTGAGGATAACGGTTACTAAGGTAGGGTTCCGCTCCATTGGAATTAGTGCATCTCCATATTGAGCCGCCTCTTTGCAGGCTGCTCGCATTATTATATTAATTCTGAAAAACAATTTGCAAACTGAGTAAATTATTTGCACTGCGGCAGAAATGTTTAGATATGCTGTTGTTATGATAGTGTGATTAGTACGATGGTAAAGACTTAAAATGTGTATAAATTAAACAAACATTTTAATATTTTTTATAATACCAATGTTTACAATTAAACTGTATGAGAAGATAGTCAAGATAGGCAACTTCAGTATAGTTTATCATTAAATACTCACTCAAACTTTTCTTTTAACGTAGCCGCACCATAGTAAAATACAACTGCACCTAATACTGACTTCTTCCAGTTATTTCGAATTGTTTTACCAATTTTTATTATCCTTTCCATGATTCAAATTTAATTAATAATGGGCTATTTTTAATTACTTCAATTATAATATGATATTTGGACCTGTTAATATTATAAGTATATAACAGGAAAATATATTTTCAAATTTTACTAGGTTATAATTTACATCAGCTGTTATTATTAATGACAATGACAAGATTGACAAGACAAGTTAATGAAGATAAATAACTGACATGACATTTGACAATATCACAGATTATAGAACAATATTGACATGAAATCATATTTTTTTAATAACACAAGGTGCAAAAAATGAAGAACTGATAGATAAAAATAATCCTATTAATAATTATTATAAATTAATGCGAAAGTTTGTATGGATGTATGAATGTTTGTTACTCTTTCACGCAAAAACCACCGAATGGATTTTGCTGAAACTTTACAATAATATAGCTTACACATCAGAATAACATAAAGGCTATAATTTATAAAGATATAATGTGAATTATCCAAAGTTTCCCGAAGCGAAGCGAAGGCGGGTCGCTAGTTTTACAATACATTTTTTATTGAATGACAATATTGATATAATTCCCTTGTTCTTCTGAAGCATCTGTTTATTCTTGAAGATGACCTTTTCGCCGGCCAGTAACATTTAGCTGGAATACCTGAAACCTTAGAGTATATATTACGGTAGTAAAGAGCACGCGCAACGAGGTGGGAACTCCTACGACGGTTGAGAACAACACGACGTTCCCGCCGCGAGCGCTTGTAGTCGTGGTTGAGTGAACTTGAGTGCTAGCGCTGTGCGTTCCTACAGAGAGTTTTTGAATATTTACGTATCAAAATGGTCACATGTGCAGTTCAATCTTGCAAACACGATACTAGGAAACACACAAAACTGAAATCCAGTATCACATTTCATCGGTAAGTCGATTTATATACTTATTTTTATGAAAACAAATCACGCATCGCGGGGGTGAAAGAGACGTGCGGGGCGGGCACGCTAGGCACGCGTAGGACTCCCCGCGCGCCCCGTTCCCCGCGCTTAGTGAAGCGTGGAGAGCGGTGATGTGACGCGACCAACGCTGTAGTCGATATTTAAAATATTATTTTAAATGTTAGCTATGAACCTATATAATTATTAGTAACCTATAATATAGGTGGATTTTGAATATTAAAGTTACATTAATATATTATATTAATGTAATATATTATATATTTTATTAATGTAACTCAATTAAATATTAATACTCAAAATCTTTTAAACATTTATTATAAATATTTTTGGTGTGTGTTTAGTACGATTTTAGTACTTTTTAGTATTTTAATGCGAAAAATATTATAGCGTAAACTAGAGTAGTAATGTAGTAAAAGAGTTACTGTCACTGTTTAATTGTTGTTGTTTATTAGGTTTAAGATACTTAAGTCATCTAAATAACTACTAATCCTTTCTACCATCGAACGACCCGACTCACGGCGTTTATTCATCCCTTCGTCGTAAACATCCCTCCAGTACGGAAGTCACGCTTTGCGTCATCATTCATCATACGTACCGCGAAGGACTGGAACAAATTGCCTGCGTCGGTATTTCCGTTCGATTACAATGTACGTAGGTATCTTCAAGTCAAGAGTGAATAGGCTTCTAAGTTATTGCGCCTTACCACCCTCGACTACATCGCTGCTTACCATCAGGTGGGATTGTAGTCAGTAGATAGATTGTAGTAGTTAATGCTTTAACTTATAGTAAGTCTAAAAAATTTGCGTTGCCATAATTATATACAGATTTTTTCGTATTTATACAGATTTTCGATGTGCGCTACAGATTAGCACTGAATACAGGTTTTTATACAGAATTCTTACTCTATTGATAAAATTACCATATTCAACTAAAACAAAACTTTGAAGAAGAAAGATTTTTTAAATAAATATTACCTAGTTCCTTTGTTGCAAATATGTAAATTTTGATTGTTGTTGCGTATAATTATGTTTTTAATTTTACTATTTACACTGGTATTCTATTTTACTTTAATAAATATTAGTTCCTTTGCTGCAAATATTTGAATTTTGATTGTTGTTTGCAAAGTTTCATACTAACTTTGCACCCCCGTTTTACCCCTTTAGGGGATGAATTTTCAAAAATCCTTACTTAGTGCTCACCTACGTTATAAAACGAATCCCTGTGCAAAATTTCAAGTTTCTAACCCTTATAGTTTAGGCCCTGCGTTGATATGTCAGTCAGTCAGTCAGTCAGTCAGTCAGTCAGTCAGTTAGTCATTCAACTTCTCCTTTTATATATAGATTTTGTAATAAAAAAAATTACACTAAACCCGATATTTTATTTCATAAACTTTAATATAACAAGCCACACGATTTCCTTACATTTCTATTACTCATAATTTTCGACAGTCGATAGTGACGTAATGTAATCGGTACATCCCTAATTGCCATACACTTCTCAATATAAATATCTATAGCACACCTGCCTACGCTGCGAGCTGAACATTTTGTGCAATGCGCGTGCTCTATACTACCGTAATATATACTCTAAGATTGGTTTCGTTACCATTTACCGTTAAATTTAACGGTAAAAAATATCGATACCATGCTTAACGTTACCTTTGTTTTTAACGTTACCATCGAACCGAAGGACGAAAGTAACGACCACACCACATTTTTAACGTTATTTGGAGTTTGGAGCCCTGGTTCTCAGCATAGAAATATGAAACCTATAAGACTATGGTTCTCAGTGTAGTCAGTCAGTACTCAGTACTCACACTCAGTAGTAGTCAGTTCGCTTCGCATTCTCACTCAGTCAGTCAGTTCAGTAATTCAGTTTCTCAGTTCGCTGATAAAGTACTCTGTGGTTCGCTGTCAAGAGTGTCAAGCATCAAGCAAGTGTCAAGAAAATATGAAATTTTGTATATGAAAACGGGCTACAATTTATCAAATATACAATTTATTTGGCTACAAATGAATTTGATACGAAAACGTCATGAATTCTAATGCCAAGGAAATTGAAGAGCTATCAGATGGCTGGGTGAGATGTCGATCCAAATCTAATCCGGGTAGACAATATTTTTTTAACCGGAAAACCGGGAAATCATCATGGACTGAGCCGCAGGTAGTTTTGAAACTTTACCTACGCAATTATTACTTTTTCTAATTAGTTTTTGAGAAATGGAAACGTAATAGGATAGATTTAATATTTCTGTTTTATTTGTTTTAGCCTGGCGAGCAACAACAAAAAAAGACTAAAAAAAAGAAGTCTCCAATACAAAACCAGCAAAAAACTAAAGCAGAAGTAGGGCGCAATAAATCAGTCAAGCGTAAAAGTAATGAGGGTGATGCAGGATCTTCAAAGAAAAAACACAAAAATGGTAGATATAATCGTGATATGGCATGTATATACATACAGAAGTTAATTTAGGTAACTAAGGCTTAAATGATATCAGTATATAAAATACATATAATTGTTAGTCATTACCACAAGCCATAAACATGGTATGCTAACCATTGCCCGTATAGCGCAATGATTACTATGCGGGACTGCCAGTCAAAGGGTTGGATTTCCACATTTCCATGTATCTATCATGCACTGCAAGCTGTCTTCTAATGTTTCATTTAATAGGAACATATTATTTTTAAAAGTATTTAACGAAATTAAAATTAATAAATTTACAGAAACACCAGAAAAGCCTGACAAAATGGTTAGTCCAAGACAATATGAAACAAGGTCAAAGCTACATAATCAAACTAAATCACCTGCCAAACGCTTGTCAAGCAGTGATTCAAAACAAACAACTACTCCGCCACAAAAGAAGAAGTCTTCTCCAAAACTCACACCAGCTAAGAATTCAGCTAGCAAGAGACTGTCCCAACTCCGATCTCAGCTCAATGTTGAAGCAAAAAATGAAATTAATAATGAAAAAGATAAAGCTGCTCCTAAGCAAGGTATAAGTGAAACAAGTGTACGACCAAGATATGAGTTACCTAGCCCTAATGTCAGCGAATCAGTTGTGTCCACCACAACCAAATCTCCAAGCAACGACAGCTTGCACTCCATTCCATCTCCATCTCAATTCTTTGCTGCAAATAAGATAATTTCTTCAATGAAGGCACAGCTTACCGAAGAGTACTGTAACAAGGAAAAATCTAAAGACACATTTGCTGATATTGAAGAGGGGATTTGCAGCCAGGTGACAGAGTATTATGTTATAAAGCACCCATCGACCCCACCTCAGTTTTCTGAAGCAAGTAAATTAGTTTCTGCTATCAAATCTAAGCTGAGTTATACACCAAAGGAGGTTAAGTCTTTCCCTTCAGCGCAAGAAAGGATGGAAGCATTGAGGGCCTCGATCAGTGGAGAAATTGATGAGCGAGATCTTCAAGAGGCAACCAATAATGATGGCTTTATGTTACAACCAGTAATCATTGCTTCTCATGACGCCCCCACGCAGGAGAGATGTGAAGCAATGGAAGTTGAAGATGTACGAGAGCCAGTTGAGGTACTTTATTAAGATCCTAGCTACTGTACTTCAGTAATGTTTATATTGTTGAAATAAGACATAATTATATCATTTTTGCTTCACAAATGATACACTACTTTTATTGTTCAAAATAATTCTGTTCAATGGTTCTTACTAATTCTCACAGTTATCAAAAATGAGAGTTGGTGCAGTAAGAGTGATTGGTTCAGCATTTTTTATAGTGACTTGACCTTCACATAATCTTTCTTTTTATGTTATACCCATTGTATGTTTAATTTTGATTTATAATTATTGGGTTTTAGCACATATTAAACTTAAAATGATAATATTTCTAATGTTTCAGGCGCCAAGCTTTCTCCCAAAAGACAAAGACACTGGAACTGACGGTGGGCAAGTGGTGTTAGTTGTTGATACTAATATATTCATACATGAGCTGGATTTTATTACGAGTGTCCTCAATTCACATATCAAAGGTAATTTTTACATGCATCGTTAATTATCAAATGTCCATATTTTTTGCTTATTCTCGGTCTATACCGAGAGTTTTGTTTGTGTTTCTTGATTTTTCTGTCCGGGTTTCTTTTCAAGGTTACAGTGAACAGCCAATGCTGCTAGTCCCGTGGAGAGTTATCAATGAGCTGGACCGGCTGAAGGACAACAACAACGGCAACGGAGCGCTGTGCAAGCGAGCAAAAGCCGCTATGGATTACTTGTACAAGTCTCTGCCTGAAAACAATCGGATAAAGGGTGAGTAAATTGCTGTATTCCTTGCAATTAACGCGCCTGCAACGACCACCAAAAAAAAATGAAATTTAATAACAAGAGTGTTTCAAGTTATTGTTAGATTTAGATTGATATGGTTGGTTTGTTATTTATGTTGTTGACAAATAGTTAGTAGTTAGTAGTTGCTGTTTCTGATTTTTAATGTATTCCCCTAAGTAGTGACTCTGCCATCATGCCAGCAGATCAAATCTACTACATTTGATTGTCAGTATGTTCTTTATCAGTCTAGACCGTTTGTAAACATTTTATTTTCAGGCCAATCGCTCCGGGATGCTAATTCTCACATCTATCCATGCGAGATGCCCGACGATGAGATACTGAACTGTGCTCTACAGCAAGCGGAGAGGGGCAGGAATGTGGTAAGTCAGACCATAGATATTGAACAGATGAACGAATGAATGAACGAACCTGATGTTTACCAAGTTTCCTGAACTTAAAGCGTGTTTATGCAGTGACATGAAACAAGTCAAGTCTGCATTCTCTACTACTTCCCCTTTTGCTGGGCTCAGCCGGCAAATGATTAATTGTCTTGCAGTGGGGGTTTGGGAGCCACTACTTTGTTTTTTTCGTCTTTACTATTTGTAATAGGCTTTTGGATATTGTGCACAGGTACAGTACTTTAGAGAGAGATAGCGAAACGAACACTGAGCGCGTGACTGAAACAAACAATGCTCAAAGTGACACCCCGCGCGTCTTGCCACCGTTTCGACCCTAAAATTGACTTTGCGCAGCGATCCGAACAAAGTTCAGACCGGCCTAGAACCGCCGGCCGTACTATAAATTGGTGTAATAAATAAATAAATATCACTGTATGATATTCGTCACCAGCTGCTGCTGTCGAACGACAAGAACCTGTGCAACAAGGCGACGGTGAACGGCGTCAGGCGCCTCGGGATCGCCGAGCTGAAGGCGATGGTCGTGCACCGCCCGACGCCGCCGCCCGACCTCGCCGCCAGGTTGGACCACTACCAGCGGACTGTGTACCAGCTGCTTGCTAATATTCTGGAGGTGAGTGGTGACTGCTGTGTCTTAGGTAGGGGCCAATCGATTAACCAGGGTTCATTTATGCGCAGCGGGTATTGACTTGTTACTATGGACGTCTGGACTGTGCTAAAAAATGTCCGAGCCAAATGAGCTCAAAACGCAAAAAGAGCTACAATCGACTGCAATCGAAATTGAACCGTGATGTAATGGTTTTAGTGCTTAAATTACCTTGTTAAGTTTTATTTCGCGATTTTAGTATGAGACCCGACGTCCATAGTAATAATAAGTCAATGGCAGCGGGGTTCCTTTTTTGGCGTAAATAAAAAAATTAACCCTAATTTCCAATTACCTCCTTAACTCCGATTTAAGAAACGTAACCTACGGTTTTTTCCTGGTCTTCACGAATTAACATTGATTAATTAAAAACTAGTGAAAATGACTGCGTTATATTGTTACAGTTCACAATTTATCGACAGTTTATGATCTAATGAGATAGATTTTTGCTAGCTAACGATTTAACAATTCTACGGTGACATATTATTGGGTGCACACTCTGCGTGTGTTATTATTCGAGACCCCCAACCATATTAAAATAACCATATTAACATAACCAGATGAACATATTATCCCGTTTATTCCCCAGAACGAAATGCGGGCCAAGTACAACAATCTCTGGCTGCACGTGATATTCAAGCCGCCGCCCTGGGGGCTCGCCGATGTGTTGCAGTGTCTGCTCAAGCATTGGATAGCTGTCTTCAACGAGGTCTTCCCTCGGATAGAACACCTCATTATCAACCTCAAGAATGGTTTTGAGCGGATCGAGGGCAAGGGTGAGTAGACACACCGTTGGAGTAGCAGTTGAAGTTGTGTGATATCTACAAATAAATAAACGCTCACACATTCATGTCATGACACCCATAATCCGAGAATATACCAACCTCCTAGGTCCCAGTGGATTGGTTTGTTCTCGACAACAACTCCATATTCTAGCAACTAGGCTATGGGGTTGTTATATTCATTCCTGCTCACTTAAACTGAATTAACTTCCATAATTTAAACGATACAAAAAATCTTATGTTTAAATGGATAGGAAATAATATTCCAAATATAATTTTTTTTATAATAAACACGCTGTATTATAACGCTGTATTATACGCTTCGCTTCGGGAAAACCAATTTACACAAAACTTTAATATATTATACATATAAACTTTCCTCTTGAATCATTATATCTATTAAAAAAACCGCATCAAAATCCGTTGCGTAGTTTTAAAGATGTAAGCATACAGAATAGGGACAGAGAAAGCGACTTTGTTTTATACTATGTAGTGATTTTCATTGCGCGTACTGTGAATGTGCCAGCTTCAATAACCCAACGTATACAAACACATCTTTCACAGATCCGATAACCCTGACAGAGCCGGAGGTGTCCAGTTTCAAGGAGCTGTGTCTGGACGTGGCCCAGAAGTGTCAGATCATCCCGGAGTACATGGAGCTGGCCAAGCTGACGGTGGGCCGGCTGGGCCGCCGCCCGAGCTCGACCGACGAGGACGAGCGAGCGAGACAGACTGTCGTCGGCGCGTTCGAGGCGCTCTGGAATATTATGTCTAGCTACTGGTTGGTGGTTTTTTTTGATTATTCATAATTTTTTTAATATTTGAAAGTTTGGAATGAAAATGTGTGCGTGCGTACGTGCGTGCGTGCGTGCGTGCGTGTTTGCGTGCTTGTGTGACGACTTGACGAGCAGTTAAAAATGTCATCGTCACGTATCAGAATTTTATACTTACAACATAAATAACGACTTTCGTAAAAAGGGTTATACAGTTTTTGCTTGACGTGGTATGACGTAGCATACAATAGGTTTTATAACTGCGTTCGTCGTCCGTGACTATTGTGCACGGCAAATCACCAAGGTAGCCATAGAATAGGACATAGGTCAGCGTAGAATAGGTACAGAGGATTATGTAATGATGTATTGATTGATTGTCCGTGTATGTGTCCAGCGCGAAGCTGGCGACGGCGCTGGGCGTGCCGCACGGCGTGGAGGACGCGATCCCGGCGACCGACACGCTGGTCAACCTCACCGGCAAGTTCGGCGAGTTCAACGGCTCCATCGGCAACTTTATCACGACCATTGAAGGGTGAGCTTTTGTGCGTGGAAAGCTTGAATCAATCAATATATAAAACTCTTGCGTTACTGAGTGACAGACAACGCACAGCCGAAATTACTGAACGCAAAAAGCTGAAATTTGCCATGTACTCGTACGTTCGTTGTAGAGTGTAGGGGAGCACTAAACCCCCCCCCCCCTAACGGGATAAAAAAAGGGGATAAAGTGTAACTTTTAATTTCTTCAATGGATTCATTTGAAACTTTTTATATAGATTCCGCAAGTGAGTACTAAGAAAGGATTTTTGGAAATTAGCGGGCGATTTTATTATTATGAGACTCGGGTTCCCGGGTCGCGGGCTCGCGGGTGTTTGGAATGTATTATTTGTGTTATTAGTGCGCGTCATAGGAAACCCTGGATATGAGTGTGTTAATGTATCCGCAGAGTTCTGAAGGTGGAAGACATGTCGTCGATGGAGGAGAAGATCACCCGGCTGGAGGCGGCGTTCCGCGAGTGCCTGCAGCTCACGCGGCACAACGGCCGCCCGGACAGGGAGGACCTGCGCTCCTTCTGTCTCACTAACAGGTATATTTTTGTGTAATAATTATAATCTTCTTATATATAAACTGTAGGCCGTAGGAACCAGCATGAAAAAGACATAATGTAATACGATAGGTGGTCTTATCGCTAAAGAGCTTCTTACAGACAACCTTAGGACGAAATATCGACGTTCAAATCTACATATCCACAACATGGTGTTAACTTTCAGGAATATGTTACAAGAAGCGGTGAACAAGTTCTCCCAGCTGAGGCAGTTGCTCGACGCGTGCAAGACCAAACTGGAGGTTCCCGCTTGAAGTGTTCATCGCAGTCGTAGTCGTAAGTGCGACATTGTGTTGCGGTTGTCGAGACCGTGTATTTTCCCGTTTGAAATGTTCATGGACGGAGTCGTAGTCGTAAGTGCGATCAAACATTGTGTCGCGGCGGCGGGAATCAAGTATTTTATTCGCACGCATGCATGCATATACGCACGCACGCATATACGCATGCATGCATATACGCACGCACGCATATACGCAGGCACGCATATACGCATGCATGCATATACGCACGCACGCATATACGCACGCACGCATATACGCACGCACGCACGCAATTTCATACGCGCATGAACGTCCGCGCTCGCACCCTTGCACGTATTGCACTTACACGATTGGACCATTCCATTGTTATTACTGACAATCATAAATAACTGCGCTCGGGATCATTGTATCACAATTTATTTGCTAGTACGACATCCTAAAGATTGGCTGAGTTATGTACGTAGAATATGGATGGGAACCTTCTAGTACACTCTAGAACCCACCGGTTGGGAAGTCCTGCTCCAGAAGGTCCCTATCCGATTTCATTGGAACCCGTACCGTTTCCCGGTATGCCATCCATACCCTTGGGTACAGGCTGCATATTGGCAAGCTGTCACGACAAGTCTTGGTTAAATTCACTGTTTCAATCTTAATTATGCATACGCAAAGTATCAGTGCATATGCCTCTAGTACAATCGCTGGAAATCGGGAACCCTGGTTTTGCGGACGTTGCTTTGAGCATGGGGCGCCCAGTAAGCGACCACAACACACAACACGACTAACCTAGTTGTTTCCTGGTTTTGCTAACGGTAATCCAAAGAATAAAGGTTCTTACCAATTCATATGCCCACTAAAACCACAATTTTAGTGAAGGTAGAATCTTAAAAGATGTCGGAGACGATGGCAGCGGACGTCATTGCGGGCGTACACGCAGACTTCAGTACGACAGTGGACATTTGAAATGTTTACTATCCGGAATAAATAGGATGGGGGATGGGTGGATGGGGGGAGTTGATTGAAGTGTTGCGAAATCATGTGATGGAATCAGAGTCGAAGTGTGTTTGGGTCCTTCGTTCGGAGACTGTGGCGAAGTCCGAACCCCTATGGAGACCATCCATCCGCCATCATATCACTATGCTTTAACGTTTCTTGCACTTACGACCACGACTGTACTGTACTGTATTGTGTTCTAGTCTGTACTTTGTACTAAACGGTAATACAGTCCCGGACACCAGAATCAAACTACCTAATATTTTTGGTCAAAATTTGTCTTTTTTTAAATGATAAAATGTTAATGTAATTTTTTGCATTGAAATTTATAAACATTTTTCTAATTTTTGTTTATCTGACAATATTAAATCAACGTATTGCGTGGGTCGATTCATGGGTCCAGGATTAAAGTTTTTTAATGTGTGTATATTATTTATATTAAGTACTATGTACTACGAAATGTATTTAAAATACTCAAATGTTAAATTAAATAAATATACAGACGTCGATGGAGTTTATGTCGGGTAAAACTTATCACTGTTTATAGAAATATTCAATTTAAATGATTTATTTATGTTTTATGTATTTATTTCATAAATTAACAGATAACTTTATAATCATTTGTTATTCACCGACGATGTATTTTCATCTTCAGGCCTCTGACGATTTAATAGCATTTGAGTGTCATCAATGTACAGTCGTGTGTAAAAGCACTTTTGTTTTATTATAAGTTGTTACGAGGTTGTGTAGTCAACATTTGTTCATTAGATAACTGCTTACATTCTATGGTTACATGCTAAAAATTATTGTGAGGTCGGATATTTGGAGGCATAAAGTAAAAAACCCTAGAATTTTCTAACCATTTGAAAGCATACTTACTTAAAATTAATTTACTACTCCCGATGCAAGTATGCGTGTATTTAAGGTGTAAGTCGTGAAAAATTTACTTTACATAAATATGTATCCGAATGGTATCCGAATAAATATCCGATCTGTAATGAGGATCAAATGAGTGTTACTGGACGCTCGGTACCACCTACTTGTTCTGTACTTATTATTAAAAGCCTTAAAAAATAATTTCTATCACTTTTGCAAACGACTGTACACGACTGATTAAAGCTATAATTATTATAGTAATTAGTTTAGTTATTATTATTGCTGAAGTTATTATTGTAGGTAAATGTAAATATTATATACTTGTAGCCTTGTAATACGGTGTAAGAGTAATTTAGCTGTCACCAAAGGGTGATGATGATGAAAGTAGAATAAAAATAAAAGGGAAGTGCTATAAGATAAATGTATGTTATGTCAAATTTTGTTTGTAAGCAACTGTGCTCTCCGTGAAAAAACCGCCACGCAAAGTGAGACAAAACATTTATCTTATTTTGATCATATAAAAGACACTATAAACATAAAATCAGTAGGTATGTCATGATATATCACTGCAAACTATCGCGTTTTATTATAACTCAAGTGGGTATGTTAGTAATAAACGTTTTATTTAATTCATGCAATGCTACCATTTATTATACACTAGTAAACCCGCCCTCGCTTCGCTTCGGGAAACCTGTCCGTTAGTACCCAAGTCCAAAATTGTTTGTGAAAAACTTTAATATATTATATATATATAAACTTTCCTCTTGAATCATTCTATCTATTAAAAAAACCCCATCAAAATCCGTTGCGTAGTTTTAAAGATCTAAGCATACAAAGGGACAGAAAGCGACTTTGTTTTATACTGTCGCGTAAATTAAAAATAAAATAAAAGAAAAAGAAAATTTGAAAGTAGAATTTCTAAAATGTTTTCGATGATAAATTAAAAATTACGTTTGAATTTGGAATGTTTGAAATTGGTGGTATATAAGGCGATCCCGGGCAAAGCAGAGTCAGTCTTGGTAGCGAGTCGGGATGCGCGCCAGCGGGGAGAGAAGAAGAAATAGAGAAGAGCAGTGAAGTGTCGTTTCACAGTATAGTGTCGCGAGTGTGAAGTGAAGTGTGAAGTGAAGTAAAGTGTACAGTACCGTGTCGCGTGTGTTACCCTTTCCAGTGAAATAAAAGATCATCTATTGAAACCGGCCTTATTCCTTCCCATCTCTTACCCACGGCTGTGACAATACTATGTAGTGATTTAGAACTATTTGATGTTCTGGTCTGGATATACGTATTAATAAGTTCCACATTACAATGTACTAGATGTACTGTGTTCGTAGTCGTTTGTGTTTCAGTTTCGTTTAACAATAATGATCTCACAAGAGACGGTCTAATTTAATATTGATCGCGACTACTAAACAATATTATTTTGTATGTGTGAGGGAAAATTCCACAATAATTATCGCAAATTATGAAAGTCTTTTATATAAAAAAAAATCTTTTATAAAAATTTAATTATCACTTGCTTCGGTGAAGAAAAACATCGTGAGGAAACCTGCACACCTGAGAGTTCTCCATAATGGTCTCAAAGGTGTGTGAAGTCCGCCAATCCGCACTTGGCCAGCGTGGTGGATTATGGCCTATACCCCTCACACTGTGAGAGGAGACCCGTGCCCAGCAGTGGGACAGTCATGGGTTGTGATGATGATTGATGATGATGATGAAAGTCTTTCAGGGTGGCTCTATCAATGACGAACCAAATTTCTATCGTTAATTCAAGTATGACCGAGGGCAGAACTTTGCCTTACGAATGCTACAAGAATAATGTGTCTGATCGTTCACGACCGGCGATAATTATCGCAGAACTCGGATAAAACTAACGCCGTGTAAAGTACGGCCGGCGGATCATGGCCGCTCTTAAGTTAGGCTTTTAGATATTGTGCGCAGGTACAGTACCTTAGAGAGAGATAGCGACACGAACACTGAGCGTGTGACTGAAACAAACTTCAAGACATAAGGATTTTGGAGTATAGCGGGGCGCCGGAAGTGAAAATTGTAAGAACATAGAGAATGTACTTATACACTTTTTATTTTAAAACAAAATAGTATGATTGTATTGGTTTGAAATAGTATTATAGTATAGTACTTTTTCAGTAATTAATAGTCGTAAATGAATACGTATATTATTATCATTAATTTTCAGCTAGATTTATACCATAGTAACTACATATAGTATTGCAATAGTAAGATAATTCTCAGTCGTGATTTTATGTATAAGGAATCGCTCGAATAAATCAATCGCTCCCTAAAGCGCACAGAGTAATCAACCCCTGATACATAATATTAAGGTCATTCACATTATATTAACTCAACTCGGACTCGAGTCGGATACAATTCATAGTAATTGAAATATGACCCTTATTTCGTATCACTTACGGTTGTATTGGAGTTGGCCATGGGTACGACGGCGCCTCAATATCGCTTGGAGCTCGCGCGTTGAAAATTGAACCCTAAGTAACATAATATAAACTCATAATTAAATGTTTTCCTATAAGTTGAATCCAAGTCAAGTCGGAGTAATGCCTTTATGTTGTTATGTTGCATATTTATACCGTAACGTCCTTGAATAACACTTTTATGTTTGTTTTTCTGTTTGTTTTAAATTATTCATTCGTGTTTTTCTTCTTGTTTGTGGCTGGTGGGAGGTGGCCATTAAATTTGGAAAAAATATGACTCATAAACAAATTCTAATGCTAATATTTCGCAGAATTAGCGAATAGAAGATTAAGTATGCGGAGGTGCTAGATAATTACAAAGTGTCCGTTACTAAACCGTGTTATAAACAAAAATATAATGTAATAAATAAAATTACATTTATTATTCACTAATTACATATTAAATGCGGATTTGGAAAATTTTAACTTTGCATCGGCAATATTTTAAGAAGGCGAATTTTTGTTTATAGGATACTGATGCATATCTTAAAAATAACTTAACTTGTTGATAAATTGTTTAGTAGTAACTTAACTGGATTTATTCCTTGGATCATTTGGTTTGGTAAATAGTCTGTTGAAATTACACATGAAACTGTATAACAAAAACTTTAACTTCGAATATATAATTATTGCCTATTGTTATTTTAAAAATGTACACAATTGAAGCTATTTCAATATGCCTGATGAATTTGCCTGATTTTAGTCAATTCAAAGTTTTTATACCGTGTTACCTTAAGCGTGTGTCTGGAAAATTATAGAATGTATTGTTGGTACCTGTTTGTTTTTTTTCGTTCTATTTATTTGTCTTCAGCCTGCATGATGGGTGTACTTAAATATAGGCAATCTACCTCAATAATATGTCTCTCCTAGGATTGCTATGTCAAAATTATATACTCGTTTATGTAATAACCTTTTTTAGCGTTGCTGCTTTAATATTATCTTGTGTTTAGTGTTTTATATTAACTTATACATTGTACTTAATGTACAATATTATATAATGTAGTATAATTATGTACATTACACGGACAATAATTATTAAACTACATTACATAATATACCTGCAATACAATATTCTATTATTTCCTAACTAGCAGTATCATAATAAAATGGTGTATAATTTGTATGTTTTATATTATAAATGTAAATAAAATGATATCCGATAGATTAATAAGCTTTTGATTAAAACTAAACAGGGAATAAGTATTCCGGTTGTATACAGGACACTCGTATTATATATGTTTAGTGATTATACCACGGCATCTTACCATTTTACGATGTGCCAATATCTCAGTAACGAAAGTGGTATTTTTATAGTGTTATTCAAAGGTGCAGTTCAGAAAATTTTACCAAATATATTTTCTGAACTAAAGGAACCTTTATGTGGGTGTCAAAAACATGAATTAGGCGAGTGTTGGCACTTCGATATCTAAGTATCTCTGTGCTATTGTATGTTTAAGATAAAATTCATAAATAAACAACTTAAAAGAAAAAAAAGTTTTTTTTCATAACATGTAAATAATATTAACGATAATTCATATACTTAGGTTATCATCATCATTTCAACCCATAATTGTCCGACTGCGGGGCACGGGTCTCCTCTCACAATATACTTAGGTAATAATAATAAAAACAAAATGTGTGAAATTCACACGTGGTGGAAGTGAAAACTTCAAAAAAAAAGAATATTTTTAGTACAAATATCAATTTTTTGCTTTGTTTATGTCGCCGCCATTTTGCTGTAAAACGTATTGCTCTTAGGATCCCGACCTTAGAGCACGTAAGCGGATGCTTCCTATCTCATTTTCTCCCACGTTAAAATGTGTCCGTCTCTTTTTACTGTTGCTTTTCACGTCATTTCCGTTTCATCGACTTTCAAATCACAACGCGATGATAAAGAAGTCTTCAGTTCAAAATAATGATATTAATTTTCATACTAACACCCCGCTTCTTTTTATATAACTAAATCTATCTAAATTTGATTGCTAACGGGATTGATGAGAAATTGAAATACAATGAAACAGTTCAATCGCGTAATTTTAATAAACCGTTAATATTTCTAAAATACACAAGTAGGTACCTACATATTATATTAATTTCGCGACACGCCTGATGTTAACTATATGTTTGATATATTAAGACTTTAAACTCCTTCAACACAGATCTCATTGTCAACTTTTATAATATCAGCTGCTTTTTCAGCTATCATGATTACCGGAGCGTTGGTGTTTCCGCTGGTGATAGTCGGCATCACGCTTGCATCTACTACCCTCAACCTGTTCACTCCTCTCACTCTGAGCCTTTCATCGAGCACTCCATCAGGCCCCATCGCGCAAGTTCCCACAGGATGGTACTGACTCCCCGCCATGTTTAAGATATAACACTTCCAGTATTCGATGCTGCCAAAAGTTAAATCTACGCATCCTCGAACATTCACATCTACAACTTCAGCTTTTACGCTTTTGAAATAACTTGTATTGACGACAGTTGTATAATCTTGTACACATCTAGCGAATTTCTCTAAATCATTTGGATTTGTGAAGTATCCAGTTTCAATAACGGGGGGTTCGTCTGGATCGGAGCTTTGTAAAGTGACTCGACCCCTTGATTCCGGATGCAAAAAGCTAATAAGAGAGAACAAAGATTCGCCTTCCAACGCAGCTTTACTTACCGGCACACAGATATTGTCTGCATATGAGAAAATACCAGAACAAATCAATCCTGAGAGAAGGGAGCCTACCGGAAGCGGTAATGATGTTACTTGGTAGTCTGGATAGGTTTGGTTTTTATTGAGAGCCACATGACCGAGTAAGGAAGGCGCAGGAAACTTATCTAAATTGGCAAATGGCTCTAACAAGTTAACGATTGACGACAACCCCTTTTTTAACGCTATGGTCACTTTTACTGACATGTGATTTTGCAGATTCTCACCGACTTTTGGTGAATGTAGAACCATTTTGATGCCAAGTTTTTCCAAATGCTCCTTTGGTCCTACACCAGAGAGCATTAATATTTGAGGGGTGGCGATACTTCCTGCCGATAAAATCACTTCTCTATTTGCAAAGACTGAAAGAATTTTTCCATTTTGTGTTTTGATTTCGACTCCTTTTACGTTGTGGTTATCATCGAACATAATTCTTCTGGCCAAGGTATTTTTGGCTACAAATAAATTCGGTCGATCTTTGGCTGGGGTTAAGAAGGACCTTGCAGAGCTCTGGCGTATATTTGCATCCGCGGTGTAGCTCGGAAGAGCATAGCCTATTTGCTGGTAACCGTTGTTCTCCAATAAAATCTCATGTCCGTTTTCTTGAAAGGCATCAAAGAAATGTTTTGTCCTGGATTCCCAGAGAGGTCTGGACACGACCATGGGTCCATTACTATTGTGCAGATCCTTTGAGGGGCTATTTAGGATATCTGAATCAATCATGTGTTCGCTTTTCTTAAAGTATTTCGTTACCGTAGACCAGTCCCATCCAGGATTACCTAAAGTCACCCATTGGTCGTAGTCAGCTTTATTTCCGCGTACATAATACATGTAATTAATTGTACTAGAACCTCCTAGTACTTTTCCTTTGGTTTCATGAATAGTTTTAGTTTTAAATTCTTGTGCTGTATACCCATCGTTCAGGGTATAATAATTCCAATCTGGCAACGAAGAGCCCATCAATACGGACATTCCAGGACTCTGAAACATTTTGCAGACAGTGAAACATAACTCGAATGATTTAACTGAGCCGATGCGCAGTATGACCTGCGCTTAGACCTGGGTGGAAACAATGTTAACAATCATGGAGTTAGTTGTGAGTATGATGTTTCGGGTAACAGATAATTTAAGTACAATGTTGAGAAAGAATGTACTTGGTGTGTATCGCTAGTTCCAACAGCTATAATAAAATAAAGGAATCCCTCCGAGATATCAAATATACTAACATCTGTGATGACAGTAGGGTCCCCACCGGCCTCCACCAGCAGCACCGACCAGTTGCCGACCTCGGTGAGCCGGCTGGCCAGCACGCAGCCCGCGCTGCCGCCGCCCACTATGATGAAGTCGAAACTTTGCCCATCTGTGGAAAATGAACTGTATATGTATACTTTCGTATGCACGTATGAAGTTATACTTTAAGCACATATGAAGTAATAACTACTTCTTTTGCGTATTTGACAAAACAAATGTTTTTTGCAATAGGTACTACTTCTTCTACAAGAAGCTTCTATTTTATCCATCGAGCTTTTGAAGTCCTCCGCTGGATGTAGGATCCAGGACTTCAAAAGCTTTCCTAATATTCCTTTCCTAATATACGCGACTCCGATTGGTCCTGAGGCTCCCTAAATCCAGTGTGTTCCCGCTCTTTACTTGAGGCCATCAGAGCCTGATCGAGGTGCAACCTGTGTGCTGTGGTGTATTTGCTAAGGTGTGGACAAGGGCGACAAAACAATCAAGATCTTTTCTCAGTTCACGATTTTCACTAGAAGTAGATCATATAAGTTAACGTGGAGTAACGAAATACGTTTTGAATGGAAAAGGCGTTAAACAAACCAGTAATTTCTGCCTGTTTGGGGTAGTACGTTTGCTCGAAGAGCAGGGAGCTTAGAACTATGAAGAGTATCTGCAAGTAGATGATCAACGGGATAACGACTTTCACTTGAAGATATGCCAGCAGCGTCACGAACATCCTGTTGAAAACGATAACGTAATTTTTTCTCATCATAAGTAATTCCCACTGACAAAGAGCTGGGACTCTATTTTTGAATCGCTCGTCTAGCGGCGAGCGGTCATTTCGAGTGATTTTCACCTGACCTTAAAACCATTCGTAATAATCGTACGACTCTAAATTACGGAATTTGCTATGTCGCACGAAAGTCACTCGCAAGGAGCGCACGCCGCTAGACGAGCGATTCAAATAAAGAGCCCCTGGAGTGAAGTAATCACAAATTTTATAAAAAATTACCTCTGTCTCTTGAAACAATGGCCAAGTGACGAGACGCGCGCACCGATCTCACCAGACTGTTGCCATTGTAGGTATTAAGTGCTCACGTTCTAACTACTCTAAAGGAGTGCGCACATTACACCAACTCGACGTCAACTCCACTCCGACTCCACTCCGTTTCAACTCCGACGTTCCGTTCCGCGATCAACGCTTCATCGACGTCAACTCGACTCCGTCTCCACTCCGTTTCAACTCCGACGCTATTTACATTACGTCATTGTGTCGGTCGACGCGTGGACTACTCGTCTACGGTGAGTCGTCAACGCAACGTCGACGCGTTGGTCTCGAAACGGAACGGCTATGGGTGTAGGGCGAGCCGTACAGGGCTTTTAAGTATAAGTTCGAAATTCAACCTTACCTTCAAAGATATAAGGCTCATAATTGAATGTTAGCTTTGTCAAGGTTTTAGTCGCGTTGGCGTCGGTCGGTCGTGGAGTCGTTGTACTATGCGCACTCCTTAAGGCTGAGATGTATAGACGATACTTAGACTTAGCTCAGACTTTACTCTGACTTAAGACAGCGTTCGTATTTATAAAGCGATCTTCGACTTGACTGAGTACGAGCTGAAGTCATAAGTTCATGCAATAGACGACTTACCAAAAACTTTGGCTACTTATTACTTAGCCGAACAAAAATAATGGTCCCAAATGAACCTTGATATTAGTCGGTTTCTAAGACATTTAAATTTTTCGTATTAACAAACAGATAGATGGCAGCAATCAATTATGACATTAGCGGTCTTAGCTCAATCTCAGCGTGACATGTCTATAAATACCAAATCGCAGTCTTTGCAAAGTCAAGTTTTTCGTAAGTAAAGTCTGACTCTGTGCTAAGGCTAAGTATCGTCTATACATCTCAGCCTAAGGATTAAGTTAATGTTTTCTTTAATTAGATAAATATATTTTTTTTTCACTTCATAAAAATTATATTCTTACTAGCGACCCGCCCTCGCTTCGCTTCGGGAAACTTATTATCAAGTGCTTAAATATAAAGTTTCATGGTTCTTTAAGAGATGGCGCTAGGCGTTCTTATTCTTTAAGTTAGGAAGGTTCACCCCTAGATGGCGCTGTGCTTAAAACCCGAAGAAATCCCATACAAAGTTTCAACCTCTATTTCAACCTCTTCATCCCTTTTTGTCGCAATAAAAGGTAGCCTATGTCCTTTCTCAGGGTCTAAAGATTGTCTGTGTCAAATTTCATCAAAATCGGTTGAGAGGTTTAAGTGGGAAAGCGACACAGACAGACAGACAGACAGACAGACAGACAGAGTTACTTTCGCATTTATAATATTAGTAGGGATGGTTGATGGTTTAAAGATGTCGTTTTGCATCGCTTTGACCTAAGTAGGGTGTTACATGTTAGGTACATCACCGGTTACCCTTGTAACTTAACTATTTTAAATATGTAAATCTGTGTAATTAAATTATAAATTAAATACTCGTTATTTTGTTCAAACACCAGTCAAAGACAAGTCCATGAAATTTTGAACGTTTCCATGATTTGGAGGGCACGTACCTAATGTCGTTGGTCCCAGATGTTATCATTAGCAGATGTTAAGCCATGTCGGAGGACTTACGAGGCGGTAAGTAGTTACGAGTAAGTCTCTAATATTTTGCGTTTACCTCTGTTTCGACCGTCTGGTAGATAGTGGAATCAACGAGCACAAAAGCAATCGTGAACGTTGAAAGATCGACAAAATTTGATTTTTATAGCATTGTCATAAGTAAGTATACAGTGTTTCTAAAATGACTTAAATATATACCTATTATATTGTAATGAAGGCACTCATACAGTAATTTTATTTAAAGCCAGATGAACTGTTAAAGACCTCTTGATGGTAAGTTGCAAACAGGAGTTGCCCACACAACGCCGGCCCTGAAAAATAACTCTTTCTACAACTTTTCCTAGGAACCCCACGTCATAGCGTTCCGGAAATACCTCAATAGGAAGCACATTCCACAGTTTGCTAGTACATGGCAAAACAGATCTTGAGAATCGGACTGTAGATGTGCTCCACGAGTCCAATTGATGTGGATGACACTTCAATCTCCGGCGGGTGGTGTAATGATGGACAGGTGAAGTAGGCAGCAGGACGAACATGATTTCAAGAGGGGTCTTTGGAAAGCTTAATATATATTACTCTGGTGTTAGCGAGATGAGGGCATGCCTTGTAAGTCTAAAAATAATACATATTTAACTATTCTATGTACTTGCGTCTGCGTGCACGCGGCTTTAGTATCTAGGAAGGTACCTAACTTAAAATGATGAAATAATAAATAAGTGGTCTTTTATTTTTCTTATTACTACTTATTTTATTCTTCATGAATAATTATGTAGTTGAATAGTTTTTTATTTATTCAGATTATACATAATATAATAAGTCTGTAACTGATTGCTGTCATTGCTGAAGATTTACTGGGTGACTTTTTTACTTGACATACTCGAGGACATCAAAGTACATAGTCAGAATAGGTATGTAATGTTTAAAAATTTAAAACTGGGGGTCTTTACGTAATAGAACCCAAAACAATATTTTTTAGAATTTTTGTCCGTTTGTGTGTGGTATACGCGCTAGGCCGTTGCGGGTGCGGTTTTCACTAATATATTGTGGTAATCTTCACTTAACATTTGGTGTTTGTTTTATTTCGATCGGTTGAGAAATAAAAAAGTTTTGTCAGTTTAAATAATCACGCCTAACAATTTTCGAATGTGCGTACCAAGGGACTTACTACTAGTACTACCTGCTACTAAGGGACTGGTCCCTGAAGCGAAGCGAGGGCGGTCCACTAGTACATAATATAATTACTAGATATAATAGCTTTTTGTAATATTTAATGAACGTACGTAGGTATTAATTTTATGTAATTACCATTTTGATTAACATATTATTGTTAGAAATAACGGACTAAGACGGACGGTGGCGGCGTGACGTAGCATAGCATCGCGTGAATAAACCGGAGGTGACGGGGACACGAGTTTGCCTTTTTGCCACTAGCCACTCATAGGTACCTCAAATTCACATAAGACGATAAGTATGAACGAAAATAATCTTAATTTGAATAACTTCGTTAGATTTGCTATATTTTTGGAGCTTAACTCATATTAGGTAACTACGAAAATATCGTACATCTATGTCTTGGTAATACTTAGGTATTTCAACTAAATTTAAATTAGGACACAAAATTTGAACACTACCGCACACGTAAGAATCTACTCCCACAGTAAACATATTTAAAGTTACCGACTTACTTATTAAAGGCTATAATGGTGTAACTATCAATTAGCCTTCGCTTCAGTAATTGTACCTATGAGTCTTGGAGTCACTGCTGAACAAGGTTCGAGGCTAGATTCGAGTCGAGGTCGGCTTGGGTCAGATTCCTCCTGTTAGAGATCGTTAGGTTCTTTACCATTCAGTTTAAGATCCTAAAATCGACCGTGAAATCTTGTTTGGCCGCAATGTCGGAGAGCCAGAAATAATGGGATTCCCCTATTTTTGTAACCGGCAACGCATTGGCAACGCCTTTGGTGTTATTTAACTCGATCGTTCGTATGATCGTTTGTTGGTTGTTCGGATATCAAAATAAAAAATACGTTGGCCGGTTAAAGTATAATATACATAAGTTTAAATAAACCAGTTCAGTAGGTAAAGGTTATCAAAAGTCAAGGATGCTGTTTTTTTAGGTTTTTTTTACATAAGTTAAGTCAGCGCTTGACAACAATCCCACCTGATGGTGATGAAGTAGGATGTTAAAAAATATATTAAATGTTATAGCCATTTTAAAAATGTTGAAATTTGTGTCCGAAGTTTTCGGACACATCTAATAATAATAGTAGTATAATAGTTATTAAGGTTTATCGTTAGGACTTAAAAATTGTAACCTATAGGTTCCCGTTTTATTTTTTCAAGCCCGCCATTTTGTAATGTTTACATTACGCTATAATTCGTTCCTCTAAGGTTTTTGATCGTAAAATCTTACGCAAAGGAGACGTAATGCATGATCATGATCATTAATTAATTATGGCTAATAATGGTCGCATAGTGGAGTGGAACGCACGTTCTGTCTATCAGTGTCAGTTTGAAATGTCTAGAGCAGGACTTCCCAACCGGTGGGGCACCGGTGGGGGGAATTTCAGAGGGGGCATACTAGGTATGTTATCATTTCTGAAAAAGTATATATAACGCGTATGTAGCTTTAACAAGTCACAACACTACGTTTGACGCCCCCCCCATTTGTAAGGGGAGCATGAAAATATTATTTTTGGTTTGGGGGGGCTTGGCGAAAAAAAGTTTGGGATACCCCGGTCTAGAGCACTACACCAGTGATGCCAGATCTAGCAACTTTCCGGTAGATCTACCGATTTCGGTCTTAGTCTACCTGTCTACCGATTTGACCTTTAGATCTACCGGTTTTTAAAGTTATCAAAACAATCCGTTAAAAATCAAGTATTACCAAAATTTTAATGAAATCAGTAGTGTAATACTGTGCTTAAACGTTAAAATTAGTAATTTAGTCGACATACGATACGAGTATTAAAGTAAGTAAACTTACCACTAATTCAAATGAACGATTGGCCGACTGAGCCTTGTGCAAAAAGTTATTGCACGCGGGTGCTAATAATACGGGTAGAGGCGGCCCTGAGACTTACTTAGGTAAAAATCGGTAGAAAATATCTACCTAATTCTACCGATTTTTTGCTGTCTATCTACCACTTTTCTAAAATTTGGGTTGGCAACACTGCACTACACTCGCTACTAGCAGCCATCTAGCAGCGGCGGCGCAGATGTCAATAATATATCCAGGCAGTTCAACTCAGCTACCATAAAGTGGGGCTTTTTGGAAGAATTTTTTCATAAAACAGCTGTTAACAAAACTGACGGCTACCCTATCTACATAGGATGTTTTTCTTTGGGTAGTTCTCGCAATTTCCTATAAATAACTACTTTCACTGTTCATCTTCTGTTAATAGATTTAAAGATATATTGTTTTACAAGTGCCGTTCCAAATATCGCCTCAATGGGGATATTTGGAATCTGACTTTATTGCTTCGGTTTTCCTTATTTTTTGAAGCCGTGTAAAAAGAAACGATAAAGAAATATAATGGAAAAGTAAAAGGATAACCAGCTGTCTTGAGTTCATCTCAGTTTCACTCCTTTCTGTCCCTTAAAAGGTGAAAAACGACAATTGATAATTTATTCATAATGATATCTACTGCTACTTTGGGGTTATTTGGAATGTAACGTTAATAATATCTGATGTGTTCTTAATATGGATGAAGCGATATTTGGAATATTTAAGGCTAAGTCTGTTTTATTTTAGCCTCTTGGTGAATAACAAGTTATCGGTTGGTTTACCAGATAGATGAAAGTGCCCGGACATGAAAATGCAAATAAATGAAAAATACGGTAAATTTGTCGAATCACGGCTCCACCTTGAGAGTGCTCCAAATTTATGTTACTTCGTCACAGATGTCGACGGAACCCCGCTTCGCTGGGTCCCTTTTTTTCGCGTATACCTGACCTAACCTAACCTAAACCAACTGTCCCTCTAGGTCTAGAGTAAGAATAAATACTCTAGCTAGGGGGACAGTTGAGTTAGGTTAGGTATTTTTACGCCTTACTACATACTAGTGATAAACAACGATAGAAAAAAAAATTGGAGCACTTTCAAGGTGCCGTGATTCGACAAATTTACCAAAAATACTTGCCATTTGCCTGCCATACTATACCATGAATGTAATGCCTTACAAATAAATAAATATGAGAGAACTTTACATACATTTTTTTATAACGCTACACACTCATAGCCCCACACTAGGATTACTTGTGTCGTTGGTGCCACGGACAACACACAAGACAAGAACACACACACTCAGACCAAGAACGGAAATTTAAACTCATCATACAAATTTCCGCCTCGCTGGGAATCGAACCCAGGACCCTTGTAACGGCGATCCAGCGTGTTAACTATTGCGCCATCCGGGTCGTCACATTGAGTGAGTTAGGATCGTAGCAAATGGAAGGATGTGCTCTCCCCCTACCCTCACGCGAAAAAATCCTGACAGAATACATGTAGGTATGTATTACATACATTGACCTGATTATTTTATCAGATTTAATAAATTTATAATTCAAAAGAAACTACTTCCAAATTGCATTTCAATAATTTTATTTTTAATTACTGTTCACAGTTTCTCAATGTTATTCTACTACTTTTTTCAAATAATTACAAAATAAGACGAATAATTACTCTCAGATTTAAGACTTATTTTTATCAAATTAATTTGATAATTGTAGAGTGCTGAAAAAATCTTCCCCTTAACTTATGCCTCATGAAACACTCAATTCCAAGTAGCCCCAAAACAGCAACCAAAAAGCCCCATTTCGAAAAACAGAAAATTTATGGGATTTCGTAAGTGATAAAAAAGAGCAAGTAGACTCACTGAAATCTGCATGAAACAGACAATTTCTTAGTCTATTTCACTTTGTACACACCTGTCTAGACTTTGTATACCAGACGAAAGTTATGCACCTACAAAATACATCAAAATTTCGAGACTTTTTAAATTTTAAACTGCTCGCTGTTTATCGCCAATAATCTCCAAAATTCAATTGTGACATTGAGATTAATTGTCGCTGTGTTGGCAGGTGGTAAAACATAATTCATACTATTCCTTAATAAATAATTACACGTGACCAAATCTTTTATTTCGGAAATTCCAAATAGCCTCGTGACTTGCAAAAAGCCCCGTTTTACGGTACGTCAGTCAGTTAACTCAGTTGTCACTTGTCATGTTGTCAAAGTTGTCATTGTCACTTGTTAGTCTTGTTACTCTTGGACTCTTGTCTTGTTCTTATTTGAGTTTAATTATTTAACCTTTAAAATTATAATTTCTAATACAGTTTTATAAAATAATTATGTCTAAAATACGACAAATTATAAACACTTCATACTGCCGATATTATTGCACGAAACAAGCAAAGAAAAAGCTGCCAATTATCACATGTAAGCGGCCCGAATTTAACCACTACGAGGGACAAAGTTACAGTAAATTTGATGGAGTTAAGCTTGCTTCTAAGGGTTGGTTACATCCAAAATCTAAGAGTGACTACATCATAATTCACCCCAATGCTAATAAAAAGGAGGAAACACCTCAGAAGTATAGAAAGAGTTTCGAGGAAATTGGTCTTTGTAAAGAGTTAGAAGAAATCATGGTACAGCAAGGATTTCCTCTGCCCACATACATCCAGAGTAAGGCGATACCGTCTATATTACAAGGAAATAATACAGTGATGACGGCGGAGACTGGTTGTGGCAAGACATTGGCATATTTACTTCCAATATTCCAACATATTTTGCAATGGAAACCACACGTACCTGAGGAGTTTAACAGCCCTTTGGCGGTAGTGATATCGCCTAGCCGAGAATTAGGTATGTATTTGCATTGCTGTAATATTCATTGACATCTCTAATGCATTTTAACTGACTGGAAAAAACATAGTCAGAATTAATGAGTCGTAACAATGGTTAAAAGTAAATTTTACTTAAAATTCTTAAATAGATTCCTAATTTATTGAGAGGGAAATCTGTAATATTGGCTAACTAATAGGGTGAAAATTGGTAGAAGAATTGAGTTACATTACTAAGGTTATCAGATTTGAATTCTTCCTCAAAAATAAATTAAACATACCTGACATTACATACATGACATTTTAGTGAATATTGAAATTAAATAACAAAATTTTTCATATCATAAATATGTAGTTTAGTAAAGGATGTGTAATATTTACACCCATAAAGTGTCCTTTAATTAGTGCTGTTAATCTTCAAGGCTTTGCCTTTTACTATGAGGGTGTTTTTAAGCATCCTGGGGCCCAAGTCTGTGAATTTACACTTTGCACTTCACATTTCGCATATGAAATGTGTCTAAAACTGTATATTAATTAGCAGACTTGAGCCGTAGGACTACATAACTTGTCATCTGTTTAAAACATCAATGACTTGTCAATTTTCAGCATTACAGATCAGTGAAGTGGCTCAGAACATCGCACAAGACTTGAATATAAATGTCACATCACTGGTTGGTGGGCGTACTAAACAGAAAATGGTAGATCCACCTATTGAGTACAGCGATATCCTGGTGACAACACTAGGCGCCTACAGCAAACTGGTCACCACGGGTATCCTCAAGATTCATAACATTCATCATGTGGTTTTGGATGAGGCAGACACTCTTCTCGATGACAGCTTCACCCTAAAACTGACCAATTTGCTTAGGAAGTTTCCTGTAAGTAAAAAACAAGCTTTCCGCCCAAGGCTTCGCCCAAGTGAAATTCTGTTATATCGCGCCTTTTAATGAACTCATGCTTTTTCTTTTGACTCAAACTCAAACTTAAACTCAAATCATTTATTTCACGTAGGTATTTTGCATACACTTGTGAACGTCATTTTTTGCATTTACCACCGTTTCGCTAAGGTGCCTTTAAATTTTAAATCTTAGAGGAGAAAAAGAAACGGCGAAAGAAAACTCCTCGGCACATCTTTTAAAATGTGACTTTCCAAAAACCCTTTCTTAGTGCACACTTGTGTCACTCGAGGAACCTATACATTAGTTTTTACTCTAATACCTTCCACATACAGACATTGATAAAAAAAAATATAGCTGACATTAATGTTTGTATTCCTCAGTTTCACCACCATGTCAATATCCAGACTCCGCCGGTGGGTTGTCAACTGACTCTAGTGAGCGCCACGCTGCCCCATGAGCTACCAGAAGCTGTCAACTCGTTTATAGACCCACAGTCCCTGAAGACCGTCACCACCCCCAACGTACACCACTTGTTACCAAATGTCCCACATAAGTAAGTAATATGTATAATTGTATATGAATAACTGTTGAAGGGCGTTGAAAGTCAGCAATAGCGAAGTTGGCTTGAATGCTAAGCTGGGATTTTATCTCACACAAATGACCACACACCCTACTTTATGTGTCACATAAATATCAACCGCAGCCAGGAATCAAACCTGGGAGCCTTTGCGTCATTCTCCACTGGACTACCACCATCGCAACCCACTGTTGGGCATGGGTTTCTTCTCACATTGTAAGCGGTACAGGTCGTAGTCCACCACGTCAAGTGCGGATTGGCGGACTTTACGCACCTTTCAGAACATTTTGGAGAATTATCAGGTCTGTAGATTTGGCCGAAACAAGTGGTAGTTAAATTCTTGCAACTACCTGTAATAGACTGTATATAAAGATATTTTGAATAATATTGGTACGATAATAAATTTACAGATTCGTTCGACTCGGTAAAGCCCAGAAGCCGCTGGAACTATTAAAATTGGTGCAAGCGGACGTAAACCTAAAGCGTCCCGTCATGATATTCTCCAACCAGACGTCGACGTGCGACTTCGTGTCGATGTTCCTCAACGAGAACGGAGTGGAGTGTATCAATATCAACGGGAGGATGGCTGTGCCGCTCAAGCTGGGCAAGTTTGAGCAATACCGCAGTGGGGCGGTCAATGTACTGTCGTGTACTGATATCGCGTCTCGAGGGCTCGACACGACTCGGGTGAGTGTCCTTATAACCGACTTGGGTTAATAAGGGGGATCATTTTGACTGTATTTTTATTATGTGTTACTTTTTATTGTCACTGTTACCCATGGACATCAGTTAACACCAAGGCTATCACGAATGCTTAGAAAAGGTAATGGGATCCCTATTTCTGGCTCTGGTAAAAAATATTTCAAGGTCGATTTAGGAATAGGTTCGTAAACAGCTAGCTAGCGGTTAAAATAACTGTTTGAAATAAATTGAGACACAGAGTCCTCCACTTCAACTGCAAGTACCATAACATTTGGGTCTCGTCTTGCAATTTGTATGAAGACAGTTTGCTTGTGTCGCTGTGTACTGTGTGCTCTGAAGTTTTGCGCACGTCTTTAATACTGGTACAATATTATGAAGGCAGTATTGCCAGTAATTCTTTGTATTGTACTAGAGTGTACGCAGTGATAACAACCACACGTGGTTGAACGTTGGACTGCCGAACCGGAGGGTCCGGGTTCAAACCCCGCACGCACCACAAATTTTCAAAAATTATGTGCGTATTAATATTTAATTATCACTTGCTTCGGTGAAGGAAAACATCGTGAGGAAACCTGCACACCTGAGAGTTCTCCATAATGTTCTCAAAGGTGTGTGAAGTCCACCAATCCGCAGTTGGCCAGCGTGGTGGATTATGGCCTGTACCCCTCACGTTGTGAGAGTAGACTCGTGCCCAGCAGTGGGACAGTTATGGGTTGTGTTGATGATGAGAGTGTACGCACTAACTATGTAGTGTGTTTCAGTGCCGTCACATAGTGAACTACGACTTCCCGCTGTACACAGCGGACTACATCCACCGCAGCGGGCGCGTGGGGCGGCTGGGCTCCGCGCCCGGCTGCCACGTCACCAGCTTCCTGGCCTGGCCGAGGGAGGTACGCTTCTCTGCTTCTTGTTACCCGACTACGACCCGCTACGGGGCCATCCGTTAATTACGTCAGAATCACACGTTAAAGGGAGGGGAGGGGGTCAACGAAATGTGACATTGTTGTGACAAGGGGCAGGTCAAAGTTTGTGACGTCACAAAGTTTTTTTTTAATATGACTTCTCTATCTAGATTTGTAACGTGTATGACGGTTCAAATTTAAATAGCAAAAATTTCTAATGCACGTAAAGCTGTCAACAACATAAAAAGGTTCTCAATTCTTCTGTATTTTTTGATGTGTTACCTCATAACGTTTCACTGGGTGTATCGCTTTCGATGATTCTTTCTATATTCAAATGTTACTTGACATAATAATAGTCCCATTTAAATTTGAGCGTGATCTGATTTGATCTGATGCGTTAATGCGTTATTAGGTATGACTCACTACCTACTGTTTTAGAAAAACATGACTCAAAACTAGGTTTTGAGTCCCTAATAACGCGTATTCAATTACCTTCGACTACGTTGATGTTCTCATTTTATTAGTTGGCGATGTAAAATTAACAAATTTGAAGTGGTTGGTTGGTGAAGTTTATGATAACCTATTTTTACTGTCCACAGATACGGCTGTTGCAGCGCATCGAGGAAGCGGTCCGACTCAACAAGCCATTGCCGTCGGTCAACGCGAACATCAGACGACAGATCGAAGAACGCATCGCCAGCATGACCACGGCCGCCTGATCGACTGACTCCAAGATATCAGTGGTCACAGTCAGTGGCGGCTCGTCCTAAGGAGCGCTGGTGCAGTGCACTCCCACAAAATAAATGAATATCATCCCACAAAAACTACAAAAATATTGTATATTTTTCTATAACCCTGTACATTAATTCTAAACACTCATAACAGTTGTTTACTATAGTATAAAGTTATAAACAATTACCTACATACAAAGTTTAAATTTTCTTATCAAGATTTAAGTATGTAGTTTCAAGTATCGAGTGGAGCGCCCAGAGATTCCGCTCCTATGAAAAACAAGTTTAGTACAATTCGTAGAACTAATTTCAATGAGTGCGAAAGAGAAGTATCAACGGTTGAAATAGAAGATTTCGTATGAAAAGTTAATCGAATTTGGAGCGCCGCTCACGCGCGGCGTTGCCAATTTGATGCCAATGCCAAATTTCGGTCGGGGCGGCAACGTAGGGACTACGCGCTGCGCTGTACCTGTACCTGTAGTTGATCCCATGTAAACAAACAAACGTCGCGCGCGCGTATTTCCTTTACAATTTTAAGTAGGTAATAGTAATTAGCACGTATTGAAAATAGTTTAAGTGCATGCATTTGTGCTAAAATGGAATAATATAGTGTTTCTTTTATTAAAAACTGTGAGAAGACAATCGAAATGCGCCTCGAATTAAAAGCAAAGGGACCACCACGACCCGGAATTGCACTTAATCAAAAATGTATTACAAAAACTAAAACATTTACGCGTGTTTTTAAAAGTGAACAATATTTAAAAACTCCTTGGCTGTGTGGATGTTTATGTGTTATATATCTAATGATGTTTATAATAATGGTAAGTAATAAAGTTTTATTTTCTTTAGTGAACACCCACAAAAAAAATTCACGAGCCGCCACTGGTCACAGTATATGTATATAGACATTTTACTTGTATCTAGCCATTACTTAGTGCCCACAATAAAGTAGGTATTTGTATATGACTAACAAGATGAAGTTTTATTTAAATGGGTTAAATAAGCCAGTTGGCCGTCTTTCGAGTCTTTTTCGACCAATTTTGTTTTAAAATCGATGTGAAATTTTTAATTATAAAAAAGGTATTATTCAAAATTATTTCAAAATTATTCAGAATTATTCAAAGTTTGATCAATATAATTTTGATTATAAATTTCATTTTTTAACAATTTTTTTAAGTCGACTAAATTATGTTACGGAGGAATTTTGTACCTCTATTAAAACAACTGCGAGGAGCACGATCAGCAGGAAATGGTCATATGAGGTGTGGTGATACGAGGTGAGGTGTGGTGAGCTGGTGAGGCGCGGTGTGGAGTGGTGAGGTGCAGGCTTGAGGAGTGGAGAGTAGATTGAGGAGCGGAGAGGAGAGATATTCAGTTGGGAGTCTTTCATAGGTTTCAGGTATTCTAACAAAATGTTACTGGCCGGCGAACAGGCCAACTTCAAGAATAAACAGATGATTAAGAAGAACAAAGGAATTATGTCAATATTGTCATTCAATAAACATGTATGGTAAAATGGAGCTCGTGTATTAATTTGCCCTTTTACAATTATTTACGTAACGTCAGTCAATAAAATTGTCCTCTAAATTCTGTTCCTAAAGAAAAAAAAATGAATCCGACAATTTATAATATTTGCGCATAAAGCGGAAGCGCTGTTACCCACAAAAAATAGAAGATGTTCACCAGAGCCCATTAGATATTAGTTCATTAGAGATTTCAGAAGATAATGCATAAAAATCGGGTTAAATTCAACGCTACATAAGTACCTACATAATTTTCTATTGGTCGTAGAGCTGGTAGAGCCGTGAGACTTGGACCATTCGACGCACGTTTTTTTTGAGATTCCGAATCTGTATTAGAAAATTATAAATGCGTCTTTTGACGTGATAATGTCTTATAAATTGATGAACTCGGCATCGCACACGAAAAAGTGTCCCGTTTCGCCTGAGCCTGTGCGTGCAAGCGAGAGCGCGGACAAGCGATAAGTAGAGAGGCACGATCGGCCTAAACGTTCGGCTTGCAACGCATCTATCTCTCTTCCCTTATGACGTTATCACGTAAAATTATCGTCCGTAAACCGACTTTACAGACAGCCATTTTTTTATTACGACCATTTAGAATGTTCATATAACCTCATCGGTAGTTACAGTTACATTCCTACTGAATAAAACTCGGGATGAGGTTGCATACTATTTCAGTAAACGATGACACAGGAATATTTTTATCAATTTTATTTATCTTACTTCCGCGGGATGTTACTCATTACTGTTGTGCGCAACAAAGGAAATGCAACAGCTCTCATTTTTACAAGCGCAATGGGAATGTTTTTATATGGTAGCAGTTTATTTTCATAAATCTATAGAAATCAATTAGCATTTGAAGAAATAATGAAAGAAAGCATTTATTTCGTCGTTAACACAACTGTTAAATATTTATAATGAAGACATTTTACACACTACTATAAAATAAAAAACGCAAAGAATTTAATATATAAAACGTTACCGGTCATAATAACTCCCAGTACGGCTCGATGCATGGGATGCATTTGAGTTCTATAAGATGTAGTTTAAATGCCTCCCCTAATCGTAATCCGTCAATTAAGTAGGTACATTTTGCCCTAGTCTAGTTTTAATTAATATAATCAATACCTACTGTTATGTATATTTTGGGAAGGAATCGGTTATCTACAACACAGGGAATCCTAGTGTGGGATCAACAATACTTGTTTTTAATTTTATATGACTGTAATGATAATAATTTGAAGGCAATTAATTTTATTGTGGATGTGTGGGTGTGACGCGGGCCGACGTCATCGAATTATACTAAGTTATCATAATTATCATAGTAATAGTGCTATTTCTTACAATAGGTAACTTACTTAAAGTTGCTTAGTTTTGTTTGATTATCTATTACATTTGTTTAGATGTGGGTGTTGTTTCCAAACGTAATGATTGTTTACGCTTCTTGTATCGATGCAGGGCGGGTCGTTAGTGCGAGATTATTATGGTACATTGTATTTATTCATTGATAAGCCCGTACGAAGTGCTTACATAGTCTGAGACCATTTGTCACACTATCTCCAACAAGCACGGGGGTAGATCGAGCGTGATGTAATTGTTTACGAATATTTATTATTGTTAAATTATTTACATAATAGTTGTGTTACAATGTGTAAAATTATTTTGTTGTGTTTAGTGATTGTTATAACTGTATCAAGTTGTGTAAGTTTGGGGATATTCCATGAGAATACTAAAATTACCTTTCGTGCTGACGAAATAGCTGATTATTTTGGATTCACTGTGCTGTTAAATGATACTGGGTAAGTGTAGTTTACTGTTCTGACCCATCGACCAACTAGATGACACAACTAAATTAAAATAAAAGAAAATGAGTTATGAAGATTTTAATTTTAACTGAAAATGCTGGTACGTACTAATGATAATTATAAAACAGACATCGAAATATTAAGTAAAAACCGCAACGCAAATCGGTTAAGAGGAAATGCTACCGGTCATTTTTCCATACAAACGTTCTCGACTAATCCCTCGCTGGTTTTTGACTCTAGATCAATAATTTTTTCAGACAAGATTAATATCATCATTATCTATGTCGGTTTGTTTTGATTTTCTTGATATTTTTGTTTTCAAAAGATTTAGGCTACTTCAAACAGCACTTAAAACGGCCAAATAAATATGCCGCAAACAAACGCCTATTACACAAATTGTATAATAATTAGCCCAAAAAGCTAAACGGTCCGACACAGAATATCTCCTTCCCATTCAATTGCAAAATTTCGTTAAGATTGGTTTTGTTTTGGCGGTGGGATTAGTCGAGATCGGAACCTCGATTTTGATGATTTTTGCCTCGGGTTTTTACACGGAGCTGCAGTTGTCCCTATCGCACTGACATACACGCCGCTCGCAAGCGCGACAGAGATATTGAGTGAAAAATCCCAAATTTGAAAAAGGGTTCGCGTGGTATTTCCTCTTAAGCCGTTTCTGAGATTAGCGCGTACAAAACTACAGACAAACTGACAAAAAGTCTAAAAATCATTGTTTTGGGTTCTATTGCGTTAATAAAGACCCCCAGTAAAAGTTTTTCCCCTATGTATATCTACTATGTACAGACAGCGATCAGCTACAGATTTATTTCATATTATATAGATACCTATGTCTACATTAAGTAGTAAATAAGTAGAATAAAACATTTATTTCTCGCTGAATAATTCAGGTAGTACCTACCCAATACCTACTTCCATCAATTTCAGACTGTTTGTGGGAGCCCCTAAAGCTAAAAGCAGAACTAACAGGTTAATGTCTCCGGGATTAGTGTTTTCCTGTCCAACCGTTAATCTGGAGAGGAAGAATGTCACATGTACACCTTATGGGAATAATGGTATGTAATACTAACTATACACATATATTGGCTTCGCTTCGATAAACCTGTATGTAGCCAGCAAACGAGCAGCCGAGCCACCTGATGGGAGTTGGTCAACGATGACCAGGCATGACCTTACACTCTTTATTCCAAGCACATAAATATTACTTCAGTTTCCCAGTTGGTCAGTGAAACACTAGCGCTCATAGCCCGGCGGCTTGCGTCGATCATGTTAAGCAACAGATAGTGGCAAAAATTTCTTGGGCACTTCCGTGCTTCGGAGGGCACGTAAGGCTGTCGGTCCCGGTTGTTATCATTTTGCCGGAGGCCATTGGGCGGCATAAAAAACTTCCGACGCATGGGTTGAACACTAACCCCACCACCAATCCGCACTGCAGCAGCGTGGTGGAGCCTCTAGGCCTCCTCAGGTATGAGGAGAGACCCGTGCTCAGTAGTGGGCTATTAATGAGTTGAAGCCAATGAAACACGGATGTATTATTGTATTGTACCTGTAATATTGTTTGTTTTAGTACAATAGAATAGGTTGCCCGAAGCGAAGATAGGGTAGTACATCCTTCCATACCAATATTATAAATGCGAATGTAATTCTGTCAGTCTGTCTGCAACGAGGATATTTCTTATCCTGGAAGTATTTGAGTATTCCCTCGACATAATTTAACGGTATTTGGTCGTTCCCGAGTCCCACGAGGGCGAAGTTGTGGACAAAAACTATTTACAAATAATATTTTATTTGTTCTCCAGTTCCGCCGATAAGTTACACGTGGCGTTCCAACACCGCTAACCATGACATGTGGTTCGGTGCCGTTATAGTTGCGATACCCACCGGCAAATTGTTGGTAAGTATTTTTTTTACAATTACCGGCCAACAAGTAGACTGGTAACCATCGCCCATTGACAGTAGGATCTCCGATGTGATGTCGGCCAAGAAAGGCGACAGAAGAAAGAATTGGTTCTCAAGCCTGTAGCCGGAACAGGATGCGTGCTTTGGCCGACTTTAACAAGCCTGCTGGGCCCCACCCGCCTCACAGGTTTCAAGGAAAGATGTACGGTGTCCTACCACCAGGCTTAGTGCTTGGTGCTGGCTTCGGTCGCCACTTTCTACTTACGACGCTGGTCTATCGGCGCTGGCGTGGGATTGGAGCCAGAACTCTAAGCCTGCGCCGCTATAATAAGGCTGTGCAAATGTAGAGTGCGTAATAATATAAACCATCATCATCATCTTCATCCATTCATCAGCCTTTATGCGTTCACTGCTGGACAAAATAAAAATAAAACAATAGAATAAAGACTAGCCGTATGGCGCAATGGTTACCATACCGGACTGCCGTTCGAATGGTCGATTCTCAGCCAGGTGGAAAGAATGAGTTTAAATTATTCTTGGACTGTGTGTGTGTGTGTTCTTGTCTTGACACAAGGAATGCTGGTGTGGAGCGTCATTTATTTATTTTTAAACGTATTGGTTCCATGTTTGCAGGCCTGTGCCCCGCGGTGGGCCAATCCTTATAAAAATACTCACTACCTAATGAATGGCGCCTGCTATGTGTACAGTCAGAGGGCTGGACAATGGCTTCTGCCTTTGCAGGATATGCGTAAGTGATATTTTACCACGATTAGATTAAATCTCACATTCTTTTGTAAAAAACACGGACGGGTTTCGTACCTGCGAGTACATCTGTTATAGGAGAACTCTTGGTGTTTAGGATTCATATTTAGGAAATAATTGGGTTTATAATTATTTGACTTTAATCTTAATTCTAACAGTAAGGGTCCGTCTCTCAGAGAATAGTTAGTTGGCCAGGGTCTACTGGAGATTATGTATGATCATGCCAAGAGTTCACCCGGGGAAGTACCTACTACCGCCCGCCATGGTCCATTTCTAGCGTGTAATAATTGTTTTACAATAATTTTGTTCCGATTAGAAAAATGTGCAGCTGGTCAATAAGTTATAAAAAAGAAAAATAAATTAATTAATTTCCAGATCGTCAAGCGTACATAGTTGATGGCAAACGTAAGGAATACGGAGAGTATGGACTTCACCTCAATTTCTATGCATATGGCCAGGCGGGCATGTCGGCCAAAATTACGGAGGGGAATACTTTGCTGATTGGAGCCCCCGGTCTTCTGCAGTGGACTGGTAACGAACTAACTGGACTAAACATTGTCGATATTACAGGATGTAAACGGCCTATCTTTGAGTATGAGCTGGCCGGCTTCATCTACAGACGGGGCAATGGCGCTAGATCCCTTCCCCACCGAGCAGGGACTGCCCTAGCATATTTTGCGGGGAGCGAAATATCAATGTTGCGCCTTTTTATTGTACCTATTATGTTTTCCTGTGTACTGTTCTGTTTGGCGAAGGATAATAGGGGAAGTAAGAGTGTTAAGTCCAAGGCAACACCCTCAACAAGGCAACATTAGGTGACACGTATTCTTGTTTGTCGGCATTTCGGCATGTATTTCTACGAATATTTAATATCATGGTAGATTCAAACTGAAATATGTTACGACAAGCAGCTCGACTCCACTTAGCTTGGCGTGCGCTGATGAAACCCCTAGTTTATGAAAGTCGCAATCACTGACCAATAGATGGCGTTAATATTATAAAATAAAACTTCATGTTTCAGGTGGTATATCGGAGTACACGGTGTTTCCGGATTTTAAAACTCAATCTTTAAAAATGGGTATGCGGATGACGACTAACACATATAACTCTAAAGACTTGGGACCGGATGACTATTTAGGTATTTTGAAATAAAATTAAATTACGATTCGCTGTCTCGAATAGCCATTAATGTGGATGCACAAAATATAGAGTATTTTTTGGTGGATACCCGATTTCTTATCAGCGTCAGTAATGTGTTTAGTATCATGGGACAGTTCTGGATTGCGGTGATGATGATAATGAAAGTCCAACTGTGATATACTAAATTAGGAAAATAAATAAGAGTAGGTACCTAATGAAAAGATATGCGAAATCCCAAAATAAGTATCTGCGCAAACAAACTAAAGTTATTTATTACTTAAGTAGGTAGGTAGGTACTTAGGTATATTTCATGTTTCACGAACAATAAAATTCACTGTCGATAATTTCTGTGGACAATATTTACACGAGTTTTTTAAATGGGACATTTTTCTTTTCAGGATATAGCGTAGAGTCTGGTAAATTCGATGCAAGTGGAAAGACCTTATACGTGGCCGGAGCTCCGAGGTCCAAGGGAGGATATGGACAGGTCCAATCATTTTGTTAACATCAGGTTATCCAAATCCCCTCTAAATTCATCATCATCATCATCATCACAACCCATATCTGTC
The DNA here is from genome assembly GCA_905404295.2 of Ochlodes sylvanus. NCBI lineage: Eukaryota > Metazoa > Arthropoda > Insecta > Lepidoptera > Hesperiidae > Ochlodes > Ochlodes sylvanus. Next base: position 12,412,187 of record FR990132.1, on the reverse strand, counting down.
CCACTGCTGGGCACGGGTCTCCTCTCACAGTGTGAGGGGTATAGGCCATAGTCCACCACGCTGGCCAAGTGCGCATTGGTGGACTTCACACACCTTTGAGAACATTATGGAGAACTCTCAGGTGTGCAGGTTTCCTCACGATGATTTCCTTCACCGAAGCAAGTGATAATTCAATATTAATACGCACATCATTTTTGAAAATTAGTGGTGCGTGCGGGGTTTGAACCCGGACCCTCCGGTTCGGCAGTCCAACGTTCAACCACACGGCTATCACTGCTTTTTTTCCTCTAAATTATTTAACATAAAATATGCCTAAATAAGGCCTTTTGACTTGACTAAACCAATTATGTGTAATTTAGTGAAAAAGCTTCGCTGTTTTAAAATTCAGCACTTTGTTAAGTTTAAGTTTGTAATAGTTTGTATGGAGGAATAAGGAAACTTATTACTATTTAAACTACGAATAAATAGATAATAATAAACGCTGACACACTCACATCCCCGCACTACGATTCCCTGAGTCGCGGGTGGCATGGACAACATAAATAACTACATAAATAACAACATAAATAACACTTCACTAACACCCACGACCCGAGACTTAACATTTATCTGTTACATAAATGTGTATTCCGGCCGGGAGTCGAACCCGAGACCCCTCACTTCGCTAGTAGGGCCACTACTAACTAGGTTACGGGGTCGTCAAATTACTTGTGTTTATTAACTTGTAAATTCCAACAGGTGTTAATCTTCGGCCAACCATTCAGAGAGACCGATCCCCTGGACGTCCGAGCGAAGGTCCAAGGTCCTCAACTGGGTTCGTACTTCGGCGCCAGTGTCACGTGTGCTGACCTGAACGGCGATGGTGTGGTGGACTTACTGGTGGGAGCTCCCAGCTACGTGAAGAAGGGCGGTGGACTCCCTTACGACCAGGGTGCTGTATTCGTGTATTTGACGGAGAGACAGGCAAGTGTTGTTTCAGAGGATACTTTTTATTTCTTTTTTTATGGAAGTAAGGCAGCTGCCTTACTTCTTAAGCAGCGTTCATAATTCGCCAGCTTATGTCGATTTTGAGTGATTGACCGATTTAAAGTAATTTAGGCATAGTAATTCATGATTTCAACTTTTTGCAGAATGCAACTTTCATTCTCAAAGAAGCTGGATCGGTGATGGGGTCAGAAAAAAGCGGAGCTCGTTTCGGTACAGCCATCGCGAGTCTCGGAGACGTAGATGGAGACGGTTATACTGGTTAGAACCTCGAGTGCTTTAACTTATAAACGCCTAAAAGCTTACATAACCTCGCATTAGGATTCTCTGTGTCGCGGACAACACACAAGATAACAACACAAAAACTCAGGCCAAGAACAGTTGGCTGGCTACAACCCATTAATGGCCCACTACTGAGCACGGGTCTCTCCTCGTACCTGAGGAGGCCTAGAGCATACTCCACCACGCTGCTCCAGTGCGGATTGGTGGAGGGGTTAGTGGCCAACCCAAGTGACGGAAATTTTAAGCCGCCCGAAGGTATCCGACATGGCTTAACGACTGCTACCAAATGATAACAACCGGGACCGACGGCTTTACGTGCCCTCCAAAGCACGGAAGCGCTCAAGAAATTTTTGCCACTAGCGGTCACCCATCCAACTACCGACCGCGCCCGCTGTTGCTTAACTTTGTCGATCACTTGAGATCGACGCAAGCCGCCGGGCTATGAGCGCTTCAAGAACAGTAATTTGAACTAATCATTACAATTTCCGCCTCGCTGGAAATCGAACCCTGGCACCTCGAACGGCGGTCCGGCATGGGGTCCTTTGCGCAACGGGTCGTCATAATTCAACAACTGTGTTCATAAGTTTATTGACAAAGTAGTGGTTTTCTGAGCAGAGCGAGGACATCTTGTTAAAATATGTAGGTTACATTTTTTAAATGAGTAAATTTTTCAGACATTGCTGTTGGGGCTCCGTGGGATGATGATGGTAGAGGAGCAGTTTATATTTACAGAGGGAGTCCAACAGGGCTTAAAAGTTCATACGCACAGAAGGTATTTGCAGCGGACGCAAAAGCTTTTGGCATTTCAATTTCACCGGCTTTGGACGTTGACAACAATAATTGCAATGGTAATGTATCTAGTACCTACTTATCCTTTAATTAGGTAATGTGTTTAATATCTGAGGTAATGCCCTTAAGTATTACGGATGTCCATGGGCGACGGATACAACAAAACACAACCGTTTGTGGATAAAAATTCCAATAAAATTTTACCATTTCAGATTTAGCGGTAGGAGCTTATGAAACAGGAGAAGCGTATATATTTAGATGTGTCCCAACTATACAAGTGCTGGCTGTTATCAACGTACCGGATGCCATGGACCTTCCTCAGAATGTGACTAACTTCACTGCGCTGTTCTGCGTCGAGGCTCCCGCGAAGACCATGTGGCCGTATGTCAAGATCGGTAATATGGACAATCCAATAATTATTGGAATTAAAGATGAAATCAGTAACGTTACACACAATCCATACTAATATTATAAATGCGATAATGCTTTCTCTCTGCTACTTTTCACACTTAGGTACTCCGCTTAACCGATTTAGATGAAATTTGGTATTGAGATATTTTGGTAATCACATACGACAGATTATATTTCGATACTACGGTCTCTTGGTATTTTGTCGCGTGCCGATGCCCTGGTGAAGCTGCTAGCAAAAACTAGTTAAAAATAAAATAACTTGAAAGGTAAACTTAAAAATAAAACAGTTAACAAGACATTAGTTATAAACTTAGAGCTACAGTATACCTTTACTGCTCATATTTACACTAAACATCTATTTGGTGACTCATTATAAAAAAGTATCTGTAACTGTAATTATAACTGTCAGGAAATTTGCAGACCTGCGAGCTAAAATTTTGGTAGATCCAGAAGGTAACAGAGCTGGGATATCCGGCGATTCTGAATATGACGTCTCGGTGAAACCCGGAAACAATGCTTGCGTTGAACAAGTTGTTGAAGTGACGGTAATTATCTTCATTCTTTTAGTTTATGTGTCACTAGTAAACACGTCGTCGCTTTGCATCGGAAAACTTAAATAACAATTATCTCTAATATAGTTTTAACTTTTTACAGCCGACTGCCGATTTGTCAAAACCCATATCAATTCGGTTCAGCTTAGTTGCAATGGAGTTAATGAAAGGTATAAAATATTTGATTTATATTAAAATCTCTCTAATATAGTGCGTAACCAATACTATGCACGCACAGTTGCGAAGAACAAGAAGATGTATATGTTAACTTAAACCTTTCGTTTAAATATCCTTTTCCAGATGATTCACCCACATTTTTGATGAATGCTGCAAGATTATCCGAAGATTCAGTTCTGCAAACAAATTTTGATATTCAATTAACACGGGGTTGTGGGGATGATCTCATTTGCAGACCTTTGCTATCTATGTCTTTGAAGCCTTTAGTAAGGTAAGTTATACCGTTACTGTATAAAGCTTAAGTGTTTGCCTGGCTATCTGCCGCCGTTGTTCAATTACGCTTCTTGATTCAGTCTTTCTCGTCTTCAATTCTTACTCTTGCTTATTCTTATTCAGCCGCCAAACGACGTCGTTTTCCGGATGGAGGCTTTTCTCCAGTCTAGTACTCACTTTCAACTCTATTTTTTCTCGGCTGCCGCCTTATCAGTGATGTTTGATATGTTTTGTGTTAATGATGTCCATGGGTGACGTTGACCACTTATCATCAGATGACCCGTCTGCTCGTTGGTCGTAAGACTGCTGGACATGTTTGTTAGGTACTTGGTCATTTATAGTTTTAAACCAATTTAATTTTCAAAGGTCCACCATGTCGTAAGTTTCTTTTTTTATTTATTTCAGTCCCTACATCCCAGGATCTGACGACAGACTTGGATTCACGATTACAATTATAAACAAAGAAGAACCAGCGTATGGGGCCAAAGTTTATTTACAACTACCGTCCAATCCCAAGAGATTACCAAGTGACTGTATTCTAGAGGAACTCAATGTAACATGCAAGGTCCCGTCTCCACTATATCGAGACCAATTAGTCCTATGGGACCTAGAACTAGAATCCACGTTAAAAGCAGCCATTGATAAAGAATTGAAGGTTTTAGCTAGACTTGAAGACTATTTTCATAAAAATGATAGTGCTTTTGAGGAGCTGGCAATTAGTGTGACCCCCATGGCAAATATAAATATTAGCGGGTAAGTAGAAATTTACAAAATTTACACCAGGTGAACATGACTAGACTGTGATTATCATATTGTTATTTATTTATTGTACGACAACGTAATTTACATAATTTACGTGATTTACCTCCATAAGATAGTGTTTTTTAATGTTATTATAGTTATTGACGTAGTCTGCACGCAAGTGACGAATATTAATGAAGTTTAAAAATACAATTTTAATGATCCTTAAAGTACTTATTTGCATCCTAATTATCAAATTATTGTATACTAGCTGCCTCAGCGAACTTCGTACCGCTCTATAATTAATAAACAAATATGGTGACATATCGACAGCAGCGCCACCTACCGGGACCAATATTGAATCTAAACCATTCTTGGATCCACCTGAAGACACACAAAAAATTTCAACCAAATCGGTATACCCGTCAGGAGGAGTTCAAAGTGGCACTGATTTTATTATACTCGTATACAACTTTTTTCTAATACTTACTTAAATTATTAAACTCGCGATATCTTTCGAATGGAATGTCCGAATTGAATAATTTAAAAAGTTATTTATAGGTATTGGAAGCAGTCTTGAATATGAATTAATTTATTTTGATAAGGATTAATACCAACATACAAATAAAGAGCCTTTTCTAGCGGCGCGGCGGTATTTCAATTAAATTTTTAAAATAAAAAAACACTTATTGTGGCCTAACTATAATAGTTAGACATATGCTATCGCGGACTTTATTGTAGATATTGATGTCCTTTATAAAACTGTAGTACATCACTTTGCTCTATTATCCATAGTTTTCGCAGCGCACGCGATGTAAAGAATATTTTAGGTAATTTTTTTACACCTTGGGTTACATTAAAAGGATCCCTATTTTTTTCCCAAAATAAAATTTAGCCTATGTTACTCGTAGATAATGTAGCTTTCGAATGGTGAAAGAATTTTTAAAATCGGTCCAGTACTTTTTGAGTTTATTCGTAACATACAAAAATACAAATCTTTCCTCTTTATAATATTAGTGTAGAAATATTTTATACCGTCATAATAATAAATATTTCATTAAGATTGAAATACAGATAATGTTATAAATTAAGACATTTTTATTTAATGTAAGGCAGTATAATGAAGTCGAATATACCTAATAAAATACATTTTAAACGTAGCTTAATGGAATAAAAATTTAATATTAAGTCGATTAATCATAGATCGTTGCATTGCAACCGCATTTCTGATTAGTACAAATGTTTCAGCAAGGCTTTGCCTAACAAAACCATTGCAGTCACTAGAGATAAGTTCAACGAGGCTGGCAACGTTAACTTCATTCATTATTATGAGGTAAGAAGACAGAGTGCTCTCAATATTTTGAAATCTGTAAAGACCTATTACTTATTTCCTTTAAATCCTAAGTTATATATTAAAAATAAAAATCCAATTAAGTACGAGTACGTTTTTGAAATGAAGAATGGAAAAGTGTCATTTCTCAATTTTTTTAAATGACATTGTTGTCTAAAACGACCAAGCGATAAATTAGACAATGAATGAACATAATTTGCTATTTTCTATTAATGACTGTTTTCTATTTCTATCAATCGACGATATCACGGTTATTAGAAATGGTATGTTAGGTACATACATACCTACTCGTAAAATAATAGGTATGAAACAATCTACTTTAAATTTACACATACTGCCACACAATTTTTTGCAATCTTCGAATCAATAATATAATACCAATTGGTGTATAAAATGAAACAATATTGATTTCCGCAGGTAACCAATTTCGGCCCATCGGATTGGTATCGCTTGTTAGCAGTACTTGAAATCCGAGATCAGGTATTTTCTTCTCTTCTGACATATTATTTTTTAATACTTAATGGCAGGATGTATCTTAAATTTAAGCTGTTCAGTTTCTCTTGAGAACATTTTAAGAACCGAGTCACATTTAATTAGTTATAAGTTAAAGCTCCATTAACTTTTACTGGATAAAGTAGGGGATACGGTAAGCAGGGTACTACTTGCTGCACTTTGCTGACCAGCTCAGGTTGCTTAACCAGGTCCATTACACCTGGAGGTCATTGGTTTCTGTACCACAAACTTTAATCCTGAACGTGAATGGCCACCATTCACCACCATCGATAGAGGTTGAACTAAGTGTCTGCACTCGTTATGCGGATTGGTGGAGGGTTTAGTGGCCAAACCAAGTGTCGGAAGTTTTTATGCTGCTCAAATGTGACATGGGTTAACAACTGTTAAGGAGTGCGCACATTACAACGACTCCACGACCGACCGACGCCAACGCGACTAAAACCTTGACAAAGCTAACATTCAATTACGAGCCTTATATCTTTGAAGGTAAGGTTGAATTTCGAACTTATACTTAAAAGCCCTGTACTGCTCGCCCTACACCCATAACCGTTCCGTTTCGAGACCAACGCGTCGACGTTGCGTTGACGACTCACCGTAGACGAGTAGTCCACGCGTCGACCGACACAATGACGTAATGTAAATAGCGTCGGAGTTGAAACGGAGTGGAGACGGAGTCGAGTTGACGTCGATGAAGCGTTGATCGCAGAACGGAACGTCGGAGTTGAAACGGAGTGGAGTCGGAGTGGAGTTGACGTCGAGTTGGTGTAATGTGCGCACTCCTTTATGCTACGACAAGAGTCGGGCCCGACGGTTGTATGTGCCCTCCACTTTTATTGTATTTCATATTGTTTGTCAGGTGAACTTTTCAAGTCCAATGAAAGGATGTCTCAGGGACTATAACAGAACGATGTGCGACTGGAATCTGCCGGTGTTACCAGCTAAAGTGTCGATGCCAATCATTCTGCAGCTTCGTGTCGACTTGGGATTATTTAGTAAGTATAATATATTTTTTGAAGTAACAATTGTCTGACGACTTGAATGTAGCTTCCGTAGGAGGTCCGGGTACCTATCGCTTGTATCTTTAGTTGTCAAAGTGATGCGTTTCGAAAATGATCACTTGTTCTGGTAAAGGGAAACATCGTGAGAGATTCAGAGAGAGTTCTTCGTAATGTTCTGAAACTATTTCTTTACAAAGTCTGCTCAACCGTAATTTGCAAGCGTGTTGACTATGACTTATTCTTACCACTTAATAAGAGAAGGCTCTAGGGTTAGACCCGAAACTGTTCCACTGCTGGGTAGCAGTGGGACAGTTTCGGGTTGCAATGATGATGGTGACAATAGTAATATTAGTAGTTTATTTAATCCAAGCTAGTTAGCTAGTCAAAGAATCCCACATATATTGAGTATTTCAGTACAATGAGAAAAATAAATTACTACATTACTTATACATATTTCCTGTCCTGATTTTTGGAAAGATAAAACCTGTCTTATACATTACTTATTTATTTTACAGAGGATTATTTCGAAGAAAATACATCGCTCAATGTTACGTCTAAAATCGAAATAATTTTGGAAGACAAGCATCAGTAAGTATATATTTTTTACTAGAAATCAAAACATAATTAGAAATATAAGTACCTAGATGGTTGCTCGCCCTTACTGCACTTTGGAAGACAATTTATACGACCCGGTTGGCACAATGGTTATCATGCCGGACTGCCGTTTGGAGAGTCCTGGGTTTAATATCCAGCGAGATGCAAATTTGACTAAGTTTCATTGGCAAGATGAGGTTTCGAGAACCAATACTTTGTTTCATAAATTACTTTTCTTTTTTAGCCCACAACGAATCGGTGATGCTTTTATTGTATCCAATGTCCACAGGCGTCGGTAACCTTTATGTTACTCGAGTACTCCTCTATTTACATGGTTTCAACCCATTAATGGTCCATGCACGGTCTCTCCTCATACCTGAGGATGTCTAGAGAATACTCCACCACGCTACTCCAGTGCGGATTGGTGGAGGGGTTAGTGTGGCCAACCCAAGTGTCGGGAGTTTTTGTGCCGCCCGCCGACATGGCTTAACGACTGATACCTAATAATTACAACGGATCAACGGCTTTACGTGCCCTTCAAAGCACTGAAGTGCTCAAGTAAACGGTCACCCATCCAACAACCGACCGCGCCCGATGTTGCTTAACTCTGTCGATCGCTATTCGCTAGCATCGACACAAGCAGCTGGGCTATGAGCGCTTCCAATGCCAAAGTTATAATGTTTTATCCGTTTCAGATCATTCTCCGCCACCACCACCCTAGTCCTGGACCCCGCGCCGCCGCTGTGGCCGGTGGTGGTCGGCTCCGTAGCCGGGTTCACATTGCTTGCAGCTATCGTCTTTGGTTTGTCCAGAGTGAGTACAAGTTTTGTGTTACTATCACCAAGTTATTATGTCGTAATTGTTAAGCACCCCCGTTAAATAAATGTAAAACTAAATGTTGTTCCTAGCTTAATACGAGTACAATACATCAGTGGAAACGCATCCAAATTAGTTAAGCCGTTCTTACGATTATATTGAACAAGAGCACAGATAAACTGATGCATTGCAGTAAACTTGGGCTAACATTTTGTGTTTATTTTATTTCATTCGGTTTACAAAAAAGGATAGATGGATTTTGTGAGCGATGATATGAAGGACAAGGGAGTCAGTGTAGAAGTGACGGTCAATAGGGAAGAATGGAAGAGACGAACATATTGCGCCGACCCTAAATAAAATTGGGAAATGGGCGGGAAGATGATGATGATGTTTTACAAATAAAAAAGGTATCATGTCAATTGAAAGAATCCCGTCTAAACATTGTATCAAGTGTGAATAACTGAGAATAAAATAATAATAATAAACAGCGTGGGCCTAGGACTAAGTAGGGTGTTTCCAAGATGATAATAGATAAATGTATTTTTTTCAGTACGGTTTCTTCTCGAGAACAAGGAGAGACGATCTGAAGAAACTCAAAGAACAGTCATTACTTCTAGAAGAGCCTAACTCTTCGTTAGGTGATCTGACCTCTACGGATGCTGATGAATCTACTCAAGAGTTGGTAGACTCAGACTGATTGTAAGACAATAAATTAAATAATGTAGGTACTTTAAAAATGTAAGATAATAGTATTTTTATTGGAATTAAAGATTTTTTTTAAATTTAAGCTTTAAAGCCAGTACTTTTTTCCTTTCATCTTCCTTCTTTCACCGCCGGCAAAGCATCGATGCGTGGTGACCACTTACCATCAGATGGCACTTGCTCTTTTGTTGTTTACATTAAAAAGTAAGTTTAATTAAAAAGTAATTTCATCAAGGTGAGGAAATTAATTATAGATAACTGAACGGAAGACATTGTTAACAAAATTTCATACTGAAATGATCATGATGGCTATATGCTTAGTTACTATTTCATATCAATCAGGTTTCAGGAAACAATTAAAAATATCATTTAATCAGTGATTACTCATTTTATTTATCATCGCCAATTCCATTATCGGCTTTGATCATGTCTGATGCCTTTTCGGCCATCATCACTACAGGAGCGTAGGTGTTCCCGCTGGTGATTGTAGGCATGGCACTCGCATCCACCACCCTCAATCGCTTTAGGCCTCTCACTCTAAGTCTTTCATCGACGACGCCATCAGGCCCCATTGCACAAGTACCCACGGGATGGAACTGAGTTGCCACCAAGTTTAACACATAACACTTCCAATACTCGATGCTACCGAATTCAAAACTTTTGCAGCGTCTAACGTTAACGTCTACAACTTTAGATTTAACGCTTTTAAAGTAAGTCGTATTAACAACTGATGTGTAATCCTGTACACATCTCGCGTATTTCTCTAAGTCAGCTACATTAGAAAAGAATCCAGTTTCAATAATAGGCGTGTCTTCTGGATTTGTGCTTCGCAATCTGATTTGGCCTCTGGATGCTGGGTGTAGGTAGGTAACTAAGGCAAACAGTGATTGTCCCCGTAGAGCCGATTCGAACATCAGTGTGCAAATATTTTCTTTGATTTTAAAAATTAATAAGCAAAACAGTTTTGATATCAAGGACCCTCTAGGAAGTGGCAATGCTGTTACTTGGTAGTCTGGATAAGTTTGATTCTTTTCAAGAGCCACGAAGCCGATAATATTCGGTGAAGGAAATGTATCTAACTTTGTGATGGGATCTGTTATTGTTTTTATAACTGACAATAAGTCCTTCTTTCCTGTTAAAACAACCGGCACTGTCATGTGATTCTGCAGGTTTTTACCTACATTTGGCGAATCAAGTATATGGTATGGTGCAGCCCTATTATAAATTGCATTGTATGTAAGGTACATTTAGTAATATAAGTTCCTAATACGATTATGTAAAAGAGAGTATTAAACGGGGTTTTGTCAGAGATGCACGCGTTTGAATTTGCTCCCTAACGACAACATCATATGGCGACCCTGCCTATGCAACATTGCATCACGCCACCGCGTAACCCGAGTCGATGCAGGTGCACTATTCGCAGTGTCAGCTACTTCGCGTGAACTGGACTGATAATTCGTGTCTCTGTGCATCGTTTTATGTCGTTTATAATTATGAGTTATAAAACGAGTCGTCGTTTGTCCTTGCAACAGCGCAGTTACTCACAATCGGTATTTTCGTGTGCGGATTGTCTTCGATCAAGATGGGGAACAATCAAGCAGTAGAAAAAGAAGAAGTTGTTTTGGCACAGACGGCAGCCGGTGCTGGAACAAACTCGGCGACCGTTGACCAGCTTCGCGACCACACCGCTACCACAAACTACATTCTTGCTGCAATTTGTACCTTGATGGGTGCAGGGGTACTGATCGTCTTATATAAAATGTACCGCAAATGCCATCGTGATTGGATGGACCAACATCTACGTGAGTTCGCCCTGAAGCGGTCTGCGAGCTATTTTAAAAAACTGCAGCACAAGCCAACAAGCGAAGAAACTGTTTAAAAAAAAAAAAAAAAATTTTGTTTTTCGCCGTCGGTCGCCGTCGTCTTCTAAAAAGTGTTGTGTAGTGTAAAAAAGTTATAAAAAAAAAAAAAGTGCGTGATTGTGATGTGAGCCGGCTAGATAAATAATAATATCATAAAATTCGAATGCGCGTATATAAAAAAAAAAAAAAATGGTGATTTGAAGAAAACTTGACCTCGGGCCGACAGTGGTATCGATTTTTTCTTTTCTTTCTTTTTCTATATTTCTCCCTCTTATTATATTTTCTTAAGCAAAACCCCTAAGTTAGTTTTTGAATTAATGTAAGGTAATAACCATTCAGGGAGATAGATATTATTTTTTTTTATTGGAATAAGTAATTGTGTTGCTGTATTGCGTTGAGCACATAAATGGAAGATGAGCTCATAGCATTACTTGAAAAGTTCAAGTATATTAAAGATTACTTAACTAAATTAGGTCCAAGTAGAAGAACAGCTAAAGTAAAGAAAGAAAAGTGTATTGAGTTAGAAAAGTTGAAAAATCAATTTAATTTTGTATTGGATAATGTTACATTTTTGTCAGAATCGAAAAAATTAGATAAGTTAGAAGTAGAAAAATTAGAACGTTTATGTGATAAGATAAGTGGATATTACATTAAAATAAGAAATTTGTGTACTGAAACAGATTGTGTTTCTGAGGGGACAGTATCAAATAAATTAATAAAAATGGAAAAATTTAATCTTAAGACTGCTATTAGTCTTTTACCGGTTATGGATAAAACCGAATCGGTTACGAAACAATTAATTTCTAATATAGAAATGTACTCCGATATGTTGGAAATCGAGGAGCAGAAAAAACTAATAACTTTTGTTTTAAGGTCAAGGTTGTCTGAAGGAGCAAAATTACGCTTGCACGATACTTATAGTACAATTCCAGATCTGGTGAAAGACATGAGGAATCGACTACTCAGTAAGAAGTCGGACACAGCGTTGCAACAGCAGCTGCAATGTGCTAAGCAGAATAGTAAAAGTATAGAAGATTTCGGTAAGCAAGTTGAACAATTATTTGTTGATTTAACTATTTCTCAGGCGGATGGAGATTCAAAAAAGCATGACGTTTTAAAATCTGTGAATGAAAAGAATGCCATTAAACGTTTTGCCGAAGGTCTGAGAAATAGTCGAATTAGCACCATTATTTATTTATTTATTTATTTAATATTTACATAATCACTACATAAACTTTACAGATAATAAATCTAATGCGTTTATATAGTCTTAATTACTAATGTTTGAATATATCTGCTGGCCCTTCCGCGAAAAACAGCAGATGACGAGAAAAACAAATCTAGACTTGTATCCCACTCCAACACACCGTTAAGCAAAGTCAACGCGCGAATCAGTGGCGATTCCCGAACCTGTACTAACCTACATCTTGAAACCGAAAATAACTTTGGTTTTCGGGGCCTTTTCGAGATGGTAGGGACGTGCAACGGGATTAACTCTAGCACTGAAGGATTAGTCAAATCTCCTCGAATCAGGCGATAGAAGTAGTCCATCAGCGCGACTCCACGTCTCACCTCAAGGGAGTCATACCCCAACATTCCTTGCAAGAACAAGGTTGGGTATACATGAGGATAACCAACATAATAGCCGTACTGCTTGTGATACAGCCATCTTAAGAATTTTTTTTGGAGTTTCTCCAACATGAGCTTGTATTTTACTTCATGCGGACTCCAGATAACTGAGTTACTTTCTAATATGCTTCTCACAAAGCTATTATATAATAATCTAATCGCAGCGACACTTTCAAGGTCTCTGATTTGCCTTAATACAAATCCAAGTGATTTGTAGGCTTTAGCGGTGATCGCCCTAATGTGATCCACAAAGGTGAGATTGGAACACATCAAAACCCCTAAATCCTTCATGGTCGATCGTCTTTCCAGAACCCTACCCCCTAGCGTGTATGTAAATTCCAAAGGCTGGCGAGATCTTGTAAACGATACTACAGAGCACTTTGTTTCGTTAAACGTCAGCCTATTACGCTCACTCCACTCTGCAACATGGCGGATGTCCCTGTGCAACAGGTGACAATCTGATGGTTTTTCGATTTTTAAGAACAATTTCAAGTCATCTGCAAATAACAGACAATGAGCTGTACTAACAGCGTCAGGCAAGTCGTTAATGAAGATAGCAAACTCCAGGGGGCCCAGGTTCGATCCTTGGCTTATACCAGAAAACGTGTGATACGGCTTCGAGACGTGTCCATTATACTGCACATACTGCCTCCGATTGCGGAGGTAGCAGGAGAAGAATTTCAATAGAGAAGGAGTGAATCCGGCAGTTGCAAACTTACGGAGAAGTAGGTCATTATCTACCGTATCAAACGCCTTCCGGAAATCGAAGTATGCTGTGTCGACTTGATACCCACTGTCAAGTGCTTCCGCGGCATAAGCGTGAAAACATAATAGATTACTGGTAGTGGAATGACCAGTCCTGAAGCCATGCTGAGCATTTGAAAGTTGGCTTTCCACTTGACTGCTTATGTACTTGTGCATGATGTATTCAAACAACTTGCCAAACACTGATAGTATAGCTATCGGTCTAAAATTACTTACCTCTGACCTGGAATTGCTCTTAGGCACCGGGACAACCCGTGACAACTTCCACGCCTGAGGATAGCTGGATTTTTTTAAACATAAGTTAAAAATATGTAGAAGCGGTTGAACAAACACAAAGCGGCAATCTTTTACAATAAACGGTGGAATGCCGTCTGGTCCCACTGCTTTTTTAGGCTTAAGGTTCTTAATTGCTTGATCAACATCCTCAAGCCTGATCGTACAAATATCCACTAAGTTAGAGGACCCATTTGACATAGCCATTGCTTCTTGAACATCCAGTTTCGGTGGTATATTAGAGTAGACAGAGCTAAAGTAATCAGCCAGTACCTGCGCACCCTCGTCATCCGAAACTGGACTACCATTGTTCAGAAGATTTAAACAATTGTTAATTCTACTGCGTTTTGTACCTATATAACCCCAAAAGCTTGAGGGGTCTCGTTTTATGTCATTCTCCATCCTTGCATTATAAGTGCGCAAATCGGCCTTGATATTCAACTTAACAAGTGCTCTGTAGTATGAGAACTTTATGCGATATTTGGTCAATAACGTTTTTTTATACAGACGATGAAAGTGCGCTTTGAATTTTATGTGGCGTTTAGTTAAGGCCGAGTACCACACAGGGTAGAAATACCGAGGTCGCACTGCCAAACGCTGTTTTTTAGGCACCCAGTTATCAATACATTTATTTATAAAATTATAAAATTCCATAACGGCTTCGTCCACATCTGCTATACTAAGAAGGGACTGCCATTTGATTTCTGTAAGGCTCTGATACAGTGCGTGATAATTTGCCTTACGGAAATCCCATTCAGTGCTAGAATTAAATACCGGAAAGCTCTTTTTGGTACAGTACGACACACGTTTCGTGAAAATTTCAAGTGGTGGATGATAGGCATCAGGTAAGATCAGAACATCTACCGCCCGCCGCACGGTGACCCCGCCCAACGATGGACTGGCCAGGACCAAGTCTAGCATGCTCCCGTGACTATTAACAACTGTATTTACCTGCTTAAGTTCGCAGAACTCCAGGAAATACTCATAACTAGCAATTGTGTTGAAACTTGCCGAATTTAAATTAAAATCTCCACCAATTATGACTTTATCATATTTTTTACAATACGTTTCAATACATTTAAAAATACATGTATACGAAACATCACTAGTGTTAGGAGGAATGTATATACAAAAAAGAGTTACAATTAACTTATTTTGTAAGTATAACCCTGCACATACTACTTCACACCCTGTCGTTTCATAAGAATAATTTACTTCTATCGATCTAAGTTGATATCTTGGCGTGGCTATTACTGCAACACCCCCTCCTCGTTTCGAACCCGGTCTATCCACTCTAAGGATGCTGTATCCCATAGGGATAATTTCGGCATCCCCTATACCCGACGTCAGCCAGGTCTCCGAGAAAAGAAATACATCTGCCTGTGATGCCGCTATTTCAGATATTACAGAGTTTAATTTAGTACGTAATCCCCGAACATTTTGATAATAAATCAAAATATGACCCTCCTTGCTACTGTCTTTTGACAAACAAATTTTTATTGTTTCTAGTGGGTTGTCTTTTGCGAAACCACTCATTTAGACGAGTGTTGGGTGGCCAGTTTTCCGGGGACATAAAGAACACAAAACTGCTTTCTGGCACCGACACAACAAATGACGCATAATTATTATGCTGTAGTTCCAGTTTTTCCACAACATACGGTTTCTCGCTGCTTTTCTTCTTAGACATGTATCTTTGAACGCATTCAGAAGTCGTATCCGTACATAACGACCACAGATGTATCATTCGCATTTTTTCAACTGCTGTTAATGTGTCATCCAAGTTACCCGTACCTCGAACAATTTGCCTATTCTGTTTGCGCCGCCTCACAGTTATCCATTGCTCGCTTTCCTCGAAGTTTGCTTCAAGGTTTTGACACTGGCTTGTCGATGGAACCGCGGCGGCAGTGGGACGATCGTTAGCCGCCAGTAACGCTGTAGTTGTCGCAGGTGCGGGCGGTGGAGGTAACATCACCGAAGCGGTGCGCACTTCGTGCGCAGTCGCACCTCGTCGTTGATCGTCGGGGTGCATCTTCGCGCGGGCTCGCGCACTTCGCGTCATGATCGGTCCACTCGTTTGCTCCCGTTCGGCGGGTCGTAAATCGGTGTGGGATGTCTCACTCTTGCTTTTCTTACGTTGTTGGCGATTATCAATATATATATTATAGCAGCGAGAAACTACAGTTCTTTAAATGATGCAATTCGCGCCGCATTGGATGAAGAATTATCGTCACCAACGGAGTCAGGAGCCAGGGTGATGAATTTTTACCAATACAGAGGTAGGTCAAATAATTTCACCCCTCGTAACTATTATCGTGGTCGATTTAATTCGAACAGAGGACAGCGTAATTATCATAACGCTCAAAACTATCGAGCTAGTAGCGCCAGGCTACAAAATAATAATTTTAGATTCAGAGGCCGACAGTCATATAACAATACGACCCGTGGTACCCGTGGTCATCGTGTTAATATGACGCAAACGAACAGCGATACGAATCAAACGGATTCGGCAATTCCGAATTATTTTTTTCGATCCTAATAATTTAATTTGTTATTACAGTAATATAAATTCAGTCACATTCAACATTCATGATGTTAGTTATTCGTTCCTACTCGACACAGGCGCCTCGTTGTCTCTTGTTACATACGAAGCAATTATCAGGGATCAGATTCCTTATCACACTGAGAAAATGAAAATCAAAGGTATAGGAGGTGATGTGGTATCAGAAGGATTTGTATTTTTAGATCTTTGTTATAAAAGAGAAAGATTGCGACACAAATTTTATGTGTTCAAAAATTTACCGTGCCGTTCAGATGGAATTTTAGGTCAAGACTTTATTAGTAAATTTAATTGTATATTAAACTTTGAAAAGAATATTTTAACAGTAAACCATGATAAACCATTTGCATTGCCATTACAAATGGGACAAATAGGCCATAATAATTATATTACTTTACAGCCTAGGTGTGAATCAATTCATTTTATCGATTTAAATATTAATCAGGAGTGTATAATCGCCCCCAGTGAATTATGTGAAGGAGTGTTTCTTGCTAGTGTACTAGTAAGCCCACGTGAAGGAAAAATACCTATTAAAATTTTAAATACTAGAGATGAAGAAGTTCGACTTAGTTATTTTATTCCAGAATTATTAAATTTAAATGATTACTCGGTATGTAATTTTGAAAAAGAATTAGGTAGTTCGGAAAGGGTTAAGAAACTGTTTTCCATGCTAAATTTGGGTCATTTAAATTCCGAGGAACAGATATCTATAGAGAATATTTGTGCAAAATATTCAGACGTATTTTTGTTGCCTAACGATAAATTGAGTGTTACAAACTTGTATCAGCAAAAAATTCATTTAAGGGAAAATGTTACCCCCTCGTATGTTAAACCGTATAGATTACCTAGATCACAAAAACAGGAAATAGAAAGACAAATACAGCAAATGTTGACAGATGATATTATAGAAGAAAGTCAGAGTGAATGGTGTAGTCCTATTTTGCTTGTACCAAAAAAGAGCGAAGATTCTGGTAAAAAATGGCGTTTAGTAATAGACTATCGAAAATTGAATGAAAGAATTATGGATGATAAATTCCCTCTTCCGAACATAACCGAAATTTTAGATTCCCTCTCTGGCGCAATTTATTTTAGTCATTTAGATTTATCACAATCATACTATCAGTTATTATTAGAGCCTGAAAGCAGAAAATACACAGCTTTTATAACTGATAAACAATATCAACTGAAAAGATTACCTATGGGTCTAAAAATTAGTCCAAGCGCTTTTAGCCGCCTAATGACAGTCGCTATGGCTGGTTTGAACTATGAAAAAGCTTTAATCTATTTAGATGATTTGATTTGTTTTGGGAGAAGCCTTGATATTCATAACAAAAACCTAATAGATATATTTGAGAGGTTAAGAAAAGTAAATTTAAAAGTTAACCCTAGTAAATGTCAATTTTTAAAAAAAGAATTACTATATTTAGGACATTTGGTATCATCAAAGGGTGTTCAACCAGATCCAGAGAAGACAAAAGTTATAAAAAGTTACCCAAAACCTCAGTCTAGTGATGAAGTTAAACGTTTTGTCGCTTTTGCCAATTATTACAGAAAATTTGTACCAAATTTTGCCGAAATAACAATACCACTCAATAAATTATGTCGGAAAGGAGTTAAATTTGAATGGACGAATGAATGTGAAAATGCCTTTAAACATCTTAAAAAATTACTATGTAACCCCCCTATACTTCAATATCCTGATTTTTCAACGGAAAGTGAATTTATTTTGCGTACTGATGCGTCTGGCAAAGCTATCGGTGCCGTGTTATGTAATAAAGATGATTTACCGATTGCATATGCAAGTCGTACCTTAAATAAAGCAGAAGTGAACTACCCTACTATAGAAAAAGAACTTTTGGCTATAGTATGGGCAGTACGATATTTTCGTCCATATTTATATGGAAAACATTTCAAAATATTTACAGATCATAAACCACTTGTATATTTATTTTCTATGAGTAATCCCTCCAGTAGACTTTTAAAATTTAGATTGACTTTAGAGGAGTATAACTATACAATTGAGTATGTTAGAGGTACGAGCAATGTAGCAGCTGATGCATTATCTCGTATAATTATTTCGTCAGACGATCTAAAAGACATGGGTGTGCAATCTGTAAATGTGATGACTAGAAGTATGACAAGAAAATTGAATGAAGTTATGAGTGACAATTCCTTGGTTGATAAGGTTTCTACCGACAGTCGGACTGATCACCCAGATGTCGTAGAAATGCTTAAAAAACCAAAAAATTGTATAGAACTTGTAGTAAAAGAGAATTTGAAAGGAAATTTTGTTTATTTTAAAGAAAAATGTATTATAGGCCTGAATCCTAATTCTCGATCATGTCAAACGCGAGACGTTTTCGTGAGAGATTTTGGATTATTTTGTAATAAAAATAATATTGAAGAAGTTTACGTATTAAAAAATAATGAGACAATGAAGTATATTAAATGGTTAACCAATATTAATAAACAGTGGTCCGGACCACGAATTTGTATTGTAAAAGGAGCGATGAGTATAAATAATGACCATGACAAACTAGTAATCCTCAATGATTTTCATTTGTTACCGACAAGCGGTCATGCCGGCATAAGACGAATGATAAATAATATTAAAAAATATTATTTCTGGCCAAATATGGAGGAAGATGTTAAAAGGTACGTAAAGAAATGTGTTAAATGTCAGACACAAAAACATTCCTTGCCTACCAAACAGCCTATGGAGATTTCAACCACTGCGCAGTTAGCTTTAGATAAGATTTATTTAGATATAGTTGGGCCCTTAAGTAAGGATTATTATAATTATTCATATATACTCACTATCCAGTGTGAGCTGAGTAAGTATATAGAAGCTTATCCTTTAGAAAACAAGGATAGCGTTAGTGTGGCAAAGGCTTTTGTAGATAATTTCATTTTAAGGTATGGTATACCTCGAGAAATAGCATCGGATCGTGGGACCGAGTTTATGTCAACAACCATGAAAGAGGTATGTAAATTATTAAATATAACCCAAATTTCTTCCACAGCATATCACCATCAATCAATTGGCGCTTTAGAGAATTCGCATAAGTCATTGAATGCGTATTTAAGAATCCAAACTGATAATAATCCTAGATATTGGAGTACATGGTTACAATATTTTTGCTTTTCCTATAACACCACTGTCCACTCTGAAACAAAGTACACACCATTTGAACTTGTATTTGGTAAAAAATGTAATATACCTAGCAATTTGAGATCAGGAATAGTAGAACCTTTATATAATGATGATGATTATGTGAAGCAATTGAGATATAGATTACAGGTTTCTCAAAATGACGCAAAATGTAATTTAATTGAAAGAAAAATGAAACGGAAGTCTGTTTATGATATGTATACAAAACCAGTTAGATATAAAATTGGCGATATGTTGTTAGTAAGAAGTGAAAAAGATAATAAATTTGAACCGTTGTATTTAGGACCTTTTAAAGTTATTGAAGATTTGAATTGTAATGTAAAGATTGAACGGAATGGAAAAACTGAAATTATTCACAAAAATCGTACAAAGCTGTTTCATTGTTAGAAAAAAAAAAAAAAAATATTTGTATTCTTATTTTTTTTTTTTTTTTTCTTTTGCGAAGGGCATATGGTATGGTGCAGCCCTATTATAAATTGCATTGTATGTAAGGTACATTTAGTAATATAAGTTCCTAATACGATTATGTAAAAGAGAGTATTAAACGGGGTTTTGTCAGAGATGCACGCGTTTGAATTTGCTCCCTAACGACAACATCATAAGTAAGATGATAATGTTGTGTTTTTCCAAATGCTTTTGGGGTCCTACACCGGAAAGCATCAATATTTGTGGACTGGCGATACTTCCCGCTGACAAAATCACTTCTTTACTGGCAAGGACTTGAATAACTTTTCCGCTTTGAGTTTTTACTTCGACTCCAATCGCGTTGTTGTTATTGTCAAAAATTATCTTTCTAGCAAAGGTATTCTTAGCAACAACTAAATTGGGACGATCTCCAACGGGATTTAAATAGGAATCTACTGTACTTTGGCTAGTATCGTTGCCAATGGTGAAACTTGGTGGAGAGTACCCGAGCTGCTGATATCCGTTGGTATCTATTAAAATATCGTGTCCATTCTGTTTGAATGCGTCGAAGAAAAACTTTGTCCTTTCGCCCCAAAGAGGTCTAGTTACCAAAATATTTCCATTTTTATTGTGTAGTGGGCCTGACGCACTTTTCAGGATTTCTGCATCCTTCATCCCCTCGCTTTTCTTAAAATATTTTAGCACATTGTTCCAGTCCCATCCAGGATTTCCTAAAGAACTCCATTGATCATAATCAACTTTATTTCCTCTTACATGAACTGGAACCTCCTAGCATCTTTCCTTTGATTTCATGAATATTTTTAGTAATATGCGCTTGAGCGGTCATTCCATCATCTAGTGTGTAATAATTCCAATCCGGAAATAAAATGCTGAGGAAGGCAGACAATCCGGGACTCTGAAATAACCTCGAATTTTAGTATTTTTTTTATTTGTTTAAACTTTATTTACCACAATAAAATATTATTTGATAATTTAAATGAAGAGTTTAAATTTCTGTTCCCGGTCTGGGTGTGTTTTCTTGTCTTGTGTACACCGATCACACAGCCAATATAATCCTAATATCAGGCGAATGGCTTCTGTCAACACATCTGGCTTATAGTAGCGATATAAATTTGTGCCGTCTCATTCTTTCCCGTTGCTTAAATTAATCTGTTTCTTTCCAACGTTTCGTGTGGCCTTGAATTAGCCAATCACAGCGTTGAATTAGCCAGTAACCCCGCTTCGTGTTACCTCAGCTAGTTGCCAGAATGCATTCAATACGGAAAATCAAACATAAGGTGCCTATTGGCTGTGTGGTCGGTGCTTGAGTGTAACCCATGGAACCGACGACACAGGGAATCGTAGTGTAGGGCTATGAGTGTGTAGCGTTGTTGTATCATCTATGGATATCCCTCGGTACAAACTAAGTCACCATATCTACTGACATTGGAGATGGCAGGAGCGTCCCCACCGGCCTCCAGCAGCAGCACCGACCAGTTGCCGACCTCGGTGAGTCGGCTGGCCAGCACGCAGCCCGCGCTGCCGCCGCCCACTATGACGAAGTCGAAACTTTGCCCATCTGTGGATGTACGAGTATAATTCTTTCTTCCGCTACCGCCCATGAAAACTACGACTACCCTGGAGAACTAAGAAGGTCGTCTCTAAAAAAGTGTAACCAGATCCAAACCTTTACAACCAGAACATAATTGCTGTTAAACAATTATTACAGTGTATCAATGGTATTAAGTACCGTGGCGGGCGGTGGTACTACCCCGGGCGAACTCTAGGCTCTATTATTATTATACCTATTAGTTAGTTAGTTATTATTGCACCTATTAGTCCATTTTCTAATATTTATTTGTGTATTTATCTAATATAACCTGTGGTCGATTTTACTGGCTCATCTAAGGTCATTTTTCTGCCCGTGGATCTATCAATCGGACTACAGGCAAATCAAATTGGCGGTAAACCTATCGACAGTACATACTAAGGGCAACTTCGTGTACCCTTGGTTCTTTTAAAATTTAATCCACAACCTATTTCTAGGTTGGAGTATCCGGCATTTATACCTGTCAATTTAGCTTCTAGTAGGTGTTCTGAGAGGAGTATGAAGCTCACCGCTACAAAGACCCGCTGACACTTGGACGGCCGAACCGGCTTCTCTTGGAAGAACGCGAGCAATGATACCGTCCACATCTTCACAGAACATCAGAAATGAAAAATAATTTATCCATGTAATGTAGGTATCACAGATACACTTATGCAGGTCATATTTTTTTGATTGTATGAATGTTATTAATTAGTCTATTTTCAAATGATTTCCTTAAATACATACTTACAGCGTAATTAATTAACATTATAAATAGTATCTATTAACATATTTTAGAATAGTGAGAATAATAAAATTAGTTCTTTATTTTCCTCTTCAGAATAGTAGTTTGTCATCATCATCGCAACCCACTGTCCCACTGCTGGGCACGGCTCTCCTCCCACAATATGAGATATAGGCCGTAGTCCATCACGCTGCCTTAATATGAAATGGCGAACTTCACACACCTTTGAGAACATTACGACTCTCAGGTGTGCAGGTTTCACATTTCTAATACGAAATGACAAATTATTTAAACACGACGTACCTAATTGAAGCATTTATAAATTAGCAGACTTAGGCCTCTGGACATTTGCTTACCTTATTTAACGTTTGTCTCTTGAAGTGGTAGAAACACAACGTATTTTATATGCCTACTTATAAAGGTTCGTAGTAACGAAATAAGAGATCTCAGACAAGTTTAATAAAGATAAGTGAAGCACATTCTTGCACATTGCACAATGATCTCACAAATCTCAGATTCTACGTGTTGATTTATTTGTTTTACCCCGGAAATTGTTTGAACCCGGAAATTTAACGAAGAAACTTAACGAAACATAACTCAAACGGCCTTTTTGTTTGTTCTCATGTTATATTATTTTATGTTCTATGCTATATTTAATGTTATAAAGCTCGCTGTATGTTTAATGCGTCCGTGTGTCGCTATAAGGAATTAATTGACGTGAACGGATAATAAGAAAAACAAAGCTGTTACTAGTGTGCGTTAGGTGACCTTATGTTTACATCATAACGTCGAAGTTAATACTCTAGATTCTTGCTGCGTTCCAATCTACAAATTTTCCTATGGTAATTATGAATTATTATAATAGTAATAGAATAATTATAATAGTAATTTTTTTTATAGCACACTGTGACCTAAACCCGCATTTATGCCACGGTTTTCCGTGCGTAAAGTAGTCGATTATAGCACGGGTTATGATGCTAACTTCATACCGTGCACAAATTGACACTTACACTGTTGACAATTACAAATTGGTAGGGGAAAAATATCAAAAGAGAAGTGGGTAGGTAGAAATACTAAGTAAGTCAAAACGAAACGGTATTAATAATTAATTATTATCAAAGTCATAGTTGTACATTTATTATAACTTTCGCTAAAATGAATACTCGTAGTTCGGATAGTGAGTTTAGTGAAGATGGCATTGATGAAATTGTTCCAGACGCTATAAAAGAAATAGCAAAATCGGTGACCCTAAATTTGTTGCCCAGTAAATCAAAAAGGCTATATACAGCAGCGTACAATGCATTTAAGAAATGGCGCAGAGGAAACAAATCAAATTCTTTTTGTGAAGATGTCCTATTGGCATACTTTGCGCATTTGTCACAAAAGTACGCCCCACCAAGTTTATGGGCAACATTTTCGATTTCGATTTTTTTTTATATAAATTGTGTTTTTTGGAAATTATATTTAAGTACGAATAATAATATCAAGAAGACACAAATAATATAAATAAACAATTGATTTTCATTTAACAACGCCATCTATTCTGCTGTTGTGTCGTTAAAGCAAATAGTATTAGTATAGTAGTATTACTATTC
This sequence comes from Ochlodes sylvanus, assembly GCA_905404295.2. Classification (NCBI taxonomy): domain Eukaryota; kingdom Metazoa; phylum Arthropoda; class Insecta; order Lepidoptera; family Hesperiidae; genus Ochlodes; species Ochlodes sylvanus. The sequence goes on along the minus strand of FR990132.1, from coordinate 12,388,414 downwards.
GCCAATAGATGTCAGGAAGAGTCATATTTTTCAGTTTAAATTGGGACTACAAAAACACGAATAAAATGACATTTTATATAAATGATTCCTAGCTAGATCGACGAGCTTTGCTCGGTATTTTTTTTTATAAATTGTGTTTTTTGGAAATTATATTTAAGTACGAATAATAATATTAAGAAGACACAAATAATATAAATAAACAATTGATTTTCATTTAACAACGCCATCTATTCTGCTGTTGTGTCGTTAAAGCAATTAGTATTAGTATAGTAGTATTATTATTCGCCAATAGATGTCAGGAAGAGTTATATTTTTCAGTTTAAATTGGGACTACAAAAACACGAATTAAATGACATTTTTTAAAAATGATTCCTAGCTAGATCGATTTAATTTGAAAATCGTTGGAGCCGATTCCGAGATTCCAATTATATATATATATATATATACAAGAATGGAGAAGGCAAAAGGGTCAAAATATTACTATCAAATACACCTAAAATCCGAGCTTAGGTCATATACATTACATAACTTTTTATTTCACTTCAATACATGCAGTATTTCCGAAGTTATAAAGACGAGAAGTTCAAGCCCTTTTTTGAATTTCCGCGCTTACGCTATGACGTCACGACGTGGCTCGGCCGCGAGCATGATACGGCGCAAGTATAGAAAATATGGGTCTATGCAGTTCAAAAATCTATAACTTTCTTATTTCTATAGATACAGACTTGAAATTTTGCATAGATGTAGTAGATAGTATGTGAATTATATATGTTATTTTATTATTGATAACTAAGGTTTGCTCGCGGCTTTACTTGAGTTTAAATTAACATTTCGGTCAAAAATCCCTATCAACTACGCGCGACTACTGAGAGATGACGTCAGTGAGATATGGAAAAAGTAAAAACACAGTTTTTCTTGTAATTTTTTATAGATTTATTTGACGTGTAAAAAAAAATTCGTTTGCCTGGTCCATTGCTCGTTTAAAGGTAAGTAAGATAAGAGGATAGGATTCCTATAATAATAAATAGGTACTTTAAACAATTTACATACAATAAATACTTTTGAATGACGTTTCACATGTCGGTAAAGCAGACAAATTAAAATACTTTTGAATGACGTTTGACATGTCGGTAAAGCAGACAAACTAATAATACTTTTGAATGACGTTTGACATGTCGGTAAAGCAGGCAGGCAGCAGCTTCGTAAACATTTCCTTTCTTTTATTTCCCTGTAAATAATTTATATGCTTGAGTATAGGCGGGTTTATGTCACTCGTGCTATAAAATAGTATACGACACTCGTGCGTTAAGTAGCTATATTATTTGTACAGTGTTTAGCGCACTCGCTCCGCTCGTGCGCTAACTTCACACCGTGCAATAATAAGCTACTTTACGCACACGTATCGTAATGTACTATAAATGAGGATAAGTAGTAACACCTCAGTATTACAAACTACATTATTCTATAACAGACTATATTTATATTTTAATAATTTTTAATAGCACTCCATAGCCTCACACTAGGATTCCCTGTGTCGTGGGTACCATGGACAACACACAAGACAAGAACACACACACCCAGACCAAGAACGAAAATTTAAATTCATCATTCAAATTTCCGCCTCGCTGGGAATCGAACCCAGGACCCTCGGACCGGCGATCCGGGGTGTTAACCATTGCGCCATCCGGGTCGTCAATATTATATTACTAGTAAACCCGCCCTCGCATCGCTTCAGGAAACATGTCCCTCATTTGCTGGATTGCTCTTAGGGCCGTAAGATCAATCGTAGTTTAAACCGCGTAAGAGAGTTTAATCTATTATCTCCGATTATTTCTTAAGATCAACGGTAGTTAATCGACCAAGGCTAGTTTAAACTATCGATTAGTTTAAACGCCAGTTCGGGTTGGTATAGTCGATGTTACATCAATATAAATGTATATAAAACTCTTCCGTTACTGAGTGACTGACAGACAACGCAAACCGAAACTACTGAATATAAAATACATTATGAATATGAATATAATTTCAGCCTTAGGGAGTGTAGGGGATAAACTGAAGCTTTTTATTTCTTTAATGGATTCACGTGAAACATTGTATATGTATAGGTTCTTCGAGTGATGCAAGTGAGAGAACTAAGAAAAGATGGAATTTTGGAAATAAGACTTTCAGGCGGGCGACGCCGCGAGCGGAATACCAGTTGAAAATAGAACATTACAAAAGTGAAAAAAAATCAAAATATGTGCAATTCACACATGCTAGAATTGAAACTTCATAACAACGAATACTGTCAGTCCAAATATGGATGTTTTGCTTTGCTTACGTCAGCTGCCATTTTGCCGATGCTTCATTCGCGTCATTTCCGTTTCAACGAATTCCGTATCACAACGATACTAAAGAAGTATTCACTTTAAAAATACTTACCTCCTAAACGCGCCTATCTCATCTCACAACGACAAGAGTGACCACTTGGTGATTACAAACAGTTAAATTTAACACAATGTTTATATTAAAATAAACGTCACGGTCACACGTTTAGAACCTCCAGTCTTTATGAATGCCAGTTAGAACTACTCCAATAATAAACTGAGCGTGTGTTCTTATGTACGGTAAAAAACGTACCTACGTTTTTTGTTTTGTACGTAGTTTGTTTCCAGAAATTCTTAAACCAATTTTGAAGCTTGGGGTCGAATTTGGGGTTGGATATTTTAATTCGTAGACAAACAGGATTCGTTGTGTGTCTGTATGTCTGTTGCTTGTCCGTATGTTTGTCCAGTAAAAGTCGTAACATGGATAAATAAATTTATTCATAAATTTTCCACACGGCATAGACTTACATTATTTTGACAGTTGCAATACTTTTTAAACAGTTGCGCAACAAATATTATCTTATGATTCTTGTAGAGACCTTGCCTCGATAATATAATATTCATAAAGTTTACACAGCAAAGAAAAGCAGTGGAATCTGCCCCACTAGTGGGGCGCTTGGTGGGGCAAAGTGGAATAATCCAAGAAAACTAGGTTGTAAAAAAATATGTAATAATTACAATAATTATAAAACAATAATTACAATAAAATATGTAATAGTAAGAAAAACAAACAGTATTGAAAACGGAAGCCAATTCAAATCACACCTTTTTGCGTTATTCAACACAAGTTCGGGTGAAAATTTGTCAAAGAATGAAGGAATAAAAAGTCTCATATTAATATTTTATTTTTTGATTCAATACCAATTAAATAAAAAAAATATACATCTATTTTACAATTGATATAATCTTTATATAAAAACGTGAAGCAACAACTCTCTTCCCCTTTTTACGAAAATTGCGCGGACGGAGGAGTATGAAATTTAGCACACTCATAGTTTATACATGGAAAGAGAATGCTAATATTTTTAAAAAATAATACATAAAAAACATTCAATTAATAAATAAAACATTACACACTAATATGAGTTGCTCTATTAACCCATTGACAGAATGAATGAATTAAGGGCGAATTTCTACCGCAGATCGGGTAACCATTAAAAGGTCTAAAATTTTTCATGATTTCTTGGCTTCAACCCATAAATGGCCCACTACTGAGCATGGGCCTCTCCTCATACCTGAGGAGGCCGAGAGCACACTCCACTATGGTGCTCCAGTGCAGTTTGGTGGAGGGGTTAGTGGCCAATCCATGGTGTTGGAAGATATTTTTTTTAATGTCGCCCGAAGGCTTCCGACATGGCTTAACGATTGCGGCCAAATGGTAACAACCGGAACCGACGGCTTTACGTGCCCTCCGAAGCACGGAAGCGCCCCAGAAATATTGCCACTAGCGGTCACCCATCCAACTACCAACCGCGCCCGCTGTTGCTTAACTTTGTTGATCAGTTAAGATCGACGCAAGCCATCGGGCTATGAGCGCTTCATATTAGATTAATTTTCCTTACGAAGGGTTAAAGTGCTTTAGATGAGTGATATATGTATTACTATAATTTAATGTTAAGTATAATTTATTTATAGGTATGTATTTCAGTGTCTTCGGGTCAAGAGTAAATGGGTGTATGAGTAACTTAGTGTATTTTATATTACCTATATCGTTTAAAAAATTCTTTTGAGTATCATACTAAGCATACCTCTGTGGTTTTCTTAATGTTATGTTATTACATTTTATATAACTTTATCAAATAGTAATAAATATAAAAGTAAAATGAAAATAAATTAATAAAGTGAATTTCTAAAACGTTGATTTTTCAATGGTAAGATTATTTTCAATCACATTGTTAACGCGTAATTCAGAAAATATTGCAACTGTATTTAGATTCTATTTTATATACCATAATTACATATTTAGTAGAGTATTTATAAAATATGAACACTTCTACATCCACACTTTTATGTATATAATCATAATATATATTGGCTAAATTACGTAACCTACTCAAAAAATAATCATTAGCAATCGTAAACACTTTATTTCCCTTAAATTTCTTAATATTGCTTCCTAATAGACTTAGATTTTAGAGTTCTGTACTGAAAGGGTGCGAACGGACACCTTATTACAAAGACTCAGCAGTCCGTTTGTTTGTCAAAGGGCTAAATCTCTTGAACAGTAGTAGGTCATTTAACTAAAAAAATGGAACTATAGCTGTCATGAAAGTAAAATGTGAAACTGAAATAAAGTAAATCTTAGCGCACGTACGCACTATTGCGGTTAACCGGAATGCGGCCAGCCGCGGACATTTAAGTCACCCAGTTGTCGCGTCGTAACGTGCGCGTCCATACATATCCAAGGACTTGATAAGAGCGACGAAACAGTCACGGCGACAAAAGTCCCCCGTGCGCGCACTCTCTTAGTAATAAAAATGCGGGATAGCGTCTGTTAAATAACTAAAAACTACATTTAAAACAAAAATGTAATTAGCCTACGGATATGCTAAAGTTACATTTGATAAATTATTGCCGTTAATTAAAAATTAATTAAATTTCAGATAACTTTGACACATAATTTAATATACGAGTAATATGTACCTTTTTATGAACGTTAAATCAGATAGTTAACCTAAAATCTACTCTTTTGGTGTTGATTTCCTTTTATGTTAATTTAAAACATACTATAGAAACTATAATATTATGTTCATACATTTATAATTATATTAGGTGTTACTAAGTCTTAGGATTTAAATATTGTGATTAAAATTGTTACAGAAAAACAGAAGTGTCTTGTGTCTTAGTAAATTAATATAAAAGTAGTAGTAATTTACGGCCTTTGTACTACATTAAAATACTTACTTTAATTTTGACTTAACTATAAATTGCAAAAGTTGTACATACATTTTCGAAAAGGTACCTACTTAAATTCAAGTCTAAATAATCACATCATACTATGTAAACTATCTATGTACAGAATTTTATACATAATAATATAAAGATAGAATACACATTTAAACATCTACTAAGAGAATGGCATGTTGTTACACGTTTGGCACAATAATCACTTTCATCTACGTGTTACACGGGCCATGGATGGAATCCCTAGATCGGTGGTTCTGGTTTAGATAACTCAACATTAATATAGGAATAGGGACTTATTTTGTTGATAACCGCGAATACTAATCTATTGTCTCGCCGAAGGCCCTGGACGGGCATCTTCTGTGGACTTCCATCTGCTTTCTAGAATAACTTTACTTCTCTGCTCTTGATTGCTCACGTTCTGATGACTAAACCTCCTCTGCTCATCATAAACCCCTGGCGTAATGTTGAACACACTATCGGCACTGGTCTTTCTTCTACCGTCCAGAGTAGATAAACTCGAAGTAGCTGGTGATATCCTATGTGGGAATCTCGGAGATCCTCTTATTTTCTCACAAGAACTCTGGTGAGACGAAGGCTTGTTATGAGTCGTTGGTAGTACAAAGTTTACTCTGGTTTCTGGTTCAGCTACGTATTTTTGCGTCCCCGATGAAATGCTCTTATCTGATGTATATCTTGAGCATGTTGGCTCGTCATCCGTAATGCGTATGATTGGCCCGCTTCTGGCGTAAGATTCCCTTCGCAACTTCAACTCGGGGTTTGGAACGTTCAGGGTGTTGCAGGATAGCACCATAGAATGTTTTCTGTTACCTGGTACAAGACCAGCAATCATCCCAACGTGTAGCTTTAACGCGGCAGCTATGCTTTGACCAGTGGGATCTGCGATTGACATCGTAGATGCTTTTCTACTAGTCGGCCGGCTGCCGAAGAAACTTTTAAGTCGTTTAAGTAGACCATGATTTTCTTCTCGTTTGTTTAAGCAAAGATTGTAAAGATCAATAGAAGGTTGTGATTTTCTAAAGTTGAGTTTTGGCTGAGAGCTGAAGCTAACGGAGTTTCGACCGCGACAAGCCTCAGCTGAAGGCCAACTAGCTCGAGGAATGACTGGTGGAAGAACGGAGAGAAGAAGCATTGGCAATCCTCCAGTTATACTGGGAGTTCTTCTATCGGAGTCCGAGCGGCCAAGACCCTCCTCTTCTACTGTATTTAACTCCGTCTGAAAATGTTAACATAGTCTTAACGATATGGTTATAATGACATTGTTTTTGAACAAGTAATTGTCACTGTACTACTCTGTACTAGTCCTACTCTATGGTGATCTAAAAATGTGGTGTGCAGCTCTTTCTGTTACCATTAGTTGACACCGTAGCCCAATCGGTAGCGACCCGGCCCTCGTAGCGCGGCGTTCCGGGTTCGATTTCCAGTCGGGGCAGGCATTTATGTGACAAATGGATGTTAGCATTTGAATCTTGGATCTTTGTGATGTGTTGTGTGTGTCCACGCCACCCGCGATACAGGGAATCCTATTGCGGGGGTGGGTGTGAGCGTTTATTTTTTATTTTATTTCATTATTGAAAGCACTCCCACAGTTTTTACAAATAAACTTACTCGCTTAGGTAGAATTATGGAAGCAATAGATCCACCCGCAGGCTCCAACGGTTCTGCTAATAGCTTCTCCAGTCTCCCGATCTCTTTGTCTAAGGCCGCTACTTCCCTCTTGTATACTTTGTTTTGTATTTCTATACGGAAGTGCAGCTCTTGGGTTTCATCCGTTACAAATCTTCTAGTTTTACACTCTAATCTCAGTCCCATGCTTTGTATAACTGGGTCTTCTTCTTCTGAAATTACAAATAATAATTTAATAATTTTATTATTGTAATAAATTGATTAGAATAAGTTTGTGCAGTTTACCATCCGACACTACATCACCACTTACCGTGGGAAGTAGATAATAATTAATTCGGTATTTTTTAATTTCATAAACAATATTCTATAATAAAGTCTTAATAAGAATAAGAATAAAGTCTTGTTTTTTTAATTGTTTCTTAGAAAAGTAACTACAATGCTGACGACATTTTTTGTACCACTTCATCCCAAAAAACACAAAAATCTCCAATTCTTATCGCACTAGATTAGTAAAGATTTTCATTTTAAGCTAAAGAAGATTTATTACCTTTGCTCCGTATAGCCACGATCTTCGGTAAAAATAATAAGCACAGAGTAGATGTGGTAGTTACGAGGATCAAACTTGATATTGTAATGTACGCTAGGGTAGCCCTCTCAGAAATTATCGTCCCAATAACAACCACACTCGTGCTGGTAATGACGACGGAGTAGACGCTAATTCCAATATATTTGGAGTCGTTTAGAGCAGATATCTTGACATTCCTGGTTTCCCAAGCCATGTACACTCCAACGATGAGCAGGAGACCCTTATAGGCATAAAGAGCGCAAAGCCAGCCGGTGGTGTTTTGTGACTTGCAGATTTCTATCTGAAATATGGATTCCATTGAACATGTTTTAGCATCTTATATAAACACTGTGATGATATATAGTATAGATAATATGTAGTATAGAAGCATTGTTATTTTAGTAACGTGACAATATATTGAAATTTCATTATAAAAGCGCTGGAATTGTCAGGGTCTTAGATTTTTTCACGGATTGCATTTATAATGTTTGTAGATCCATACACAAAAAGTTCAAACATGAATCTGATATTTTATAAAATAAATTGAATCTATACTTTGAATGCTGACATAAAGTACTTAGGTACATACTTGTGACTAAGAAATTGAGTGTTATCTTGTAACATGTGGAAACTAAACATGATTGTGACTTGGAAGTTTAATAAAAATAATGATCTCAACCTGCGGTTGATACACCACGCTCCGGTCTGTTGCGCTTATCTCTACAGTCAAATTCTTCAGATGTCGTTCCATGGGATCCAGCATAGTCCAAAGCGTTACAATCATCCCGTCAATGACAACCAACGCACACACCAGTGAGATTAGAGGCGTGTCTTGTAAAAGCTTTGTCTTGCAAACGCCGCTTCGATTGCTGAGGAGGGATAATGAGTTTTGTTTTATATTGTGTCATTTATTAGTACACCAGAATGCATTTGGATCTATGGAGGGAAGGTCCCGCACTTTTTTCGCCAGCATGATCTACTTACTTTTTGTAGGATAGATGAGTTGATTGTTCTTAATTCGTGTTACCAAAAGAAATAGAGACAGAGAGTGAGAGGGCGATGTTTATTTTTATATTATACCTGACAAATATTCGGTGTACTCTATAGGTTTTTGCAAACATAGATCCGAATGCCAAAGAGAAACCAGCTGACAAGATGTATACGCGGCCCTGAAATAAATAGAAAAGAACCTTAATTACAGAAAGAATAATTAAAATTGAATGAAGAGTAACATTACATATTTACTTACCGTGCACATCGCTGAAAAAGGTATGAAGGACGGGAGAATGGAGTTATCTATGCCCAGCATCGCCACTGCGGTGTAGACGAGTACGCAGCCAATCAGAGTCATATTATTCAGACGAGGAGAAGATAATTTAATGGATCTGAAAAAAATATAAAAAAAAATCTTGTTATCAGTTGAGCTCAAAGAATCAACATCGTCAGGAACATGATGAAGTTTTGGTTAGCAATTTTTTAATCAGTAAACAAGAAATATATTTTTGTAATAGAGAGATATTAAAAGTTAACACTAAAAATTAGGTTTTTTTATATTATAAACTTGTAAATGAGGTGTCAGATCTCAAGATAGTAAATGATTTATGCAGATGTAACACCCAGGTTATGGGATGTACATAATGTCTTCAAATCAAGAATGAATAGGCTTCTCTACCTAGCTTTTACGCTTTACCGCTCAGGTCGCCACTCACCATCAGAAATGATAGGCAAGCATTGATTTATAATAATGTAATGAACTCTCAAGTAACATCCTTATTTTTTATCGTCAAGTGCGTGCGCAGCATTGAGAATATTCAAAACATTTCAGAGTTTATTTCAGACTGGTGATTTTTTAGATTCCTGCAAATAGTGTCATACCTTCTCTTACTGTAATGCAAATTGAACGCCAAGAAGGACAGAGCCAGGGCTACTCCCGCAGCAGACAGGGCAGCAACTGCCAGCCGAGCTGGTGCCGACACGGAGTCCACCCTCATCACCAATACTCGTCTCGCAGCCGGAATACCCCCAGCCCATTGGGGCTTAGAGCATTCTGGACAGAGCATTTCGCGTCCATGGGTGTATAAAGCCACTGTCTTTGGACGACCTCCTGTTATTGGAAGAATTGAAGGCGTTAGCAGATTGTCTCCGTACTTGTTTCCATTCAAGAGATGTGGCAGACAGACGGACAGCATATTTATAGGGTTCCGTTTGCCACTATAACACTGTAACTAGGTTTGACAAACTGTCCACAATCTACCGCGGCGGTACTCAATCTTATTGCCTTCAATATGATAAATGATTTTGCCAATTGATGATGTCTCTGATTATAATGGATATGGATAACAAAATATGATAGTTTATGTTGTAGAATGGCTTCAACCCATTAACGGCCAACCTATTACGAAGAAATGAAAACAGGGGGCTCTCCTCGTAACTCAAGAGGCCAAGAGCATACCCCCTCACGCTACTTCAATGCGTATTGCTGGAGGTGTTAGTGGCCAATTTTCTGTGCCGCTGGAAGACCTCCGTACCTAATTATAACAACCAGGATCGACGGTTTTAGGCACCCTTCGAAGCAAAGAACCACCCAAGAAATTTTGCCCGCTTGTATATAAACAAACCATCCAGAGAAACGAGTTATCAAAGAATATAATTCGAATATAATTACCTTGTATTTGATAGAACGCTGACATTCCGATTCTGTCCGCGCCATTGAAGGAAACCGGTCCCTTGAGCATTAGAAACAAATTAGGGTCACTTTCATCTCAATTCAAGATATATTTGCGAATGATATACAATACATGTGAGGTAACTAAACCTTTTTATAGTAACACCCTCAAACTAGAATTATTTGTGCCATGTGATGTGGTGGTGTGATGCCATGTAAACATTTTATTACCACGAACTGTGAATTGTAAAAATCATCGGAGAAGTGGTTGAATTGAAATATGAGAACAATGAACACATCTTTACTTGTAATATCATATTACTAAAACTAATTCCAAAAGTCGCGAATAATAAAAGTAATCTTCCTTTTCGGGTATTTATTGCATAGGTACGTGTCCCATTTGTTTACTAATCTATTAACTTTTTGGGATATTGTTGTTTATTTTTTTAACTCTAGTCTTAGTAATGTTTCTGGTCCATGCAGAAATCTGAATACATAACATAATTTAGTAGTTCTCGAAGAAAACTCCTTCAGACTGTCAGTGCAAGCTACCGACGAAGTTTACTAAGTTCTTACAACCTAATCTAGTTTGTTACTGGCGACTGACAGAACTAAAAGTTAGTAGTGAATCCTTAAATAACATTCCCCGATTTCCCGTTAGATTCAGAAAGAGATCAACTTTGCTCGAGCAAAGTAATCAAGTTAACCTTTAGGTAAACAAGAAAATCATGTGTATTTTGTAGAAAGTCTCAAGTCGTGTAGACCTATCGTTCAAAGATATTAAAACTATAGATTCCTTACATTCATCCTTAAGTTGTACTTTTGGATCCGCTACGATGACATTACTGTAACTATGGAAGCGAAAGATAATTACGGAGCGCGTGAGACAGAAAAAGAATTAGCTAAATTTTACTGTCCCAATTTTACTAATGTCCCAATCTTACCTATCGTTGTGATAGGCAGAAGCTAAATTTCGAGGAATCAATTAGCAATGTTATATTTGGCGACTGACTAAAATTTTCTATTATGTGACTCAATTAAAACAAAAACAGAACTTACCGATATACCCAAAAAGCTCAAATTCCCCAGCTGGTATAGAAACTCCTCAGCCATGTCTTTCCTATTATAGTCGAACTGACTGAGCCCCAGTTTTGAAGCCTTACTGCCGCTAGTCTCATCCATGCTTCGCCAGAGGAGTTCTGCCTTGCTCAGAGCCAGAGCTATGGCCCATACCGCGTCGTACGTGTGGGGAGCGAAAGGAGACACCGATAATCCAGCGCCTTGCATCTCGCGGTAGAACATGTCCTTTGTCTGGAATAAATTGATACGTAATAGCGAAATGATACTCATTCACTCAATCAGTCACTGATTAATCACGAACTCTCGAACACCACTTACTCTCTCGTTAACCTATAAAGATGTAATTGTTTAGGACAGTAATATATGAGTAGGAGATAAGACGACATCAGCTAAGGACGGATTTTGTGATATTCGACCCCTAACGCGGGTAAATGATTGAAAATTAGTTCAAAGTACGTCCGCGTAAGCCAAGCCGCGGCAATAGCTAGCATTAGCAGGCTAATAATCACAAGTGTGAATGTCTGTTAAGTCTAAATGATAAAAACATCAAAGAAGAACTTATTTAATTAAGTACTAAGACAAGTTCTGTTGCTAGCTCTAAATGTGCTGAAAGTTTTAGTTAATGAGGGGCTATTGAAATTAACTAGACTGCACACCTCTTGTGATGAGATCGCATTAACGCGGCAGTTAAAAATTTTCTCTTGTAGGGATTTAAAACGGCAAACTAAAGAGGTCTTAAATTACAAATAGTTTTGACCTACTTCTTAGAGAATTCCATTTAAACTCCCAAGTGATTAAATACTTCGCTGTAGAAAGATAACTTAGTAGAAAAGTACAAGATAAAGACAATGTGTTAAGAACAAGTCCCACTAAGATTTTACTCGAAATGAAGGACGCTATACAGTATTGGGTTTCTTCATGTTTCCACAAAGAGGCAAGTGAAAGAGTCTGCTGGAAGAGATTTCTAAATTAAATTAACAGAGTGCTTGTACTCTGGTATATTTATAAACTTTTCCTGTTCTTATGTCAATAGAATGGTGGCTTCGACACAAACAATTTTGACGATGTAATCTAAGTCGTTAGTTGTTTCCGATTACTGAGAACAAACATTTATTTGTCACATATATTTTTGCCCCGGCCGGGAATCAAACCCCCCTCGCTTTGCAGGCAGGGTCACTACCAACTAGGCAACGGGGCCGTAAATAAATAATACTTACGAGTCCAGAAAACGATACGACGTCTCCGACAATGCCTCGATGCGCGGTAACTGACACAAGCCCCTCCAAAGCCTTGGCAAGCTGCGCGCGCGAGCAGGGCGCTACGCCTCTGATCCGCGGCGGAGCGCCTGCCACCAACCACGCGTACTCCGCTCCGAACATTCCCAGCTTGAACGCCTGCGATCTCGAAAACCATTTTTAGATCAAAGAGGAGAAAATTGACACAATGTCCACCACCTTTTATATGTGAACAACCGACCAACGAGCTCACAATCCCCTGATGGTGAATGGTCACAATAGTCCATGGATATAATAGAAAGGCATTAGTGACGCGCTGTTGACAGAAAAGGAAGCAGAGTTCCTCATCATTACTAACTCTTCTACACTACGGCCGAAACACGATTAAAAACATTTCACGGTCAATAAAGAAAAGTTGGAAATAATAATATTAAAAATACCCGCTTTAATACTATGCGTGATGTCCACGCACGATAAACTACCACCGTCGTCAGGATTAAAACTTAGTTCAGTTTGGCTTGGATCTAAAAATGCAAGAAGGACCTTAATTCATTACAAGCTCAAAAACTAAAAGATCGTTAGCTGTTAGAACAAAATAAAAAACTTAGTTAGCGCCTGAGTATTTTTTAAATGCATTACATACATATAAGTTTATGCTTGACTACAATTCCACTCAATGTTCGGTCTACACAGAGATTTCACTACTTACATCCTTAATACTACACTACTTCAGTGTTCGCTGGTCCGGAAACGAACGGGAAGGGCGATCCTTTGAACCGCCTGAACCATGAACTTTTATCAAGAACGTCTACAGTACGGACTTTTTTGTCATTTTCTCTGATGTTTTTATTCTGATGTCAAGTCTTTTTTAATCATATTTCAAGATTACATTTCAGAATAAACAGAGGAAGTACCATGTAAGTTAAAAGATTTTTCTGTAATGTTTGTTTTAGTTGTGTCTGTCAGCTTTAGGGTTATTGGCAAAATATATGGGTTAATTTTGATTCTACGCCGAAATTACAGTGTAAAAAGTTACTGGGCCAAAGTTGTATGAATTTGCAACGAAAATTTTTATTGTGAATTTTATGTGAGACCAATAGTTTGCAAAAGCCGCGATGCGCGTGTAATAACGCGCGTGTTTACACGTAAAATGTATTCAGACACTCACAAATCTTTCAGTGCTAAACTGGACCATTCCTAACAACAACTAACAGGACTAACTATCACTAACAGTTCCTGCCCCAGTCCTCATACTTACTAACAAACTAGTCAACCAATGTTCTAACGCCGTCTGCTAATTGGACTAACCAGCCTAGTCAACATTTGAGTCTTGTTCTAGATCGGTCACAGTTGTCATGCGGCAGTGGAAGGGTAATGCTGCATGCTCGTTTGCTACCCAATATCAATAAAAAAGGTAAAGGATATATCAAACGAAAGACTATGTATTCTATATAATGGCATGTAACACAGTCATCTGTCAAGGTTTGTATTTAGGTATAAGGTCATAAGTCACGACGCTCGCGATCAACGACGACGTCACGACGTCAACACGAACTCACCTCACAGAATATCTTCGGAATCATCTCTTGGGAGAAGCTGCCAATTATTATTCTCGTGTCTAGTTTCTGTAACAGACACACTGACCTTATATTTTGCTTGGTAATATTAATGTGAGTGAGATAACTGTTTGATAATACAAGTAGAAAATAAATATTATAGATATCTAGTAATTTGCCCTTGGTTCGCGACAGGAAACATGATTGGTGATCGCTTGCCATCCAGTCACTCGTCTGTTATGGTGTTTGCGTCTGAGCGTCGTCCATTGCTGTCAAGTATATAATGTTGAAAATTATATTCTTTATTAAGTTCTTGGAAGTCAAAACGTCGAGATGGAAACGATGCTTTCAAAGATTTGACTAAAATAACTTCACGAATATTTTATACACTTTTTCTATACTAATAATGAAGCTATTTAAGTTGTATTTATATTTCTTTGCAACAATACGCAGACGTGGAACTTGTTTTGGTATGGACCCTTTTTTTATAGAATTTAAGTTAAGTAAGCGAATTTGTGATCCATGTACGTTATATACTGTGATTATACGGTAAACTTTTAATCTGCCTTAAATATTGATTTTACCGAAGCGAAATGTGGGGGGATAAAAGTTTCTTATACAGCGAGTAATTAAAAATTAGGACAACAAATCTATTTGGCAAACCGTCCAGTATATTTTGGAATAGCAAACAGTAAACGACATAATGCGTACTTGGGTTAGATACGATACCAGTGCTGGCTTCAGAGTACGTGAGGAGATTTCATGTTTTCAATTACAAGCGGGGTTAAAGTGGTTAAAGCTTGTTTCATTGAAATAATGTTAATAGTGGTTCCGGTTACACTTTATTAGCCATACACGCCAGCCAGGGTGTAGGTACCTGACAGGTCAACTTGAGTGTGCATGCTGCACAACTATGCATGTATGTATGTCCACTACGTAGCTCAAGTTTACCTGATAAGATACGAGTAACTCTACTGTACAGGCAAACCTGGCTAACCGTCTGCTAACTGGACGAACCAACCTAGTCCCTATTTGAGTCTTGTTCTTCGTCGGTCACAGTTGTCATGGGCGGCAGCGGTAGAGTGCTACATACTCGTTTGCTATCTTAAATCCATAAAAATTATTTTCCACTATATTTAATCATAAGTAGTCGCTTTCTGCTAACTGTGTAAATATCGTTTGCCGGCTTTTATCCGGGGATTGTTCAGGGATTAGCCGAGTTCCTAAGAGTTTGTAAATCCGTATCAGATAATAATATAAAAGTTTATAAAAATAATATGGCCTATGCCCTAAAGCTACCCTAATTCTATAAAAAAATCTATCTAATATCACTATTGTAGTAAGCTTGGAGTCACATTTAGGTAGTGTTTGCTATATTTCAACCCGTTCACAATTAAAAAGATATATCAATTTAAAGAATCGCGTCTAAAATTTTATTCGAGACTAAGGCATAGGTTTACTGAAGCTAAGCGTGGGTAGTTCATCATCATCGGGTCTCCTCTCACAACCTGAGAGGTACAGGCCATAGTCCACCACGCTGCCGCTGGCCAAGTGCGGATTGGCGGACTTCACACACCGTTGAGAATATTATGGAGAACGCTCAATTAAATTGTAATACGGACATAGTTTAAAAATTAGAGGTGCGCGCGGAGTTTGAACCCGGGTCCCCCCGTGGGACCCCCAGTTACTAATCTACAATACACGGTAATCCCGCGCTTATACTACAACGTCCTTTAAGCCTGGATCTTACACCAGACACAGGATTTACTGGTATTACTTTCGTAATCTAAATATTATACTTGTGCTTCCAATTTAAAATTTCTGTTGAAAGTAATCCGTCCGATGCTGTGTAATTTAATTTTCATAAAATACACCATGTTTGCTTCATACATTTTTGACAGCTTAAACGACAAAAAAGGCTATCAACCGTAACTTTATATATACATGTAAATTTTTTAAGTGTATTAAGTGTATTTATTTGAAGTATCATCTAATAAACGAACAGGCCGATAACCAAAGTATTAAGAATTCCAATCAAATATTTTTCGAGAGCGGGTGGGTACAAACTCTTATTGTATATAAGAAAACAAGGCGAAGCGTAGGCGGTTCTATGTAACTATCGGTTTTTTGAAGTCCACTGCTGGAGTTAGGCTTAATTGGCGCCACTTCGACCGGTCCTGCGCCCTCATCTAGATCGAGAGGCGACAAGTGCTCCTTTTTTTATTATCCTTTTACCGAGCCGTGGTTGCCATTCGAGGATTCGAGTGTTGAGAAGGCGGTAACCAATTGCCCAAAAACCTTGAGCTGCTGCAATTGCTCCTTGAAGTCTGACTCCGCGAAGGTGATTGAGGCGGCGCACGTGATGTTGGCAGCCTCCAGCTGGGTGACCAGCTCGTTCACCGCCAGCGAGTAGATCTCCTCGTTTTGCGAGAACGCCGTCACTGTGTCCCAGCCGAATTGTCTGTTGATGAAAGCTGAGGATTACAAACGGAGCAAAGGGAGTATCAACCCTGTAGGAGAGGTGTCATGTCTGGAGAGCAGCCGAGTACGTACTGTTCACGGAAGTTGTATAGCGGTTTAGAAAACTGCGATAGCGTGATTCAGGTTTGTTTTAGGTATAAGGTAAGCAGTATTCATTGATGCTCCAGTCCTAATAAAGATTTAGAAGTAGTCTAGTTAGGCCAAGATCGGTTTCCGGCCGGGACACTTATGTGAAAGATAAATGTTTGTTCTGTGGTCGTGGGTGTTAGTGATGTCTTATCTATGTTATTCATGTGCCACAGGAACCCGGACTTTCACATCGCATGCACGGCCATTTTATACTAACTATAGACTAGGGTCCTTTATAATCACTGACACTGTAGTATTAAATATAGCTTGTTTAAATAAAATCAAGTGATTTGAAAAACTTAGTTCTATACCGTTTGAACTCTGTCATTTTGTAGAGATGTTGTCCAGAGGAGAGAGAGGGTTTCACCTTTACATGGACAATTACCCAATCCTTCATATTCCATTAAATTTACACTGCAAGTTCTTGATAAGAAGATTAAGTTCTCACCCTGTAATTTGTATGGCAAGATAAATTGACTAACGCCATTTGGACCGTGAAAATAATGGACCCCAAATGGGCTTTAGATTCCTACATGAGAATGCTCTTTTCAAGACTGGCGGAGTACTTAAATAATGGATCACTTCCATGTCTCATAGAGACAAATTAATAGCGCAATGTAGACGACTTCAGAGTGCTACCCTAAAAAACATTTTTTCCGTTCGTGAATGGACAATGTTTGTTGAAGTAGCTGCGACACTTTCTCAAAAGCGCTTATAGCTCGGTATTTTATGTCCATCCTAAGGTATCGACAGAGTTAAGCAACAGCGGGCGCGGTCGGTAGTTGGACGGGTGATCGCTTCGCTAAATACCTTAAGCGCTTCCGAGCTTCGGAGGATATGTAGAGCCATAGGTTTCAGTTGTTACGATTAGGTAGTCGTTTTAAGCCATGTCGGAGGCCTTCGGGGAGAATAAACATTTAGGACAACTGTGTTGGCCACTAAACCCTCCACCAATCCTCACTGGAGCAGCCAAGTAACATTACAAGTTACAGTTATAAATACAGTGGAGAGTGGATAAGCAGAAGTTCTGAAAAGATCGTTGATATACCTGATGAAGGCGATCCGAGCTGGATTATGGGAGGAGTCTGGTGCGACAGTTCGGCAGAAGAGCGGGAATTCTGAGCGGTCGCTGAGCGCCGGCGAAGTTGAGCCGAATGACACCTGGAACAAGAAGACTTTGTGACCACATGTATTTACTTGGTTTTTATGTAAGTAACCGACAAAAAAGACCCTTGATGGAAAGTGATCAACGTCCGTCTTGGATGTCAGGACAACTAGTGAAGCCTTTGGCGTCACCGACGCGTTGTCTGCCTATTTTAGAACTACAATTGGATAACTTTTAAGGATAACAATATTTTACTATATCTAGGTATATTAGGAAAGTTTGTATGGATGTATGAATGTTTGTTACTCTTTCACGCAAAAACTACCGAATTGAAAAATTACGCGGACGGAGGAATATGATAGGACTCATAAATGACGTTTTCTACACGGAATTTACAAAATAGACTAATTTATTATGTTTTATTCATATAATGAGTCATACTTTGTTCCGTTATAAGCAACTTTTTGTTCCTTTAGCCTAAAGGGCTGACAAAAAACAGACAATGAAGCAATGTGTTCCTTCAAAGGCTTTCGAAGGCTCCAAAACTGTGGCTGAAACACGTATTCGTAAAATCTAAATATATAGTGGTTTGTACATTGTTATCTCTTTTACTTAATTCATTGGAATTGCGAGTCTTTGAAGTAATTATTAGGGAGGTACCTAGCACGGCTGTCTGGATTATTCCTACTATCCATACCTAATATGACATGGGGTCCTTCAACGTTTAAATTACCGTGAACCAATAATTTAAAAACGGTTCAATTACTTCCACCAATTGAGGAGTTCCGATCTATATCGTACCCACCGTCCAGCCAGAACCCATCGTCAGGGCTTTATATATTTAAGACGGAACAACTTGTAAAAATTTAACAAAAATCAAACTTTCACATTTATAATATCAGTATATCATGCGTAGTATATCATGCGGAAGGACTTAGTCTAAGTCTACTTTTCATTCCGGGAAACTGATGTTTTTCTGCGGGATTATAGATAAAAATTAAGTTCTGTAATGAGGTAAGTAAATTAATGTTTTGCAACTATTGCAGTGAATATCTTTCTAATTAAAAGGATAACAATAATTGTCTCCATTGACAACATTGAGAAAAATATTAAATTTTTAAAACAACAAACAACTCAACGAAATATCGGCGTTTCAAAATACATATCGTGAGTACCCGTATCATAATAAAATGAACAAACATCTCAGTACCAATGTTTTTGGATGGATGTATTTCTAAGCACAGATTTACCGAAGCGAAGCTTGGCGAAGAACTTCTGGTTGAATAAAACAGATTTAACAGCAGATCTCTCCATCGCGTACGACACAATAGAGACAACCTTAGAAGAGGACTTCAAAGTCTGCCAAAATGTGATTATAATGTAAAATAGTCCGGAGCGGGCAATTTGCCGCAATCAAATGTTGTTTAACCTAAACTCCTCTTCCCAATGACTAACCATTTACTTCAAGTATCGTTCAGTGGATTTCAAATCTAAAGTAACTTAGCTTAAGTGGGACTTGGTAAATTGGCCGCGCAATAATTGCTTTCTGTGATTTTGGTGCCAATGGATTGGGACAAGATGTCAAAGGAAATTTGTTACTGCTTTCGGCTAGCACGCATTCATTTGGAAATTGACCTAACTCAGTTACGAAAATAACTTATAAATCCTGTTTATTGAAGTAAAAGCTTCTATCTATCGTTGTGATTTATTTTGGAATTCGATGAAACGGAAATAATAATAATAATAATAATAATAATAATCATTTATTTCAGGCATCTATGGCCCATAAAATAAAATACATACAATTAATTTATAATATAACAAACTAATACATAAAAAAAAATTAAAACAACATAAAATGATACAATAATAAACTTAAAACTAAGATTAGATACTATACATAAAATAAATAAAACTATTAAACACGAACGGACGGCGTCGTGTGTTGCGCGGTGTTTGGTAGCCGGCCTCGGAATCGCCGGAATACAACACCCTTCGGCCAGAACTCTTCCTTCATATAGGTCGACAGCTGTTCGGTGGGCAATCTCACCACAAAGGAACCGAAGTTAATATTGTGACGAGACTCCAACCGCACGACCCTCAGTCGAAAGTTGGTCTTCATTCGGATGTACTCCACCACATCCTCAGCCTGAGTGGTGTAACGCAGTCGGGACACGTACAACAGCGTTGTCGGTATAGCCGGACGCAGCAGATGGTTCGGTCCTGTCGGTGCGGTACCGCACTGGTTCCGACTGGTGGGCTTCCTCTTCTTCTTCTTTTCAACCTTGATGAAGCCCTCCTCGTCACCCTGGTCTTTTACTGGACCCTGCTGTGGCAGATCCCTGTGAGATGCTCCACGATGGTTTTGCTTTTCCCCTTTTAGCTGCTTGGCCTGCGATGCAGCGGGTTTGATGGTGGCGGCTATGGCAGCGTAGGCACGTGTAGGGGTCGACGTACTCTCAGATGTCATAACCTTTTCAGCTACTGGGCGCGATGCACCGTCCGCGTTGTTTACGATCGGGGACGCTGACTTCGCCGACTCAAAACTGCTGACGGATGCGTTTTGCGCCCCGCGACGTACATTCACATTGTGAAGTGTGTTTGCATGACGTGTGAAATGACGTGCAAATGAAATGATACGGAAGCGAAAAAGAGACAGACTGATTAATATATATTTTTTTCACTTTATAGTTTGTACACCAAAATATGTATGCATAAAAACAGTGAAAAATAGAATATACAACACGAAAGGCGGCCTTATCGCTACTTAGTAATTCTTCCAGGCAACCCAAAGTTTTTGAAAAGTAATACAAAGAAGGTACATAAAAGCATAAACATAAAACAACCTTAATTATAATAATTATGTATCCGCGTGACGAAAAAAATTAAACGGAGACGTAATAAAATTGCAGAGTTATTGAAGAAATTCAAAATCGGTCAATTGATAGTCTAATCGCACAAGTAAGGTTCTGTACCGCCGAGCGATATTAACTCCTGAATATATAGTCGGTAACAAAATCGATGATAAATTAATGTATATTGATCATATATCTATTAACTCATTTACTACACTGCATTCTGTTATTATTATTAATTTATTTATCTGTAGGATACTGTATTGTTGAATGGGCAGTGATTGACGACATGGGACTTCAATCAGATAAGGATTATTATTAAAACCTTTAATATTAAGTATTGGATAAAGAAGAAATACATTTGTTTCCCTGTGATAAAAGCCTCTCTTTTACTTAAATGACAATGTGGCGTCTCCAATTCTGAATCAGAACAGTTTGTTGATACAAAACAACCCAAAAACCCCAATCACTCGACTCGCTGTACCCTAACACCAAACTTTTCGAATTTCTCAAACAATTCCTTCCACTTAAACTGTTCCAACGACGTAATCATTTACGCTGCACCAATTTGATCGGTCTCCGAAACTCGGAGCTATTGAAACTTCAGCAGCCAATTGATTGGATCTGGCTGCAGACCGCGACCGGTAAGTTTAATTAATGGTCGAACGACTTTCTCGTGGTAACAAGGTACTGAGATCCTTATTACTACCTGATAGGTTGTACCTAAGGTAAGTTCTCAGGGCAGGGTTGGTAATAAAGCATTATGTTAGGCTCAATCGTGGTAATCGCAAATGAAGTGTTAAAATGGGCCACAGTGCCACAGAGTAGTTAATTTTTTAACTACTCTGTGACAGTGCAGTGTAGCTACCTACAGTCAAGCTTCGCGGGGTTCTATATTTCGCCTAAAAAATTCAGCGAACTCTTAACCTAATCCTAACCTGTCTTTCTATTTTAGTAACGTCGATTTTTTAAGGGGGTGGGGTTCCTTCGCTGGTGCCCGCGGCCCTTCGACGAGTTCTCCCACTTTTTTAACCGACTTCTAAAAGGAGGAGGTTCTTAATTCGATTGGTATTTTTTTACCTAAACATTGTTCATGATACCCACGACACAGGGAATCCTAGTGTCGGGCTATGAGTGTGTAGCGTTATTTATTTATTTAACACACTTCTTTTAATAAACCAATTCTTTTTCTGGATTCAAAATCAATAATCAAGTAATAGCACGGAATGAGGCCATTTTGCGACATTTTCAGTCAGCTCCCAACTTAACCTAATTTTAACAACAAATTGAAAAAGGTACCATTGCCAACTTTATCTGATGATTGGATCCGAGGAGTGGAGAGGATCGGAAAGTCGAGATTGTTAAGGGACTTATTTATTTTAATGGGCATACCATTGACTTGTAACTCTGTGTATTTCCAAATTTTTACAAAAGGATTAGATTTAAGGGCGTTCTATGCGTTTCGGGAAACTTATACCTTAGTATTCACACTCTGAAAAAAATTTAGGCGGGATTCATGTAATTGATATATTTTGTCTATTTGAATCAATTGAAATAATATAATCACTAAACATTACAATAGGCCTCCTCCTGATTCCTACCTCAGATATCTATGAGATATTCGTGCTCAGTGGGTCAGCTAGTCTAGTCAGCCATTAGATATAGCTGCTGTTACCACAGACAGATCTCTCGTTCCGTGGGTGTTTGTGTGCGTGTCGTGTGCCTAACAAACGTGCGTGATATGTGCCTAATATGTCACGCACACTATTGTTTTGTTTTGTGGTTAGGTTAGGTTAGCGATTAGCTGGATATTGATTGCGGTTGATGTTATGTCAAGCGTTGGTTATTGGTCAATTGAACAATCAATGTGTCACGACGCGCCTCCCAGTTACATTAGTGTCAAAACCCATAATCGACTCTGAAAAGTAACTGCATTTATGTTTAGGATACTATTTAAGTAAAAATTTTACAACTTAGTATGATATAAGTATTTAACAGATTTACACACTGCTAACTGATCTAATCAACCCAGTCCTGATCTGAGTCTTGCTGCATACTCGTTTGTAGTCTGGATTCCATAAAAAAATGTTTTTAAGCAAAAGCTATGTAGCCATTAGTGCTTTTCTATTTGTGCCTTTTGTACTGTACTTATTGTACGTTGATTTGAATGTTTCTTGTGTGTGCAATAAAGCGTATTCTATCTATCTATCTAATGAGTCACATGACTCAATTCACAATCATCGGTCATTTGGTCACTTTTCCGAATCAACGACACAAAGTTACATCATTATCCAACTATTTACCAAGAAATCTTGACAAGAACAAAAAATTTCTTTTTCTAAGGAATTCGTTAAAAGTTGTTGCTGTAACTTGAATAATTGCTGTTCCTGCATTGTTCTCTATTGTAGAACAAGGGAGCAAACAAGATTATGGCCGAACTTTGTGGATTTATAAGGAATTTAACCTTTCCTTCCATTATTCGCTGACTCACCCCCTCTATGTCAAAATTAATGAAGTCTATTACGGTTTGTGCCGCGTTAACTGTAATTTTACTTGTATTCGTAAGAGGAATTTAAGTACCTTTTTTGCTATCCACAGAAATCACTTTTTATGACTGTTTTTCTTTAACAAATAAGTAATAATTACCATCATCATTACGAATTTCACTCGAACAGCAGGCGATAGCAATCCGTGTCTTGTAATTAAAGGGACCAAGAGTTTAGGTGTGTCATGCCGCTTCAGTGTGGAATGCCATAAAGACAAGGGATTAGTGGCGAAGTTTGTTTGCTCTTACCGAACGATTGACACTACTCTTGTCAGATTCTGAGCACTTTCTAGCAGCTTTGAGCTGTGAGAGGTACATAATGTACCCCTACACATCAACGCTTCTCTCGTTTCCATTCCTGTCTATAGTTGCAACGTTATTCCAATATTTTACAGTTACCTGAACGATGTTCCAATAAGGCACGATTTTGGCGATGCTCTCCGTGACCTCCGAGCAGGCGGTTCCCAAAAGCATCACCATCCTGGACTCTCTCTCGGTGTACAGAGCGTGGAAGAAGCGATCCACTCCCACTCCTGGGTCACACTGTAGACAAGATCAGCTGGTTAATTTTTGTAACGTAAATAGCCGATAAACAAGCAGATACGTGTTTCGATTGCGAACTGCGAATTGGCCATACGTGTTTCGATTGCGGTGTGGAAGAATCCGTAATAAGCGGATCCACCAACTCCTCCGTTATTGCTTCTGTGACGCTCTTAGTGATACTGATGAGCTGGCCCTTAAGGCGGGGGTAACAATTTATCAACAAGTAGCTCGTCTGCCCGTTTGTCCAAACCGCCCGAGTGTGTTGTGTTGTGTGCCTGTTTAACGACGCGAAATAGCGAATACGCAACCAAACCCAAACAAAATAAAAAGTGTTCACCAGAGCCGATAAACTTTTGAGATTATAGAACATAATGTATGAAAATAGGGTTATTTTTAACGCTTTACAAAATTTTCTATTAATTGTTGATCTACAAGACTTGGATCATTCGACGCAGAATAAATTGTTTTTGTTACCAAATCTGCAATAAAAAAAATTGTCATGGGCGTGAGTTAAACTTTTTGCGTCGAAAGTGTATTGCTTGAATTGCAACAAAACTGACGCCTTTACTTAACAAAATTTTTGTAAATATAGATTACTTAACACCTCACCTTGGTGTCATTCGTGATGAGATGTAATTTGTACCCTGGTAGTAGGGTTCGTTGGTTGACGTGGTCGACAGCCAGCTTCGCCGCAGCCAGCTCTGAAGCTCCTTCAGCCCGGGGCGCGTCTCCCACTGATAGCTCGAACAGGCCCAGGATAGTGACGATTCGGCTTGTGGTCCGGTTTAGGGGATCTGGAAGTAAACATGAAGTAAGACACTTGCACAATGAAAGTGTTCATCTGTTGTAAGTGGCATCAGCTTTGCTTAAAAGTTTGATGTTGTAAGAGATGTCTAGATTAGGATTTTTCTTGTTATATGATCCATTTTCAAAAGAGTACAGAGAAGAAATGAAGTTAAGAGGAGGCTTAGTAAAAATATCTTTATGTGAACACAGTCAAAACAGCTAGCTGCTGAAACTTGATTTTTATACGGAGGTTCGTAAAAAAGCAATTCAAGTTAAACTTCACACAATGCAATTCAAAAGTGTAGGTTATTTTAATAGATTTTGTACAGTAATACTTTTTAAATACTAACTTTATAAAGGTTCAACGCTACCGTAGTTACTGTACCTTTCCATTCAACCACAGTTAACCCAAAGTTTCACTTCAAAAATATCGAGCCTTAAAACACTAAATTTGAAATTTGTTAAATCCTATTTCACGAAGAGGGTAAGAACATACATTTAAGTAAGAACTTACATTTAATAATAATAATTGATGATTATCCAGTAATTTATCTGGATGAGAATCTCAATCTACTTACTGAAATAATAGAATTATTTGCCTGTTGGGCATAAGTAGGATGCAGACTTATATTTTGCAAGTTCCTTCACAATTTTACGCGTGACAGCTAACTTGAGTAATGCCTTTTTTGTCTATACGTGTCCCGCCCTATCTCGCTAACCACCCAACCCTTTAGATGCTTAAGCTTTCTTACAATAGTTTGAAAAACAGTATTGTAGCTATTTGTGTGATGGAACAATTAATGGTTCTTGCAGCAGTTGTATTACAAGCTGCAGTTGTATTTCAAGTCAAGAGTAGGCTTAGGTTCTGCGCACTTTAGACCCACTCAACTACCGATGAAACATATACGAAATGTGATATATTTATGTATAACTTTACTTGTATTTAGGTATACAAATGTCTGGTTTTAACTGTATTTTACACTATTTATATAAGTGCTGCCTTGTGAAGTGTCACCACAACACAACATCGTATTGACAATGATTTTATTCATTGTGAAGTATCGTGTTCATTATTTTGAGTCACCGTCCTTTATTATTCACCCAGCTGTGCTCAAACGGTCGACTGCACTAAATGCTCTCAAAGCTCGGGACGAATAAAACGTTTCATGTAAATATGGATTTGCTGGGATGGGAATATGTGTTTTTACATGCATTTATAAATCATAAGGTTGGACAACAAGAACAGGGGCCACGTCGGTTCAATTGTGTTGTGTTGGAATTTGGAATATTTTCCGAAAACTTCAATAGCGTGATTCAGGTTTGACATGACGTCACCGTGTAACGTGTGTGCGGTGTCGTTACATCGCTCCCAGGTTTTTCTGAGTAATAAAGGAACGTTCAATCATTCTATAATTATGTTTATAGTCTAGTAAACACATTACAATTAAGTATATTCTCTGCGTCACACAGTTGGGTAACTAGCACTTTCTTTGTAATATTATTATCAATTTATCTTATAAATAGATCGGCATGGATGTCGCCGTAATTACTTTATCCAAATAATCGGCACGTTATTACGAAAAGATGTTAAAATGAATATTTTGAATGAGAAGATCCAATTTTTACTCAATTTTCATTTTCATCTCAATGAAAAAAGAATTTTCATTTGAATGTAATGTGAGCGGTGAGCGATAATAAATAATTATGATTTTTTTAAACGAAATAAGACCCGCATTGTGTACGTACTTTTTGTAATGATGTGACGGCGGTCATTGTGAAATTTATCAGTGGCTCATTTTCCTTGTTATACGAGCCTAAAAAACCACCCTTGGTTCGCGTTAAAATAAATCTAAAGTTTGCTGAGATCCTTAGGGCCAGTTTCACCGGTTCCGGATAAAGTTCCGGATAGCCCTAGGAATTTATCTGCCACTTAACAGTTGACGGAGCGGCAACGTCGCTTTTTGCGTTTCGTTACTACTACGTAAATTATTGTCATTTGAAAATTATTTTGAAAACTTAATTAATAAAATACTTTTTGTTCAAAATAATCCAATTCGACTTTTTTAATATTTTCCAGTATAATTTTATCATTATAGAACGAAAATAGTAGGATTTATAATAATATGATGTACTACAGTTCAAATTCCAAATGTGTTATAGAAACGCCACTTGAAACATTTTTTATCCGTCAGATAACGCCTAACAGCCACTTGAACTGGCATATAGCTCAACCAACACTTTTCTCTGTCACTTCTATCAGATTACCTGAGAAGCCAAAAAATGTAGTTTATCTGGGAGTTGAGTTCCTAGGGCTATCCGGAACTTTATCCGTAACCGGTGAAACGGGCCCTTAGTAAGCCAGTTGTCCCACCACCGGTGAGTAACGAGTAACTATCGGCTATTTTCTCGCTCAAGAAACGTGTAATAGATGTACATTCCATGTAAATAAAAGATATGCATACATATATTGATAGTTGATCGCTGCCGACTCGCTCCTCTAGTTTGTCGCTGAGAGGCCAGAGCAATCAAACATAATACTCGCCCAGCGATGCTCGCTTGTCGGTCAGAACACACGCCGAGTACACATATTATCGCCCCCAGCGAGTAGTGCGACTAATCGCCCGTCGCACTCTGTCACTCGCTGATAGTCCGGCGACAAAACTATCGGAACTACACACTCACTGCTCGCCAACTCGTTTTCAGCTTCTAGCTCTACTCGCTACTCGCCGGCGGTGGGACAACTGCATATTATATCACTTTATTGTAAGCTATTTAATAAGTTTTAAGTAATATTTATTAAATTGTAAAATCTTACTTTATGCCGACGACATGAAAATAATTTACCCCATTAAATCACAGTTATGCACTCAACTTCTTCAAGATGATCTTATCAGATTTGAAAATTATTGTTTAACTAACAAATTAGATTTAAACGTCAACAAATGTTACACATGTTCATTTACTCGGAAAGCGGAACCAATAATAAGAAATTACAAATTGAAAAACTGTGAGTTAACAAGGTTTACATCTATTAGAGATTTAGGAATAATGTTTGACTCGAAGCTAATTTTTGATGATCACATTAATTCTATTATAAATAAAGCTTCAAAAGCTCTTGGATTTGTCTTACGTATGTCGGCTAATTTCAAGTCCATCAAAACTCTCAAAATCTTATATTGTGCCTATGTTCGAAGTCATTCAGAATATGCTTCACAGGTGTGGAACCCGCAATATAATGCATATACTATGCGCATTGAGCGCATTCAAAAACGTTTTTTACGTCATTTACAATTCCGGTTGAAGATAAGCACACCAAATTACACAAAACGTTGTCAAAGGTTTCATATTCTACCACTTTACGAGAGAAGACGCATAGCAGATCTGTTATTTTTATTTAAAATCGTGAACGGAGGGGTTGATAGTTCAGATCTTTTATATAAAATTGGTTTACGTGTTCCGTACTCATCATATAGACGGCCTACAACTCTTCATGTACCCAGTTGCAAAACCATGTATAGAAAAAATAGCTATTTAGTGCGAGCGAGTAGGTGTTTTAATAACGTTTCCTCAAAGTTAGATGTAGATTTATTTAATTTATCTCCAAATAAGCTTAAAAAATTACTTTCAAATGCTTTTTTTTGTCCCTGAGTCTCCTTCACATGCTACTGATATGTATTTACTTACTCATTTACAAAGTATGTAATTACTTACAATACTGTTAAGTTTAATCAACTCACTTTACAAAATTTTGCATTGTACTAACTTGCTTACATCATGAGTGATCTAGATTAGTGCGCATCCGTTGTCTCGTTGAACATTATGTATAATTTAGATCATATCTGTGAAAACTTGTAATTGGCCTTTAGTATTTATTATGTTAATCTTTATATATCTTTGTTACCTAGGTGTAAGTTTTCCTAAAAAATAAAAAAAAATAAAAAAATAAAATAAAAGTAAAACCCCTTTTTAAAAACAAGCTTTTCTTTGACTGCGCTAAAAAGTATAAAATAAACTTTTCTTTAAAAACTTTTACTATCAAAATATAATGTTGTTATACTTTTTAGACGGGGGGGTATTATAAAAAGCGTTATGGCCGCAATTACAATTGTAAACTCAAAAACTACTGAACAGATTTTGATGCGGTTTTCACCAATTTATCTGGGCGCACCAGGAGCAGCGGAGTTCAGCTTGAACTCAAAGATGAAAGAAGCCACTTTCACACCAAAACCCACTTAATAGATAGATTAAATAGTCTTAGTAACTCTCAGCATGTAAATCTCCCGGCTTTAGACAGCTATAAAAAGATTTTGTTACGGTATATTTTATAATAAATTTCCGTAATGGCTGCCCTTTGTTCCATTACTCAAAGTGCTATTTTGTTTATCTATTACAAAGATTAAAATATTATTTTTTATATCTTTTTTACGTATTGCAGATTACTTTTAAATATTACTCTAGTAACCGACCCCGGTTTGCTTCGGTAAACTTGTTTATGCAACCAAAATAGTGCTACGCATTTCATATCTTCTTCTTATGCATGTACCCCGCTATGTGACAGCAATATCTCTCTTTCCTCCTCATTATTTCTTGGCCGACAACGTATCGGTGACGCTTTTGGTCTAATTGATGTCCGTCGGCGACAGCGACCACTTACCGTTGATCGTTTGCTGGTTATGAACATTCAAAATATAAAAAAGTTTTAACAAAAAATGCTTATGCAAATACTGCGCAAAGTTACCGAGTAAAGCAACGGTGCGGACGCAGAAATTCGGTAATTACCGTCGAAAGTGTCAGCAATTTAATAAAAATATTACTGCCGAGCGTTAATAGGACTTACAGGATTTACGGGTGATAGCTAATAAAATTGTATTTTGTAATAAAATTGTTATGTCAAAGGCGGAGGCGACAATATCTCCCCTTTATTAACCCTTAACTCCATTTTAAAATTTAATTAAATCCCAAAAGATGTCGCTGCCGCTTTTTAATTTTATTCCTTTTGCTGGTGCTTTTAGAGAAGAGTGGCTTTACGTTGCAAATAATAAAACTTTAATGTAACTGGAAAGCGTCTGGATGCCAAAAAAACGAGCCTGTGGGTTCCGCTTGTAGTAATAACGCTGCACATAAATATAAGACATCACTAACACCCAATACCCGAGACCAAATATTTATCTTACAAATAATGTCTACCCTGGACGGATATCGAACCCGAGACCCCTGGATTCGCAGACAGGGTCACACCCAACTTGCCAACTAAGGAGTCGGCACTGATATTTTTTTTAAATTACATTTTTGATTTAATAATGTAGGCACATAAAAAGGCACGTTATATTATATATACGTTAGATACGGTAAAAAAAATAAGTAAGCAAGTAAGTAAACCGGTGCTGGATTCTGTTCCCTGAACCTAAAACTGAAAAATGTTAAAAATGTTGGCAATATCAGAAATCTTGTTCGTATAAATGTTTCATCAATTCTAATTCGATCACGTGGCGAAATATGGAGCGCAGCTACCGGATAGAGTATATAGCAGACGTGAGTTGCGTTGAGTGCACGCTAATAGCCTCTTTATATAGAGGGAGTGGGATGCGTTTCTCGTATGCGTTCACTAAGCGCGCTGCCACATCTCATTTCCGGGGATCCATTAATCTTTTTACCTGTTCACTGGGACGACGGCAGGAAGCCTTATCAAATCGCCTTTTAATGGATGCAAGGTAATCCATATTTGTAAATGTATCTAGGTATGTTTAAATTTGTTTCTAGGTCTGGGTATGTGTTTTATCTTTGTGCGTTGTTCATGAGATCCACGACACAGGAAATCCCAGTGTGCGGCTATGAGTGTACAGTCGTAGAATCAAAAATAACAAAGTTAGAAATGAAAATCGATGATACAATTTGAATTTTTCTTTTGGTTGTTTTTTTTAGAACTTTTTTCTGGTATTCTTAAAGAAAACACTTAATTTTTTTTAGATGTCATAAGGGGATTAGTGTATAGTCAAATCGAACTTTATGGGGTTCCAACCCTTGTCCTACGGTCCCCATCGTGGAAACAAAAGTGCAGATGGTTATTATGGTTATACATTTTTAAAAATTGGTAAAACATTTTTCGTTGATAATGCAATCCTCTACCACTTTTGTCCTATAACTTATCATCGTAGAATCAAAAATAACAAAGTTATTAATGAAAATCGACAATCACATTTGAAGGAATTTTCTTTCGGTTTGTTTTCATTATGATTGGTATGCTACTCAATGCCTACGTATGCCTCAATGCATACTGTAGAATACCAAATGTTTGCCTACCCACCACATCCTTGCCAAAACCCTAGTACCTAATCCGATTTTTTCTTGTTTTAAATAGTCTTTCTATCATAGAATAAACATTTATTCTAAACGTTTGAATGCAACACAGTGTATGATGAGGCCCCACGTTGTTCTGTTTGCCTGGTACACGGCTCAATCAACTGCGCGTTTAAACAAACTCGCAGTGTCAACGTAGTTTAATCACGTTAAACCTTGTTTCATCGGTAGCTATACTATGTTGAGCTTGAGTGTGAGTTTCTGTACTCTTAGCTGATTTAAGAGGCGTAGCAACGCATCGCGTCACTTTTAATAGTCATAGTATTATATTTCCATTTCCTAACGTCCAAATTTGTATATCGTGGACCTTCAACTCCGACTCGAAAATACGCAAGTGCCTTTTTGTGTTTTGTCGTGAATTTGTCTTCACATTAGCTTCCATATTTTATTATATGTCCACGATATAGACATATCGTGTCGTCTTTACATTTTGGACGTTAGTCAACGGATACAAAACTCAATATCTAGTGTTCGCGACGCTTGGCTACGACTCTGCGCCAGTGAGAGTTGAGCCGAAGAGTTTTGGATCGCTTAGAATCCGACCATTATTACCTCGTTGCCTAGATAATGTGATTGACATTGAGCGATGAATTTTGTTTGTGACAATCAGGCTCTATAGAAGTTTTTGTCTCTTTATCGAATACAGTAATTACATAAAGCGGCCCTCGCTTCGATTCGGGAAACAATGACTTGGTACTCAATTAATTTCTAAGACATAAAAATTGTTATTGTGGCGTAAATATAACGCTGCTGATGTATGCTGTTACACATTTTTATGCAGACAATTTTAAGCCTTACAACTATCCTATATAAATCATTCATGTATCTCGTACCGTTGCCGTAGCGTTCGTAATAAAGTTAGTTTTTTCGCAAATTCGGTTACCAGGAATGATCCTTTTTATTTTCCGGGATAATTATGTTACTCCTAAGTTACTCCTAAGATTCCATTGTACTCCTATGTTAGGTACTCCTAAGATTCTTTGGTGAAATTATTTTTTAAAATCGGTCCAGTAATATCGGAGCCTATTCAATGCAAACAAACTTGCAAATCTTTACGCTTTATGCTAAAAGTATAAAGAAAGCTTACCTGCATTAAAATTATCTAGATTTAATCTACAGATTTAACCCTGACTATCTCGATAAGCGATATTGTAAAAGATTAAAGGATTACCTACTTACATTCTTCTTTTTCGTATTTTTTATAACGTTAAACAGTACGTTACAACCCTACCCTAGAGTTATGGATAGCATACAAAGACAAGAAAACACGCCCAGAATGAGGTCAAATATTTTAACACATCATTCAAATGTTTTCCTCGCTCGGTATTGAACTCTCCGAACGGAAGTCCGACTTGGCAATCATTGTGCCATACGGATTAAAGATAAGTAAATTAATACAGATAAGTGGATTGCTAACCTTAGTAGGTAAGTGCTGAGGTTAAAACCTATTATATTAAAATATTTTATATTTAGGAAAAGTATTAGATAAGGCAATATATCTGTTCTGAAGAGTAGCTATATATCCGTGTTTGACCTCAAATGGAAGTGTAGTTCTCCTGAGTTATGGATATCCACGGGATCAACCGTAAATCCTAGGAGATGGCTGTTGGCAAGCGTAATAAATGTCATGCTGTGCAAAGAGGACTAAATAACGGGGCAATACTACCGTCCGCTACGGTACTTAGTACCATTTCTGTCAATAATAATTGTTTAACAGCAACTTTGTTTTGGTAAGAAAGGTGTGGAGTCGATTACACCTTTTAGAGGCAACCATCCTAGTCCTCAAGGGTAGCAACACATCTAGTACCGAATTAGAACAAGACTCTTACTAACAATTACTAACTGGACTATTACTAACAGTCTCTGTCCCAGTTCTTATACTAATAAACTAACCAAATAATATTCTAACACCGTCTCCTAACCGGATTAAGTATGCTAGTCAGTTGAGTTTTGTCATG
Organism: Ochlodes sylvanus; assembly: GCA_905404295.2. NCBI lineage: Eukaryota > Metazoa > Arthropoda > Insecta > Lepidoptera > Hesperiidae > Ochlodes > Ochlodes sylvanus. The sequence continues at coordinate 12,355,637 of FR990132.1, read as the reverse complement.
GCTGCAGCGGAAGGGTTTGCATGCTAGTTTACTACCTTAATTCAATAAAAAATGAAGTTAACAAAGAAAACATTTTTAAGGGCCATAACTCCTACAAATTGAATAAGCCCTTCACAGGCCATTTTGAAAGCAATAGAAGCCATTTATCATAGCAAATGTTGCGTCCGTCAGAGGGGTGCGTCGTTCCGTGTGTACCCTTATCATCATATTTTTACTTCGCAACTAGGGTCGGCTTTGTGACTACACATTCGTGCAGGGGTACCGATATATTATTCGAGGCTCCATTTTCATAATGATATTAAGTCTCAATATCATAAGATAAGATAAGGAACCATTAGATAAGCATTAATAGCCAAGTGGTGTGAACGTTGGACATCTAATTTCCAAAATTGTATGAATGCAAATTGATGCGAATTAGACCTCTGCCCAACAGTGTAACCGTTATGGGTTGCGATAAGAAGAGACTCTCAATATCATCATCATCACAACCCATAACTATCCCACTGGTGGGCACGGGTCTAAATATACTATATATACTCTCAATATACTACTAGGGTATCTCACTTGTTACTATCAACTATATATATAATTATGTATTGATTGTAGTGACATTATTTTGACCAAATATCATTATATCGGTGTAGTTAGATCTATCTTATGTAGGTATGGGTTATCTTATATAGGTTTGGCTTTCCTGATGAAAGTTACAAAATTAAATCGATGGGCAGACTCCGACATGTACTATATTATATACAATTTAAACAATATACTTACCTACTTCTTCTATACATTAATACATTTTTCCATTATTTTTCATCTTATTCATACATTTACCACCCATCAATCCCGTATTCATGCGAAAAATAAGCCGGTCTCGACTCACGGCTTACAAAAGGTAGCTCAAGTATATAGGCGCTTACAAAGTTGATGATTAGTTCGTAAGTCGATTAAGGAAGTTCAACAAATTGATCGGATGTTCATAACAAGTTGTGGTAGCTTTTCTTGTGTGCTTTAATTACTTTTCAGAGTTTGCATAATTCGTTTTATTCATTTTAAATAATGCAAAATTTAACATTTATGACTTTAAAATAATTATTTATAACTAATAACTGACTTCACTTAGTACACTAAAAAATGTTTAGAAGGGATTTTTTAATTAAAATTATATTTTTTATTTGTTAACATACTGAAATATAACAAATGCCTACCAATAATGTAATAATGTTCCGCTTCCAAACAATATGTTTTTGATACGGTCAATTTCGCAATACTATTTTAAAGATATAATGATTACATATAACATCTTCCCCTGACACCGCCAGTTTGTTAGAAAAACCGGTCAAGTGTGAGTCGACTCGCGCATGTAGACTTCCGACTGGTACAGAGCATCATTCACTCTAATTTATTTTAAGTAAACTTGTATGGGACTTAACTTATTTATTTCTGTGATGGGGGCCACAGTTTAAATAAATAAATTATAAATAAATAACGCTACACACTCATAGCCCCACACTAGGATTTCCTGTGTCGTGGGTGCCATGGACAACACACACACCCAGACCGAGAACGGAAATTTAAATTCATCTTCAAATTTCCGCCTCGCTGGGAATCGAACCCAGGACCCTCGGAACGTTGATCCGGCGTGTTAACCATTGCGCCATCCGGGTCGTCGAATATAGTTTATACGCCTTCTGTGTAAATTTCAGATGTATATCTTCTTCCTTTCATGAGATAAGATCCCTGCGCCTTAGACAGATAGACAGCAATTTATTATAAACTGGCGGACCGTTCCAACTTCGCACGGATGGACCATTTGGTTGCATCGACAGCAGCGCCACCTGTCAGGTCAAATTGTGAATCTAAACCATTCTCAGATAATCCTGAAGACACAAAAAATTTCAACCAAATCGGTACGGCCGTTTAGGAGTTCAATTACATACACACGCACTTAAGAAAAATATATATAATAATATAGCCAATATAATGTGATAATTTAGCATACAAATGGTGAAAGAATTTTTGAAATCGGTCCAGTAGTTTTTGAGTCAAGTCGTTACAAACATACGAATCTTTCCTCTTTATAATATTAGTATAGATTGGGTTCCATAATAATATGTCACCCATTGTGTGCGGAACCCTAAAAACGAAGTGAAAACAGTCATTGTATGTCGTAGGTAGTTGCTCAATGTTTTAGTTGTGAACAACGTTGTTCCAACATTGTCGGCGATGTTTGTGTTTGAGTTACCCAAAGTTACTGTGCACTTACAATCCAAATAGAAAAGTTTTAACGAAATAGTACAATAACTTTAAAGTTATGGACTTGCAAGATAGCAATTTTCTCACATTTTTACAGTGAAAGCCGCATTCTGATCGATTAAGTGGTTTCTGAAATTAGCGGGAACAAACTTAACGCACAGACGAACGCTTTAAAATATGTTTTAAATTGTTATAGGATCTATTATCATTTGTGCTTATTTTATTTCAACCGGTTTACAAATAAAAATTGAATTAGTCGTATATAAATTTCAAAAAATGGAATATACCAACAACTACTCGTATTATGTTAATATGTTCCGGAAAAACAAATGATTTTGATTTTGTTTTATAATCTCATCTAACCATTTTTCGAATATAGGTCCACTAGACATTGGTATGCCGAAGCGAAACCTTACTAGCGTAGATACTTACTACTAGTAGTTACTAGGTTAAAATTACCATGAAACCACTGGTGACAATAAATGTTAGTTACATCATAATAGGGTCGGGTAAATAGAGTAGAACATACCTGAACCACAGCCTGAACACTTAAGATACGATTGAAAGGTAAATGGCACTCTATTTCCACCGCTCAACGGAAATCATGAAAGGGTAATGTTATTCGTATGTCAAAGCGTCGGAGACAGGATTTCGTACAATTAAGTTATAACTAACCTACTTACATTTAGTAAGTTCATAACTATACCGATATAGTTACATCTATCTAAGTTCAATTCAATATTTATATATTTGTTTATGTTAATTTGGCATATCCAATAATATTAGATGCATACGTACGTATCAAACTGATAACATCATTTTTGAAGTCGATGAAGCTATGTACTGATAGATAAAGGTTTTCATTCGCGTCAGTTCAGAATAAAACGATTAAATTTAGCTGTAAATATCATGTTGCGCGCATGAAACAATGACCTTTGAAAATGTTCTCACAATTTGAAATATAAAAGTATTTTAAAATAAGAATAGACTAGTAAGTGGATATTGAAGAGGCATGGTTCCACTCACCGCGTACAGGGAGACGACAAAAGATTTTTAGTTCAGTCGTAGGGTTGTATTGTAGGATAGTTGCTCCACTTTTTGAAAATGCTTTTACTTCAAAATTAAGTATTTACCTGCCTGCAGTATGCTCTATTTATACAAGTATATTGAAACACTGATTTTTAATCTACAGTGTACCGATATTTTTTTAGCAATAAACAGTTTTAAAGTAAATTCTATTATAATTTTATTGATATCTCGAAATGAGGACACTTGCCTACTGTGGCGGATGGTTACCTAACGTTAAATATGCTTCGTGGGATATTTTCCCCACCCGAGGATGGATTAAGATAATAATATAATAAGAAATTATTATTATCTATCTCAAGTCCCCAGACGGAATACGGCATCGTTTGGCGGGTGACTCAATATTGTTTCAGTATCCGCTGTCACACGGAATGCAAAACAAAGCAGCCGTCTATCTCCCGGGCATTTATAAATGATTCCTGACAAAATAAAAATAATTCAACGTGAAATAAAGGCTGTAGTATTTTGTTAACACATTTTTGCTACCCGCCTGGCGGGTTCCTAAAGATGTTTGTCAGATGCCTGCTACCCGCATGATGGTTATTACGTTATTTGCAATATTTGCGAAGTTAAGTGATATTTTGTTCTAAAACTTTGCCAGGGGTGTTTGAGTACCATCTACTAATTTATTACGTATTTGGTTAAATGTAATGCCACCGTACCCGCCTGGCGGGTACACCTTATCTCTTGAACAGTGCCGGCTATCCGCCTAGCGATTCCATAGAAAATGTAGGCGGCATCGTGTGTTATTTTCAATATTTATGGAGGTGATTAATGCGTTAACTTGCTACTCTCTTTCATGATTGCATGCTTACACTATCTTGTTGAATCCCTCGCCAAACGACTCTTCTTCTTGGCCAGCAACGCATTGGCGATGCCAATACTAGTATATGGTTTGTTGCTTGATCGTTACCTTGGTATTGTTATCTCGATTACGTGATCTTTGCTCATTTTTATAGAAAAATATTCGTTTTACTTAAAAGTGCGTTGATTAGGGTTGCGTGTAATTATGTGTTTTCATCATTCACTTTCAGTCGTCATTTAATTATTCATAACTAAATGTTACACAAATAATTTAGTTAAATGAGAGCTTTAAGTTATGTATACGAGTATGTCGTAGGATAATTAGACAAATTGGGTCTTATTAAAATCTTAGGAAGATTGCAACGGTCCGTAAAATATGTTAGCTTATCAATTCGCTTTCGTCCGAGCCATTTATAGGATCATCGCAAAATCTGTTTGTTTAGGACCATTGGAAACTTGAACGCTGATTGGCTACATTCAAGCGCATTAAAATTTAACCAAAACTTGGATTCTTTTCTGTCGAATAAGTAACTATAAAGTAAAGGTATTCTAAAGTTTTGTGCTCAGTACTCAGTTTCGAAAAAGAGGTGTTAACAATTACATAACTATGTTATGTTTGTTTGTTTCCGTCCCAGTCCTTATACTGACTAAGAAACTAACCAGCTAATGTTCTAACACCTCCTAACTGGACTAACTATCCTAGTCCCCATTTGAGTCTTGTTTTGGTTCGGTTACAGTTGTCATGGACGGCACCGGAAGGGTGATGCTGCATGCTCGTTTGCTACCTTAATTCAATTTATAAAAATGTCATGAATTGGCACATTCGTGCACCTAACATTGTTAGGATTATAATGCATAAGAAAGAAGAAGAAAAAAAGAAAGATTCTGAATTTTAATTTGAAGAGTTTATTGCACAGCGGTTAGATAGTCACGAAAATAAAATTTTGTGCTTTTTATTTACCCTAAATTATTGACAGGACATTGAGTCTGGATTGGTTGGCTGGAAATTGTGGCTCAATTTATTGGAAATAACCACGGCGCCAACCCTTCAACCAATTATGCTGCTTCAAAGTGTTTATTACATACACTAATTTTCAAGTTCAAAATAAATTATTTTTTGCTGAAAATGAGGATCGAATTTACTCACCTTCGATAATTGTGGGGCGCGTTGATTGAAAAATTTTGGTATTTGCGGGAACATGGAGGGATCTGTCGGTAGGATAGGCTAATGTTTCGTTTGCAAAAGGACTCTTTTTCACTTCCTCCTCAATGGCTTTATCTGTAATTTCTAGTGTCGAGTTTATTATAAAACTAATTTTATTACGATCAGTATCGTCTCGTGTTCTTACAGTTGAGTTTTTTCTTCTTGATAAATCACTTTTGGGATCTTTGTTAACTGTTGTATAATAATCGTGAAATATCTTTTTACGGGTTGCCTCGTCTATTTTTAATTTTGCCATGGAATCGTTTACTGTTAATTCTCTTGTACTAGTTTTGGTGATAATACTAACGGTGTTTATAGAATTATTATGAGGATTAAATGATGTTTTATTGCTGTTAAATATTGCATTGGATTTTGTAATATCACCGGCATCTTGAATTTCTTTTATATTTGTATTATTTACTACAGTGACTAATACGTATTTATCTTTTACATTATTTTCTTTTATGTATTTTATTGGAGTTGGTATAATGACCTCTTCATTAGTTACGGATTTATTATGTGTAACATCAGTTAGTACTTTTGTTTCGATTATTGTAGTATTAAGAGCGTCAATTTTATTTTTATCATTGCTTACCTTTGAATTAGTTATAGTATTAACTGACACTAGTTCTGTAATTTTATTTTCGTTTAGGTCATTTGTTATATTTTTTGATGTAGAGTTGTGGGTGTTAACATTCGCTGAAATATTTAACAGGTTTGCTGATGTACTGATTATATTTTTTACTGGGGAATTTGTTGTTCTAGGCAGATGAATTTTCTCTTTATTAGTAACTCCTGTATCGTATTGGTTTTCACTATCGTCATCGCTTATATTTGATTTATTTATTGCATTAACTGGCATTACTATTTCTGTTACTTTTGCTTTGTTGTCTCTTGTTATGTTACTTGGAGTAGAATCGTAGGCCTTGTGGTTTTCATTCCTTAAAATATTCATTGGTTTGGTTGATTGATTAATAACTTTTTGTATTCTATAATTGGTTGTATTAATTGATAAAATATTTTCTTTATTAGAAATATCTGTACCATATATTTTTTCTTCATCGACTGTTGCGTTAACTTCAATTTCTTTTGCATTAAAATGGTTTAGAAAATTGGTGTCGTTAATTTTTTTGTGTGTAGAGTCATAATAAGTTTCTGAGTGTTTAATTTTGGTAAAACTTTCAGTTGTTACATTTCTTTTTCTTCTGAACCTGTCTAGGAGTATTTGATATTTACTAAGCGTACTCGTATTTTTGCTTTCGTACGTTTTAACTTTATCTTCAACCACATTGAAGCCATTACTATGTTTGACACTTTCTGTGACAGTTTGTGATATATTAGTTTTTTCATGTTTTTCTGGTACACCAGAGAGGTTCCCAACCATTTGTGTATTGTAAATGGGAGTAAGGAGAAGAAGGGAGATGGATAGGATGAAGGGTATTCTCAAGCTAGGCTCGCGAAGGGATGAACAGTGGAGGTAAAGGGTTGGAAGCTGCCGCGGCGGACGCCTCATACCAGGCCGGCGATTAACGCCGACTGTTCTGAAATAAAAAAATCTCATTAATAGTTGGCACGCAAATAACGTTAATAATGGCTATATAACTCTTTGATGAAATATTATTTAATATTTACATAAAATGCAACCTGCAATCGTATTTTTTAACGCTATCTGTGTAAGTGCAACGCACAAACTGCAAAAGACAATAACGAAAAATAGTGTCTGAAAGTTTCCAAAAAAAATTTCACATATTGCATTGAAAAAGAATTGGTGTTGATCTCGCTTACCGAATTACTTAACTATTCACGCCTACGGTTCGCAACGTTGGGTATGAATAAAACAATGCTGCGCACTGAACTGAACTGAGATTGTGAACTGCCAATCAAAACGGAGTTACAAAACTAAATTAAAACTCCTTTGTACCATTCAAATCTACTGGTTTAATGAAAACTGGCTGGTATTTTGTGTGAATAAAATGTAGGTATATAGTCTTTTTTTATGGAATTAAGATAGCAAACGAGCATGCAGCACAACCTACGCTGCCGCCCATGACAACTGTGACCGACATACTCGTATAATAAGACTTAAGTCGTTGGTTCTTGGACAAATTACGTTTAAAGCAGTTATAGATGCGTCAGTTGGTGTTGGTGATCTTAAAGGAAACGGAAAATCATCTTGATAACTGATTTTGACAAAACCATTAAGACATTTGACGTCTGTTAGACCTAGTACAGACGCTCCGATTTGGTTGGTGCCAACCATCCGACCACGACCAAATCGAAAAGTGAAGAGAGCGGTCGGTCCGACATAATTATTATTAATATTGGTTGGACGTGGTCGGATGCGCCGGCGATCCGACCAAACCAAATTCCTATCCGATCCAACCAAATTGGAACGTTTGGAAGCTTTGTTCCGACCAAATCTGCTCAATCGCATTCGCAACGCCGCCGTTGTAGGACGTCAACATGAACGCCGAGGGAGTTACGGTCACCGAACGCGACATAATAATAAAGTTACTTGAACTTTATAAAGACTTTCCCTGTTTGTGGGACTCAAGTCACAAAGATTACGCCAATAGAGATGCCAGAAATCAAGCGTATTTTATATGTTTTTTCACAAGATTTAATATTTCATCGAATGATTCTGGAGTCATTCGAAGATATGTTCGGAAATCTTCATCATCCAATTCCTTAAGGAGCCGCATATGACTCTCTATTTCTATAGTAGAATTTAGCCCATTCTCTTCGTTTTTACACGCTTTTTATTAGCTTCACCTGTATGTTTGTATGTTTGTTTGTAACCGACTTCTTTGGGCGCGATTTTGACCCACTTTAAACGGCCAGATTTCGTTCAAACTTTGTAGATTTATTGAGGACCGATGACAATACACTAATTTGATAAAATTATTCCATTTTTCAATTTGCAAAATATGATTTTTGTTAATTTATATAATTTTCATCTATAGTCGATAAGGTAAGAAAATTAATTAAAATTTTCTATAATTTTTCTCTATACTCGATGTTAATTTTAAGCGTGTTTTTTAGTTTTTTTAAACTATTATATTTATTTCCTTTGTTCCTTTTGTAGCGGTGCTGTAGCAACAATGGTTACTGCAACCAACGCTATTTTAGCATTTTTAGATAATACCGGTGGCATGATGTTTATGCATCGACGATCGACGGCATCAGGTGGCAAGACGTCCGTTCACTACTTCATAGCAAAGTCAACTGATGGCTGGAAGGCCAACCGTCGGACAATCTGTAGCAATGTTAGAATGGTTGCTATGTCGGTTCCAATATGGCTGGCACCAACCGAATCGGAGCGTCTGTTCCTGCCCTTAGCCCAATAGGGAGTGACCGTGTCTGCGTAGCGAGGTGGGTCATGTTAGATGCCTGGTTGGGGCAGAGCTCCATGCTGTGTTAGTTCGATACACATCAATCACTTTGTCTCATAATTCTCCTTATTGTGAAATGGTAGTGGACCTCATTAGGCCCACTAATGGGTTGAAAACGGGCGAAGGCGAAGACGAAGAAGGCGGAGCACGGGTCTCTCCTCATAACTGTGGAGGCTTAGAGCATACGCCACCATGTTGCTCCAGTGCGGAATTGCAGAGGGATTAGCGGCCAAGCCATGTATTGAAAATTTTTGTACCCTCCGACGGTCTCATACATGGCTTAACGTTTACCTATCCAAATAGCGGCCGTGTCCGCAGTTGCCTAACTCAGTCGATCGCTTAACGCAAGTCGACCTATGAGCGATCAAATAAATACATACATAGTACCTACATTATAATTATAACTATGAATAAATTAAAAGATTCCCGGCTGTCCCGAAGCAAAAAGACTACATCAACACATACCAACAGGTGGGATTGTAGTCAACTAACTTATAATTAGTAAAAAGGCGAGGGAAGTTAGTAGTCAGATAAAGTAGAGAAAAAGACGTTCCCTTTACTTTTGTGCTTGCGAGTAAATGCGAGATAATCTTGGTTTTATGTCGACAACTTAAAAAATACGTAAACTTCCTTTCCAAGTTTAATTTTAGAATTCTCATAAAACCACACTTTATCAGAAAGAATAAATGATTCTATCAGTTCTTGAGACGGCTGTAATTTCCTGCTTAACAAAATTGATATTTAGATTTGGGATTCATTTAAGATTTTTTAGCATTGAATGGTCATTTATGGTTTTTAGTGGTTTGAAGGACATACAAACTAAACAATACGATAAACATACTATTAAAGATTAGTTAACTGCAGATATTATGTATAAAATATGGAAGGCTAAGTGTAAATGTGTAGACAAGTAATTGTTTTAATGCTCAATTACAATCCCCTGATGGTAAGTGATATGGTCTAAGGTGGTAAAGTGCATTTACTTAGTAAATACTCTTGATTTAAAGACACTCTCAATATAATCAAACGGATTCACCGACGCTGGCAATTCATTCCAGTACTTCGCGGTACGTCTAATTAAATGACGAACCAAAAGAGGCGTCCGTACCGGAGGGATGTTAACGACGAAAGGACGGATATCCGCCGTGCGTCAGATGTCGACAATGGAAGGGAGATGGAGGAATTAAATCGTGTAATTCCGGCGCATACTGCGCATATACCATAATATATCTTGTAATGGTGAAGCTTTGAAAATTGGTCTCTACCAATTTAGGATCACCATGCAGCTTTTTAGCATGACATTTCGCAGCACTAGCCCAAATGTGTTCGGTACTCCACACAGGATCCATGGCATACATATATGTGTGAAGAGTATCCAATTTATAAATGAATTGATACTTTTGTTAGTTTCCATCCAGGCTGAAAATTTCAGTAAACGGTTAAATAGACCTACTATCTACTCAAATCGATTGTATAACAGCATTTTCCCAGAAGAGCGAATCCGTTTTACGGCTGCAGTAATTTCCTCCTAAGTGGAATTGATTTTCTGCGGGAATACCTATTGGAGATTCGATGTCCTTCTAATTTCTGGTACGCGTTTTACAGTCAATGTGATTATAACAGAATGTTTTACACGTCGCTTACATAATTATGTGCAGAGATGGGCTAAATGTAATCATGATTACAGATTACAATTACATTTGGAGACCCGAAATTGCCTCCGCGAGCGTCTTTCGAGAAAAGATAGGTAGAGCGTTCTCGGCGGGGGTATATCCATGCTTCCAGATGTAATCGTAATCCGAAATGATGATTAACAATTTGGGCAAAATGCACCAGATGAAATTGTAATCTGTAATCATTATTACATTTTTCCCATCTCTGCCTTTGTGATGCGTTGCGAAGTTTCTAACATGCGTGCATAACATTTCGTAAACAACTAGGTAACAAAAGAGATATTTTTTTATTTGCACAATGTTGCTGTTTCAGCAAATCTCAACCTTATGCCTTTTGTAATACGTAATGTTGAAATCTCTACGTATAATAAAATGTGAATACTGATCGCTGTCCAGGTCCTCTGAATCCAGCGATTCCTCGATGTCTTCTTTAAGTCTTCACTCAGCGTGCTCCTTTTACTGACATAGTTAACAGACTGCTAAATAACTTCTATTAGGGTTCTTCATTATGTCAAGTATGTAAACTTTTCCCAAGGCTCATTTGGTAAGCTCGGTGAGAGGAGATCCGAGCCCATCAATGGGATAGTTATGGTTTGCGATACTGAATGCTGAACTTCCATTTTTCCCTGCGAAAGTAGCGCTCAAGAAAACCATTAGCCCTCACCTTTCGGTCTAATGATGAAACATACGAAGGCAGAGATTGCTACAAATATCGAGTTACATAATTAAAGAAAGATTTTACCATTTACACTGCTTGTGTTTATTTGTAGCTGAGGGTATGTTCATTTATTGCAGTAATTACTGAACGAGCAAATGGACTGCCCAAAATTAACATTCGGCGTGCGTTGTAAATACCTATGGCTCCGAGCGTAATGTTAACATTTCTAATTAAACTTAAGTTATCAGGTAATCTTAGCATTTGAACCCTTTCTCGTATCTCTCATCTATCTTAATTGGCGTTTTCGTTTAAAAGATTTTCTATCTTGTCACTGGCATCTATAACCATTTAGGGTTCATCAGATAAAAATATAACCTCTAGAGAATCAGACGTCTCTGATTTTCTGTCTGGCCTTTTTGTCATCGAATCTTTAGTTCAATCCTTTCGCGATCTATTACAGGGTACAGTGTGCAGAGTACGAATATTTCCTATTAATTGAGGAGGCCTACAGCATATATCTTTATGCAAATTTAAACTAAAGTTTAATTGTATATGATTGAGCGAATTTGCGGATTGCCAGATTAACATGCCTAAAGGCCAGGGTTCGCCAAGGTATTGACCTTTGCGAATACGTTATCGTAGCAACAAAGCAGCTTTCTCAGGATATCGATCCTGAGAAACCCGGCTTTGGCGTCAAGTCCAACTTTGCAAATCCAATCTACCATTGATTCCTTAAAATATAAAAGGAGCATAAGTGGACTGACGACGTGAAGCAGAACCCTTAGGACTGATTAGAGTGGCGTAAGTAAAGGAAGGCCAATGCGTGCTATAGACTTGAAAAGGCTGATCCCATGGATGGACTTAAAATAGTGTCAATGTCACCCACTCAATTATGATCGAAATATTGTCACTAACTTTGTCAAATGACACCTTTTGGCAATTTCATTGCTTAAATTAAGTGGCTGTAAATTCTCGCCGAAAACAATGTCTAAAGGAAACACCTTTCAAAAACAAATAAATTCTCTTGCTGCTTCAGGAGGTGCGATTTATTTAAGGTAATTAATTCAGAGCACATGCGACGAGGGGCGTTTCGTGAGGGAGCCACTACATACTTGGATTTCTAATAAAAACTCGAGTGTAGATGTAGAACGAGCTTCGAATGTATAATGTCCGTGACAAATATCGCGTGGCATCAGCCACACCTATGAGTTATTTTATTACTACGGTTAACGAACATTTTTAATGCAAACAAAATAATTCAACGTACAAGGTAAAACAATTCAAACTCGTCAGAAAATGAAAATGGGTACGTACAAAAGTTTATTATTACACAGGAATATACATTTATAATTTTACAATACAAGTTATTAAACCTTTCGTCTTAAAACCCTAATATAGAATGTGCCATTCCGCTAATCGAGATCGCCTTGCTTCCATTTATTTATTTAAGGCACACTAGCTAGGTATGTACAAATGTATAAGCGAATACAATCGATACAAATACAGTAACATATTTTCTTTTATTTACGTAAATTAAAGGCATGCACAGTATTACAACTAAATGTCGAAATCAGTCAGCCCTAGGTTACTTACTGAACTCTTGACAAAAAAAAACATTTAAAAATAAAACAAATAACATGCATGACAAAAAATAGGGAAGAATGGAAGAGAAGAGCACATTGCGTCGACCCCAAATAAATTTGGGAAATGGGGATAATGATGCATGACAAAAAAGTAATTTCTTCCAATTATTTCTCTAGTCTTCTAAGCAGAAGACGCGGCCGGCTGCCAGTCCGCATGTCACTATTTGTCGACTTTTATCGCAAGGTGGCAGCAGCCGCTGGTATCAGTTGTTGCCAACATTAGGTTAATTAAAAATTTCGGCCTATTATTCATCTACGATTTTGGAACAAAATTTAAAAGCGATATATTAAAAGGGATAGAATAATCTTACTTATCACAAATACGCGATTGCCCATGACTAAAATGAATTCAGGACTATCCTTAGAGAGATAGCAGGGATTATTAAGATAAGAAACAATGTCTATTGCCTTCGCCGAGGGATTTGACGGGGTTAAAGCATCACGATTCTACATTGTTCGGTCGGTCTCGAGGGAGGAAGGATAGGAGGTTTGCTTAGTATATTTTTATATCCCCTTTGTTGGGTTAAGGCCGTCAACTCGACATTTTGTAATTAAATTTCCTTTCTGTAAAAATAGCACTGAATAAAAATATAAATTAATTTGCAGAAATTAAGTAGATATAATTGTTTAGCAACCTTCATGGTAATTTATTATTTTCCTGCAAAATTAAATTTTTCGTAATAACTATTTATAAATTCGTCCCCTTTCTTTATAACATTGATATGAACTTGTTTTCATGACAGCTAAGTTTTATATCTGAACTAGCTGACCCGACAGACGTTATCCTGTCTTAACTATATAAACTAAGTGCACTAAGACATTCAGTTTTTTTACATCCTCTTTGACGATATTTGCAGCACGCATTCTGTCAAAAAAGTTTATATTGTCAAAAGCGCTAAGATTACATTAGAAAATTTAATATGGTGGTTAAGTATTCTCCAATTTTCTAATTATCCACGCAATTTTCTTAATATTTTCTTTCATAAGAACCTTCTCCTAACAATAACAAACACAACAAAAAAAGAATTAGCGCAATCAGTCCAGCCGTTCACGCGTGATGCCGTGACCAAGGGAAATAGGGATGTATCTTTAGCTTTTTATAATGAAGTTCCGCGAAGTAACGCCTCATACAATTAATTATCTAAATATCCTACAAACGAGCCGACGAGCCACCTGATGGTAAGTAAATGGTCACCGTCGCCAACAGACATCAGTGAGAGTGAAGTGCGAAGGTAGGGGTCCTGGGTTCAATTCCTATCGGGAATAATGGATTGAAGCCATTAAAATTTCCGCCTCGCTGGGAATCAAATCCCGGACCCTTCGAACCGCGGTCCAGCGAGATAACCATTGCGCCATACAAGTCGTTAAATATGAAGTATGTAGTACCTATCTACTATTAGTGCCTTTAGAGACCGATTACCTTCAGAATATCCTGCAAACCTAAAAAGTCAATCACTGCGGATAGTTTGGTTATTCTGAAAGGGTACACATGAATTGGATTGGACAGAAACTTGCCGTAACTGGATTATGTTACTGCGGTGGTGTCCGAAATTTATTGGTCGCGCGATTCTTACTTGTTTCTTGTTTATTGGCGATGTCCTAGTTCTTCGATACAACTTAAATACTCTTTTTTAGATTTAGCTCATGAACTATGATTGACAAAAAAAAATCAAATCGTGACTATGATGGTTAGTCCAGTTAGCAGAGGGTGTTATTAACGAAGTTAGTTAAAGTTAAGTGTCAGTTCGTTAGTAGGTATGAGGACTGGGTCTGGGACTGTTAGTGACTGTTAGTTTAATGACAGTTAGTGCTGTTGGTTGTTGTTAGTGACAGTTCAGTTAGTAATTTTTAGTAAAAATTTCGTTCTAATTCGGTCACGGAATTACCGTACCGGAACAATATTAACGCTAATTAAATGGCAAAAAACAAGATATTTGCCAAATGTAAAAACGTTTAAGAAAAGTTTACCATAAGACACAAAAGTATGTCCCGGCCGGATTCGAAGCTAGGAATGTTCACGGCGCGGAATCGCTGTAACAAGGCCGTCTTAATTAAATTAATTAATGGATAATAATTATATTTAATTAAATATAATTATTATCCAATTACGAACAATTATGATGTTAATCAACTCTTTAGTGATAATAATTGAATGTTGCCAATTTCTTTAAATTTCGTTAAGCTAGGTTTCACGTAAGCAAGGTTCCGGGCTCCTATGGTACTGTTTTTAGGTTCTTAGGTAACTATCATACAAAAGTCATGTATCGTGAGTACCCTTATTTAGCAAAACTTCACTTTGCTGTTAAGGTAATTTTTTAGTCACTTAACATATTAATAGGGGGTACTGATAGGGTGTAATCGAATACTGATTCGATTCTCATTCCAAATAATGTAATTAAAGTAATAATTATAAAATAGAAAATTAAAAAGAATGTATAGAAAGGTTATAGTGGAATGACCTTTGACTCAAAATACAAATTTTGTAAACACTACTATACATATACTACTTTGTAACTAGTAGGTATAGGAAATCGAAAAATGATTATCGAAAAATTATTTTTTATACTAAATAAGTTAATGCTTGACGACAATCCCACCTGATGGTAAGTGGCGATATATTTCCGCCATAAAAACTGTCCTCCTCAGGGTCTGAAACTACCTTCATTTAAAATTTCAGCTAAATCGGTTAAGTGGAGTAAGTGTGAAAATGTAGCAGACAGACAGGCATATATAATATTGGTATCCGACCAAACCTGCTGACCTATTGTGCACCGACGGTTTTTATACACGGCCCACGAACAGAAGGTTAAAATATGATCAAGTAAATGCAGCTAACCTTCAGTTGTAAGACTAACTCTGTCTAGTTTGCACATAGTAATTACAAAATACATTTTTTTATTACCGAGTTATTTGAAAAAGATATTTGTCTGTAAATTTTTGACAGTTTTGACAGTCTTTATTGATTTTTACGTTAGTGTGTGTTCTTGAAATCGGGTAAGGTGTAGGACCTTTCCCGTATAGTGAAATACCTTTTGAAGTTAACAGCGTGAAGGTTCAACTCTACGTCAACTATTACACAGGTATGTTAATGAATATTCAACAAAATATATATTCATAACGGATTTAACGTATTCGTGTCATTAATTTCATATGAATATTTATAGCGGCACAAGTTTTAAGAGGCATTAATTTGTCACTGGACGATTTTTTTTATAACATTTTTTTGTTTATTTCACGTATTTCATAAATTAAGGAGTATAAAGTTATTTTCAAAGAGTTGAATCTATAACTTGTATTAATTGTCGCTTGAGAGCCATTATAAAAGTTGGACTTTTACAAACACTTTTCGAAAGTCAAACTACGCCATCGCTTCCATAATTCCCTACAATGAGTAGTCTTGGAAGAAGAAGCGGAAAGAAACTTCCAAGAAGCATTTTTACTACTCACATCACAGCTTGTACTTACTACTACTTACTAACTACAATATCAAACTCATGTCCAAGCGGTTTTTATCTTTGAAATAATCATCAAGTTTGTAATAATCTTTCGTCATAAGAATGTCTTTGTATATTATAAACATAATGGCAAGCCACAGCTGACCCGCTCCTGCGCTCTAGTATCCTAGCACAATGTGAGGGGTACAGGCCATCACTGAAGCAAGTGATAATTATTTTTTGAGAATATTATAATTGTGAGCAAGATTCGAATCCAAATGTTTTTCATAAAAATATGCTGACTCTGAATATTCATTGCGAACGTAAAATATATTAATGTCCTTTATTGCATAAATATCGGAATGAAATACAAGAATCGAGAGAATCCGTTAACAAATAATGTTGCATCATTATTCTGGTTACCTATAGTTAACTATTTTATAGTAAATACATTTTCTTTTATGATTTGATGAGATCCACTTTGCATGGCCAAGGATTTACGATCTAAAGTTTTATATGGACTCTACCAATATATTTTTATTCAATCATAAATTTTTATTCAGGGTTGGCTTCTTTTATCCTTCCAAACGATCCATTCTAGTCGGACCAGGCAATGGAACAGGATTTACCCTATTTGACGTATACACTTTTTTAGAGGCAAACATCTTAGCAACACTTCTGTGACCGAATTAGAGCAAGACTCTTACTAACAACTACTAACAGGACTATTACTAACAACTACTAACAGGACTAACTGTCACTAACACTCCCTGTCCCAGTTTCAATACCTTCTAACGAAATACTTACAAACCGTTTGGTTGTGATTAACTTAATTACCATAACCTTTTCCAAAGACGTATAATTACTTATTGTAATTGCTGAACGCCTTAACCAATTAAGTAATTATGGATTGTGAGAAAATGATCTAAAAATATTTTTATTATCAATTTGTTGGTGCGGGTAAGGGATATAGTCAACCACGCTGGCCAAATGCGGATTAATAGATTTTATATTACGTTGAGAACATTATAATTAATTAATAAGTTATTGCGCTTGTAGTTGTTTGTAGAGAAGAGTATGTTAGTAACAAGAGTTAGAAATAAGTAGTAGAATAAATTGTATTAGTAAGTGCAATATGTAACTGTGAGGAGGAAAAGAAACTCCGTCAGAGTTCCTGACCGCTTCTTCTTCCAAAACCACACACGGTAGGGATTTTTTGAAGCGATGGCACAGGTTCTAGAAAAGTGTTTTAAAAAACCAACTTTGAATAAACTTCATTTCATTTTATTTAAAATTATTTCATTATTTCTGGCTGCAATTTCATAAAATAAACGAAATAATTCGTACTCTCAACGGGCATAGAAATCAAACAGTTGCCCCAATTAGCACTTGCACCCGGCGGTAGTTCGGGCGGACGGGACTCGGGCCGCCGAGACCAAGCTTTGGCTTAATTAGAACTTCGTTGTTCAGAAGTTGTTCGAAGCTTTGTTTCGAACTATTGTACAGAGCTTATTGCATCGGCGATTTAGTAGCAATAGCTTCTTTTTCTTTTTTCATCTTTCTTCTATCCTGGTCTAATATCCTTGGACAACGATGACCACTTATCATTAAATATAATTATAAAAACTTATAATATAATACACAAATGTATGAATAAATAAATGACCAATTAGACTAATTGAGCAATAACATCGTTTTTGTTGCGCCCTGCTGCACCACCTCATAACTGGCGCTACTGTCAATATTATGTCAATTCGCAAACTAATTCAAATAATATCGCTACAATTCGCAGCGCAATTTCGTGGCCATATAAGGTCGAACATACATTTTGTTTTCAACGCTTGACGCTGACGCGAATAGCACAGAGCGACTTCGCTTTCAGCGTTTCATCGTCCTCGGGTTTAAACGTATCATAAAAAATCGATCAGGTACTCAATTTGGATTATCACACCATACGAAATACGATAAAGTGTGTGACAACTTAAATTCACTATTAAATACAGCTATGTAAGATGTTAATTAAGAGATACCTCTGAGGGTAGCTTAAATCCTCCTTTGATAATATTTTCCCATTCGATCGTCCTCTAGCCCTTATTGTATCGGCATTTGTGCCGGTGTGGACCAACCTTTATTGTATTAATTGGATTTTGGTCCAAGGATATCTCGGGTCAATGATCCAACACTTTTTGTATTGAATTAGTATTAGCACGGTAATATAATTATGATACGGTGTATAAATATGATATTGTGGTATTAGTCTAAGCAACATTCCGCGACTACAATGTGTGATGGTTTGTTATTGTTATACAAGGTGATTTTTTAGTCACTTGATTTTTTAGTCATTGTGAATATCTACGAGAGATAATCACAATGTTAACACTCTTTGTATTATTATTGCATAGTTTCCCTTAAGACGGAGGTACTATGTAGCAAGTGGTGATTACGGCGGCCTTGTCATAAAGGTGAACAGTGCGAAAAAATCTTATTAAAATAAAAAATAGGCCTACATAATATTTATAGGCACTGTTAATGTTATCTAATGTTGTTAATGTTAACTTTCCATGAGCGAGGCGAGGGCAGGTTTACGAGTAGATAAATAAATAAACTTTAAACTAAAATAAATTATGTAGGTACGCCTGAGCCCTTTGCCATTAACGAATCCGATACGACTCTATAATAAAATTACATGTATTCCTATTTCAAAATATCGTACAATTCACAAGTAGGTCGGCCACGGCCACCGTTTGTTGCTGACGAAGGTAAACTAAGATTCGTATTAATTAGGGTTGCTACTCATTGCTATTTATTTTAATCATTGTTTATTTTACTGTTTTTATTTTCATTTACAAAATGGCGGTTTGTTGAAGTAAGCTTAATATCAACAAATTGACATATTGAGCGATGTGAGTTTAATAATGAGTTTTATTTATGTGCGATAATGAATTAACAATGAAAATATAGTATCTGTTGTACTTTTTACATTATCTAGAAAATGTAGTAAAATTGACAGAAATATGGGTTCAACCCATTAATGGTCTACATCTGACACCGACCACACAGCCAATAGACTCCTAATAACAGGCGAATGGTTTCAAACAACACATCTGGCTTATTGTACTGATATAAATTCGTGCCGTCTCATTCTTTCCCGTTGCTTAAATTAATCTATTTCTTTCAAACGTTTCGTGAGGCCTTGAATTAGCCAATCACAGCTAATTCAAGCCAGTCACCCCGCTTCGTCTTACCTCAGCTAGTTGTCTGAATGTTTTCCATATGGAAAATCAAACATTAGGAGTCTATTGGCTGTGTGGTCGGTGACATCTTTGCATGGGCTTTCCTTAACAGTGAGGAGGCTTAGAGCATATTCCCCACCGTGCTCCAGTGCGGATTGGTGGAGGGGTTAGTGGCAACCCAAGTATCAGAAGTGCCGCCCGAAGGCCTCCGACATGGCTTAATTCTGACGATACCGAGAGCGACCGACGGCTTTACGTGCTATGAGCGCTGTAGAACTGAGACATAGTACAGTACTCCATAATAAATTAAATGTGGCAACCCTAAAATTAATAAACCATGGGTAGCTCGGTAGTCAGTTAATAGACATACTGCCAAACAAAGTTTGAATAAAGGTAGCGGTCGAATAAATGTATTTCATTTCGTATTTACTTTCAAATGTACTCGTATTCCATTTTTTTTTGTACTCACCCAACCTCGCTTCGCGTCGGGAAACTTCTTTTGTTTCCATTATTAACGAGATTCCTAGATTAGCGTGAACAAAAGCACAGACAAAATGTATTTAATTAGTCATTTGGAATTGCGTGGAACCTAGGTACATATTTTATGAGGTAAAGACTTGGTAAAGACGTACCTACCTACATGGACGGTGACGACCACTTTTTATAAAGTACCGTCCAATGTCGACAACAGCGACGACTAGTGACAGTCGTTGTCGCTACTGTACGTACCTATAATAGCATAATACATATTTTTGATGTTAGAGAATGCCGTTAGAATTAACTGGCGTTACTACTGATTTGTAACGTGACATAAATTTTATTGTGGTCTTTAAAGTAGAAACAAACAAATAAATTTGCCACAACGCAGCACCAAGAAGTCGCAGCGGGCCACCGAATCGAATTCTCTCTACGCTACAAGCGTCGAGTCGAACGTTCATAATCTTACAAGTAAAAAAGCCGACTTCAAAATAATTCAAATTTAAGATTTATATCTATGGCTTAGAATAATTATACTATAGAAACGAAGTCCGCGCGGCCGTTTTGAAGCACCTCATTTGGAGCCGGAAATGGCTCCAAACACCGGGCAGCTCATGTCAACGCACGTCAACGTGTCTCGCGAAAAAAAAGGATTACGACGATTTGTCCAGTTAAATTGTGTCACAAAATATCTGAAAAGCTATTTATGTATTAATGCTAAAAACATATGATTATCCGCAGCCGAATCATTCCCCGCTTTCGGGAAAGTTTCGGTTTAGTGCTTCACTTTAGACAGAACGTTTGTATGAAGACTGTCTTTCTATAGTGTTATTATTCTAAGATCTATGGTTTTCTCATGGGTGCCATTGTCAAAACTGGACCAAATTGAAAGGGGACCACACGGGAAGCATCAGCTTTCACATCACCATCATCAAGCATCAGGTTCACCCAGTCGAAAGTAACAAACATAAAAAATACTGTCGAATTGAGAACCTTCTCCATTTTTTGAAGTCGGTTAAAAATTAAATTACTTTAACACATTAGGCTGCGTGGTCATGATTTATAAGGCGAGCGAGAGGAGCGTTTGAGAGGCCGTGTACTAGATTGCAGGGTTGTACGTTCAGGGGTCACTGCGACCAAATGAAGATGTTAATAAGGGTCTCGTCGGCTCACGCACATTTTTTATTGCCGCATTTGTATCACGCACATTTTGTCTGATCCAATTTATTTTGGTTCACCTCTGTTTGCCTTTGCGATTTGAGATCCGCAGAATTCAAGTATTTATGCTGTTCAATCTACTAGTAACCCCTCTCGCATCGGGTCGGAAAATATAGTTTTTTCTTGTAGGTATATTATTTTTTAACCGACTTCAAAATAGAAGGAGGTTCTATGTATGTTCAACGCCTATTTTTTTTTGGGGTTTCCTATTTCAAAGGGTGGTGTTTGTCATGTGGTTAAGTTACACATAAGCAAAATCTGAAGAGAAGTGTTTGAAATAATAATGTGTATTCAATTGACTTCGACATTTTTGTCTCATTACTTGGCGATGTTGAAGTCGGTTTTTTGTTTTGTTAAAGTTATCTATAATACCTATAAGTAGCGTGGAGGCGGTGGAATCTTTGTGTCAGGACTCATTATTCTCGTTGCATATATCCGTAACATTGTTGTTACTGACGTCCTTTGACCACGGTGATTACTTATCATTAGGTGGTTCGTCGTGTTTCTCGGCTATTAACATATAAAAAGATCACAATCACTGATAATCTCGTCAGCCGTCAGTAACACGTTGTAGACTCCTCGAACACTTTCAAAAAGCGCTGGAGTTCCAATTACTTCTCTTATCGAATGCCAGGCTCTGACACGTACAACTGACTGAAATAAACGATACTATAAGTATAACATACGTGGCCTACCTATTTATACCTATTCGGGCACGAGTTTCGCAAACTGAAGCGAGGAGCCAGTTAGTAAAATAATATTAGATAATCGAATAGTGCCTATATGTTTGTCTCGCTGGCACAAGGACGTCCTCTTGCACTGACGTTTACTTACAAGTTCCGTATGTTTTATGATAGCAAACGTAATAAGAATCCGCTGAGCACAAAGGAACTCATATTGCAGTTATATTTTCAGGGTTACGTAGATTTCGTTCAAACAACTACAAGCGAATGTGCTTTGTTTGCTTCGTGATTTGATTTAGGCTTGCAGTACAATAAGAACGAGATAGATACTTTCGGCGAATCATCCAAGGGAAGATCCAAGGCCGCTGAAAACCTGGCAGAAGACGCACCTCCTGGTTAAAAAACCTAAGGAATTGGTTCAGGATGAGCACAAGATCCCTCTTCCGCGCAGCAATATCTAAAGTGAAAATAGCCATAATGATAGCCAACCTCCGGCAGGAGACGGCACTATAAGAAGAAGAAGATACTTTCGGCCATCTGATTTCGTGATTCGATTATGCGAGGGATATGTTAGAACCAAAGGTTTAAAACCTACATGTAAAAAAAAGTAGATATGATATTAACGCCCAAAAGCGGCACAGTTAAATTTGGCTAATTGGCTTACTTTTCATGTAGCTGTGTCGTTCTGTCTCATACGTTTCGTAATTATCTATCTCATCTATAGTGACAAACAAATGTCATCGGAGTGCGTCCAATAGTAAAACTCGCGTTTAATGAACGTACAGCATCTATGTACGTACACAACGTTGTATATAGGTATGTCGGCACGTCTTATGTACGGCAAACTCCGATCCGATCAAAAATTCATAACAAAACAAATCTCATAGTGATCACTCGATAAAGACAAAACAATTTCAATACCAATTATGTATATCACAAGATTGTGTACAACATAACTTGGGATAAGAAATTATTTCTGTCATGTGCCCTCCGTAAAGATAAGCTTGCGAATACTTTTTCAAACTTATTGGTAACAAACTTGCCTTATAACTCTCTTACGCGAGTCCTTAGAAGTTTCGCAGGCATGTGTTTACAAGGTTATTGGGGATTTTGTTACAGATTTATTAAAAATAACATTTTTCGTGAGCAGATGGGCAAAATTTTATCATGATTACAGATTACAATATCATCTGGAGGCACGGAAGTGTCCCCGCCAAGATGATGTAATCTATAATCATGACTACATATTGCCCATTTCTGAGCGTGCTTAACAACCTTTTAATTTCGTATAGGTAGTGGGTGTGAGCTAACTGGTTTGAACCTTGGACTCCCGAACCAAGGGGCCCGGGTTCAAATCCTGCACGCACATAATAAAAAAATGTGCGTATTAGAATTTGAATATCAATTGCTTATCGGTGAAGGAAATCATCGTGAGGCAACCTGCAATCCTGAGAATTTTTCATAATGTTCTCAAATGCCTTTACTCCTCACATTGCGAGAGGAGATCCGAGCCCAGCAGTGGGGCAGTTTTGAGTTGTGATGATGTCTTTGTAATATATTTTTAATCAAATAATATTTTAATTAGTATCAAACAGCTTCACAAATTCGTCCCTTTTTAATAGCGAGACGAGTCGTTATTCTCATAATGGAACTGTGAAGAGCGACCGCTATTTTAATCAGCCATTAGCATAGAAATTAATTTTAAGAGACACTTGTTCTGTAATTCTAGAGAAACCACTGCTAATTGATAACCTTAATAAGATATTTTGTGCTAATTATATTTAAGTGTTTGAAATATTTGGTAGGTAATGAGAAATGTCAGAGGATTTTCAACAATTTGTGATTAAATAAAATAACGTTGAGTACGTAAATAAATTATGTAATTTGTTTTTTATGGAATTAATGTAGCAAATTAGCATGCAGCACCACTTCCGCTGTGACCGACTTAGAACAAGAGTCAAGAAACGCAAAGCTCAAAACGCTCTGCACTGCATGCGTCGGCGTTGAGCGTTAAAAATAAACGTATGTGTTCGACATTATCGGACCACGAAATTGCACTGTAAATTGTAGAAATTGTACTTCGTTGTATGCGGAGTGAAATTGATATTTACATAACTCTTGTAGCGTTAAATAGCCTCTAGCGGGGCGTGTTTGAGACCCAGTAATAAATGTTAAAGAACCAGCGCCTCTGTTCCTCTAACTCGCGTAAAATTATACAATGATTGGAAGTCGCCCAAAACGAGACAAATAAGTACTAAATTATTCAAACACACTGACTGTCTCGAGTGTCTCGTAACTTTAGGCTCAGTGTAACTTTGATCAACTTCGCGAGGTAGTGTAATCAAAGCATAGATAGACAAAAATGGTAGCTATTACAGTAGTTCTTTTATTTCCTTTTTCTTCTTTTTGAAGTGAAAACATCTGTAGTATCGTTGGGATTTGAAATTCGATGAAACGGAAATGACGCGCAAATGAAATCAAACGGAAGCGAAAAAGAGACAGACAGATTTTAACATGGGAGAAAATGAGATGGGAAGCATAGGCAAAATGGCGGCTTACGTAAGCAAAGCAAAACATCAATATTTGAACTGACAGTATTAGTTTTTTTAAGTTTCACTTCTAGCACGTGAGAATTGCACACATTTTTTCTCTGTCTTTTCTTCTCTCTTCATTTTTGGCCGATAACGCATCGGTAATGCCTCATGTCTATGGCTTGTATTTATCTTTTATTTACTCAAATAAGTAGGTAGCCTACTAGCGAACACGGAAAACAAAGTAACATTGTGCGGTCAACATGAAATCGAGATTACAGCAGTGGTTTCAGTGTAATTGGAAGTACTTCGGAGGCGGGGAGGTGAAGACCGGTCCTGAACAAACGGACTTTGGAGGGCGGTTATAGAAGTACTCAGGTGTAATGGTCACGCGGCACGCAACACAGGGCCAGACTTGGACGGAAAAATATTTTTTAAAGTGAAACTTTTATTTATTTATGATCTGTATGTATTTATTCCCTACTAGCTGACCCGGCGAGTGTTGTCCTACAACTTATGTATATTATTTTTATCACGGGTTCTAAGCAATGTATTATTAAGAAGCATGTAAGCAAAAATTTAATATAAACGCCTTGTACAACATATTCCAGGGCAGTTTATATAAATATTTGCAAGTAAATAAAATAATATAACAACAATCATTTTTTGCTTGAATACCGCCGTCTATTGCGGGCTTTTATTTTAGCCGTACCATGTTCCATTGACTAAGTTATTAAATACATACTTAGTTCGGTATTTATTATTTGTAAGATGGCGTGGCATCGTGATGCGAGTTATATCATCCCCAAAAATACCCACATGATGACTACGACCGTCCTGTCAAGAACTCATCGACTATTTTTTATTAACAAATGCAGAATAAAAATCTATTTCTTTCCACTTTTTATCCATTTAATTTTTTTTATTATTAAATAAGGTACCTACTGACATTATAATACATTCTCAAAAAGTATTCCTCGAACGAATGTGTGCACCCATATCTCTCGTGCCCCTTATAACTGACTAAAGAAGTTTTCCGTCAAGAGCCAGTCCGGCTCTGTATTCCAGTTACATCGTAATTCATATGTCTACTGTAGGGCTGTCACGTACGACTCGCTCCTCGTTTATTATTTACTGTAACAAATAACCTAGCATGAGGTCATGAGGCTCGTTTCTGTTGAAATTTGGGAATTGCGTTTAAAATTTGTGTGCAACTTGTGCCTTTTATAACCGAACAGAAAGACGTTACAATTTTGTTATGTTTAAAATTTGTGTTAGTACAGAATACGAAACAAACTATACTCTACTTTTGTGTATAGATTTGAAGATAACCAACTTTTGAAGAGTATTTTATTATTGTGAGCATATTTATTTTTACCGTTTTTCATTCTTTTATTGTTGTTTTTGACTTATGAAATAATAACTTGAATTCAATTAGATAAATAATAAAAAACAAATGGTTGTCTGTAAAGTAAATTTTAAAGATATTACGTGGTAACGTCATAAATAAGGGAATAAGAGATAGATGAGTTGCAAGTCGAACGTTTAGATCATCCGGGGTCATCAATATATGATAAATATGTGTTATGTATGTACACTTGTCAAAGTATATACGAGTATACTTTACGTAAAATAAAGAGTTCAACAGAAACGAATTCGAGAGGTGGATTTTGTAATAAAGCAACCGACCCTTAAAGGGTAAAATGGGTATACATAAAATTGATTAAACTACTGATAAAATAAAACAGTTGTTTCGAGCAGACGATTTGTAAACGAAAGAGCTCTGTTTTCCGAAGCGAAAGGAGAGTGGGTCTGGGTCATGAGTCCTTTCAAACGACAATAAAACTGTTTCTTCAAAATGATTATCACATTAGGACGGGCACGCACTTTAGCATAATAATTGTCATACCAACAAAATTCAAACACAGAAAATACAAATATCCGAGAGTTTTGTGAGCGTAAAGGAACCCTTGCCAGCCATGCGTGGCGGGAGTGTGAATTGGGTTGTTGATATTCTCAGGCGGCTAAGTGTAAAAACTTACAAAGGTCCAGCTTAGCTAAATGAAATGATGTTTTTTATGGAAATGAGGTAGCAAACGAGCTACACGAATAAAGCAGCAAGCAGCACCACCTTCCGCTGCTGTCCATGACAACTTTGACCGACACAACAAGACTCACATCGGGACTAGAATCTTTAGTCCAGTTAGTAAACTGTGTTCGACCGTTAGTTGGTTAGTAAGTACGTTAGTAGATATAAGGGCAGGGACTATAAGTTAAGTTATTCCAGTTAATCAAGTTAAGTAATTCAAGTTAAGTTAGTCAAATTAAGTAAGTTCAACAACTAACTAACTTTGAACTGACAAGCAAGTGACAGAGCAACTAACAAGTTGTTTTTTTACTTATATTAAAGTTCAAATCTTTGCTAGATATTGCCAGGGATGCCAAGTTTCAACTATTTCATCACTTTTTCCTATTGTATGAAAAGAAGCATTCTGTAATAATAGTTGGCTACGTTGACGCAGCCTTAGTTAGATCTCTCGAGTGCCTCACAATGAGGCAATTTTCCAGGAAAACGCCGACTGACTAATCCGTCCCTCCTCGACAATTTCAAATAAAATACCTCGGCCGAGTCTTGCAATGTGGTTAATTTTTTTTATCGGAAGTTGAATTTTGGCAAGAATATCGTTTTGAATCAGTTTTAGCGGAATGTGGAGTAGGGTTTTTGACGACTTCGTAGTTACTGAGTTAATCAGTCCTTCTATACCTACATGTAATAAAACTATAACTGACCGAGTAGATGATATAAAAACTATTGTTGTTGGTACGAAACATTGATTTTTAATATTTTTCGTAAATATGCATGTATTAAGTATACCTATTAATCATTTGGAAGAAATTATCAGACGGAACAGAAAGTGAAAACTGCACCAAATTCCGTTGCGTAGTAAGATCTAAGCGTACAGACGAGAAAAGCGACTTTGTTTTATTCTATGTAAAGGAGATAAAACAAATCATTTTTGGAGGTAGATATTTTCTTTCTCTTTGACGCGATAATGATACCGAGTCTTTGATCTGAATCCTTACCAGTGGGGACAGGTCAAATTGAATTCTTCAAAGGAGACAATAATTGTTTTAATAATAAAGGCTTATTTTGAGTAACCACACAATTATCCCGTTTCATTGATGGTACTTCTATTTGTTTATTGACTTCCAAAAGGAAGTTCTATGTGTGTGTACAATTTCCAGGGCGAGTACCAAATGAAATAACGGTTGGTCTTGACGATCGTATATTTCAGAAAAACACTGACAGGTCGGCACAACCTACTACACAATTACCTACCTACAACACTCCTTAACGCTGAACAATTCTCGAGTGAGGGTTTACTAGTTATAAATAAAGAAAGTATTTCATAGAGTCTTTACTTTGGACTGTTACTTGATTTAATTATTATTTTTGGGCGAATTAATAGTCACATTTATGATATTTACAATTGGATTATGGCAACTAACCATGACTCCTTTAACGCAACAGTCTCTGAAGTCCTTAAGATGTTTCGTTTCAAAAATAAGATACAATTTGAAGATAACATTTTTTAAGAAGTACAAAATAACGTTCATTCTTCCATTCACCTTATTTTTTTACATAAGATTAGTTAACGCTTGACAACAATCCCACATGATGGTAAGTGGCGATGAAGTCCAAGATGTTGGACGGACTAATTTATTCAAAGCTGTTTTTTGTAATATTAATATTTTTTTTCTTCTATTTTCTCATCATTTCTTCATTTCATCACATTTTGTCATTGGTATATTCGTTCATAACCTCCCAATACGACGGAGGATCTACATCTTCGAAATTATCAGATGTAGCTTCTAGAGCATTTTCAACAAAGTTGTTGCCAATCTGTATTGGTATTTCCAGTACATAATTTTTATGTGGAAAAGGAAGATGTACTGCTATGGCGACATAATAATCCCTTGAAAAAATCTTAGAAAACTCAGCTGTCTCTCGATCTGAAGGTACATTTATTTCTACTAAAATTTCCCGTGTTTTTCCACTTTGTATCGCACCTATTTTTGAGTGAGTTTCAGGTATATCGCTTTCATTTTTCATTACTTCTAATTTCTCCATATAAAATTTATAAATTTCAATTAATTTCGTTTCAACGCCTTTTATATCCAAATTAGTGTCATTCACGACTTCATAAATCAATGTAATTTTGTCACCGGCTTTGAGAACGGAGTTCAGAATATTTGCTTTTACTTTGATAATACGAGACTTACTTGTGAATAGTTGTGACAACTTTTTTTGTCCTCCATGTATAATTGGAATTGTCGGTAACCTTGGAATAATGCATGGAATAACAGTTATTTCTTTCTTAAAGCTTTTAGTGAAGTTCATGAAGCCTGATCTATTGAATTTGATTCTTACATAATATGTAATAGTACATTTTGCGTCGTACATAGGTTCCGATCTTTTGTAAGCTAACGTGGGTGGCACATTACGCGGGATCTCAAATCTAAAGGGAGTTTCGTATGATCCAACACCAACCGCGATATTGTTACCTTTATCTTCTGATATTATGTTATCTATATCAATGTATACTTCCTTATCATAGTAGTGCACTACACTCTTAGTGTTTTCGTTGGTTGCCACATGTACTTTCCCCAAGCCTTTTAAGGATACAGTAACTTTACTGAAAACAGTTTCTTCATCAACTGCATATTTTATGACTCCTGATACGACAGTTCCCGTCGTTCCAAGAAACACTCCATTTGCTGGTTTACACAGATTAATTTCACAACCTATACCCATTTTTACTTATATTATTTTTAAGATAAAGTCCACATGTGAGTCACAAAGAATGTTTTTATAACAACTGTTTTTATACGTTTTTTATCTCACTGATAATATTGTGATAACGAGTGTATCATTCTATGATATAAAAGAAATATTATGTATGTGTGTAAGTTTTTTAACGCGGCTCATAGCTCTACACTAGGATTTCCTAACGTTACCTACGTTAAGCCGATTGTTTTCTAGTTACCAGTAACGAGTGTTAAAGTTGTTCCTTAGAATCGTTCTACTATCCGTAAGCAAAACGATTAGTATTTGGTATTAATGGTAATAGCATTGCAAAATTACGGAAGTAGGTGATAATTATATCTATAGGTACAAATAAATACAATTGAAGTGTCTGTGTGTGTGTGTTTCTCAAGTGCTTATAGTTATTTACACGATACTAAAATAAAAAGTTTATCTATCTGTCTATCTTTCTGTTTGTCTACGTTAATCTCTGGAATGGCTGATCCGATTGTAATGGAACTTTCACTGGTAGGTTGTAAGGCAATGTTTTATCCAGGCTGCTTTCATGTCCCGGAATTGCCACGGAATCGGGATTAATGCCGGAAAAGCTTCCACGCGAACGAAGTCGTGGACACAGCTAGTGTGATTTATCGTTATCGCGGCTATAATCACAATAGTTGCATTGATAACTTGGAAATGACTTATCTAAATATCGATTCATGTTGAGTCATAAGATAATGATATTTTACATAGGTACGTATATATTTCATTTTATAAATACATAGTTACTACCTACTAACGAACTAAACAATTAATGTTCTAATAACCTCTGCTAACTGGACTAATCATCCTAGCCCCGACTTAAGTCTTGTTCTGAGTCGGTCATTGGAGGCAATGGCTTAGTTCCTTAGAAAAGTGAATTATAGTCTCTAAGTTTCCGCTTTTATGGAGTGAAAGTACATAAATATGTTAATAAAAGCAATAATAAGTACATATCTTTTACCTCAAATGGACTCAGAGAATGATATTCAGGTTATATTCCTATTAAAATTCCATTTGGGCGTTGAAAGGTCTGATCTTTGTTGAATCCGTGAAGGCCGATCTATTTGAATACGTTTTTATTGCCTAATCCCTACTCCGACCCTTGCCCATTCAGATATCAATGCTAATATATCTTTGATTTGTGTGATTAAATGATTTTAAATTAAAATTTGCGTCACGTTTGCGTTTCGTTATGCGTAAAACAATTGACAACTTCAAGCAGAAAAGCCGTTAAGGTCCAGACCACTTGTAAATCATCCCTTAGGGCCACAAAGACACACCACATCAACGACGAAGACTTACGTAAGGTCTCGAGCGTCCAAGGTTGTTACACAGTCATCAATTTGTACGGCTACAGCAAGAAGGTCAGTGTCAATAGTCTCATAACAATCTTCCAAGGCACGTTTCCGAGCCTCCACTTTAAATATGACGCCGACGAGGGCTATCCACGCGGGAACAATGCCGCTTGGACTGCATAATTGACCAATTCTGCAATTTCAGCTTCTTTCTTACTAGAAGGCAAGGTTATAAAGATATGATTATGATACGTGTATGCGATGGCCACGGCGTATCAACCCATTTTTTTAGGCTGAGATGTATAGACGATACTTAGCATTAGCTCAGACTTTACTCTGACTTAAGACACCGTTCGTATTTAGAAAGCGATCTTTGACTTGGCTGAGTACGAGCTGAGTAACCAAAAACTTTGTCTATTATCCGAACCAAAATAATGGTCCCAAATGAACCTTGATATTAGTCGGTTTCTAAGACATTTAAATTTTTCGTATTACAAACAGATAGATGACAGCAATCAATTATGGCATTAGCGGTTTTATCTTATGCTCAGCGTGACATGACATGACTATAAATACCAAATCGCAGTCTTTGCAAAGTCAAGTTTTTCGTAAGTAAAGTGTGAGCTAAGGCTAAGTATCGTCTATGCATCTCAGCCCTAATGTGTTCTATATGCTAATTCTGTAACCCTTCATGGGTCGTGATGATGAGTCAAATCGTGATGAGGTGTCCACTGGTGCTGAACAATCCCAAGTAAATACTATTAATGATTTAGTCTTTTATACATTTTATTTCACCCAAACTTCCGTTTCTTTTTCTGATTTCGTTGCCAGCTTTACCACAATTCATATAAACGCAAAGAAGAAATTCTAGGGTAAGATTAACTCAATTTGGCGGATTAGGTTTGTCGAAATAACGAGATAAAGCCGCTTAGACATTTTTTATTATTTTCCTGAGACAAGACTCTCGGATACTCTGTCTCCGTGGTCTGTATACACCTCAATTACGCACGCCTACAGGCGAAATTAACTTTGTCCAAAACCATTTTTGTATCCTCTCAACAGTGCGTGGGACTGATATGTTTTTTATCTGTCTCCGACACGTTTTTCTGGCTGAAAACATCAGTTTTGCCTTTGATGTTATTGATGACTATGGGGCTATGGCATCAGATGATTAGTCTGCTGATTGTCGGCTGTTAACATAAAAAGGAACGAGTATTTCGGATATTAAGCTGTATTTTCAACGAGCTAGGTATTATATTTCGCTGTGTATTTTAAAGAAAATAGTATTTGGACTTGAG
This sequence comes from Ochlodes sylvanus, assembly GCA_905404295.2. Lineage (NCBI taxonomy): Eukaryota > Metazoa > Arthropoda > Insecta > Lepidoptera > Hesperiidae > Ochlodes > Ochlodes sylvanus. Next base: position 12,323,903 of record FR990132.1, on the reverse strand, counting down.
TTTGTTGAACCATAAGAGGCCCTGTCCTGTGTTAAAATTTCTCCTTTGGAGTTTTTTGCCGTTTCTTCCGAGGCTTCAAGGTAGAATTAAATTGAATTGACGGCGTAGTTTGACTTTCCAAAATTGTAAAAATGTTACCGAAATTATCATGAAAGTGATTAGTGACTTTTGCACATTTCACTGTGTTTTCAGTACTTCCGTGCTTCCGGTATGTCATATTATGCATCAATATTTCGAAATACATACTTGAAAATTCCTTATCACCGCAGATTTCGCAAAATAATGTTACTAGATTACTCCGAATAAAGTTTTCCAATTCAATAACATATGAAATCATACCCAACTTACTTAATAAACTTTGACTACGATTTACATAAAAGATACTTACTGTTGTGAATGCATATTGTTTTTGTTTATAAAGCCCACAATGTGGTAATTTTTATATATTTATTGCCATAGTGAATCCTAAGTTATTACAACTGTACCTGTTCGCAACAAAAGCGAGTTCCCATTGTTAGGATGCAGCGCCACCTCGCGGCGGTAATGGGATGTCTCACCTACTGACCTTTTACACTCGGAAGAGCACGGCAGAGCAGCTTGCTCTGAAATATTGCTTTAATGGTTCTCATTTCTATGAGCCGCGTGGTGAGGTGAGTACTTTGTAAATACATTATTGTATCGTGTTAAATTATTTATATATTTTATTTATTTATTCACTTTATTGTCTAACCAAAATATGTATGCTAAAAACAATATTAAAAAGGCTATACAACACAAAAGCCGGCCTTATTTCCTGCAGGCAACTCGAAGTTTTCGAAAAGGGTAAAGATACATAGTACACACAAAGTTAAGTACTCGTATGTTTCCTATATACAAGTACTTGTAGTGATAAGTACTTGTATGTTTCCTACATACAAGTACTTATCACTTGAAGATACTATTATAAGCTGTGAGGGACTTAAGTGTATTGGAGGAAAAGTTACATAAATAAAAGAAGGAACAGTCTTGAGCCTAGGAAGTAAGTCAGTGGTTACTATAATACAGGAAGTTAGGATATAAAAATACAAATCTATTATATATAAAAAAGGAGAAGCTGACTAACTGACTGATTGACTGACATATCAACGCAGGGCCTAAACTATAAGGGTTAGAAACTTGAAATTTTGCACAGGGGTTCCTTTTAGTTATAACGTAGGGCGGCACTAAGAAAGGATTTTTGAAAATTCACCCCCTATGGGGTAAAACGGGGGTGCAAAGTTAGTATGAAAGTTGTCTTGGTATGATAGTGCCTTAGTAATCTTTGTCCTATTTAAATATTTAGTTTCAAAATGCCACAGGGACGACCGTATTAAATTAATACGGATCTAAGAATGTAAATAGTACGCCAACTTGGCCCAACCTCAATGCAAATGTACGCTTAAAAGCACATTTGCATTACTTTGACCCGTTGATTAAGGTGAAATCGACTCTCGTAACTCGTTATATGGTAGAAATTGCTTAGTTTACTGAGCTCTGAATTCTGGGACGTGGTTTAAGAAGCGCGCTAAGATACGTAGGACGATAATACGGCCCATGTACTTGCGTAATGGACCGTATTCAGAGATGTAAGATGCTATTGATTTGCCAATTAAATATTAACTACAAGGGATCGGCGGTGCTGGTTAGTATTTTAATAATAAATGTGAAAGTAACTCTGTTTGCTACGTTTTCACACTTACTTTGCTACAAAGATTTAGATGAATTTTCGTATGATGGTGTTAGATCCTGGAACGGATATGTGATAGTTTTTATCCCGAGAATACGTTCTCTGGGGATAATTTTAATGGTAAATTTCCGACTCCAACGTTGGTGAAGCCTTGAACAAAGACTGGTGATAAATGAAGTAACTATTCCCGTGTCTAGTATATAGATATATTGTGTTATTTTGATCTGATAATATTTGATGATGTCTGGTGGTATCATAAGATAGACAGGTAAACCCTTTAATGCCAAACAACAAAAAAGACTTCTTTCATATCAAAATGGAACAAGGAATCACATTTTGAAAAATTTCGAATTTGGAACATAGTTATCAAAATGGAGCAACGAATCACATTTTGAAAAATTTGGAATTTGGAAAACGCATTTTTATCATAATTATAAGCACTATAGATTGCGTTACGGGCGCAATAACGGTATAACATGTGATACTGTATAAGTAATCAATCTTTCAAACGAAAGGAATAAATGTACCGAAGCGAACCAAGGTTTTAGTAAATAAAAAATTATAATAAGCGGTTACAAACTCATAGGTACCCGTGCAGTAGGATTTCCACTGTCACGGGTGCCATGGACAATACAAATAAGACGTCACTAGCACTCACGTCCTTAGAACATACATATATCCGTCGCACCCTGGACCCCTCGCTGTGCACCCAGGGTCACTCACTACCAACCAGGCTACGAGCTCGACAATAGTCTTCCTTAATCTGCCTTTGATGATAAGATCAATGACAGAAGCATCATTGATTTATTCCAAGCCTAAGCAGTGTTGATGTGAAGATGACATTTTTGCTCAACTCAGCTGATTTATGACGCAGTTATTGAGAAACCCGACAAGGGGTTTTGATCGAGAGATACTTTAGATATTCTTCAGAAGAAAAGATTCTTGGTATCGCGTGAAATGTTGGTTCGAAGATTCGATCTCAGATACAGAAGGTGCTGACAGGCGTTTTGCTATTATGAATTTTTGATATTTCGAAATTGGTTGTACCGTTTCGCCGCCAAGAGAATACCTTCCTGATGTCTTTTAAATTGGTTTTTATGCAACGTGTTTCCATCCATTCCATTTCAGCGTTTTTGTTAGATTAATCGAATTAATCTTTATTTTTTATTTACTTATAACATGTAAAATTTGTTCAAGTTCATTTTATGCTATTATGATGCAAAAATGTCTTATTATCTTTTCTTTAATTAACGTCAGATTAAATATAAATAACGGCTACCTAAAAGATGGTGCGTGCATCACTGATCACCAATATCGGAAGCCAGATCACAAATCAAACGGTCAATAATCACCAATTCTTCATTGATGACTCCTCATGAGTATTTAAAATGCTTGAACTTATCTTCAAACATTCAGATTGTGAATTTAAACTAACAAATGACATTTTTACATAAAGGGTTTCTTAAGTGTGTATATTATGTCATATACAGCAGGAACCATTAATATGAACTACAAGTATTTCTGATAAAGGTGATTGAAAGATAAATTATTATCGGATACGAGTATGTTATTAAATCCGTTATAAATACAACAAGTGTCCAGCGGAACTTAGTGAACAACTAACGTTCATAAATATATTTAATAATTTTAAATATATCAATCATTTGCGATATATATGTAAAATAAATAAATAAAAAACAATATAAAAATCAATATGCACTGTGAAATTTATCTTCAGACGCCGTATAGCGGTTATGTTGGAGTTCGTGGTAATGTCATATCCGGAGTTATAAAATACACAGTTGAAGTTCCTATATTTATAACTGGAATATCTGCAGATTTAGAAGGTACTGGCACTTTAAAAATAGAACATCTTCAGAAAAAGGACGAGGAAGGAAATCCGGAGATAGAAATACGGAGGGAGACATATTTGGGCGTGAATATTATGAATCAATGTGACACGACTGCCCTTGATCCGGGTACGTACGAGATACCGTTCAGCGTACAGATACCACATGACATACCACCTTCGTTAAATTATCACAAAGTTAATGGGGTTTCGGAAAACGTAAGTTGTAATATTGTTTACCATGTACGAATAGTGATCCAAACACCTGGCATATTTTCAAGTGCCAGAGCGTTTCGAAAAGAAATTAGAATTATTGCAGGATTAGTTCCCAAATTACCAATGACACCTGTTATTCATGGTGGAGAAAAGAAATTGACGCAACTATTATCAAATAAGAAAAGCTATGTTAAGGTTAAGGCCAACATTTCTAACTCTGTATTGAGATGTGGAGAGAAGATACAGCTACAATATGAAGTGATAAATGACACTAATATTGTAATTAAAGAAATCAAAGTAAAGCTCGTCGAAGTTTATACTTTTAAGTGTGCAGAAGGAACAGAAGTAGTAATGCAAGAGAAAGTACCAGATACGGATACTAAAACTGAATCAGTAGAAAGTGGAGAAACACAAGAAATGTCTGTTGATATAAATATTCCCTTAGATCGAGCAACATTGGATTTTGCTAACATCGTGTCCAGAGAATATTTTGTATTCATCGTAGTAAAACTTCCGATGCCACATAGAAATTATGAACTGAAAATTCCAGTTCAAATTGGACATATTCCAGACGAAGGCGTCACGTCAGTTTGGGAAATCATGGAAGAATACCCATTGTCACTTCAGCCGACTACTTCTCAGAGCTATGTCGGTTAACCTCTTGTACTTAAAAAAAGTTTTAAAATGTTGGGTTTTATTTTCAAGAACACAAAAGAATTTACTTCCTTGTTGGCTCTTAAAACTCTGTATAATGCGCTTGTTCAAAGTAATATAGAATACTGTTCAATTGTATGGTACCCTGAATATCAAAATAATATCCAACGGCTTGAAAAGATTCAAAAAAAGTTTATCAAAAAATTATCTTACATAACCAAGACCCATAATTCTCTCAAAAATTATAGTGACCGACTGAGATATTTCGGACTTAACAAATTATACAGCCGAAAGCAAGGTCTTAGTATATTTTTTATATATAAATTACTTAACAAGCTAATTGACTGTCCATTCCTTCTAAGTAAAATAAATATAAATGTACCCAGGTTATCAGCTAGATTGAGTAAATATAAACCTTTTTATATTAATTTCAAAAAATCCAAATATGCATCCAACTCTCGCCTTAACCTCGCCATGAGGAGCTACAATGGAGAAGGCAAAAGGGTCAAAATATTACTATCAAATACACCTAAAATCCGAGCTTAGGTCATATACATTACATAACTTTTTATTTCACTTCAATACATGCAGTATTTCCGAAGTTATAAAGACGAGAAGTTTTTTGAATTTCCGCGCTTACGCTATGACGTCACGATTTAGTTCGGCCGCGAGCATAATACGGCGCACCTATAGAAAATATGGGTCTATGCAGTTCAAAAATCTATAACTTTCTTATTTCTATAGATACAGACTTGAAATTTTGCATAGATGTAGTAGATAGTATGTGAATTATATATGTTATTTTATTATTGATAACTAAGGTTTGCTCGCGGCTTTACTTGAGTTTAAATTAACATTTCGGTCAAAAATCCCTATCAACTACGCGCGACTACTGAATGATGACGTCATCGAGTAGTGACCGCCCGCCTGCGTTTTTAAAAAAACCAACGGCCGTAAATACGCACTTTGATCGTTAATATCTCAGCCATTTATTGAGATATGGAAAAAGTAAAAGCACAGTTTTTCTTGTAATTTTTTATAGATTTATTTGACGTGTAAAAAAAATTCGTTTGCCTGGTCCATTCTATCTTTCAGAACGTGGAGGCTGACATTTTTGCTGACTCTATCGGCAAATTTAAAAGAAAGGTCAATATAGCTCTGCTTAACACTGATTATCCATAGGTAGTTTTAGTTTCATATACTTTTAATAATATACACATTTATTTTGTTTATTAAGGATACTTTATTCTTAGTTTTTTAGTCATGCATGTTATACATATATTTTTTCTTATTTTTGGAACGAAGTTCCTTACGGCAGGCTTGGAGGGGATAGGTTTTGCTACGGCGACCGAACTGAAAAATATGTGATAGTAAAACCGTAAGAAAAAAAATGCGTGGAATAAAAGCGTTGAATGAGATGTGCGCATGCGCGAGCGAGTAGTGTATAATACCTTTCTCTTTCTCCCTGTTTCATTTCGTTCGCCGTTGCCTTCATTAGTTTTCATTTAATTTCAAATCGTCAAAACAATAATAAATATAGTAAATAAATATAGTAACAATGGCAAGTGAACCAACAAGTGACTTGAATGCAATTGACAGTGATAATAGTGGGAAATTATTCAGTGCAAAAGAATTAAATACGTAAGTATTAGTTTATTCTTTATTAATAAATATATATTTATAAATATAATATATTTTACATTGGTTAAGTAAGTGGAGTTTGCGAGATCTGTCAGAAAACGGAGAATGATTATGTCAATGTTGAGTTCCCGCGGAAAAAGTTATGAAAGTTGTCTTAAGTCGCGGAGTCTCTTCAAGTTGTTGATGAAGTTATAATAAATAAAATGTGATATCGCGGATAGAGCGAGTGGTTAAATCGTTAAAATCAACATTGAGTATCGCTGAGTAAATCAAATATGTCGTAAACGAAGTTTTGCGTAAATAACCAAAGTAAGAGCGTTTATACGGGACAGTAATCAGAGAATAAATGGTTCTTCATGTGTTGGTCCCGAATCCTGTATTTTATTTGAAATCCTAAGCTGAAGTCCTGACATGAAATAAGCCCACAACGGAGGTTATGTGAAGAATACCTACTTTCATGAAAATACATGCTAAACAGAGTAGAATCGACTGGAAAATCATACAAACACCCACACCCGGCCTACCTGACGCCGATATCAAAAGCTGGGATAAAGAATCCGTAAGAAACTAGCTACTGAGAAAGCTTGGATGTCAATATGAACTGGCAAGTAAGGCTGCGATGCTTTGAGATGACTATGAAGTACAAGATGTCATCTGGATATCATGGTATACAAGTATTAAGTGAGGATGTTACATGAGGTCAAAGAGAGCTGCTTATCTGAGAGTTACATTAGTCTGCATCACCTGTATCCAGGAGTCGCTATCCACAAGTCCACGCTGAAGGATTTGTCAGGTATGACCAAGTACTTATTCATTAGTTATGAAATAGAATAACATCAAAATAATAAAATGATAATCTAGACACAATGGAACTAAATTATCAAGAAAATGAGTTTTTGAAGTTAAATATTGAGTTCTAATTATGACATTGATAAAGTTAATAACTTTTTGGTAATTTTGTGGTAATATGGTACTAGGAGTATAACATTTGAAGTACCTACCCATCTTTGGTTTTATCACACAGGGTTTACTGGTGATATAGGTAGTCTAGATACTTAGAGACGGTCACATAATTAATTATTGACAGTTACAGTTAAATGGTTAGTTAATAGTTAAAAAGAAAATAGGGTTGTAACATATGGAGTTATTTATGATATGGCTTAGTAAGTTAGCCAGACTGATTGATGATTAATTCACTGTAATGAGATTTCTTTTGTTTTTGAAATTTTAATAAAATTCAGCCATCTTGTCGAACGTAACTCATTGAAATTATTATTTGATCATTGTTATTTTTGTACAATGCATAGCCCTTATAAGACACTAGAGAGAGGTGCTCAGTTCTGTTATTGGAGAGTGCCAATGGACAGTTGTATGGGGATGGACGATATATATGAGAGCTATGTATACAGGTTAGATGTAATTATTCTTAGTCTTGTTTTAAGAGACTTTTAATTGAGTGACGTTCGATGAGCCTATTCGTTTTGGAAAAGTTTACTCATTTTGAGAAAAGCCAACTTGTTTGAGAAAAGCTAACTTATTTTGAGAATAAATGAATTGTTTTGGAAAAACTTAATTAAACATTATTTGAGTAAAATTGTTAAAAAATAGAACAATCAGATAGTGATACATCTTATACTCCCTCTGTAACTTTCACAGAATCATCAATATCTTTTCAAATGGAGTCTTCTTCAGATTGTAGTGATGATACAGGATGACAAAAGACGAGAAAATTTAAATGCCTTAGAGTGTACCTTGAATAAAATTAAAAAAAGCCCCCGTTCTTATATTGGCAATCCTTTAACTTGTTATTATTTAGTTAACTTGATTCAAGAACAGACAAATATACCATTTAACCATATTTTTACTATAGCTTGTGATTTGATTAATATACAAGATTCTCTAATTAAATAAAACACAAATGAAATTTATGCATTTTTATTTTCTATTCTATACTTTTATATAACAATGGATACACATGGGTTTTATATTATTGTTTTATATATTATATTTTATATTATTTCCTAAAATAATGAGTTTCCTAAATACTTTCTTGTACTTAAATAAAAACTAATCAGCAAAATTTAAGAGAAAAATCAAGAAAACCTATATAAAATTGAGCACGATTTTTTTGCAATTTGTGTCGATTCTACATTAGCCGAAGGAACTTCGTTCCTACCTGGTGTCCCACGACACCACATCATTTTTTTTTAGTTTCATTACTTTTATTCTTTGTTCAAAGTCTCCAGGCTGACTGACTGTGACTTTTAGTTAAGTAAATGCTGTGCATGCCTATAATTTAAGTGCATAAAAGAGAATGTTTTAGTGTATTACTATAGATTGTATTCGCTTATGTACCTAGTTGGTGTGCCTTAAATAAATAAACCTCCTTCGTCTATGAATTTCATCATTTCGAATGCAATTACGCTAAGCGAGTTTCAACTTGTGCATTAGACCAACAGTGAAGCACCACGTTTCGGAGCCGTATGTCACTCACATCATTGAATATACCTTGTTGCTAATTAAATCTGATGAACCTTTTATAAGCAGGTGATTGTAATGACGATATCAGACCAGTTCGTTGACGTGAAGTTAGGCGTTAACCCATTAAACACTGAAGGAATCTGGTCCTCTTGATTTAGAAGCCCTGGAAAATTACAGGTGCATACGGGATTCGAGCCCAGGTTTTCCTGTCCAGGAGGGCCGTATTCCTCTAAACGTATTCGAACCATTTGCCTTGCCTATAACTGCTTATTTGGAGATGTTTGATAATTTGGTTAATTACAACGACAAAGAATTATTAAAATTATTATTTTTATTACATAACATAAAGATAATAAGAACTATTTTTTGTCATAATCATTAAAAATATACATAAAAAAACAGTTTCCGTATGTTTTCATTTTATTATTGACAACTTTTCTCTGCGAATTACAGGCGAGTTTTTCACGAGAATTCAAAGTAAGCATGAAATGCATAATAAATCTACGTTAAAACTTACTGGATAAAAATTACGAGAATTTTATGGAGCGAAAGTCAGAAAACAGGTTGTGTGAGTTTTTAAACAGAAATTTGCATACAACGCAAATGTACCTACATGATGTAACATTTAGTTAACATATTCGAAAGAAGAATTTTATCGCGATAATTTTGTATAAAAAATAACTCTTCTTCTTCAACTCATTGATTCAAATATTATTTCAAAAACATCAAGCAGTATGGTCACTATAGTTTAATACATAACAACTATAGTCACCATGGTTTAGTTAAAGTGCTTAAAATCTATAATTGGAAGTCAAGAGTTTAAGGATTATCTGACTATTTGTTTACATTACTAATTCAAAGTCATCAATTATATGAAGTCGTATAGGAGGCAGTAATCCAAATAGTCGGCCATTTAAGAAAGTCAGTCAACCATATAAAACTTCAGAACTCTGAGATATTGAGAGTAAACATACCCTTTTTGTTGAGTACCCACTTACTTAACTAGACCAACCATCCTAGACTCGATTTGACTCATACTATGTGTCGGTCACAGTTGTTATGAGCGGTCGCGGAAGGGTCGTGCACGTTTATTTGCACATTATGTCCACAAAACAAGTCAATTATAACGCCAACGCTACACACTCATAGCCCCACACTAGGATTCCCTGTGTCGTGGGTGCCATGGACAACACACAGGACAAGAACACACACACCCAGACCAAGAACGGAAATTTAAGTTCATCATTAAAATTTCCGCCTCGCTGGGAATCGAACCCAGGACCCTCGGAACGGCGATCCGGCGTGTTAACCATTGCGCCATCCGGGTCGTCAAATTATGAGCACACTAGAATTAATACTCACAAAAGTAAATTCATTTATAGTCACACAAAAACCCGACAAAATGCAAAAGTAAAAAAGTATGCCGGTTAACGGGAAAATGTAATTTTGTTAACTGAGCGCTGAAAAGCCTTTTCGTGCAAACCGAAATTTGTGGGTAAATGCGTCTCTTTCAAAGGAATTCGAGAGAACAGGCTTTTCCTTTGTATGGCTAACTCGGGAAGTGTCACTATAGTCGTGTCAGCCGCAAGGTTCAGGTGGCTTTTGGTATTCAAAATAAGGTGTATAGCAAGCTGATACGCCTGACTAGCTCGCAATATGACGTAAATGAAATTCTACACATTGGGCTACCATGACTCATTATTATGAGGGAAATAATCTTTTTATCTGTTCTGTTTGGGTCACAGCAAATAAAGAATTTGATCCATTTGATTTGATGCAATTGTCCTAAGTCATACCGTGTTTCATGCATGGGTTGAAATATCGGTATAACAATTCAAAATCGTAAGTACCCGTTTGCAATGTCCTTAGGCAGCTGTAACTATAAAATTATTCTATTCAGACGGTTTAGGGACCTAAAAACTAAATCTTAAATCACTGTTAAACCAATACCTTCAGCAAAACAAAAGACTCTTATCGAAGGCTGACAAGTGATTTAATATTATGTGTGGTTTAGATTATTTTTATTATTTTTATTGAATCCTTTATTATTTATTTAGATTTTAATTAAGACTATTGTATGACCAAGTGTGGCGGAAATACGAAGGTTATTTATTATTTAACTGTATTTTGTATCATTTGACTTTGATTGTACCCGTTTTACACAATAAAGATTTTGATTAATTGATTGGTAGAACAACCGAACATTTTAGTCTCTGCTGTGAGTATTAATTTACGCTGACGATATCGCGGGCTCTAGCTAGTAAAAATGTTAAAAGCAGTCGACTATAAAAATACCTCGAGCTTTGAGCTATAAAAAGTGAATGTATTAAATATTTCCGTGTCTACTCCACTGAAGTGTTAAATTAAGTGCGCCTCTGACGTTCCTTCCTACTTCCATTGATGCCAACAAAAAAGCAATTCCAGCTATAATCCGCTAACACAAGGATTAATTTAGCTTAGAAGTTCATCTTTCTTTACAAGCCCTTTAGACAGAGAGTTAATTTTCGTTGGTTTCCGAAAGTTTTTAACCTTTTAATGGAACTGTTTTGAAAGGATTTTAAGCAGGTTTGTTGTTTTACCTTGTTATTATAGCAAAATTACGACCTAGTGGTGTAATTTCGGCGACATCGCACATTCGTCACACGATGACGTCATGACAAACCTATTTATCAAAAGAACTTTTGTTCAAATGGTATCCCCCATTTTTATTTAAAACTTTGTTACTTTTGATTCTACGACTAAAATTTGCAGTACCAAAGTTGTATAGAGTTTAATTTGGAACAATATCTTAAAAATTTTCTGTGAGGCCAATAATTTGCCAGATGAACCATAAAAACAATCTGCACCCTTGCCCGCTGCCTTGCCTGCCCGATAGCGGCCGCGGGACAAGGGTTGCGACCCCACAAACTTGGATATGAAAAAATTGCGTCCTCTGACAAATGCAACCTTAAATGTAACTTATAAATGGATATTATACTCACCTTAGTTTATACAAACCCGGCAACGACTGAAACCAACCGTATAATTTAAATGTAATTTATCTTGATGAATAACATGGTAAAATTATTGGCAACGACGATTTTTGGTACAGGAATCGTAAGCGGAATAATCATAAACTGGTTGCATTTTAATTTCGCGCTCAAGTGGGCCATAATACCTACGAGAAGAAATTCCTATTAAAAGAATAACAAGACAATTGAAATTCAATTTAACGGTTTGGTAAAAACCGTCTCGTTGGCAGCGACATCATCTCTTCAATTAGGGGTCCTGGATTCAATTCCTGGACGGGACAGATTTGTTTGACTATTCTCTCTGGACGACAAATAAATGTTTGTTTTCTTTGCCGGGGCCTCTGTACCGCTTAGTTTAAATCTTCTTTTTAACCCCCGATGCAAAAAAAATGATGTTATAAGTTTGGCGTGTCTGTGTATCTGTGTGTTTGTGTGTGGTATTATTCTTGGTAGTGGTGGATCCAAAACGAATGGACCGAATTAGATGCAGTTTTTTTGTTTGAAAGCTGACGTGATCAACATGGTTCCTATATAATTTATGAGGATCTATTCAGGCATTTGATGGTCATCAGTTTATTAAAGTTTTTCTTAGTTAAGTCTTTTATTATCTTGCATAATTATCTCTTTCTCTTACTCCCACTTAGTTAAATTGTAGTCAAAACGGAGTTGAGTTAATGTAAATGCAGACCTTTATCTTGGTCGCGGTTAACGGTAATTGATCAAAGGATGTTAAATTTCCTACCAGACGTCTCCCACGGTTTTTCATATTCTTGGAGTTCAAAGTGATTTTCATCGTAAACGCTTTCATCAGTCTCCAATTTGGCGCAGGTGTAAATGCAATATTAACGTTTGGAACCAGGAAAATAATACGAAAAACTCGAAAGACAATTTTGTATCAAATAATATGTGTCGTCGTATAGTACCGTTTACTGTACGTTTTATTGGAAATACGAATGTGCGTTGTACGTTTTCACGGGGGCGGTATTGCCTACATATTTTTTGTGACATATTTTTTGTTTCTGTATTATTCTTTTGTTTTTACGCAACTCAGAGGTCATTCAAGACCAGAGAACAAAAGAATATCACGTAAATGCTTGCCTCAACCGGGCATTGAACCGCGAAGTTGTCACTGCGGGTAAGGTCACTATTTACTGGGTCAAGTTTTGTTACGCTCTGCATACATTACATAAACAAAAATCTAACTCGATTTTAATTCAAGTCGGGAAGGATTTTTTTTAATGCTAACACACTCATAACCCCCTGAGATTCCTTGTATCGTGAGTGGCATGGACGACGCAAATAACACATCACGAACACCCATGATAATACCCATGACCCGAGAACAAACATTTATCTGCCACATAAATATCTACCCCAGCCGGGAATCGAACCTGAGGCAATGGAGGCGTTAATTTACAATTTCAATTTCACCATTGGCTTAAAATTACTATTATACTATATCTTTAAATATTTTAATGCACTTTGGTTTTTCTCCGATAAGTAAGATAATTGTGCTGCTCAACCCTCTAAAATACTCTAAATGAAAGTTATGACCGAGGGCAGCCGTTTCGTTCCACTCCTAAACCGTAGTCCATATTTTATGTTATAACATTATTGTAAGCACATGGACGCAGTAATAGGCCTTTGTATTATAATATATTGTTGCTTGGGAATCTTTTGAACATATTTTTTTTTTACTTCTACCGCCGTGCGCTATTATTGTTATATTCTTATTGTATTATTCTTATAAACAAGAAACGACGAAAGAAACTCCTCAGTTCATATTTTGAATAAAACATAATCCGCGCGAAAGTGGATGCGGCACTGTTATTTTAGGCGTCGTCATTATTCTATCTAAAATATTGTTTTCACTCAGTTTCGGCTAGCAATTACTCGCAGTCTGTATTTAGAACAAAATACAGCAACAGCAGCTCTTTTGACACATTTGATCTGAAAACTTTGGAAATGGATGGTCGCGGCTCTATTTTAAATTACTAGTACACGCCTTTTATAACAGGGTCACGTTTAAAAGACTTCATCACGGAGATTCGTTGAAATATGTTGAAACATGTAACGCAGTGTGAATAGCCTGTTTTGTTTATTTTTAACGCCCGACGCAAAAAGAGACAAAAATTGTAAAAAATGTTATTTTAATATATGCACCGTGTATATCCATATGCATTTAGTAACAAACGGTTATTTTAATATTACAAACAGATACTCCAATTTTATTTATTTGTATAGATAAGGACATAAATTCTTTTCGAGATCATAGTATAAAACAAAGTCGCTTTGTCTGTCCCTTTGTATGCTTAGATCTTTAAAACTACGCAACGGATTTTGATGGGGTTTTTTTTTAGAGGAAAGTTTATAAATGTATAATATATTAAAGTTTTTCGCAAACAATTTTGGACTTGGGTACTAAGGGACAGGTTTCCCGAAGCGAGGGCGGGTTTACTAAGTAGTATACATATTTGAATAGGCCAGCAATAATTCGTACTAGCTGAATATTATGTTTTGACTGATGAATTTGTTGACTACGCTCCGGGATCGTCAATATTATGTTGTAGGTTCAATTTGTGTAGAATGTAATATAATTAATCTAATATTTATTTCTAGCTGTGCCCGCAACTTTGTTCGCGTGGAATGTTAATTGATACGGGGAAATTTCTAAAATAAAAGTAGCCTACGTTACTCCTTATTATATCAGCTATCTGCCAGTGAAAGTCCCGTCAAAATCTGTGACAACTGTGACCGACACAGAACAAGACTCAAGTCTAGCATGGTAAGTCCAGTTAGCAGAGGGTGTTATTAAGAATATTAGTTGGTTAGTTCGTTAGTATATACGTATGCGGGAGGACTGGGGTAAGAACTTTAGTGATGCTAATCCTGTTAGTTGTTGTCCCAAGTTATTATCAATGAACATTACATTTAGATATGAATTAAATAGGTAAAAGATTAGTAAGAAAAACGCACAGACAAACTAGTACGTAAATATTACTTAAAAATATTTAAATAGCATTATGATTTCGTAAGCAAAATAAAAAATGGATTCATTAATTTTACTGAAACGAGAAAACAATTTATAAATATTGGATAGTGATGTTATTAATAAATGAATTAATAAAATGGACACAAAGTACCTTTGAACATTGAACATACAGTATACGATCGTAATCTTATTATCTTTTTAATATAGGATTCAGTGCGCGATTCATCCTGTATAATAAATCTTGGAAGGGCTTTATGAAACTAATTTATCCTCTAAAATTGACAGCAGATGTTGAGGAACGTGTCATGGCATGAATTTCCGATAGGCTGCAGGAATTATTTATGGTTGTGGGTTTGTGGCACATGTTAAATAGTGCCTGCGCCCTTACGGCAAGGGATTTTATTGCGACAACATCAACATAAGTAATAGTTTTACGATAAAGTTGAAAGAAATTATGCTCGTAATATCTCATAATAAAGCTGAAGAGTATGTTTGATTGTATGTTTGAGCTAATCTTAGGAACTTCTAGTTCGAATTGGAAAAAACTTTTTGTGTTGGAAAGTCCATTTATGAAGAACGGCTATAGCTATGTAAGATTACGCGAAGACCAATAGAAGCGGAGCGTTTGTGAAAAATGTTGCAAAAATGGGGAAAATATTTAATGTCCGTTAACGTAAAGAACTGATTTAGATGTTTGGTATGGAGATAGAGATTTATATGGAGATAGATTATTCATATAATACGTTACCTTGGGATAATTTCAACACTACCTATTTCGTCGTTATCCGATTCTCACGCGGGCGAAGCCGCGCGTAACCACTAGTCCCACTATGACCGTTATTATTCAAAACATACATACTTTGAACAATATAATAGTAACCTAGTTGGAAAGTTTCATATATACATATGTATGAAACGTTGAACATTGTAGACGAGTACTTAAATTAGTTCAAAGCCCTAAGGCACTGAAGCCTTACTTTGAAGAATTACACCTAAGTTAACACGCTAAGCTGTTAGTGTACTAGGCGTACTCATAAATAGTTATTGTAATAGCGTGTTGTAATAGCATATTTTGGTGGATTTTATTGTCAATATTTGATATGAACCAAAAGTCATATTATTATTTTAATTTTATTCTAATTTCTAAGTTTATTTTAGTTTATTTATTGTTATGTTTTTCATATTTTACAGACGAGGACCAAAGATTTTATAAATGTTTAAACAATTGATGGGTTCATTTAACGTTTTTTTACAGACATTATGGCTTTTGGTTCCTAGCAAAGACGACAGTAGATATTCAGGGATGATATTTTTTCTCGAATGCAGCACGATATTATTGCGGATATTACCTAGGATATCAAATTGATATGTCAATACAAACATTCTAGAAATATCGCACATTGGCCACAGAGCACAGCCGGCGGCGGCTGTGGCGATCGGCCACCGGTGGCCGAAGAGAAAACAATAACACTAAATGTTAAGTGAAGCTTACCACAATATATAATTATGTGAATTCCGCATCCAAATCGGTTTAGCCGTTTCTGAGTTTAGCGCGTACAAATACCAGACAAACAGACAAAAAGTTTTAAATACCATAGTATTGCGTTCTATTGCGTTAATAAAGACCCTCAGTAAAAGTTTTTCTCATTTATTTTCCATGTACAGACAGCGATCAGTTACAGATTTATTATAAGTATAGATTCGAGTTTCATGGCGTAAAATAAATAATAGACTTAAAATTAGAGGCATAAGATTCATTTTCCTTTGGAGACTACCAGTACGTGACATAATACGAAACTGCCAAGCCAACGTTTCGGTTCAATACGTATAGAAGATTCATTTGATTGTCGTTCAATTAGAGACACTGAATATTAATTGGGAAAAATAATGAGATTGATTTGAGAGAACAAAACAGCTCTCAAGATATTCAATATAATTTTTCTGTATTCAATTTTTAAAGTAAGTTTGGTTAACTACGGGGATTTGGGGTTGATAAGACGTCACATAGTCACTATTGCACATTTTTCTTTAAACTTCCTCTTTCTATGGAACTAAATTAGAAATTTTGAAAACCCACAACGAATGAAACAGGTTTTTTTTTAAATTGTTAATTTTAATTAAAAGGTAACAGTAATATAGCTTATACATCGGAATATCATATGGGCTACAATGTATAAAGATTTTGTGTAATTTGGCAATAATATAACGATAGGTCGGAATCCTGCCCTCTGAGATTTAGCGTGCGCTGCCCTTTCTTTGTTAACCTGTGGCGCTGCCTAAGCCGTTGGAGTTAGTTACACGAGGATAGTATATCGTTGGATTGTTTGTCCTAAATAAATACTTCTGACTCCTACGCAGGCGGTGCCACCAGCAAAGTCTAGTACCTAAAAAGGTGGTAAACTAAAAAGCTTTGACAGGCAAATGACATACCAAGACGCAATATGACACTTCCAGAATTTCATCATGACAATTTCTCATTTTCATCCATGTAATATTTGTAAGAATCATATAAAAATTTATTGGAATAGCTCAGAAATCTTCTAGAAAGATTTTAGAGATATATTTCGTATTGCTAGATTATTTGAACCCACGGTATTTGTGTTGCTCGGAAATCTTTTGTATATATATAGAATCCACCAAGCATCCGGCATGTGGAAGATGCCGCGGGCGCAATATTCATTCGTATTTTTTGATGATCCCGTAGCCCAGTGGTAGTGACCCTGCCTGCGAAGCTAGGGGCCCGAGTTCGATTCCCGGCCGGGGTAAATGTGACTGATAAATGTTTGTTCTCGGTTCATGGATGTTTGTTATGTCATTTGTAATGGGCCATTTACGTGGTGGAAGTTTATTGCCAGTTCCATTCAATAAAATTGGACCAATAAATTACATTCTTGATCTTTCACTTGTCACTGCACACACACTCTTATAATCAATGACCAAGTCAAGGCCAATTTGTAATGATTCATTGTAATTAATTCCAATATTTCATAACAAAACGGACAATTCAAATTATTCGGGAATTGTACCCGCATTACACGATAACCGGAACCGACGGCTTTACGTGCCCTCCGAGGTACGGAAATCGTCCACCTATCGATCGCTCCCGCTGTTCCTAACTCGGCCCATCACTTAAGATCGTACAAGCCGTGCAATTCAATATTTATTCAACTTAAAATGTTAAATTGCTTTTCTCATTAAAATACCAAACCTTAGCTTTCTGAAACTGTATTTCAATTTTGTGCTCGGAAGTACCGAGGAAGTACAGTCGCTAGCGTAGTGTTAATGACAAAAGTTGTTACAACTTTGTTATAACGATCCGATTTTATCTAGCCTGTGTTGATTTATATACGCTGTGGGTTGTTCGGTTGCGTTGTAAAGTTGGTTTTGGCTATTTGCCCCGGTGAAATTAGTCATAGAGTCATGTAATTTGTTATGTTATTTTGTTGTTTGATGGCCCAGCTGAAGCTCAGCTGGCTCACTTCTTGCTTGAGCCAACCGCCGAACGATTTGTCGTGTTCCGTCTGGGCGCTTGAGGGTCGTTATTTTATTTATTTATCTTTTTTTTCTTGGACGTTAACGCATCGGTGACGCTTTTGTTACTGATGACCATTAGCAACGGTGATCACAATCCACAAGATGTCTCGTCACCTCTTATCGGCTCTTAAATTCGGCTATTAAAATTGATAAAAAATAACTGTAAATAACAATAAAAAACTGAAAACGAGCACACGAGTGCTCTGGTGAGTTAAGTCGTCTCCATCGCCCATCAGTATCAAGCTAAAGCATCACCAATGCGTTGCCGACAAATATTTATCTGTTACATGTTCCGGCTGGGAATTGAAGTCGGTTCACTCGGGAACGCGGCAACCTGCAACGGGTTCGTTACGGAAAAGTTTTTTTTAATCCCCCAGGGAGTCGTAGAAAAGTTGTTACCTTTATAAAATTTTATAAAACACGCATTCGAAGTCGTTTAAATGTAGAACGGCAAATATGACGTCATAAATTCTAATTTCGCAGTGGAAACCGCAAACGGTAGGTATAATCTCGAGCAAAAGGTTAATGGCTAAAGTTTACAAGTTTCTTGTAATATTGTACGTGATTGTACTTATATCGTTGTATACGTTGTGAGATATTCTTAATAATAAATAATACTTGTACACGTATTGGAATTGAATTTACCTACGTTTGATAACGTCGAGGATGGATATAATTGGTTGGTGTTTCGCCGCCTATGCATATTGCAATAAAATCCTATTAATATTTTAAATGCGAAAGTTTGTATGGATGTATGAATGTTTGTTACTCTTTCACGCGAAAACTACCGAATGGATTTTGCTGAAACTTTACAATAATATAGCTTACACATCAGAATAACACATAGGCTATAATTTAAAAAGATATAGTTTGAATTATTCAAAATATATAACTAAATCTTTGCAAACCGAAGGAATATGTTTCCCGAAGTTTTTTAAAAGCAAATTTCAACACAAATTACCAATGTTGTTGGTAACGGACGTACTATAAATTACATCCGGCCGCGCTTGCTACGAGCGGATCACTTTGTCGGTAATAGGAATATGGAAACGGGGAAAATAACGTTTCAGAGTGAAATTTTCATCTATAGTATGAACGTTGCGGCTTTTCCGCAGCGGGAGATCGTGCGTTAAGCATTATCAAATTCAAACTAGGTCATTTAATTTGGTGGTCAATTTATTTTGCTTTCGTAATTCGCCTTTACTTCGCTTCGGATAATGTTCGGTTTTTCAGCAATTAAACCTACCATATTACAAAACGAAAAATATCCATTACAAAAAATATTATGAGAAATATTATTCAAATTGCACACAAATGCACACAGTTAGCATTGCAAAAATTATGAAAAAATGTTTTTTGTGTTACGAAATACTCGTATGTCATACATTTTGTTCGAACAGTACGATTGAACAAAATCTCGACTCTGGATTTCCACGGGGAACCGATGTGTGCAGGAAATACCTGGCGTATAGGGTTGCCACTTGCCGGGAAATCTGATAATGTCCGGGTAATATGCGTTTTGTCCTGTAATTATACAGTTCCTATCGGATTCTTTTTCTTCGTAAACTCGGGTCGATTTCCTACTAACATTTACACATTGCTGAACATTGCTGAACAATCCATAATCATGCTCATTTTACGTCATTTTATCAAAATACACTGTGTAAATAAATAAAATACTCGTATTTATACACTTACACTTACACTTTACTTAGCTAACTTATATAAAATAAAATAAGTAAAAAATTGTCGAAGTCAGTTAAATGCCTATTTATTTTTATATTATTTATTACTTCGGTCCAACGTAACCTAAGTTCTATGGCCTAGTATAGTTGTAAGCCTGTATCTGACAACCCTACGTGAGCGGCATATTTCCATTTAGGTATATCACAAAAAATAAAAGTGCATTGAGATCGATGAATCGTGGGAACTTGTTACGCTCGAAATATGAATTGTAACGAAAGAACTTCGTTTTCTCCGACATGACTTAACGACTGCTATCTTAACATAACAACCGGGACCGACGGCTTTACGTGCCCTCCGAAGCACGGAAGCGCTCAAGAATTTTTTTCCACTAGCGGTCACCCATCCAACTACCGACCGCGCTGTCGCTTAACTCGGTTAATCACTTTGGCCCGACACGCCGCCGGGCTATGAGCGCTTCGGAAGTAGGTACTTGGTAAGCTACTTTTATAAGTTTTTAACACACATCATTGTATTACCAATACAAACATTTAGAGGAAAGGCCGCGCGTTTAAGAGATTATCGAATGGTTTTTCAATGCTAACGATTGTTTTTACGGCTTCCTATACGATTATCTGTTGCAGAATAAAGAAACTGAATGCTTAGGTAGTGTACATTATGGTAGAAAGTTTAACGTAATAACATGTTTAGTGTAAATGGGGTGTAAAGCGCTCAGGGTCGCTGCGGTTTTTATTCATTTCATATTATTCTCTAGTTAAATCCCAATCTGATCAGTTTTCAGGGTTTTGTATCCAAAGCAAAGGGACTCTGTAAAACCACTGTCCGTCTCTCTGTACGTCACAAGGCTCTCTTCAACGGAAAAAGGTAGACACTTAAAATGTTCACAGAATGCGTGTTACTGCGGCTGCTGTCACAACAAATAACCATGAGGTGGCTTGTCTGTTCGTTTGTCGTCGATTTTAATATAAAAACAAAATGTGTGCAATTCGCACGTGGTAGAAGTGAAAGTTAAATCGTCAAAGTGAAATTGTCAGTCCAAATATTGATGCTTTTGCTTTTTGCTTTGCTTACGTAAGCCGCCATTTTCCCATAAAAGGTATTGCTCTTAGGACCCCGACCTTGGAGCACGCAAGTGGATAATGCTTCCTATCTAATTTTCTCCCACGTTAAAATGTGTTTGTTTCTTTTTTACTGTCGCTTTTTCACGTCATTTCCGTTTCATCGGTTTCCAAACCAAAACGATGCTAAAGAAGTTTTCACTTCAAAAATGTATCCCATACTATCTCACTCACTCACTAAACTTTGTAAACTAAATAAGTAACTGAGATTTCTCATACAACCACTAACATTAGTAAGTAAATAGACGCGACGAGTTATTAGTAGGTACCGTCCGTTCACTACGTAATTACGACGTGTGTCATTCACTGGTTTGGTAGTCACAAAACAGTACGACTGACTCATGCCGTCAAATTGCGCTGAAAATAGTTCGGTTTTTCCGCTGAAAGGAAGGCCATTTTAATAGAAGCCTCGCTGCAATATCTGTTTGTGGATTTAAAGGCAAAAACATAGTGCAGTGGGGTTAGCAATTTTTTTCATCGGAGCTAGACTGGCTTGGATACCTCTTAATAACATTAAATATTATTTATGCGAAGTTAGGATTCGATAGTTACCTAATAGATAAAACGTTACTTATTCGACGTTCATAAATACTTACATGAAATAAATTATTTGTTTTAATCGTCAACATATTACATTTGAATTGCTTTATTACAACATGGCTATATCTCCTTTTATTCTTTCTAGAGTTAAAGCTAATAGAATCATGCCTTTTCTTTTTAAAAGTAAAAGCGTCATAAGCTTGTGGTATTCTACATGAAATGTTTTTAGTGGGATTACATTTACCATTACAGTTGTAAACAGTCAGTGTTATTAAGTTTGTTGTAAGCGTTTATTTAACTAAGCCACTAGAACTGTGAACTTAAGCCACCAGTTGGTAAAGTTGTTAGTTATTCCCGGCGGTTCGCGGTCTACGTGGTCACCAGCGGCAAACAAGAAACTAATTTTGACATACAACTAGTCAAAAGTAAAATACTAGACCTCAAACCACGCGCTGTTTCTACAGTGAATTTAGTTTTTTTGGTTTCTGTTTACGTTGGGACAACGACGAGAAACAATGCGTCCTTAGCTTTAAAAAGTAAAAAGAAAAGAGAAAGAAAGTTTTTTCTTTTTCCTTTTTTTATGAAAACAACCAATACAGTCAAACAGGATAAAAGTTTATGAACTTTATAATTTAAGTTAAAACAAATAAATAAACGTTAACAAACTCATACCAAATAAATAAGTAAATTTTAACTAAATAAGAACTAAAGGTAAACAGGTAAACAGGTAACAGTAGGTTTTATAATATTTCCCTATAAGTATTCATATTTATTAAGTAGTGCGTCGCCTACGTGTGTATTACGCTAACATTACATACTAAATAAATAAGTAATGTAAAATGAATAAATGAAACTATGCAATCAAGAGTAGGGATTATTAAAATCGCTGGACCTAATTATTATGATATTAACATAAGGTTATTGTCTTATTAGAAGCGAGTAACGAAAAACGAGTTTACAGCAGTGCTATAATAACTTCCATATAAATGAAGCCGCGGCTTGCGTCGATCTTGGGCGCGGTCGGTAGTTGGATGGGTGACCGCTAGTGGCAAAATTTTTTGGGAGCTTCCGTGCTTTGGAGGGCACATAAAGCCATGTCAGTTACCTTCGGTCGGCTTAAAAAATTTCCACGCTGGACCTAATTATTATCATATTAATGTAAGATTATTAGAAGATAATTATCGCCTATCGCCTCACCATAGACGGTGGAACGATATAACATTTTGACGCTCTTATCATGGCACAGAATATTATGAAATGTAATTTGCAATCCGTTAATCTCTATAATTTCCGCACCATAATACGAGTATTATGGTCAAATTAGCTGTGGTAAGGTTTAAAAATGATTTATTTCAATATACAGATTTATTATCGTAATATATCGTAATTATTGTAATTATCGTAATATATAAAACAGCATGTCCTGACTGGCTAATTCATCGTAGCGTAAAACTAAAACTAGACTAACTGCAGCTAGAAAGAAACATGGGTTCCTTTTATGACGCAGGCAGCAAGGACAGGCAATAAATATGTTAATTACATTTTAGTAGTTTTCCGTAATTATGGGATTCAAGGTCATCATAGTCACTAAAAACTATTTTTATGATATTTTATTTCCTCTATAAATTTAATTTAAATTTTTTTTATGGTTTTAAAGAAGACTTCAAGTTTGATGCGTAAGGATTAAAATATTTAAAATCACTTATGATTATTAAATTCAGGATGTTTCGGATTCCCACGGATTGTTAATAAAAAGGATTAATAATTTTGCTTATTATTGCAACAAACCTACTATACAAAAATAAAATAGCGCTATACACACAGCCCAACACTAGGATTGTGTGTGTCATAGGTGCCATGGACTACACCCTAACACACACACACCCAGACCGAAAACGGTAATTTAAACTCAATATTTAAATTCTTGTCTCACTGGGACTCGTACCCAGGACCAACAGTACGATAGTCTGGCAAGGTAATCATTGTGCCATACCGGTCGCCAATCGTGGCTGCTAGTATAAATATATTTTTCAGAGTCTGACAGCTTCCCATCATAAACAATTCTACATTAAACATGAACGAGTTTTACCTTCATCATAATTCTAAGAAGAGTTTTATATTGTGTTTGACATAATACGACTTATCCACGGTGATTGTTCGTAACATGTTTTATTGACGACCCGGATGGCGCAATGGTTAACACGGCGGATCGCCGTTCCGAGGGTCCTGGGTTCGATTCCCAGCGAGGCGGAAATTTGAATGATGAATTTAAGTTTCCGTTCTTGGTCTGGGTGTGTGTGTTCTTGTCTTGTGTGTTGTCCATGGCACCCACGACACAGGGAATCCTAGTGTGGGGCTATGAGTGTGTAGCGTTATTTATTTATTATTTATTTATTAAGTGAATTATAATCTTCGCCTTCACTATTTACGTATGAACTAGTCTTTGCCTGCGGCTTCACCTTAGTGGAATTTGGTCTGTCACATAATCTTCAATCTTATCTTGGAAACTTTTAAACTATTGGCCCAATTTAGGTACTTAGTGTAAGCGTTTAATTATTTTATGGCTGTAAACCATTAGCTGATCTTACAATCATTAATTGACTTGCTAACAATTTGACGTAGAGAAAATATTTGAACCATTATAAAGTTCAATTGGATAAGTTTTCCAATATACCTAAATCTCCTCTCTCTTTCTTCTTTCAATTAATGTAGTTGAATCTTTTATATTATTATATCTCTGCGACTTTACCAAAAGAGACTTTAGCCGTCTCCTAACCGAACTAACTATCCTATTCCCCATTTGATTCTTGTTGTTCTGGGTCGGTCACAGTTGTCATGGGCGGCAGCGAAAGGGTGGTGAAGCATGCTCGTTTGCTACTTTAATTCCATAAAAAACAGCTGTATATAGAAAAAATATTTAAGAAAAAAATGTAATATTCATATTGTCCATTCCACCCACGACGCAAGGAATCCCTGTGTACTGTGTACGGGAGTACACCGTACTACCACTACTTGTACTGTACCTATAATGTGTGTAACGAAGTATATCATTTAAGCACTTTACATGGTGGTATTTTGTCCACTGTTGGACATAAGCCTCCCCTAACTTGCGCCTCTCTGACCGGTCCTGAGCCATCTGAATCCAAAGGTTGCCCCCTGTCTTCTTCTTTCTTTGATTATAACGTACTAAAAGCAAATTGACTCTTTTCTTGAAGACATCCGCATTAAAATTGAAAGAACACCAACACAAGTATGTCACCATTTACAGTGGATGGAGGAATAAGATCAGTTCCCCATTCACTCATCATCATCATCATCATCACAATCTATAACTGTCCCACTGCTGGGCACGGGTCTCCTCCTACAATGTAAGGAGTACAGGCCTTAGTCCACCAAGCAGGCCAAGTGCGGATTGGCGGATTTCACACACTATAAGCATTATAGAAAACTTTCAGATGTTTCATGTCTAATCACGATGTTTTCCTTCATCGAAGCAACTGATAATTAAATTCTAATACGCAAATTCAAATTCAAAAATTATGTTTTTGTAATTTTTGAAAATTAAAGTTGCGTGCGAAGTTTGAACCCGTATCCCCTGGTCGGTTCGGGAGTACAACGTTCAGCCACTTGGCTATTACTGCTTATAATTCCCAATTCACTATCTAGTTATTCCCGGGCACTCTTCAAAATGTATGCTCTGGAAAACCGTGATGCATGCTGCTCCACGCTCGTATTAGTCGCTTTGAATATGAGATTCAACCAAATTTGGGTCACCATTAAGGATCTTCACGCTTCCATTCAGCGCAGTGACACATGACATTTAACAGCACCAGCCCGAATGTGATAAACATACTTCACTTGGAATAACTTATAATCATATAACGTTCGATTTTAGACATAGACCTTTAATTTCGCAACTTGGTAAGCAATTTCATCACGAAGTGTGATTTCGCATTACCGTATTGAATATGCGCACTGTTTTGCATATCATATTATCATAAATCTGTACATATTTGAGATATGTAGATATTTGAGAAAAATATTAAATAAGGGGTTTTATAAACACAATCAATCATATTATATGTAAAAATAGCGTAGATATGTCACCAACTTGCGAAAAGTGGGACAGTAAAATTCTGGCAATAGGGTAGATGACAGTAAGAAAATATTTTGAATATTTCTATTTTTTATGGTAGCTTAATATTTACAAATGCGAAAAATCGATCTTATTGATTAAATAAATCATGATTATTTAATATACACTAGTCACGTGACAGCGAACGCCAATATGACGCGTGACGTCACACGTTGCAAAACTAAACAAACTTGACATAGCATTTTGGTCTTTCCGCTCAACCACACAGCTCTTCGTTTTCCAAAATATGACGTCACACGAGTCGCCATGACAGTTTGACGCGTTTTTTGACGGAAACGTCAAATAGTTCATGAAAATATAAAATAAAATATGTTACAGTTAGTATTTTACTGAAATATTAATATTTCAGTTAAATTAGACCATTTGGCTAACTATGATTTAGTTTTTCAAAATTAGTCAACTAGCCTATTGTCTGACTTTTCGTGTAGTTATCTCTTTAAGTTTCATGCGTTCCGTGAATTATCTGACACATCCATAGAGTTGCAGTGATGTCACCGGAGTGAATCCAAAAGTGCAACTTGCGTTGTATGGACGTAACGTTTTAATATCTTTGAACACAATAGATCGTAACAATGATTTCGCAGAATTTTTGTCTGTTAGTATGTGCGTATGTTCCTTCTAATCTCATAAACAGCTTGACCGATTTGAACGTAGTAGTATAATTAGTAGTAGTATAATTAGTATTAGTAGTAGTATAATTCGTTTTTTAAGAGTTCTTAGTGTAATATTATATAAAATATATCCCATCTAAATATTTTATCGAGTGCCAGTAAGTACCTACTTAGATAAAAATATTCGTTTCAAATATTTTAAACAGACATGTGTTCAGTAACTACTGCGGGCTGAGAGAAGAGTCCGGATTTGATTCCTGGTTGAAGCAGACATTGAGAACCTTGTTTGTTTGCTTTACGTAGCTAACTCTGCTGTAGAAATAAGAGAAAAGAAACAAAGAAAAACTAGCACTCAAACCCCCAGCCGGAACAAGCTGCCGAATCATAATGTTGGTAGCTAGCTAGCTAGCCGAGTTCATAAACTTACCTTGTCCAAGGTAGATTATTCCGGATTTATTTCTATTATAAATGTATTAGTAAAAAATATCCCGAAGCGAAGTCGGGTTACTAGGAGTAGTTGTATATTTTTTATTAGAGAACGTGATGCGGCGACATCGCGCACACGTCACAATATAAATGTTTCGACAGGAATAACTTTATATTTTTTTTAGTTCCTGAAGGGCTGACGAAAAATAGACGGGCTATTTCATGGTAAGTGGTAAACGTCGCCTAAGGACATGTGCTACACAGAGTAGTCACTAAATCTGACAATAAAATGTCATGAAAAATGGCAAGAAAATGTCACTTAACTGAGAATTTGACTACCCGGTAGCCTAGTTGGTAGTGACCCTGCCTGCGAAGTGAGGGGTCCCGGGTTCGATTCCCGGCCGGGGCAGATGTTTATGTGACAGATAAATGTTTGTTCTCGGGTCATGGGTGTTAGTGATGTGTAATTTGTATTGTCCATGCCACCCGCGACACAGGGAATCCTCTACACCTCTACACCTCTAATTCTGAGAGGAGTCTCCAATCTGTGAATAGTATGCAGTTCAGAATAATACAACCAACTTACCATTTTCGCGAACTTCATTTTCAAAAATATCACATTTTAAAAATCGTCAACAAGTGTTAGAATCACATTTTTAAACAATAACTTAGGAGAGTCAGTTCAGATTGAAAACACTCGTTTTTATATTAATTATAAATCTAAATTGAAAAACTCTTCAAAGATAAAAGAAGTCTTTTTAAATTAAATGAAATTATTTTATCTTTTGAAAAATTATTTTATACGGGAGGTATTCCAAGCGAAGTTTCCCGCGTAGCGCTACACTGCGCGTAGCACTTGCCGCTACGATTGCTACGAGATGACTGAGGCGGCGCTACGACACTACGTCACAAAATACGCGTGGGATAACTGATAGTTATGACACGTAGGTGAAAATCGTTGCATCGCTTTTTAAGAAAAATCCACACATGTGGCACAATTATAAGATTTGGTATAGGTAATTAAAAATATGTGTTACAAATAAATGATTAAAAGAAAATGTGAACGTTGACCATTGTAAAGTAACCCATTGGCATAATGAATTACGGTCGAATTCCGACTACAAAGCGGGTCGCTTATATTATTTTAATTAGCATATAATTTAAGTATGTAATAATAAAAAGCGGGGTGTGGGGTTGAGGAAAGTGTTACACACTAAAAATTAAAGTAAAGAAAACAAACGTGTGCAATTCACACGTGCTAGAAGAAAACAATGAATATTGATAGATATAATATTGATGTCTTGCTTTGATTACGTATGCCGCCATTTTGACTCTTTTTCGTTTCCGTTGCGTTTCATTTTCGCCTCATTTCCGTTTCATCTACTTCCAAATCACAACGATACTAAAGAAGTTTTCACTTCAAAAGTTGCACCGGAATCATTGACTTATTTAGTAACAATAAGTCAATGGCCGGAATAGAACAATTGGACTGAACAATTGGACTAAAAAGGGCTTTTATTTATATTTCAATGGGGTTGCCCAAACAAAGTAAACCGCATTAAGTCGAATATTGATAGCGACAACCTACAGCTACACTCACAGAAAAAACACAATAAATCTATGCAATTAACGAAATATGAAAGATTTGTTTTACACGATATAATTCAATACTAAGTTTGAGGTTGTTATGACAAATGCTATGAAGTAATGTAAACAATATGTATGAAATTATTTTAATGCAACAAACATGAAAACATGGTTTATTAAATTTCGACGAAAGGACGATGTAACGACAAGAGTAAGACACGCAATTAACGAAAAATATGTTGTTAGAACCAATATAATATAAATTCATTATTAATGCTAATGATGATGTTATACGCCAATGAAAAATTATTGGGAAAATGTATAACTTTTTTTTTTTAAGAATATTAAACAACTATAAATTTAATATTAACAATTATTTCATTCAAAATTCAAGTTTCAAATTTTCAATTTGTTGACGCAAAATATTTTTATTGTGGTATTCAAATTAATTTTCGATACTGTAAATAAAAAAATTACATAAAAATTGAAGTTTTAGATTCTCTGACACTTAGCAGAGCGTGGTTTCGATCCACGGACCTCTGGGTTATGGGCCCAGCACGCTTCCACTGCGCCACTCTGCTTCTAATAAAGTGGACGAAACATGCTATAATTATTATGCATCCCAATTTCATATCTGCGCATCGTATTATTATTATAAAAAAATACCTGCGATTGCTTTTTACAAAATTTATTTAACTTGCCGTATTAGTCAATGCGGTTGAAATCTTGTAAGCAAAATTTAACCCACTTCTCAGTGTCCGATTGAACTGAAATTTTGAATAAACCTTTAGTTAAGATGACAATGCAATTTTACGACAGGCAAGACCAGATAATATGCTCAGGGTTGATTCCAGACAAGGGGACTCCGATTCAAGACAACAAGACAAGACAAGGGGACAACGATTCACAGCACAGTGACTAAATTGATTGTGTTGTATTTAAACTTTATAATGCTTATTAGTTTTTTAAACTAATATACCTAATTATTATTTGTTTATTTGTATACTTTAAGGTATATTTATTTATATTTAGAATAATTTTTATAAAAAAAAACATTCCTAGCATCCGTCCATGCTTGCCACGAAAATACTAATTTTATATCATTTTAACGACGGTAGTGGTCCTGCCTGCGAAGCGAGATGTCGGGGGTTCAGTTCCTGGCCGGGGCAGATATTTAACTTACAGATTGCACAAGCTGTGCAACAAAACTACAAAGCAATAGACATTCTATTATTTAACATTCATTATTTCAAATTTTTCTTAAACTCGAGGATACGCATGTCAATTGATTTCTTTTTGGCTTATGATCCCACGCAAAATTTTAGACCTCACATTGAGATAATATTCCGTATTGCTTTCAAGGTTTTTGTGCGGGTGGGTCGTACAAAATTTATTTGTTTAATAAATGAATATATTATCAAAATGAGCGCTATTTGACTGCGAATACGATAAAATAGGGAAAGAAACAGTTGCAAGAAAAGTAGATAGAAATTAGCACACATACCTACAGGAGATATTTTAAACATACATACTAGGAGACATTACAAACAAAAGAATAATAATAATATAGGTGAAGTAAAGTACCTAGTGTTGTGAATCGCACCGCTTGTGGCGAACAATTCTTAGGCATTGTCGTGCTTTGGAAGGCACGGTAAGCTGTCAGTAGCGGTTGTTATCGTTAGATAGTAATCGATAAATAGGATACCTCTATTACAATAAGATTTCATAATCAGTAATTTATTTTAAGGTAATTTAATATAGTAGATACAATTGAATGTGTATATTATAATTTAAATTGTTAATGTGTTGATTAATTATTATTTTCGTTATGTGAGTTGCTAGTTGCTAAGATGAAATAATTTGAATTTAATTTGAATTGGACATAATACGAGTAAAACTCGTTTGCCTCAATAAACTAGACTGTATTCATTATCAACTATTTGTTCAACCAATTGAATACGTTCATAAAATTTTGTGTGCATTTAAAAGGCAAATGTTATTTTAGTTGAAACTATATCGTGTTTTGTGGTTTTGGCCAACGCTTAATTGTTTTGGAAGCCGTAATTGAACCCTCTTTAGGGTAAATACGTGCGGTGATATGGTAAATAAATATGGTTTGAAACTAGTACCTACATCCGTACTTGTTTCGCTTCGGGAAACCTGTCCCTTAATTTGGTACCCACACTCGATTGTTAGGCGTGATTCTTAAAACTGACATAACTTTTATGTATGAACTAATTGAAATAATAAAATAAAACATGCGGGGACTTTTGGGGACTGCCGATAGAAGAGAAAACTTTTAAATAAGTAACTTGTGACTTGTATCGTCGAGCTATTAGATTTTAGAATTATTTTTGGTTTATTAAGAAGTATTTATGATATTAAAGTTGAAATTGGTCAGTAGGTAACATTTCTTTATAAACCAAAATAATAATCTAATAGCTCGACTATACAAATTCACAAGTTACTTAGAATTTACACATAGGGACCTATGCATGAATATAAGTACATTTATAGCTCGTGGAAAGCGTTCGGTGACGATGACGTGAGTTACATGATTTTTGTTCACCCTAAAAGTGTTCAATCAGTTTGGTATTTGACTTTATAGACTTCAACATGCAACACTACAGTATGTTTTTATTTTTGTCTACAAGATATAATCGATAGTGATTTTTAAAAGTTTACTGCCATATATTAATACGTTTTAATGACCATCAATCTGTAATTAGTTTAAATATATGATACTAGATGGCGTTGTATTGGCATTGATACTTCAACAAACAGTATCTCTGTAAGTAAGTAAGTATATAAAATACCAATTTAATGCCAATGTATAATGTATTTTGTTTTTATGTAAATAGCTAAAAGCGAGCAGACGAACTACCTGATAGTAAGTGTTTACCGTTTCGTGGGTAATGTACCAAACTATTCGCGTATAGGCACAAAATAGTACCAAAACGGCATTCAAATTTAATATTAACCCAACATCTAATATTGGTTGTGATCCAAGGGGTCTATTGGGGTTTTGGGGGATCAAGGGGGCGCGAAACACCTAAAAGAATTGCTCGGTCATTTGAAAAGGATGTTGTTATTACGTATGTCCATTGGCGGTGGTTCATCAGGTAGTGCTTGTTTTTTTTATTCAGTCTTTGTCATAAAATATAATTCTCTTTTTAGTACAACTCTTTTCCATTACGATAGCGGAAATAACATTACCTTTTCTGTGTAAAGCCGGATGTTAGTTAAGGTTCTGTTCCGCAGGATGCGGCACTTCCATCGCTGTCTGACTGCGCTCTACGCGTGCCGTGTTCTACGGAATTGCACCTCAAAATAATTACTTAGGCTACTTACCTTACCTTACCTTAATATAATTCCTTTCCTCCCTACAGCGTTTGGTTCTCATTAATTTTTTATGTAATATTAGATTTTAAACCGGATCAAATCCCTTAGGTTAATATTTTCTTTAACAAAAAAATCTTTTCAAGTCTGTATTTTCTTTTTGTAGTTAAATATTTAGTTTTAAACTAGGTGATTTGGCAGACATTATTCTGCAAAATAAGTAGGATTTCATCTATTAGAGTCTAGACCTAATTGTTTTATACCTTGAGAACCCAAACCACCCAAACACACAAAAACCCACTCAAATACACAAAAAAATCAGACTGAAAAAATATAATTTTACATCAAGAAAACCTTAAACAACAAATAAACTATAGAAAAGCTACTAAATATTTCATAACCAAAACAATGTATTGTATTTGAAATAATTCATTCAAATAAAAACTGTTTTAAACTTGCAGGCCTATTAGTCATTTAATTATCCGTGTATTGTTCGAGTCATTTGTCATCGTTCATTCCATTCATCTATTCAGCACGTTCCGTTCATTAATTCGAGAATCCATTCAGAATTTACTCCAATAATCCTTGTTAACAAAGTGTCCGTTTGAATCGAAATGTTTTCGCTAAAGTTTTTGATACAAACATTTTAAACCTGTTTAAAATTTAAATTAGATCGCAACAAAGACAACTATATTTATACAGGTTTATCTTTAAAGCAGTTCGTTTTTAGCAGACATAAAATTGATTTTGAGTTTATTTACTTTATGTAAAAAAGGAATGAAGATACATTAAAACATCAATGCAGTACCAATGACATTGAGGTTTGAACCCGGACCCCCCGGTTCGAGAGTCCAACGTTTACCACTCGGCTATCACTGCTGCTTATTATTATGCCTACTTGTTTTTTTGTAGTATTATATATTATTGTGCAGTAACAAAATATTTGAGAATATTATGGAGAGTTTTCAAGTGTTTACGTTTCCTCACGATGTTTTCCTTCACCAAAGCTAGTGATAATTAAATTCTTAGATAGATAGATCGGCAAATAAACTCTTTATTTGTACACAAGTTATAAACGAATAAAAAAGAAACATTTTTTGTATACAACAAGGCGACCTTGTCGGTAAGAAGCAATCTCTTCCAGGTAACCTAAATGCAACATATTTTTTATGTAAGTATCTAAATTAAAACGTGCGCGCAGTATTCGAACCTGTCGTATTCGGTACAATGTTTAAACTACTAGGCTATCACTGCTTTTTGCTTTTTTGATTTACCTGCAACTACTTATACGTAATTATTTCCGTATTTTCAACAAAAATCTCATACCTACATACTTTTGTCGTAATTGTACAACGAACGATTTAAGAGGAAAATGCTTTTAAATTGTTGAGAATTACCGGAATAGCTTCGTGTAAGCGCTTTAACTGTAATTACGCTGGGAACTGCTGAAGCAAACTGACGTACAGATATTCGCGTTAAATGAACATTCGTTCTGTTGTTTTCTTATTTAGCGGACCGGACATTCGTGTAAATTAATCTTTGCCTTGTTTCACTCTTATCAAACACTAGATTTTTCCAGCGGCTACGCCTGCCATTTCGATTAATTACACGCTTTTTATTAGCTTCACCTGTATGTTTGTATGTTTGTATGTTTGTATGTTTGTTTGTAACCGACTTCTTTGGGCGCGATTTTGACCCACTTTAAACGGCCAGATTTCGTTCAAACTTTGTAGATTTATTGAGGACCGATGACAATACACTAATTTGATAAAATTATTATTCACTTAGCACTATAAAGCGTGTTTTTAGTTTTTATAACTATTCATTTTAAAAGCACCTATTGTTCATTTCTAAGGTAAATAAGGTTGACTATGTATGACATAATTATCATAGTAAGAAGCCCCATCATTCTTCTAGTTTTAAAGTCCACTTCCTCCGACGTAATTATATAGACGATATTATCGTCTTAATTGTTTTGTAATAACTAAATATTGGGCTCCATTTAATCTACTTGACAATTTGAAAGGTCACGCAAAATCACCACGTGTGGCAATTAGCACACTCTTTCTTATTAATTGGTGTGTCCTTTTAAGTTGTATTTCGTCTCCATATAATAAAGATACTGGTCATAAAATAACTCAAACAATGCCTTCTAAAAGCCAAGTCCTCGTCAAGAAAATACCATCATGGCAGTCAAGAAGCATGTTTCTATGAAATATAATATAATTATGTTGTTGTTCGCAGTCCCCGAATGTTCTAATAGGTACATTGATTCCTGCTGATATATAATTAACCAAAAACTCAATATTACACACCTTTAAGACTATACAACTTGCAAATTAATTGTTTTCAGTACTATAGTCGACATGGTATTTACGCAGGAGTTATTATGAAATTAAGTTGTCTTAATGAGCCTTGGTGAACATTGTATTTTATGAGCATAGGTCAAGCCACGGTAAGGTTAATTACGTTGTAATTAAATTTAATATACCTAATATCGACACGCGCGATAATAGTACAAAAGTACACTACGGCGTAAACAACACGCTTCTCAAACTCAACCGGCGGTTACACTTAATCGGTGAAGGAAAACATCGTGAGGAAACCTGCACACCTGTGAGTTCTCCATAATATTCTCAAAGGTGTGTGAAGTCCACCAATCCGCACTTGGCCAGCGGGGTGGTCTATGGCCTACCTGTACCCCTCACATTGGACAAGAGACCCGTGCCCAGCAGTGGGACAGTTGTGTTGTGTTGCGATGATTATGACACTTATGTACGCCTAGTATACTTTTGCTTTTGTACAGCTCTTCGCCCAAATAGTTCGGTAAATTATAGATACAAGTAATAAATAAAATTGACCTGTAATTTATTGTCAAACATTATTCATTCAATTAAAATACAGGTATCAAGTTCGTTATATTTGATTTGAAGCCGGGTTTACCTACCCTCATAATTAAGTTAACCTTCGACGGGACTGGGTTGTGAACCATCATTAAAAGTTTTCCAAATTACAGCTACAAATAAAAATATACCCTTTTTGGTGCGCGTAATGCGGTGATGTGTATCTTTGAGTGGTGGAATGTTTAATCTGTTCAAATTTGATTATTAATTTTAGTACCTATAGGTTTGTTTTCACATGCATCATCAATTCGTTGCCGTCCAGAAAATAACAGGAAAGAAAGAACCCAACGAGTCGTTCGGCGGCTGAGCCAAGCAGGAAGGTGATAATTGTATCTAACGTGAAGGTTATAATTGACGTGAAGGTGATAATTGTATCTAATGTGATATGAGTATCTAACGTTCAGATTATTAACATCCTAACTCAATCTGTTTATTGGTTTTGTTCATTAATATTATAGCGTTAGATGGACAGTCAGACAAAAAATCCACTTTTATTTTGTGGTTTTTCTATAGTTTACAAAACGCATAATCTATCTAAACTAATATGATATATCTATCTCATATCGTAATGTCATGGTAAAAATAACGCTACCCCGCTAGCCCCAGGATTCCCTGTGTCGTGGGTGACATGGACACACAAACACAAGAACACATCCACACATCCACACCAAGAACAAAATAAACTCATCATACAGATTTCCATTTGGATGGAAAACGAACCCAGGACTTTTCAAACGGCGGTCCGTCCGACATGGTAATCATTGCGCCATACGGGTCGTCAGTATAAATATGTATATATACAAATTATTTATTTTGTAAGCATCGCGCACAGTAACGTGTGACAATGTGCATTCAAAGACTTTTTTATTAATACAGAAATAATGGTGTATAGAAATTCTCTCAAACTTTGGTCAGTATTACTATTCTGCAGCAACGCTACATAAATTACCTGCTTGCCTCCGTCTGTTCGTTGGAAATGCCTGCAGTTACTTTTTTTATTATGTATACGTATTAATAATAGGGTGTCAGAGATTTTGTGTAATCCTTAGGGACACCATGAAATCTCAGAAAAAATTAGGGAAGATAAGCTGAGAGATCACTATTAAATCAAGCCGTCGACGAGCGATTCAACACAATACTTACGACATCCTTAAAAATTTTGCGTGCCATTTCTGAATAATATTAACTCTGTGGTGAGCATTTATGTATGGATTAGATGAAACGATAGTTTGTAAGCATTTTTCTGAGTCAGTAGCAGTACGTGTTTGATGTGGTGCGTTGGCATTAAGAAAATAGCTGAAAAATATTTAAAATTTATGTACGTATAAGTTTTTTATTAACGATTACTTATTTTGACTTTTAATTAGCTTGAGTAATTAACGACGGGATATCTCACATATCTTTATTAATTATAGTTTTTTATAAAAATATTCGTAGTATCCATTTGGATCCTATTTGGATATAAAGGCTCTGAAATTTTGTCACTGGGGCGGGGCTGTCCTGATGTCTTTAGATATTTATATGTGAAATATATAAATTAAAAAGAAGATTTGAAGAGTGCAATTGGATCAGCTGCCGTTGAAACATTACTAGTGAAAATAAGATATTTAAAGACATCCCTTTTGAGATTACGTATTACAGTTGAAGGGAGTATTTTTTAACAATAGTATGTTTTAACTATAGTACGAAAGATATGGCACAACTTAGGCCAGGTACTAATTTTGGCCCAGTACTAATAGAAGATTAATATAAGAATTATTTTTTAATTCCATTTAGTTCCATAGTTATAAAAGCATTTTTTTATTTTTTTTAAATATATTTTATTTTTTATGCATATTACCAGTACAAAATAATTTCGATGTTTCATCTGCCAGGCGTCCAGCGACGGCTCACATTTTAATTTTATTTTTAATGCACATAATTATTACGTAAGAACATCGTCTTAACTTTTTTTGAATGTGGATACCTGTGGTTACCCAAGTGAAACGCTGAAGTAATTAGTTACAATAATTTAATTGATATAATTGGCCAAAAATATATTTGTTGTTAACCTCACACCTCACAGATTCTAAATAAGTAGGTCTTAAATTTTTATATTGCTATATATAGCCTTTATTTCTACACATTAAGTACAACTTAATTTTACTGTCCTACGTGCGTGTATTTTTCTTAAAAAACCTGCACATACTTTGCAGGCCACCCGCAGTTTAGAGTGTATAGAGCGACAATTTATTGTTAATTAGTTTTCCCTACTTAACTGTGATATTTTTGCTATAAACTTCGTAATTTTGTTAAGCTCAATTATCAAACTCGCTCTTAGTCTGAAATAAAACCGGTCAAGTGCGGACTCATACACGTAGGGGTCCGTACTACCGACCGATAATAACCCAATCATTTCATCCATGACAAGCTAAATGACAAATAAAATTAAATTTTAAACATCTAAAACATCTTGTAATGCTACATACTTATCCTATTAATATTATAAATGCGAAAGTTTGTATGGATGTATGAATGTTTGTTACTCTTTCACGCAAAAACTACCGAATGGATTTTGATGAAACTTTACAATAATATAGCGCGTTGTTAAAATTACTAGAAATAAGCAGTACCTTTGTACATAGTTACTTTCACGGTTTTTCTTGTATATTTTTTACGTGTACATAAATTATAAAATAAATAAATAAATAAATAAAAATTAAAGTCCGCATATATTAGCCGCATACATTATATATTAGTATTGAGGCTGTAATGCATTGATATAATTATGGATAAAGACAATGCTTTCATGCCATTCTTTCACAATGCGCAGTGACAGTGAAGATTCGCAATGAATTGTTCCGAGCTCTAGTTAACAAATAATTTGAATAAGGAACCCTAGAAAGCTAAAAAGTTATTCAAAGTTTTTTAATTATTTATATTATTAATATAGTTATGTGAACAGAGAATAAGTGAGGTGGTTGCCCTTTAACACCTTTTTACGTTATTAAATGTATTATTTATTTATTTATTTATTAAGCTATTGCATAGCTTTTATCGCGGGCCTTGAGCGTGGGGACCGAATCCAGAAATTCCGTAACGAAAAAAACCTAACACCCCCAATCAGCGCCATCTAGTACCTTGACACAAATATTTATAAGAAATAAACAATAAGTAAAGTTTGCACAAGGGCACTGTGCAAATGTATTGTTGTATTAATTATGTAAATTTGAAGTTAATGAAGGAAATTTCTGTTTTATTTTTTATTGTAATTTATAACTTTGCTGTATTTACATGGGGCTTTAAATTCAACATAACGTTCATAACGATTAATGCAAATCGTTGAAATTATTCTGTGCCAAATTTAAATAAATTAATGAATTGTCCTTAATTAAATATTATCTATTAATTAATTAATAATTAAAATTATTTATTAAGTATATCAAGTATATTTATAAGTAAGTATATTTAATTACAAATTACAGGTGAAACATGGAGACTATGCCTAACGAAGATATGTATGAGCGAATAAGCGACGCTTACGACGGGAAATGTATTTTCGTTACCGGCAGTTCGGGCTTCGTGGGAAAGGTAGTTTTAAATTATATTTGGGGCGTAAAAAGTTACACCTATACTCGTTTCCCAACTGTAGGAGATCGTCCATATGTTAAGTCATCAGCCAAGACATCTTCATCATCATTCACATCATCATCAGCTCATCACCAATGAGCCAAAAGGTGTTATCAGCAATGGTAATCATTAACACTAACGGAGGATGCCTTTGTCGATGCGTTACTGGTCAAAAATAAAATTTAGCTGGGGAATCCAAGTATTACCGCTTAGTACTGACACCGAGTCGACGTCGCAATAATAATCTTAAGATACCCACTTTTAATTGTATAATTTATTGTAGTAGTGCTCATCAAACTTTGTATTTGTAATGAAATTGTTACGTGGTAATTTGTGTTTCTCAATATGTGATTATATCAAATCATCTGAGAAATAAATATTCTTTAAACTTATTATTTTTCACTCGGGGAATCGCATTATTAATTTTACTATGATACGGGTTTACACGATATGTATTTTGTACGCCGATATATAGACCCAGTAGTATGGTGTGAACTCATATCACATTATCATTGGCACCTATATAAACACCTAATTTTCAAGATCAATTTTAGTACAAGAGTCGGAGTTAGCCAGATCTGATGTGTATGAAAGCTTACCTATCCACAAGCATTGTCGGGATTAAACTGGATCAGATAATTTATACATATTATGTATTTCGTTATACATTTATTTATATATAAATAACTTTGAAATGAGTGGCATTTTTTATATGTGCAGGTATTGGTTGAAAAAATTTTATATAGATGTCCGAAAGTTGCAAAAATTTACGTTTTGCTACGGAATACGGAGAAAGAGAGCGCTAAGGAGAAAATGAAAAAGATGTTCGATTCTCCCGTGGGTATCCAGTTTTAACTATTTGAACTTATTTTTAGTTTTGATAAGTCATAATAAGTATTCGGAAGAATGTATTGATATTCATAGAGTACCTAATCTGTACTAATGATTATAGAACTCTTTTGGAAATGAATAATAGAGCTGTTATTTGAATTTTTAGCTGTTCACAAGATTAAAAGAAGAAAGGCCAGAGGACTTGGAGAAGATAATTCCAATTACTGGCGACATATCTAAATCTAACCTTGCAATTAATCGTGAAGATGAAAACGTACTAATAGAAAACGTAAGATATTTTATTATACTTCATAGTCACATAATCTTATCGTGAAACTTTTAAACTTTACGTTAATTTACTTTTTAGTCCAATTTAGGTTATATAAGACAAAGTCTCTCTACATTAAATACTTAAAGCGACAAATGTATAAATATGATTAGAATTTGATGAATATTATAAAGTGTGCATTGAAAAAAGTACCCAATTTAATTGTATTCATACTCACTATTTTGATTAAAGGGGCTTCCACGTAACAGGTAGATGCTGTTGACTTTTTTATAAGACAATTTATGACTAACAATCTTACGGTACCTAAACTATCTACATACGTGTAACTCCACCATATTTAGCGTTTAGGCAGCGTTCGCAAGGATATGTCTCAGAGGGTATGATTTTATCCGACATATCGTAATGTGGTGGCCAAATTACACTCAAGTCTTTATAAATTGTAGCCTATATGTAATGCTGATATATAAGCTATATTACTATGGAGTTTCATCTAAATGCGTTCAGTAGTTTTTGCGTAACAAAGATACAAGCATAAATCCTCACAAACTTTTGCGTTTATAATATTAGTAGGATCAGTAAGATGAACAAATTGATGGGAATCTGCAACTTAAAGGATAATGGATCTTCCCGTGGGAATGAGATGTTTACCGGGACAAAAAGTAGCCGACGTTACTCTCCAGCCGTTACTATCCCACGCACAAAAATTATACCATAACATTGCTCTGTTGCGACGTGAAAGGAAGGTAAACAAACAAACAAACACACTTTCACATTTATAATATTAGTATGGATTATAATTTTAGGTATCAATGGTGTTTCATTTAGCTGCAAATGTAAAATTCAATGAAGACTTTCGTGTGATTCTAAATATTAATTATGAAGGTACGAGGCGAATTTTGGAATTATGTTCCAAATTAAAAAAATTAGAGGTGAGTCATGTTATTTATGAATTAGCAGCAAAACATAGACAGCTTTTACCCTCCTGTGTAGTGTGTGTATTCATTTCCAATTTGTTAGGTAAAAGTGAAATATTAATTAATAATTATAACATTCTCGTCATTTCTCGTACTTATTAACTTGCCTTAGTGAAGGGAAACAACGTGAGGAAACCAGCATACCTGAGAGTTCTTCA
The DNA here is from genome assembly GCA_905404295.2 of Ochlodes sylvanus. Lineage (NCBI taxonomy): Eukaryota > Metazoa > Arthropoda > Insecta > Lepidoptera > Hesperiidae > Ochlodes > Ochlodes sylvanus. Next base: position 12,283,575 of record FR990132.1, on the reverse strand, counting down.
TAATGTTCTCAGAGGTGTGTGAAGTTCGCCAATCTGCACTTGGCCTGCTTGGTGGACTAAGGCCTGTACTCCTTACATTGTGGGAGGAGACCTGTGCCCAGCAGTGGGACATTTATAGGTTATGATGATGATGATGATAGCTTGACTTCGACCCATTAATGACCCACTACTGAGCATGGGTATCTCCTTATATCTGAGGAGGCCTAGAGCATACTCCACCACGCTGCTCCAGTGCGGATTTGTGGAGGGTTAGTGTCCTTAGGAGGGTTAGTGTCATGGCTTAACGACTGCTACCAATGGTAACAACCGGGAAAACGTCTTTGCGTGCTCTCCGAAGCACGGAAGCGTCCAAGAAATTTTTGCCACTAGCGGTCTTCTATCCAACTATTATTTCTTAAATAAGTACCTGTTTGTTATCATTACGTGCAACATGCATATAGTTACTAAGTAACGTGTTGCCTCTAATTTCCAGATTTTGGTATATGTGTCGACAGCGTATTCTAATGGATTCAGAGAGGTAATAGACGAGGTTGTGTACCCTCCCACAATGCCATTAAGTGAAGTAGATGAACTCCTGAAACCAGAGAAGACATTTACCAAGAATCAGATCAAGGGCTTTCTCAGTTAGTATATTATTTCTCAAATATTTCAAAAGAACGAAGAAGAATAGAAGAAGAAGAAGAAGTAAAAGAACGTTATTTATAAAACCGAATATTTATGTTATCATAGTTTATGAACAGTTTTCATGAATACAAAAACTTTTAAACTTATAGACCCAAAAACTTTGTAGTTCCATTACCGGTTGTGGCAGATATTAATATGACAGATAAATGGTCGTTGTCGTATCTTAGAAAACTTTTGTCGGCCAAAAATGTTGAGAAAAATGACGTGTTCTTGCGGATGATTTGAGCGAGAGATGGTAGCCATACAGGCTTCGCTTGATAGATAAAATTAAGTAGAATACATCTGTGAGGGTTAAATTTGGGAAGGGCTTGAGAATGAAGTCCCAAAGACTTTATTTAATTCAACTGTTTAATGGACTAATCTGTCTTTAGAATTTATTTCTACCGTTTTACCGTTGCATAAATAGCTTATAATTTAGTGTAAAAAAACACAAAAAAGTCTAATTTAATATAACAAAATTTAACTTTGCAGAAGGCTTGCCCAATACATACACAATGTCAAAAGGATTTGCTGAAAACTTAGTAGCACAGTATCAACAGAAATACAAATTTCCTGCAGTAATTGTTAGGCCGTCAGTAAGTAAGTATGGATTTAAAATATTTATGTAACTTTACGGACCAAGTACACAATCCATATTAAAGCTTTAGTAGGTATATTCTGTCAAGTTCTAAGATCGAAAACGCTAAGTTAGCAAAAATATAGGCCCAAACGCGTTGAGTGGCCACTCAAAAGTCAATGGCGCGAAATTCATGTCGATAAACAGTAAAAAAAATATCGATCACGCGTTGTAGTAAAAATATAACAGTTCTACTGTAAAGTGACAAAGTATTTAAGATGGTACAAAAAAATATTAACTAAAAAATTAACCACGTACTTGAAACGTTATAGAACAATAAAAAAAATCGTTGAAAACGTGAAAAAAAACTTGAGGCACCACAAAGGATATTAGAATTTGGTGAGCAACCTCGGATAGACTATATTTAACTTTAACTTCTGTGACCTCAGTGTGACATACACATTGTCTCATCTCAAACAACCATAGCAAAATACAAACAATTACCTAACTTTAAGTAAACATTGTTGGATTACTGTGTTTACTCAGTATGGTGGGTGGACTGTGGAAGGCTATTGTAACCAATAAAGAGTTTTTCTCAGTTCATTTACTGGATAAATGACGAAAACAAATTATTAATTACCACTTTTTTTCATTAAGGTCCTTCCATGGCTCTACCTTAAACAATATGTCTCTCTGTCTGTCCATATATGTGGTTAAGTCATGCTTACACGATGTACGTGTAAAAAAACTTAAATAATGGATGTTTTACGAAATACAGCTGAGAAAAACTAATGTTAGCAATGAACCAAATAAATTGAATACTATTGCGGAAGGCGTGTATAGAAGTTAGTAGTCAATATAATAATATTATACAAAATAAGTTGTATAATTATGTCCTTGCCTGCGACACAGGGAATCCTGTTATTATTTTAACACCTTATGGCGCAATGTGTACTAATGCCAGACTGCCGTTAATAATAATCACAATAGTAAATAAAAAAAAATATTCCAGTAATTTCGTGCAAAGATGAGCCAGTCAAAGGATGGTTAGACAATTGGTATGGACCGACATCAATGGTGGTAGCGATTAAAAATGGAGTGATCAGAACTATGAACTGCGATGGCAACAACGTCAATGACATGATCCCAGTGGACTACGTGGCCAACCTGGTCATCGTGGCCGGCGCCAGGTGCCGAAGGTAAACAATCTAACTATACTCTATAGTCTCTATACAAATAAATAAAATTTTAGTGTCTGTTTGTAATATTAAATATAGCAAATATAGCAAAAAGTGTCGTTACAACTTTTCAGTACTCAGTTTTCGTATGAATTTTTCGTTACAACTTTTCGTATGAATTCCGTCTAGCCCCCTTTCGCAACGCGCGATAAGGAACTTCGTTCCATCCGGGTGTCCCTTGACACCTCTCAAGTTTTTACTAAATGCATATGGTGCATATACCAAATAACATTTTTTATAACTTTTGTCTGTCTATCTGTCTGTCTGTTTGTTTGAGCTAATCTCAGGAACGGCTGGACCCATTTTGACGGGACTTTCACGGGCAGATTGCTGATGTCATAAGGAGTAACTTAGGCTACTTTTATTTTAGTTTTTTTTGTTAAATTAGACGCGGACAACGTAGCGGGCACAGCTCGTAAAACATATTTTAAGATAAAGCCTAGAACATAATAGAACAGACCATGAGACGGTAACTTGGTAACGTCACACTCATGGTGCTGCTACACTGCTCTTATAAAATAAAAAATTTTTAGTTAAAATTTCGTCACAAATTGTGAAACTGTCACCAAATGTTTTCGTTTATAACAAATTCTAACCTTTTTAAACGAAGCGGATGTTACGGGACGTGGGTGGGTGATTATTGCAAAATATTATACGGTAAATTACGGTAATCATAACGTCATAAAGAAAGGACATGCCCATTTATATGGAGTTATGACCCAAAATAATTGTTTATGTACAGTGCGCTCAATAAGGCCTACTGGTATATTGTGCATAATAGTTCAAGTTTTATAACCTGCGAAAGATTTAAAAATAGGTACACAAACAAAATGTTCCTACACATTTCAAGAAGCAATGATTTTAAAACGTGTAAAATAGTGATAAGGCTCAAATACGAGCGACAACTCATTCGATTCGGAATGTCTAGAAAAATGTATTCTAAATATTTTCTTACACGCAATTATTCTAGCACGCAATTATTTCAATGGGAACAATAGGCACCTAATGTGAACGTGTATCCAAAAATGTAAAATTAAATGTAACTGTCAAAAAGAATAGGCACCGGACAAAAACAATTTACATATTAATTAAATTTTGTATTTTTGTCGCAACTTCTTGTTTTTGTAACTTTATTTGCGTAACTATTTTTGTTATTTTTCAGTGTTGATGACGTAAAAGTATTCAACAATTGTTCGAGTGCCGTGAATCCCCTTTCGTTGAAAAAACTTACAGATCACGTGGTGAATGACACCGACAACCTGAAAAACAGTAAGTATTATGGAATTTAGGTAGCAAACGAGCATGCAACATCACCCTTCCGCTGCCGCCCATGACACCTGTGACCGACACAGAATAAGACCTAAATCAAGACTAGGACGGTTAGTCAGCAAAAAGTTAGAACGTTAGTTTGTTAGTAGGTATGAGAACTGGGACAGGGAGTGTTAGTAATAGTTAGTTCAGTTAGTAATTGTTAGTAAGAGTCTAGCTTAATTCGGTCACGGATGTGTTCCTTTCCTTGAGGATTAAGACGTTCGCCTAAAAATACTTAAATGTAACCGGATCCGCATCTTTCTAACCCCATTTTTTTTCTACTTAAATAGCCGGCTGCAACCGAGCAGATGACCCACTTGTTGGCTTTTGGTCCGTTCTTAAGTCAATGATTTCTCGTAGAAATCATTGACATAATAATCATCGATGCGTTGTAGGAAAGAAGAAGAGGCAAGAAAGAGAGAAGCTAACCTTTTCTGCTCGTGGTGAGCAACAGCTCAACGAACGAAATGGTGGAGACAGTTCCTCCTGTGTCAATGTCGTTGGGCTTTTTAGCATCCAACTTAATCCCGGCTGTCTTCTGGCGGGCTGGTAGGGTTCTTGCTCGCCTGGTTAGCCAATCCCACTACCCTCTGGCTTGAGTCAGGCCCGGCACTTAGCGTAACTCGTCTAGTTGGGGGCCTGTAAGCTGTTGGAATTGTTGTCAAGGATTAACTTACCATAGTATAAAAAAAACCTAGTAGGTACTCCCTTCTTTCAAAGCCAGTAACCCGGTCAAGTCGTATGTTCCTCATGTACGTAGACGACGGTGACAACTTTTTGCCATACTCTTCTGTCATTTCTGTCCCGCCATATCCTGAGCGCGACCCTTTTCCGTCAAGTTGGTACTTCTGCAGCTGCAACTTGGAATTCAAGCAAAGTATAATCATGTAACTGTAAGCTTTGCCGAAGTGTAATTGACGGAATAAAATAAATGTTTCTTCTTCTTCACTTACCATCACGTAGCTCATCCGTTGGTATAATAACGACTTATTTTATAATTTTATCTCTTATATGCAGCTTTTTCATTATCTTACAGAAGGGCGTCGAAGTCCAAAAGTATTGTATATTGAATGGAGATGGTTAATGATCACACTACGGTTTCTACTGGAAACTATTCCAGCTTATCTCGCAGATGGGGTGTTCTTCATCTGTAGAAAAAAACCAATGTAAGTCTGTTTCAAGATCTGTAAATATTTAAGTGAGCAGTGATGCCATTTGGTTGAACGTTGGACTCCCGGGGGGCCCGGGTTCAAACCCGTTTAAAAAAATTATGGGTTTTTAAAAATTATGTGGGTATTACAATTTAATTATCACTTGCTTCAGTAAAGGAAAACATCGTGCGGAAACCTGCACACCTGAGAGTTCTCCATAATGTTCTCAAAGATGTGTGAAGCCTACCAATCCGAACTTGGCCAGCGTGGTGGATTATGGCCTGTAAGGGGTAACGTTGTGAGAGGAGATGATGATGATAAATTGTTTAAGTCTATATATAGCCGAATAATTTGTATAAAGCTTATGAGAAGGTCCGTAAGCAAAATCGGGCGGAGTTCACATTGGGATGCGTGTGCTAGCAAATAATTACCTTGGTGCTTCCGTATAGATATAGATAGGTTTAACAGCAATATTTATTATGTATGCAAAGAAATAGCTAGAGGGAAAATGTAACACGAATTTTTAATTTGCAGACATTTGAAAATACTGTCAAAATCAAGGGTAGTACGTAAAGCCATTCGTCCATTTACGTCACATAGTTGGATGATGAAGTCTCACAACGTGACTGCTCTCGCCAACAGTCTGTCGCCGAGTGACAGCCGCGTGTTTGCTTGCGACGCGACGTATATCGACTGGGATGAATATATCCCTGCCTACCTTCGGGGGATACAAACATATTTACTGGATAGTAAAAAATAACTACAACTACATTGGACTGCATCCTGACCATTCAGACGTATTTAACTGGGACTATACACTAGGTGTCATTTTTAATATTATCCATTGAAATCATTGTATCAGAGTGATTATTATAGGTTTTTAGAATGCTAACATTAAAATGTATGTACTTATTAATTATATCGTTTTCATTGTTCTATGTATGTTTGCTATGTATGTTCTTGTTCTATGTATATTTGCTAAAGTAAAAATTTATTACCGGTAATAATAAGTCAGTGTTTAAGCTTTCCCGCCCATTGCATTTACCATAATACGTACACGTGATCCATTACTTTAGAAACTTTAGCCCCTGGCCACGATGTCCAGAGCCGGCGTTGGAACCAACCACGTGTCTATCCACCCGCGGATTGGCTTATGCATACCTGCTACAACTGGAAATAAAAGGAAACGAAATTAGTTGGTATTTTGTCAGGAATAGTTAAAGGTAATTTGCTTGCTATGACGAAGAAAACCTTCGTGGGAGAACCCATGAGTTCTCCACATCGAATCCACCTCAAAGGTATAAAGTATGCCAATCCGCACGTGGTCAACGTGGGACTCTATGGCCTTAACCCCTTTTTGTCAAAGAAGACCAGAACCCAAATGTGGAGCAAATATGGAAGGGTAATGAAGTCCAGACATATTTCAACGAGGTAAGGTTGAGAATTGCAGGTTCATATCAGTAGGAGCTTCAATGTAACGAGTAGATGTAGCTTATGGCATTCCTTTTTCCGAAGCTGTAGAAGGCCTTAGGCGCCAGTTAGACGACGTGATAGCATTCGGCGCGATAGCTTTCGGAGGCCGCGCAGCGACTGCGCGCTCGCCTCCTGGTGCATAGCAAATTAAACTTTATTGTTTATCCACAACGTACAAATTCTTAGCAGTTACCTGACTGCGTGACGGCTGCGGCGCGCGGGCGCAGTTAGGTAATTCTGCTAATAATTTGTTAACTTTTTAAAACGTTGTTAAATACTATGTTCGTGTCATATCTTGCGAAAGCTTATTCAATTTCTACTGAACCGAAACGTAAGAAACATTAGTGTTTTATTTCAATAGATTGACAAGTAAAAGAGATAATTATGATAAGCTTGTTTTGGATGCGTTTAAATATAACATAATTATTTATACATCTGCAAGGTCAGCCAGTACATAATATGTAATGGCTGACCTTTTTGACCCGTTTAGGGTAGGTACTCACGATTTTGAATTGTTTTACCGATATTTCATGCATCATGGTCACGTCGAGACACAGGGTCGAAAAAGCGGTAAAAAATCAAATCGTTCAAAATCGTGAGTGCCCGTTTACATTCAAAAATGTTAGTATCTGCGCTGATATCAGTTTAAAATCACTTGCAGATGTTGTTTTGCATATTTTATTACATCAGGTTCACCAGACCCTCAATCATTAAACACTTTTTAGGATATAATAGCGGCTCTACACTCTCGTGCGAGAGCACTCGGCTATGTCTCGTCCGAGCGCCTCGGCCGAGACGTGCGCAGGCGGTCAGGCTCTCTCACTCTCTCAGGCTCAGTTGCAGTTGCGGACGTCGAGAGGATGGACGTCTTAGAAATTGCATCCGCTTTTGCACTATGCGCTGCTAATTATTATAAGAATGTCCAAACATATCACGACAAAATATTAATTATTAATTAAAATACTTATTTTTAATGTAATGAAATATAGTTTGAATCTTTTTATACGTGGAGTGTACTCCATCACGCTGATTGGTGGAAAGTATAATAAATTACATGATAATTATTGTATTTTGGAGTACAGAACGAAATCAGAGAAAATTTTCTAAAAACCTGAGTGTATTTGTAGGTGACTTTAAGGCCTATCACTTACAAACTGATAAGGATGTTTTTTTTATATTTGGTTTAACACAATAATATTCAAGTTTTGGAAGTGATTAGAGTGTATTGTACAATAAGTATATATATAAAATTCTCGTGTCACAATGTTACTTACTCCTCCGAAACGGTTTGACCGATTTTTATGAAATTTTGTAATGCATATTCAGTAGGTCTGAGAATTGACTTCTTACTATTAATTTTTCATACCCCTAAGTGATAAAGGTGGTCTACCCCTAACATTTTAAAAGAAAAAGAATTTTGTCCAATAAATACTTTTATTTTTTGGACAAAATTTTTTGCAGGCAAGGGACGCCTATCCCGCGCACACGCAAAAACAGACTGAAGATCCATGGCTCATTGATTCTCGTATTTCCTTCCAGTCATTCATTATAAACGAACAAGACCGAGAATAATTCAAGAGTGCCACAGACAATCCGAATTATATTAATTAAGAAAACTAAATTCATCTGGCACTAAATATTCCTTACAATATTTTATAAACAAAATAAATATACTAATATTATTTCTAATGGATGTTTAAGTGCGGAGAAATAATTTAGTAAATATGAAGCGCTCATAGCCCGGCGGCTTGCGTCGATCTCAAGTGATCGACAAAGTTAAGCAACTGCGGGCGCGGTCGGTAGTTGGATGGGTGACCGCTAGTGGCAAAAATTTCTTGAGCGCTTCCGTGCTTCGGAGGGCACGTAAAGCCGTCGGTCCCGGTTGTTATCATTTGGTAGCAGTCGTTAAGCCATGTCGGATACCTTAGGGCGGCTTAAAATTTCCGACACTTGGGTTGGCCACTAACCCCTCCACCAATCCGCACTGGAGCAGCGTGGTGGAGTATGCTCTAGGCCTCCTCAGGTACGAGGAGAGACCCGTGCTCAGTAGTGGGCCATTAATGGGTTGTAGCCGATTTAGCAAATATAAACGAAGTAGTCCTCCACCAATCCGCACTGGAGCAGCGTGGTGGAGTATGCTCTAGGCCTCCTCAGGTATGAGGACTGTTGAGACCCGTGCTCAGTAGTGGGCCATTAATGGGTTGAAGCCAAATGAAGTAGTATCGGCATAGACAAAGTGAATGTAATCTATGGCTGGAATGTAATATAATCTATGGCAACGACACAGATAAGCTAACTACAAATTCATAGTTGATGAATTAAGTAGTTACAGATTAATAAACCAAATAATATCGCAGGTATTGTTAAATGTATATTAAAATACACTACTCAATGGTATTTGTAGAAAGGTAGTCGGTCTGTTTACGTAGTTTCTTTTCCTAGCGTGGTTTCTCGCTAAAGTACTCTGTGCTCTCGCTGTGCACTCGCGAGAGTGTACAGCAATGCTCTCGGCGTTCCTCGTGAACATGCCGAGACCCTCTACCCTATTTTTTGCCTCTCTAATATTACAAGAGCTTGCAATAAACAATGTTGTAATAATATTTAATCATATTAAATAGTGTCCACCATTCAAAAAGATTACAATTTTAAATTTTAATAATGCTCTCATGCAAAACTCTGTTCAAGAAAGCAAAATATCTGTATCTAATCTACTCTGTAAAATTAATTATAAGTAAAAACTTATCATGCGAGTCGTATACTCAGTTGACCGGTAACACTCTTACCTCACACCTCACACCTCACGCAGACGTGAGGTTTAGTGCGACGATGTTACGCTTCATTAAATGTTCGGTGCTGTTAAATTCGCAAAATGTTAAAAAGCAGTGTACTACTGTGTTTGCTGGGTACCATTGCAGTCCGAGTTTAAACGGGTTATTACATTTTTATATACTTAGTGTGTAAAATAGGTTTGTACTAGTTACAGTGAGAGTTGAAGGGCATGTGGCCTTGCGTATTTTTTTACTTTGTATAACTTAGCGCTTGACTACAGTTATTATTTTACTATTTTATAGATATTATGTATTAAAAATTAATTGTAACTTTTTTATTAAACTTACGATAATTATGCATTTTGCTCGCCGATATTTCAGCCCTGACCAAGATCTATACAACTGGGTCGAAACATCGGCGTACAAAATACATGTTATCGTGAGTACCCATATCTTAATAACAAAATGATAATTGATTTTTAATGAATATATAATTATGTATAAAACTCTTCCGTTAAGCCTCATTTACATGATACATTTTCTTGTACATGCAAGAGTAATAATGGTATGCAATTAAATACTCGCAAGAATTGCCATTCAATAATTGTAAGCGGCTGATTACACGCAGATTATTGAATACGATAATTGCATGCGATTATTGCATGCAAGTCTTGACAAGACAAATTTGTTTACACCAAGGCAATTCTGTTTAAGAAACAATTGCTTTCAAGTTTTGCCTTGTCTAAATACATCCTTGTACCATTTTTTGACGTGTTGCTTCAAGTATTGCACGTATTTGCATTGGTGAATATTTAGTAGAACATTTTATGCGTTAGCTAATTATTTCAAATGAACCAAATAGTCTTAAAGTTCGGTTCTGCTGATATAATAAGGTTCATTGAAATTTATCGCGATAATTAAGCCTTATTTACATGATACCATTTTCTTGTACATGCAAGAGCAATAATGGTATGCAATTAAATACGCGCAAGAATTGCCATTCAAGAATTGTAAGCGGCTGTTTACACGCAGATTATTGAATACGATAATTGCATGCGATTATAGCATGCAAGTCTTGACAAGACAAATTTGTTTACACCAAGGCAATTCTGTTTATGAAACAATTGCTTTCAAGTTTTGCCTTGTCTAAACACATACTCGTACCATTTTTTGACGTGTTGCTGCAAGTATTGCACGTATTTGCATTGGTGAATATTTAGTAGAACATTTTTTGCGCTAGGTAATTATTTCAAATGAGCCAAATAGTCTTAAAGTTCGGTTCTGCTAATATAATAAGGTTCATTGCAATTTATCGCGATAATTAATAAACATTAATTATACGGGATACTGAAAATAAAAATTTATTTCAGTATCTATAAATTATTTATTAATATTTTTACGTTCTATTCTCAATATTTCGTGCATCAGAAGAGCAGCAACGATCAACACACCCTCACTCACTACACTCACGTTTGCAAATACAGAGAGAATTCAATAAAATTGAATATAATAATTGCATAAGAAATTATGGTATATGCTGTTTACACCAAAACGAAACTTGCAACGCAAGTTGAGCAGAAGGTCAAGAATGTCACAAGTTGTTTAGATGATACAAGTCATTTATTGCTCCAATTTTATTGTATGCAACAGGCAAGAAACTGGTATCATGTAAATGAGGCCTTAATGTTCACGGGATACTGAAAATAAAAATTTATTTTATTTATATTTTTACGTTGTTTTCTCAATATTTTGTTCCTCAGAAGAGCAGCAACGATCAACACACCCTCACTCACTGCACTCACGTTTGCAAATGCAGAGAGAAATCAATAAAATTGAATACAATAATTGCATAGGAAATTATGGTATTATGCTGTTTACACCAAAGCGAAACTTGCAACGCAAGTTGAGCAGAAGGTCAAGAATATCACGAGTTGTTTAGATGATACAAATCATTTATTGCTCCAATTTTATTGTATGCAACAGGCAAGAAACTGGTATCATGTAAATGAGGCCTTACTGAGTGACTGAACTACTGCACATACTCGTAGCACGCACAGCCGAAACTACTGAACGCATTGTTCCTCGGGAAGTGTAGGGGAGCACTTTTTAGAGAGAGTAATTTTTTAAAAAAGGGGATAAATCGATGGGTCCTACGTATAAGGGCCAAACTAACAATTTGACGATTTTGACTTTTTTATGATAAACGCATCCTATCGATATGATTAATCGTGTGAGCTTTTAAAAAAAAAGAAAAACTGCATGGAAACACGACTTTCTATTAAAGTATAATGGCATATGTAGCGTGGATTGAAACGTATAAGGTCCAAAGAGTAATTTGAGACTTATACGCGGGGACTTCCCGCGCGTTATTTTTTATTATTTGGGCCAATCGGCTAGTTTGACACTTATACGTCAGACGGAGCAACGCCCGCGCTGTGATAAAACAAAATGTCGTTACTGTGTTTTAGCGTTACAATTTAGATTAATAACTGAAGGATGGCATCCAAGTATCGTGCTAAGTTTAGTAGAAGTCAGAATTTAGTAAATTTATAATTAACTAATTATCAACTGTTTCAGTCCTTAATTGATTTCTTCAACTTGGCATAATACACGTATATTGGCCAATTTGACACATTGGCCCTTTTATGGTGTTTTAAAATACAAATAATTTTAACAAAAACTAACGTAAAAGGGCCAATATGCAGTAAAAAAAAACCTGTTTAATATATATATAAAATGGTGCAGTATATATAAGTAGGACAATTGTCTTAGTAAACAAGCAAAGTTTCATAAATTTCGGTTTTATCAATCTTAAGTTACAGCAAGTTTAAACTTTGAAAGCCTCTCCTGTAAAGTTGTCATTTTGCATTTTGGCCCTTATACGTAGGACCCATCGAAATTGAGACTTTTTATTTCTTCAATGGATTCACTTGAAACTTTGTATATTATGTATATGTCCTCAAGTGACACAAGTAAGCACTAAGAGAAGATTTTTGGAAATTATGGTATTTTAAAGGGCGCGAAATAACAGAATTTCATGCGGGCGAAACCGTGGGCGAAAAGCTTGTACATTCATAAAGTAGTAATCGTAGTAAATCGGTAAGTTTTACAAAGCCGTATCATAATAAAATTTGTATAATTCGCGATGGGTTAAGTCTAAAATCATACGTAAATGTTACTTGGTCAAGGAAAACATGCATCGCGAGAAAACACCGCACTATAGATTTCTGTGGTTCATTAGCGGAAATAAACGCATAGACAACATTTATTTTGTAGTTACCTAACTAAAAACACAATTTTTTGTTAATTACAGCGCTTTGTGGTCATAAAAAATGAAATGGAAGGTAGTATCTTAAAAGCATTACTATTAATCCTAATAGTAAGCATAAATATTAATCTTAAGACGGACATACGAGTTTACATACATTTGGCGCAGAAAGAAACACTTATGGTATTCTAATGGTGTTAAAAAATATGTTTGGCCAAATGTGTCAGTTTCGACGTTTCCGTTTTCTTCCGTCGATAATTATCTATTATGATGATTCATTGTTTAATATTTTCAGGGATATTGTTACGTCTGTTAAATTGAATGTAACGGAGCGTTACCAGCCGGTGGCAGAGTTTTACGCCGGGAAATCCGTATTTCTAACTGGTGCTACCGGATTTTTGGGCAAGGTAAACTCAATATTATTCTTATCTTAGGTTTCAACTTATTATTCGTTATTATGGGTACCTTTAATGTACTCCATAACACTACTTGCGTGCGGCTGTGGGAAAAATGGAAACAGACAATCTTATTAAAGTTAATTGTTTATTGTCTATTGAAAAGTTACATTTGCGATTACGTTTATCAGGCGCAATTTTATTTTTAGATATCAAGAGGTTTGTTATAATTGGTTCTACGACTAAAAGTTGCAGGACCAAAGATCTAGAGAATTTATGGTATTTATTATAAAAATGCTCCTACAAATTTTGAGACCTATAGTTTGCCAGATAAACCATAAAAAAATCTGCACCCTTGTTTCCACACTGGCGGCGGCGGGACCAGGGTTGCGATCTCACAAACTTGGATTTAACTATGTAAACATCACGTCTTGACACACACCGTCGGCATAGTCACTATTGCGACATACAAAGTCGTCAGTTTATTAATAACTTTCTCGATTACTGAATTAATTAATTGTGTTTATAAATAAATTGTTCAATTAATTTATTACGACGATTATATAATATTATTATAGACGTTTCATGTCGAACCGTTTCTTGCGTCGATGGAGCAATGAAGTTAAAGAATTTCTTGAGCGTTTGCGTGCTTTGAAGGGCACGTAAAGCCTTCGGTCCCGGTTTTCGTAAGTAATCATTGGCCAAGTGGGAGGTCTTTGGACGGCATAAAAACTTCTGATACTTGGTTTGGCCACTGGCCTCACCACCAACCCGCTCTGAAGTATGTCATCGTGGTGGAGTATGGTCTGGGCCTCCTCAATTATGAGGATAGACCAGTGCCCTGTATCGGGCCATTAATGGGTTTAGGCTAAAGGTAGTTTCTCTCTAATATAGAAACTTTTTCTTGGTCTTTCTTTGGCTTCATGTTTAGTAAAATATTACAATTTTATTTTTTATTGCAGGTTTTTATTGAAAGACTTTTATCCAACTGTGCGGATATAGATAAGATTTACGTGTTAGTAAGACCTAAGAAGGGAGCAGCTGTGGATCAAAGAATAAAAGAGTTATTTGACAACCCGGTGAGTTCATTGTGACAAAAATATTTATCATTTCAAAATGAGATGGTAGGTACATTAGGAATAGGTTCACATAGAATTAGAAGAGACACTCTGGGGTTTTGTTTTATCGAAATATAATTACAGGGTTAATAACAATAATAGAATTCGGATTATAAATACAAAACTGGTTGAGTCTACATACAGTCGCATGGGATTTGTTCCCACGGTATAACAAATAAAATTTAGTGTGGAGGTTCAGTGAAAAGGTTAGTCATTATTATTTCGACAGCATTTACGCAACTTTTGCAATAAAGAATATCTTTGTTATTTAAAGAACAATAAAAATTGTCGCCTTGATTGATGTTTAATTGAGGTAAACTTAACGCCTGAAATAAATAGCAATATTTTGATACAATTTTTTAATAAATTCGTATCAGGCGCTGTCTGTCTCCTGTGCTTACTTGCTATTTATTTATTTAAATTTCACCAGCAACATAACATTACATGTATTACGCGGGTAATGGTAATTTGTTTTTTCTCCAAATACCTATCATGTTAAAAACCAAAGATTAAATGAGAATACTTTTTTTAGATTTTCACCACTCTAAGATGTTCAAAGCCAGAATACCTCAAAAAAGTTATTCCAGTCGCCGGAGATGTTACTGAACCTGAATTAGGAATAAGCCCCGAAGATAAACAATCTCTTATTGATAAGGTAAGTGGTCAAATCATTTTAAAGATTCATAAAATAGAAACTGAGCAAAGAGATCATTTGACATAAAAAGATGTTTCCAAATGTTGGATATAGACTTAGCGGACTTTATATGCTAAGCCCTTCGATCAATACTCTAGTAAATAGCAGCAGTAGCAATAATACTCTAGATCAGTGTTCCGCAAAGTGTGTACCGCGGCACAATGGTGTATGGTCATTAGTCCATGGTCATTAGTTGGTACATACTTTTAGTAACCGAGGGTACGAAAAATACTTGTTTTGTTTCGTTCATCTTTTTCTGTGGTTTCGTTTAGTGTTTTTCGCGATTGCTTACGAGTTTTAATTTGTGGTGTACCTACCTCCAAAAAATTTCGGTTACCTAGATGTACCTTGAACACATATATAGCTTGCGGAACGCTGCTCTAGATGTCGGATCAGCGCACGAAAACTGTTTAAAAGAATTACAGCGCGTTTCAAACGTGAGTTGTCAACAGGGTTGCCAGATTGGGCGATTTATCGCTATTTGGGCTACCTCACCGACGAAACGGCGATATAAAAATATGAGAAATAGCTTGTCGCCCAAATGGGCTACATGAGATTTGATTGCGACGATTTTGGGCTACGCCAGCTTTCAAAACTTAAAGCTTGCAAAAATTTACGTACTCCGAGACACCGGTCTCACACCGGATTTGCGCTAAAACTCTAAAATGTTAGCACGTGTTGCTAATGCGAAGGGGACCGAGGATAGGGAACGTGTAATAAATCACATCACAAATCATTGCCGAATTAAAATAAAGCGACTTTTTCAAAAAATCTTATCTCAATACATTAATGTATAAATGTATGTAGGTATATACAAGACTTGATATATAAGGCTTAAAGCATATAAGGTCGCCAAAGGTGGCTTAAAATACGAAAATCATCAACAATTACTCAAATAGTCAACTCTTAACATAAAAACTTAAAAAAAGAGAGGCAAATGCAGGCATACGATATTACATACTAAGTAAAATAATAATGCTTAAATAGTTTTTCTTCATATTTTTTCATAAAATTCAACAAATCATCTTTTTTCTTACATAATACTTATGGAATCGGGACTTATGGACTTTTTGTACTGGAACTATTTTTAGCGAGCTTTTTTCAATTTAATTGATCACTGTCTATGAGCGTGATTTTATGATTTTCCCTATCATCGTTTGGTCATCTATAATCTTGCCTTGGAAATATCAAAACGTCACTTAAATACAATATTAGTTTTTATTATTAGGTACACCTATTGACTCAACCAGAAATTATACGGCTTTACGTGCCCTCCTAAGCACGGAAGCCGAAATATTTGTATGAATCCAACAAAAATTCACAGATTAATCATCACATTCTATCACATGGACCTTTTTAAAATTTATGAGACGCCTTTGGTGTTTTTGATGACCATTGACAATCAATACCACTTGGCTCGTTTGATACACCAAATTATGCATAATAATAATAAATAACGCTACACACTCATAGCCCCACACTAAGATTCCCTGTGTCGTGGGTGCCATGGACAACACACAAGACAAGAACACACACCCAGACCAAGAACGGAAATTTAAACTCCTCGCTGGGAATCGAAGCCAGGCCCCTCGGAACGGCGATCCGGCGTGTTAACCATTGCGCCATCTGGGTCGTCATACACAAAGACATAAAGATATTTATGCTATTTAACAAAAGTAAATTGCAGCAGGCACTTTTCACTGTTCAGGTGTCAGTAGTATTCCATTCGGCAGCCATTGTGAAATTCTCAGAACCATTGAAGACAGCGCTTGACGTAAATGTGGAAGGAACAAAGAAAGTGCTGAAGTTGAGTCAACAAATGAAAAACTTAGACGTGAGTATTAAATTATTCGTCCCTATTAAATATACTATGGCCTATACCCCTCACACTGTGAGAGGAGACCCGTGCCCAGCAGTGGGACAGTTATGGGTTGTGATGATGATGATGATGATGATGATGATGATTAAATCTATACAAATAAATAAAATTGAAGTGTGTGTTTGTAATATTTAATTAATCGCTTTTTACTAAATGCATATGGTGTGATGTTGTGGTGGTGATGTATACACGGTACATACACCAAAATAACATTTTTTACAATTTTTATCTGTCTGTCTGTTTGTTTTGGGTAATCTCTGGAACGGCTTGACCGATTTTGACGGGACTTTCACTGGCAGATAGCTGATATAATAAGGAGTAACTTAGGCTACTTTTATTTTATAAATTTCCCTGTAACAGTTAAACTTCCCCGCGGACGAAGTCGCGGGCACAGCTAGTACAAAATAAAATTTATTAGGTACTGTACTTTACGTACTTACCTTAAATGAAGTAAAAATAACTGTTTAATGTCCGACCTAGGATCTAGCCTATATCTAAAATTATTACATAATTTCTCGTGACATCGATATTCAAGTTTTACCCCAATATATTATGTAATGGTAGTCACAAAGCGTTCATAGTAGGACCGTTTAGTCGAACGTTACTGATCGATCACACGAACGATCGATCAAGCAACTGTACTCTGTAGTCGGCGCGGGGGGTTTTGCATGGGTGACCGCTGCGCTGGTTGAATGTAATCGGCCTCGGGGAATTTATACCTTAAGTAACTGCCCACAGTAAAATAAATGTTTGGCCGGATTTCTTTTAGTTGACATTATTTTGTTTTTAGGAAAAAATTAAAATTAAACAAACACTAAATGTTACCCCAGTACTATGCCGTCATCATCAAATTTCAGTGATAATCGAATTCAAATTGGGTAATCACTTGAGACACAACAGAAACAAACACATAGACAAAAATGTGATGATGATGATGAATGTTATACTTGCAGATATTTGTTCACATCTCGACAGCGTTTTCAAATACTGACAAGCTCGTCGTTGATGAGATGGTGTACCCTCCTCCACGAACGCTGGAAGAAGCTCACAATTTCGCTAAAACACATTCCAATGACGAGGAGGAAACCGAAAAGTTTTTACGTAAGTTAACTCAAACTCAACTCAAGAACCAAGCCAAGAACCAAGAAGCTTCAGCTTCAATATTACCTGATCTAGCTTCGCTTCGGTACACTTACGATGTTAAATCTAAGAGAATAAAAGAAACGGCGAAAGAAACTCTTAGGCACGTCATTTTAAGATTAGTGCTTATAACTAATTACAAAATGTATACATACTAACATGAGCAGAACCGGTCGCGGACGAGCATCCTTGTCTAATGACAAGTACAATACAATATACAGAATGGGTATTATACAGTCGAGGAATACATGTACTTAAGTATACTAATACATGTATTCCTCAACTGTATAATTCCCTTTCCCTTTCTCTATGAGTCGTGTTTTTACATGTTTCTTAAATAATTGTACGGGTAAATCAATAACGGACTTGGGCACTTTATTATACAATTTAAATACTTCCAATATTACCTTTATACGTAATGTACTATATTTACAGGAGGATATGCTAATGCTTATACATTATCGAAGTCACTAGCGGAGTACGTTGTTTTGGAGAATTACAAGGATACGCGCTCAATCATTATTCGGCCGGCAATTGGTGAGGAATTTACTAATATTTACTATTATTAAAAGCTTTGACGATCCGGATGGCGCAATTGTTAACACGCCGGATCGCCGTTCCTGGGTTCGATTCCCAGCGAGGCGATAATTTGAATGATGAGTTTAAATTTCTGTTCTTGGTCTGGGTGTGTGTGTTCTTGTGTTGTGTGTTGTCCATGGCACCCACGACACAGGGAATCCTAGTGTGGGGCTGTGAGTGTGTAGCGTTATTTATTTATTCATCGTTTGTAATGTTCGGGTCAAATTTTACAAGCTGAATTAGAATACCCCGTCTTACTCCACGAACGAATATTGCATGTTGCTTTTAGCTCCGATGACAATGCATTTTAATGACAATACAATACTCCGGATACTACGTAAAGGATTAATTAACTCCGGAATAAGGACCTTCTCAACCGTTAACAACACATTCACCAATGCTAATTTATTGTATTGCATTTATTATTGCATTTATGTTATTTAAATACAATAATATGAATGCATTATAAAAAGTGACTTTAGTTTTTGAAACTAATATTTTTTATTTAAATCATAAGTTAATGTTTCCATAAGTAATTATGATCATTTTATTGCTTATTGTTCTTGAAATTTTGAATTTCGGTCACATGAAAGACGGAATAAATAGTACCTAAATTATGAGTATGTAGGTACACAATGGTTCATTAATAAACCTATACTGATTACTGATACTGTCTGTATAATACCTTTAGGTACACTAACACGTTTAATCGTTTCTGTTGAAATTTGTTATGGAGGTAGTGTTGGACCCTGCATAGGACATAGGATACATTTTATCCCAGATATGTGTTCCTTTGGGATAAGATTAGTGTGTTTATTTACTAGTAATAAATAAACGCTTACTCATACAGCCCCGCACTAAGGGTGGCATCGTCAACACAAATAGCATCAAATCCCAAACCTACACTACCAAGTAGGCGACAGTACTTAATTTATTATAGATATTAAAGTTTACATTTTATCTACGTACACAAGTTTTTATACTTAATTTATAGTAACTTTAAATCTCCTTTGTTATATAAGCCAGGAAAAAAACTCTATTTTGCACACTCAGTGAAGAAAACTGTGTTGAATGACTGCAGCATTTCTAAATTAATTTCCTTATGTAACGTCCCGAAAACCCGTTCTCCGACATATTTCGTAACCAATATTTTTAGATATCGCATCAGCAGGCAAAAAATTATAAGCGTTATTAAATTAGCACTTTTATTAAGTACCTACTATTTAAAAGAGCTATTTAAGTCTTGCTTTTTTTGGCAATTCAAGCGATTTAACTTCTAAAGTAAGTTGCGCACGACTAATTTTTGATAATCTATGATACTAGTTGTCCCGGCGTACTTCGTACCGCTTTATAATTAAAAAATGTTTTGGTGATATATCGACAGCAACGCCACCTACCTGGTCCATTTGTGAATCTAAACCATTCTCGGATCCACCTGAAGACACACAAAAAATTTCAACCAAATCGGTCAAGCCGTTTAGGAGGAGTTCAGTGACATACACACTCACACTCGAATTATATATATTAAGACTAAGACTGTATTTTATAACACTACTTATTTTAGTTTAACAAGGTTGTTTTGTCTGTGGTGGTACCTAGTGTTTAATCTATGGAATCAGAAAGTCGTTATTCGAATTTTGAATCGCGGGATATGAAAATGGCACAATTCAATAGTGGTCGCCACAGCTCCATCGCCACACAATATACACAAGATGGTCTAAGATCCGAACTAGACACGACCTTCACCCATCTGTTTAATGGTTGAAAACTTTTTTATATCTCGAGTGGGTTGCCTTAATTAGTACTCGCAATTACGATCATTACTTCGCAAATGGTTTTGCAATCGAGAAATTATTCATAGTAAGTATCACCCAAGCTAACATAGAAAGCTATAAGAAATTATTGGAACGAAGTTCCTTACGGCAGGCTTGGAGGGGATAGGTTTTGCTACGGCGACCGAACTGAAAAATATACGATAGTAAAACCGTAAGGAAGAATGCGTGGAATAATGAGACGTGCGCATGCGCGACAGTCGCATACACAAGCGAGTAGAGTATATTACCTTTCTCTTTCTCCCTGTTTCATTTCGTTCGCCGTTGCCTTAATTAGTTTTCATATCATTTAATTTCATAAACTAATAATATAATATAGGATTATAAAATAATAATATAGTAAATAGGTAAATATAGTAATATAGTAAAAGAAAATGGCAAGTGAAAGTGACAGTGCTAATAGTGGGAAAAAATTATTACTATATTTATTCAGTGCAAAAGAATTAAATACGTAAGTATTAGTTTATTCTTTATTAATAAATATATATTTATATTATAAATATAATATATTTTACATTGGTTATGTAAGTGGAGTTTGCGAGATCTGTCAGAAAACGGAGAATATGATTATGTTGAGTTCCCGCGGAAAAAGTTATGAAAGTTGTCATACTTAAGTCGCGGAGTCTCTTAAAGTTGTTGATGAAGTTATAATAAAATGTGATATCGCGGATAGAGCGAGTGGTTAAAACGTTTAAATCAATATTGAGAATCGCTGAATAAGCCCACAACGGAGGTTATGTGAAGAATATCTACTTTCATGAAAATACATGCTAAACAGAGTAGAATCGACTGAAAAACCATACAAACACCCACACCCGGCCTACCTGACGCCGATATCAGAAGCTGGGATAAAGAATCCGTAAGAAACTAGCTACTGAGAAAGCTTGGATGTCAATATGAACTGGCAAGCAAGGCTGCGATGCTTTGAGATGACTATGAAGTACAAGATGTCATATCATGGTATACAAGTATTGAGTGAGGATGTTACATGAGGTCAGAGTGCTGCAGTCTGCATCACCTGTATCCAGGAGTCGCTATCCACAAGTCCACGCTGAAGGATTTGTCAGGTATGACCAAGTACTTTTTGAGTTTGAGTTGTTATTCATTAGTTATGAAATAGAATAACATCAAAATAATAAAATGATAATCTAGACACAATGGAACTAAATTATCAAGAAAATGAGTTTTTGAAGTTAAATATTGAGTTCTAATTATGACATTGATAAAGTTAATAACTTTTTGGTAATTTTGTGGTAATATGGTACTAGGAGTATAACATTTGAAGTACCTACCCATCTTTGGCTTTATCACACAGGGTTTACTGGTGATGTTACTTAGAGACGGTCACATAATTAATTATTGACAGTTACAGTTAAATGGTTAGTTAATAGTTAAAAAGAAAATAGGGTTGTAACATATGGAGTTATTTATGATATGGCTTAGTAAGCTAGCCAGACTGATTGATGATTAATTCACTGTAATGAGATTTCTTTTGTTTTTGAAAATTTAATAAAATTCAGCCATCTTGTCGAACGTAACTCATTGAAATTATTATTTGATCATTGTTATTTTTGTACAATGCATAGCTCTTATAAGACACTAGAGAGAGGTGCTCAGTTCTGTTATTGGAGAGTGCCAATGGACAGTTGTATCGGGATGGACGATACATATGAGAGCTATGTATACAGGTTAGATGTAATTATTCTTAGTCTTGTTTTAAGAGACATTTAATTGAGTGACGTTCGATGAGCCTATTCGTTTTGGAAAAGTTTACTCATTTTGAGAAAAGCCAACTTGTTTGAGAAAAGCTAACTTATTTTGAGAATAAATGAGTTGTTTTGGAAAAAGTTAATTAAACATTATTTGAGTAAAATTGTTAAAAAATAGAACAATCAGATAGTGATACATCTTATACTCCCTCTGTAACTTTCACAGAATCATCAATATCTTTTCAAATGGAGTCTTCTTCAGATTGTAGTGATTATACAGGATGACAAAAGACGAGAAAATTTAAATGCCTTAGAGTGTACCTTGAATAAAATTAAAAAAAGCCCCCGTTCTTATATTGGCAATCCTTTAACTTGTTATTATTTAGTTAACTTGATTCAAGAACAGACAAATATACCATTTAACCATATTTTTACTATAGCTTGTGATTTGATTAATATACAAGATTCTCTAATTAAATAAAACACAAATGAAATTTGTGCATTTTTATTTTCTATTCTATACTTTTATATAACAATGGATACACATGGGTTTTATATTATTGTTTTATATATTATATTTTATATTATTTTATATTATTTCTTAAAATACTGAATTTCCTAAATACTTTCTTGTACTTAAATAAAAACTAATCAGCAAAATTTAAGAGAAAAATCAAGAAAACCTACATAAAATTGAGCACGATTTTTTTTGCAATTCTACATTAAAAAAAATTTTGTGTCGATTCTACATTAGCCGAAGGAACTTCGTTCCTACCTGGTGTCCCACGACACCACATCATTTTCTGTATTTTATCAGTTGTTATTATCATAAATAAATTGTAAACGCGCTAAACGTTATTAATACACTCATACCGCACTAAGATTACCGGTGTCGCGGGTGGCATGGACAACACAATTAACACATCACGTACACCTTTACCCCCATGCGCGCAAATAAGTTTGACTAAAAAAAAATTATTACGAATGGTTTATGACCAGATTTTATATTGATTTCAGTTTCATTTTATTATGATACGGATACTCACGATATGTATTTTGAAACGCCGATATTTCGACCCAGTTGCATGGATCGTGGTCACGGTCAAAAACGAACTAGACGTAAGGTAGATAGACTAATGTATTAGTGTCAAGTGTCACCTGTCAAAAGTGTCTCCGCGCCACCGCAGTTCAGTCGTGACCACGATCCATGCAACTAGGTCGAAATATCGGCGTTTCAAAATACATATCGTGAGTACCCGTATCATAATAAAATGAGTATAATCCGCGATGAGTTAAGTTTAAAATCATATGATTTCAGTTTCTCCAATCCTCCGAGCGCCCTTGCCGGGCTGGTTGGATACATGGGTTGCAGGCACAGGAACGTTCAGCGATGTATCCCGAGGACTCACCCGTATCTTGTACGGAAGCAGCAAAGTTGTCATAGATTTAATTCCTGTGGACTACGTTTGCAACTTGGCTATCGTTGCTGCCGCTAAAAGTCCCAAGTAAGCTTTGTTTATTGTGGTTCCTGATGGTCACGTTAAAAATAGGCAAACATACAACGTGTCGTCCATCAGTTTCGACGAAACCTCTGAGAGGGGAGTTTTGAGACATTAGGCATTATTTAGTGTAAGAAATGCATCTTCAAATTTTCAAATTCAAATTCTTTATTTGCTCTAAATAAACAAATACTATTGCAGGTTCATAGAAGTTCGTGTATTTAACCTAAATAGTTCGTGTATTAAATCATACCTGTCATGCAACACTCAGCGTAGGGCAACCTTTAAAACGACGGGATAAAGTAACGGGTTTTTTCTTTGGTTCATATTCCGGTGATCTCGTAAACTGGAATAGCAATCTGTGACACTGAACATTATACTAAGATCATTTCGTTTACTTTATTGTTTTCAGAACAGAAGAACTACTGGTGTATAACTCTTGCACTAGCTCCGAGAATCCCATTACCTGGACAGGAGCTGCCAATTTATTTGCAAAAGACAGTGTGAAGTTTGGATATCGTAAGTCATTTCCAACGTTACAACGTTTAACAGTCCCATTGTTGGGCTTGAGTCTACTTTGTGAGTCACAATGTGAGAAGTACAGTCCACCAAACTAGACAATTTGTAGTTTTGCAGACTTCACTCACCTTTGAGAATATCATGAAGTACCTATTCTTAAGTGCGCAGGTTTCCTTGCTATACTGTGCTTCAACGAAATACACAAATTATACATATTTAAATGTTCATTTTAATTTTGTAATAAATTTTCTAATTTTTGGTTTCCAAAATTTTCTAATATTGTTTTTTTTAATGCTTCCATATACAATGATTCCCACGGCTTTCAATTATCAGTAAATATTATATTCAATACAAACAAAAAAGTAAAACTTATTTTTAAACGATCTAATTACTGTTTTAGGAGCATTACCATTTCCGTACGTGTTCGCGTCACATTCTCCTGCGGTGGTGTCTTCAGTAACGTTCCTGTTACAAACAATACCATCATTCATCGCGGACCTGTGGCTACGGGTTACCGGGAGAAAGCCGAAGTACGTATGTCAAGCAGTTGTCACAACATGTTTTATCATAGATAAGCATCCATTGTCAAGTAACTATAGCGCACCAGGCAGACTTCATCGATAGATTAACAAGGAAATCTTTCGATGAAGTCTGCTGGTGAGCTTTAACCCACTTAGTTGAGAGCTTGATAGCAAGTGCCTTTGGTGTTACTGGTTTCCACGGAGAACGGTGACCACATACCATCAGAGGGCATCGTGGCATCCATTCATATAATTTTTAAAATATTTTATTTAAAGAAATAAATTATTATTATTATTTATTATTATTAATGTCACGGTTTTGTCGGCAATCAAGTCCGCGGCTTGTTACCGAGGTGTTGACCAAATTGACGTCCATGATCTCATGTGTATGGGTCATGCTACATATTTACGCAAAGATTTGAGTGTGTGAGCGTCAGTCTAGTAGGTACATTTAGCGCCGTGTGCAATCAATACAATCACACCGCACCCCCTGCACTATAGGTAATGCCGCCCCTGGTGAACGTATTAATACAAAAAAAGTTAATTTACTTTCCAGGTACATGAAATTACAACCACGAGCTGTGCTGCTCCGTGACACGTTGAAAGGTTTTACAAGTTCTAATTTTTTAATGAAGACTGATCGCGCCCAGGAGCTTATATCCTCGTTAGATGAGAAGGATCGTAAACGATTCATGTGTGACCCGAAGACAATAAATTGGAAGGAATACATGCCTGTATATTGTTATGGGGTTAAACGGTATCTATTGCGTAAATAATATTTATTATGCATTAATACGAGTAGCATCAATTTCATTAGTAGACTAGCAGTTGTCGAGTACTTTTCCTGGAGTCAACTTGGTCTGGTGGTTTTTTGTAGCGTTAAACACCTTTTGGTGTTTGTATGTAGGTACAATCCGCGGCGATAACTCTTCACCCGCGATCCGTCGCGTGGAGTCTTTCAAAGTCTAGGCTTTACAAAAATCTAATTACGTACTTTCAAAGTTTTTGCATTACTTATGTAGCTTCCTAAAAAATATTACACGACTTTCATTGCTATTTATGAATTAGAGGTGTGTGTTTTGCGTGACGCTCCGAAAGACTCCACTTGATGTTATTAATTAAATTGAAAGTAATTGCATAGTTTTATCCAAAAGGCAATGAGTAAGTAGTAATGACATGATTTATAGAAAGATAAATTTGTTCCTTTAGTTTTTTAAGTTTAAATGGTATTAATAAATAAGTAAATGCCTGTTGTTTATTTTATTTACTTAAATGTTTTCCTATGACTGAAATGTAATCTGTTAAAATCTAATACTTAGATACATAAAAATCTCATGTCACGGTATTCCCCTCCGAAACGTTTCGACCAATTTGTATGTTTTTTTGTGTGAGAATAGGTTCATACCGTTTGGTGATAGGGGTGTCCCTATCCAGATGTAGGTAAATACATTTATGAACGTCAATGTTTTGCATTTATCACCGTTTCGCTAAGCCAAATAAAGTATTGAATTTTAAATTTTAAATCTTAGAGGACAAGAAACGGCGAAAGAAACTCCTAGGCACGTCTTTTTGACACTTTTTGAAAAAAAAATACGACGTTGCTGTGTTCTTAGCAATCCAATGATGATAGTTTGCTGTGAAAATAATATGTGAGTAAATTGTAAGGAATTTATAGATTGATATTCGCAGGAATTTATCGAATACTTAATGTGATCGGTCATTAATTGTGAGCGGTCAGCATTGCCCATCACATTAATTGTAATCTCACTTTAAAAAGTGATTGTCAACCACTTTTCTTTTTTTGGGAGTTTGGTAATTCAATAAATAAATAAATAACGCTACACACTCCTAGACTAGGATGTCTTGCATCGTGGGTGCCATAAACAACACTCAAACACACACACACACACACGTCACACACTCAGACTAAAAGCAGATATTTAAAATTTAAACTCATCATTCAAATTTTCACATCGCTGGGTTCGAACCCAGGACGCTTTGAACGTCATCCGGCATGTCAACTATTGAGCGATACGGGTCGCCAAATTAGAAAAATAAAACCCTTTAAATCATTTTTCTCTGAATTTTAATCACTACATAGTATAAAACAAAGTCGCTTTCTCTGTCCCTATGTATGCTTAGATCTTTAAAACTACGCAACGGATTTTGATGCGGTTTTTTTAATAGATAGAATGATTCAAGAGGAAAGTTTATATGTATATATTAAAGTTTTTCGCAAACAATTTTGGACTTGGGTACTAAGGGACAGGTTTCCTGAAGCGAAGTGAGGGCGGGTTTAATAGTATGATAATATGATTAAACAACCGCTAAGTGAGAGCTAGTGGAAATTTGCTACAATTTACATTTAGCGCTCCGAAATTCATAGATAAACAGCGGTGGTCGCTTCGGATGTAGCGTCGCTCGGTAACGCTTCACAGGAAGGAATACAACCCAAAAAGATTGCGAGTTATAATTATCTATGTGTAATATTGAAGTTAATTTAAACTATGGATACAGGTCGTTTTAAATTTATTAAAATTACAATTAAAACGTTTTTCTGTGACACGTGTTAGTACTCACAATATGATTTCAAATCCTGTACGCACTATTTTTCAAATTATGTGCTTCGGTAAAGAGTGGATCTGAGAGTTCTTCATGAAGTTTCAAAGATATCCGCCCTTGGCCAGAGTGGTGTACTATGGCCGGTAACCGTACAATGAGCGTACACATTTCAAACGTCATGTCGTGTCAAAGGCATGTAAGTGTGCATAGAGTAAACATTCGTGTGTATAATGTTATATTTATCAATTAAATGAAATTATTTAAAAAATATAAGCATTCTGTACTCTCTATATAAACTCTCTTACTCCTCTATATAAACTACAAGTGTGCCAAATTTCATACTCCTCCGTCCGAGCAAATTTTCGTAAAAAGGGCTAAGTACAAAGTTTTATTTACAATTATTCATAGTCCGCGCAAATTGCGGTACGTCATTAGCAGATATCCAACCACAATTCGCATTATTTCGCGCGATTGCCTCACAAATTGGGTCCGCGCAGCTCTGGATATTGCAATGCATACACATCACAGTCCAATTCAAGCATATTACCACCTGTTTTATTTAATGACTAAATTAATAATAATCTACATCATGGTTATGTAAACAATATGAACAAAACTATTGGAGGCCTTTATTGACCCAACCCAAAAACCAAACCCAACACAATATTTTTTAGAATCATTGACTTATTAGTAATAATAAGTCAATTCTAATATGGTCATTTCTAATATCGTCCCTTAGGGTAGGGAGGGGCTAGTTGAGCATAGGGGTAAGTTGGGCAATCGCAATATCTCGAAAACTATACACCGCACGCGATGGCATCAAATAGCGAAAAGAAGGGGTCGCGGGAGGGGAACTCATAGCGCGACCACCAGTGGCGACTTGTCGATCGAGTGAGATACGAGCTCGCATTGTTTATTTTGTGACTAAAAAGTAAAATAATTGTAAACCGGAATATTTCGTCTGTTCTAGTCAAATATTATCCGTTTTCAATTAGGTAAGTGTTAAACTTGCATATATTTATTGTACTTTTGATATATATAAAAATTCTGCGTATAATTGTAACTGTGTTTTCATAACCTATGTTTTGTTTTAAAATTTCGGGTTGGGGTTAGTTGAGCTATAGTCGCTCAACTATCCCCACGATTTGTAACAAGAGTAATATAGAACTTAATTTTTTTAGGAAGATGCGGACATATAAAAGAAAATGAATTGGCTGATCTAACACATTTATTTTCCCTGGAAATTGTCCGCCCATACTCAAAGGCAGGCCCTAGAATAGCAACCAAAACTAACAGAAGAAAGAGAGAGACTGAATCTGATCCTAGTTTGAGTCTACTTTGTTGTTTTGTCACTAAAAGTCTATAAATAAAAAGTTGATTGTCAAACAGAAATTTTATTCCATGTCTAGTTAACATTGAACCCATAGTTTGGCTATATTTTCTAAGTGCTCAATTTGCCCCATACCCTTGCTCAACTTACCTCACCTATGGGGTACGTTGTGCATAGATGACTTTCTATATTTAAACAGCTGTAACTTTTAAATTGGGCTTGTTAGAAATAAATTACTAAGGTCGCTTTTGCAAAGGAATAAATGAGTTATCCATCAGTAAGCATAACAAGGCATTAAGACTTATAGTTGATTTGCTATAACAGCTCAAGTGAAAAATTGCTCAACTAGCCCCTCCCTACCCTACGTAATTAACTTAATTATTCATCTTCAATACTTACAAAATAACGTCAATTTATCAATTCTCACTTCTGTGGATACAATTCTTTACGTTACGACAAATGACACGAATTCACAATCGATAGTACAATTTTAGAGAACAACGATGTTAACCCATCTTATATTTCAAACGAAATTGGGTTTCAAACGGCAACGTCGGATGAGGGAAAGGAAAATAAATTCAGCGAGAGCTAATGGGAAACTCAATTGCTTCGGAACAAAACGCTCTATCAGGTTTACCAAAATATACCATTTTCGCTTGTGAGGACGCAGCTATAGTATAGCTATAGTATCTACCTAAAGTTTGGGAGAAAAATGGTTAGCTTATTTACGTATTCGTTGACACACTGTTGACTGGTATAGAATCCAACCAGGCATTACGTCCGCCCATTGTACTTCTTCATGATGAGGTTGCAATAAATAATAAATAAATATAAAATTCAGTTTAGCTTCAGCGGTGCTTCAGTTCTTGGTATTATCATTATATGTATTACTACGTGAAGCAAATACTTTGTAAGCCTTTTTTACGAAAATTGCACACTCAAAGTTGATTTATACAGAACGATTGCAGAATGCTATTAGTTTTTAAAAATAATGCATAAGAAAAAAAACATTAAATCAATAAATAAAAAATTACACATCCTAATGTTAGTTACTTTATGCACACTAACATGCCTTTGACACGACGTATGAAATGTGTCATAGGGTCATCATTCATAGAGTCAATGTTAACTAACGGGTAACTAGTTTATGTAAATATCAGACGACCCCAACCACCCAATGGTAAATGGTCACCGTCACCGATGGACATCTTTAACACCAAATGAAACCACCTATTCTGAACGCTAGCCTGAATTATTTATCAATTGTATTGCTGAAAGAAAATACTGTGAGATAGCTTATTCATTAATTTGGTTCTCAAAGTCAGACCTACGCCGTTGCGAGAAGGGTCCATTGTGAGAAGTACCATCCCCTTTAGTGGGCCATGAATTTGTGGCGACATCGCACACACGTCACAAGGTGACGTCACGAAGCCTGAATCATGCTATCAAAGTTTTCTACACCGCTCGCATATTTCCGACAACTAGTCCGACAACATAGTTCCGACAACTCGTTAGTCGGGGCTTCACTGCCTCCCGGGCAAGAAGTGTTGCCATGTCGGAGATCTCCCTTTGCCAAACGTTGAAACCAAACCATAAGTTATCCCATTAAATTAGACCATTAATCACAACCATTAATCAGATTTTTAGATCTTAGCACAAATAATGCAAACTAATTCCAAGTTTGAAGGCTATAAATATGTACAAAGAAGTTTATTATCTTAATTGGAAGGCTCAGAATAAAATTAACAGTCACACCAGACGAAGCTCTGACGTACGGGTAAATAAAATGAACACTTGAACAGTTGCGGATACTAGATATTATCAACACATTAACTCCTTGCCCTCAGCGCTCGTTGTAATTTTTGG
This sequence comes from Ochlodes sylvanus, assembly GCA_905404295.2. Lineage (NCBI taxonomy): Eukaryota > Metazoa > Arthropoda > Insecta > Lepidoptera > Hesperiidae > Ochlodes > Ochlodes sylvanus. The sequence continues at coordinate 12,253,483 of FR990132.1, read as the reverse complement.
ATTGAATAAAAACATACTGTAAGATAGTTACTGACGTACATTAAAAAACCTCCCCGACTAAGAAAATCTGTACACCAAGCAGATGATAATCAAACGTCTGAACATAAATTATAGCTTGGAACTATATCGATAAGATCAGCTTTCAAACGAATGAACGAAATGAATGAATGAATGAATGAAATGAAAAAATGCGGTTTTTTGTTTCATTCGTTTAAGAGTTACAATGACACAGACACAGAGATACACGTCACATAGACGGGGTTAAAAATGTCTCAAACATTGCTTACTTAAAACATATATTATCATGTATAAATCATGTAGAAGATGTATAAAAATCGCTGTCTAGAGATAGGACCACCGTTTGTACTGTGCTTTATGTAAGCTGATGTAGACGATTTTTAACAGACTTCAAAAAAAAAGGAGGGGGGGTCTATGTTTTTTGTTTTATTTTTCATGTTCTCCGATTTCCCCGTCAATAGTGGGCCGATTTTCCAAATTATTTTTTTATTCGAAAGAGTGCACTTCCGAGATGGTACCTCGGTCACCAAGTTAGGATCTGATGATGGAATCCCAGGGAAATCGAGGGGAACCATCGAAAATTGTAGAAGCGACTAGTGCGTTTGTTCGATTTTGAAGCACTACTATTCAATGAAAATTATCTTGTGTGTGCAACAAAGAGCATTCTATCTATCTATCTGTGTACCCGATAAATAGTCAGAGCACTCATAGCCAAACGGCTTGCGTCGATTTTAAGTGATCTACCGAGTTGAGCAGCCGCAAGCGCCGTGGGTAGATGGATATTGCTAGTGGCAAAAATTTTCTGTGCTTGAGGACATGTAAAGCCGTCGGTCTATGAGTGCTCTGACTATTTATTGGGTACACAGATAGATAGATAGAGCTTAAACCATGCCAGAAGAGAGATAGTTAAAGCCAATTAGCCAGAATCTTAACATTTGCGATATTGAACATGTATGTATGATAAACTCATATTTATTATTTAAATTCTTCCAAGGTTAATTGTTAATAAGTGATAAAAACAAATATATCAGATGACTCTCTGTTTTATTTTATTTTATACTATCAAAAAATAATGTGACATGTAAATAATACTATTGTACTTGTGTATTGTAACTTGTTTCTGTACCTACATGTCGATGTAATAATGATTTGAAACTTATATCATCTTGGATATTTATTATATGACCATGATCTATGCAAACGGGTCGAAATTCAGTATTAATAAATAAATAATTCTCTACACTCATAGCCACTAGGTTTCCCTGTGATGTGGACAACACATAAACGTAGCACACACACAGACGCTGTTCTCCGTATTCATTACTTACAATTTATCATTCATTTTTTTAGTCGCTGTCCGCATCGAACCCAAAACCGTTTAAACTGGGATCCGGCCTGGTAACTTGGTAACCATAGACTAGTCATCATAAAATACGAACATAGTGAAAACCCCTACAACGTACCTACATTTTGGTACAACAGACATTAAATGTGCCTTGCATTTGTATGCAGTACCAAAATCAATGTTGACCACAATTGCAACAAGATGCGGGCCATGAGTTAGTTTAAAATATTATCAGAAGGGGTCAATGATACTCATTGAAATATTGCAGATAATTCTCAATGTACCTACTTGATACAAATATAGTTTTATCGCCAATGAGAATCAAATAGTTTGTATTCAGTTGTTATGCCAATAACACTTGCTCTCAATATAAAAAATATATAAAAAATCGTAAATAAATGCAAGTCAATTTAAAAATAATAGTGACGTTATAAAATAAAATATAAAATAATAGTGTTTCAAAATATTATATAAAAACTAAATATGTTACTCTACATTCTTTAATTATAAACCACGCATTATATCTTTTTCTTATAAATTTATTAACAAAAAAATACAAAGAGGAAGGAAGACATAATTATATAAGATACTTTTTGAAAATTAGCTATTAATCTAAGAAATTATAACTATGATTTTCAAAATCGTTTTTACTACATGTGTAGTGCTAAACGTTCTAGCTGAAGATGTCACGAGTTCTGAAAACGAAATGGATCTCGTAATAGATATGTTATTGAAAAATGAAGTAAATGAACATACAAAATCCGTTGAAAATACCAGTGACGAAGAGAACACAGGTATGGTTTAATTTTTTATTTTTATAAAGTTTTACGCTGACAGTGAATAAATTAAATTAATAGAATTTTGTGTTTCTATTTTTATAACTGACATATGAGCAGACGAGACATCGGATGCTAAACTAGCTAGCCAGCTGGACTTCAGCCCTACTATCAAGTAGTGGCTCGTTTCTGTCTTCTTTTATGACATAACTTACTCACTTACTTACTTTATCTCTGCCTACGGTCAAGAAGTGATAGCTAAATGGTTTGAACGCTGGCCGATTTCAATATTAATTTGACACTGACTGTACCGTACAAAAATAACAATACTAACAGAGTTTACCAAATGGGATTAAATGTATGAAATAACGAAATGTTTACCAAATGCAACTTTTTAGTAGGTACAGTTTGAAGTTTACCAAATGGGAAGTTTACCAAATGGGAAGTAGCCGGACTCCCGAACCAGGGGGTCCGATTACAAATGCGAGCAGCTCTAATTTTTAAAAATTATTTGCGTAGGTATTCGAATTTAATAAAATTATCACTTGCTTCGGTGAAGGAACACATCGTGAGGAAACCTGCACATATGAGACTTCTCCTTAGTGTTCTCAAAGGTGTGCGAAGTCCACCAATCCACACTTGGCCAGCGTGGTGGACGTGTGGTGGCGTGGTTCAGTATGATCTTTACTGAACCTCCTACATTGTAAGAGGAGACTGAAGCCATGCCATTAGTTATGGGTTGCGATGTTGATGATTGGTGACGGATTACGGGGATTGGTGTCAGTATTCTTGGTGGCTCCAATATTCGATTCGAAATATCCATCCATCCAAATGGCCAAATAATAGTGGCCACTATTATTTTCGAATATGGATTTTTAAACTGATTTCATATGAAGCTTTTTATTTAGGAATCATACGACATCAAGTTTACATTCAACATTTTATATCTTTCAGTATATTCGAATGGAGTATGGAAGTGTGGGAAATGCGACGACGTTGACGAATCTAGACTGGTTTTAACAGAGACATATAACGTTAAGACTAATGATGACGAAAAGGACTTCGTTAATTTACAGGTTTGTCTCAAATAGCAAGTGACTGTATGCCATATAATTATATGTGACATTTATATTCTATTGCGTACTTCCACGGACTTGGAATTTTTATACTATGTTAGAATGTATTCGAAAACTTGAAAAACAAGTCTGTGCAAAAGCTAAATCTATCTACATAGCAAATAAAGTTAAAAATTCTGAAAACAAAATTAAAACCACTTGGAAAGTTATTAATAAAGAAACGGCCAAAGTTAAATCGAATGAACATAGTTTTGCTTTAATGGTCAACAACGAAAATGTAATGGTGTAGCCTGTAATGGTGAGGTTGCAAGCGCGCTTCAGGATTCATCATCGGAAATACCGCACGAAATCCTATGAATAACATGGAGTCATGTGTTGGGAAATGCACTGATTCATTTACTTCTAAACACATAACTTTTGATACTACACTGACATCGATTAATTCTAATATCCCCAGGCAAAAACAATCTTTTTTCGAATTTAAGTACCTCGAAAAAGTCGATCACTCGATCGGAACACACCGTGCTATTATGAGCGCTTCACGCATAGCCAATGCATAGTACAGCGTACAGAACATGGCGTAGTAGCTTATTCAAATCCGAAATGGTTTAATTTAATCGATGTTACTTCATTAACTCCTGTGATAAATCGTCTCATCGTCTCGTCTCACAGGTCGGATTGTTAGCGCAAAATATTAGTTGCATGATGGTAACTAGTGTGGCGAGCGGGAGCGCGAGGCGAGTGCGGGGCAACTGCGACGGTGAGGGGGTAATGCTGCGAGTAATCGACGCGGGGCAATACGATGTTAAAATCTACGAATAAATTAAGCCTTTTATACTGGCCACAGTAGGTTCCATACGTGGACATTATGGATATATATAATTATGTATAATGATGATATCCTACCTACTGCTATAGGTTTAATTTTTGTTTTAAGATAAATGGCAAATTAAAACTTTGCAATCACAATTAACAATAATAATCACAAAACCTAAGTAATCTCGTCTGAACATCAAGTGTATGTATGTATGTTGGTAGGAATGCATTAGTTCCCGAAGCGAAGCATCGGTTACTAGTGTAATAATTCAGCAATCTGGAAGTACACTACGTAGACTGGGGACCTGATCGAAGTGGAACAGAAATTGGAGTGTCGCGAGTAATCCCGCGGGATGTCACGCGTGACTTTGTTTACACCACTATCCAATATCTTCAATGTGTTTGTGATTCTGTGTTCGCTACAGATGTTAATGGGTACTACTATAATTATTTTACTACAACCTATTATCAAATTCAAAATAATTTCATCATCGCAACCCATAACTTTTTTTATTGATTTAAGGTAGCAAACGAGCTTGCAGCACCACCTTCCGCTGCCGCCCATGATAACTGTGACCGACTTAGAACAAGACTCATATGGGGACTGGGATAGTTAGTCCTGTAAGGCGACGCGACGGTGTTAGAACATTAGTTGGTTAGTTTGTACAACGTTCATACAACGCGAGTCGCACTTTTTGAACTGCTCCGATGACATTTAATAACTATGTATGCGAAACATAATGATAGAATGTATGAGACAGAAAGATATTCTGGCACTTTTTCTTTGTGATAAAACATCTTTTTGAAACGGTTGTATGTAGATTAAAATACAATATTACGTGCTTACGAATTTTGACAAAATTTAACAAATTACCTACATGAACAATGTTGCACACGAGTTCTACAGGAAAAAAATATTTAGCAAGTATAATTAAATGGTTTGTTATAATGTCGGTTCATGTAATAGTGCTTTGGCTGAACGGCTGAACCCCTAGGGGATGTCGCCAGAGTACTATGAAAGTATTACGGTGTAGTAACTATAATACATCAATCTTGTTACAGGGCGACATTGTCGATCTTCGACAAAGCTTTTTAAATAAAGAAAAAATAATGTATTGTTGTTACAAATACATATATCATTAGCGCAAAAATTGAGGCAGTCAAATTCAGCTAATTGTTGTAATTCTCTAATAATCGTTATCCATTTCTCTCGCATACGCTCTGTAAGCACCCATTACACGTTACATTACTCATTACGCGTGACAGTAATGTCTTCAGAGCTGACCAAAAAGTGCAACGAGCTTTATATGAATATATAAAGCTTGCACTTTTTGGTCAGCTCTGAAGTAATAGCTTTACATTCGTAAAGCTATTACTTAAAATATATTTGGTCACATTAGTTGGTCAACTGGGTTCAGCAAGAGCGGGGGAAATAGAGTCAAGGATGAAGTATGGTGCTCTTACGTATGGTACTACAAGTAAATGGTACTACAATTCTTTAAATAATACCTCAACAGTATCGAATAAAAATGTTCTTTTCAATTAACATATTTTTTGTACTTTCCATTGCTGCGCCACTAAAAAGCCTTATTAAAGGAGGGTAGTAGAGGAATAAAGAAACAGGAAATTTTTAGCCTTTACAAAGCGACAAAGGCACTCTGACATCTAGATCGCAGTTAAATTCAGTTTATTATTTTTACCTTTGAACGTTAAAAGTGATAGTAACTTTTTCCGTTCCTTTTTAAAGTCCGTTACAGACTTTGTATAAATCCATTTATATGAAAATGGGAAAATATTTAAAATTTGTAAACGTAAAGACCCCGTAGCCTAGTTGGTAGTTACCGTGCCAATCGTTCCGGGATTGAATACCGGCCGTGGCAGATGTTTATGTGACACATAATAAATGATTTTAGTTCGAGTTTTTAAAACTACTTTATAAATACGCAGAATATGAATAAATACCAACTGATTTAGTATTACTCATTGACTTATGTATTACTGCATTTTATTACGGTTTATCCATTTATCCTCTATGCATGTTCAATTGTCCGCGGTTCTTGGACAAAACAGTATTATTGCTTGCCCCAAACGACTTGACTCTTTCTGAAGTCTCTGACTCTCTCGACTTGACTCTGGCTGACGGCTTGAGAGATAGAAATTTATTTTTTTCCTCTTTGTTGGGAACAGCAATTTAAAGACTGTTTTATCCTTGTATCACTTATATTTTACAGAATTACATAGGTATACATAGTACATAGTTATATAGGAATACACTTGTGACGTGAAACGTGACACGGCCTGTTCAATAGGGGTCGTCGTAGGCTTGTACACTCTTTCTTGGCCGACAACCACCGACCACACAGCCAATAAACACCTAATGTTTGATTTTCCGTATTGAATACGTTCTGGCAACTGGCTGAGGTAAGAAGAAGCGGGGTGACTGGCTAATTCAACGGTGTGATTGGCTAATTCAAGGCCACAGGAAACGTTGGAAGGAAATAGATTAATTTAAGCAACGGGAAAGAATGACAATAATAACATAAAATTATTATTACTAGAGACCCGGCTTTGCGCTCGAAATTCGACCGAAATTCATTCTGTGAAAAGGTTACTTATCCTTGACTCAATGAACGATGCCCCTATGACACAATTCAAACGTCTTGTCAAAAGTATGGCATTGTGATTAGAGTAACTTATATTACTGTGTGTAGGTAATGTTTTAATCTTTGATTATATAGGCGTGTATATAATCAAAGGTTTTAATGTATCAAATATAATGCATAAAGCATTATTTTTAAATTATTAGTATTCTGCACTCCACTGTATAAACTACTTAAAAGTGTATTCCTCCCTTCGCGCAATTTTCTTACAAATGGGTACAAAGTTTTTGCTTCACGTATAATGATTTTATTATGTATATATTGTATATTTATAATGATTATTGTTTGTAATTATAATTATTTTGACATTATAATATTAAATCTGTAAAGGTTTTTTAATTAAAAACCATTAACTTAATTCAAAGGACTATAAAAACGACGGGCGTAAAAATATTTGCCGTGATACGTACATACGTAGGTCACTCAATAAGTTTTGAGATAAAGATAATTTAAGTTTTGTGTGTAGACAAGAAGTGTTCAATAAAAGTGTTTTATTTTTCAACATAAAACACACACTCCATGCTTTTGTCAGTCCTGAAAGTTTCGCATGTCTGTACAAATTGTATAAATATAACGCATAATTGATGTGCTTCTAGTGAAAAGATGGTAAAGTCCAAGAACCGAAGAACCGTGAAGTAAAATTTATATACATATATTATTTTATCGGATAATTGCAAAGGAAGTACATATTTCACCTGAAATGAAATGTACCCAGTCACTGAGTAAGGCCCCAGTTAGACGACGCCAATGCTATCGCGTCATTTAAACGCGCCCTAAAGGTTGTTATGGCTAGTACTGTTATTAACGTCAGGTTCTGAAGGCCTGTGGCCAATCGCTGGCTGCACAATTAACCACCGGTTCGTGTCGAATGGTTTACTACTTAGTATACTTACAGTTTATATAAAACGAATTCCAATTATGAATAAAATTATTCGAGGAGTGTTCAAAACAAAAGTGAACAAATGTATGTGTTCAAATTACCGATTTTCGACAGGCGTTAATTACAGGTCAGTAAATATTATTATTAAACGAAGCAATGATAGCCGAGTTTGAAAGGTTTTTGCAATATAAGTTGCAATTATGTTAAAGAGTTTTTAAGATTTTTTTTTCAACGTCTGACTCCCGACCTTCGCTCGGTGCGAATTCTGCCCGCATCTCTAAAAATATCTGCAAATTAAATTATAACTAACTTCGATGGAGAAAACGTCGTGAGGAAATCTGCACATCTGAGAGTTTGCGATGACGATGAATATTAAAGTCTAAGTCATCGTCAATGCGTTGCCGACTTACTCGTATTAAGAAGCTTATTAGTAGCTCAACAATGAGCCATAAGTTAAAAACTTAAAACCCGAATAAATGGAATAAATAAAATAGGAATACCTTTAAATACTCATAACTCCGGTGCGTCGCGCAATCGGATAAAAGATATTACAGAAATATTTATTAATGTTTGTGAAGCACCAAACTATTAAAAGCTACAAGTTAGTTAACTAATGAAAAATAGAAACATTTTTTTTATATATTTTACAGAGACAACTTTACAAAGACGAGCGAAATGAACTCCAGTTATCAGTCTGTATCAGATTTTTATGCTGGGAAGTCTGTGTTCATTACTGGAGCCACGGGATTTGTCGGAAGAGTACGTAACAATTAATATTTTACGGTATTTTCCTTGGTATAATTTATACCTATATCATTATATCTTCACTACATAGTATGAAACAAAGTCGCTTTCTCTGTCCCTATGTATGCTTAGATCTTTAAAACTACGCAACAGATTTTGATGGGGTTTTTTTTAATAGATAGAATGATTCAAGAGGAAAGTTTATATGTATAATATATTAAAGTTTTTCGCAAAATTACAAATAACGCGCGTGAAAATAAATTCGTGCGCTGGTTACGTTTAACAATTTTGGACTTGGGTACTAAGGGACAGGTTTCCCGAAGCGAAGCGAGGGCGGGTTTACTAGTATCTGATAAATTCAAACATTGATGATACATTTGCCTTGGTAATTTTTTGACGTGATAACGTCTTATAAGTCGATGAACGCCGGCTACACGCACCAAAAGTATGACGTCATTGTCACGTTCCGCCTGACCTGAAGCGGAACTAGAGGTAGAGGCAATTTTCAACAATATTTATTACGACGTTATCACGTAAAATTTATCGTCCGTAAACCTACTCTACAGACAATCATTTGATAATATCGCCGTTTCACAAAAGGTTATAATTCTTTATAAAGGAAAAGTTTCCTGGACTTCTTTTCGCACAAATATATCCATTCTTAAGGCGATAGATGTAAAACAACGTCTTCCACAACACGAGCTCGCATTCTGTCGTTCTTTCGACACGGTTCCAGTGAAAAACTTGTAGTACAAGGTAAAGTTGAAGGCACAAGACCTCATGGCAGATCACCGATGCGCTGGACAGACCAGTAAAAGCTGCTGTGGACGCCCAAGTCCACGAATGCACACGAAGAGCAGCGATTCGTGAAGAATGGCGGCGAGTTGGGAGGCGTGCCACAAATACCAAGCTAATAAGAGTTCAGCGACTAAAGAAGAATTCTTTATAACAGAGGAGAAGAAAGGCGAAAAGAAACTCCTCAGCACATCTTTAAAATACAATATTAAAAGATTAAAGAATAAAAGATTTTTATTACAGGAAATAAGCACAATTTAAATAATTTTACTTTTCTTAATAATTATGTAGCCGTAGATGTCATGTCTGCTTAAATTAACAGATGCGTTATTGATACCTTTTGGTAACTTAAAAATTTCGACATTTTGGTTATTAATAAATTATTTATTTATTTATGGCACATAGTTTACACTAACATTACAGGCTATAAACGCGTTAGTGTAGGTAATTCACATTTCAACATTCGATTTAATAAATCCATCAACTTAAAAAAGAAGGTACGCTAGCCCTCTTTTCCCAACAGGGGTTCGTTAATTGACATCGTAAATTACTTTTATTTTTCATTTATTTATTTGTTTGTATTGTTTTGTGTATTTTGTTATAGTTTAATAATTAATAGTATTTTAGGTATTGGTGGAAAGGCTCATATACACATGTAAGGATATAGAAACGGTTTATATTTTGATACGACCAAAGAAGAGTACTACCTTGCAGCAACGACTTCAGGAATTACTCGGAAATCCGGTGAATATTTCATATCATTATTATATTAGTGCGTCAATATGATTGCTTGCTTCAATAAAGGAAAACATCGTGAGGAAACCTCCACATCCATGAGTTTTTCATAATATTCTCAAAGGTATGTAAGATCTGCCAATAGACAACAGTCCAAGGATCAAACCACGGGGCTATCACTGCTTTACATTTTGATTAATATGAGTAAGTATATAAGGTGATGTTTTAGTCACTTGACATAATATATAGATATTAATAGGGAGTACTCAGTATTAGATTCTCATTCCAAATATGAAATTAAAAAGGGTGCTTAAACTTTGATGTAATTATCCATTAATAACCCATAGTGTGGACAAACTGAGCGCACGCGGTTTAAATTACTCCACGAAAGGTCATTAACCCCTCCTGTACAGCCCCGCCGTACCGCAGACAGCTGTGTTCGGGCGTTTGCACACCGTGAGTCACCGTGTCCATACATTCCGAGTTAATTTTAGATAATTTTGATTGCCATTTTTGAAATACATAATTATCGTGTAGAATTTTGACAAAAAACAAAATGTAGGTATGCAATTCACACGAGCTAGAAGTAAAACTTAGAAAAACGAATAGTTACCATCAGAGTAAATATTGATGTTTTGCTTTACTTACGTAAGCCACCATTTTGCCGATGCTTTCTATCTCATTTTCTCCCACGTTAAAATGTGTCTGTTTCTTTTTCCTTTCCGTTTCGTTTCATTTGCGCGTCATTTCCGTTTCATCGAATTCGAAATCACATCGATACTATAGAAGTTTTCACTTCAAAAAACTAATTAAGAAAACAACGTAATCGAAACAAAAAATGTAACAGCATAAAAATTAAATTTCAGATATTTACAAAGTTGAAAGAAACTAGACCACAAGACTTAAGTAAAATAGTGCCAATTGCTGGAGACGTGGGCGATGTCAGGCTTGGAATAAGCTTGGATGATGAGCAGACACTTATTGAGAGGGTAATTAACAATTTTAACATTAAACATTTACTCAATTTGATATTTAATTCATTCAACAGTTCAAAATACAAAAGTAAGAAGCGCTCATGGCAGCGGGCTGCGTCAATCCTGAGTGAACAGCGGGAGTGGTCGGTGGTTGGATGGGTGACCGCTTCTGGCAAAATTTCTTTGCGCTTCTGTGCTTCGGAGGGCACGGAAGGGGGCCTCCCAGTGGTTTTCGTTTGACACTAACACACAAAACATACAAACAGACAAAAAATCTGAAAATTATAGTTTTCGGTTCTATTGCGATCCCCAGTAAAAAAAAAATATTATACATCTTCCATATACAGACAGCGGTCAGTTACAGATTTATTATAAAATATAATGTTTAGATATGAAAAAAAAAAAATATTTCGCCCTAGTATTTAAAAACGTATTTTTGAAATTAGGAATTCGGAAGGAAATCATTAACACTAAAGTTACAAACGATTTAATAATAATAATTCTTTATTTCAGACATAATTATCCATATCGTGTTAGTAGGTACATATGCCTTACAAGCTAGTGTTAGTAGATATAAAATCAGTATAAGATTAATAATCACAATAATTCAATAATAAATAATAAATTAATAATAACAATAATCATTTCAATAAAATTTCAATTTAACATTGTATACATATTGGTAACCATACCTACGAATAAGTACTTGATGTAATTTTTTTCTATCTCTCCTGAATGATTGTGAATAAAAAAATAAACGCTAAAACACTCATACCGCACTAGGATCCTGTGTCACGGGCGGCATGATCAACATAAAACCCGTATATCTGTCAAATATCTGTCCCAATCGGGAATCGACCCCGGGACTACGCAAGTCGTCAAGATTTTAGTTGTATATAATGCAATCTTGCAATGTATCTTACAGGGGACAGGCAAGTTATATTTTAATTGTAAGTATGCTACACATTTTACAAGTATTGAGTATAGAATATTGTAGTAAAATATTGATGTAGGTACCTATTCCTAGGTCTGCTGGAAGAGATTTCTATTAAATAAGCAGTACCTTATTTTGTATAAAATAATTGTATGTACTTTCTAATTCTGTTATCCGTGTAGTATTTAGAAATTTAAGGTCTCATGGTATGAGTAATGTTTTTAGGTTTATTTAAATTTTACTATACGCTATGACCTCAAAATACACAGTGATGCATTCACGTGGCCCGTTATAATAGTTTAGCGGAAAAGTACAATAATTGGACACTTTAAAATTTATGAACCTTTTCATAAATGTTATTAACAGGTGAATAATTAGAATAAAATACGCATTTATGAACCGCTGATAAGTAAGTTAAAAAAATATACGTGTAAAAGCGACCAGAAATATTATGAAAGATTTATTAAGCCCCAAAAAAATACTAACATCTTATTTATGGCTAATGGTTTATTGTTTTCTCTTTATTGTTAATATTACCTTTAATGTTATTTTCATTTTAATGTTTTTGTATAATAAGTAGATAATATTTGTTAGTAGGTACAAGATTATGTTACTACCCGCGCCTTCGCCCGCGCAGTGGAACTTTGCTTTCAATACGATTTTCAAGAGATATTCGTGATGAGAATTTCAAACAGTTTTATATTTCTTATTTAGAAATTATTCCTTCTCTGTTTCTTTATTTTACCCTTTTAGATCTTGTTATTCCAAAATCGTTAAAACACGTAGGTAATTTTTTTTAATTCTAACCAAAAAGTTAATATCATTTTTATAGTGCTTACGTCAAAATTGACGGAATTTTATTTATAGTACGGCCGGGTTCTAGGCCGGTCTGAACTTTGTTCGGATCACTGCGCAAATTCATTTTTAGGGTCGAAATGATGGCAAGACGCGCGGGGTGAGCGGGGTGGCACTTTGAGCATTCAAACTCAAACTCAAACTCAAATCATTTATTTCATGTAGGTATGATGCATACACTTATGAACGTCAATTTTTTGCATTTACCACCGTTTCGCTAAGGTGCCTTTAAATATTGATTTTTTAAATATTTGAGGAGAAAAAGAAACGGCGAAAGAAACTCCTCGGCACATCTTTTTAAAAAAAAAAATGCTAGATTACAAATTTTATACCTACATACAGATACATACATACTAACATGAGTAGAACTGGTCGCAGATGTCTATGTCCAAGCATCTTTGTCATTAATATATTCTTCTACTGTATAATAACCTTTCTCTATTAGTCGTGTTTTTACATGTTTCTTAAATATTTGTAAGGGAAAATCAATAACAGACTTTGGTAACTTATTAAAAAAGCGTACACCGAGCCCCACAAATGACCGCTGGACCCTACGAAGGCGGTACGAGGAAGTCACTAAATGGTGCATATTTCTAGTTTGCCGATCGGTTTGTTTCAGTCACGCGCCCAGTGTTCGTGTCGCTATCTCTCTCTAAAGTACTGTACCTGCGCACAATATCCAAAAGCCTAACTTCAGACCGGCCTAGAACCGTAGACCGTACTAGGTATACCTACTTGACACTCATCACGCTAGTTCCTCATAGCCCCACACTGGGATTCCCTGTGTCGTGGGTACCATGGACAACACACAAGACAAGACACACACATACGCAGACCGAGGATAGAAATTTAAATTCATCATTCGAATTTCCACCTCGCTGGGAATCGAACCTTTCGAATGGCAGTTCGGCATAGTAACCATTGCGCTATACGGGTCGTATTTTATAATTATTTTAATTTATATTTTATATTTATATTTAGGTTTCAGTCGTATTTCATTCAGCGGCCAATGTCAAGTTCAGAGCGCCACTCGCTGATCTGATACAGATTAACTATGAAGGGACAAAAAATGTTTTGGAACTGACAAAGAAAATAAAAAAAATTAATGTAAGTTTTTACATAAAACCATATATATTATAATAGCATTATATTGAAAGTGAAACATTGTATTAAGAACTAATTTATTCACAAATGTAACTAAAAAAATATATTATTATATCCAAAGATATATTATTATTCTTTGAGAGTTCTGGTTCTGCATAAAAAGGCCTTAATTTTTATTTGTAATTTGCCAATAAACGAGCTTACGAGCCACTTGGTGGTAAGTGCTCATGTGCGCTCATGGACATGAATAATACCAAACGCACCATGAAAGATAGAAGAGATAAAAAAAGAGTGCAATTCACGTGCTAGAAGTGAAACTTCAAAAAAAAACGAATACTGTCAGTCCAAATATTGATGTTTTGCTTTGCTTTTAAGCCGCCATTTCGCCGATGCTTCCTATCTCATTTTCTCCTACATTAAAATGTGTCTGTCTTTTACGTTTCCGTTTCGTTTCATTTGCGCGTCATTTCCGTTACATCGACTTCCAAATCACAACGATATTAAAGAAGTTATCACTTCAAAAGAAAGGACTGGCTCTCAAGCCCTTATCCGTAATACGAGTCGTTTGAGAGAATCAAGCAAGAAGATGGCATCTAGCCAAGCAAGCCTCACGGAAGATATTAACACCAGTAATAATATGAATAATAAATCATTTCCGTTCCAGGCATATGTTCACGTATCAACACTTTTTCATAACTCGAAACATCATATTGTAGAAGAAACCGCTCGCACACCACCCAAGAATATAGGTGTGTATAAAGTATTAGCTAGACATAGTAGTGAGGCAAATTAAATAATAACTTGCTGGGTAAATACTTAAGATTGTTCAAACTAAGCTTTTATTACTGTATAAAGCTTGTTGCTTGTTTAAAATGATGGCGGGTCCTGTCTCTTAGCAAAGGGTCAAAGACATGATTCCTGAAGCGAACTCGGAAATTTTTAGACGTGATTTTATAAACTGACATAACTCTTTTATTTATGAATTGATTCAAATAAAACAAGCACTAAAAGTGAAACTTAAAATACAAAATATTAGTGAAATTTCATCCAAATCGTTTAAATTGTTTCTGAGATTAGCACGAACAAATGCACAGGCAAAACAAATTTCATGAAAAAAAAATATTAGGCATTACTTAACATTTACTTCCGTAAACATTATTATGAATGATTACAGCTACGAGTACGTAGCTACATACGAATGCATAATTAATTTTTTGTTTTAAAATTATGTTCTTGTCATTAGAAAAAAGATCTGCCGAGTAGAAATTAATAGAATTTTTACAAAAATAAGCAAATGAAAATCTTTCACTTATTTTCCAGGTGAATATGAAAATAATTATGTATTTTCCAAACATATGGGCGAAGCATATGTTCCAATGAATCAAGGAAATATACCAGCCGTAATTGTGAGACCGTCTATGGGTAAGTCTGATACTTCCATAATTATGTAGGTATATATGTACAATAAAATGTATTAAAAATCTATTTTTTGACAATTTTACATATTTTTTACAAAGTTCACGTTAAGAAGCTCGTATGTTTAGGTAATCTAAATAAAAAAAAAAAATTCTGTAAAATTATAAGAATTATTGGTCCTCCTTAAGTATACAAAATCAAAAAACAAAATTTGTTTGTAATGTTTTGAATTTTTTAATTTTTTTAGTCATATAATTGAATCACGTCATTCGTATTCGCTTCTGACGATAACAAACAGCACTCGCAACAAAAGCGAACTTTGTTGTCTCATAAATATTTTTCGATTCTTCCAGTAACATCAGTGTATAAAGAGCCTCTAAAAGGCTACACAGACTCTTGGGTAACTGGAACTGGTCTCCTTTGTGACGTAGCCAGCGGTCTCACTCGAGTAGTCTACGGGAGCAAGGACGTAGTGGCTGAGATTATTCCTGTCGATTATGTCTCCAATTTTCTAATTGTTGTTGCAGCGAAAAATAACAGGTATTTTTGTTAAAAGCAACAGCAGCTGAAATAAATTGCCAGCAGAATACGATCCCTTTGTTGTGGATTTAAGATATCAAAGGAGCATCCAGCACCACCCTTGTAGTACTACCCTGCGCGAACTCTATTCAAGACCTTTAAAAAAAAATTGGTTGTCTGTAATGTAAAGTCGGTTTACTGACGATAGTTGAACGTGACAACGTCTTAAGAAAATACTGATGGAATGGTAGCATTTTTCAAAAGAAAATTTTAATTTCATTTGTTTAATAGATTTTGTAAATGTACTATTGTATAGCAGCTGTCCACGCAGACGCATCGCTCACTCAATTATGAGAGAGACGGATGTCGAACGCTGCCGAACGCAAAGGCCGACTGTGCTTCGCCGTTACGGTAACGCCGGTAACGACGCATGAGTCATGTTTTTTCATGCGTGCCACCGGCTCTATCGAATTATAAGACGTTGTCACGTCAATATAGGTTCCATATAGGCTCTACCGATACTTTCAGAACAGGATGAATATCCACTCATCCTGTATCGATGTGTTGTATGAAAGTATCGATAGGTCCGGCTGTTAGGGCTATATTTCACCGGGACACCATGGCGGCGCAACCAGTCGCCGCTACCAATAAAATGTATACAGCTCTATAGAGAGTTACTCACCTGGTGTCCGTTTGGTTGCGCAACCAATTTGGCGGCGCGACCAACTCTGACACGTGCACAGAATGTTACTGGTTGCGCCGCCACGCTGGTCGCGCCACCACTAATTACTATAGCGCTACATGGTGTCTCACTCACTCGGCCGCCAGTCCGGCCGCCAGTGACAGTCTTCAAGGTCCATTTTGAACTGTCTCTGTGTGGTGTGGCAACTCTGGTGTCTGTATGGTGTCTAGTTTGGTAGCTTACGGACACCACGGTGGCGCAACTGATCGCGCCGCCATGGTGTTCCGGTGAAATATAGCCCTTAGTGAAGTAAAAGATTTGAATTAGAGCCACCAATTTTCAGGTAGCTCTAATTCAAAGAATATCGCCATTGATCAAAAGTTTTACCAACAAGGATACTTGTTGTTTAGTTTCAAACTATATTGTTGACTAAATCCATGCGTCTATTTCAATAAATTATCGTTCCAGAGAATTTCGATGCAGTTAAAATTCCTTTTTAATTGTCTCCAATTTTCCAGGAGCCATAAATGCAACGTCTACAATTACACTACTGGAAACATTAACCCTATTCAGTGGAAAAAACTTGTAGATATTTATATTAAAGAAGGCAAAAAACATGGTTATGGTACGTTGTTGTTGTACTCATAATTTCTTTAAACATATTTTAAAACTAGTAAACCCGCCCTCGCTTCGCTTCGGGAAACCTGTCCCTCAGTACCCAAGTCCAAAATTGTTAAACGTAATCAGCGCACGAATTTATTTTCACGCGCGTTATTTTTATTTTGCGAAAAAATTTAATATATTATACATAATTATAAACTTTCCTCTTGAATCATTCTATCTATTAATAAAAAACTCCATCAAAATCCGTTGCGTTTAAAGATCTAAGTATACCTACAAAGGGACAGAGAAAGTTTGTTTTATACTGTGTAGTGATAATTGAATAATGTTAAGAATTTTCTTGATGTGCTTTTCAGTGGTCTTGCCGTTTCCGATGGTGTACTTCACAAAAGCTCGCTGGGCGATGCCCGTGTTGATATTTTTGAGTCAGGTTGTACCAGCGTTTGCTGCTGACGCCTGGCGCCGACTCACTGGGAGGCAACCGAGGTACTGGATTTTTACGTCATGTTAATAGCCGACTTTAAGCAGACGAGCCACCTCATGGTAAGTGGTTACGGTCATCCATGGACATCAGCAATACCAATACTTTGCCGAGGAAGAAAGACTCTTCTTTCTTCTTCTTCTTCTACGTTCCTCTGAACGAAAGAAAAGCTGGCACTCAAGCCCCCAGCACAAACACGACAAGTCGTTTAGCGTCTGACTCAAGCCACAGGGTTCTAGTTAGCCATCTGTATTTGTAACCCCATTACCAGCCTAAAGTAACTTCGGGCTAAAGCCTAAAGTAGCCTGGATGGTACGAAGTCCAGCGATCTCTGAAAAGAGGGACCAGGCGTCGTAACCTCGTCCGTTGTTCAGCAGGATGCACGAGCTGCCCAGGTTAGCTTGGACTCTAAGATGGACGGAGCCGCGTACATATACGAACACGCACTACACACACGTGCTAAGCGCCTTAGACATGCACAAATACATGCACGCCTTTTTAAATCCGTATCCACGCTTGAGATTTCTAGTGGTCCCTTTAAGCAGCTTACTTTTTCGAAATTTCAGGTACATTAAACTACTGAAGAGTGCAATCGCCAGAAATGATTTGAGCATTGCAGTGACAGGGTCATCCTGGGATGTAAGAGCCACGCAAACGAGAGAACTGCTGTCTACATTGAACGATGAAGACAGATTCACCTTCCCGTGTGACCCCGGAACTATAGACTGGGATGAATATGTTCCAATTTACTGTAAAGGTGTCAAAGACCACATGTTGACGCGTAAAAATGATAAAAAAAAATTATGAGATAAAAAGTGTGTGTGTGCTATTCACAAACGGTAGAAGTGAAACGTAACTTACGATAAAATAAGATTAGTTCAAGTACTTAGCATTTGGTACATGTAGGGTAGGTTAACTCTAAACAAACTCCAGTTACAGAAACAGTTACTTTATTTCAGTCGTTCCACCTCAATCACTTAACTAGTTATTACAATTTTTCACTAAACATATCAATTCCGACACATTGTACGTCCGAGACCAGGAAAACCCCCCTAACCTTTTTTTTTTCTTCCGTTCTCCCGCCAAAACTACCGCCAACTACCTTTTTTTTTTAAAGTTTCAGTTGGTAGCGTTGGTTTTAAGAGGTAATGCCGCTATTTTATTCCTTCGTAATATAAGATATTAAAACTGTTACATATGAATACAATAATTTAGAATACTCATTTTAAATTTTTAAACATAGTCCTAACTGCAAATTAAATATGTGAACGAATATTGAAAACTTAGCGGCACTTCCTCTTGCAATCAAAAATGTCACCAAGTGTATTTAATTATCTTGGAAAATGGAAAATTCAAAAGAAATACTTAAATTATTTAATTCGACTATCCACATTTTATGCATAAATACTCGAAACCTTACACTCGACCATCCTGATGACATGTATGACCTCATACATGGCCCAGTTGGAAACCTTACACTCGGCGCACTTAGTTACATGAAATTATTGAGTCACACAAATTTATGACAAATTTATAAACATATCAGTACAAATTTACCAAATATGGTGAAGATTACCGACAACCTATTGAGCTTCATATATCCATCGAATTCATTCAATTAAAGAAACAATTAGTTTAATTTATTTTGCTTACAATTTATAATAAATTCATTGAATATTTTACATACAATTTATAATAAATTAATTGAATGCATTAAGTTTTATTTAATTTTATAACTCATATTATATTTAATTAATAAAGTATACAAATAATTAATTCGTTACGACGTAACATATCTAAATTACTAATCAATAACAATTTTTACCAATTTTATGTAGCTAATTTTATTAATTAATAACCATTAACTTAATTAATAACCATTAAGTCAAGTAGCGAGCCCATTTAATCTCGCTCTTGACAACCCATTTCATGTTTTAACCGTTAATGATCAAGTAGCGAGCCCATTTAATCCCGCTCTTGACAACCCATTTTATGTTTTATATATAGTCAGGTGGCGACCTCATTACTTCCGTCCCTGACCTGAAACTATATAAAAACATTGTGCCTTAATCATCTTTAAATCCATCCGCAGTTTCTAACGTCTGAGATAAATTATTGGAACCCAACAGTATGTTACTATCATCCACTGCCTCCGTATCATCATCATTTTCCAGGTCTAAGGAGGCTATGTGAATCCAAGGTCGCATACGATCTGCAGCCACCGTCGTTTTGCGTCTATTTTTGGTTCCCTCAAACCCAGGTATAGGTGCAACCTTATACCTATCGTTTCCTAAAATATTTATGACTTTAAATGGTCCTTCATAATTTGGAAGAAGTTTGGTGCTCTTCCCGTCATTTTGGAAGGCTACTTTTGCAATTTTTACTAGATCTCCCTTATTGTAAATATGTGCGGACTTTCTCCCCCTGTCATAATATTCTTTTTGTCTTTGTTGTTCTCTGTCAATCCTATTCTTCACATCACTACGTATTGACGGCAGATCGCATGGTTCCCGAATTAGATCTGTTATTTCATTTAATATTGGCTTACTCTCGCTGTTCATTACTGTGCCAAACATAACTTCGGCGGGTGCCCTGCCTAACGTCTTTTGAACGGTATTATTAAGACCCCATTGAATTCTACCAATATTAATGTCCCAATCCTTCTCGTCATTTTTAAGATTCTGTGCTGTTAGCGAGTCCAAAATAGTTCTATTGTAACGCTCCACCTGCCCGTTAGACCTTGGGCTCGCTACAGCATTTAAGACATGTTTTACTCCTCTATCCAAGCAAAATCTTTTAAACGCATGCGAGGTAAAACAACTGCCTCTATCGCTAACAAGTCTATCCGGAGTCCTAAATGTATCAAAAATATCCTCTAAAACTTTAATAACGCCTATAGTTTTTGTATTTTTGACTGCCTTTATGAATACAAATTTGGTGAATGAATCAACGGTAACCAGCAGGTGAGTATGACCCCTTTTCGACCTGACAAATGGCCCGAGGTGGTCGATGTGCAAGGTGTGAAATGGTATTTCGACCTTGTTAATGGGATGTAACAGTCCCTCACGTGTAGTCGCGGCACGCTTAGCGTACGCACATTCAATGCAAGAGTTAACGTATTTTCTTATGAAGCGCGACATCTTCGAAAACCAATACTGCTTTTTAATGCGCTCCGCTGTCTTCTCAAAACCTATGTGTCCTATATCATCGTGATTCAACTTGCACACCTGCCACCTCGCCCCTCTGGGTACTACCCACCTAATATTAGATTTGTCTCCGTCCAAGTATCTAAATAATTTATTATCTTTTATTAAATAATTTTCTTTGATATAATCTAAACCTTTCGAATCTATCTTAGAATTGAGAATATCTCGAATTCTTCCTAATTCTGTATCCCCCAATTGAAGAGTGAGGAGCCAGTCCTCATTGCTGATAGCTAGTACAGTAGGACACTGCACAGTGCTCTGGGCTGGTGCGTCTTCTACCGGGTTTCTCGACAGAGCATCTGCATGGGCCATCTTCGCCCCAGCCCTGTACTCTACTTCACAATCAAATTCCTGAATCGCAAGCCACCATCGCGCTATTCGAGGTATAAGATCGCTTTTTTGAAACGTAGAGCGAAGTGCACTACAGTCGGTAACAATTTTGAAACTCTTTCCTAATAGGAAGACTCGAAATTTCTTTAAAGCGCAAATTACGGCCAGGGTTTCAAGCTCGTATGAGTGAAAATTCTTTTCCTCTGGGGAAGTTTGCCGACTGTAGTATGCTACTGGTCGAAAAGATTGAGAATCCTCAGAACGTTGCATCAAAATGGCACCGAGACCTATCCTACTGGCATCCGTGTGAAGCTCGGTTTCCGCGGCATAATTATATATAGAAAGGACTGGTCTATTAATCAATATTGCCTTCAAGGTCTCAAATGCCTGTTGCTGTTCATGCAACCATTCAAAATTTACATTTTTCTTTAATAATTTTGTGAGAGGTGAAGCCAATTCAGCAAAACCCTTAATAAACTTTCTAAAGTAGCTGACTAACCCTAGAAACTGACGAACGGTGTGGACGTTGCCAGGCTGGGGAAAATCTGTAACACACTTTATTTTTCCCTCACCTGGACGCATACCCGAGCAACTGATTTCGTATCCTAGGTAATCAATTCGGTTCTGCAAGAAACTACATTTCGCGAGGTTTAATTTAAGGTTAGCATTATTTAAGAGTTGCAGTATTTCCTCCAATCGCGTCAAAACTTCGTCCGGGTCCTTGCCGTAAACTAATAAGTCATCTATATACACAGTGGCTTTGTCAAAACGTGCTGGACCCAAAACGTGATTCATCATGCGCTGAAATACAGCAGGCGCGTTCGCCAAACCGAACGGTACACGATTGAACTCGTACTGACCGTCCGGTGTGACGAACGCTGTTCGATGTTTATGACGTTCTGCAATTGGAACTTGGTAGTAACCTGACATAAGGTCCAAAGTGACAAACCACGCTTGACCAGATAGTCGTGAAATCTCATCTTCAATTATGGGCATTGGGTATCGTTCCTTGACGGTGATAGAGTTCAACATTCTATAATCAATGCACATACGAACATTCCCGTCCTTCTTCCTAACTAAAATAATGGGACTAGCATAGTTTGAGACGGACTCCCTGATTACACCAGCTTTTAACATTTCATCAACCATGCCGCGAACTTTGTCACGTTCATGGTGTGAGAGCCTATACGGTCTGTATACCACCGGTATATCACTAGTCAGTTCAATCGCCATTTCTGTTACATCAGTGCATCCTAACTCTGACAAGTTAAAAGCGAAGCAATGTTCGTAACGACGCAACAACTCAAACAGTTTTACTTTATATTCTTCAGGTGCAGACTCACCAAAATTTATTTGGCATTCCTCGATCTGGTTTATTTTATGGGTATATTCTACCGAATTATTAGGATTACGCAAAACAGTCCCCACTTTATCGACCACCTCAATAATTTCTGCACGCGAGAATATATAGTTTTCATGCAATGAGCACGGTATAGTGCAGGGCGCGATTGTAACATTAAGGAAACCATCTTTAACATAGTGAATACCGCCAAGAACAACATACTGGTCGCTGGGTTTTCCCACAATTTTAGTGTGAATTAAAATATATCCGTTGAATGTTGACTCCACAGCAGCAGTTACACTTGCCGTTCCATATAAAATATTGTGTCTTAATACTCTAACGCGCACTGGACGACTATCATCATTGCTCAAGCACTGAGAGGGTATCTCCGTGCCTATGTCCAAGAACTGTAACTTAACCGCATCCTTAATTACAACAATGTGGGGTTGCTCTGAAAACGTTTGTCCGACTAAAACTGGTTTGTCGAGTAAACGATCTTCCATGACCTTGCATACCACTACTGCAGACACACCATCAATCGTTAACTTAAGTAACACGGAACCTAAGGACTGTACTAATCCATTTCCAAATCCCTTCATTGTAGAAGGAACACCGTCATGGACGACACCCAGCTTTGCAACGCTAGATTCTCCTATCAGAGTGACTTCGCTACCAAAATCCACAAAGGCTTCCAACGACACGTCATTGACAACTACATTTTTAATGTATTTAGCATTAGGATTAGAACTTGTTATGCACATCGTTTTCGAAATATTATTGACCTTTGGAGGCAGGTTCTCATTTTTCATGCGGCAGTTTTCCATTACGTGACCTATTTTGTGACAGTGTTCGCACCTAACTAAAGGTTTGGTACATTTTCGAAAAGGATGACCTTTCTCCCTGCAATTGTAGCAGAATAGTGAAGAGTTTACGTTTGATTTATTAATTGTCCTATTGTGTTGATCTTGTTCATTATGATGTTCGGTGTATTTATGTCTGAGAGGTGTGGGGTAATTATACTCGCGGTTACTTAACAAAAATTGCAAAAGTTGATCAGGTTCGGAACATTGCAAAGCTAAAGCACTGGTTTTAGTGGTTCTGTCAGTCAGTCCATGGATGATACAATCGACAGCACGTTTACCGGTAATATCACATTGATTTATGAGGGCAAGTTTTTCGTAAAAGTAATTATCAATTGGTTCGCTAGACCTACTCTTACGTCTTAGCATGTCCTCCAAGGACTGGCCATAATTTTGTTCGCAAGGAAAAGCTTTCAGTAATTTCTCTTGCCACTCAGGCCACGTCAAGAGGATCGTATTCAAGCTTTGATACCAAACTTTGGCCAGTCCCTGCAGTTTCTGCATTGAAAAATGGATAATAGTTCGTTCATCCCAGCCGTAAACAGAGGCACATTCGTTTACTTTTTTAAGCCACACATCAATACGTTGGTTTTTGACTGAAGGATCAAATTCGGGCAAAATATTTTTGCAATCTAACTTATGACTCGAGTGTGAACTTGGTTCCAATGGTTGTGGCGCTAAATTATTTTTAAATGACTGTATAATCTTAAAAACGTCCTTAGAGGAAAAGGTAGGGCTACATGACCTTGAGCGCTGTCCAGTGGAAGCGTCGTGATGCCGTCGATCCCGTTCACCTCGCGGTTGTATTCGCGAAGAGCTCCTGCAGTCCTCGCGTTGCGCGTCGTCAGCATGTCGAACGCGACGCTCGCTGATAGGGCGTCGACTTCGCTGCTCACTGTGCCTCATCCGGTCCTCACCTCGTTCCATGTGAAGCGCGTGCTCCATGTCACGAAGGCGTTCCCGTTCACGCTGCAGTTGTTGCTCCCGCTCTCGCAGGCGCCGGCTACAGCTGCGGCTGCGACTGCGGCTGCGCCTGCTGACGCGACTGCGGCTGCGTGAGCGGCTCGGCCTCGCAGCGCTCTGCTCGCGGCGAGGGGTCGTCAGCCGTCGTAAACCAACGTCACGACCTTCCGACTTATCCATTTTTCCTGAAACTCGCAACCATTATCATAATGTCATTCTCTCTTCACTTCAAAACATTAGTTATTTGCATAATTTTTATAGCATAAGCAGTAAAATTATATCATAACGGGTAGATGATAAATATCACTAACAAAAACTTTGTAAAAATAAAAACGCGTAGATTATAAATATCATTTAACAAAAATTTGTTGAAACTTTGTAAACATAAAAACGGGTCGATAATAAATATCACTATATAAAAAAATTGTCAAAATAATAATAAAATATTCAATTCCTCTTTATTTATTGTTATTCAACGGAATTCGCTGCATACCCCTCATTAACTATTTTATACCTACTATAATTTACTTAGAACAATGTTAATAATCTTATTCTTACTTATTCTACCAGAGCCTACCTTAGAATAATGACATATAGAAACGAAGTCCGCGCGGCTACTTTGACAACTATAAATGTGAGTAGTTTATGTCACCAAACGCCGGCCAGCTCCGTAGTGTTCAAAGACAATGCGCACCAGACACGTCTCGCGGAAAAAAAATAATTATGACGATTTGTGCGGTTAAATTTTGTCACAATACATTTGAAAAACAAAAGAAGTGTAATAACATCACTTTTCACAGGTAATCTTTCAACATTTCATAATATCTTTTATTTAATTAGGTTTAAATAAAAACGTTTTGTTTCAATACTCAGTGTTGCCCAATTGTGAAAATAAATTTTCCCATTTTAAGTGACGAGTGATATACGGCTTAGTCGTGGAGAAGTATATTGGAAGCCAACCAAAAATACACGAATATGTTCAAAACATTTTAATAATGAAGTACATTACCTGTACCTGTACATTACACAGGTTGGATCGTGTAGATTGCGTGAAAATGCTGTCCCTGTTATAATTATTGAAGTTGTTAGATATCCATTAATATTTAAATTATTATTATTAGTTATTATTATTATATCATGCCTATTGTCAATGTCATTTTCATCTTCATTTTATTGTTGTTTTCACAGATACAGTAGTTCACAGATATAATATGGTCCATAGAGTAGTAAATCAACAAAGCCCATTGTTTTTTGTTTTTTCACAGAGTATATTTAATATTGGAACAAAACTTTTTTACTCAATGCTGTTATTAAAATATACTAAGTTCCTGTGTTCATGCTTATGTTCAGATACGTAAAAGATATGTAAAAAAATAAATGGTAAAAAAAATTGGTGTTAATATTTTCTTGTATTCGTTTCATATTTAAATAAACATTCTCGTAATATAACAATTTTACATAACCATACCCATACTTTACCACACATAGCTATTTATGTAGGTATTATTGCTAAAAACAAATTCTTATCAGCGGCCGAATCATTCCCCACTTTCGGGAAACTGCACTTCCCTGGCAACCATTAAACATGTATAAAAAAAAAGAAAAAAGAAAATTAGTGCTTCACTTTTTAAAGAGCGCTTGTATGAAGACTGTCATTCTATATGTCATTATTCTAAGGAGCCTACTAATCTTTTAAAATATGGCGTTTACTTACGTTATTTAATGAGCTGGCGATTCCCACTTGCTGAGTTGTAGGGTAGGTTAACTCTAAACAAACTCCAGTTACAGAAACAGTTACTTTATTTCAGTCGTTCCACCTCAATCACTTATCTATTACAATTTTTCACTAAACATATCAATTCCGACACATTGTACGTCCTAGACCAGGAAAACCCCCCTAACCTTTTTTTTTTCTTCCGTTCTCCCGCCAAAACTACCGCCAACTACCTTTTTTTTTTAAAGTTTCAGTTGGTAGCGTTGGTTTTAAGAGGTAATGCCGCTATTTTATTCCTTCGTAATATAAGATATTAAAACTGTTACATATGAATACAATAATTTAGAATACTCATTTTAAATTTTTAAACATAGTCCTAACTGCAAATTAAATATGTGAACGAATATTGAAAACTTAGCGGCACTTCCTCTTGCAATCAAAAATGTCACCAAGTGTATTTAATTATCTTGGAAAATGGAAAATTCAAAAGAAATACTTAAATTATTTAATTCGACTATCCACATTTTATGCATAAATACTCGAAACCTTACATACACCAGATTTTTTTTTCTGTTAAATTGCTTAAAAGTTATGTGACATAAATTAAATTATTCACATTATAAATTATTTTGTTTATTTAATAATTTCTTTGGACGTGCACGAAACTTACAAACAAGATCCGTAGAACTTTTTGTGGTAAGTAGTTTTTTCCGCTGATATACATAAAGACTTCTTTCAAGATCAATTTTGGCATACTTGCAAGTATTAAAATGATAAGTATTAAAATTTATATAGAGCTTAAAAATATTCACAGGAATAAAAACAACGCCATCTAGGCACGCTCGTATAAACTTTTACATTACGCAGTAAAGCGGTGCTGTAGTGCACTATTCAGTTACAAAATAATACTGTAGATGGCGTTTATTTCACTCTCATTTCCGTTTCATCAAAATGTACTGCGAATTAAGTTAAACGTCTACCAGCTTAGCAATTAGTAGTTTCGGGGATATGACATCCTCTTGCCGAGTCTTGCCTGATGACCTCTCTCCAGTTGGATGGGGTTCGTTGCTGCGTCGTCTACTCATGTAGGTACATGGTAGCTGGTTCGATCTAACACTTGAACATCTCGGCCGGTAGTCGATAAGAATAATGAAAGAGAATTCTGTCCCGCCCAGGACTCAATAGAATCAAAGGCTTTCTCATAATTTACATAGGCTTAGCGGCAGGGTAATAAAGAACCCTTAAAAGTCCTCATAGCAAAGTTATGCTTAAGCGTTATTTGACATGAGTAGCTTAGAGATACTTATATAATAAATAAACACACACGCACACACACACATCCCCGCAGTAGGATTCCCTGTGTCAAACCTGTGTGTGGGAAACCCTGAAAATTTGATGCTAACGAAGTTTTTTTAAGTTTTATTCTTAGAGAGTGATGTATGGTGTGGGACAAATAAATTGAAATAGAAGTTTGAATTTGAACTAAGGCGTCGTCCTAATTGGCAGCGATCATACGATGGCGCGATGCGTTTTCGTCGTGCGATGGGTATTTCAATACAATTACTTGCGAGGTTAAAATAGGACACTCTGATGAAATCTGTATCTTTGAACCCATCGCACGACGATGAACGCATCGTTTGCTCGTACGATCGCTGCCAATTAGGACGAAGCCTAACGGTAAACCAGCAATCGATTCCGAGACCAGTCACTTCACAATACATGTAAGGTCCTACCAACTAGGCAGCGGAGTCATTAAAACAAATCTAAATCTCTACGTTTTATTTTCAATAAGTTATTATTGTCATTTCACTCATTAGGTAAAGTGCTTTCGATATCAGTTTAAAGTTTTTTGATATAGTTATGTAATGGTTACGGAATAATCGCCTGTGCACACTTAATGATTAGGTACACCCTAAATAAGTAAAGCCGGATTACGACATCTGATTATCGTGGCAATATTGCTTGTCAAACCCAACAAGAAAGTATGTAAAGCAAGGCTTCGACGCTAGCAATCCGTCGTTTAAGTTCATCCGAGTTTTTAGTTTAATTTAGTTACGTCAGTAAACGAGAAAGTATTGTTTTTAATCGCAAGCTATACGTTATAGTCTCACGTTGTTTCATTTTACAAGTTTGTAAGCCTAATAACACGTGGTTTCTGTGTTTACTTTTTCCAAATGTGGTTTTAAAAAATATTTTACTGAGACCAATTATCAAAATTTTTTAAGCTTTTCCTTCTAGCTGCGAATTAATAATTGAATAAAATATCGATTTGACTATTTGATGCTAGTTATAAAGCGTTATCGCAGTTTTTACTAAAAGGGGACAGCTTGTGAACACTACCATCACACGGTTTATTAAACTTAAAGACACTTAGAGGGACGGAGACATTTTTGAAGTTGAGGATGTTGGACATTTTGCTAGGATAAATTAGAAAAGTATTAGCTATAAAGAGAATTCAGTATAGCACTTACAGGAACAGAGGCACGATAAATGCAGGCGACATAATTAAGAACCATTGCGATGAATAATAATAATCAGCTACGACTCGGGGTTACTGTCTCGATGACACGAGCTCGGCTGTGAAACAGCTGCGTTTCTATGTGCAGAAACACGCAACATGGAGACGGCAGGGCATGGCGTAGATTTGGTGTTGAGCGGAGAACTGGGACCACCCAGTGCCCGATGGTTCTCCGCCCTACCAACTCTTACGAAATTTACGATCGTCGCTGCTGTTTTTGAGGTACGGAACCCTTAAAAAGCAGTTTGTGGCGGTTTGTACCGCCACTCACTATTTTTTAGGCGCTAGTACTATTTTTTAGCGCTACGCAGCACTCGACTGCTGGGTTCTAAAGGACGTATTCGTCTTTAAAGTCTGGTTAGTTACACACGTGAAGTGACTACCAAGTCGTGCTAAGCCGTGTACGATATATTTAATTTTAATAATGAATGTTATAATTCGACGTGTTTTTAAGAATAATTTAATTAACAAAAATGTATATTCACGTTTCCGTTTTTCGACAAGTGTTATATACAGGTTAGTAAATATTTTTAATAGATTTAAGTAACAACAGAAAATATTTCGTTTTTTTCATTGTCTGTCCGATATTCCTTTCGTAACTATATTAGTCACACTTTAAAATCACACCAAAATACCATCCATTCGAAAATTTCATATAGCTCTAACGAGACACAATTACTAACCAGGTTACCGTAGCTGGAATTCCCACCGGTCCCCGGGGAGATTTTGTTTGAAGTGAATTCTTTTTTTATGCGCACACATTTAGGGTGAACAAAAATCATGAAACTCGCGTCATCGTCACCGTACGACTTCCAAAGATGAAGTCATAGCAGACATAGACAGGTGGTTAGAGAAAGAGCTGGTAGCTGATTTCAGCGTCGTCGACGATAATAACGTCGTTCCTTCCTCATGATAGTGATCATGATTCCGAGCAGTTGGTGGCGTAAGATGATGAACTTATTGCCGAGGTGATATAACCACGTACACCATGACCGTAGGACCGTAGGGTCTCTCTCTCTCTCTCTCTCTCTCTCTCTCTCATTTTAGTACATTGGTCAAGTTGTGTTAGTTGAAGAAACCCTCACTTTTATTTACGAACTAACTTTTTTGAGTAGTCTACTCAGAATCTGTAATTCAGACTATGCAGACTTGCAGTCAAGTCATATTTAGAGGTAAATTCTTGCAAGAAGAATTCTTTGAAGCCAGGAGTTTATAATGATCGCCTTACGAAAGAACTGACAATGAAAAACTTGGTGAATTTCCCAAACGACTTTTTTTTTTGTCTTCATTGAAATTAGTATTTGAAAAAAGGAATATTGTTCTGTACTATTTTTTTTTGTATTCATTAGGTATTTATTGGGTTGTGGCATAAAATATTATTTGTCTAAGTCTATTTACAAAGGTAGAAATAAATACATAAACCTCTATTTTTGTCACATCGGTGCTGTCCCTCTACTTTTTTTACAAGCAAAAACGCTTATATCGTTATAAAAATAAGTAACTTAAGAATAGAACTTATTCTATTTCATAGAATATTAGTTTTATTATTAATATGTAGCATATTTTATTACGTAATTCATAATATTTATTACTGAGAGGCATAAATGTACTTGTCTCGCAAAATTTTGTCATATCGCTGCACAAAAGTAATTTAAACCTAACTTTGCATCGATGAGTCCGACAGTGTCCCCACCCCAATTTTATTTCCCTCGTTAGTGTGTGCTAGTGCGCAGTCAGGACGGACGTGTGTCAAATCGCTGCATATTCCCGCCAATTACGTAAGTACGACATTTCAGTTACTTCCAAGCAATTATTTTATATTATCGGTGGTTGCATTTTTCTAGTGTAATGTGAAGTTTTATTACGATTGTTTGGTTCTAACAGACATAGTAAGTAAATTAGCATCATTATAGGTACTTGAATTTAGCCTAAATATTATACATTTTTCATAATTTTCAAAAAAGTCGATAATTTCTCACGTCGCTGTTCTCATATCGCTGTAATCGGTGGTCTTTTTTACCACCGATGTGATAATTTACACCGATGTGATAAGAAAAATCAATCGGTGTCTTAAATATCATATCGGTGTTTTGATTCATGATCGACGCATAGTTTTGTCACATCGGTGGATTGTTTTATCACATCGGTAGATCATATTATCACCTCGGTGTAATTTTATCATATTGGTAGACATAGTGTCATTTCATTAAAGTAAACAAAAAAACAATGGAGCATACCTACAACCATACATTATATACATACATATACACATATTATATTTTTTAACTTTCATAAATATTAACTTGTGTGCAGCTCGTGCCGCACACAATTCGTTCGAGTAATTTTGTTTAAGATTAATTTTGTTTAAGAATGCTGAAATCAAAACTAAACGAGGAGGAGAAAAAAGAGAGAAAGAGGTTGATGGAAAGAATAAGAAAAGCTAAAATCAAAAGTGATCCTGTGTTAAGAGAGCAGCATTTAAGAAAAGACAGAGAACGCTTAGCTAAAAGAAAGGCAGCTGGACTTATCCTAACCCGAAGCCAAATGACTGCACATGCACGTCGCAATGCACAAAAGAAAAACCGAATCAGTGCCCGTGCATATTATCAGCGGAAAAAAAATAAGGCAAATGGTGCCCGCAACAACCCAACAAGTGTTTCAGAGACCAATGACGCAGAATCGCTACCGAAAAATCAAGATAATGAGCCCGGTATTTCTCAAGAACTAATAGGACCTCATAGCCCACGGCTATTGCGACAGAATGTTCGATGTAATAGTCCTAATTTGCGTATTGATGCCATAGTAGCGAGTAGTTCCCACTATTTACGTACAAGCAGTCCCCTAGATTTATCAATAGCATCTCCTTTACGAACGCCAAGTATTAGTTCTATAAATTCAGAAGAATCAACATTACGCCCAAATAGTCCTAACTTAGACACATCCTTTAATACTGTTAAATTCAAACAAGACATTAAAATGAAATTTCGTAAATATCAAAACGTTAAAACTCAGCAAATACACGATTTAAGAAAACAATTGGCAAAGGCTAATAAAGAGAAACTAATGTACAAAAAGAGATACATGAGACTACATCAAGAATTTAAGAAATTAAAACAGAGTAATTTAGAAGTGAGACGAATCCCAACGAAGCCAAAAAATATAGACCTGCAAAAACGTATCCGTAAGATTGTTGTTCAGTTTTTTGAGGATGATGAAAATTCAAATCTTTGCCCAGGTAAAAAGGATACTGTCACACAAAATGGAGTAAAAAAACAGAAAAGGCTGATGAAAGACACAATTAAAAATTTACACAAAAAGTATTTGACTTCGGGCTACCCTCCAATCAGTTACGTCACTTTTACAAGAATGAGGCCGTTTTGGGTCACGCAGCCAAAATTAAACTTGAGAAATACATGCCTATGTGAGAAACATGAGAACATGGATCTTGTTATATCATCTTTAAAAAGAAATCGTATCATAAAAGAAAACACCACGACTGAAATTCTAAGTAGTATTTGCTGTGATATTTTTAAGGTAGAATGCCTGCAAAGAACATGTCCTGTCTGTAAGAATCGTCATTTAAATTATCAAGAATTTGATAACTCCAAAGATGTTATTTATTGGAATTGGAAGAAGATAAAAAAGAATTACAAAAAAAATGGAGTCGATAAAATAGCCGTTAATGTAGAAAAAGTAAAAATAACCGTTAAACCATTACAACTAATCAAAATATTTGAAAACAATCTGAAACCGTTCTTAACACATTGTAGTAATATACGAAATCAAAGTCAAGCTTTTAAGCACTACAAACAAAACATGACTGAAAAGGATTGTGTCGTTCACATTGACTTTAGTGAGAACTATAGCTCCAAGTACGGGTCCGAAATACAATCTATGCACTTTGGTGGCAGTCGTCAACAATTCACATTACACACTGCTGTAATTTACTATAAAAATAAGGAAGAGAATATAACAACTCAATGTTTCTGCACTATTAGTTCTTCACTGCGCCATGATGCTGCCGCCGTTTGGGCTCACCTTGTTCCAATATTAGAAGAAATTAAACAGGAAGCTCCAATTGTTCAGAATCTTATTATTATTTCTGATTCTCCATCAGGCCAGTATCGGAATAAGAAAATTTTTTATATTATGTCCCAACTCAGTATTTACTGCTCTTCTCTGACTAACATAATATGGAACTATAGTGAATGTGGTCATGGAAAAGGTGCGCCAGATGGAGTAGGTGGGCTACTGAAGCGAACGGCGGATCGATTTGTTGCACACGATGGTGATATGAATAATATAGACTCTTTTGTAAACTATTTAAAATCTGCTGTCCAAGGCGTGAAAATTAGTACTGTAGAAGAATATGAAGTTGAAGAAAAGGACTGGCTTCTCCCTACAAATTTGAACACATTTCGTGGAACATTGCAAGTCAAACAAGTCATTTGGACTAAAGAAGCTAAAAATCGTATAGTTTTACGTCGACTTTCTTGTATAGAAGATGAATGTATGAAATATGTTGTTAAATGTCCACATGGCAAACATCTAGACTTCCACAATTTGTCAACCGAACACGAAATTAAGTCTAAACCTCAACTTTCTACTTCGAGTAATAAAAAATCCAGAACTAAATCCAAAATAGATCTATTCACTAAAATGCGACCAGTAAAGTTAACTGACAAATTAATTTTGTTCCCACAGCCATCACATTCAAAGTATTTTACACCATCAAATACATTAAAAATCTCGGAAAATGCGGCACCCAGATCATCCTCTTCGACAAAAATGTCTGAAAATTTGCTATTGAACTATGTAGATCTTGATCAAAGTACTCCTGCCTGTTCATTTTTAGAGAAAATTGACACGAACATTTTAGTTGGTTTAGAGGAATCAACTCAATTCGTAAATAAAGAGGATACGGTAAAAGCATCTAATAGATTTTCAAGTCCTACCGTGGAAGACAGTGACACCGATGAGGAAATATTTAGAATAAAATCTAAAATTAACTTTAAAAAAGAAAAAAATGAGCCACGTAAACCAACTCCTGACATCAAACAGAGATTTAATTATATATTTGGTTGCAGTGACACTGATGATGACTTATTTTGATCTGGGCTGATTTGTTTTTAAAATTTTTATTTTTATTGTTTTTAGTTTTAATTGAAAAAAAGAGGTTTAATTGTTGTAACAGATAATAATTATAAAAGTACGTAATTAAGTGCTGTGATTAACTATAGGTATACTACATAGTCTTCTATGACTTAAAAGTCTAATTATGGTGCAATTTAATAAAAGTGGAGTACGAAGACGGTTCAAGTTCTGTAGTGATTTATGTTGAACTTAAAGGCTGATTAACATAATAACCAAATTATACTGACAGATTTAATTTAAGTTTTTTTTTTAAGGGTAAAGATTATTTGCTAGATGTAAGATATAAGCGATCTCTATGTAATCTATGATACTTACGCACTGAGAACAAAGATTTTAAAAATATTAAATTAAGTGATAATTAAAGCTGTGATTATTGTAGTGTTGTTATGATTAAGGTTAAACTTAAAAGGCTGATTAATTAGGTATATAAAGTTTTCTTATATAAAGTTTCTATTCTTAGTATTGTTGAACCTAGAACGCCACAATGTTTTAAGTGTACCTACACATGGCAAAACAATTAGCTTGATCGCCACATTAATAAATGTGTATTGTACAATAACGTACAAGAAATTTTTGTTTTTTATACTTCTTTTAAATAAACACAATGATAATTAAAAAAAACATTATTTTTTATTCTAAGAAAATAATACCCTTAGTTCAGGTATTCAGTTCTTAGTCACTCCTTCAAAAATGTATAAGCCTACTATTTCTTTTTTGATGTTCAAAGGTGGATAGATTATCATATCGCTGTATATGTATATCACATCGGTGAATAAATTTATCATATCGGTGTACAGAAAAGATAATCGGTGCCGGATTGTCACATCGGTGGAAACCAGAATTCAAACTGAATTTTCTCCATAGTCTTAAAAGATACGTTGATGGTTACCAATAAGGGAGTATTTAGTATCCTAAATATTACATTAAACATGAAAAAAATAAAAAATATATATAAATGAAAAAGTTCACCGATATGATAAGAAAAATGGCATTTGTTGAAATTCACCCGCTGCATTTTTTTTATAAAGACCTGGAATTAAAGTTCTGAAGTTCATTTTGTAAAAAATCCTTGAAATATTTGTCCATCAACTAAGAACTAATGCCACGCTTTTCATAAGCCTATATGTATTGGTTGTACAAAAATCAGTTGCCAGGTGTTTCAAACTGAATAATACATCATCTTTTGCTTTAACATTTATTTTTTATCATTTATTACTTCATAAACATGAATTTTTTCCTACTTTGTTGCCTTAAAAAAGTTATACACATTTTATATTAATTTTCATTTAAAGTTGTATTTATGACTGTAATATAATCTCTCTTCTTAGAATTGAAATAAAAAATAATTTTATTACCTTCATAACTTATTAAATGGGTTTTTTTGGCTTTAACCTATTAATGGCCCACTACTAACCACGGGTCTCTCCTCATACCTGAGGAGGCCTAGAGCATACTCCACCATGCTGCTCCAGTGCAATGGAGTGCGGTGCAGTGTTGCAGGGGTTAGTGACCAACATAAGTGTAGGAAATTTTAATGCCTCCCGAAGGCATCCGACAGGGCTTAACGACTGCTACCAAATGGTAACAACCGGGACCGCGGTGGTAACGCGGAGGCAAACGGCGGTCATATAAACGTGAAACGTGTCATATAAACGCGACCTTACAAAATGTTACTTATCCGGAGAGCATGCCACCTTCGCCATTATAGAATTTGATACTGCCCTTGAATAGGTTTTATCAAAAAATGTGCCTGAATAAGTCATTTCTCATTTTACAGATGTTAGAGAAATATTTAATATCATCAAATGAATGTGTATGTATTTTTACAGAGATAATCTCTGCGAGAGGAGTTCGGTGAACTCCAGTTATCAGTCTGTATCAGACTGTTACGCTGGGAAGTCTGTGTTCATAACTGGAGCTACGGGATTCGTTGGAAAAGTGGGTACAAATTAATATTTTAGGTACCTACTTTAATAATCTAATTTGTAGAGGCCATCTACCTACTTACCTTCCCTCGAAGCGCCTCGCGCTGGTAAGAGGTCACCAGCACCTATGAGCATTAATATAACGGAATAACTTATAAGGTTTTGTGAAAGAGCTTAACCATGATAAATTAGCCATCCGTAAAGTTCACAAGCGGAAAAAGTTGATTTAGACTGAAGGATGGATTTTTAATAATTTTTTGAAATGAACTTTACCTAAAAATCCTTAAGATTTGTTTATTTTGTATTATATTCTTGAAAAAGGGAGGATTTCTAGGTAGTTGAAACACGATCTTAGTGGATTTAATATAATAGTATTTTAACATGTTTAGCTCCGTACGATTATTTTGAGCTTTGAAAACATTATAGAGATCTTTCAGGTGTGCAGGTTTCGTTACGATGTTTTCTATCACCGAAGCAAGCGATAATCAAATTCTAACGCACACATAATTTTTCAAAATTAATGGTGCGAAATGTTTAATATTCAATAATATTTTAGGTGTTGTTGGAAAGGCTATTATACACATGTAAGGATATAGAAACGGTTTATATTTTAATACGACCAAAGAGGAATACTACCTTGCAGCAAAGACTTCAAGAATTGCTCCGCAATCCGGTGAATATTTCACAATTGTCATCAATCATCATCATCATCATCATCTCAACCCATAACTGTCCCAATGCTGGGCACGGGTCTACTATCACAATGTAAGGGGTACGCGCCACCACGCTGGTCCCTGCAGGGTTCGAATGCGGGCCCTCCAGTCCGGAAGATCAACGTTCGAATCTCTCTGCCGAACCGAATCACTGCTATTGTCATGACAATATTGGCGATGTTGTTTTTTTTTAATTTAATTTCCTGTTCTTGATGTATAATAAAGAATTATAAATAAATGAATATATCAATTAATAAATAGTTATTAATAAATGATATGGAATCTTATTTTATGGAAATCTAAATCGTAACGTAAATACTTCTTTAGGACCAAAAATGTGAAAGTGACTATTGTGTCACCTGATACCCAATACGGAATACCAAATAAGGAATTTATCTTATTCAAATGTACCTAGATAATAAAATATTTCAGGTTTTTACTAAGTTGAAAGAAACTAGATCTCAAGATTTGAGCAAAATTGTGCCAATCGCCGGAGACATAGGTGATGCAAGGCTTGCAATGAACCAGGATGACGAACAAACTCTTATTGAGAAGGTAAGTACATATTAAATTAAATTAAGACTTAATTTTGCTTAAAGTTTTAGGAACAGTGGACTTAAACTCATATAAATTGGATAAGGAATAACATGGCAACAAGTAATCATTACTTGGTACATATGCCGCTCATTAACTAATTAATTCTTTAATTTAAATGAGTTTATATAAATTAAAAGCTATAATTAGAACCATTAAAATTCATAGATTATAATTCGAATTCGAATCCTAAACGAATTTATATAATACCTAAACCTTTGTGAGCATATAATTTTTTTGCCTCTACAACTAAATTTTTTGCAACGTAATTGATATTTCCTGATTTAATCGGAATTTTAATAGTGTACAAATATTTATTTTAATATTACATTATTTATTCTGTGCGTGTGTATGTAATTGAACTCCTAAACGGCTGTACCAATTTTCGTTGAAAATTTTGTGTCTTCTTAGATATAATTTTCCATAATTATAATGCATGTTTAGAACTATTACTAATAAATAACACGTAATAGGGCTGATATTTGAAGTGAAACTTCTTTAGCCGTGCTAAGAGTAAAAATTCAAGGTCACACACGAGTTAGTTGTGAAGATTTTATTCTCCTCTTTGAGCGGTGCTACGTAGATTTGACTACACAGTATATTTACTCCGGATCGTATGTCATTCTTTATACAAATTAAACTATCCAAACGTTGAGAAGTTTCTCTTCAAATAGGCGCACATCGTGCACACAATGTTTTTAAATATTTTTGTGAGGTTGATATAATTGAATGAAAACGGATACACTTTTATACTTTCATGATTTAGGTTTCAGTTGTGTTTCATTCTGCGGCCAACATTCGGTTCAACTCACCACTCTATGATATGATGCAGGTTAACTATGAAGGAACGAAAAACATTATGGAACTGACGAAGAAAATGAAAAACTTGGATGTAAGTTTTAGTAAATTATATATATAAAGATAAGACAAATCCAATAAATACTAATAAAACGAATTATGAAAAATCTAAATTTTATTCAAGAAAATTTTATACCTATATATTTTTACATGATTAAACGTGATGATAACTTGGGAGATGTGATTATAGACTTAAAACGGTATTACCAGGACCCATATATTTTTTCCGACCGGGATTCGAACCCGGGACTTCTCGCTTCGCAGGCAGGGTCCCTACCAACTGGGTTATCAATACATTTATCATTTATCTGAGGTATAATAAGCGGCGTATAAGTTGAACTATGTCCTTGAGTGCGCAGTAACACATTTTCGGGTCTCAATCGAAGCGGGGGACGCGGGAGCGGTACGTCACTCGCTCAGCTCCGCTCACACGCATGCGCACAGTCGCTTTCCGTCCCTCTCCATCCGTAGTACCTGCGCAAACGGCTGCCATTTTGGTTCAACTTACGTGCCACGATTTATACCTATATGTTTTAAACGACGGTACTTATTGTTATAATTAGCGTATTGTTTGTAGAAAATTTGTCGTAAACCTTTCATCTGTATAACGAATAATCATAATTAAGACGAACAACTTCCTTAAACTCCGATGTCCTTCCAGGTATTTGTACACGTGTCAACGTCATTTTATCGTAACTCAAAAGATCTTATTGTAGACGAAATCACTGAATCACCACCCAGAAATATAGACCATGTGTATAAAGTAATTGCTGATCATAGTAATGACCCGAATAAAATCAATAAACTAAATAACGAACTTAAACTAGGTAAGTCAATGTCCTGAGTTTTCACCTAGTTATTTATTTAATTAAATATAAATCTTGGTTGAGCAGTGTTAGTCGGGTGGTCGGGGCAGTCAGGTTCAAACCCCGCACGCATCTCTATTTTCAAAGATTATGAGCGTATTAGAATTTAATTATCACTTGCTTCGGTGAAGGAAAACACCGTGAGGAAACCTGTTTGCATTATGTAATATTTAAAATTAAAATTACTCAAATTACTTTTATAAGCAGCGAAAAATTAGTATAATGAAGTATTCGGGCTGATAAAAAATTGTATTTTCAGATGAATGGGGAAATAATTACTTATTTTCTAAACATATGTCGGAAGCATATGTTGCAAGTAATTGCGATAATATTTCAGCTATAATTGTGAGGCCATCCTTAAGTGAGTATACGGTGCTTATTATTCCAGGCTTATAAACTTCATTAACAATTTTATGACAAAATATTTTTCTGCATACATGAGAGACGTTGGATACTTTATCGGTATTCATTATTAAGTTGTCTGGAATCTATTGTTTTTAATATCCCAGTAACGTCATTTCCAGTAACGTCAGTGTACAAGGAACCTGTCGTAGGCTACACAGACTCCGGCATGGCCGGAACGACCTTCCTGTGTGACGTAGCCAGCGGTCTCACTCGTATAGTCTACGGGAGCAAGAGTGTAGTGCCTGATATAATCCCTGTCGATTACGTCTGCAATTTTTTGATTGTTGCCGCGTCGAAAAATATCA
Source organism: Ochlodes sylvanus (assembly GCA_905404295.2). NCBI lineage: Eukaryota > Metazoa > Arthropoda > Insecta > Lepidoptera > Hesperiidae > Ochlodes > Ochlodes sylvanus. Next base: position 12,214,299 of record FR990132.1, on the reverse strand, counting down.
GGTATATTCTTTATTCACACGATGGCTAGTCATCTCCGACTATACAAGTAAAACTAGGACCGTCAAATTATGTTGCTAGGCAAGAAATAAATGATAGACATGCAATGCTTTCCTAGTGGAATCATAGCTTGCAGCACAAACACCTGGAGCACAGCTGGCATGCAAGAAACCAGCTAGCCAGGAAAAACCCCATACTGTTGGTCCTTATGAGCTACAATGGAATGCATTTGTTCGTTGTTCAGCTGGATGGTCAAAGGCAGGCTAAGTGAATGTAGGTGAACTCCGTTTAATTCTTTCAATCAGGCTGGAGAGAAATATTCTTGATCAGCATCTAAGAAGCAGTTGTATCGACATGGCTCTAGGTCCGAGGAAGTAGCCATTTCATGAACTTGACAAACATATCAACAACAAAATTTTGTAAACAAAAACGTATTGTTTTACTGGTGAATTTTTCGACAATTTTGCTGTTAAATTCATGAAATGCTTTCACGCGCATGCTCTGCCGCCCTTGACAACTGTGACCGATCTAAAACAAGACTCAAATGGGGACTAGGATAGTTAGTCCGGTTAACAGACGGTGTTAGTACATTAGTTGGTTAGTTTGTTAATAAGTATGAGGACTGGGACAGGAACTGTTAGTGATCCTGTTAGATGTTGTTAGTAATAGTCTCGTTCTAATTCGGTCACAGATGTGTTGCTACCCTTGAGGACTGAGATGGTCTGCAGTTAAAACAATTATTAAACGATACAAATGCTACTAAGTACTGTGGTGGGTGGAACTCTAGGCTCTACGACATATATTGATTAAGTTAAGACTGCTTTTTAAGCTATAGAATTTGGATGTAATCATTTTTTCTTAATTTCCAGAAGTACGAAATGCAACGCGTACAATATCAGTACTGGACATTCTAACCCTATCACCTGGGAAAAATTAACTGAACTGTATATTACAGAGAGCAAAAAACATGGATACGGTAAGTTATTAGCATTTATTAGTATTTTAGTATTCCACTGCTAATAGGTGGTAAAAAAATATCATACCCATGTTAAATCTTAGTCATATTCCATTGGAGAAATACTTCCAAAAGAGAAAATTTGTGTTCACAAAGATGGCTCTCGAAAATACTTTTAATAACGTGTGTTTCAGAGAGCATGCCATTTCCTAAGGTGTACTTCACAAATGTGCGATGGGCGGTACTCGTGTTGAAGTTTTTGTGTGAGAATGTACCAACGTTTACTGCTGACACCTGGCTCCGATTCACTGGGAGACAACCGAGGTACTGGGAAAACAATGTGTTCATCACATGAACTACAATTCAGATCTATTTGCTATATAATAAAAAAAACTTTGGCCGTATTGGGCTGGCCTAGTATACTGAGGCCATACCCATGCCGGCAGAACAGTGTTTCCTTGGGTGAAGAAATTGTAAACACTGCAAAAAATTCTTCCTTTTCAAAGAAGTCGTTTCATGATAATTATGTAAAGTGACAAAAAAGGTTCACACTCAGTTTGTGTCAAGTGTCGACTAAAGACCCATGACTACTGGTATTCAGTGTGAACGTTTTTTCCGGCGAAGTTCGAACAAAGGACTTCGAGTACTTCATAATATTACAACAAAACCAAATTATGTCAAAACGAAACAATCAAAACAAAATCTATATATATATCGGAGAATCCAGATGGATTACTTAATGTTTCCCTTTATTGGTATCTTTCATATCATTCTGTATAGAATCAGTGTGTAGATCCCGTAGGTCACACGGTTCGGGATCATAACTGACTGCCAACGTCACTCTTTGGTTTTCAGTAAGACTTGCGATATTGCGGCCAGTATTCAACGTTGACAAATCAGATTACCCGAAGCTACTGACTCATTGAAAATAGGTCCGTAATGCGTTAGTAACAATCAACCGATAATCTCCGACACGGCCATACTGACAAGTAGCGCGCTCTCGCGCTACCTAAAAAAAAAATCACAAAGCGCGAACTTTTCAATATCATAATCACGGAAAAACCACCCGTGTAGCAAGAAACTTTTAATTCATAGAGCAAATCTGTGAATTTTTAGCCCATCATAACATTTTAACTTCCAACCATAAAACTTACAAGATTTTTGACCAATCTTCGAACAGGTTAATTTTAAAGCAATGAATTATTTTCATTATATTCCCGGCCATTCTGCAAATCAACGCGCTCTCGCGTTGTTTCCTAATGCTACTTTCAGCACAAGCAAAGCGTATTAAACAATTTCAACAACAGTCTCAATTATATGTATGGTGGCACTTGAACACAGGTAAGATAAATACCAGTACAATTTTCTATCGTCAAAGTAATCGCAAAGCGTTACGGCTTTCAGCGTTACGTAAACTTTAGTATAAATTTTACTTCGATTACATCTTTCAATACTATTCATTCTATTCGTGAGTAGATTTCACACGAATCTTGCACAGTGCAAAGCGAAGAAACTTTCAGCACTCCATCCGGACAAAGCGAAAAAAAAAATTTTTTTCAGTCCATCTCTCCCACAAAGCGTAAAGGCTTTCAGTGTAAATACTCCATCAATCAGTAATAATTTCAAGCCCTTTATTACCAAGTTTGCAATCAACAAAACCACATAAATGATAAAATGCATTCATTTATTCTTGTACCAAAACAAAACTTTTTATTGTTACCTGAAAAAGAACTTTAGTTTTTACCTGAAATTTAAATTGCCTCACTCAAGGTCAAATTACGACTTTACTCGTAACAACATAGCGTATTTTATACTTTATTGCTCGCTCGTCCATCCTATATCTTGATCGTCATCATCATCATCTACTCTTTGCTGTAGAGGTGTACAGCAGATCAAATTGTCAAAAGGGATCTTGTTAATTTTAAATCATAATAATCCGCCCCATAAGAGCACTTCCGCCCGACGCGACGTAAACGCCGCCGCTACACATTTATTTAGGCATTATACAAACTTCATGTTATTCCACCTTATTGATTAAGCGGCCAACCTTTGCTGTTCTATAAATTAGAAAGTTGTCAATTAATTCAGATTGTTTTACAATTACTGTCAAAACACAAATCCTTTCAAAGTCAGCATCCCAGCCAAAAATTACTTATCCAAAATCCACACACTATCCGCTCAGTGGCTTCCGCGTGATGTCCATACAAACAGACAGACAACGATATCATAAACATATTTTGGTCTTAGTATCGACAACAAAGTCCACCTACACTTAAAACTCTCAAAACATCCAATCACAGTTTTATCCTCTGTTATAGTGCCATTATTGTTAGTATAGGTGTGCCCTGATTACAATAATTCAACTTCATTTTGTCATCAACCATTTACTATTTGGTTGTACTTGTAAATGTATAATTCCTAGTAGCATCAATAGTTACATTTCAATACACTCCAAAATACGATTAGGTACTAACTGTTCGAGCAGCATTTAGTTACATCCAATCCAAGCCCGCAACAGTACATCAGCATAGCCATCACATCACGACATTGCAGACTCGTCCGCTGCGACGACGACATACAATTTGACATATCGTTAATATGGACATCGACATATTGATATGTCAATGATCCCTCATACACTAATTGTAATTGTTAACGCAAAATTATATACAAATTAAACATTTCTACAAAATATTCCGGTTCTTTTGAAGTGGGAACCCCTGGACAACCGAAACACAATCAGGATCCAACTTTTGTTCAGCCTCTAACCATTCGGTCATTTACATGCGCAACGTTAACCTCTTTGCAATCAATAGTGTTACTACTGAGATAATCTACGTTCAAGAATTCGTTAACACTTACGATATTTTTATTCAAAGTAAAACTTTGCATCCATGCCCACTATCTGTGCACGCGAGATAAAAAAAATCATGTTTATGACATGAAGCTTTTAATAAGGTGTTGTAAACACCGGAATTTTCCTGCCAAGATAAATAGGGACAAAATATTTTTTAAGCGCTACAATTATATCAGCTCATACCTGCGGTATACACTTTCCACTTCGGTTCTTTTCTGGGTAATATAAGCAATGACTTTTAGTTAATTTCCATCCTGTTAAAATACACTAATCTATATCCAATTAATCTGGTGGAATCCATAGGCCATATCCAAACTTAATAATTCACAAGCGTAATGGGATTCCAAAATGGCGAAGAACTGTCATGCACTGGTTGATGATTTTACCGATTGTTAGGTTTAATTTGCATCTCACCTGTAGATACTGACTAAATATTTCAATTATTTATTATTATTATTTAACTCATTCCAAAAATAAATCTCAGTGTCCTCCTCAGTGAAATCCGTATCAAAATAAAACATACTTACTACCGTGTACTCAAATCAAAACAACAACAAAACAAAAACTTGTCACCGTCCATATAGGTACTTTGTGAAATGATACTCAATACATAATTATTCAAATTTGAAAAATTCCTTTACTTGTGAGCATAGCTCTATGTTCGACCCTTTTTTGCATACAAATATTATTTTTAAAATTAATTTATGTGTCAACCAGAAATTCATGACCTCAATAGAACACTATGTCAAATTAATAAAATTAATTAAATTTAATTCAACGAAATTCGAAAAACGAATTCGAACACAATTTTATTCACTATGTCAAACGGATACTTTACGTTGACACCATAGCGCATAGGTACGTACAATGAGCGTATACATTTCAAACGTCATGTCGTGTCAAATGCAAGTCAGTGCGCATAGAGCAATCAACACCAGTGTGTGCAACGTTACATTTATCAATACAATGCATTTTCAATACATTTATTAAAAAAATATATTAGCATTCTGCATACAAACCATATAAACCATAAGTGCGCCAAACCTCACACTCCTCCGTCTAACCCTCGCAAAAAGGGGCACAAAGATTCCGCTTCACGTATTAAAAAGATTAAGAAAAATTCAATTTTGTCCATATTTCGCAACAATGTGGAGACTTCATTAATTTTGGTGCCATAATAACATACTTCTACTAAGTAAATCACCCGTCGATGCAATTACCGATAGCTTAAATTCATGCCAATTACTTATCAAACAATTATTAAATATACCAGGATTACTTTTACCAATAGGTACAAAAAAAAATACAGTTTCAACCCGTTTACATATCACGTATTATTCAGGTATTATACTCATTAAACCTTTTATTGTGAATTTTTCAAAATAAATTGAAATAAGGAGTCAATTGTCATGACCGACACAGAATGATTCCTCAAAATATTTTAAATTGTGTTACTGTTAGATGTCATAATGTTGGACTAACTAATCATCCATGCTTGCGGCTGGCCTAGCAGCCAGGTGTCAGCAGTAGTATGTCACTCATATCACAATAATTTTATGCGAAATAACAATAGCAACCATATTACCTTCCCAAAGAATTAATTGATTGATAGCTAGTTACTAATTCCGTGACTATCTTGCTTTCGCATCAATCCAATGATATTGTATATAAAAAAAAAATAGAAGTAGACATGTCACCAGCGCGCGAAAAGTGGCACCCCCAAATTGAGCCAATTGTCCTACTTTTGGATCCATAGTTCCACATTAGATGTTTTAGAGCAACAGCCCTACACTTGTAAATTTGTACAATAGCCAACCCCAGTTTAAGTTACCATGGCATCATTAATAACACGACTGTCATTCATTCATATTCTTTTCCTTAAAAATTAAATGGAGTTCTTATCATAAACAGGTTCATAAATATTTCTGTTCTACACCGCACACCACAATATAATCGGAATGGATCCAAAATTGCAACCCGCTTTGTATGGACGCACCGCATCAATAGTTTTAATTATCTTTGTATCAATCCACTACCCATAATATCATGTGAACCCATGTGATGAAAGCCGTAGAAGCGTCCGTTAATTGTTAGGTAATTCAATAGCACATCAGTAGCTATTCCTACCCAGCCTATTTTTTATTTTAATTACAGAGTTTATTTTAATTACACTCCTGGTTTTATTTGAGTAGGTACAAAGCCACCAAAACAAAGGTAATAATGTTATTGTGTTAAGACAAATAGTTTCATTCCAAAAGACCTGTTTCATAACAATTATAACACCGCCGGTCTTTTGATTTGTCATAATTCTAGGTTTCTTGAAACATAATGGTTCTGGTACATCCAAATGTCGCACAGTAAGATACGGTAAAAATTACGTACTCGAAACTCGTATTTTAAATAACTGAACGTACCTGAACATTCGTGGTACCGAAGATTACAACTTCAATTTTATTTGACTTACGCGCCCCTGTTCTCCGTTATATCACCATTTTGTGAAATCTCTTGACTCGAACTGTCAAGAACGTCGTTCCAAAAACTTATCTCAGCTCCAGCACACAACAGTGCGTTTACAAAATTAAATGTGCTTCCCACTTTAATAAAAATAAAATTAAATTAAAATTATTAATATCCAAAATATCATTTAAATCCAATGATATATTACACTAGATACGCCACCAAGGCTCCTAACGCGTGCAGTGGAAACGACCCTACGTGTGACCGTTTCAATCGGTCGAGCTGTCGGCTGTCATTGTGAGCGCACGATACTAAAAAAGGTAAAATGCCTGCTTGTGCATTTCGAAAGTGCAACAATTATGATAGAAAGGTGAAGAAAGAGGACGGTATATCATATCACAGGTAAATGTATAAAAATATTGAAATTTTAAATAGATTAATTTATAATTTGTAATTTTAATGAATCACAGCTTGTTTCCAAACGATAAAAGAGACAGAACATTGCTTCACTCACAGGTGTAACAAAGATAGCACAAACGCTAAGATCATAGATTAGAGGCAACAATGCAGACAGTAGGTACAATAGGTAGACAAGAAAGATCAAAGATCTAAAAATTCAATATTTAAAGGCACCTTAGCGAAACGGTGGTAAATGCAAAAAATTGACGTTCATAATTTTTTTTTCATTATATTATTGCGTATTTATTATAAGTCCGCCAATCCGCACTTGGCCAGCGTGGTGGACTATGGCCTATACCCCTCTCATTGTGAGAGGAGACCCGTGCCCAGCAGTGGGACAGTTATGGGTTGTGATGATGATGATGATGATTATATTTACAGAGAAATGATATAAAACTAGAATAATGAACCTTAAACTAAACCTTAAAAAATATAGTAAAACAACTAAAATATATTATTAAAAGGACTCCCTTTAGGCAAGGTTCCGAAGATACTTTTAGCGTTCCCCCTTTGAATAGCTATACTAATTATTTGTCCAAGGTAGCTACCAGATCTTCGGTCTCCTGTGCCGTCGACTAACATTTTTGTTATTTCCTTAAAAAGCTAATTCATAATTATATGTATCCTACACGAAATAAATGATTTAAGTTTGAGTTTATGAAATTGCTGTTTTACTCTCTCGCAGTAATTAGTTTCTAATTTAATTTAATTTTTTTGTTTAATGTAAATTAAATTTAATGTTCTTTTTTGGTTATGATCCTTAATTAAAATTAAATGTTAATAATATGTACTTCCAAGAGTCATAGCAGTTTTAGGCATAAATCATTCTAAGAATAAATGTCTCGTCTGTAACATTTATCTATGACACTTATGGTTAACGTCAATAGACGTCAGTGCAATATTTCGGATCGTTTGTCAGGTTCAATTTTCATATAAGTAACATGTCTACCTCTTTTTACTTATAATGTCATTGTTTAAATCAAATTATTTAACCAATTCAGAAACTGCCCTTGATTGTAGATAGCTGGCATAACGATAGACTCGTAGTTCCATCCCACCGCTGCTATCGGAGAATCCAGATGGATTACTTAATGTTTCCCTTTATTGGTATCTTTCATATCATTCTGTATAGAATCAGTGTGTAGATCCCGTAGGTCACACGGTTCGGGATCATAACTGACTGCCAACGTCACTCTTTGGTTTTCAGTAAGACTTGCGATATTGCGGCCAGTATTCAACGTTGACAAATCAGATTACCCGAAGCTACTGACTCATTGAAAATAGGTCCGTAATGCGTTAGTAACAATCAACCGATAATCTCCGACATATATATAAAAGGAGAAGCTGACTGACTGACTGACATATCAACGCAGGGCCTAAACTATAAGGGTTAGAAACTTGAAATTTTGCACAGGGAGTCCTTTTATAAAGTAGGGGAGCACTAAGAAAGAATTTTTCAAAATTCACCCCCTAAAGGGGTAAAACGGGGGTACAAAGTTAGTATGAAACTTTGCCGTTTTTTAGGGTATTTTTATATATTTAGGGATTTTTGGCGGGCGAAGCCGCGGGTGTAGGCTTGTTATATATAAAGTTAAAGGTAAGATTATTAAATTTAAGTAAAGGCTAAAATTAAGTTAAAATATTTATTTCGTGTGTATTCTTGAATAAAATTAAGAACATTGAGTATTTTGCATTCCAGGTACATTAAACTACAAAAGAGGGCGACATCCAGATCTTTTTGGGGATCTATGATCACATTATCATCCTGGGATATAAGAACCACCCGAGCTAGAGAACTGATCTCCACGTTGAATGACGAAGACAGACATATGTTTCCCTGCGATCCTGTAACTATCGACTGGGATGAATACGTTCCGATTTACTGTAAAGGTGTCAAAGACTACTTGTTGAGTAATAAAAATGAATGAAACTATAATGTTATGGGCAGTTGTAGCATTATACCCCTGGGTTATATAAATACAAACCCCCATATTATGTCTGCATAAGTACATAATAAAAATCAGTTTGACTTTATCATAATGCGCAAATGAATTAATGTTGTTTAACAATCGGTTTTTCGTATGGTAAGATACAACAAAAGTATGTTTTATTTGAGTTTTAGACTGGAGAGTACAAACTCTCTAAAAGTCTAAAGGAAATCTCACCCTTGCATAGTTTTAGAAAGGCACACACCATTTAATGATAGTTCTCTTTGAAGTGCCCAGACTAGTCCCGATTGGTAGGGGTGACCAACCCAAGTATCGGAAGTATTTTAAGCTGCCCGAGAGCACACATGACTCCGACATGCCTTGACAACTGCTATCTAACGATAAAAACCGATCCTCCTACCAATCGCATCCGTTGTTGCCTAACTCGGGTCTCCTTTGACAATGTGAGGGTACAGGCCATAGTCTATCACGTTGGCCAAGCTCGGATTGGCGGACTTCACACACCTTTGAGAACATTATGGAGAACTCTCAGATGTGCAGGTTTCCTCACGATGTTTTCTTTCACCGAATCAAGTAATAACTAAATTCTTATCTATCACTTAATTATCACGAAGGAATACTGAACTGAATGGAGATATCTATAGAGGATAAGACTGGAATAGCTTGCCTGCATCGTTGTTCCCATCTGCGTTTAATGGCCTTTAATGATTTAGTGTGTCCAAGATGTTGGACATCTTGGACTTCATCGACACTTGTCTTGTGCAAAAAAATATTGCCATTATTTTAAAAAAATTAGCGTGCAAGTGTGTTAGCACTGCTAGCGTGCAGGGCTCGAACCCAGGCCTTCCAATTCGGGAGTCCTAGGTTTAAACCACCAGCATATCACTGCTTTTTCCAACGTAGTTTTCTCCTGTCGAGTAAAAAGTAAGGATTCGATGCCACCACGATATGATTCAGTCTACATAACGTCCGAATCCCTCACTCCGTTACACGTGAGTGTGAACACAGGATATAATGCAATCGAATAAATATAATCGCTGGAGGGAGCCCGTTGGGTTATTCTACAACGATAACTGATCTCTAGTGCCTAATTTATTTATTTACTCTCTCTTTCTTCCTTTTACAATGTGCGTGCCTTCCACTAGTACCGCCTGTTTGAACCCCCTATGAATACTCACTATTGAATTTCAATTCTCGTTAAGAAAATCTAGGTAAATTCAATTATGACTATCACTTGAACATTCAGAAATAAAATTAGAAACTATCCGGCGGTCATACACAACTTAATACGTAAAAGTACAAATATTAAAACATAGAAAAATTATACAATAAAGGTGAAGAAAGAGATGGCTCGTCACTTCGACTCCTCTCCTCAACTAAACACTTTCTACACCTCTTTATTACTTTTACTTATAACACCTAAGTAGTTTGTTTACCATGGACTCCGAAAGCACCCAACCAATGAGTTAATTAACCAATTTTCAAGTGTAAGTGGGTATAATAATAATGGTTGGATCTGGCGTAAAAGATAGTTTTGGATCCCACGGACGCTTTTTTCAAGGTTCACACAGGGATCATCTAAATTATCGAAGTTATGGAAATGATTCCTTAGTAAAAGAAACCCAAATAACAAAGGTTTAAGATCTGAAGTACCGTATGTGGAACAATATTGAATCAGCCAAACTGCTTAATATAAGTACTTACTACAAGGTTCTAGAGTCTAGAGAACCTGTGATAAAATGTTTGCAAGGTGAACTATGTAGTTCATACATAAATATGGTTTATTTATTTGAGCAAAAAGTGGCCGAATTTCTTCATAGCAGTTGTCCCTCTTGTGTTCTTTGTCACTTGCAAAGCATTTATTTGACATTATTATTTGTGGAGTAAGTGGGTTTAAGGGCAAGAATCCGTGCAGTGTCATTGTATAGCTTTTATTTTTTATGTGAAGTTGTTATGGACGCTGACATTAGTGTTTTTTATTGAAATTTTACAGTTACACTATTCATTAGTTATTTTCCCGTATCGCTAGAGATCAGGCTATAATGTAAGTTTTTATTTTTTTTAATAAATACCTTTAAGTACCTAAGTATTATATTTTTTTGCTTATTATCTGCAACCTTTTATATTTGCTCTATTCTTTTATCCTTCATTATTTACTTACGTATTACTTACCAAAAATAAATAGGGAGATATAAAGCTAATGAAAATAAATCGTATTACTTACAGTGTTTCTAAGTTGTACTTACTTAATCATAATGAAAATGCCAATTAAGTTAATGAAATATTTTATTAGCTCCATCTATTATCATAATACAAAGACTTACTAACAAGCTACAAAATAATTTAGTGCCTCATTTCATGGATATACTAACATAAAAAATTAAGACAAAAATATCATGTCTGATTAACTAGGTACCTACCATTTTTTGAACCTTTTTTCCTCTCAGCCATCTTTTGTAAGCTTTCTGTAATTGTTGCGTTTTTTTTAATGGGAAGCAGCGCCATCTACACATAGTTTTTAGAAAGCACTAAAGTTATTTGGTTACCAAGTTTCTTTAGCTTCTCAACGACACCAATAGATAGCGCTGGCCGCCTATAATATATTTCTACTAAAAAGTATGTATGTGTTGCAAATAAAATTATTATTTACAATATTATCAGGAAAAATTTACACTTAACATGTAAAACAAATTGTTGATTGTATCTAATGATAATTTTTTTAGTGTTAATTACTAATTTGCTTACTTATTTCATAAATACCTAATCTGGCTTTTTTATTTTTTACTAAATAGTTACTTAATTTTTTTAAATTTAATACAAGCTACGAGCGTGTCCCTTTTCAAACATCAATGTGCAAAATGATCTACTTATATCTACTCGTACTTAATGCAGATATTTTATAAGAATAACGAGTTCTCCGTGCAGCGCTTGTAACGACGAGCGATCAATTGAGTGAGGCTCACAAACAAAAAACATGAAGTTAGCTGAAGTTACAACGAATAAATAACCAATAAGTAATAATTGATGCAATGGACAATAAAATCGTGAAGAGACTGGTACCCAATGAAAATAACCTTGATTTAGATACGATCTTGTGCAGTTGCCAAATGAATCGGACTGACAACGCTCTTCTGCTGATAGATTTAAAAAAAGATCTCAAAACTCGTAATTTTCGTGCGTAAATTCCTTTATTTAATCTGTGATCTGATTGCCGCTTAAAAATATTTATTGTTCCGCGAACTCATTCTTTATTTAAATGCAAAAGAGCGCGCATTACGCTGTGGTTTCAGGTGTAAACAGTTTATTTATGTTTGATAAATTGTGACAATTGCTTTTTAGTGCTCCTAGACATCTATAGTTACCAAAATTAAGCACATAAAGGGTAAGTTAGTGTGTTTTTGTTAAAATAGAACGTAATATTTTTATCCTGTTTCAAAAAAGTCTAAAATAAAGTAGTAAATTAGGGACCTAAATTTATTTGTGGTTGTGGTGGTTTTATCGAAAGCTTTACCAATTTACTGAGAAATAAACACAATGGCTTTACTGACAGCGGCGAGTTTACAGAATCAGCGGCGCAGAATAATTGTCAAAATATTGCTTACTCTAAATTTTAAAGTAGGTACTTTCTCTTTTAAAATCTAAAAGATACAAGTGGGAGTATGTGCAGGAACTACACTATTTAGGTAATTCCTTATGGACGACACGTTTTGCGTCGTGATTTGTTACAATTACGTCGAAGGACTGGAATAAATTGCCTCCGTCGGTGTTTAAGAAGTTTCTACGCTTTATCACTACGACTATATCACCACTAACCACCAAGTGGGATCGTAGTCAAGCAAAGAGGTCCAATCTTAAGGCTGTTGCGAACCATCCCATGCCGCCTTGGAATACCGCGTACCCACTCGGACCGCTACCCCCAGCGATAGCGGTATCCGCACATAATATTTGAACAGGCCTTTTGTGATCGACGGAGTTTTCAGAAACTGCGGGCGCGGCCGCTAGTGGAAAAAATTTTTGAGCGCTTGCTTACATCGGAGGGCACGTAAGATAATATCCGTTAAGTTATGTAAGAGGCTTTCTGATGGTATAAAAACTTCCAACACTTGGGTTGGCTACTATCTCATCCATAAATCCGCTGGATACACTGAAGCAGCGTGTTGGAGTATTTATTAATGCTCTAGGCCTCCATTTTTATATACTTAAATCTGTAGACAGGTAACATGCACCGGTATCTAGGTACTAGTATTTAGAACTGACATACAAATTGACCTGCACTTCAGTTTACAGTGACCACTGTGACAAGACCCCGATTAGATTCCCGATTATTTATATGTAAATGCAATTTGTTCTAGGGTTTGTTTGTTAATCATATTTTATAACCTGTTACGATGGATCTGGGTGCACAGGGGCAACCTACTTGTGGAATGCCTACTGACCCCAATCCCATGCCAGCCAGGGTGCCATAACAGTCGGCAAAAGCCTGCTTGGTAGTAGGGCTTCACGTAAGGATTATGAATTATCATTAGCGTTGGCATTGTTAAGTAACTATTATTACTGGTTGTTTCCGTGAAGTCTGCCTTGCTACCACCGTCTTTCTTTCTTTTATCTTTTTCCTTTTTTCTTGGCCGGCAACGAATCCTTGGTGACCACTTACCATCAGATGTCCCGTTTGCTCGTTTATCGGCCGGTAATATTAAAAGGTAGTCAGCGAAAAGTGTGAATATCGTCGTTCTTCCGCCAGGGATGGTCTAAGTTTTAATTCCATTTTCGAGGGGGAAATCTTCTCTTCTGATGTTTATCGGAAATGTGGGATTTTTATCCATTAAAGCCCTGATGATTATGATAAACCTATGACGAAATCTCACTGATGAATAAATCTTTAATTCTGCGCTTCGCATTTTTTCAACAATTATTATTATCCCATTTTTCGGGGAAGAAAAACATTTTGAAAGAACCTGCGTAACTATGAGTTCTCCATATTTTCAAAAGTGACTAATAACAAGTCAAAGTGGCGCAAGTTAGTGAAGCCCTATGTCGAACAGTGGAATTATAAAAGCTGATGGATGGATGTCTAGATGGACGGTTGGACTATACTTAAATATTATATCACTTTGAAAAATTCAAATCACTCACATCTTATTAGATTACTAACTACCTCGAGGAAGTCATAAATAATTAATAAGATGACATAATGAAAAAAAGGTCATACCAAACATTTTTAAGTCAATTAAAAATTATTAAATAACTTCTGCACCTAAAATAACATTCTCCAATTAATCAACTGACACTTATTGACACGGACGTACAAACAGTTCGTGTTAAGCGAAAAGACATCTGGGTATCGCGATACATCTAATAAATGCCAGAAATAACTGCGAATTTCGTTCGGAAACTACATGCAATGATCACGAGATTCAAATATCGAGGTATGAGCGGACTATATTAGTGCCAAGTTGAAGATATTTCTGACTTATACAAGCTTAGTTATCGTGGCTAGATTTTTAGATAGTACTGTAATAAATATGTGCAGCAATCGAGCATACCCTATAATGCGAGGATAGATGGATGAATACATAATAGATAATGTTCCTATATATAAAGTTTTGTTTAGGTGTATGCTGTGGTGGTAATTTTCCGGAAATCTTCAAAACATGGAAACTTTTTCGTTTATTTATCAGAAAAACTAAAATTTGGAAAATATCAGTAACTGTAAAATTGTACTACATATATTGTACTACGTATAGTAAAACAAACTATCCCACCGTTGGGCTCAACTCTCCTCTGCGCGGATCGGCAAACCTTACACACCTTTTAGAACATTATGGAAAACTCTCAGATGTGCAGGTTTCCTTAAGCTGTTTTCCTTCACCCAAACAACTGATTACTAATTTCTATCAAATACACAAAATTGTTCCACTGAATATCTACATGTTCATCGAAAGCACCTTCCAGAATAACAATTTTCTACATAGTATTAATTATATTGCCACCACCTACTTGACAACCCGGATGGCGCAATGGTTAACACGCCGGATCGCTGTTCCGAGGGCCCTGGGTTCGATTCCCAGCGAGGCGGAAATTTGAATGATGAATTTAAATTTCCGTTCTTGGTCTGGGTGTGTGTGTTCCTGTCTTGTGTGTTATCCATGGCACCCATGACACAGGGTATCCTAGTGTGGGGCTATGAGTATGTAGCGTTATTTATTTATTTATTTATTACCTAATGTTCTAACACCGTCTGCTAACCAGACTAACTACCCTAATCTCCATTGAGTCTAGTTTTAGGTTGGTCACAGTTATCATGGGTGGTAGCGGAAGGGTGGGATTGCATGCTGGTTTGCTACCTTAATTAGATAAAAAAAAGTTATGAAATATATAGTTAAACACCCACATAGTAATCAATACAAGTGGTATTGAATAACGGAACCTTCCTCAGAAGTAAGCTAATTATTGCTGACAGTAAAGCCATATTATGTTACGTCATAAGTGCGTGTTGTAACAAACGCGTTACATGTTCACCATGACATAGGTCGGGGTTATTGTGGCTTAGGCAAAAGGTCCAAGAATTTCTTTGTTTTACAAGTTATGGAGTCGTTGCGTGTTCCATGTATGTCTGTGTTTAAAAACTTACATGATATTTGTAGGCGTAATACAATATCTTGTAATTGTAGACCAATATGGCTTCAACCCTTTAGCGAACAACGGGCACAGGCCTCTTATTGAGGTGCCTAGAGTATATCCCACAACGCTACTCCAGTGCGAATATGTCAAGCGATTTTTGATCAATCCCAGTGGATGTTCTCTCATCCGAACGCTTTAGCTTTATCCGAACGCGATTGACGAGTGTTCTCAAACAATATCAAACGGGACCAAGGGTTCAACGTGCACTTTGAAGCACTAAAGCTTCCAAATGCTAATCAATGCAAAAGAAAAACAATTGCAGTCCCAAGTATGTTTATATTTTCAACAGAATAAAAAAATACGACCAAATAATTTGGTGAATAATAATAAATAAAAAACTGCTTAGATACAATACGATTTCATTTGTCACTGATGATATAGATTATAGACCTTAATTATTTCAATAGATACCCCATGCCTACTATAGTCCAGAATGAAACCCGTATCCAGTCATAATGTAACTACAATTTAGACTAGTTATAAGGTCTTATAATATTAAATAAGTAATATTGTTTATTAAAAAGAGAACACAAAAATCTACAAAATTTACCTTTAATGAATTGAATGCCGTATAAAAATTGTTTCATTGAAAACTTTAATCAAGTCGCAGATTCATGCATTTTAAACTTTGTACATAAGAAAACAAAACAAGCATCTGCGCATGTCACAATTAATACAAGTCCTGTTTTAACTAAATGATTACATGCCAGACAATTGCATAAGAAACTTAAAATAGCTCAATTCCTTGACTAAAGACGTAATGCCCACAATTTAATAACATGTGCATGGATATTTAATGCAACTTAGTAAAAATAGGGGAATCGATGCATGCGCGCGCAAGTCTATACATGGCTTCCTCCCTTCACCAGAAAACGCCACGGTCTGAACCACTTCTGACATTTCACGTTACATTGCTGATATTTTTCATAGTACTACTATATTTCACGAAGCAAAAGAAGCAATGGATATCGAACTATTCGCAGTGAAAGTAGACCATTCGAATCCGATGAAAGCTTTGTATAAAGACGTGCTAATATAGGAGTTACAGGTTAGTCACGCATTGTGCATCGTTAGGACGACAGTGCACTGAATGGCAGAGACAGTGCACATTTCAATGGTTTTAATTCGGAAAAATCAACGCAGTTTACGCCCTAGAAACATAGTTTTAACTGAAATGGAGAGATAATTTTAAATGGAAACAAATATCATTTCACTGAACGTGCAGATTACAACCGAATTAAAAATGAAAGAATAATCGGACGAAATATCGTTACACTGTTAATTTAAACTTCATTTCAAACATCTTCCGAAAGAAAATTAATTACTAAAGATTATTAAGGAAACGGGAAAATATTTAAACAACCAGATCAGAAGATCTGGGGTAAAGAATTCGATTTCACCTGTAATGGAGAAAGGTGAACGTTTTTCAGAATACTTGTTCGCGAAGATGGGCCCAGGTGATAGGGGCCCGAAGACCACTGAAGACAGGTCGGCTCCAGTCGAGCCCACCGGTGCTAAGAAATGGTTTATAGATAACACATTGTTGGTGGTCACCCTGGGGGGAGTTCTAATAGGAATAGCTGTGGGTAAGTGACTGGAAACATTTTAAAAAGTTTTAAATATAAAATTACTTAATTTTGTTAAATATGGTGATTAACGCAATGTTGATAAATTTTATGTAGGTGCTATTAATGGAAGTACAGAGTATTTGTTTATTCAAACTTTCAAAAGCCTGATTTTTCACCAAGAATAAAATATGGCCGTAAAAAACAAAAGGCATATTGCATGTATTTAGACAAAAACAATAAAGTGCATTAGGATAAGCACTTTTCTATCCAATTAAATATTTCGTGATTGCATCTTTACTTGCTTCTTTGTTGTTAACTCATTCTTTCGTTCTCAGGTTTTGGTTTGCGTCCTTATCACCTTGGTGCCGATGCGTTGATAATAATTTCTTATCCTGGCGAGCTCTTCATGCGGCTCTTGAAGCTGATGATCCTACCCCTCATTATCGCCAGCCTGATAGCTGGATCCGCGAGTTTGAATGCAAAGATGAGTGGCAAAATAGCAGTTCGGACTTTGTTATATTTTGTTTTAACTTCAATGTTTAACGCATTTCTGGGTATTGTGCTAGCGACGTTAATACATCCTGGACAACCGGATTTGAGAGAAGATCACATTGGTATGGTCGAGACTAAGCGAGATCATAGTATTTTGGACAGTCTTCTTGATATTGGTCGGTGAGTAGATTTTCTTCTTTGCAATATTACATAATTATACTAACACGTCTTTTAGTGTCAACAAGAAATAGTTTGATTATTGCCATTGAGATAAGTTAACATTTTAATTACCAACAAAAAAGATTAATTATTTCATAGATAATTACAGTAGGCTTGTAAAACGAGGGTGTGTTTCTTTCCCATCCATCCATCTATCCCACTTCACATCTCATTTTTTTTATTAGTTTATATCCCAATCTATGGTACCTAAAGTATTTTCAATAAATGTTAAAAATCACGACATTCAATCTATATATAGTTTTAAATCCCGATGTTACAGAGCTGCATTTGAATGGCAGTAATGGCAAATACAAGATTGTTCAGCACTTAGCATTGTTGTCGCGTTTCAAGTAGATCTTTTTGCGCCCCTTTGAAGCTAATGCTGGCTATTCAAAAAATGTTACTTACCATTCAAAGCAGACTCCGTTTTACTTCAGTTTTCATGTCAATGTTATCTACTCTATCTGTGTCAAATCTTTATCTACTTATTTCTTTATTTTTTCGATTTTAATTTTTTTTTAATACGAGTACGAATTTAAAGTAAACTTTTCCTGTTTTAGTTTTTCAAATTATTGCTTTAAATATGAAGAGTAACAAAATTTCATTTTTTTTATTCATTTTCTAGTGTTTATATTCTTGAAGATGGATTCAACCTATACGATATTTACGAGTACTCTTTTTCATTTCTAAATATTACGAAAAATATTTATTGTACAAAGTCATTACATATTTTTACTTTTAAACATGATGTAGGTACCTATACCCATGTCAACAAAAATCTGTCCACATCATTTGTTTCTGTCTATTCTAGTCTCGTCTGGTCACAAGATTGCGTTAAATTTTGGCTATTCGATCATTAAAGTCGTTCGACAAAATATTTTATTTCTTTTTTTAAATAAATGTTTGTTTCAAAATTTTTATCTATCCGCGTACCTCCCTTATATCTTCAACCCATTAATAGCAGACCTAGATACCTAGAGCATACTCCACCACGCTGCTGCAGTGCGGATTGATCGAGGGGTTAGTGGCCAACCCAAGTGACAGAATTTTTTATGCCGCTCAAAGGCATCCGACACGGCTTAACAACTGTTACCAATTAGTAACAACCGGGACCGACGGCTTAACGTGCCCCCGAAGCACAGAAGCGCCCAAGAAATTTATACCACTTGCGGTCACCCATCCAACTACCGACCGCGACCGCTGTTGCTTAACTTTGTCGATCACATAAGATCGACGAAAACCGTCCTCCCTTACCGCAAACCTCCCTTATATACGTTTAAAATAAGATGCTATTCACAATGATTGAACTAATTAACATCCCACATTGATTAGAGGTTAATTGAGCTGCGCCCGAGTTGACAAGTTCATTTATTTCTCTTTGATGTTCTCTGTGTCAATAAAGAATTATCAGACTAATAGAGATTAATTATTTGTAACTAGTATATCTTTAAACCCGTCACATCACTAACATAGACATGGAGAAATGTATGGAGCAATTATATTTTTCGCTAACACTACGGTTCGACACTGATCATCACTTGTCGTTAAAATAATTTGTGTGCAAATAAGCACTTTGCTCACACAAATATCCCCTCACTGGGATTCCTGGTGCGTATTTATCCATAACAACCATGATCCAAGAACAAACATTTTACCTGCCGAAATTTTTGCTACGCCTGGGAATCCACCCCACAACTCCTGTTTTTGCAGGGTACAAATCAACTGGGCTTCAGCTAAACATCTATGCTCAATAATTAATTATATTTTTCAGTAACATATTCCCAGACAACATAGTACAAGCCGCATTTCAACAAGCGCACACAGTATATGCCGAAGCCCCGTCCTTGTTTGGGAAGAACAACACTGAAAATGACACTGTGCCCTTAGTTCGAGTTGTAGGTTATAGGTAACGTAACAATCATTTAAAAATCCTCTTCAAAACAATCTTGATAAATCTGATTCTTGATTTTAACCGAAATAGTTAGTTCTTAACAATCTTAAATATTTCTCTAATAATATGAGTTTTGATTTGATGACACTACTTTTAGTTTACTAATTTTCCTACGTCCAACATTTCAGATCCGGCACTAATACACTGGGATTAGTATTCTTTTGCCTTATATTCGGAAGCTTATTGGGCACTCTCGGAAACAAAGGGCAGGTGGTGATCGACTTCTTCCAAGCCATTTTCGAAGTCATAATGAAAATGGTCACTGGAGTGATGTGGTTCACGCCCGTTGGAGTCAGCAGTGTTATCGCGGGGAAGATTCTTGGAGTAAGCAATGTTGGTGCGTATTATTGAATTTATTTGAATACATTCATCAGCCTTAAAAAACTGAATGTTTAGGCTCATTACCCACACCTGTATTTTAAAGGCTGTTCACGGCTGTTGCAAATCTTACGTCTAGTCGTACGAATAAAAAAAAATGGTTGTCTCGGAAAGAGAGAGATGCGTTGCAAGCCGAACGTTTAGGCTGATCGTGCCTCTCTATCGCTTGTTCCGCGCTTTCGCTTGCACGCTCAGGCTCAGGCGGAACGGGACACTTTTCGTTCGCGCCGCCGGTGTTCATCAATTTATAAGACGTGAATGATTCGATTTTTAAATTCAAAGGTTTTATTAATGTTAATGTACTTTTACACTATTGCAATTAATAGCAATTAAAATTAACAATGTTTGTCAATGGGTTTAATAACTAAATGTATGTAATTTTGTATCCTAGGTCAAGTAATGTCTCAACTAGCCTGGTTCATCGCTACAGTCACGGTTGGCGTTTTCCTGTACCAGTTAATCGTGATCCAGGCCATTTACTTCGTCTTCTTACGAAAGAACCCTTACAAGTTCTACTGGGGTCTCTCCCAAGCTATGCTCACTGCCGCTGCCACTGCTTCCACGTAAGTTGTTTTCATAATTTATCAAGTTTATAAGCCTCAATATACTTACTTGTTACCGTCAGTATTTATAAATCAGTACCATTGTCATTAACCAACATAATCGGAAAACTTCTCCTAACTGGACTAACTATCCTAGTCCCGATCTGAGTCTTGTCCTGTGTCGGTCACAGTTGTCATGTGCGGCAGCGCGGGTGCAGCACGCTCGTTTGCCATCTTAAATCCATAAAACGCTCGAAGACCTCTGAACCAGCTTAACGTCTACTTTGTAACTATAACATCGGCACCACTCTTCGGTCTAACCTCGGAAAGACGGAAAATCGAAAGAAATTGTATTATTATCGACTGCGCCTGAATTTACTTAACTCGGTGTTTAAACAGACTGGTCACATGATGGTATGATGGTATGGTATGGTGGATTGGCTCTCCAACATTGCAACCGAAACACTTAAAAACATTTAATTTCACGTTTGTGTGTATATTGTATACCTAGACACAGAGACACAAGTAGCGACCGCATCATCAATCATCAACCATCAACCACACCAATACGTCTGTGATGTTTTATAAATAGGACTGTAATCCTATTTATAACTTCAATGTCGATAGAAACAGCGACTGAGTGGGCCGAGTGCAATCACTTTTGTAGGATCATCCTGCAAATTCTTCTACGCTTACATTTTTTCTGAACACTTAAATTTATTTACCTACATGGACCCCGATACGACCTACGTAACATAGTTTGTGGTGGCTCCGTCTGCGATGCCTCGAGTTGGATTCCCAGATGAAGCAGATATTTATGTGACGGATAAATGTTTGTTCTCGGGTTATAAATGTAGTGATGATGATGATTATTCCAGAGCTGCTGCCCTACCAGTGACTTTCCGTTCCATGGAAGGTCCTTTAAGGATCGACCCGCGCATTACTCGGTTCGTCCTCCCCATCGGCTGCAACATCAACATGGACGGCACCGCACTATTCCTCTCCGTCGCCAGCGTCTTCGTGTGTCAGATGAACAACATGCATCTGGGATTTGCACAGCTTGCTACTATATTGTAAGTTTCATAGGGTATATCAATCAGCCTTTGTGCGTTCACTGCCTCCCCTAACTTTATCGTTTATAGAATCATTATCGGTCCTTCGAGCTATGTGGCCAGCCCATTGGCACTTCAGCTGGCATATACTTGGGGCTATGACGGTTATTCTCGTTCGTCTACAGATTTCATCATTTGTGATATGATCACATTGCGAAATACCGAGCATAGCCCTCTCCATAGCTCGCTGAGCGACTTTGAGCTTGTGTATTAGGCCAATAGTAAAGATTGACGTCTCGGAGCCGTATGTGATCACCTTCGACTTCAGGCACTGAGGTATGTTGGACGACAAGATATCACGCAGTTTCCCAAACGCAGCCCATCCGAGTTGGATTCTACGAGTGTCTTCTTTCTCGAAGTTGGACTATTGATCACTTGTCCCAGGTATTCCTCTACAACTCCGAGATGAGCACCGTCGACAACAACCGGTACGGGTGTGAAATTTCTACGTCCTTTATGCCTACGTAGCCTTAAAAATCGAGTTATATGCACCTTTTGTTATAGACATTCAGTCTAGAAGCTGTTTAAACCAATTTTATTTTAATTAATTTATTAATGTTTTCCAGTCTGACTTCGACCGCTGCTTCAGTATCGTCAGCATCCGTACCATCAGCTGCTATGGTGTTACTGCTCGTGGTTTTAGCTGCGGTGGATGCACCAGCCCACGACGTATCTCTGCTATTTGCTGTGGATTGGCTCGTGTGAGTATTTTGATTGCCTTGATCATCATCTAGTCTTCGGAGTTCCAGTTTTGAGTTAGATTCCCTTGTTCATCTGTGTGTGAATTACATGAAATTAAAATTACCCACGTATTGCATTTAATTTTCTATTAGAATTTTAATAAAGGTTTTTTTTTTGGTATATGTTTCAAGCACTTCATTATTCATTGTTAATGTGAGTGATGATTTCATGAAATACTTAGTCGTTAATTTATATTTCAGTGATCGAATCCGAACAACCAACAACATGCTCGGTGATTGTTACGCCGCAGCTGTCGTCGAGCATTTGTCCAAGAATGAGCTCATGGCTTGTGATGCTGTTTCCATGGTAACATTCATTTTTAAATAGTGGTAGCTTAATCTTTCGAAACATACTAACTGAACCTGAGTTATATTCGAATCGAACATTGGTCAGAGTTAATTTAATATCAAGCTTTAAATATCGTGGATTGTTCATAATTATTATTTTACTGTTATTTATGTTTGCATTAGTGTTAATGACATGTGTCCACGATCAATATGAATACTGTGCATGATATTTTAGATTTTGATGTCTGAGTTATTGGTTGGGCATAAGAATTATTCTTACTTATTACTTTTAGAATTATACCAACATAATAACATTAGGTTACATTTTTATTAGACCTCCTGTTCATTAAATAACTCCACGCTTCCTCAAAAATAAGATAATGTATATTTGTATCCTTCTTTACAGGAGCCGGCAGTAGCGAACGGATTATTAACAACGCCGAACACTGAAATAGATGCAGGCATTACGTCACCGAAGAAGTCCTTAGCCTCTGACGACATCATTATTGATATGCATTTACCTAAATCATAGTTGCATCATATGTGTATGTTGTAGTCTAGAACCAAGCCAGTATTTTAGAGTAAGCTTTCCTTTTGTGATAACTTAATAGATTAGGTGACTGTGTAACTTACCACATTTATCGACACATATTTAATTTAGGTTATTTTATCATATTTACTGGAAAATATTTGGAATTTAGAAATTTTATGGACTCTTTAAATTCAAATAGAATTTTGAGGACCTTATCACGTATATGTAAGTTATCTAACCTTATGTACTCGTAATTTAAAAGACAATGTTAGTGAAAATGAAAGCAACGTTGAAAATGAAAAGGATGGCCTTAATCTTGGTAAGTTAAATTATATTGTTATTTATGGTAATGAGAGACATAATTATCTTAAGGTACTGTGAGATAAGATTGATATTTAAAGAATTCGTATTTAAACACAAAACGCAGAGGAAGAACATCGACAAAAACAATGTGTGAAGTGCACAAAGAGAGGTTGCTCAAGCAATTGAATTCCATTGTTGAAAAAGGAAAAGGATTGCAGAAATCATGACCATATGTCGTATTGTATAATTGTCTACAACCCATCAGAAGCGCACCAATGGATACAGGGTGTATCATAACAACTAAGAGCCTGAAGAGTACTTCGCAGAAACTGATACAGAAGTAAACGTAGGTACGTATGTAGGAATGTTTACGTTTAAATCTTCTAAAAATATAACGCTAACTAATGGCCGAATTACTCCAAATATGTATACTAAAGTTGATAAATTTTTGCTTTTGCCGGCAGTGGTCATTCTGCAGTCATCAATTGCTTCCTCAACGTACCTACCTATATTAAAATATCAATATGCCCTTAACATAGAAAGTTTTGATACTGAAGAAATAAAGTATACTCGTAGCTGGGTAGATGATAATGAACCAGATCATATTTGCAATTTTGATTAACAACAATAATAAATGAAATAGAGTTGAATATACAAAAGAAACAAATGTAATAATTAATGTACCGAAAGAAACTGTAATTTGCTATAACTACTACTAACTGAAACAGAAAAAGACATGATAGAAATAGCTACTACACAAAACAATGGTGCAAAGGTATGACTTCCTCCAAAGGTTTGAGCAGCTAAGCATTATATACAGAAGTTAATGTAAGGCCAAATTAAAATAAATGGAAACAATGATGTACGTCACCAACGTTACCTGTGTAGACCGTAGGAAGTTTTTAACGTATTTAATGGTTTAGATCTATTTATAGCGCTGTAGCATTCGAATAATCGTTCTTGTGGCGTTCTTGTGTTTAAGAGTGAACGTTTTTGTGTCCATAAGATTGTCTCTTGTCCTTTGAACTTTATCGCATGCCCGTATTAGTAACAAAAGTCAGTGTTTTTTGGGTTCCTGAAATTTTACTTTTTTAGAAATAAGAAATATTAAAGTCTATCCCTTCCTTGGATAAAAAAGACAAAGTGGACGGACAACTCTCAACCTTGTTTATTGTCGTATGTTAGCAAATAAAAGGGCAGAATGCGTTTTAACTAATTGTTTTACAGGATCCTATTCTCGGTTGACGTGTTGTTTAATATTTCTGTAATCATGATACAGCTATGACTGTACTTCTCTTCTTCTTGTTTTTGCAACTGATTTAGATTAATACAATTGAAATAATATTAGTTAGTTTTGTAGTTATGTATGTATTTATAATATTTGCAGAATTATATTAATTTTTGGTTAAATTTGTCAGTTATTCATTAGAAATGCATTTTGAAGATATAAAACTTGTATTGTATGGTATCAGTTTATAAACATTATGACAGTTTTAAATAGGTTAATAAATCTCAAACCCATTTTTCCTCACAATGTAAGTATAATAGATGTGTTTGATTAAGATGTAATTGACACAATTTGTAACATTTATTATAAAATATTACGTTTTTACTATTGCGGAAATATTTTGTGAATTTGTATTTTATTAAGTGCTAAATAATTTATGAATGAATATTCTAAATGAATGAACATTTTTGATTTTGATTACAGAGAATAATTTATTTCGAATCAGGAATTATGGATTTGTACCAAAGAAACCTCAAATAAAATATGTCACTTTAGTTTACAAAAATGAAACTATTTGGGATTCGATTGGCTATTTATGTCAAAGGTCTAGGCCTCGTATACTGTTAAGCCAACTGTATGTGCCAATCGACTTGCAAGTATGCATGTATGTATGTAATGCTCACATAATGTAGATTTAGATCCAACTGTGATATATAGTTCATTATTTTGTAATTTTTCACTCATAAGCAATCATGGACGTACGTGAAATAAAACAAAAACAATAAAAATTTACATTTTATTTATCTTTCTGTAAACTTATCGATGACAGTCGTTGGAACCTTACATAAGGGTCTATTTACATTTACAATCGCTTCACTTTGTTGTTATAAATTGATACATTACAGGAAAAACTATTTATTAATACTATTTATAAGTTTTCATGTACCAATTTACACTCAACATAGTACCTAACAGCATTTTTGATACTTAGACGAAATCACAGTAAACGAAAAAGTTACTTAATACATAATATCAATTATGATCCAATAAAAACGTACTAATTGACAGATTACATGAATCACAAAATAAATGAAGTAGTTATAGCACATTTGTGACTTTATTGAAATACAAAAGTGGAAGTATGTAGTTATATAAAGCTTACACGAACTTTGTAATATCTAAGAATATCCTTATAGCTTACTGTAAAGCTGATTTGTTTGTTTTTAAAGTACAATAACATGGCAGTCTTCATTTTATACTATACAATGCACTACAATTTACAACCTAATATGTACATTTAAAGTTAAAACCCGAATGAAGACGTTATATACATTTACCGTAAAATCGGTAATAAGCGCTTAAAAATCACTTTGAGCATATCCAGGGTGTAGTTTTACAAATAACATGCACAAAATGATACTACAATACAAAGATACTAATCCGATTACATCGGTAATCAATAAATATTGCTAAACAATACTTGAAGGCAAACACTCGTTGCTAATATGTACAATTAAATACTACAATGGAATTTCTACGAATAATGTCATATCCTCATTGTGGAATGGGGAGGCTTTCTAATCGCGGGGGCAGGTGGCAACCCTGGGCCTACTAAGGGTGACATTGATGGAGATCTAGTGGCAAGAGGAGAAAGAGAAGGAGAGAATGATGGAGACATGGCAGCAGCAGCTGAGAAACCACCAGGAACATCATGACTTATTGGAGATCTAGGTAATAAATGTTGTGGCTGTCTACAAGATAAGGAGGGAGCGGGGCAACTCCGGGGAGCTACTGTAGTTAATAATGGTGGAGGTACACTCTTACCACCTGATATAGACGTTCCTTTACTTTTAGCACTAGAAGCACCACTATTTCCGCTTTGGAGCGAAACTGCATCGTCTTTTAGTCTAGCTATTTCCGAAAACACGTGAGCTAATGGTTGATATTGAGGCCCCCAATCAAGTAAGTAATCCCAGTTATAACTACCCGTTAACTCTTCTTCCGAGTGAACTATAGAACTTAGGCTTCCCGTCATTGAAGGTCCAGCAGTTGGTACAGCTGTAGTTTCACCTGGAGCGCTTGGGAAGGCGCCTAAGGCCATTGCTCTATCAACTGCGGCACTAGCTTCATCAGCACTACTTGCCCTTTCACTACCAGTTACCTCATTCAACTTAGCATAAATAAGATTTGTTATATCGTTCTCATGTGAGCCGTCTTCGTCGAACATATGCATTGAGTCTATGGGTCCATGGTGCAACATGGTATCTTTATTCCCAACATTTTCGGAACATCTTCTTGATGATGTTGAAGCTCCACCACCGGTTCCAGTATCTACGATACCAAGTCGAGCCAAATATTCTTGAGTATTATGAACGGAAACATCAGATAAATTATCATCATCAACACCGTTAGCTGCTCTGTGTATACCAGATTCTCTTTGTAGAGGACCTTCATTAATCATTCTAATTTCCTCGTCTTCACCATCTTCTCCGTCTTCAGCAGAACCTCGTCCACTTGATCCTGATTGGTCGGAACCAGATAGTTCAGATGTAGTAGCTGCGCCAGAATTAGAACTAGCAGTATGGGCTCCGTATGGTGGAATCTCATCGTATTTAGGAGGAGCGAATTGATTTCCAGTGTTTACAGCACCAGTATTACGAATTGGAATAGTGTCAAATGCACTAGGATCCACATAACTATTTGTTGCGCCAACGCCTTCGGAATTTAATCCAGGTTTGTTTACTTTTTTATGCCTCTTATTTTTCATGTGTAAGAACAAAAATACTGCGGCGAAAATTATAATAATAAATATAAAAGCAATTAGCAAACCCAAAGCCCAATCTGAAAGTCCACTATTCTGAGCTACAGTCGTTTCGTTTAGTTGGTTTCCATTATCAAGTACTACAGCTAACGGATCTAGTAGTATTTCAACCGCAGTTTTATTTGTAAGCGATCCTTGTCTTCCAGAACTTGCTGTAATCACCAAACTTATTGATTTATCTGAACCAAAAAGATTTGATACAGATTCAACTTTCTTTTTCAATATAATTACGCCAGTAGTTCTGTTAATCTTAAAGTAGGAATGAGAGGTAGATAGTTGATACACGATTCGACCATCAATACCCTTATCTCTGTCAGTTGCTGTAGCTTGTCCAATGATATAACCTGCAGGTAAAGGACCTGATTTTGGAATACCAAAATTATAGGTTTTCTGAGTAAACTGTGGATAAAACTCATCTCGACTCTCAATGTCTATTCGTACTTTAACAGTTGAGCTTTTCCCACCAACATCTGAGGCTTTTATTGAAAATTCATATTTATTCTTCTGCTCATAGTCGAAAACAGCATTCGTGTTTACAAGCCCTGAGGAAGAATCAATTTGGAACATTTTCCAAGAATCATCATTCCTATTGTAATTTGAAGATGTCGATATAATAGAATAATTAAGTTTGCCATATCTGCCTTGATCTAGGTCTGTTGCCCGTGCAGTAAACACAGAAGTGCCAACCCTTTCATTTTCGCCAATTGTTTCAAAATACTCATTTACTGGGAATGTAGGGGTGTTATCATTCTCGTCAAGTATTCCAATTTCTATGTGCACCGCGTTACACAAACATGGCGTACCTTGATCACAAGCAACAATAATAAGCTTATATTTCGTGTTTCCTCGGTCATAGTCTAGGGTCTTATTAACTGTTAGAGCTCCTGTACTTGGATGTATAAAAAATAATTTTTCATCATCTCCAGATGTGATATTGAAAATGACAGCAGAATTAGGAGTACCGAATAAATCAGCATCAGTCACAGAGAGCTGTGTTAAGGTGTAGCCGATTTTGACGTCTTCGCTGATGGTTAAGTCAAAATCATTTACAGAAAATACTGGAGAGTTATCATTAGCGTCGGCAACAGTTACGTATACAGTAATCGACGTTTTGTTTTGATTATAAGATAAAACTTTTCCCTGTTCAACTGCGGCTAGGCCAAGTATGTAGGAATCTTGAACTTCTCTATCCAGTTTGTTGACAAGCATCAATGCTCCCTCCGTTGTGATATCAAAAGCATCACCTTCGTTGCCCGAAATTATGTGAAAGTCGAGATTGTATTTCTTAAGCACATCATTAATTCCGCCGATTTGAAGAAGCGAAGATCCTTTTTCTGTGCCCTCATTGACAGTGATCCTGGAAAAACCATATGACATATTTAGAAATTACAATTCTTTAAATGGTGCTAGCTACTGCTTTTTCTTTAAATAAGGATAATATAATAATAATAATATATAATAATCATAATATAATAATATTGTTAAGTCATTCACAAATTAATGTATTTGTAAACGGAAATTACACTTTAAAACATTAAGTGGTATGCTTGCAAAGTTTTTTATTTTAAAAACTAAGACATTTATATTGTATAGTAATGACAATCACCTGTAAGTATCTTGGCCAATAAAAGGCTTGATTTCTGAAGACGCTCCAGTGCTAATCCTAACGGACGCTACAGCGCTTCTGTTTGGTTTCCCGTGATCAGTTGCAACAACTGCCAATTGCACGTCTCTGTGGTTAGCGGGCAAAGCACTGTAATTGACGAAGAGCGTGCCAGTTATGCCGTCGATATAATAACCCGGACTTGCGTTAAAAATGTGGTAAGTAATCTTTCCATTATCACCACTGTCCTTATCTCTAGCGCTTACAGTTCCAATTTCTAATGTTCCTGTACCTTCTGAAATTTTAAAAATAAAAGTCCTTTAATTTTATTAATGATCAAATTTTGAAAAAGCCTGTCGAAAATATGTTTAGTTATGATGGTTAATAAATTATCAAAAAGTTGATCAATATAGTGATAATTTACTTTTTATGATTATTGAGTAATATTCATGAACTACTATGAATTACTTTATAGTAATACATGGTATATATGTATGTTGCTATAAAGTAATACATAGTAAAAATCAAAGAAAAGTCAAGTTTTTCGATAAAGGAATCAAATAATACGAATCAAAATAATATGTAATTAATCTGTCACAAAATAATATCGTATGTTTAAAGGGAGTGACATAATTATTAGGTACTAGTATTCGGAATTTAAAATTAAGGGTCTTGCTTCTGTAAAAAAATCACAAACATTGAAGTTTTCTATTCAATTTACCAGTGTAGCATGACACTATTAATAACATATTGCAATAAATAATTACTATTGATTCCTGCGAGAAGAACAAGCAATAGATAATAACGCGTTATGATGATGACACTTTGGTATTGTTGCTAATGTATGTTTTTAACTTGTTTCAAAAACCTATTTATTAATTATTAAAAAAATTTACCTGGCAAGACCCTGTCATACGATATATCATCGAAAACTGGTGTATTATCGTTGACATCGGTCACTTTGATCGTCAGAGTTGTTTTTGCGAGGTGTTCACTATCAGAGGCAGTTATGTTGACTTCGTAAACTTGTTTCGTCTCGAAATCGAGCGGTTTATTCAAAACGATTTTGCCGCTATATCTGTCTATCGAAAATGTATTGTCCTCCTGCACAATCGCATATTTAAGGGCTGGATACGTGTCAACGTCGTTTGCTGTAACAGATGTCAGCACCAAACCGACTTCCGCTCCTGTGAAAAGGTAAAAAATAAATAAGAGACCATTCCAATGCCGACGCTACTCTCGTTTGACTGCCACTTTAAGGATTCACAAAATAAAATCCTAAAACAAAACCCCAGTCGCAGTACAATGATATAAAAAAGGAAACAAAAAGAGAAGAGCGCGGACCGTTGGCCGGGGACTGGGGAGGTACCACTAAAACATGCACTTGAAAAAAAATGTAATACCGTCCAATAAATATTGATCCTTAAGGGGTCCCTTTTATTTAATCTCGGCGCTGGAATCGAAAAGTCGCAATGTAAGCCAGCCGCGGAGTCGGGAATACAAATTGTGTAAAATGCCTCCCTCTTTGTAAAACGCTTTTTGTTCTACCAATTTATATCGAAAAGTCGATAGGCCGCCCTACAGCAATTTAAAACCGAATACGTAAGTGGGTGCAAAAACCAGAAAACGTACCTTCCGATACAGAGATGACATTTGGCGGTGGGAATGTCGGTTGATTGTCGTTTACGTCTACGACGTTGATTCTTAGCGTGGCCGTGCCGGTCATTTGCGGGTCACCCTCGTCCGTAGCTATAACCGTCAGCTTGTAGGTCTCGCGAATCTCTCTATCCAGAACGATATTCGTCTTCACAGATCCAGAGAATGCCGGTTCGATAATAAATGCATTATCGTGGTTGCCGTCTACAATGTGGTATAAAATTCTTGCGTTTGCCCCACGATCGCCATCCTTTGCCGCCAATTGAACGACAAATTCGCCTTTAGTATTCCCTTCGAGCACGTTCGCTATGTATTGTTGTTGCGTAAATCTGGGAGCGTGGTCGTTTTGGTCCAACAGATTTATTGTTACATAGCAATAGCCGTATAAGACCGGAGAGCCTTCTGTTCGAGCTAGAACAACCAGTTGTCGACTCGGTCCCGGGTACGATTCATAGTCTAAATTGGCTGAATTATTTACCCTAATTAAGCCAGTATTGGAATCAATTTCGAAGGCGTATTGATCATTTCCGTTACCGAACTCATAAACGACCCTTTGTCTTCGACCGTCGCTTCTTAATGCGGTTACTTGAATAACATCTTTCCCATAAGCCAAGTTTTCTTCAATAGTAACATTATAAGTAGCATTTTGAAAATTTAACGTAGGTGAGTGCTCAGAAAAATCACCGACGCGAATCTCTATAAGTCCTATAGAACTCTGCGGTGGGTTCCCTTTGTCTTTAGCTATTACTTTCAAGTGTATCAGTTTTCCGTTTTCGCTAGCTAAGCTTTGTGTCGCTGTAAGGACTCCAGAAGTCGGATTGATACGAAATTTGTGATTTGAAGTATCTAAGAGTTCATAAAGTATCTCAGCATTTGTACCAATGTCATTGTCTGTCGCCGAAACTCTCAATAAACTTTGACCCGGAGGTGTAAGAGTAGCCATTTGCTCTCTGAAAGGATACTTTGTGAATATAGGTTTGTTATCGTTTACATCATTTATAGTTACTTCAATTGATACTCTTTGAGATCGAGCTACATAACGCCCTTGGTCGGTCGCTACAGCTTCGAAATGGTATACGCTAGTTTTTTCTCTATCAAAATACCTGTAATAAAAAGAAATATTAGAATGATTACAAAAAATACTATTCAAATAAAGTAGGAACATATAAAATAAATTCATTAAACTTACCCCGTTGTATAAATGACCCCTGTTTTATTATCAATTCTAAACAATCCTTGACTTTCATTTGCGAGTGAATAAACAATTCTTTTATTGAACCCCAAATCGGCATCAGTTGCTCTAACTTTAATTATTGATGTATCAATAGGAGCATCCTCGGGAATTGCAGCGGAATAATGACCAGTATCAAAAACTGGGTCGTTATCGTTCTGGTCTTCAACATGAATTGTTATATTGCAGGACCCTTGTAGAGCAACTGGTGAACCGTGATCAAAAGCCGAGATTGTAAGATCGTATTTGGCCTGGGTCTCCCTATCTAATGTGCGAGCTGTCAGCTTTCCAGTAGTTGCATCAATTGAAAATTTATTTCCATTGTTACCAGATATTATACTATACGTTATTACTCCATTTGCACCTATATCTTTGTCTGTTGCTGCAACTGTATGAATAACTTCGGGATCATTATTTTCTGGGACTGCGAGAGGGTAACATGATCCACTTTTAAAGGTAGGAGGATTATCATTCACATCAAGTACGCTGACAGAAACAGTAGCAACATCAAAATTTGTTGTTGATTGCAGTGTGCTTGAATCAGTAACATAAACTGGAAATGTATATTGGTCACAGTCTTCCCTATTTATTTTTGTTTTAACTGTAACTGTTCCTAATCGTTCGTCAATTGTGAATTTATCATCAGCGACTGAATTTGGTATCAAGTAGTTAAGTGTCCCTGAAAAAGATAAATAGTGTTACTATAAATTTATCATGATACTATCTATTATAACAGTAAAATCATTTGTTATCAAACAAACTTATTAAGAAGTTATGTGATATTTTACACATACCAGTATTTCCTCTTGACGATTTTGCAGTCAATCTTGTTACAAAACTCCCAGGACGTATATCTTCGCTAATATTAGCTCTGTAAAAGGAATCTGTAAATCTCGGTGGGACATTTGTAGATTCTTGAAGATTTAAAAGCAAGGTCATGTGGCTTTGTCTAGGAAAGGGCACTCCGTGATCAGAGGCAGTGAGATTCAATTTGTACTGTCCAGGTCGAACTCTTGCGATATCAGATGCATACTTCTTTGACAGTGACAATTTCCCTACATCATATTCCATAGAAAAATAAGCATGATCATTTCCACTTGATATGTAATATGATATTTTCCCATTGTCACCCGAATCGGCGTCTATAGCTAAAGCTTGGTAAAGAATTCCAGATATACTGTTGAAAGAAACAGATACTTTATTTGCTGATACGAATGTTGGCGTATTATCATTTGCATCTGTGACAGAAATATGAACTGTTGCTGTTGTAGCCATCCTTTCAGAGATATTAATTGCTAAATCTGTAGCTTCAACAACCAACCAATATTCCTTTAATACTTCATAGTCCAATGGTGACGAGAGTATCAATGAGCCAGTTAATGGATCTAGATTAAAAACATTCTTAATCAAAGGCATGGACGAGACGATGTGAAAATTTAGTTCTCCGTTCGGGCCAGCATCGGCATCTCTGGCTGTAAAATTATATACTATCATTCCAACTGGAGTAATTTCTGACACTTCAATATTAATAGGATCTTGCGGCCAATGAGGCGCGTTATCATTGACATCGACTATTTCTATCCTAACAGTTACTGCGCTGCTTTGAGGGTTGTTTGTCGCTGATGTATCTAAGGCCCGCACTTCTAATCTATACTCGTCCTGTATTTCTCTGTCTAACTGCCGTGCTACTACTAAGGAACCAGATCGTCTATCTATTTCAAAGGTTCCAGGTGAATGATCAGATGTTAGCGGCATTAACAAATAGGATATTTGCCTCTCTTCATCGCTTGTTATTGAATTACTCTGAATGTCACTATCGCAACATGCAACTGTACCAACGACATGGCCTATTTTGGCATCTTCTTTCACCTGCGAAAAGAATTACAATTTAAAAACTTCCTTTCATGAAAGAAATTAAGTTAATTTATCTCTTAATAATATTTTTTCATCTTAAAATACATACCATACAATCACTTAAGCAGCATAAAATTAAATAAAAAAATGTTAAAATGGTAAAAAACACGTTGTGTCAAAGGTTAAGAATAGGGCAAGGCAGTTTTTGATGTGTGTATATCAGCTTACTATACTTACTTTAAATGACAAACTCGAACTGGTAAAAGTTGGCCTGTTGTCGTTAAGGTCTAATACCTCCACTTTCAATTGTCTGATTGTCTGTCTTGGTGGTTGGCCTCCATCCGTAGCTGCGACTGTTAAGCGATAAATAGATCTTTCTTCATGGTCAAGCACTGAAACGAGTTATTATTTAATTAGTATCTAATTAAAACACCATTATGTCGGCTTACTCATTCAAACTTCATATGTTTTACACGTACCTGTGCTGGTTTTAATAACACCTGTCTTAGAATCAATGACAAATACACCAAATCCGTCTATGTCTCTTTCATTTAATATAGAATAGGTAACCGATGCGTTAACACCGTTGTCTCTATCAATTGCTTTAACTCTCGCTACTTCTGCGCCAGGTTGTTGCTCTTCTCTTACACTTACTACATCTTCTCTAGGGTCAACGATTTCCGGTGAATTGTCATTAACATCAGTAATTATGATAGAAACCGGCACTCTGCTAGACCTTGGCAAGGATCCTTTGTCTCTTGCTTCAGCGAAAAGGGAGTAAGAATGTTTGATTTCTCTGTCCAAAACTTCTTTAGTAGTTATTATTCCTGAAACAATAAGTGTTTTTTCAAAATATATATTCAACAACAAAAAGGGGTCCTTTTATATCTTAAAGATATATCTATGTAGAGAACGGTTTAAGAATTTTGTCAATTTCAAAACGATTATCATGGCTTTAAATACTAAAATTAACCATTCATAAAGAAGATCGCCTGCGGCAAAATGCCTATGATTATCCGAGGGACCACTCCGTATTCGGAACCTAAAAATCGTCATGACAGAAACTTGGGACCACGATAAACGTAATTTTCTTAAGTTTACCATTCGAAATGAAACTGTATCTTATGATAACAAGGTTTATATTAAAGCGAAGGAGATAAAACTGTCGGTGGATAATAAGATGTGGCAGGGACCGTCGTAATGAGCGATGTGAAGCGAGTTCTAAAAAAAAAAAATGTTCGTCGTTATTTCCCCGGTGCAAACAACAGAGCCAGCCACTCCGGATTATATTTCGATGATAAAGTAAGAATGTGCATAATAGTATGTATACGACATCGAAAATATTTATCTGCTCATCAAATGTTATATTGAAGTTTGTTGGTGGAAATAAAACGTGACGTAAGTACTCTGTGGACGGCAATATTTAGGCATTGACATGATTTTTTTTTGCATTTATAGTTTTAGTTTTAAATGAACTATGAAACGGTATCTATGTTCTATGTGCTGTCTAAAGCAGTGATAGCCGTGTGGTTGAACGTTGGACTGCCGAACCGGAGGGTCCGGGTTCAAACCCCGCACGCACCACTAATTTTCAAAAATTATGTGCGTATTAATATTTAATTATCACTTGCTTCGGTGAAGGAAAACATCGTGAGACATCTCTGCACATCTGAGAGTTCTCCATAATGTTCTCAAAGGTGTGTGAAGTCCGCCAATCCGCACTTGGCCAGCATGGTGGACTATGGCCTATACCCCTCTCATTGTGAGAGGAGACCCGTGCCCAGCAGTGGGACAGTTATGGGTTGTGATTATGATGATGATGATCTATGGTCTATGGTCTCAGTAATATTAATTAAATATAAACTAAGATACATGAACACCAATACCAACGCTCCAATCGGCAACACAATCTTGCAATAACCCTAATTTTGTAACCGTATAAACACCAATAAATTTGTTCAGTCCGTAATAAGTCACTCAAACGCTTGTAAAGCACATAGCTATCACAAACCGCGATATACAATTGGAATTATATAGTCAATCTCGGCTCGGATTCCGGCTGTATTTTACACCTATAACTCATTTGCGAACAGATGAAAATAAAAGGTATCCGTCAACGGAACGAGTTGTAGGGCCGGATCGCGTCCTACACGTACATCTGTAACATGTGAGCATTAAATAGCCGACGACAGTATCTAGTCCTGCTATGGCTCGTAATAAAACATGGGAGAGAATAGCGAGGCCGCTACGTAGTAATATTTTAATAATAGTTAATGGTGGGTCAGGACGCGTGCGCGTGCGACGACGTTTATAACTTGCTATTGATGCGCGTAAATTTATTCGTGAGCCTCCTGGAGTGATTTGAACTGCTTGACTTTGTGACCTCCAAGTGAGAAACGTATAACAAGCAAGAAATAATGATGGATGCACATGATAGAATAACTTTCGATTTCACGTGATAAATGTGGTTAAGTTGCGCAATAGATATGTATCTAATAAACCAAAAACGTAGGTAAATTAGCTTCATTTTTTGTGCTCTAATTAAATAGGGATTTTTTCAAAAATACCCAGATTTTGCGGCAATAATTGTCAGCCCATCGCGAGACTGATTCGGATTTTCTCGATTCGGCATCAAAGTCTTTGAAGCGCCGACGAATAAAACGAAGGTTGGGAACGATTATGGACATAAGAGGTTGGGTATCGCCCTCCGAAAACGTAACCACCTGTTGAAATCTGAATTCCCTATCAGCGAACCGGACCGCATACAGTTGTCATGAATGATTTACGAATTTTGCATCCCGGGGTTGGTCCGCTAAAGATGCGCTAACTAGCTCTCGGGGTGTTGATCTTGGATAAGCCAAATTGAGATGGAACGGTACGCCATTCATCAGTCAGTTATCGAGGCGATAACGATACAGGCGAGCTTTTTATTGGTCCATATCAAGAAGCGAAAAACTCACACGATTCTGGAGATTAAGATCGCTTTTAGGGATCGAAACCGATCGGAGAGTTTATGGATGTGGTCCTTGTGAAGTCACGAAATCGCCTGCACCTTTTCTACTATTTAGTGCAACCATTTGTAATGCTAGTATTCAGACTAAACTTTTAGTTATGGGCGCACAGGGCGAACATTGTACAAATACATACATTTTATTCTATGCACTTTCATTTTCTACACATACACAGTTTACCGATAATCTCCGACATATATATAAACTACTCAGTAATCTGCGTATAGTAAAATAATTTTAATGTAATGTATGGGTAAAACTAGAAACATTTAACTAACTACATGATGGGTTTTATAAGCAGAACCAGGAGATGGAAATACTTGTCGAACGTATTGTATGGAAACTAAGATTGGAGATATACGTAGACCCAGAACTAAAACCGTAATCTAAAACGATATTAACCGACGGGACCGCAAACAACCACTCGAGTCTGCTCCCTATTTCTTTAAATTGTGCAGGTATTAATGCGGTCCTGTTTACACAAGCTATTTGCCCAGTCGATGAGTCTTAAGTCACAACACACTTTGGGTTTTAACTTTCAAAGGTACCGACAAACTAAACAATGCTGAGTGCCTGGGTGGTTGGATAATTCTCAACTAATCAAATAGTAGTAGGGATTCTCGGATCGTTTGCATTACGGTAAAATTGCATTGTTATAAGCCGGTAAAATGCATGCTATTAAGTTAACCGCATTGTTGTGTGCTCTGAATGAAAACAATGCAAACGACGATTTTATGTTCGTATTGTCAGTTCTTTTCTCAATCTTGCTCGGTGACTGCAAATATTTTTCATTCGCGTGTGTCGCGATTGAAGCCTTTGTGATTTCCTTCATAAAACTTTAAATTGTATCTCTATATATATTTTTGATATAAAAAAATGTTAAGTACTCGATTTCACTGCTCGTTCATATTATTAATGCTGACTTTAACTAGGTTCTCGAGCCTGTTCTAGTAGGTACCTAGGTGCGACGGGATTGTAGCTATCCACGAAGAGAATATTATTTATTTCCTGGTTGAGTAACTACAGATATTACAAGCCGTGATAATAATCAGCACTTACCTGTAACCGGATTTACGATGAAGCTGGTATTGGATGGAAATAGGCTGTATCTTAGAATGGAATTGTCGCCCAAATCAGCGTCAGACGCTGCTATTTTACCAACAAAAGCGCCGACTTTTTGGTTTTCTTCCACTTGGAATTCATAGGCTGTTTTTGAGAATACTGGATCATTATCATTTGCATCGACCACGTTGACAATAAGACTAGCTGTCGCAGATAAGGGCGGAATGCCATTATCGGTGGCTATTATAGTCATCTTGTGTTTATCCATCGTCTCCCTGTCAAGTGGTTTCGCTAAGTAAACCCAGCCAGTAGTCGGCTGCACTTTAAAATGCTCTTCATTTGTGTTGTTTTCAGAGACAATGCGATAAGTTATGCGCGCATTATTCCCCGTGTCTTTGTCAATGGCTTGAATCTCCAAAATCTGTAAAGGAAAATTGTAACATTTAAAATACAGATAGGTAATTTGTGTAACATGCGTGTAATGATGACGTAAGTGTGATTATATCCATTATAAAAACAATCTCAATTATCATATTAAAACCGATATAGCGTTTTTGATTTAACGAAAATGATTATAACTAGTTTTTCAATAAACTCAGTGTAGAGATGGAAGTATAAAATCGATTATAGGCCATAAAATTGTATATTAATTGAAATCTTAGCAAATTTGATATAACATCTTGGAAAATGTAGTTTTGTACTCGCTTTTTTTATAATCGACTTAATCGTGCAAATGGTTGCTCATAATAACAAATAATCTTTTAGTTTTTTTTAATTATTAAAAAATATGATGGAGTAACGATAAATAAATTTAGTTCAACATAATATAACTTAGCGTTGATTTTATTTACCTAATTACATGAAAATACCTATTTATCCTTTTACTAAATACGCCGAATTTCAATTCTACCGAATTGAAGAAAAGAAATACTTACCTTAGTTTTTAAGGCTTCCGATTCCAAAACGTTGGCACTGTAAGTGTCGTGTTCAAAAACTGGTGGGTTATCATTGACGTCCTGGACATCCACTGCTAAGGTGAGATTGGCGCTGAGCTGTGGTACCCCACCATCCTTAGCGGAAATGATCAGAGTATGCCGGACCAAGTTCTCGTAATCCAAAAGCCTAGAGAAAATGTTATTAAATTATTTGTAACGTAGCATAATTATAATTCGAGTAAAATTGCAATTTGATTGGCGTACTCATGAGAAGATGTTTAAATAAAAAGTCTATATATCATGTTTCATTGTGGTTTACTTTGTTTGAGCCATTCTATGAAGTAGCAAAAACACTTTAAGTAGTACTAGTACTAGTAGTTCTTTTCTAAAACACTTGAGCAAAGTGGGTATTTCATCCTAGACAACGTAACGTTCAGCTCAGCTCTTAGCGTTTCTTGAAAATAAATTAATAACTTGAATAAAAGTAAATAATACTAACCTCAACAAAGTCACGATTCCATTCTGGCCGTTCACAGAGAAAGTATTCGTGGGGCCTGTGGCAGATACCAGGTGGTAAGTGATCTGCGAGTTCTTTCCATCGTCTTCATCAGTGGCTCTCGCAGCGTACACCACGGAACCAATAGCTGCTGACTCTGCTACTGATACCCTCACTGATGAAGTGCCGAATTCTGGTGCATTATCGTTTACATCTTCAAGTATAATTTGAACCTGTGAAAACAACATGGTTTATTAGGACATACTTACACAGTATGTTACACCAAAAGCATGGTGTACGCATTGACAGCCGTGAAGATTATATTAAGGGTTTTCCTCGTAACTACGACAAAGCCTAATAAAGCACACTAATAAAATGTCTATTCACTTTTAAGTAGAAAATGTCAACTTTTCAATGGTACAGACTCCAAGAACTTCTTCGGAAAATCCCCGGCATATTGCCAACAATTCACTGCATGTAAGAAGGTCCATCCATCCTTCTCCAAGCTAACCATCCCTGCTCGCGGGGCGCCCACCTATACAATGGACGAGGCTATGGCGCCAGGGTCCTACTGTTGGAATCGCTGGGTTTTTTTTACCAAGAAATTTAATTCCGAGAGTACTATGTATGTATTCATGGGAGACGATATTGAACCCCCTTGCTAGCTACCACTTTCCTTCTAACTCGACGGTGAAATGCTTCATCACCTACAAATTCAGCCGCAGTATCATAGTCATTAAAAATGCGGGTCTCCTGCTACCCTTGTGGTCGGAAACACGTCGGAGATGCCTTGATTGAACAGGTTCATCTTATCCAAAACCATACTCACTTGTGTTTGATCATAACTTGCTGGGTTTCCATTTGCAGCTCTCACGTTCAACAAATACGACGCTAAGTTTTCTCTGTCCAGTTGACCAGATGTTCTTATGGCTCCTGTGTGGGTCTCGATGGTAAACTTGTGGTCTACGTCACCGGAGACGATGCTGTAGCGGACTAGCTGTTTACCTGATAAAGTAAAAAAATACTTTTTAAGAATTTTGCTCCTTGTTTTGTAACAAGTACTTATTTAAATATCATATATTCATAAGTATTTATTACAAAGTTAATAATATGTATTATGAATTCTTTCTAAGTAGAATGTCTTCAGACTTGATTCTATACAATTTCATCTTAGTATCAAATTCAATGTTCGACATAAAATAGATGTATTTTCGTCTACAGAGTACCCCTAAATATATCAATCTAGGGTGACACACAGGTTTGGTGTTCGTCAAATAAAATCTTAATGTAAAAACAAAAACAACTAGTTTAACATTAATACTATAATTAATTCATATTTTTTTTATTGCAACGTAAGTAAATCAATTAAATAATGTACCTACTTCTTTGAAATTCACTCCTTTAACATGTAAAACCCAACAATTGTTATTATGTGTAGGTATTTTTTTCAGTATATACTTACATGTATTTAAAAACAGAATATTGTTTATTAACAACGCCTAACAATTCTGATAACAATAAATAAGAAAATAAAACTTTGGAGTCGTGAATAATCCCCATATAACTTCTCAGTTGCCTTAAATAACAGAAT
Source organism: Ochlodes sylvanus (assembly GCA_905404295.2). Lineage (NCBI taxonomy): Eukaryota > Metazoa > Arthropoda > Insecta > Lepidoptera > Hesperiidae > Ochlodes > Ochlodes sylvanus. The sequence goes on along the minus strand of FR990132.1, from coordinate 12,173,330 downwards.
CAATACTCCGTAAGACGAACGACAGTTGTCGATTACCATATTTGGGCCCCCGCTTTTTACTCTGATAATTATACACTAAGGTCCTAAGGCGCAGATCTCAAAAACAATAGTCAATTTAAACTTGTTTCATGGGACATACGACCTTATGTGGTATGAAAAAGTGACAAGGTTTAAAGTGGAACGCACTCTCGACTTTCAAATTTTAACATCATTGAGTTTGTATTTTGAGTTTACGTGCCGATTGTTATACCATTTTTAGGTTTAATATTATTTTTTTAGATTCCTACAGAACATAACCTTATTATTAAGATTACAATGTTCGACTCTAGTTTTAACTGTCAATCCAACTCGCACTTGGCTCCAACTTAAACATTAAATTTTGAAATAAGTACTTTCTGTTTTATTTAAAAAGTGCCGTGAGGCATTTGCTTCCAATATAGTGTTCTTTACCTTCTATGAATACTATGCTTCTTAAAAAAACTGTGCAAAGATGCTTGGTTTTGCTCGTTCGTCACATTATGCATCTGTATGTATACAGATGACCGTACTCGTCTCAATTTCCCAGATTACGGGTATTCTCGCAAAATTGACTTGAGCGATATTTACGGTCACCATAAATATTTATGTAGGTACATGTACCCTTTTGACTATGTTGTTGGTAATACTCGGACTTATTGACGGGTGATGATCGTTACAAGATCTTCTAGAACTAATATTTAAATGCCTAATAAATTTTTCGATTGTATAATCCTTCCAAGTTCCAAGTACAATAACAAAGAAATTCTAATATGTTAACTACTTCCTACACAAGCTTGACTATAATATTTGTTTCTTCTGAATAGTCATCTATTACATTAGTCATCCGGTAGATTTAATTGGATGCATTAATTAAAACCAGAAATCCGTTGAAAACGTTCTTTGTAGACATTACCGACTGCGTCCAGTCTTGTTAATTATACTTCATCCATGCCTAAATTAGTATCAAACGCAAATGTTCAATTGCCTTGGTGTTCTGCTCCAACCATTGTATTGTCCTTTAAATTTGTTTTGATATCTACATTTAAGGTTGTATTACTAAAGATGAGATTTTTCCCCTTAATTGTGTCCTTGCGGCTAGGATTGCGTGGGTTCGTCGTTATATCCATATTGTTTTTTGTTATTTTATATCCTGTGCTACTAATATCAAGATAATCTTAAAACCAGTTTAGTCGAATCGCATTACTTTTTTAAAATATTTGAAACTTGTTAGTGTGCCTAGAAGCGCAACCAAAATCTTGCAGATTAACCGAAAACCGGGTGCACCGAAAACGGGAAACCACTTTATATCTATCAAATTTTAATTGGCACTTCTCACAGCGCATGCGATTCATTGTCGAATGCTTTTTACTGCGAAGCGGCGTTTTTTTGCGGGCGAGTTTTTTCGTGGGTCGTTTCGGCCGGGGCAGTTGACGCGGTGAGATTGATATACTGACTTATTCGTCGACGTTCTCGGCAATCTTTGTTTCTGTAACTGGTCCAGGGTCCCCCGCCAGCTTCACTTCACCCCCGCGTCCTCCCTTTGTCCCTCCTCTTTATACAGTCAGCAACGTTGTCTTATTTTCGAAGATTTTACGGGCGCGTCTTTTAATGCCGCGATCGGTGTATGTTTTTGAATTGGGACTTTTGGTGATTTTTGTAGATGCACCGATAGTCTGTTTTCCAGTGAGCTTTTGATCGAGAATGATCATCATCCATGAATCTTCGTGGTTTGCTACATTATACATTTAACAATTCTTCTTTCTTTTATATTTTCATTTGTCCAATTTAATAACACTTTTGATTAATGGCGATCATTAACATACTTATTTCCGCAGACAATTATAAGCCCTTTACATAAAAAAGAACAGAAAAAAGTAAGCTTTAGGTATGATTGAAACTGATGTAATCTAAGTAAAGTTTATGTTTTTTTCCAAGACGCATGCTTTAAATAGTGGTTACTTGATTTAGACCAGCTTAAACCAAGGATTTCTGTCTCATAACTTCTAAAATCCTAAATTCATGGTTACCTGTAGCCATTAAATTATCATAAGGCTTGCCTTCTCGGATTACCGAACCAATGAAAAAAATATTTTTTGTCATGTCTTTTTAAGGACCAGACCATATGCGTCGAAACCTAATTTAATCAATGTAGAAAATGTCTCGTATTTATTGTTGTAAAACGGGTATGGTGGTTCAAAATAATAAAGCCAGAGTTAGCCTAAGCCTAGCGAATGTAACCCTAATTTAATCTACGAAATAGGACATAATATGAACTTCTAGAAACTTCTGCCAATATTTTGGCAATATCAAAGGCATATATCCGTAACATGGCAGTCATTTGAAGCTATTGCATTCGCTGTCGTATCAGTGGTAGGTATACCCGCCCTGTTTCAAAACAGTGCCCTTCTAAATTCAAATCATTAATGGCTTTCGATTATCTCACTCACGAACCCCCATTTGACTTCAATTAAGAGTTGTAGAGATCGCCTATGCGAACTGTTCGATTCCCGATTTGAGTTTAATGAATTAATTATCGTCAGATTATCTCGAAAGGGCACTGGGATTAAGCTCGAAAAGGCTTTGTTCAGATTACATATCGGTGGCCATCTTGAATACGGTTTTTAAGAGAATGTCTATTTTAAGCTATCGGACGATGGTGTTAATAGTTTTGTTGGGTTTTCTTGCTGTTACTAAAGATAATAATTGTTTGTGCTATTTGTTACTAGTAAAAGGTTATTGTTTCGGTAAATAAAAAGGAGTGAACATTTCAACGATACCGCTAATTCCATAGGAAGGTAGATACGTATGCAAATATTGATTTCTGCTAATAGATTAAGATGAGGATAAATGTTATAAATATGTTGCTAGATTGTTTAAGACATTCTTGCAATACAAAGCTGTTTCTCTCTAAATTTTGAGCTAAACGCTGTATCTATTCTCAATTTGAGGATTAACAGAACGTGCGGAACAAATAAATCGTGTGAACGATTTAATTTCAGTTGCAAGCCGAATAACGGTGGTAAAAAGTTGAAAAATAATTGCGGACTCTCAAAAAAGAGGTCTAGAATGGCAGCAAAAACGTTGTACGGGGCCGTTGACCTCGCCAACTTCGGAGCTTCGCCCCTTACCGGCTACCCACGGGATTGAATTTCAAATTTTCAGCAGATTCGCAAGTCGCAGTGCAAGAAAGCGTGAACTGGCCACATTTTTTCGACGCAAAAACAGAATAGGTTTAGATCGTGTCACAAATTTTGTACGCCAAATACAGAGAACAAACGATTGTAAAAATAAAATGGCTTACAAGACATTATCCGGGATACTTTATAACCAAAAACCATCGCGGCAGATGGATGTTTCAACATATTTTTATTTTATATTGGATTCATCACCAACGTACCAAAACGAAATGAAATTGTGTACCTTAGTGGATACATAAGTAGGTATAGGAAACACGAATGTTTAAAGTGCTTTTACTGATATGACTTAAAACTACCATAGTCATCACCAACTCAATGATTTAACGTATCTTCTCACAATAAAGGAAATAAAAATATAACAAATTTGACTGTGAAAATTGGTGGAATAAAATATAATTATATCTGATAATCATTTGTAATCAGTCAGTGTGGTCTCACCACTGGTAATTAAACGAGATTTGATAGGAAAGTACAAGTCGCTGGCGTTAACATTAACTACTCAGGCAATTAAAGAGAGGAGATGTAGATACGAATAGATAAACAATAGATAAATCAAAGAAAACGATAGCAAGAGGCGAGATCTACTGGGACTAACGAGGGAAACTAATTGCAAAGGTTTGTTAAGTTAAACCTCGAGTCGCAATAAGTAGATGGACATTTCATGGTTAATAAGCACTGACGCTACGAAGAGGGTCGTACCAAAATGCAAGAGCAGCATTATGAAGCTTGGAAGGCCATGACTTTCAAATAGGTACATAATAAGTTCAGAAGAGCTGCAGGAACAGATGAACATACAAACATACTTAAGTGTATACACATGGGCTGAAACTATAACCCCCTATAACAATATGTGATATGACTTCGCCGTAGTAGGGTAAAAACAAATTGTATCATGAAGATCGTTGTAATTGAATGAAATCGTAGAAATATAATTGTCTAATCAAAATGTGATTCATAATAAAGTGAAAATAATAACGCCAGACCTACTGATACATTAACTCTTAAATAATATAATAGGTACATTAATTTAAGGAGTTTTAAGAGTTACAAAATACATACCCGTTTATTATACGCTAGCAGTTATGAATATTGTATTGCTTTAAACTTGCAATAAAAAGTCGTTTGTGTGTAGTAATTAATGGAGCTATAATTACAAATAAAAGCAAATTGGATGGACCATCGCAAATTCAAATAAAGATAAATTAGTCGGCCGCGCGAACATTTAAATAAGGACGTTTAAACCGATAATAAACGCGACAGACACGAGTCAAATATTTACATCGGCAGACATATTGGATTCAGCGAAAGCAGTTCTGTTATAAATACGAATTTCAATAACAATAAATTCACCTCAAAACAAATTCAGCGCCTCGTGTCCAGTTAAAGCAATCACAACGTTTCAAACACGTCTGTCCGGACTCATTAAATTATATTTTTTTAATTAATGGATGCTTATCTTCGGGCAACTCGGCTATAAATCTGGTGGGGGCGTGCGGTTGAGCATTGAGCTTAAATATTATGGTGCTCTTTCTAATTAAACCCAGGGCTGCCCTGTCCGGTGATCCTGAGGGCGCAAGGCACAAGATTGTGAGTGTGTACGAGCATGTTTCACAAATTGGTTTGGACCACTTTAGTGTTCAATTTGAAGTACGTCATTTAGAGTTAACTCTGTAAAGGAGGAGATCATATTCAAAATGTTATATTTCTCGAGTGCTCCTAGGAAATAATCAGTTTTCAAATCCAGCAATTATAATAGTCGTCAATGTATGAAACATATCTTTTTAAAAAGAGCTAACGGTGAGTGACTGGCAAAAAGCACACAGCTTGAATCAGTTAAAATGGTAGGCAGTAGTGGGCAGTTAGTATAATTATAGTGAAGGCAGGAGCTTTAACAATAATATATTTTTAAGTTTGACCATCTTCAATAAAAAATCCAGGATTACAGGATACTGTAGCCCTGTGTTTGGATAGTTAAATTCATATTTTATTCACTTATTTAGTTAAGGATTAAAATTAAGTGTACTAGTAGTAACTTGTGTGTCACGACCTTAAATTTTTACTCTCAGCGCGGCAAAATAAGCTGCACTTGAAAAATATTAGCGCAACTTAACAGTCCTCTTAAGCGTATAAAGTCTCATCGCAACTCAACCAGAACCAACCAGTCGATCGATAGCGACTTAAAACGGCACTCGAAGACATTTTCAAACCCTATCGTAACACGGTGAGCGTGAACGAACTGAAAATATTTATATTGCTGATCCGAACAGCTGATTGTAATATAGTTGTATCGAAAATGTAATCTGTTATTGGTATTTTATTTCTCACGATTATTTAAAACTTAACCGCATGTATATTGTAATAAATTCAACTAGCATTAACTAGGAATAATCGCACCTCGGATTAACCTCATTGGTTACGATATTGCCGAAGGTTTTTTACAATTTTCTAACAGGTAAAAAGACTTATAATAAGCCTTTCCCTGTTACCTCTGTCAACCATATATTATGCGGTTTCTTTGACCAAAAACAGAATTTTAGGATTATATGCCTTAGTTCTAAGAATCACTAATGTCTCAACGAGCTGGATAAAACATAGACCATTTAATTTAAGCAGACAACCGTTTTTACCTGATCTATAAAATTCAATTAATGTTCGTAATAAAATCTTAATGCATCTTTCGCTCACAATTTCTTCACGGGGACTGTACTAATGTGTCAATACAAGTTTAAATTTATAGGAATGGCACACAATTTACTGGCTGCTTAAATTTGTTAATGTCCCACAGGTGGCCTAAGTGCGTCAGTGTGGAAACGGGAGGTAATCGAATTTTTTCTATACCTATTACCTCATAAAACTGTATATCAGTTCAGTCATGATATTTATACCTTTAATTTACTTATCCAAACGTTTATATTTCAAATTTTACTAAATGGAGGGTATTTCGAAATATGCGACTTCGGTGTAACAAAGAAGACAAGTCAGTCATCTCATGGCTGAGGTAGAGAGTGGACGTCTGTCAAATTTTTGCTATTTAATCGACATAAGATATGTAACTACCTATAACTGAAATTATATGTATTTAGAAACTTAAGGAAATATCATAATCATATAAAAACATAATATATTAACATAATTATGATTTTGTTGATAGTTCATATAAGTAATAAATTAATAAACCGAGTCTGCTGGCCAAAGCGATTTAATATTTAAACCACGCACCAAGAATACAATGTGGGATAATTTTTAAACGATATCTTCTCAATCTACAGATTTGATTTGCAATATTGCTCCCTTTGATATGGGGTTAATTACAACGAAATTTATTAATATCGCATGCCACACAGATTTAAAAGTTTTATTACTGAAGAATTGAGCTTCCTTATAAGTAAGGACTTGGTTTATGTTACGGAATTACTTTATATGTTCAAGCAATTTGTTTATCTGCTCGTCAATTTAAATTCGTTTCTGTATATATAGGGCAGTGGTCCACGTGGTCGTTTGAACGTTGGACTCCTGTTGGAAGCCTTTGTTCGAATCCGCGCTATGTCTAATTAAAAAAAATGTGCGTATGAGAAACTAATTATTTATCACTTGTGTCAGTAAAGGAAAACGTCGTCAGGAAATTGCACACTTGAGAGTTTTCTAATGTTCTCATAGGTGTCTACCAGTCAATCTTGTATACCAATCCGAACTTTCCAGCGCGTATATATGCGCGTATATGGCACGTAATATTCACATTGTGAGGTGACCCAAGTCCAGCAATGGGACAGTTATGGGTTGCGATAATGATGATGATGATACAGACCATTGCCCACAAAGATTTTGTTTTCAAAAGGTTAAGATTTAGTTTTAAATGTCCATTTTAAATAGGTTAGGTGTGCAAAAGCTTAATTTTACTTTTTAATGAAATCCGATATGAAAAACCTTCAACGGTTGTGGTGCAGTCGTTTCAATTACTTCAAAATATCAACACAACAGGATCGCGATTACGATGTGATATGCCGAGCTTAGGCACTGGTCAGTCTGTCAGATAAATAATCCCTACTAATATTATAAATGCGAAAGTAACTCTGTCTGTCTGTCTGTCTGTCTGTCTGTCTGTGTCGCTTTCCCGCTTAAACCTCTCAACCGATTTTGATGAAATTTGACACAGACAATCTTTAGACCCTGAGAAAGGACATAGGCTACCTTTTATTGCGACAAAAAGGGATGAAGAGGTTGAAATAGGGGGTTGAAAGTTTGTATGGGATTTCTTCGGGTTTTAAGCACAGCGCCATCTAGGGGTGAACCTTCCTAATTTAAAGAATAAGAACGCCTAGCGCCATCTCTTAAAGAACCATGAAACTTTATATTTAAGCACTTGATAATAAGTTTCCCGAAGCGAAGCGAGGGCGGGTCGCTAGTAGCTAATAATGCTGAAAATATATTCACTCAGATTTCTCCGCTTCGCTTCGGGAATCCATAGGATACCTACTTGTAACCCACTCTCGAAAAAATGTTTAGTCGGGATGGTTGAATTTGAAATACCAATACTTTTTATTTGTAAACCGACTGAAATTAAACAATATGGTATAACTGCAAGCTTTTATACATCAATGAAAAACGCATTTAAATCACAACCACATAGACAAACCAATGAACAAACAAAAATTCTTGTGAATAACATCTACGATTTAATTGTAATGTCTACAAAAATAACATCTTGAGAATTTATGAAATAAATTAAAATAAATAACATAAAACACCCACATTAGTATTCCCTGTGTCGTGGGTGTGTCCCACCAGACTGAAAACTGAAATTTTAACTAACCATTCAAATTGTTGCTGGGAATCGAACTCAGGACCCTTTGAACGGCGCGCGGCGGTTAGGCAGGTTAACCATTGCGTCATACGTGTAAAGTAAATGATACTTTTGTTGCACTTTTTGTTACACTTGTTTTGTACTTTTGGGTACAATATTTTTGTAATTAGTTTATCGTTTATCGCCGACTATGCAACACTATTCTGAACTTAAGGCATTTACCAACTTATCATTTGACTCGCAGCGTGTTCAAAGAGTAAATGACTAAAACCGGTGATCTTTGGCCTTCAGCGACAGATCAAAATCGATTATTCAAGGACTAACTCGCATTGTTAGCAATTACGAAGCCCTGTCGCTTATTAAGCCTATTAGCAATTATTTGTTGATAATGAAGTAGCATTTTGTAGCTATTCGAGCATTGCACGGTTTGGTTTTAGATGAAGATCTAACGGCAATTAAAACAAATAGTTATAATATATTATTTAGAGTTAGACTGTTATGGTTGTTTTGATTTTGTATAACCATGTTTGATATGTCATCTGTTCGAACTTCCCCGAAAAAAGGTCCACAATGAAAAGCCAAGGGTCGCTAGACGACTCTTGACACAAGCTGAGTATGAAGCTTTTTCGTCGCTGTATATATTGTGTAGTGTGTAAAATTTCTTTCTTACACATCTACATCTATCTACAGATATGGCTGAACCGATTTGAATGCGGTTGTCACTAATGTATTGTGGTGAGCTTCACTTAAAATTGCGTGTTTTTGTTTCATTTCAATCAATTCAAGCAATTAAATAAAAATGTTACGTCAGTTATGAGAATCGCGTCTAACAATATTCGAATAATATGTTATAATGAATATTTTTCTAAGGGACAAGTTCGCCGAAGTGAAGTGAGGGCGGGTTTACTACATAGTAAATAATGTTATTCTATAATGTTATGAAACTAACCCATTGATTCCGGTAAATGTAAGATATTTGACTGTCTATTCGTCTGTACATTTGTTTTTCGCAATTAGACATCAATAAGTGACAGTCTTAGTACATAGAGTATTTGTTTAAAATTCTAAATCTAGATTTGGACAGTGATGCACAGGTACATAGGCAAAACATCTATTCAAGTGCAGTTTCATTGCGGGGCACTGAGAGCGGTGCATTTTGACTGCGTTGGTCAGATCGAGTGCATTTCCATTTCCTCGCCGTCATTACATATTACGCGATTATCTACAGACTCTTCACACCTACCAAAGCACAAAATTTTATAATACCAAACTCGTTTAAAATTAATAATAAAATACATAAATTCGAAATAAGTTATATAAATTCATAATAAGTTCGAAAGTAACTCTGTGTGTTTGTCTGTTACCTTTTCAAGCTTAATCCGCTGAACTGATTCAGATGAAATTTGGTATAGAGCCTTTTAGAGAGAAATTTGCCTGTGGCCCTGGAAAGGAACCCTTTTTACCCCGAGAATATGTTCCCATGCGATAATTTCAACAGTATTTTGGTCGTTCCCCACTCCAACGGGAGAACAAAGAAAAAACTAGTATACTATAACAAGAAATGACGTCAATAAGTTTTGTTCTTTCAATAGAAATAGTTCATAGAATTCGTTTTTTACGGTTCTAAACACCGCTGCCGTCTATGACAACTGTGTACACAGAAAGTGAAGCCTAGTCGATGTGCGTGGCCTGTCCGTGTGTAGCAATGGGCCCGCGCCCTCGAGTCCCAGTTCAGTAAAGCGGTACAGGCCGTGCCGCGAACTATGAATCAAACGTCGCAACAATAGTAGGGGATATAAGGGTGCGTTCTAATCGTATACGGGATTCATTATTTGAATTTAATAAAAAAAAAACTAAAAATAATACAAAATTATAAACGATGTTTTTAATCAAATTGCCGACCGACCGTGTTGACTATATGACACACCAAAATGTGTTGAACATATCTGTGGAAAGGCTGGCTATACATGCGGTTTTTTACTACATACGATTATCTATTTAGTCTACCGTTTTTAACTATCTCAAACGTACAATAATGTAATGAGTATTCTATTTTTTTCTGGTATTATTCGTTAAAGTTATTCATTATTCTTGAGTTTTCTCTTGTCAAAGACATTTTTTTGACGAAAGCTTGTTTAATAAATGATTATTTCAAAGTTGACTTTGATTTAATAATATGATAAACACTGTCACGCAGTATAAGTGACGTCATTCACATACGTCTATTTAGACTCAAACAAAAATAAAATTAAAAATTTCTAACGAAAACTTCGTCATTTTGAAAAAAGAAAAAATAATGGTGTCATAATTTTTCAACTATTTTCGTTTAACACTATAACATAAACATTTTATCGATTACTAGCGACCCGCCCTCGCTTCACTTCGGGAAACTTATTCCTTCGGTTTGCAAAGATTTTGTTATATATTTTGGATAATTCACACTATATCTTTATAATTCATAGCCTATGTGTTATTCTGATGTGTAAGCTATCTTATTCTAAAGTTTCAGCAAAATCCATTCGGTAGTTTTTGCGTGAAAGAGTAACAAACATTCATACATCCATACAAACTTTCGCATTTATAATATTAATAGGATATGACAATATTTTCTAGAGAAAATGAATGTTTTGAGCTTAGCGATCGCTCAGTGGAATGCGCCCTATAGGTTATTATGTTGAAAAAATGACATGTCATTTGTGGCCGAGCCCTTACGGCGAGCGGAATTCCCATAGACAAGTGCACGTACCAGTTGTGGCTCGCGATCAGTGATTTACAGCGGCACACCACTAGCTACAGAATAAACGTGGCCGGGCCCCGGCTTACACCGCACCGTGTGCTGTGAATTTCACATTATTTATCGATTTTGTTAACTAATGGCTTATGCAATTCGAATCATGCCGTGAATTTAAATTATTCATCTACTTTGTTTCATTACCGTTTGGAAATGAAATGTGTTAGTGCTTCCACTATTTTACTCCGTAGGGCTGGATTTTATTCTACAGATCCCTATTAATATGAAACTCTATAGGTTGAAAAGTAAAATGAAACTCTGAACTACCTTTCATTCCAGAGTTCTAATCTTTTTAGTCTTCAGACTCTTAAAAGAACATGACTTGTTTCACTATTATCTTGCACAATTTCAACCCCTACGTTATGAATCACTAAACAAATTGTGAAGCTACAAACTGCATCCAGTATTTTGTACCCCTAAAAAAAGAATGATCATATTTCCACCAAAGTTTTCTGCCACATAAAAGGCAACGATTGTCATGAATTTTATAATCTTCGAAATAATAATTTTAACTGTAAACACAATTATTTTCATAGTTTAAAACCGACAGAAGACATCAACAAGCCATACAAGAATACTCAAATTTTAAATAGTCTTGTTTCTCAAGTAAATATTAATTTACTGTTACAATACAGTGTGACAGGCGGAATAAGGTTCCGATAGTAAAGTATAGAAAGCGTAGTTGTATAAATATTAGTCGAACACAACGCACTGCGAACGAGATAGCATCCGTACTGCTCGCAAAACAGTATATCATTATCATTATCCTATTATCATTATATCAGGTGTGTAACGGATCCATCCATCCTTAAGTCTAGCTATCCTCCACTACCCGTACATCCTATTCAAGAAAGGACGAGGCTATGGTGTAAGATTGTCTCCCATTGGAGCCGTCCAATGATGTCTGTCACTTGCTCTCTGTACCCGAGTTGGTAGTAACGCTGCTTGCGAAGCATGGCCCGGGCTCGATTTCGGGTAGGTACAGAATTTTGTGTTTACCATACTTACAGGATACGAGTGTGTAAGCGTTTATTATTAAAGTGAAACTTTTATTACATCGTCTCAAACTTTTTCGTCTGTGTGTTGCATGTCGCGTGACGTTCGGCCGCGGAGTAGGGATAAAGTGAAAGGCGCTCGTTAGAGCAGCCAAGGCCAATACTATGACTAAGACTATTACTCATTTGTGCCAGTGCTCCACGCTATTTTGTTTGTTTTTGTCAGTGTTTAATGTAATAGTCTACTTTTATTATTTCCTTATTATCATTCGAATTTTCCAAGTATAAAATTAAGATTGATAAAGTGATTTTTATACCCTTAATGGAATATTATTCCAAATTTTTTTAGTTAAATGTCTTTAATGTGAAAAAAAGTTTCACTTTTACCGTGGTTTCATAAAACCACACAATCCTTTTTATTTTATGAGTCTGTGTAGGAAACGGACAATAAATCCACTGACTCAACTACTAACACTATTATTGTAGTTAAAAACAAAACACACATATTTATAAACATTTTGGTCGTTAAACCAAACATATCAATATTTCTCGTCTGGCTAATAAATATCTACTTAATACTAGCGCAGAGCAATTTCAATACAAAACAGTCCTGGATTAGAAAGTCAAGGAGAGTATAGCATATGCCATGGTTGCTCATCACGCGCTCGTGATACTGGCCTCAGACAATGGGCGATTACGTACTGGTGCTTAGATATCCGCTGTGTAGGCACTGCGCAAGGGAGGGACGGTAGCGAGGAAGGAAACATTGACTCATCAATCCATAAACGTCACGGGAACGCTAATAAATAAAGTTATCTATGCATACCATAAAAGTGTGAATGATCGCTGTCTGTAGATGTCTTTCATCTGTGTATTTCATCTATCTATGATTTTTTTTGGTGGGCCTTTTTATTGCAATAGGACTCAGCGAGAAATAATACCCAAAACAAAAATTTGTACAGAATATATGTAACTGGAATGATGCAGTACTTACGTAACGTTATATGAAAATAATTATATTAAATCATTGAGTCTCAATATAAATACGGTCCCCCGATGTGACAACAACATTTGGACATAATAATAATTATTACTACTTAATACAACTTATCATAAAGTTAAAGGCCCAATAGATAGATAGTGGAATACTTTACACATTTTAGAGACTTTTTTAAGACGGAGTATTTAATTTTTTAAATTTAAGTAATACTACCGGTTATAATCTTGGCCAGTTACTAATATTTCGACTATAACTCATAACTGTCCTTCTGCTTGGGTTTCCTCACGATATGAGTGTCACAGGCCATAGTCCACCACGCTGGCCAAATATTATCAGTTGCACGGTTAACTGCACGCCGAACGCGTCTCCTTTAAAACGGCATCGAAGTGGCACGATTTCAATAAATTTGTTAAAGCAAAATGAAGCTATAAGGTAACCCGCTGCACCGGTAGTCCTTGGTATTCCAACATTAATATTTACTCTGTCTTTAAGTGATTTTCTTTGTATGTAATCCCAAACGTCTGTTTGTTTGACCGTGGTGCTTTCAATAGAATGTGAACGTTATTGAGTCCACGCTGTTAGTATAGGCATCGACTTTTGTAGTTGTATTGAATTTTGTATGCTTTATACATTTTTTTTGGAGATTTAATTACGTAATACTACTATATCCAAGTAATTTATAACTTGAATTTTTTCAGAAAGATTTTTATAAGAGAATAGAAAATAACACTTACCTCTATCACCAACAGTAGCTTTCAAGTTGCCGACGACGGTACCGCTTCTGACATCCTCTCGTACTCGGAAATTATATCTTGGTTTATCAAACAGTGCAGACTCAACACCAGTAGGGATCACGTTAATACGGACAAGCGCTGCTTGAGGCGCAGTAAGGCCCCCACCATCCGTCGCTGATACTTCCAAATCGAACTTCCCATTAGCTTGTATCAGGGCAGGCTTCGTAACAAAAATCTCCCCAGAGCCTCTGTCTATCCTGAACACGTCGTTATCATTTCCATTAGTGATCCTATACGTCACTGTCCCGAATCTACCCGAATCGGCATCGGTAGCAGAGACAGCTACGATCGGCTCAGTAGATGATATCCTGCCCTCCTTCAGAGAAACATTGTAATCTTTAACAGTGAATGCGGGAACGTTGTCGTTGATATCGAGAAGTTGGATCTTCACCATGGCGGTCGTCGACAGGCCCCCTGCGAATAAATAAATAATTGGTCTCGTGATTGTTTGTATTGTTGTAATGCTATGTTTAATTGACAACCGCTTGATTTATGCGGATGTCATCGAGTTTTCGATGTTTAAGCTCCAAGATAATAAAATGACGACTACGATCCGATTTAATTGTGCAACATTTGAACAAAAGTTTTCTCTTAATGTCTATATCAGTGTTGGTACTAAGGAATGATATTCGCCAGCTTACGAAAGAGTTTTGTATACAATGTTGCGTACATCATGAGGAAATGCACGAACCATATGTTCTCGCTACGATGTTGCTGTCGCTGGAGATTTACTGTTACGATTGAACTATTTAAATGTCTTGATAACATGTGTTGTTAAGTAACATTTGAATACATTAATATATTAATGATAGTTTATTATCTATTTACCGTTATATATTAAAAAATGATTTTATATTTAGAAAGGCATGCTGAGCAACTCAATTCGTCAGTGCTTTCAAACAAGATGAAGATTCAGCTCTTTCCCAATAAAGCATTCCGTCTGTTTAACTATCAAAAGCCGAAATTACTACCGAAATTTCCTTTCTCTGTCGCCGCTTGGCCACAGATTGGTCGAAATAAAAACGCGAAGTAATAGTTGGACGCTTCTCGCCACATAAATCAATTGGGCTTGCAAAGACAACGGGCGACGGACACTTTAGGAATTTATTTGCGGCTGACTCTGGTGCTTTATTTCGAGCTGATTCCGTACGTTCGTATACGTATATGGCTATATTCTGTGCGTTTACGCCACCTGTCAACGTTGAACTTATTGCCTTTCGATAAATGTTAGGGACGTTTTTTTTCTTTATCCGGTAATTGCGCCCTACAATGTGCTGGTAATAAAGCTTTAATGATGCATGGCCGGTATCTCCTGTCTGCGTCCCTCACTCGACATGGTTTCGTAATGAGTTATTATTTTGTACTTCGTTATCCATAGCCGCTTTATCTGTGTTTTGTTTTAGTTTTATTTTACATTACTAGCTTTCCCATGCGGCTTCGCCCGCCAATTTCCAAGAATCATTTCTTAGTGCTTTCCTGCAAACACAAAATTTGGCATCTGTGTTTCTTGGTGCCTCCCCAAGAAACACATGTCATGCCAAATTTCGCTTTTTGCGTTCAGTAATTTCGGCTGCGCGTTGTCTGTCAGTCACTCAGTAACGCAAGAGTTTTATATAATCATATATTAATTTGGTATTTCTATGGAATATGTTTACTAGTTTACCCTCACGATAACAAACCCTCGCACTATGGAATATTATCTAGTAATATTACTACTGATAGCTACATATTATAATCATACTTCTTTATTTTTAATGCATTAAACGATATGCCGCTAATAGTCCGACTTATAAAAATAATAAGTAATTAAATTACGATTGCTTCGATAGATGGTAGTTGATGGCAAATTTTATGAACATTTTAATGCCAACATCAAAAAGAAAATTAATTAAACTTTCAAGTGTTACCATCTAGTCGACAGACCTTGTCTGAAATAAGGAAAGAGCGTCAAAGAGGCAATCTAATCCGTTCCGTGTGATGAAATACGCTACAGCCCTCCTCACTTAATTAATGCCAGTGTAGCCAATTTGCTCAATGGAAATCTAAACTATTTAAATCGGGCAATTAATACCATAGTAATAGAATGAAAGGCTTTAAGCGAAATGTCACCATTTTCGTGAAATATGTATGTGTATTAACCCAATTAACTTAAAATAATTTGACCTTTACAGATTGGAATTTAAAACTTTTTCAGCTTTACGTACCTCTATCAGTAGCGATGATGGGAAATTCGTAATCGGCGTTGGCTTCGTGGTCCAGAGGAGCAGAGACGCATAGTTCTCCAGAGTCGGGTTTGACTGAGAATTGTGGCTTGGCGAGCCCTTCCCCCAGGGTGTAGTTCACGATTGCGTTCACTCCGCAATCTGGATCTATCGCTGACATCTGTAAAATAAATTGGAACTTTAAATATAATCAAAAATTGACGTGCAAAGTGTTAAGTGATACCTATATGTATAAATTATATGAAATGAAGGAAATGAGAATATAACCATATTAACGTGCCTAATGTCCACTTGATCTTGAGTCCACTCAATTGATCTTAAGTTACGAATTAGGACGAAAATACCTAAAAGCGATTTTATTAGTTTATTCTATAAAAACACTCCATGTAACATAATATAGTTAATGCCTTAATGCCTATCATCTAGCTAGTCAACCATGTATGATGGTGAGAATATGTTGTAGGTGTTAGAGACATTGGCAAGTTTACTAAAAATCGTCTCGACATTGACTGCGTAAGTATAAAACGTGAAACATTAAACTCAGGACATAATAGACATACCGAACGGATAACGAATAATCATGAATTTATCAAGGTACGGTAGGTAAGGTTGGCGAATAATATAATATATGTAATACATACATATGTAGGTGGCAGAAGATAAAATATGAATAATTAGGGGTACCTATTTGATTCAACTGGAATTGATTGACCCTCTGTGAGGTCCTTGTTATTATGACGGAAAATGAATAGGATTTTACTAGACACTGGAATGTTGTACGTCCGAACTACAACATGTGTCTTACTGTTAGTGATTAGATGATAACCAGTTTGCGACCGCCATAAAGAGTTGGTAAGAAATTTTTTTATATGTCACTTATATGTCACTTATAGGAGTAATAATCTCTTTATCTTTTGCAGTGTTTCAAAATAACAGCTAATAAAAATAACGAAGTTAATAGGAACTTAAAAAATGTTAATTTAACTCTTTGGACCTGAAATGTCACATCACTAACAGTAACAGTAACGAATTTAAATAGATTATCGTAATTGTTAATTATGTCTAAGTATTGTTTTTCTGTATGTCTTATTTATTTCCTTGTATATGTTAATGGGTGACAAACCAGCACACGAGTTGTCTAACGGCAAGTGGCAAAGGCATCACAGACGCTTTGCCGGGCGAGAAAGAGAAAGAAAATAGTAGCTCCAACTCCCAGCCAGAACACGGCAGGTTGTTTAGCGACCGACTCGAGCGAGAGTTTCCTTTTAGTCTGCTGTAGAGGGTGAGACACGCGAATAAGACACGGGCAGGTATTAACGGAAGCTCGTGTAATAAGTCATTGTGAAGCTAAATGAGGATGGTCATCAACTACTGACGTGTGTTTTTGTTTGGCTTATTTTACTGCGTAGGCTAAGGCTGAGATTTCTTCTAAGTATTTTGTATTCATTACAATATTTTACACTACGGTCAATCTTTTAATATACTATGTAGAAACATGTGCTGTTTTATATTCTATGGTCTTGAAGAGTGAATATATCTCTTCATATTCAATATTAAAAGTTAATGCATGCCCATAATTTATCATTTCAATACGAAGTTTCACCGAATCAAGACTTTTCATTTACAATAACCGAGACGCATTCAACTGAAAGAGCCGTTTCAAGGATCCAAATTGGGATTTGATCGAGTGATTAATTTCTCGACATCATAAAGCAATCATCGTAAAGACTGATACGATTCTGCGTTAGTCGTGCTTCCAATCTCTAAATAATATCGGGATCCAAAATGCATTTCGAAGTTCGCGATCGAAAACAAAACAACAAATTGGTCGGTAGGTGCTAAGTGGTCGAAAAAAGGAGAACTCGCACAACATTGTCCATAATTAGCTCCGAATCATCTTTTTCTCTTTATCACTGTACGTTGTACAGTCAGAGACGTTTCACCACGTAACTGTCAGGCATGTTCGCGTAATTTCACACTTAGTTGGTCGGAATTCGGTATGTAATCGCGTGCGGAGATTTGACAGTCCGTGTAACCGGAGTCGCGGTGTGTACGTGACAACACCAACTGATTAATTGCGTCGGGTGTAGGGAAGATAAATGGTTGGCCTTGCAAATGTGGTTTTGTACCCCTTATTACAATGCAGTAAGATCGATAATCCATCGACGATAGGCTAGGTAATGTTAATATTAGTCATTTTACGAGGAACTTTCCTGTTGTCTTCATCCGTATGAATTACATGGAGTTCTTTCTCAGAGTCCATTGGAATTATCGCTTCCTCTTCTATAACATATTCTTCATCTTTATTAACACTTATAAAACGAGGTATACCAGTACTACCTCATACTTCACATAGTTTTTATACCTTATCTAAATGAGCATCTCGACTTGTAACATCATCTTTCCAATGTCATACTCAATCTTCGACACGAAATAATTATACACAATATAAGAATGTATATTAACAATAACCGAATCTTTCTTTATGGGACCTACATAAATGCTGTTTCATCTATGCGGTTAGATAATACAATTTCCTTGAAAAGCATTATTGCTATGAAATGAATCTTTATTACCAAGATAAATGATAAAAATTAGTAAAGCTTTAGAAATGCCACCGCCACAACTAGAATCCTAATCATACCATATAACTTTATATAAATTCTCATAAAAAGTAAGTTCAATTAGTTACAAATATAGACTTAACAACAGCCACAAATTAATGATAAGTATAAATGCATTTTGGAATTTTATAATTTCAATATTCGAAGTGGCTGATATCATGGTGTTATTATATTTTTTTAAATTTAATTAACCCGTTCTTATCTCAAGACGACGATACAACCGTCAACAATTTTAAACAGCTTGTCTGTAAATAATACTTCATAATTAGTCACATTTTCAACAATTAATTATTCTGCCGGAGCTGGATATTTCTGCAAATTACCGTAAGGAACGAAATAAGAGCGATTATAAAGTTGAACTTCTGTGAGTACGAGTATTATGGCTTCTAAGATTTTACTTTTAACACCATTGCAAATACACACAAAAATTTTAGCCCGGTGGTACGGAACCCTACGTTTCCGAGTCCGACTCACAATTGCCCGGTTTTATTCTGAAATGTCTACCATATCCAGACATTTATCAGTATTATTATTACGTATCACTTTGTATGATATCTCTGACTTTTGTTTTATAGATTTAAGGCAGCAAGCGAGCTTGCAGCACCACCTTCCGCTGCCGCCCATAAAAACTGTGACCGACTTAGAACAAGACTCATATATGGGGACTGGGATAGTTAGTCCGGTTAGGTGACGATGTTAGAACATTAGTTGGTTAGTTTGTAAGTATGAGGACTGGGACAGGGACTGTTAGTGAATGTTAGTCCTGTTAGTTATTGTTAGTAATAGTCCAGTTAGTAAATGTTAGTAAGAGTCTCGTAATAATTCGGTCACAGATGTGTTGCTACCCTTGAGGACTGAAATGGTCGCCTCTAAAAAGTGTAAAAAGACTAGAATCGTATCTCAATAAAATTGATGTTAGCAGACTATTTAACTGTAATAAACTACGATCCACCATCATTGACAACAAAAATAACATTTTCAATAAACAGGAATGAACAATAAATCGTGTACACTGCGGGCCGTGATAACTTGCCGACAATATCGACCATTTCAAAATATGACACAAGAAGATAATGGCGAAACGCGGCCGGCTCCAAGATTGATACTAAAGTGCTTAAGTTGTTTATATTTAAATTTTCAACCAAGTTGACACAAGTTATTATCGGCTACCTCAGTATAGAGATAAGAGTGGCCACTATGAGATTTATTACACACTCTCGTTAACACACAGTGTTTAAAACGTTTTTGTGAGTGTTACTGGCTGTGAGACTCACACGTCTCAATTAGGAACTTTAATGCGGCTGCTAATATTTTTTTCGCCTGCGTCGCTTTGAAGATTAAAATCGCCGTTGACGACACGGCGTGAATGAAGTTTTTAAAGCCACCACATCCCGCAATACCATACATCAGCGTGGGGCATGTCGTTAAAGCAAAGTAATAGCCTAATTCTCCCGCAAGACGTGTTAGTTTTTCTTTGCGATTAAACAAGCGTAGTTAGAGCAGAAATTTTAATGGGATCGTTAGTTCTATAAATTGCGTCTATAACGAATGTCACGCTGATAGAAAGCTATTCCAATACATGCCTTTATTAAGCGTTTTAAGAGCATAGTGTTCGTACGCAGATTTTATCATTTAAAGTTACACAATTAAAACGTGAAATGAGATAAGTAAAAATAAATTTTCCTTTGCCATTTCGACAATCCTACAAAATGCTAATCAATATAAGGTTAAGTATTAAAAAACTACACTTCTACTTGTCCGCAAGTGTTCGCAGCGTCAAATTCAAGTTATTTAAATTCAACGGACGCATTCAAGTAACTACGCTCTGATCTAAATAAAGCGTACAGCTGCCTTGTTTACTCGATACAAAAACGTATAAATAAATGATTTGTAACAAAAATAATAAAGATTCCTACTCAGTTCGGCTGTAGCTAAAGGACATTGTAATTCAGTCTGATTGGCACACAATAATGGAATCAAACATAAGCCATTTAAAAATTGTCCGCGTTAAAAGGAAAAAGGTAGGCGACAGTGGTATAAAGAGAAAATAAAATTGAACAGGGACAATACCAGGGCCCGATTCAGAAGGATTTGTAGTTCCATTAGTTGAACAGTTCGGAGATGATACCGAACGATTTCAACCTGTACGATCTAGACAATAAAGACCAGAATAGAAGGCAATATTTAAAGTAATAATTAAAAAATGCAACGGAATTGTGACCTGCATTCCGAAGCTATCACTGCCTTTATAAATTGGTTTAAATTGGTGCTACTGTAATAAAATTTCTGAGAAAAGGTTTTCGGTTTAGAAGTTATTGCATCTTGCGGCGATCGAGTGTAATGTTGTAACGAACAATTATGGTTGTGTGTTACAACTTTTGAAACGGAAACTTGACTTTAAAAGACGAAAAATCAATTACAATAAACTTGTTTTCTAAGACACTGACGTTGAAAAAATAGTAGGTACCTAAATGTTAAATTTTAAATCAGTTAAAGTTATTATCACGAATCCTCGTCGTTGGACTCCTAAGTCATCTTTACAAGAAAAAAAATATGTGAATGAAATAACGGCATTCGCATCGCTTCGATTCAAGACAGTCCAAAATTGTC
Source organism: Ochlodes sylvanus (assembly GCA_905404295.2). Classification (NCBI taxonomy): domain Eukaryota; kingdom Metazoa; phylum Arthropoda; class Insecta; order Lepidoptera; family Hesperiidae; genus Ochlodes; species Ochlodes sylvanus. The sequence continues at coordinate 12,152,278 of FR990132.1, read as the reverse complement.
AGGATGGATGGATGGAGAATCAGGTGACAGGATTCTTGAAATTAATCAATCTTTTTATTTGTGAACCGATTAACATAAAACAAATGCGCATCATACGAGTACATCAGTAAAAACCGCATTCAAATCGGCCAATGTGTTTCTGAGATAACGAAGAACAAACGCACAGACAAACAGACAAAATTTAAAAAATAATTGTTATACGATCGATACGATTAATAACCCGTAGTGATAATATTGTATAAATATGACTTCGATAAAACTGAACGCTCCAAGATACAACCCAACAGACAAGAACAAAATCTAATTAGAAAGCAGGACAACAAATAACAGTTATCTCTAACAAGCATACTTAAAGAAAGCTATGATTAAGGAAACGGCTAATTGATAAGAAGACAAAAACAGCTCGGATCGACTAGATTTTCTTTTGAAGCGTCCATAGACAGCCGTCAGCCGGTACGGAATGTAAACACCTTCGTTAGGCACATAATAACACTTCCTGAAATTAAGGCACTTGTTAGCTTTTTGCTGTTGTACAATCGGCATAGAAATTACCATAGAGTAAATACCAAATAGAAGTTATTTTATGATTGGTTAGTTAAGATTCTTTCACTTAAGTGTCCGTATAATAAAAATACTAAAAAATATGTCGTTTGCTATAATGTAAATTATTATTTTAGTTATCAATTTCGAATCTATAAATAAGTTGACGAAAGTGAGTTCATTATTTTGTTTGTTGCATTCACTCCTTGATCCCTAAATCGACAGGGGTGAAATTTTATTCACATATTATCAAGAGCACACAGAAATATATCTTAGAGCCGTCTCAGCTGTGTCATGTTATACACAAGCAGAAATTTTCTAAAGTCGAGGGTAAAATGTAAGTAAATATGTAAGTAAATATAACATAAAGTAAGTACCTATGCAGATTTTGATAGAAAATTAGAATCCAAGTAATTAAAGAACCCCATTTCCTCACAATTTTACTGCGGAACTAACTACATGTAAATGATAACCTTTCAGGTATTATTAGGTAAACACACTTAGGTTTGTTACGTTAAAGAACACACACTACATTATAAAATATGTACATAACTGGATGGCGTTAAGCATATCCAGCGCACTATTAAGTTCACTACACTGAATACGAAAGCAATTCTATTCGTTCCCTATTCTGTGGTCATGTTAAACCTGTAGAAACATTCTGGTCTAGTTTTATGTGGGGTGTTTACATTGATGTCTTCTTCAGATTGCCTGTTAACGATGTCTTACAAAGAACTTGGACACTTTCTTGTAGTCTAGTAAGATTTGTTGTATGCGATTCTAATCAGTAGCTAATACAATGTATCGAGAAATACGATATTTGAGACTTATAATATTTCTTTTTTATTCAGCCGACAAACGAGTGACGAGTTACCTTATGGTAAGTGGTTACTGCCCATGGACATTAAACCCCTAGAACTTCCCGATGCGTTGCCGACCAACAAAGTTCGACCTAATATTGGTCGATTTATGGAGAGGTACATTACAACCAAAAATGAGTAATGTTTCGTAAGGTCTATGGCTGTAGCGATTCGAAAAAAACATGCATTCCCGGAAGATTTTTATAATCTTCTTACACAAGCAGAAACATTTCTCTATCATAAGTTTGTCCCGAACAGGAATCGAACGCGGGACCCTTCGCTTCGCTGGCAGACTACAAACTCAAAAATATGAAAATTACGTCAAAATAATAATTTAACACTAAGTTTAGCTCGTTGGCATTAAGTCAAAACAAACTACTTTCAACCTTTCATGGACTAAGAATAACTGCATAGCAAGTGTGAAAATCCATAAAAGATAAATCTCAATTCATAAAGATAGCGACCTCAGCGGAATGAAATTTAAAACGTGCCTATTTTCATCTCAGCTCATACAATGGCACCTCCGTGTATGAAGGCTTATTATTGTGTATTTAAGGATCCTTAACAGCACATTGAAACCTGGCAGACCGTACAAAATTGAAACAATGTATTAATGATGTGATGAATAATGATAAATAATTAGTTTGCATTCAAAAGCTAGATGTAGCTTATCTGATTTCGAAAGTTAATCTATTATAACCTTTTTCTTTATTGCCTGCAGGACTGACGATCATCAGACGGGCCACCTGATTGTATGGCCGTTGCCTGAGGACATGTTCAACACCAGAGGAGTCAGGGCTTCGTCGTCTTTCAGGGGAGCTCTTTAGGGACTCTTCAGGGACAGTTATGGGTTGAGAAGTCATCTTCTCAATAATCTCTCAATCTCAATAACTTAATATAATGCAGTTTCGTCCCTGTTTTAGTCTAACAATGGTTCTTTTGAATTTTTGTCTGTTCGTGCGTTTCTTCCCGTTAATCTCTGAAACGTCTTAACCGATTTGCCACATCCAAATCGAATTTTCCACTAACGTATTGTATTTACTTAGTAAGCTGTTTGTTTCATTTCAATCGGTTCACAAATAAAATAATTTACGTAGTTTTAAATCCCGTCTGACCACTTTTCCTGAGTATACGGCATAGGGTTTCCAAAAATAGGCAGTGGTAGTTTTATTACTTAAAATGTATCGATGCTACATTTAAAATTTCATTCAAGAATCTCTTTAAGCCGATGCACTGTACTATACGGGACTCGCACCCCGCCCTGCGCTCGCGCATGTCCGGTTTTTTAATTGACAATACACCTTCGCTGACCTTTTCTATCTTCCTCCTTTTGTGCCTTGATTGTGTTCGGCTTTCTTTTTTTAACAACAATTATTTTTCAGGCCCGCTTTATTTAAATAAGGCGAGTATTGAGCGTATTGTTTGCAGAAAGGAAGTTACAAGGGCGCTGGTATTTGTAGCTCATGTTTGGTCCCGAGATGCCGATGTGCCGTCTGCGTTTAAGCTCAACAATGCGTTTGTGAAGCTGAAGCTATCAATAGGCTGTTAGAATGAGACGGCATGCTTATGCTTGTGTGGATTGTAATTGAATCGGATTTTAGAGCAACGTGAATTGATTACGTGCTTACGATGTTCGGATTTTTGGATTATGTTTATGGTTTTTTTGTACTTTTGGATTGTTTTAACAAATTTGTAATATTTTTGGATTCCTTTTTTGGATTTCGTACATTTTTGGTTTACAATTTTGGATCTGTTGTATTTTTAGATCGGTAGTTATAACCCGTTTCATTCAGAACAGAGTGGTCCAGGAAGTTTAAAGATTTTTTAATTCTCAGTCATAATTATGTAGTTGAAGACAAAGTCCTATTCCCAAATGATCGAAGAAAACTCCAAAGGCAATTTTTATTAATTCTTGTACCTACTCTTAAATATAAACATGATTGACTTTTTATCAGCTGGACATTAATCCAAGCTTACTGTTTCATTAACATGGATCAGTTATAGTTTTATTACATGTTAACAAACAAAATAACATACAAAAACATATTTTCTCACGAGCCACAACACTCAAACGCAATGTTTTGTTTTAAAATCCGTATTAAAGGATTTCCTTACCTCAAACCCACACGGTTCGAATATCATGTTTAATGATTCGATTGCAGATTGTAATGTATCCGATGCAAGTGTATCCGACGCGTGTGCGCACGGCCGTCCGACACGACGTGTCGTCGACACATCGTGTCGCGTATCGTATTCGATGTAATTATGTGTGAACGATAAAAGGAGAGCGTTTGAGAATTGCGGCGTTTGAATTTTTTTATGGTTACCTACATTGTTTGTTACAGTAATTTAAATATAATTATTAGCTACAGTAGAAAAATTAAATTTGTATCTCAGTGGATGTTATTACTTTCATCAGCGCAACCCATAACTGTCCTCTCAACTAAATAACTCATTATTTGAGGTACAGGGGTACAGGTCGTAGTGTACCAAGTGTACCAAGTACCGATGTGCAAATAAAAAAAATTGTTGTCTGCAAAGTCTGTTTACGTGATATAGTCATAAGAAAAAAAACAACGAAAAAGACGAAATGCAATAAATGTAAAGTAGGTATCATCCGCGTCGCCCATAGACATTAGCAACACCAAGGCTTCACTGATGCGCTTACCAGCCAAGAATTACTGCCCAGCCACTATTTACAAATCCACTCCTTACCGGTGCAGGGTATACACATTCGCGGAAGGGACACTCGACACTGTGGTCAACGCGGTTCCAGCGACAGGGCAATAATCTGTGGGTGAGCTTTAGGACTAGCTGCGTCACGAGACTATGGTCAGCTTTTATTAGAGTAAGTAAAGGGTTAAAAGGAGATGTACTGAACTAGCATATTATGTCTGGAAAGAGATCCCTTTTAAGTCAATGTCAATAGACTGAGATCGGCCATTTTTAAAGTCAATAGCGGACAAACAGGCAGACCTATAAATATTAGTTTATATCCCTTAGGTTATAATATAATACTAAGACACCGTCGGCATCACATCAATGCCAAAGGCATCACCAACGCGTTGACTCAAACTCCAACTCAAATCATTTATTTCATGAATGTAGGTATTTATGAACGTCATTTTCTGCATTTGCCTGCCTTGCATTGCCGACGGTCAAAACAGAAGAGAACTGCGACCTGCGACTGAAACCCGTCAATAATTTCTGTTGGTCGCTGGATATAGAATAACAGTTAAATGTTTATGGATAACTGTTAGAAGTAAAGGATATCAACTAATCACAAATAAGATTGCGATTTTTGATACACGGGTAGGCCATGACCCGGACTGAGGAAAGGATACTTTGTTCCTGGTAATATGTTCCCTTGGGAAAATTTCAACAGAATTTTCCCTATTTCTGACTACCACATGGGCGAAAGGGCGTGCACAAAGTTAATATAAGACCTTTAAATCATTAATTCACTTTTAAACCAAAAATTGTTCAACGTCACCCGGAACGGAGGATGTCATTTTGAATCAGCGGGCGAATGATTCATTTATTCATTCAAAAATTGCTTTTTATTTTAAGCAACTTATCCTTGTTTTGTGTACGGAATAAATTCGTCCTACGCACGGCTCATGTTTCGGGTACATGAGAGGCGTTGACGTGTGAAGGTATTTGGCGTTTCTGATACCCTGGTACCTTAACATATTATCTATACTTATTAATAACATTTTGAAGTCGACGTCCGTCTGTAGGGTCAGGTATAGAAGGAATAAAACATCAACAAACAAGCAGTTTTAAGTTCATAAATATAAAAAATATACTTAAACCACTCTTACGGTAGAGTTATTTATTATTTATTTTAATTACTTATTATTTTTATCTACTTACTCTTGATGTCATAGCAAAGATGCACCGCTATGCCGTATATGCTGTGACCTCACTCAACATACGTACGTATATTTAATAATGTAACTGTATTCAAATTCATAATGAATGAATGAGTTAGGATTGGAGGGGTGAGTGGCCAACCCATGTATCGGAAGTTTTATAAACATGTCTTGACGACGACTATCTAACGATAAGAACCTGGACCTATGGCTCTACGTGCCCATCCAAGCACAGTAGCGCTACTAAAAGTACCTACGCAGTATACATTTAAACAATAATAAAACGCTGGCAAAATGACTGGCTAACAAATTTCAGAAAGCGATGGGAGATGGGACCCACACATACCAGCATTGATGGACGTTAGCGGGTTCATTTATAAGATAACTGACTTGCATCGCGGTGCAAGTTATAAGCGAATTATTGAGTTTTATTAATTAACTAGCTGTGCCGCGACTTCGTCCGCGTGGAATATTATTTTTAATTTTTTCTAAAATAACAGTAGCCTAAGTTACTCCTTATTACATGAGCTATCTGCCCGTGAAAGTCCCGTTAAAATCAGTCCAGCCGTTCCAGAGATTAGCCTAAATAGACAGAAAGAGAGACAAAAATTGTAAATAATTATGTTATTTTGGTATATGTACCGTGCATATGCATTTAGTAAAAAGCGGTTATTTTCATAACTAGTTTGTACATAATATGCTCGTAATATATGGAGGGCTGTAGTGCAGCGCGTCTCCACACAACATGCATGGCCACGATTGCTCTGTCAAGATTATACGAATAAAAAGAAGTACAAGCAAGGTAAAGTTTAAATTGGCTTAACCAAATCGCTACCGCTCATACTTTGTACTGTGCCGTTACGGTTTATATAACTACCAGTTCTGTGGGAGCGATACAAACAACTGTTAAAGTTTATGAATGCGACAGCAAAGTAACTATTAAATTGAAATTTATTTTGACCTCTGCAAAGGCCGTTTTTTGAGTCACAAATGCTATTGAGAAAAACTATCGAGGGTCATTGGCCTGATGCAATGTTTAGTTAGGAATGTAATATTCCTCTGTGAGCATGTTCAATGAACGTGGTACTACGATCTACGAATGTAAAGTAGTTCATGTGGAGGACGGCTTACGGGTTCGAATCCCGGTCGATACAGACTTTTGAGTTTTAGATTTTTGTAGTCTCCATTTTGTAAGGTGTTATGTAAGACGCCATGCGTGCTCTATGGAGTAGCGGAAAAATATTCTTGGGCGCTTCCGTGCTTCAAAGGGCACGTTAAGCAGTAGGTACCCGGTGGCAGGTTTCCTCATCATGTTTTCCTTTACATAAGCAAGTGGAAATTGATCTCTAATATCACATATTTTTGGAAGACGTGTAGGATTCGGAGCCAGACCACCTTGTTTGGGAGAACTAAGTTCAAACCGCTTGCCAAGTGTATAATCTCAATAAAACCGTTGTATTTAACTCCCGGTGTCTTCGCTAAGAGGCGGCGCAGGAAACTAAAATTCATACACATTTTATTCCACTTTTTTTAGTTCTATCAACAGTGGAATAAAATCTGTTGTGCCAAATCACTCGACTTCAGGGTGTTGCAGTTTGAAAATAATAGTGATTGTTATTGAAATGATAATAATCGTTTAAAGACGTATTCAGTAAATCAATATGTAGACACGGGCGACGCATGGCTCGTGCTTTTCGGCAGTTCTAAACAATCTTAACTCTGTAGTCGTACGTTAAGTGAGCGGCCCACGCTAGAGATTTTCATAACAGGTCGAGCCGGAGTTTTTCTCCGCTTTGTCAACGGTCTAACTGTAAGGCTGAGATGTATAGACGATACTTAGCCTTAGCTCAGACTTTACTCTGATTCGAGACAGCGTTCGTATTTATAAAGCGATCTTTGACTTGGCTGAGTACGAGCTGAGCAAAGTCTAATAAGTTCATGAAATAGACGACTTACCAAAACTTTGGCTATTATCCGAACAAAAATAAGGGTCCCAAATGAACCTTGATATTAGTCGGTTTCTAAGACATTTAAATTTTTCGTATTAACAAACAGATAGATGGCAGCAATCAATTATGACATTAGCGGTCTAGCTTATGCTGAGCACAATCTCAGCGTGACATGTCTATAAATACCAAATCGCAGTCTTTGCAAAGTCATGTTTTTCGTAAGTAAAGTCTGAGCTAAGGCTAAGTATCGTCTATACATCTCAGCCTTAGTGTCGGTGGTTTTTTGCAACGTATGATCAGGCCCGTGCTGTTGGTAATGTTTCTGGGGCTACGTTGAATGTTGACGCAAACGGCTTTTGAACGTTTTGGCTTGAGAGCCAGAGCTTTCTTTCTTCCTTCTCCTCTTTCTTGACCTTTGGGTGGCGCCTCTGGAAATACTGATGTCCTTGGCCAACGGCGACGTCTGTTTTATGGACTATAAAGAGCAAACGAGCTTGCAGCACCTCCCTTCTACTGCTGCCAAGACAACTGTGACCGACACAGAACCGAACTCGGGACTACGATTGTTAGTCCAGTTAGCAGAAGCTATTAAGACTTCCATCAGGTGACTCGTTCGGCTATGTATTAAACAAACGACAACAACCGCCGTAATACACAGCTACACTTAGATACTACATACTTAGATACTACATACTTAGATACTACATACTTAGATACTACATACTTAGATACTACATACTTAGATACTACGACCAAGTATCTCGCCCAATCAAATATGGCGACACCACAGTAAGTTCAGTTACGCAACTCGATGAGAGTAATCTCCTCAGTGATAACTAGACACTAATTCGTACCCGATTATTGGTTAATCCCATCGTATCCGCCTTCGAACAGGCTTAAATCATCACGAGAATGAAACCGTGGAGTGACTCTTGCGTAACCGAACAATGAGTTGTGTTCGCTTAAAGCTTATGTGGTCTTTGACGCACCGAAAATAATACGTACCTAGGTAGGTACGTATATAAAAAAATCTTTGGATAGTAAGTACCGCCAAGATCGTAAATAGCACGTCTCTATGAATAGGTATTCCCCCAAACTTATTTATCTTTGTGATACCTACCTATGGATGTAAATTGTGATAATAAAATATATATATATATCGTACAAGGTAAATAAATGCTTAAACGTTTACACTCCTAGGAAGTGCAGACCCCGCACGACCCGCGAACAAACATTTAACAGTCACACAAATGTAGGTAGGTATGCCTGGCAGGGTATCGAACCCGGGACTCCACGGTTCGCAGGCAGGATCACTACCAACTAGGCTACGGGGTATCTCTTAAATTTTCGCTTTATATATATTCAGACAGAAAGACAAAATTCACAAATAAATGTAAATGTAAATTGCAACTAATAAAAGAAATATTTAAACATACCTATTCCAACACCCCTGCCTAAGCAACGACTAGATAAATAAAGTTAAAATCAAACTATATCAATTTCATGATTGTAATATAGATAGATGAAATACCTTTATCCCATCGGTTTACTATTGGTCTCAGACTGGAATCTAACTACACAGTGAACCATTAACTTTATCTTATTATTCAGTACTTCGTATAAATCTCACTAATGCGTCCATATCTTATAAATCTCTCGGCTGCTTAATTAGAATGGGCTTGTAGTTCACAACTGGGATGTGAAAGAGCGTGGAGGTGTAGCGTAGGGCACGGCGTGACACCACGTGACACCGTGTCGCGACGTGACGCCGCGTCTCCACGTGACGCGCGGTGACGAAACGATTATAATGATGAGTGACACGTCCAGATTATCGATATTGGAAAATTGAAACGGTTTAAGGAAGTGTCGTAAGTGATGAACGAATTTAAATTGAAATCGATGTGTTGTTCGGTCAGTTCAAGATTTATGTTAGTTGTGTAATTATCGAGATTTTGTGCAATGGGGACTTTTGGATAAGAACAACCAATATCAGTTTTTATCTCAAACTTTACTTCAACGTATCATCAATCTAAATGATATGTATTGATAAGATATGATTTTAAACTTATAATTTATATTCACGGACACTAAACGTTTCAAATGCAAACTCGGGTACTTGCGGTTTTGAAGTTTTGTATTGATAAATAATTATTTTAATCCAGTTAAAAATCTCAGAGTACCCGTTTGCATTTGGTGGTACAAGAGCTGAACCTCAATTCTGCTAATTTATAATACTTCAATTGTGCCTCGGAATAGTTTGACACATTTTTGACAGATTTGGTATACGAAATGTGTCAAACTATTCAACCACGACGCAATTGAAGCATTTATACATTAGCAGACTTGGGCCCCTGGTTCCGCATGATTCGTTAGTTTACCGCATCCATCCCGAGCGCGCTCCGCGGTGTACAATGATACATTACCCCGCGAGATGAGAGATGGGACTTGGCCACCGACACTGCGAACGGGGGTTTGTGTGCCGGGCAGGTATTTATAGCGCTTAGTTATTACGTAGTGTCTAACTATTACAGCTGGTACACATTGGCGTTTTGATAACGATTTTTTTGATAACTTTGATAACAAATGTATTTCGAGAAATAAAAGGTCCTATGTGATAAAAAGCTCTAGAATTTTTGGTTACTTTCTTAAAGGACCATCTTAATCCTCAAGGCTAGCAACACAACATTGATCTAATTAGCACGAGACTCTTAACAACAATTATTAACTGTACTGTTACTAAATACTATCAACAACTACCTAATACGACTAACTATAACTAATTGTCCCTGCCCCAGTCCTCATACTTCCTACTAACGAATTGACCAATTGTAACAAGTTATTGGTTTCAAATGTGTGCGAAGTCTATCACCCGCACTTGTTTTTTTTCACTTTTTACGTTCTTTAATGACAAACCTAAACCAAGACCTATTACACCATAAGTGAACTTAATGACTTATTAGACACGCCATTGCATTCTTTACAAATAAAATGTCTGTTAAAAGTAAACGAGAATTCCTTCCTTACGAGGTATATTTTAAAGTAGCGTGAATGTCGAATGCGAATCCGAAGATTACTAGTAAATATACATATCCCTCGATCCGTTAAGACTGGCAAGTGCACATGATCAGTCATGAAGTAACGGACCATCGAGTGCACTAATCCGTCTCCAGCCGCCATCGCCTCTCCTATCTTAGTGATTCATTATTTTCGTAGTACTGCTAACTATAACAGTTCAGTTCATTTACTAAGATTCCGCTGATTAAAGTTTTCCTAATGAAAACTATTTTTACTGCCGATAACTGCGGTTATCGGCAGTAAAAATTGTTATTAGTTAGCGTTAGCAGATTAAAATGTTGTTATACAACTATATTACATGATTAAAGTTGTGGAAATAATTGTCGGGATTTAACTGTATTTATGCCCTCTTTCGCCATATTAGATACCATTATATTTAAGTGTGTTCCGTAGACTATTCCTAAGACATAGTTAAACAAATGGCCTTCCGAAATGATGCAAAGCAAAATAATAGTAGATGTCAATTTTTTTTAGTTATGTTGCGATAAATTGAAAGGTAAGTTTATAACCCTACGCTTCGCCCCCATAGACCCAGACTAGGATTCCCTGTGTCGTGGTTCCCATGGAAAATACACAAGAACACTCACTGCGAATGAAGAATACTATTACGTGCAAGTACTTGTGTGATCTCTACCGGCCGTAATACCACCAACGCTACAACTAAAAACCTTGCAGTAAATAAAACCGATTAAGTAATACGAAACAAGTATCTATGTTAAATGTGAGACGAAAGGAGTTTACTTTATTGCCAATTAACAGTTTGTTATTGATATCGACATAACCCAGTAAATAAGCAAGAATCTATGAAAGTCAAATGATATATAGAGAGTATAATCTTAAGTTGATTTCAAATTCTCAAACTAGAAATGTATCTAGTAAAATTATTACCGGCACGCGAAACCCAATTTCAATAGTAACGTGGCCGTAGATCGATCATGAACCAGAAATTCCTCCTGTACGAGTATACTGAGTTACGTTAAAAAAATACAAGTAAAAAATAATAACAAGATTAATCTAAAATGACAAGACTGTTTTGCTCGAATATTTGTCAACTTTCATTAAATTTCGTACATTCAAACAGCATTAATAAATAGCATACCTACTAGCATTACTGATAGTAATTCCCAATATTCTATCTATTCATAACCTTCAGTTCAATTAGGTACCTAGCAACTGTCAAAAAGTCACCTGTGTCAGTTTTTACAACTTTACCTACAAAATGATCTACAAATTTAAGTTACACACTCATAGCCTTAAGGACAACACACTCAGACCAAGTAATTTAAACTCATCATTCCAATGCCCACCTCGCTGGAAATCGTACCCAGGACTGTTCGTAAAACCGTTTTACTTGGTAACCATTGCGCCAACAGGTCGTCGTATTAAGACATAAATGAAACCTGCAACGGTATTTTAGCAAACCACTACATTTCAATGTCTTGCATTTCAATTTCTTCAACGACTTGCCATTTCTAACCATTACTAAGTCTGTCGCTATAACGTACAAATGGTAAATGGTTGAGCTCAACGCTTTCCCGGCCGTTTCTGACATCCAACATTTGCAGTAACTCGCAGTTACTTAAACTGAGCTGCGTAGGTTCGAGATGGAATCAAGAGCCGACGATATTAGCAGAAATTGTGGTTAACATAATGAAAAGCAGAATCGAGACATTGGTGCGAAGAGAATTTGTTGCGCGATAAATCTGTTTAATATGACACGCTTGTTATTTGTTAGACATATGACATTTCCAATATGGTTGTAGGTTGGCGATTAGGCCACATTGCTTCGGCTTTTGCCAATATTGAATAATTAATTTAGTGACACGTTGGAATTGTACGTTCAAAATTCTCGTGTTTACTATATATGAGTATATTACTTAATTGAATTGGAATGGAAACACTTTGATGTCAGGTTTCCTCACGATGTTTTGCACCGTGTAATTAAATTCTAACATACATTAAATTATAATTTTGACGAATAGTATAGTGAAGAATTTCTGTTGACTGACATTAATTGCTAGTTGTCCCATTCATGGGATACAGAATAATGTAGTATCGTTTGAATATACCTACCTACTTAAAAATATATTAAAAAAACATTAATCTCAGAAATTATTCATTTTATTTTCGTATCATTATTTTTGTATTTTAAGTCTAGCAATATTTCAACACAAATGTGAGCAACTACGAGATGAAGAGGAACTTGGGATCTAGGTCGAATAGCATTAAATTCCGCCTCAACGCAGGCCTGGGTCTATCTGCCCTCCATCTTTTATCACCGCATCAGCTCGCATCGCCTCTAACGGGAACGAAGGTGCAAAAAGAAGGAGGCTACCGTTAACTGAATAATTGCGGCAATTGCATTAAAGATTTGACAGATGCACAGATTGGATCCTAGAAAGCAATGCGAGTTTTTGCTAAAGTTCCCGCTCCGGTAAACCCAAGGAAAATGAAACTAAATTAGATAAACATACGCAATCGCAGTAGTCGCATTTCCGCGCTCTCGCTTGCACGATAGGCTCAGACGGAACGTGACAATAACGTCATACTTTTTCGTGCGTGAAGCCGACGTTCATCGATGTATAACACGTTATCACGTCCAATTCATTCTTTCTTAGCCAAACGTTCATTCTTAGCTGAACGTTAACGATACCTTTATGAAACATTCAGCTTCAAAACATTTATATAACTCCACTCAAGTCCATGTCGATCCAGTTAACAGTTGGAATATAAAATTATTTTCACAGCGCGCGTTCAGTTAAAACGTTAACCGAAACTTTCTCCGTTATCTATTAAGTCTCAGCGACACCGGCTTGTTAACCGAAGTGTGTAATAACTTCAGATCTAGGCTGTAAGCAAATGCCTATCCTGGACTTATGACGTCCGCAACCATTATCTGTCCTCAATCTTTCACTGGACGTAATGTAAAAGCATTAGGTTTCCGCTGCTAAATGATGAGGGGAATTTGTAAAAATGACTTCGTTTTGTACCTGTTTAGTCGGTGTCGCTTTGAAATACCTATTTATCGGGAAAGTAGAGCTCATCTGTAGCGATGTGGACAACTTCTATGATAGAGATATCAGCTCATGCCCTACATAAGATACTCCGCAATTGGTTTCGTCGTTTTCACAGTTAGCTTAACGGTTAATCAAGAATTATTGATAAATGAAATGAAAATTCTGAAATCATTCCGACATTAGTCTTAGAATCCTCTAAGCATCACAAATGTTTCAAATAAAATTTCGCGTAATACCTTCCTTGTTTTTCAGCAGGCAACACATCCGCGATACATTTGGAGTTCTTGATGTCCATAGGCGACATTGACCAGTTTATCAGCCAGTATTTATGCAACCTGCGCACCTGAGAGATCTTCATCGTAATCTAAAAAAATTGGTGAAGTCTACTCGAATCCACTTAGCAAGTGTGGCGGAATATGGCTTTAGTCTCCGGAAAGGGGTATGAATATATATTTTAATCTATATAATACGTGAATAGAAAATGTTCGTACCCCTTTATGAGAAGAGGGCACGTATAATAGAAACGTGACGTTTGTTTTGTTGAAGTTTGCATGGATAAAAAATGCAAAAACATAAATTTTATATTCTAATAATAATGTAAAAATTACAAATTCATTTATTAAATAAAATGTTTTCATTTACAATATCAATGTGAAATGATCTTTAAACACAATTAATTATTGCATAATTTCGAAGCGTGGAACGGATCTCAAGTATTTATAGATAGGCAAAGCATAAAATGTTATAAAACCATTCATAATCATATTCATACGATCTAGTTAAGCGTACACAATTTTAGCATTAATTTTCCCGAAGCACATCGCTTAGTCAGAGATTTCTACACCTGAGGGCACCAGCAAAGGTCTGTAGGACGTTGGAACTAGGGCGAAAGCCTAAGCCTGATAGATATTAATAATACAGCCTCCCATTTGTAAAGCTGTTTCCTTCGGCTGATGGAAAGCTTCATTGAATAGACAATTCAATATGAGATTATTACCAACTTTGGAATTTAAACGGCTGAAGATTTGGAATGTTATGTCTAAAGCACCAATTTAGCTGAATCATTTTGTGTTACTAACTTGATGTAGTATTTTTTAAGGATTTATATATATTTTTTAATTTGCATAGAATCTAAGCCTGGTTTGTAAATTAATTGACTCTAATTTTATTATTCTATACAAAATAAAATAAAACTGCAACTAAATAGTTGCTACTAAAAATAGTTGCTACTATAGTTAGTACTATAGTTAATAGTTGCTATCGGGGGTTTAATGGACTTATTGATGCAATTAATCCTGTAAAAAATATTTTTATAAAGTTTAGCTGTGCATTTGTTCCCGCTCATCTCAGAAAAGGTTTAACCTATTTAGATGCGGCTTTTATTGGTGTATCATAGTTTAGCTTGATGTAACATTTAGTGCTTGTTTCATTTCAATCGGTTCACAAATAAAAAAAGATAAGTCAATTCATTAAATCCCGTCTAAACATATTTTCGAGTATGCTATCTTTTTACGTATAATATCCTTGCATACGAAGGTTAGGTATAATTATACCTTCCGTAATGCGCACAATGGGCTATACCCCTCACATTGTATATAAGACAAGACCCGAGCCCAATTATACAGTTAAGGGTTTCGAAGAAGAAGATGTTTCCCGAAGCGAAGCAAAAGCAGTTTACTAATTAAAACTACAAACAGTTCTCATACACGTAAACCACATTACCACGTAAAGGTTAAACATCAACGTAAAGAAACGACCCATAAAGCGAAGTTTAATTAAACAAAAGATAATTGTTCACCAACTTTCAATTACAAGCTACGCATTACTACCAAGCTGGTCTGATCGGGATTGAGTTATGGTAACCAAAGGGCAGAGGATAAGGTCCCAGTTATCCGCAAGGGGGCGGGGAGCAATATCATATAATTTTATCACAATTTCAACAGTTTGCAATTATCTTCTACCTTACATGCACCTTTCGGTCACAGCACCGGCTATTACTTCCCGTACTGATATCCTAAACTGACTTTTATTGCGTAGGTACAAAGTGGATTTTGATGTAACACGTCGGGAATGCGGTAAATGTACAATTTAGCGATGTTCACGCGAATCCAATAAGGCAACAAGTGTCCCAGTATTTAATAGACATGACGGAGGTATTCGGTGATCGTGTCGGTGAAAGTTTTGCAGAGATTTCTATATCTTGAGAGGGAATCAATGTTGAATGTCTTCAAGAATAATATTGACTCGACTTGACTTGTAATATGGTTTGACAAATGCCTTCGAAAACAAAAAGCCGTGGAGTGGGCTTGGAGAACAGAAAACGGATAGCTTTTGTTCAGGTTCAGGACTGGCTTGAGTAACTTAATCTTAAATGCTGAGAGAAGATTGATGGAAAGAATGATGGATATATGATGCAGTTCTTGACATGAAACAGGTATTTTTAAGTGCTTCTATGATCTTTAAAATATTGCAAGTTATAATGCAATAGTCACCGTTTTATAGATCTGTGTCTGCCTGTCGAGCAAACGGTTCTGGGTTAGTCTTTAACAAGACAGACGTTTAGCGAGATAAACGACTTTTTTGGATTGTGATTTTGTGTAAATGCCCATGCCACCTGCCAACCAGCGTCCTAGTACAATATAAATTTGTGAACAAACATTTCCAAACAAACGAACCACAACTCATATTTATAATCAGGAGAAATAGCGAAGCGAGCAAATATTCCGATTTAATTGGTCGGTGGTAAATCAAAAGCTTTCGATTTTCAATTAAACATCCAAATAGGCGCAGAACATAAATCATTAGAGCCAATAGAATGACCTACACTCGGCACCACCTACAGTTGCATTACCCGGATGTAAGGTGGAACTGGAAGCACGGAGATGGAAGAACAGCATTGCAACCGATTCCTTATGAGTTATGTCCGTAATTCTGTGAGCTATGTCAATATTGTTTTAAATATAGCAAGGAATTTCATAGACCAGATTTATAAAATATTATTTGAAATAAATGTAACTGTACTCTGCCCGCGATTTCGACAGACTTGAGTCCAGAGAAAGAACCGAGTCTAGAGAGCAATGAAAAATGCCAGTTCTCTTTACAAAATTATTACAAGTAACCTGTTATCTCGAGGTAGCAGATCATTTTCCGAGATTAAAAGTTCCTTATCCATTAATCCAAGTTATAAATTATCTGTGTGTCATATTCCATCTAAACATGCAAACTTTTACATTTGTTATATTAGTAGAACTAAACATTTAGTCAGATCTACCAAATACCTACATGAAATGATGACCACTACCAATCCGCACTGGAGCAGCGTGGTGGAGTCTAGGCCTCCTCAGATATGAGGAGAGACTGATGCTCAGAAGTAGGTCATTAATGGGCTGAAGTGAAACACACGAAATTATGCAATGAACTCAAAATGTCAAATATAAAAAACAAAAAAACCCAAGCTCAATCAAATACGCTCAAGCCCTTTCCACAAACCTTAAATCCTTGTTGTATTCACTCGATATTAATTTAATAAACGCATTGAACGCCGCGAGCCCTACAGATATAACGGATTTATGCATTTCCACTAACTTTCAACTATACGAGTTAGAAGCGTTAACTTTGTAAAGAAAATCCGATATGAAATTAATTGTTAAGCGCAATGGGAAAATAATATAAACCATTTACTGCCGAGCTGGTAAAGAGTAAAATAAAATTTATAATTTATAATCGTCGGTAATTTTATGATATTTATTCACTAGTAAAGTCAAGTAATTTTATTTACTACTTAATTGTTTTCTAAAAATTTTAACTAATTTATTATTCTTTGTTACTACATATTTAATTTGACAAACTTGAATAATGACTTAAATGATATTTAAAATATTTTCTTAAGTCAAAGTTTTCTCGATATAAATGCAAATGAAATAAATTTGATATTTAAGTAAATAATAATTAGGTACATAAAATTAACACTGTTTTATATTATAAAACGTATTAAACACGCGATCGCAATAATAATAATTGCTACATTTCCATTCAATGACAGCCTTATTTAAATTGATATCGGTAACGAATGCATTATCCTAAAACGTCATTTAAATTTTTGAATTAGTCATTATTTACGATTCAGATTTAAAAAGTTATAACTCTATAAGTGACACTACCGTCACAAATCTTTGTTTACGTAGTGAAGGACACTAGCCAGTCGTCTTTCGACCAAGGCATCATAAACCTTGTAAGCGGTATATTACCACCATATTGTAAGGACATAGTAAACTAGATCAACTGGGGGTATGCGAGTTATTTTCACAGTAGTTCATCGATCAAAAATGCAGCCACATTATTGGAAAAAGCCGAACAGGTTCCCGCGAGAATCGAATTATAGGCCTCGTTACAGATCAAATTGTAAGGGCTATCGGAGACTCTAGCGATCTATATACCTATTTTGTTTTTGCAATGATTTCAGATTTTTTCAAGTTCACTGTTGAACCGTAGAAATGAGTTATAATTTCGTCATTTTAGTTGAGACCATTAGCACTACGAAGAGCATAATTAGAAATTGTGTAAAAATTGATTATTAAAAAGAAATAAAAGATATGTCATGTTTTAAAAGACAAAATTTGTCTTTTAAACTTGACATATTTTTTATTTCTTACTATATTAAATAATTCAGAAATAATTTAAGTTATCAGTAATTTTATTTATTTATTTAAATATTGTTTCCCACATTAAAATATAACGGTAAAATGGCGAGCTTAATGCTAATTGCATTCTCTACCAGCCAAACAGTAATACACGAAGGGTTATTTTCATTTTTTACTATGCAGTATAATTTGTAGTTCCAACAATACTAGCTATCCTTTCAATCCTTTGTATGACACTTGACTTTTTAATGTGAAATTTCATTACACTTTAATATTGATAAAATTAATCAAGAAATATAATGACACATTACAAAAACAAATTCTTCATTGTTAGATTTAAGGCCTGAAAAACACTCAATACATACATCAAACAAAAAACTTTTAATATTCGGTTTGCAAATACTGAGCAACAACCAGACATCCCCATGAATACGCCAAAATCTTACTTGAATTTAGTTAATCAAACTTTAAAACCATATCCACTATAATGACCGACCACCCTAATCAGAAACAAGCTTACCGACTTCAACATTCGTCCCACGTCCGTATTATTTAGTTAGACACAGCAAAAAAGGGTACAGTCACATCATTAGTGACCGAAACCAGTCAACGGATACGTCTTACTCAGGGAATAAATAAGACGCCCCTGTCTAGCGACCGGCGAAATATACCTAGAATGCAAATAGGCGGGAAAAATGTGGCGAGGCATTAACATGACGACATGGCAAGATGCGACTATTTCGTTCGTATATTTTAAGGTTGAGAATCGCGTGCACGAGACATCGAATTGTTTCGATGTTTGAGTTACTCTGTCCTCGGGTGTAGCAATGAATCTCGTGCTTTCAATTAGCCGTAGAAGTTGCGTATAATGTTTGCTGGTCAGTTGACATGAATTGAATTATGTCATTTTAATTTTAAATAATCAACACAGTAATTTTATAGCCAAAAATGGACTAGTCTAAGCTTAGGAAACGATTCCTAACGAGGCGGAAAGAATAATGAGTTATTTCTATTTTCGGTCTGGGTGCGTGTGTGTATTGTGATACAATACATGATACAGGTAATCCTAATGTGGGGCTATGAGTATGTGGCGTTATCTATACAAATAAATAAAATTGGAGTGTCTGTTTGTAATATTAAAACGGAATAAGTTTGTAATGTTGGAACGGCTGGACCGATTTTGACGGGACTTTCACAGGCAGATAGCTGATGTGATAAGGAGTAACGCTTGTTTTAGCTCAGAAATTTCCCCGTAACAATTAAAATTCCACGCAAAGTCGCGGGCACAGCTAGTTTATGTATAAAACTCAACGGTAGTCCAAGGAAAGTTTCCCGAGGCTTCAAGAATCCAAGTTACTTTTTGTCATACTCGCAATATGATCCTATCAGAGGGCACAATCACGGCCGCACATGCGGCCCAGGTCTAACATATGACGTCGTTATAGGGTAACAATTTACATCTGCGACGAACAGGACAAAAGCGACCACGGATAGTCTAATCTCGTCTCGTATGCGGAATGTTTGCGGCGAAAATATTGTTAGGAATTTAGAGATAATCCGTATTATATTTTTTTTATTAACATTTTCAGGAAATTTGGTTTCGGTCTTTTAGGACTTTTTAATATCTCAATATATTTTATACATTTTCATAATTAGTGTCGATTTAAATGACACCGGTTGTGAGCTTAACTAGCTTAAAAAGTCAATCGATGTCTTATTACAAATTTAATTATTATCCGTAAAAAGATTGGATTACTCGTAACTCAAATAGGAAACAATTAGGATTAAAATTTGCAAGGGTAATTAATTTTACGAGTATGTCACTTGTAGAAAAACATATTCAGTAGCATGAAAATAGGATCCGAATGACTTTGATCCTTAACTATAACTTTTTTGGAGATTGTTAGCATTATACGATTAATTTTCGATGCAATTTACTACCAACACCTCATTCTGCTCTGCATTAATATTGCGTTGATTTCCTCTTACTAAAGTCCTAATAGATGATTCATACACATCTAAAGCATCTGTGATTACATTAAAAATTACAGAAAATCTCACTATATCCGCATGTGTGGCAACCCTGCGTAGTAAATGTGAGGGAATCCGACTACCGTCATCCACGGCCCGCTTTCTACACCACAGAATAATGGCCCCCAATTAATATTATTCTACAGTGCGCATTTCGAGCTTATACGCACTGGGGTAAATGAAATGTAACCGCTCTTCAAACGAGCTAGAAAGTCAACCAGCTGTTTTAGAAAATTTTATATAAAATACACACTTTCATTAATTTTTTCTTACAAAATGATAATTATGCGGAATATTATAACAAACTCGCTTTATTTTGGAAATGTTAAACCAAGTACCTAGTACTTTTTAGCTTTAAAAACTGTTTACCTTCTAACTTTTTGTAATTTTACTTGTAATTCATGTTGATTCCAGAAAGGGGACGGTGACCACCATAAATTCTCCGTTGGTTCACTAGCTTTTTACATAATACACATTAATTTGGAAAATTTGCGCACGCAGGGTTAGAATCTGGACCTTTGTACAGCATTTGAACCTAACTATCGTTGTACCGCATGAATTCAGTAGGGGCCGCAGTGCGCGAAATATCTGGCCGATCAATTTAGCATGAATGGCTGTCTAATAGCCGGTTTCTCCGTTCTCTAATGGATGCGTTTTACTTATCAGACTTATTGGGTACACGCCCTACGTTCGTACGGATATATGTTTTTGTTCAAGACTGTACTTTTTAATTATTTACTTTAATATACTGCACATCTACACAAGGCGATTTTTTAGTCACTTGACATATTAATAGGGGGTACTCAGTATTCGTTTCTCATTCCAAATATGTAATTAAAAAGAGTGCTTAAAATTTGACGTAATTATCCATTACAAACCCATAATGTAGACAAACTGAGCGCGCGGTTTAAACTACTCCACTAAAGGTCATTAACCCCGGCCGGTCGGTCGCCGTACCGCACAGCTGTTGTCCATACATTCAGAGTATTTTTAGATCATTTTGATTGCCATTTTTGAAATAATTATCGTGTAGAATTGTGACTTTATATTTTTAATCATTACCTATGATCATGTTCTTTCATGTCCTCGAGTATGTCAAGTGAAATAAAAATCACCCAGTATATGTATATAATTATAAATGTACCGTTCGTTGATTCGAAATCGCAAATGTCCTGAAGTTCTTTATCGATCGTTTTGAATTTTTTATTCAAGATTTTAATTTCATACTCTTCTATTTTCAAATTTTCAACCGGATCGGAGTTGGCTGCAGGTATACAATGACTCAATTCCTTGTGAATCAGTTCTTTCAAGTACCTAAGTGTTGAAAGTTCAACCGTAAAGTACACGCCATAAAGCACAAATTTAATTGCTTTTCTATCATTGAATCGGAGTCAAGTCGGAGGTAATTTCATGTAACGTGCACAGACCACCACCAAAATATCTACTAAAAGTTACTTCAAAACTGGATCGCACTACAACTCAGGAGTTTAATAACACCGATGACAGCTTACGGAGTTATGGCCACAAAAGGGCGGTTTCAATTCGCCCAGAGGAAGCCAGTCGTTAGGCGGTAAATTACACTCTGCCGCCTCTGATCCTTGTTTATTCTGTGGACTTCCGTTAGGACAAGTATAAAATTATAGGAGGTACGATACGAGCCTCCAATTATAGTAGCAGTCTGTAGATAGAATGTTTATTATTTTTGTTTAATGGGTAAACTCTTGCGCATGTGATGTTGAGTACAGAGCTGGTACCCTATCCTTGTGCTTGTACCATGCCGGCCATGAAGAGTCCTGGGTTCGATTCCCGAGGTAGTATTATGATTATTATAAAGCTTTATCTTCATACATGGCCAGTTGTTTAATATCTGACCAATAATTGCAATTTATTGAACGATTCTGTGCTTTGATTAAACAATGTGGGAACCTATCTACACTTAAGGTTCACACATGAAACACTTTAAAAACGCCTGATGAACATGATTAACAATTTTTAAGGATGTAATTGTGATGGATTAGCCAAAGCGAAACAAGACCATATACCTATTACCAAGTACCTATTACCTACTTAATAAGTGTACGAATTAATTATCAAAAACATTCAAATGTACTTCAATTTATCTAAATGTTATAACCGACTAAACCGCATTTAAAACCATTCCACATGATAACCTGCGTTTAAAATTCATTGCATTTACATCAAAAATGACACAGCATTCACTCTGACATTATCTCGCCTGCGATCTATTATTACAGGTAATCTAGCCATCGCCGGCCATTTTATAATTAAGATCGCGTAAAATTATAATTTTATTGCCTGTTATATTTATTTTATTGCCATCGTACTAGTGCACATTACCCGTATAATAAACTTCAGACTCACAATTATTAGGGTGCTAACACATTACAACTAATCGACCGAATTCACAGCATTTATTCTACAACATAATCATCATAAAAATAATCGTCGTAAAAGTAATTTATAAGCGACTGTTATAAGTCGTATTTTGTTCTTATAAGTGTTCTTGTAAGTTTCTTATAAGTTAAGTTAATGTTACGTAAGTCGGTCGTCCATTAGGACGTGTTATAGTCAATTTGAACTTTAGTCACAGTTAGGATTTTGTCACCAAAACGCATTGTTGCAATTTATTCGCTCAATTAGCGTTTTCAATCCTTGAGCATACGTGACCCACCCAACTAATAATAATTAATTACAATCACGTATACGTCATTGCACATTTTGAAAAACACGTTGAGGTACAAAACCATCCCAATTTATTTCTTGATCATGTGTAATTAATGACTTGAAGAATAAGATATTGGATTCAGAGCTCATTGATGAAGTGGGCGTCAATTAGACAACATCTTTATTCAACTATTCAAATACGATTAGATAATTTTGATAGATTGCATTTACACTGAGTGTTGAATGCTATTATATCGTCTTGTATCGGGAAATGGATACTGGGCATAACTTTGATTATCGTGCCATTTAATAAATAATAAATACTACTGACTAGAATTCCCCTTGTCTTAGGTACCATGGACAATACATAACATAACCACAGACACCCAGACCAAAAATAGAAATTGAAATTATCATTTTACTTCCGCATCGCTGGGAATCGAACTCAGGACTCAATAAAAACCTATTCACTCTTGTTTTGAAGCCACCAACATAATTGCCATAAGCTACAGGTCGACTAATCTAATGCCTAGGTACCGACCTAAATTCGCTTACCACTCAATCACTTGCAATTGACACAAGCATGACATAGCCGTATTGCTTTGAACACTTCAGCCCACCAATTCTTCTAACATTATTACATTTCATTTAACTAAAGTCTAATACTCAAGTTTAGTAATTCTTAGGACTCCGAATAAATTTACATTGCGTTTGGCTTATCTAGCGGTATTAGTATTTAGTGGTATTACTATTTGACACTTGTCACTGCGGATAATTTTAGTTACTGTGTTTAGGGTGCTCTCAAATTGAAGTAAATGTTTCAGATCTCAAAAGTTGTAATTATTTTTAAAAATAATAGAAATATTTTTGTTCTGAATCAAAGCTAAAAAGTTGGTATCATGAATTAACCAATATCCAATTTAAAAACTTGTTTAATGTATGGATTTGTAGCACATTTAATCCCCATAGTGTACATGCATCCTAACAAGGCGTCGAGTACCAGATAAATTGAAACACGATTTGGTGTGTAAACAAATTCTAGATTATCTGAATCTAGACAAAAGTAATTGTGTCCTAAACCACGATTTACTGGATCGTTCATTTGTATATTTCACTTGCGCGTAGGGTTACCGTAACATATTGAAAATTGCGGACAATCAGGTCGATGGTATAAAAAATCCGGACATTTCTAAAAAGTCACTACAGAAAAAAAAAAATATTTTTCGTTTTAAGTTATCAATACTTATTTTTATTTAGTATTTTTTATATCTAGCCCTACAAAAAAGCAGGACAGAAGACCAATAATCCGGGCATATCCGAATTTGTTCGGACACCTGCTAACCCTACTCGCGCGCAAGTAGTTACGAGTGCTATTGTGACATTTATTTTATTACCTTGTTCGGTTGATTTTTCGCCATAAACACAGTTATCTTGTTATTCACTCGGGTACATTGTTGCCGATAAATACCTGACATCTTTGCAATAGGATTGGAATCTAGTAAAATACATGACTATAATACATAATCATTTATTTTAATTACTTTCATTCTATGTAGTAACCGCCCTCGCTGAAACCTTCGCCTAAGCACCCTCGCAAAATGGTTAGACTGACTTATTATCAATCTTATTTGTATGTTAATATACATAATAAAAATAAGACAAACACGGACTGTTATGTCAAACAAGACATATTATCATGTGAAAAGCTTTGGATTTTTTTGCCAGAAGCGGTCACCCATCCACCTATCGACCACACCCGATGTTGCTTACTTAAGCCGACAAGCCGACAGGCTACCAGCGCTTGAAAGCATGAGCGTAGCCAGCCATGGGCTCAGGGTGGGGCAGCAGTCTAAAATAATATGAAATTAGCTATGAAAATAATTTTTCATACAATTTTTCTGTGTCGACAGTGAACTAGTGTGAACTTTCTTATTGATTTAAGTATTGTAGTTAGAACCTAGTTAATTAAGTTTTTTAAGTTTGATTAGGCACCTTACAGGTCAGAGCCAGGGTGGGGCACGCGCCCCACCCTGCCCCACCGTGCCTACGCCCATGCTTGAGTATGTATATTTATCACAATACGGTATATCCTAGCATAATACTACTCGTAAAACCAGTGTACCAAAAACCTCAAATTTTACCACCAACATCAATCTTATCCTTAATAAATCGCAAAAGATAATCCTCAGCAATTATTCACGACTCCAATGATTTACAGACGTATTAAATCTACTTAAAGACGGCCCAAGCAGAATCAATTTTCTATGGCCCCCGAGAAAAAGGTTGTATGAGACGTAGCGCAATTTTTCTTAACCCTGTAAGAGGTGGTTACTTAGAAAACCGTGGATTTGATAAATATGACTAAGTGCGTTCTGATACGGTAGTGAGCGCGTACTTTGTCATGCGCGCGTAATGGTAGAGTTGACTGCGGCGTGTCGCTGCGGCGTGCGGCGAGTGCGGCTTGCGGTCCGTGCGGCTTGCAGATGCCTATCATATATAAGTTGATTTATTGCTAAAACATGTTTAAAGAATGAGACGTGCTACATTAGAATAAACGGAATTATCATTTTTATTGTACTTATCAGATTTTCTGTCAATGTGTCTTCTTCTAATGTTATTAAAATACCGTACGAGTTTTGCGATTTAAACTATTTAAACGGATTATTTATTTGTAGAGTGACCTTGCCTGCGAAGTGAGAGGGTTCGCTTCCCGGTGAAGGCAATATACATTTATCTGACAGATAAATGTTTGTCGGGTCTTGAGTGTTCATGATGCCCAATTTGTAGGTACGTACTGTCCATGCCACCCGCGTCGTAGGATCGCCTGGTTAAGGGTATGAGTGAGAAAGCGTTTATTTATTATAAGACTCATATTTTTCGAAATCTACGGCCGAGTTCTTACCATCTAAAACGCAGAATTGCGGTGATCGCATGCCGTAAGCCGCAAGCCGCATGCCGCAATCGCATCGCTCAGTCTAGTAAAACGGGTGCCGGACGCAGCGATCAGTTACGCCAACGTTTTTAATCGTTGCTGATATTGGGCTTATCGGCGCAGCAAGCACTTAGTGCAGTGTGGTGCCGCCTTTACTTCAAATTGTTTTTTATTGATGATTGGATTCCTTGGCTACACACAAGAGAAATGTTTTTAAAACTCTAAAACATACAAGAAATATTTTAATTGTAAAATAATCATTGTAAACATTCGTATAAATAAAAAAAATAGAGTTTAAAACATTTTATAACATTTTGTTAATAGTAATTAATTACTTATGATACATTATTCAAAAGTTTTTTACTAGATTTGAGACTGAAGTTGTTCTACTACTCTACTAGGTCTGATTCGAATCTATAACCAAATAGGTTAACGGCAATGTTTGGTATCTATATGTAACAAAGAGGTGTCATTGTGCGAAAAACGGTTTGTACATACAGCTAACTCTTTCTGTCTCATACGTTTCGTAATTATCTATCGCATACAAACGTCATCGGAGTGGATCCAAAAGCACCTATAAGGTACGTTACGTTCGTACAACGTACAACGTGAGTTACGATTTTACGAACGTAACGTACCTATCTATAGTTTTAATATATTTGGTAAACGGAATAAAAGTTGTAAGATCTCATTTAAAAATATTAATCTGTGAAAGTTAAGGAGGTTTCACACGAGTTTTTAAGTAGACGTTCCTTACGTTACAGATTGAGTAATTACGCGTAATCTTTCGAACGCTTTTCGGCCGCGGTCGGCAATTTTCGGGACGCCATTTTTTGCGCCTCATTCGCAAGAGTAATTTTTAATTAATTCTTACCACTTTCTTGTGGAAAATATGCGTACGAGAATGTCGTTGGTATTCTTTGTTGCTCGCCAAATATGTTTATTGTAAGTGGGTTGACTATTACATGAAAAATATTAATTCCAAACCGTTCGCAAAGGGGTTGAGTTGCATTGTTTGGAAAACTTTTGCAGTTCGAAAATAGCGATAAAAGATAAAATCGCGGTAAAAATAAAAAGAAAAAACCGGACACAAAACACACCTGAAAAACCGTCATTTTTTGTTTCATTTTATTTCTTGCCGGCCATAGGCTGTATAAAGTACTCGTAAAACCGCCTAATTGAATACCAAAAAAGAAAAAAAAGTGGCATCACCCGCGCAGGTATACGATTTTAAACATAAATAAGTCAACAGGCCGACCGATCGAGTCAGTGCATTGTTTCAAATTTTAATTTTCGAAGCGTTGATTGATCGGCGCTCATAACTAAGATAACGCGACACGGTCAGCCGACACGTTGGCGGGCTTTCTCACTTTTTTTCGTTATTTTTTTTAATTTTGTTTACACTGCGACGTCCCCCACACGGCCTTTATCAAGATTTTCGAACGTTTATCCGAGATGCAGTAAGAATAATGAGGTGTTTGCTCGTTTTTGAAATGCGATTGAGTCGGCCATGCCGTTGTTGGTTTAAAAGGTGTAAATGACCCGATTAAAGTCACAATTTATTAGTAACGACGTGTGTATTTTTGTATTTTAAACAGGAAATATTATTTACTTAAACGACATACACTTATTACACACATAGTATTGTTTTAACCTATTACATAACAAATCTATTTGATACATAGTTTAATAGTTGTATGGTAAGTAGTAATAGATTTAAAATTGTAGTATACCCGTAATATTCCTGGGATTTTTCACTCGATAGACAAACTAGTGTGTTACGAATAAAAAACATACGGAACTTTTTAACGTAATTTAATGCCTAATGTCGAACTCATAAAGCTTTTATCAAGATTTGCAGCTTTTTTCAATCTTATTCAGTTTCGATAGGATGTCGGCGGACGTTTATACGAAGTAATTGCTTTGAGGTATTTAAAATGGATTACGATCGGACGCAATTAATTTTGGACCTTATGCGTCGGTGATTGAATACAGTTTCATATGTTACAGATTCCCGAAACGTCTTAGTACAATTCGGGAATGTACAGATAAGGCGACATATTCATTACATTTGTCACACTCTCGCACGCGATGATACATATTTTAAGGCAATATATTTCGTTACAGTTTTGTGATATAATTCGTAAATGTCTTAATTATTTTATTAGCGTTGCTTCGATTCGAAATTCAACTGTAATAATTCGAAAACAGATAAATGATTGTTCGTGGGTTTCAATCATGTGGTGTGTAATACGGGAAAATATTTTTGTGTACGTAGGTACCTATAGGTGGCACACATTTCTTGGACGCTTCCGTGCTTCGGAGGGCACATAAAGCCTTCGGTCCCGGTTTTTATCATTTGGTAGAAGTCGTCCAGCCATGTCGGAGGCCTTCGGACGGCATAAAAATCTTCCGATACTTGGGTAAAATAATGTGATGTGTTCTAAAGTGCAGTTAAATTGTGTGATATGGCTTAAGGCACGGTAATAGTATCATACAGTATTCCATCTTCATACAAACGCGTTACAAACGGTCGGAACGCGAACCATACCTACGCGCCTCGGAGTTTAGTACACACTAAGTACACAACAGCCACAGGAGCATAGGGATGATCGAACGTCTGGGTTTGTAATCAGGAATCGTGCGTATTACCTCCCCACTTACATTCACTACAACTAGAAAGAGGCGGCGCTAGCGCGCGCGGCTGTAGGCTTTTATTTCAAGGACAGGGCCGAGTCAGAATACTGTATGACTATTACCGTGCTTAAGGTATATTATTATGTAAGTACCCGCTTCAAATAAAAAAAAATATATTTACAAATACTAATATAACTAAGTAACTACATTATTGAGTAATAAAAAGCTTTCCTGCAAACTTCGGTGCGAAGTTGTAGACTACAACTTATTGCGAACAATAATTTTAAATAGACGTCTCTTAATTCCCATTATTCAGTTATGTCACGGCCCATAACTGATTCGAACCCGGGACCTCGCTGGGCAGGCAGGATGCTTACTACTAAAATTATTTAAATATATTTTTACTACCATTAATTACACTAGTTTACAAATTTTAAAAAATTTCATGTCCTTCCAGTGAATTCCATATAGTTTTGTTTAGTTACAAGTACTAAACGAAAACATATATTTGTTTTATTTTTATTACGTCAATGAATCAAGTTATCAACACATTTTATTTTAAGACTGCCCACAAGTTGGTTCTGAATTCATTCTAAAATTTTGCTGCATTGTAGTGTTCAGTTAAATAAATATTTGTTTTTAAAATGTCAAAAAGGTTGTATAAAGTACATCCTGACCGTTTTTGTTACGTTTGTGGTGAACTTATTATATCTCACAAAGGATATCCCTTAATAGAATCTCTGAAAGAAGCATAATTTTATTATTTCACAATTTCGGTCTCTCACCGGGACAAAACATGGGCTTCTCACGTTTTTTGTGAAAGATGTGGAAAAATGCTAAACTCCTGGGCTGCAGATGCAAAAAGATTATTGAATTTTAATATGCCAATGATATGGAGGGAACCATCCAACCACGAAAATGACTGATACTTCTGTCTCACTAAATAATTTGATTTTAATCAGATGAACTAACATAAAATTATATATGCAGACGTTCTTGCTGTTACTAAACATATTTACAGTTCAGACAAGCAGCAAATTAAAAAATTTTTGAATGTTTAGATACTGAAAAATCTGCTTGGATTTCACTACGACTCCTTATAAAAGAGTTTTAGGCAACAACAAAAAAATATCATTAGGAACAGTTAATTGGTGATTTATTACATAATTTTCAACGAATGGGTGTCAGCATGTGTCTGAAATTTCATTTCCTTCATTTGCACCTCGATTTCATCCCTAAAACCGCGGAGAAGTCAGCGACGAACATGGAGAGCATTACATCAGGATTTGAAATTTTTTGAACAAAATAATCAAGGATACTGGGACCAAGCCATGTTAGGTGCTTATTGCTGGTCTGTTATAAGAGACACAGACATAAATAAATACAATAAAAAAGCTAAGGCCATCTATTTTTAATTTTTTTAAATGTTTTGGTAGGCATTCTTTTGCAAATCAAAAACAATAAATATTTTAGAAACGTGACGTGTTGGAATTTTTTTATATATTTTTTTAAACTTGGTGCATCTCAAATGATAAGAAAAAAAACTTTTCATATCAAGGACAAAAACCATGTAAACTAGTGTTATTGAGTACCTACTATAGATACTATTAAATTTGAATTTAGGTAGATATTTTACATTAATTAAATGACTTGTGGTCCAACATAAAGTTATAAATAGTGAAGAAAATCAAAACATAGTACAAATAACACGAACATGACACGACACCCTGAGCGCATACTTGCATTTTTATATTCCAATAAGTCCCAAAATCGCGTGCACAAATACGACGCGCCATACGTCTTGCTCATACACTCGGAACGGGTTTGTATCGCAAATTGGAATTTATTGCTTGTGCGCGGTCGCGGACATTAATTAATTTCATAGTTAATATATATAAAATATGCCTGATAGGAGATCAATTCGTGGTTATTTTTAGCTCTGCCATAGTATCTTACCGATAGTTCATGCAGCTTATTAGGTATTATAGTCCAAGTTAAGGCGTCTATTTCTTATTTAAATTTTTGTACCACAATGTTTTGGTATAATAAAGTCACCTGGTGGTAGGTGGTAGGTACCGACGAGCCACCTGATGGTAGGTGTTCACAGTCGCTCATAGACCTCAGCAACTCCAGAAATCATCAAAATCACTACCATGCATGGGTAGCGCTGGAATTGGAATTAATCATTATCTTTGGACATTATCGCCCGGTCATCAGGAGGGGTTGTTGTCAAGGATTAACTTAGCATCGTGTAACAACAAACTAGGTGGTACAAAGCTCAATGACCTATGACGGTATAATTTATTTAAGTTAGGGGGCGCCGAGAGCGTATTGTAATTAGGTACTATTTCCATTTCAACCGCGTATTTTGATACAAAAGGGCGCCAGGCCACCCGGGCGCTACATGTACATTTGTACAAGCCCAGCCCCTGCAGGTGGTTGAGGGCTCGGTTATCCAATAAATAATCTAAAAAAGATTTATGGGTAGGTAAATAAAAATCCTTAGCACGCGAACTTAATAGATCTATACCTATTTTACCTACCTCCTTAGATTCCTCTCAAGATTTGTAGGTAGGTACTTATACTTACATAATTCCAATTGATATTCCTACCTCACCTAGTATTGTAAACTGATATTGAATTTTAATATCAAATAAATCATAAATGACGTTCATTGTTTCACTCAGGGTGTGCGAATTCCATGGTGTTATACGAATGAGCCGATATTCAATTCCATTATGAAATGTTCAATATTTATGAATCCATAAAACTGCTTTTCTTTGTTAACGACACGTAATCAATAATATTGTAGGTATTTTATATTGTAAGTATTGCACTATCAGCCCAGTGAGTCGAGCCGAGCGGTCCCGGGTTCGATTACCCAATTCTCCTCAATAGTGTTTGTGACGGCAAGGTTTGCTTTTTTAAATGAATAGTCAAGAAACGCTTAGACGGACAGACGCTCAGAAGTGGTCCGTAGCTCGTCAGTAACGACAAAGACAACACCAATACATTGCTTACAGGAAGAAGAGAGAAAAAAGAAAGAAAAAATCTTGCTACAATAAAAAAAATCTAAATGTGTGCAATTCACACGTGCTAGAAGTGAAACTTCAAACAACGAATACTGTCCGTTCAAATATTGATTCTTCATTCGCGTCATTTCCGTTTCAACGAATTCAAAATCACAACGATACTAAAGAAGTATTCACTTCAAAAACGTGATATTTTCAATTTCGAAGGTGTTTTAAGTAAAAAATTGTACTAAGTGTTACTAAGACTTAAGCTTAATAAACAATGTAGTTCTAAACACAAATATAAACAGTTGCTAAAAACAAGTTGTCTCTACTCTGAGATCTACACCAATAAACATGTTATACATCAAGTCTATCCATTTACCTTCACAGCTGCATCTAAACATTCACTAGAACATCCCGGAAAACGTAATTGAAAGTTGTACGTTTTGAAAAAATCCCATAAAAGACGCAAGAACCCTTTAAGAGTCACAAAAACCCGAGAAAGTCAGTTTAAACTGCAATAATTCAAGTTCGCATGTGAGAATAGTCGGTACGAGTACAAAAAGGCTTCGCAAATCTATATTTACCTTGTAAATGTAAGTTTTTACGAGCGCAGTAGCTCTGGGATCGGGTGAGGTCATAGTGCGAGGCTCAGCGGAGGAGGAATATAGGGACTAAATTATTGTATTTTATACTACTATTACTACTTTTGACGACCCATATGGCGCAATGGTTAACACGCCGGATCGCCGTTCCAAGGGACCTAGGTTCGATTCCCAACGAGGCGGAAATTTGAATGATGAGTTTAAATTTCTGTTCTCGGTCTGGGTGTATTTTCAGCACATTACAATAATTATTTAAATCTGTTTAAAAACAATTTAATTATAAGATCAGAAAATATATTACACGTTTAAAATAATAAATTAAACAATGCGTAAAAAATGAATGAACAAAATTCGCAATAAATATTCTAGCGATATAGCCACTGACTGAAAATATATTTTATGATATGAGTACCTTTGAGTACACTTTGAGTATTTAACCAATTACATACTCAAAGCTTATGAATGTTTTTTATTTTGTTAATTATTAATATAATTACCTTATTCGTGATATAATTATCGCACATTAGATATGTTATTTATTATTAATTCGTTGTCCCCAACACTAACTCCGCACCCGAGGAGTTAGCGACACGAACTGTGAAGTGAACGTTTGAAAGCTTTATTCAAAACTTACTGCGAGTTAAAGACGCTTTTAAGTCTATAAATGTATATCGCTGTCTGTCCGTCCGAGGACAAGTTTAAAACTTATTTCTAAAAAAATATGATTGTAGGTTCGGTACACAAAGGATGTAATAAAATATAAAATGGGCCATAAAATGTTTTATTTAATTTAAACATAACACAACCTTTGTGTATAATGAAATAGGATTTAATTTAACTTGCGTGTGCTGTATATATAAATATGACAAATAACTCACACTCATAGCCCTAGGATTCCGAGTCTTGGGGGCCATGGACAACACACTTAAACAAGAACACACCTAGACCTAGAACAGATTATTAAACTCGTCATTGAGACTGCCTCGCTAGGAATCGACCCCAGGACCCTTCGAACGGCAGATATCGAAACCTTCGTGCCACATTAAAATGAATTGAATTGATTTCAGTGCACTCAAAAACCATAGAGCGCAATTTGAAATTAATACTGGTTAAAAAATAAAAAATAAATAGGCATTTTGGGTATTATTTGAAATAACAAAACAGAAAGCAATTAAAGCTCTCGTTCTGCTAATGAGTTTAAGGCTACGCTACACTCGACCCGCGGCGGACGGAATGCAAAAACATTTGCATGTTAACTCTGTCCTGCTGCGGATTGCACAAAGTGATCAATTAGCATTTCACTGTTAGAGGAACCTTTACACTTGACGGATAGATCACGACTTGTAAATATTTCATGGATATGGAACACGTTGACATACATTCTCGGATGTCTAAATAAAGCCACGAAGCTTTTTTGTTTGTTAAACTTTTTCTTCAGCTTTTTAAGTTTTAGCATATACATACATACCTCTATATACCTAACTACAAAAATGTTATATACACTCCGCAACAAAACTGTAACACAGTACACACAACTTACTTACACAGATACTTTTGGCTTTTGCATTACAAGTTGAAAGATGTCTAGAAGGTAATTAAATGGACAATAGAAAGAGACAGCTATTGTTTATATCGTTTATTTAGACTTTAGAGATTCAAACTAAGGCAGTGAAAAAGACGAAAATTAGACCTACGTGAAGAATACTGACAACTTTGCACAAGACCACCGTTAAAACCACTAATCTACTTCTTTATGCGTATCTACATACATATCAACAACGATATCCGAAACCAGTCGTGTGATCGTGTCGCATCGCCAGGATTTAAAGATCCTAGTTCACTCGCCTCGCGTTTGTCTGAATAGGTTATTTTTTTGTCCGTCGCTGACCGGGAGCTACCGCGACCGAACATTTAGTGTGACAGACAGATGAATGTGTTATGGTAATACAGATCCAAACATGGTATTACCGATGAATACACCGCTTTTGACTGTGCGATTGCTTTGCTTTTGCGCCTATTTCGAAAACAATTGAAATACACAGTGTGTGACAGTCGTTTGTTTTCTCCTAATTTGAAACAATTGAAGTGATTACCTGTATCGTAACTACAATCAGGTGAACTTAAACAATATAATCCCATTTTATATCTATACAAGCTGGTGCCTGCGACTACGTCCGCGGAAATACTGGACTTCCAATAGCGTAAAATTTGATATAAGACGATTCATTCCAAGTTTCGAGTAAATCGAAGAAATTATTTTTTATAATGTACTTATTCATAAACAAATACTTATTGTTTATCGTTTTGGGAGAAATTATTTCAATAATGTATTAAAAATTAATTTATTCATAGTTGCTTTTTTACGAACACTTTTCGAAATTCAAACTACGCTACCTATCCACTCAACAATAGATAGGGCCTGCACCCTTCACACTGTGAAGGGGGACCCGAGCTCAGTGGCGCAGGACCCGAGCTCAGTGGCGCAGGACCCGAGCTCAGTGGCGCAGGACCCGAGCTCAGTGGCGCATGGCGCATCATGTCTTACGATGATGACTATAACCCGCCGTATACGGCCAAAAAGTATAACTACCTCCAAACATATTCGCGTTTGAATTCAATCGCGCCGACAGCACAGCGACACTCCGACACTCGAAAACAAACAAAAAATTAGCTAATTAAGCCGATACTTTATATTCACACGTTCACGTATAAGTTTAGATAATGCCCCGTTATCGTGTACACGTCAAAGGCACCGATGTTCGTCCGCGGCTTATCTCAACTGTCAAATTTGAAATAGAATGATAACGTTACTTAATAAATTAATAAAACAAAAAAGTGCGTGAAGAAATCTCACAGTACGGGGGTCGGTGCTATCGGATATGAATTGAAATGTTGGGAAGATATTGGTTTCTTGTAGCGACGTTATCTTTCATTCCTCTTCCTTATTTCTTGATCGATAACCTATCTAACTGTTTCTAACCTTTGTAACTAATGTCGTGACAGTGTCCAGTGCCGGTTTAAACGCCACTGACACTCCGGGCGAAAATTGTGGCGCCCACTTAAGGGAAACAATATGGATCAATATTCCATGTAAACTTATATTAAGAATTTCATCTTTCCTTTAGCGTTACCGAAGTATCCCACCAATCATAAGCGTAAGCGTGGTCGAGGACCGACTCTAACTATATGAACAGAGCGTAGAGCACAGATTTGAGGGTATGCACCAAGCGAGATAAGATACTCCAGCTCCAGACCTCAGAGATATATAGTTACCCAAAGAATATACTTATCTATGTAACATTTCAAATGATATATGTAGTCTTCACAGTCATATTTCGTTCGTACCTGAAAAAAATAAAACAAAGAATGAATAAAAAATTGTTTTAGAAGTAACAAAGTTCCAAGCAATATCTATTTAGCGGTTAGAACGAATATCATATTTTTTTTTATAAACAACACATTCATTATAACTAAGTACGACTAACCAAGACCCGTATTTTATATGGGTTATTTCCAGCGAAACGGAAATTTGAATGATGAGTTTAAAATTCGGTTCTCAAAGGTTCAACACATAGAGCCCCCTTTTAGATACTCTTATGTTATGCGTATATGTATATCCACCAGGCGGAGGATGGAACCCGCCTTGTATATCATATAACTATTATTAATATTGCAACTTTAACGGGACGTTAAATAACATTACAAAGATAGCAAAACTTGAATGCTAACAGTTCACAGAAAGAAAGCAATGAAATATGTAGAGTTCCATAAAAACTGAGATAATTATCAATTGTCGTGTTTATAGCGGTAGAGATAGCTGTCTCGGCCGGAGTAAGAAGTTAACATACATGCACGCCGCTGCCCTAAACGCTGTCCTAATCGTGATAGAGTTTTGTCACGAGCGTGGGGGG
This sequence comes from Ochlodes sylvanus, assembly GCA_905404295.2. Lineage (NCBI taxonomy): Eukaryota > Metazoa > Arthropoda > Insecta > Lepidoptera > Hesperiidae > Ochlodes > Ochlodes sylvanus. The sequence continues at coordinate 12,116,507 of FR990132.1, read as the reverse complement.
CTCGCTACACTCTCTCGCTGTATTCGGTTTTTTATAGCCTAAGCAGACAAACGAGTAGACGGGTCACCTGATGGTAAGTGATCACTGTCGCCCATGGAAATTAGCAACACCAGGTCACCAACGCGTTACAACTTTGCTTCAGCTACGAGCTTAACGCGAAATTAATCGACAAGTCCCGATTATACACGAGTTACCCTCTTGGACATTAATTAAGTAAACCAGTTGACTAATGTATAACGCAGCGTGGCAGACAACTGACAGACAGAGAATTAATTTAGTTCTGCAGTGCAAAACAAAATAATCAGCGTTGTAGCTTGGCCATGAAACACACGCCCAGCTAGACGCTTATAACGCTACAAGCGTCATGACTTCCTCACTGACAATTCACATTTTAAACCCCCGGAGCCTGGTAGGGAGGGACCTTGCCTGCGAAGCGAGGGATCCCGGGTTCGCGTCATGGCCACGCATTAATTAAGCCATAATTAATCCTTAATACGTGCATAATTTATGCAATAAATAATAATGTATTTATACGCACATTATGTCAATATATCTTTTTAAGCTAAAAAAAATAGAGATGCGTGCTGGATTATAATTCAGGCACCGTTAACTTGTAGTGTAAAAGTCAAACGTTCAAACCATTTGGCTATCCAATGCCTCGCGACAGTTACAACGTGAATCGTTCCGTACAGATGTAGTGAGCCCCTCTCCAGTATTTGGTAATAAATGCTATGTAAGCCCGACAGTGCTATCACGTACATTTCACTTAATCCGACTATTTCATTGCGTAAATACTGTCTGTTCGTCTGTCATGCGGGGTTGTACGCTAGACAACTGGTTTACGTAATGCTTAATGGCTAAGAGGGTAACTCGTGATTTGTTGAATAATTGGGGAGCAATGAAATTCATTAATTAGAATAGAATTATTTAAAGATTCATTATGATTCTTTCTTTCTTTATTTCGTGTAACTCGAAAGGTTTAGGCAGCGCACGCAGCGCAAAGATAGCTCTCAGAGGGCAGGCTTTTTTTCGAGTTATCATTATATTATGGCTAAATTACACAAAATCTTTGTGAATTGTAGCCCATATATCATTCTGATATGAAATAATGATGGTTTTATATCATATACTTAAATTGTGTAAAAGATTGTATTTTTTTTCTTTTTAGCGCATGTAAATAAAAGCTTGTTTTTAAAAAGTATTTTACTTTTAGTTTATTCTAAAATAACTTGATAATAAATTCAATAATAGAAATATAATATGGTGATTTTATTAATATGACTTTCTATGGGGTTAAAGGTGTACCATTCGTAATGGCCGTTGCTGCATAGCCGTTTGCAGTCAGATTTCACGGTAATATTAGCATGGGTAAACAATGAGTTAGGTTGCTACCCTGCGGTAGTGTGTGATAACTATATTAGACTACGTAGGTATATTATCGACTAGTACAAATCGACGGGTCCTAAGTATAGCGAGTCAACTGTACTTTTTAAAACTTTACAGGAGGGCGATTATAATAGGGCGCTTTGCTTCTTCAATGTCTCAAATGAATAAGTTGCCCGTAGCGGTGTGGGTGACGTCACTGAATAGGCTTCTACTAAGTAGTCAACTAGGTATAATTGTAAATATTATCCAAAAATTAGAGACTGGGATGTAAGTGCGCGATGTTGGATGTACGGAGGTTGATACACCCCAAATTGATGTTTATTACCAGCGACACAATAACTAATTCACAGTAAGCGTCGGCGAGCTTTACTGCGCTGTTTGTTACTGCAATTATTACGAGTTCCGCTACTCGTACTTACTGGTGCGGTTAAGTTACGAGCGGGCGATGGAAATGGGAATAATAGACGGTGCGGCGCCTATGTAACTGGTTCTATATAAAAACAAAAAAACAAAACAATAACAAAATCAATGTTAAAGAAAATATCCGTTATAAGAAAATATCCGTTAAAATTTGTTAGCCGTCTTTCCCTGACATTGTTTTGTGTTGAATAATGAAAGTTATTCAACAACATTCAGCATAGGCGGAACGGACACTTTTTCGTGCGCGCTGCCAGTGTTCATAAATTTATAAGACGTTATCACGTCAAAAAGTACCCACTTAAATAAGTGCATAATACATAATATGTATGTATGCACTTATATCGAATTTCATGAAAAACTTTCAATTCGAAATTTTACTTAATAATCGCTACCGCCTATTTCATAAACCACGCACAATACAGGGTGTTGTACAAACGGAACGCGTATAATATTTATGACTCCGGATAGATTAAATTATTTCCCCCGAGTTGGACACCATCGCACTGACATTTATATAACTGTTTTAAAATAAATCCTGCGAAATGGCTCCAAAGGAACCAGCCAACGGTACTGAGCGTAAATTGATTAGGGTTAGAGATGAGACTATTATGGAGAAATATTGGAGAAATTTTATGACTCGACTGTACCGCATTTACGAATAGCTTCAGGTCACAGCAATTGTAACAGACAATAATAAACAACAAAATAATGTGGTCAGATATTGCATGAATGACCAGTAACGATAAATTAAAATAGCAGTTTTGTAAATCTAGTATGTGGTTATAATTAGCGCTGTATTTTATATTTATTTGACATTGTATAAGTTAGTGTATGACAAGAATCCCACCTGATGGTAAGTGGAGATGAAGTTCTTAATGTTGACCGCATTAACTTATTAAAAGCCTACTCACTCTCTTCTCGTAGACTCCCTCGCCATACGTAGGCGGGAACACCGACCCAGGTAAGCAATTCCAATCCTTAGCGGCACGAATGACGAAGCAAACCGCGTCGTTCGGACCAGCGGGATGTTAACAAGGTAAGGGTAGACACAGCGGAGGGATAAACTATGGAAGAACGGGAATGAGGGGATCGTTTCAAACAATTCCTGCGCATACTCATTTAAATATTTAAATCAACGAAAAGCAAGCGCCGCAAACGCCGCAAACGGATTAAAATATGACGACATGTTCAGTCTCCACTCAGTAAGTACTTCGGCGCGTTGACATTACCATAACTAACGACGACATATCACAATAACATTTAAATTCTCCTCATAGATGTCTCTGTCAAACACGAAGAGATTATTATTGGTCTTTGTTCGAAATAATGTTGTTTCTGATATCAGCGGCGCACGGTGATATGTTTGCGGAACGCTGCAAAGGGCAGGTCTCTTTCTTCGCGATCAAACCGCTTGACGAAGGGTTTGGTCACAGTTGTAGCGTATTTGGAAATGTAACTTAAAACACGCCTGAGCTTTTATGAAGTTACTTCTAGGTAGGCATCCTGGTTGAAGAATAATACTTCTTGAGTTTCTGTGTATATTAGTATACTACTGGCAGAAATAAGAAGGTAGTAAACAAAGGGGTCATAAAACTGTCAGATGGATTAGTAATTGGATTGACTATACACTGGACTACTGGAAACTGCATGTAAATCTACCTAAAAACAAAGAAGGTGGGCTTCCATTGTTATCGAGTGACTAATTAACTAACGAAAATAAACAAAAAATCTTGGTTAAGTTATAAATAAAATCAACGTCGCTTGGACTGTAATCGGATTACGATCATACAATGTCACTTGATCGATCATTGATCTCTTTATTTTATTTTCGCGATGCAATTCTGATCTGTCAATGTAACGCTTAATATATTATGGAAATCGATAATCCATGTACCAATACAATGTTAAGGTATTAGTGTTGGGACTTTAATATTATCGGAGACAAATAAAAAGGTACAAGTGATTTCATACTCCACTTGGCTTGGGTAAGTAAATGTCATTTAAATAATGATGACGTTCTTTAAAACCACACAACACCGCAAAACTTTATCAAACGGAATTTAATCCTCTTTGAATGATAATTTCTATATTATTATGCCTTAGAATATCGAGATGAATCCTTATGTACCTATACTATTTATTCAGTCATTAATTTTAAACATAATTCCTGTAAGTTTTGTCAAAAGGAAACTCTAATATCCGCTATATATCTATATATCGATCTATTAGTTTTTCGAAATCCATTTCTGGACAGTCATAGAAATCTCCTAGTTGGCGGGACTCCGAGCGCTCCCGGGCCCTCTGAATCCAGCGGCTTCCCGCTGTAACTCGCACCAAACCCCGTCAGACGCCGAAATACCGCGGTCGTGCTTTCCGCAAATGCCGGCAAGCACACGCCAATCGCGATGTGTTAATATTATTTACAACTGTAGGCAAGTTTCGTAATTGAAGCCAGCGAGCTCGCTTATGGCAATCAATGCCCATTGAGTAAATGGGTTGGGGAAATGATGGAATGTGACAATACCCCTGACCACAAACCTACTGTTTATATTGTGAGTACCTACCCGTTTTGCAGAATAGTGCTTACTATCCGAGACAACTGAACGCTTCGTTCAAGTGGCTACTCCATGAAATAAAGAAATTTTTTATTTTTCTTTTTCATGTAAACTAGCCGATAAATGAGCTAACCAATATTCAAGACCATCCCAAAACGGCCAATTTTATTGGAAGTGACACAACTACTTATAGCAAGCCAAACTATGCCATCGCTTCAATAAAACCCTGATGGAACTGATCCCGAAAGAGGAAGCGTAAGAAACTCTGAATAATACACCTGACATGAGATTTAATTTAACCCAAATGGGTATTTTTGTTAAATTTTTTATGATGAATTAGCCACCGATTTTACTGACTGAAATTTGATACAATCAATTAAGCCTTAATCTTGTGAACTTCACTGTTATTACGAAAACTATGAAAGCATTTTAACGTACATGATATTATCCAAACCGTATTATGACAAAATAGGTAATTAAGTGGCAGACGAAGACACACTTTGGCTTTTAACATTAAGCTTTTTAATGATCTCAATATCTGACATTGAAAATAAGGTTTTAATAAATTAATGGACCGATGAATCGATCCTGACTTGTGGAAGATTGTGATCAACAATACTTGAAGTTTAGATGACCATCGTAACGGTAACTTGATGAATGGCGAATCCCGACACCGAATCTTGCTTCTTATAATTTGCCGGTATTATGAATAATGAGCGAAACACAAAATTATAATTATGTAAACAAAAAATGTCCATAAAATCGTTGTTTTTAATCCGGGGATGCGGGAGTATGATAAGAAATCTTAAAGATATAGATTTGTAAACAGTACATACATACATATACATAATATAAAATATAATAACATAATATACAGTATAATATAATATAGTATAATATAATATAATATAATATAATAACATAATATATAGCATTAAGCTCGCCATTTGTACTATGATATTTTCATATTGTGGTCAATAAAGTTTTAAATAAATAAATAAATAAATAAATACAGTGAAATGAAACCAAACCTCCGTGATTCTTATTTAAAAAACGAATACATTTTAAAATCGACTGCAAGCATATTAAAATATCCTGAATGTATCTATTTTAAGGTTGGAAAACATTTTGAAATACTTACAATTTATTTAATATGTTGTTGTACACACTTCACCTTAAAAGTGCATGTGGTTTAATTTTCTTACACACGTACATACGTACAACAGTAAATTCATTGCAGACTGCCACACGCAAATATAAAGCTAGTAAAAATAGCGATGCATGAAACAGCTAAACGTATACATTAAGAATGTATAAGTTATCAACAGAGAAATCTTAAACAGTAATGAATTTGTCTTATCAAATACCAAATTCAAATCAAAACCATTATCATATCTTGGACCAATAAAACCAGGTTCCTAATACCTTGCATTTAATGTGATTGTATAATTAGCATAGTACTCCACTTCGATGGTATAAGTATTGAAAACCAATAGAACTAAAGAGGAATGTGCAATTCATTTGATAATTGAATAATTTGATAATCTTTATCTTAGTTATATGCGGTGAAGTTCGAGGAAGTATTTGGTAAATTGTTAAAAGGGTTCTTACTTGATATTTCAAGTTTGATTCAATAGGTACAGTAGGTGACCAAATTACCTATACTGTATTTGAATATTGGAAACTAATGAACACATCCTACCCCAAGAAAAACTTCCTGAAAAAACTGGACTAGCTGTAAGCGATGATAAGAATTTATTATTAGCTACCTATTCTCTGACAAAACTAAACGATTCCTATTCAATGGCCACTACAAGGATTTTGAAGCACAGGAACACTTTCGTAAATTCATCACAAGCAAGATCAGAAAAGTAGGTTCCAAGGCTAAAACGTGCATTTGTTGATCACTTAATTATGTGTGTGGCACGATCACCCTAATCCTAACACTGAGTCGTATCCTCCAAAGCTACATCCTTCATAATTACCGTCCACGCAGCTAGACAAACGCTGACTTTCCTCGGTCTTTGTAACGCAGCTATCTCCGCGTTTCCACACAATGCGAGCCAGCGTACAACGAGCGTGACATTTGCAAATACGTCGGACATTACTCATCGGACGCATTGTCCGCAGTCGGCTACAGTTGTACGATTAAAGATTATATCCTTAACGGTACGCGGGCGTAGTGCGGCCACACGGAACCCCGTCGGGTAAGGCTAGCCGCTCACATCACGGCTTTTGGTATCTAAATCTGAAAAACTATTCAGAGCTTGCGAGTATACTTCTTCTTTCATTCTTGGCTCAACATCAGTTATGCCTTTGATTTTACTGATGTCCATAGGCGACGGTATACAGTAATTTGACACGGGATTCGATAATATAAATAAAAAAAGAAACGTAGTGCCTGAAATTTTGGTTCTAGTTAGTCAAATTTTTTTAGGAATTTTAATGTAACTAAATAAAAAATAATTTGAAAAAAATCAGAAGTTATTTACTGATTAAGACTGTAAGTTCGTTATCTATAGGCTGCTAGGATCTTTTTGAATTTAATTCAGATTTCCTAATCGCGAAACCTTCGCAGTGTGTTAATAGGTCGAATTGGGCAAATGGCTTTACTATCAACGGTTCTATTCTAAATTCTAAGCACGTCCTCAACGCTTAGTATCCCACTGTGCAATTTCTCAGCACGACTCTTTAGTTTATTATGTTTGTAAACATTATTGCTGTAGTTTTCACTTTAACCGTTATAATTATTATCTATTAACATTCAGAATATTTGCTAGTGTGACATATAAATGTGGGGCATCCTTTACGTTTTCAGTACTTGGAACAACGATCGCTAAAATTTATTTCAATTTCGAATTACGACATGTTCTTATCTTTTGTAATTTGTAGAATTTTCCCTGGTCTATGATCCCACCTAATTCTTTAAAACAGTCCAGAAACCAAACATGTATTTTAAAATGTAGAACGTAAATACTTTTTATCAAGACAGGCAGGTACCTAAAAGAATGATTCTGAAAACAAAATCGCTTACATTGCGACTTCTTCTGACAAGTAAAATCCACAAATCGAAACGTTTTAACATTGTTTACGTATTCCCAGTAATTGATTGCCATAAAAAATCACACGAACAAAATGAAGAGCACGTATTAATTATCAAGTATCTCGGATCTAATTTAACGTCTCCCGTCAATCCGGCCTACACAGGAGTCAAGGTGGGAGTAAATAATGATAGGGCCGCACGGACGGAACGGAGCACTTAATCGCACTTGAACAACAATCTTTAACTAGATGTGCGGGCGTCCTGGCCGTGTCGCCGGTTGTCAGTGCAGTTGGCAACGCAGTAACATGCAGTTTAGGGATGTTGCTTTGGACATTACCGACTTCGACTGTTGTCGGATTGTCAGGGATGTTTAGTTGCCCAGGTATCGGTATTCGATGCGGTATAGATTTCAATGTTCGTACTCGGAATATTTTACAATGTCTTTACTTGTATAATGGATCTATGTGTCGTTTATTTTCCTTAACTATTATTATACATTTGTTTTAAGACGCTAAATAACTCTTTATTAAAAAAGTCACTAAATACGACATATCAATCAATCAATTTTAGTGTAACCAACATAGATAATTTATACTAGAGAACCGATAAACTTTTTCTAATGTGAATAATACAGAAATAAGCACATTGCTTAATGCATCAACATCCGTCTATGATATAGAATAGAATAAAGAGAATACAAAAAGTCGACCGTTTATCTCCCATACATTTTAACCGAGCAGACAAATTAAACTAAAATACTATTTCATAAAACTTAATACTCTTTTATAAGTAGAAGCTCAAAAGAATCGTGGTATCTTAGCAGTTCAAAGGGAAGCGTACGTCAATCTCGCACCTAGAGCCCACAAATAATTAACTGCGGTCGAACTACCTAAAACCGATTAGTTTACAGGAAATTAAACCTTTTTAGCTAATAACAGAACTCAATTTAACAATGTTGGGTGCTGATGGATGTAAAAGTAATTTGGTCGACGTTGAAATAAACAAAAATACTAATGCAGTTCTCAAGGTCCATAATAGATTAGGTCAGGCCAAATTGGACTTATAGCCATTGTAATATGGTTGTGGAAACGTTGTAAGAGTAGATAGTGGTAGAAGTGAGACGGTGGATACAAGATTGACGGTGCGTACCGTTAGCAGGTCGATTGGGGCACTGCACTCGCCTCCGATTGTGGTCACTATTAGCTGGTCTAGTTTGTAACTGATAATTAATTAAAACATAACAATATTTTGAGAGTTATAAACATGGAAATTACTATTCATAAAACACTTAATGGAACAATTTTTTTATTATAATCTTCGTCAAGAGTGGATATGCTTGCGCTTTACAATCTAAGGGTAGATACATTGCCACTTACCCCCAGGTAGGATCATAGTCGAGCAATACTTTACTTAGTTAAGATTTAGAACGTATGTTACTAATAATATGTAGAAACAGCTGAAGCTTATTTTGCTCATTCGTAGTCTTACAATATCTTGATGTGGGATAACGCATGACATTGACTGAATATTTGTTAAGTAGAACAAGCCAATTATAGTTCTAGTTCTAAAATAAATTTGCATTAGTCTCTATAATTTGCATTAGTCTCTATAATTTTCTATAATTTGTATAATTTGCATTAGCTGACTTTTGTTGCCTCGTACGACACCCTGGTCTACGACTTAGGATCACAAGTAGTATTCTAGGCCGCCTGAATACGGCCAACAGATTTTGAATTCGAGTTTAAACGGCGACTGAAAGATCGAATTTTCAGCAACATCTCAGGATAATCAGTGCTGAAACGGTTACAGCTATCCAACTTTACTTAATCTTTCATATTACAGAGACCTAATATCTCCTCGCCTCGTTGAAACTGGCATACACCTGTATCACAAGGATAAGAGAAATTGGACTTAAGTTGTGTTAAGTTGAGATAAGTCCTATAACAGAAAGGACTTGACGCCTTTACGCTCGGAACTAACGCCGTTTACGGAAAAGAAATCTTGGACCTTTGGATAGAATCCCCTACAACTCAAGCTTTCTCGTCACTGTTCAAAGGCCAACAAAAACTCCATCCAAAACATGAAGAGAGTTCTAATCAACTTTCTCAGCGTTACCGCACACGGCCCGAAAGCACGTGAACAAATCACAATTTACAATTTTTTCAAACCTCGGCTACTCTTTTTTTCTGGTCAATGGACGCCACAAAAAATACAAACAATACATTGTTCTATGAAGCGTAAAATAATGCACTTCGGACCAAAATTACTTTTCACTTTTTAGCCCTTTACTAAAACACGTCATTTAATTTTCTCATCGACGTTTTTTATATCAATCACACGGCAGCTTTAATCGAACCGATCGCTCGATAGTTCGAGGGACTTGTCTATGGTTTTGATGTACTTTAAATTTAGTGAGGTAAGGTTCATTTTAGCTTGGACATTTTTTGGTAACCTAGTGATGTTCAATCGATAACAATCTTCGATGATCGAAGGGTTTATTGAATAGATTCGTATTGTTACCGAATGATATACAAATGGGAGTGTTACCCGCGCCGCAGGGAGGCTCTAAAGACGTGTTATATCGATAAAAAATTAGCGATAATAATAAGGCTTCAAACTGTGCAACCTACTTTACAAAGTTGTAGAGATTAGTAGTCTGTGTCCAGCTGTGATTGCAAATAATGATAAGTTATCTATTTTGTCGAAAGTTACATCGAGAATGTCAATTACCGTTATTTTATCTCATTTCACTATTAATTACGACAAGTGTTTCAGGAATATTGATTTAAATGTTGAGTATACAACACAAAATAAATATAATATTATGTATTACTATATTACTTAGGTAATGTCTAGCCTTACCGACCTTACCGTAGCTATTTTCACGTCCAAACTGATTAAGCAGTACTATTTGAATCCAATCGTTAATATTTTTGACGCAAACTATAAAATGTTTTAAATAAATAGAAGAGCCTAAAATATATGAAAGTGATTAAAATAATGACGTACGATTAAGCGAACCGACGGCTCCCGGTTCGATTCCCGGCAGGGAGAGACATTGATTAATGTTAGGGATATTGTTATCAATATTTAAACAAGCAGGTTATCTTCAAACAAAGGTACCAACACGGCTTGTGTGTGTTTGTGTGGATGCTGCTGTCCCGTAGTAATTATATAGGCGCAGGTTAGAATGCACACATTATTTTTGTTGTGGGCCTGATACGTACATGGCGCGCACACAATCCAGCTTCGTACCTTAAGTTGGTTAAATGAAGTTAATGTGTTTAAACATAAAGTTCATGCCGCGTGTGGTCCATTTCACCTACGTGAGTGCGTCAGATCCGAATACTGATCGAGATTAAACCAAATTTGGAATAGTTATCTACCGTTTTAAATTCCTCATGAATGACTCTTTAACGCAACGAGGTTTAATTTCATGTGGGTACCTCAATATGACAGTAATTACTCTCATTAATGTTGCTACTCTTTCTGTATGTTGCAGTGGGAGACGCAAGACTTATCTGTTATCTTTTTCATAGAGAGAAGCCTGAAGGAGACTTGGAAGAGAAGTGGAGTGGAATGCTGCAGCATGGATATGGACATATTGGATTGAGGTGGATTTTGTATATATTTTTTTATTTTATGTATAATCGGGGACAAGTTCAGATTTAAGAGCTACGAGTAAAATAGAAGGTTGAATGTCTTTGTTTTAATTTACTTTTAAGAATGCGATGAATGTATGTTTGTTTATGGACTTTGTTTATTTGTGTATCTGATTCTATTGCGGTTGTGTGAGTGTGTGCACATTGTAAATATTATTATAAATAACAAACTCATATTTTATTTAATAATACACAAACGAAACCAAACAGATTTACATCAACAGACAATTATCTTTTTTTCCTTAACTTCCTCAATTTATGTCCAATTCCGACTTTTATTACCTGTCCCAACTTAACACATCCCGAAACAGACCGATTTACTGGTAACCCTAGCAAGCTACAATTAGATACAATATGAATATGATACATTTGAAACTGCTGAGCGCCAGCCCGGCCAACAATGGCTCGTTTGATGCCCCGACAGTGTTGAGAAATTCCCATTATCGATGTCGGTAGCATGGAATTACTTTACATGCTGTATTGCCGCTTTTTTAATACATTCCGTAACTAGTTTAAGTATGGAGAAAGACGTTACGTTTTCATTAATGGTCATATTGGAGCGGTCTAGATTACGGACCAGGGTATAGTCAGAGGCGACAGAAGCCAATTTGGTGGTACGGTTGAAGTTCTGCGATATCTGGTTCGTGATACTTACTATTTTAGAATGACTTCATGGTAACTATACTACCATGAAACCATGATTGATGATGTATTACCATGATGATTAAACTAGTTACGACCAAGCGGTCGTCATTGCAGGACTTGTCCGAAAAATATTAGTACGTACTAATTAAGGAAATCTCTGTCTTCTTGATCTCTGGATAAATTAGTAGATAAGTAATAATACCTTATAATAATAATGTTGTAAAATTTTGTCAATTTCCAGGTAAGTGACTTGAGGAATATAGATAAATGGGATATTGAGAACTTCTGTGCGAATAAACATCAGTAAGACTAAATGATAATGAGTTATTCATAAAAACACAACCAGATTTTCAAAACACGAAATTTACCAAAAATGACATTCGTCTACATCTTTCCCCCTAACCAATGACAAGCTTATGAATAATAATCAAATATTTACAAAAACACAATCACAATCAACCACAAATTCAAATTACAATCGTAATAACATGCCAACCCAAATAAAATAATAATGGCGGTCCCAAAATGGCGGACGCTGAGGCCGAATTAAACAAAAATAATGACGAAAGCGTTATACACGCGTTATATACGCGTTATAGCATATTAATAATAGTTTAAGGTACGAAAATAACCCATAATCATATGGGATAGAAAATTGTTTTCAAAATGACGGTTCGGGATAAAAAGTTTGATGGCATTACCCATTACGCGACGTCTGATGAGTGGAAAAAGTTGTGGATTCGGTGCACGGCCGGCGTGATACGAATGTGGGGTTTCTTTGATTAGCGAGGGTCAGACAGATAAGTCGTTGACTTTTGGCAGAATACACTTATTACTTCAACTAAATAACACAGAGTGTGCAGTGTTACATACGAGTATATGGCTTCAACCCATTAATGGCCCGCTGAGTACATGAGTACTGAAGACAGCGGGCAACCGTTGGATTCAGAAGGCTCAGGACCGGTCAGAGTAGCGCAAGTTAGGGGAGGCCTGTATCCAACGGTGGACGACAAAAGGTTGATGGATGGATGGATGAGTACAGGAGTCTCCTAATCATTGAAGAGGCCTAGAGCACCCACCACGCTGCTCCAATGCGGATTGACAGAATTGCAAACTTAAATACAACTATGTAAAGTTATCGTATGCGTGTTTACAAAGATCGCCATAAATATTAATTTTAATAAGGCAGTCCAACCGTCGCTGACCCAAATCATCCGTGACGGCTTCATATTTAAGACAACGAGGCAACTCTGCAAATTGATAAACTTCACAAAGGTCGACGGCAAAATGTAGTAATGCTGAGATTAATTGTTTTGATCCCGGCCGGGTTGTTTTTGACGGGACACTGTCAGCGTAGTGGTGGGGGAGGGAGGCGAATTTTATCGATGTTTCAAAATCAATAAAAATATACGAATTTATAGGGTAAAAGCTTACACATTTGACAATAGTTGGCAGTGAATGTCTCGGCGAAGCGACAGGTCCTGGATTCAATTCCAACCAGGGCAGCATTTGTTATGACAGATTAATATATAATTCGTGTCGATGAACAATGCCAGCTGATTAAAATACCTCGGGTAGATGCAATTAGATGGTATGAAAAGCGGAACGACGCTATATTAAAGAGAGTCTTGTAAGTATATTTAGTGACTATTCCGACAACACGAGGAAACCACTTAACTTATCCAAAAATTAGTTATTACTAGTTTACATATAGCACTACGATAATTAAACTGCAAAGACGAAAGTATCAATTAAATTCACCATCAGTAATTCATCCATTACTTGCATTATCGATAGATTACATCGATAACCCAGTTACAAGCCTATCGCAGCTTGATAAATGAACGGCCGAAAATTGCATGTCAGAAGGCAACCGGCCGTCTCGCGGTTTACATATTAATACAAGGAGGTGACCGTTTAGCGCATCACCGAAGGCGATACCCCGATTTAATGCAAGAGCGACGTACGGTCTTTGTTTGGTTTCAAACCATAAGCGATGTACAGTCCACTACAGGGCATAACTAGTATTCTCAAAGGTGTTTGAAGTCTGCTAATCCGCACTTGGCCACTATGGTCTGTACCCCTACAAAACACCGTAGTCCAGATACGAGTCTTGTTCTGTGTTTGCTAGTCCATAAAAAACATGAATACTGTCTATCTCTCTCATTGTTCACAAAATAAATGAAAATTTTTGGTTTAAAATATCTGCTAGAAACTATGTAGCACGCAAGTTTTATTCACCGGCTTTAACCAATTTTTGAACTACATACTTCGGTTAAATGACTATTAGAGCCGCAGCAATAGTTACTAACATAAACAAGATGTAGCCAAACATTTCACTGAACACTGGCTTGTTAGCCAACGAAACTGGTTGAAAAAAGAGAAATTCGAAAATTAAATTTTGCAGATACGGCGCGCATCTTTGGATTCCGAATACCGTTTTTAATTAAACATCCCCGGTCGGAGCGCGTACGCGTCAAAACGCATTAAACTCCCCAAGAAAATTGCTGTGCACGCTTCCTTCTCGAATGTTCTCAGAATCTTGGCAAAGTACACGTTTAAATATTAATTTTTGATTGCGCCGCTTGTTTGAAATTTGAAAGAGACGAAAAAATCAAGTTTTGCAATGGTCTAATTCAAATTTGAATAAGTTACAATTCAGCGCGTGTTTTCTTCTGCATTTCTTCAATGAAGTCATTAGTTTCGTTGATACCAACGATTAAAGGAGGGTTTTAAGAATATTTTGCATGAGTTATCTGTAACAGAACCTTGACCTGTTTTAAAGTAGGACCTGAGATCACTCATTAATTTAAAGCACTACCTAAGTTCTCAGATGTACCTGTCATAATGTACAGAATTCTAATATTCTTCTACCCACGCTTGGTATAAAGAAGTGAAACCCGTTTCCCTCATCCATTTAAATAAAACAAAAGAAATTCGAATTCACGCAAGACCTTGCAAGACGTTCGAATTCGTTAGCGTGATTTAAACGTGGCGCCATCTCTTATCGACTTCGTGTACTTATTAAATCGTTACGTAATTCAAAGCCGATCTCTAATAAAGCCCCACGTGTTTCGTAAGCCCAGCCTGTGTTAAAACTTTAAACGCAGCCAATAAAGGGTATCTTAACTGCTCGTATCGCATTAAGATATGGGACGGACGACCCGCCCACGCGTCTGCCGCATTCTTTGCTACGGACTATAACATTTTCGAGGTTCGTATGGTCGGGTCTAATTAGTAGGCTCTAGAACTTGGAACTTATAACCCGCCCTCGCTTCGCTTGTAAACCTGTGCCTAAGTACACCCACCCGAATTGTTGCTACTCGTTGACTTCAGGCGCCGTAAAAATTTGATGTTTACGTCATTTTAACCATTTAGGAGTCCATTTTTTAATAACTCTTTGTTATTCATTTGTTGCAATAATGCTGACAGAACTTTAACTATCTTTTCTACAGAATCTCTAAAATAACTAAGTATTACTCCGCGGAAAAAATACAATTTTCCGGGATAAAAAAGATCTTTGGGCCCTGTAAAATAAGCTACCTTAAGATAGTACTTGGCATGGACCATGATGCCCTGTAATATCTACGAGTAACATATCTATCTACAATAGCAATCTATTTATTGTCACCAATACAATGTGCTCATCATGGCCATGGATTGACTGGTAAGGAATGGCGAAACCAATACTCCGCCCCTTTTAAACCTAGCTTTGGGTTGTATCAATAAGTATTTAATAAACAATAATCTATTCGATGAAGGTTTTAAACAAAAGACGAATTAAAACTGAATCGTAGTTGAATGCAGCTAGCAGTAGTTTCAAGTTATAATTTAACCGGAACTGTTGGAAGATTAACTGACAAGTTAATCTGCTCCCAGCTCGCCTGCGCTAATAACGTGTTGGAAACCGTTTTATCTGTCTTCGGCACTGTTACAGTTTGAGCGGTGATAGCTGGCGGGTAGATCGACCTCCCACGATCCCGGTTCCGGGTTCGATTCCATACGTGAAATTTGAATAGTTGACCCGAAAGTTAAGGGTATAGGAGACAATATACATTGTTGGAACGCGAACGCGAAACTTAAGGCACAGGACACAGTAATTATCTTAATCATTCTTGTATAAAAATAAATATAATTTTTTTTTTTTCACATTTCATTAACTTATGGTACCTACTTATTTTTTTTGTGATTCATTATACAATAAAACTGTTTTTTATGGCCAGAAGCCATCGTCATCGTTGCCTATGGATACGAGCAACACCAGGAGCGCCACCAATGCAACGCCGGCCCTGGAGGAGAATTCGTTCAAAAACAGTAAAGCCAAACAAGAAAGCAAAGACGAAAATACCTAGTGACGTAATAACACACGTTAGAGAAAAGAACCTAGTCTTGAATCCATCTTAAAGTTATTTATATCCATCGAAGGTACTTCCTAACAACATTTCTCTACGCGCCCTCACCTTTGTCAGTTACTCTCCGCACCCGATATCGTAAGCATTGTAATAGATACGCAAACATCGACCATTACTCACCGTCTGGCAATCGGACCGACACTCGCTATAAACATTAACAGGTGCAAGATTCGGTATCGATTCGTTATCGAGTAATGGACGCCCGATTGGAGCGAATCGATGTAACGAGTTTTATTTGCGAGTTAGATTAGAGAAGCGCGGCGATAAGGGTGTTTGCTGGGATATGGTTGTTGGTTGCCAGTTGCGAGCGCGTTGGGGAACAAAATGCAGTTCAATGGGTGGGAAGAGGTTGCATTTTAACTATGTTAATGTAAGCTGTTATAGCTAGTTATAACTCTTATAGTTCAATGCTTGCCAGACCGTCATTAGAAGGATTCAGGCATTGTTGTGTGTTCAGTTGTCCACGGCACACATGATACAGGGAATCCTAGTGTGGAACTGAACTAAGAGTGTGTAGCGTTATTTATTAATTTTATGGCATGCTCGTTTCTCGCAAGCTGGCTATGAATTTAAGCCATGAGATGAGTACCTACTATTTCAATGACTTAATAGCTACTGGCATAGAGTATGTACTAACCTCAATCCCATACCGGTAGACTAGGGTGTCGTAAAAGGCGACATAAGCGGGCCCCAGCTCGGTGGTAGGGCTTCCCGTAAGGATTGTGTTATTATCAATATTAATGTTAAGTATTTATTTATTTTATTTTCACATGAAACGGCTAAACTTGTTGAATTCAAAGAAGTAGGTACATGAAGGCCAAATAAAATTATTTTGTTATCTTTTCGTAACGCCTAATTGACTAACTAATATCTTGTTTGAGTCTTACAATGTAATGACACGATCCGATAATCGAGCCAGATCACGATGAAAATGAAAAAAAATCTTTCTCTCTTCATTTTTTTTTCTTTCTTGGTCAACAACATATCGGCGACGTCTTTGGTGTCACTGATATCCTTGGACGACGGGGATGTCATTCCCTTCCCGAGTCTTTACCATCGGATGTCTCCTATAGGTTAATTGGTTAATTAATAAAAAAATTCTACTGTTAGTAACGCATAAGCATCGCTCATACCTGATTAATCTCTAGACATGATGTAAGGTCTGAGTTACACAATGGCCACACGATTAATAAGTTTATTGGCCACAATTATTTGCGTAGGACACTCAATTCCTCTCAGTACATTTACAGAATTAATACTGCTTTTATAATATAATCCCGGAGTTATTTTAATTAGTGTTATGCCCCGTCGCTGCAGTTAGTAGCGAACAAGGTAAGCTATGTAAATCGAGTCCAGTTAATATTATATTAAAGTAAGGATCGATAATGCGCAGCCAATTATCTGTAAATGTGACAGTTTACAAAGGTTAGTACACGATGATTCGGATTTATAGTGTCCTATTAATAAATAACTTGTGTTATAAAATTTAACGTGACTACCGCTCGAATCATAAGATTTTCTCACAAAATTTTAGACGCTAAAAAGTAAACTATACATCCTACCCATAGACTGCAAAACTGTGCATTCCTTGTAAAAACTTGCATTAGTTTTAACAGCGCTTGTAGATTTCAATGAAGAGTTGTTTAAAGACTTTTTTTCTCTTCTACCTTGACCGACAACGCTATGGAGATGCTATTGTTGTTACTGACGACGGTCACCACTGACCATGTGGTGTCTGATCTACTCGTGCGTAGGAGTGGATTGGTTTTTGAAATGCAAATACCCACATAAGATTCCCTGTTTCAAGCGAACCATCGGGAAACACACACCCAGACCGAAAAAAAAATTATATCACCAACTCATCATTCAAATTTCTGCATCGTTGGGAATCTAAAGCCCCTTCGAACGACCATGCCGAAATGGGTACCAAACCATAAATAAATAAAACAAAAAGCTCCTATATCGTGTTCAATGTTACTTGTAGATAGGCCTACTAGTTTAACTGTTAAATTAACAATACCAAGAAAAAGATTATAGCCTTTCGCGGCAGAGTTCGTACCATTTTTCTTCCAAGAAATATCATAATATTTAGGGAGAGAAATGCAGCTTGACGCAAACACCTGATTTAAGTGGATTCCGAACGGAGTTGCTAGTAAAAACTAGTCGGAAATTTTATCGCAATCGGTAATTTAAACCTTGTGTTGTATTAATAAGGTCTAATTTCGTTCAAAACGGTCTCGCGCCTTTCACAAAGCTGATCCAAATGCTGCGTCTCATTCTACGTAGTAAATCGTAAGTGCTTCACTGTTGGCGAGTAGCGATAAGAGAGCAAGGTGAGATTACGAAAATCAGTAACATCAAACACATTATTGATGCGTTGGGGGCCAACAATGAAGAAAGAAAGAAATATATCTATTATCTACTCTTACCTTTAAGCAGAGATGGACAAAACGTAATCATTACAGATTACGATTACACCTGGTACAAAAACGACCCCACCAAGACCGCACTACCTACCTTTTCAAAAAATATTTCGTCGTATTTTCAAACCAACCTAGCTTCGACCTGGATAATGCCTTTCTAGGACTTCGGGAAGTACCCTAGGAGTTTTTATAGGCCAGTGAGTTGGTGACAAATCTCGACATATTTTAGGTTAATAAAATTTTTACAAATAGACCATAATAATTATTTCAGTGCGCCCGTCGTGTGGCCAGCCCAAGTGTCGGAAGTGTTTATGCCGCCTGAAGGCCTCCGACATGGCTTAACGACTGTTTGCAAATGATAACAAACGGAAGTCGGCTTTACGTGCCCTCCAAGGCACGGGAACGCTCAAGAAATTTGTCCCCTAGCGGTCACGTATCTAATTACCGATGGGGCCCGCTGTTGCTTACTCATTCGAAAACTTAAGATCGGCGCAAACCACCAGCCTATGAACTATAGCTTACCCAGTGGTAATCGAACCTGAGACAAGGGGAAGTAAAAACTATACGGCGAACCCGACGCTCTGGTTATAAATCACGTGGATGATATCAATCATCTTAGAAACTGCATTATAACCTAAACGCTGAGATTTTATTGAGTTTCTCACTACGGAACAGGTTGCTTAGACACTACGCTTATATTATACACGGACTATTTAGAACGGAGAAATGTGTGTGACTTAACGTCGGTAGTCCAATATTAGCGATTAAAACGGAACTAAAACGGAACTTTATTAATAGGCCGATGTCTATCTGTCTGTCTATCCGTCTCTTTTTCTCTCTATCTGTAACTCTATCTCCTGAAGGGAAATGGGTAGACAACTGAAAGTTTCTTGATTATTTGCATTTTTTTTTGAAGTGCTCATACGCCTACGGAGTATTAACGACGGCTGGAGTCGATCCTAAATGATCGACCGAGTTAAACGACAGCGGGCGGATGAACGCTAGTGGTAAAACTTCTCGAGAGGTGCCGTGCTTCGGAGGGCACCTAAAACGTTCGGTCCTGGTTGTTATCGCCAGGTAACTTGTCAAGCCATGTTGGCAGCATTCGGGTGGCACAAAAACTTCCGACACGAGGGGTGGCCAGTGACCTCTCCACCATTTTGCATTAGAGCAGCATGGTGAAGTATGCTCTAAGCCTCCTCAGTCATTAGGAAAAACCCGAGTTCAGTAGTAGTGGGTCATTCGTGTGTTGAAGCCAGCCTAAGTTTATACAATACAGTGTTAATAAACAATATATTTCAATAAATTTGGCAATTGTTACAAAAGCAGTTACACCAATTCAGCACCATGAAATGTTTACATTATTGGCATACACGACCCAACCTCGCCTCGGTTCAGCGTTCCAATATTTGCTAATCAAAGTGTCCCACGACAGGCGACAGCGTATCGCGCGAACGATTTGTGGGACACCACGGCACTGCGCCGAGTAATTTATTTCCATTGTCGTTTGTTAGAATAAAGGTTTCAGGTAAAAGATTAAATTACGAATGCGGTGTTCGAATGAATAAACTTACACACGGCCAGATCCAGTTAGGCAGTACAGCGTAATAGGCCAACGGCTAGGCTGTAGTCGGCTACCTTTAGCCGGCTACTGGCCAGCCGGCTATAGTGTAGCCTCGATCGCCAGTGATCGAGGGACTTAAGCGACACGCGAAGGTTGTACTCTCCGTAAAATGGCTACATTTGATCAGATCTGGTCAAGCGTTTGGAAACCTACTTTTTAACCATACAACAAAAGCCCAGTCAAGCCCACTTAATAATAATTAATATGATTATAAGTATGATGGTTATAAGTAGATGATTTTATGGGCTAGCAGATATGAACTAAGGAAAAAATTACAATCTGCTCCTGAAATGGATTGAGTCATGTTGCTTATTTTGGTTTAAAAACGAAACCCCCAAAGAAGTAAAAAAATAAGTAAATATGTGATTTTATTTCTGGCATATTTGATTAACTTCGTAAGTATCATTTTCTCTTTCTTTGTAATTATGCTTCTTAGCCGGTAGCGCGTCCGTGAAACCATCTGATTTATCGGTTATTTACCTAAAAAAATATTTTCACTTCCAACAAAATTACTGTTACAACGAAGCAAAGCTTATCTAAAAGTGCCCATTTCAGCGGCGGGCAGTATTAGCGCAGTATTTCATGTAGTCCAACGCTCTACGTGTCGCTACTATCTGATACTAGCGTAGAAGCCTACAAGCGGAACCGCGAGGTCAACCCCTGCTACAAATTCACACACAGCTTAGAACAGGCCATAACTTGTGTAGGACACTAAACGGGCCAGTTTTGGCTGGTTGTAAATTGGTTTTGTACATAACTACTTATACTTATTATATGTATGTATATTTAGTTTGTTCTTTTGTCCTCAAACTGTGAGTTGAAGATTGGTTTTAACTCATTAACGGCCCAAAAGTCGTGAGTCTCTCCTCATGTCTGGAGGCCTCATGCATACTTCAACGCGCTGCTCTAGTGCAGATTAGTAGAGGTGTTAGTGGCTTAGTATTGGAAGCTTTAAATGCCGCACAAAGGCCTTTGATAAGGCTCAACGGCTGCTAACAATAACAACTGGGACTGGATACGTAAAGACGCTTTACGAATCCACATTTCACGTACGTAGGTCAAGTAGTTTTCGAGATTTCGAGTTTAACAAGTGAAAGAGTATCCTTTCTCTTTCATATACGTAAATTACGTAAATTACGTCGTGACGAAATTATGTACGTCACGCATATCGTGACGTACATATTTGCACTTACTTAAATTTTCAACTGAGCTCATTAGCCTCTAAACTCTTTAAACGAAACGTCTGTTTGTAAAAAGTCACCAAAACAGTTTGAGCATCGCTGCTTACAGGTATTTAGTCAACTGCAATAATTTTATTAGCAACTCAGCTTATAAGGAGGCCGATAACGCTAAAAGGCGGGATATCTTTGTACACAAACCGTTTAGCGATAGGCCAGCAAATCCATCAAAGGAGTGGAGGAATTAAGTAACAAGGACAGGCAATTAACGGCTTTATTGTTCCAGTAAATAGAGAGAATGAAGCTGTTGAAGCCGGCGCGGATAATGAACTTCATAAATTTAATTTTGTAATTACTGCCAAGTTAAGAACAGATTATTTTTATGATCTAACTAATAAAAATAACTTAGAAGTTTTCAAAATAGTTATTTCTGAAATGAAGCAACAATTTCGGATTGAAGCGTAGATTCCAGAATATCCAGAATTGGTTGCTTACGCCAAGGTTCTATAATTATTATCACCAAACCAAAGCCTTTGATTTTAAATTTATTGCAGAAATTGAACTCACTATTTTCCTATTTTATAGTGATATTTCCACCAAGTTATATAACTCATGGTGACAGTGTGACAGTGGTGGGATAAAATCGTGTAAATTGACAGACTAATGGCCAATCAGTCTGAAACGGTTCTTTAAAAGCCGCACCAAGTTTTTCCTTCACGTACATATATAGTATACCTAATTAAAAATTAAAATTTATATACTAAACCGGGGCCAAATATTTACATTGAATTTGATTTTTATTAGTGTAGTTATTGTTGTTAAGGTAGTTATTGTTTTTGCCATTGATAATAAAACATAAAAATAAATAAAATAAAAGATACTTATGTAGAAGTTTTTTAGTAAACAATAAAATAAATAAAATAAATAAAATAAAAGATACTTATGTAGAAGTTTTTTAGTAGTTTTTATGTAGCTAGCAACATTATCGTTATTCAGACCAATATTTCTCTTGTCAACCAAGTATTTAAGGTATCAGTACACCCAAAAACAGATAGAACAACTATTAGACCTAAGTAATCACAAAAAAATACGAATTCCCAAAACTAAGTATCCTAGATCTTAAGTAATACTAAATGGACTCATTCAAAACACATGCAATCAATCCACTTACCACATACAAAAAGCAATCAATAAAAAATCAAATACATCGAATATTAAAACAGTACACAACCTTCATCAGCAACCACTCTCCAATATTTCAAACTAATTAATGACGTGTGACAGCCAGCCAGCGCTAATGGAGATCACGAGACGTGTTAGGAAGTGAATTAATTGTAAAAGCGGAGAATGTTAAAGTTCAAAGACAGGCAAAAACGTCGTTCATACAAAATTGAACAAGTACGCATTAACATTGAACATTTTAACAACATGGATAGTGACAATATTCTAGGATGGTAGGAGATAAGTGAAAAGTGACCTGAAGTGGCAATGAACTGGCCACATATCCCGAATTACCTACCCATAACCGGTGGGGAAGATAGGTTCTCGAGTGGAGACCTCGTCTTCGAAAAATCCTGGTATCAAAATCGGTCTAATGGAAGTAAAACTTACGTTGATGTATTACTTACAAAATTATTATATGCTATTGAATTTAGATTGACATGATATAATGTAATATTCTTGTAGGGATGGAGGGCATTTCCATCTACATATTAAACTGCTACATTTTATACGTAAGTATAATTGCTACTAAACTAATTTACTAGTAACCTTTCCATAATAAATAAATTACCATGGATTATTAAGTATTAAAGATCCTAAGAACCACTCAAATAAGGATTATTCAGAACTATCATCACTACTATCTTCTAATCGTATTGCAAAAGGTTATTTTCACCTCCATAACTATCCTAACTTGGAACTAGATTCCTAGATAACGCTAGATTCTTAATAAATACACATTAATAGACCGGGTCCGCAGAGAAAAATCGATACTTAATTAGCATACCGCTCCATAGCCGATGGCAAAACATACGCTAAAGAAGCTTAACCGTCTATAAAGATTGAAAACGCCGACAGAGTGACCATTATCGTAGTTACAGGCACCAGAGACGGCAATAAATCTACTGGAAATGTAGGTCAACATCGTCAGGTGGTTGAAGCGATGGATATTGGACTAATTGCAAACCTTATTTGAGCAAGAACCTCTTTTTCAAGTATCCCTAAGTGAGATATATTACATGTACCAAACTTGGCCATTGTCTCAGTGAGGTCTATTTTAGAGAAGTACGTAATTATTTTCCTACTTTAATAAATTGTTAAGTTGGAGAAACAAAATTATAATAATTATCTTAGCTATGAAAACAAGTAAATTAACTTGTTATTTAACAACTATATACATTTCAGAGAGCCAGTAAAATCAACCATGGCATAGACACATTAATTTATTTTCAATTTTTTGAAATCCTTAAAGCAAGAGTTACAAATGCAAACCTTGTGCCAAAATGCAATTCTATATGTGTTATCTCAGAGTCATAGTAAAAGTGAATAAAGATAAGGAGATATAAGGAACTTCATCCGTCATGAGTCCAAACTATCCTTCTCCGCTCGTGCAACCTCCTGAACAACGGACGAGTCTTTGGCGAACGGTTATTCCTTTTGGTTACTGAGCTCTGTCCACCGTCTTTAATCCCAACGGTACACATAGATACTACTCGTCTTTTCTACCATAAGAATTGTTTTTTGGGTTTCAGTCGCAGTGTCGGAGAGCCAGGAATGGACGAATTCCTCCGCTTCTTCTTTGGCAACGCGTCGGTGACACATTTTGATGATAGTGACCTTCAAGGGAGCGGTGATTACTTACTACCCGGTAGCTCACCTGCTCATTTGTCGACTATTCCCATAAGAAAGCAATAACATAAATAACACAAACAGTTGCATAATGTATGTATCAATAGATATATTAACACCGTTCAAATCGAAGTAGAACAAAATAAAATAAATCATTCCCTCGAACTCATAAATTGATCAACGCGAGTAGCAAACACAGATAAAACTAAGGTATTTAAGTTACAAAACAGTGGCTGTGAAGTGTGAATAAATTTAAACATAATTTTGCATTGGATTCTAAATGTTCGCCGTTTTGATGTAAATGAGAATCAATAAATTAAATGTCATCATAATTATAAAGGTTCAACGGAGGGAAAGTACTATTTAGTGTCTATTCTGTTTGCTATTGCGAATAATGGCCGGAGCTTAATTACCACAGTGTCATAATATATCGTAATGAATGATCGACAAGCAATACACCTTTTTATTGCTAAAGTTATCAGTCTAGTATCTAAGTTAAAGCATGTAAGACTACATAAATAATCTATAATAATTATAAAAAGATTTGTTTCGATACAAGCCAAGCACGAAAAGTAATCTCCGACGACTGTGACATAAGGGACATCATTCATGCATTGAAGAACTAGATGACAGTTCAGAAAACTTTGTATCATAGCAGGAGTAATAAAAATTGGCAAGTAATGTTTCTTTACTCGAATCTAAGACTACATAAGCGAAATTTCGCCGATAACTTTAACT
This sequence comes from Ochlodes sylvanus, assembly GCA_905404295.2. NCBI lineage: Eukaryota > Metazoa > Arthropoda > Insecta > Lepidoptera > Hesperiidae > Ochlodes > Ochlodes sylvanus. Next base: position 12,091,571 of record FR990132.1, on the reverse strand, counting down.
CGCTGTTCATCAAGCAATAACTTATTCTTGTTCACGTGCAACGTCGCATTAGTTGTTTTTGATACTACAAGTGCCTTAATATACGCAACAAATCTATTTGAAAGATTCTAGAAATTGATCTTATTTATGTTCAGTACTGTTGCAAGAGCCTTTAGCTGTAGGGCGTAAATAAACTTCACTGTGACAGTATGAACTTAATAATTTGCCATTTACCGCCTCTGCTATTTCAATGCATAATTGCATGAAGTCATTAGAGAGAAGGACTATAATCTTACAAGTTGTTTAATTAAAAATTCTTTTGTCATTATATTTGGCAGACATCAAAATTCTCTCGTTGATAGGTGTCAATATTATCATTGGATAAGCTTTAACTCTTGGTACCCATTATTTTTGTTAATGTTTTTTGTTCCTTACGGAGTTCAATTACCTTCAACCAATTTATATTATTAATTGTTAGCACACGTTGAAATCAGTTTATCTATAAGACGTATACCTATAACGTACATATTAATTTGTAATCTACAGTAAGAATGTCACTTACTTCTTTAGTATTCATTGCGCGTCCACGTTTACCGATTAGGCAATTACTCAGCTTCAATTAATACGCACTAAGTCAACACTCTGCCATCAGTGTTCAAGTTCCAGTTAAAATACAAATTGAAGAGGTAATTAAACATCGTATCGCTGACCCACTGTGTCGCGCTATCAATCAAGCTAGATCAGCCCAGTTTTTGCCCCAGTCCGGCCATTTCAGATAATACTTGTAATGATCGAAGACATTTATCACCCGGTGACTGATTTATTTGAAATTCATAGATAACACCGGCCATGCCACTTTCTGATTTGCAACCGACTTATTGATAATAGAGAAAGGTGCGACAATAGTCGCTCAAGGAGTTACGGTAGCTCCGCTGTTACATAAACTTGCCGTAGATTTATTTAGACACCCACAACAAGACATGTCTTAAAGCTCTTAATTTTGTAACGTAAGTTCTAAATCTATTATACCGATAGATCATTATAATATAGTATGTAGACATAGGAGAATAACAAGATGAAATAATTGTAGAGAAGGAGCGAGATGTTGACGCGAAAAATATAGGGCATTGTCTTACAGAACCGGTTTAGGTGCAAACACTTCCTCGCGTTGATTAGTTTAACGAACTGGTTCGATTATATAAAAACTTAAACAGATGTCGGGATACTAAATAACTAAAAAAACTTTAAGCAAATTTGTTTTTTGTGCTTAAACAGCTCATTTGCAAGCTCAATTTGTTTGCCAAATGAAATTTTAGGTTCGATCACCGATATACAGCGAGCGTTTTTTGAATAAAAAGTAACCTCCCATATTATCTTTCAATGATTTCAATGGTGCTCTAAGAGTTTCTGGTTTACAAATTTGCTCTGGTGTCTAATGATCGAAGCGTTTGTGTCGATGTACATGTTTTTGTGCTTCGCAAAAACTTGTTTTAACAAATACGTACGTAAGGATTAACACTTCGTGCCTATCAGCAATGCATCGAACGCCTTGTATTATGAAATAAATGAAGTCGTGTTTATAACAATTGTGGATAGTTATTGTATATTTCAACGTAGTTTGTATTCGCTAAGCCATTTAAGGATATGAAGTTATGGTTTCAGTGAGTCATTTAAGGACTGCCCCATTATAACAAGTAATTGGTTTTATTTAAACATAATTGATCCAATGTTTACTTGATTTTATAAGTACGTATTGTTTTGTTTTCCCCCGACACCACTAATCTGCACTATAGCAGCGTGGTAGATTAAGCTCTAGGCCTCCACAATTATGAGGAGGTCCGCACCCTGTAGTGGGCCATGAAAGCCAATTGTTAAGTTCTACTGAAGACATAAATAGCTGGTTGTGACGAGCAAAGACTGTTTGGTTGGATACCCGTCAAGATCATTTTTAACACCATATTAGTAACTAGTTTCTGATTGCTTGCAATTTCTCTATTAATCACTGTACTCGGGATATGTTTATTTTTAATTTTTTACACGATATAAAAGGAAGCAAAACTTATATGAAACAATTTGTACAAGAGTAAGGTAGGGTACCTTTTTCCTAATAAGATTTACTAATAAATCATTATAATTATTATCGTCTTTTTATATTGCAGTGAATAAACCTTAATAAATAATATAAGTTTCACAATGTAACGGGACTCGAACCGCAGATACGTGGCATGACCACGTCGCATCCACTTTGCCAATCACCCATCCAGTCAAGCTTAAACTCACAATTCTCGTATTTATATTAACTGCAAAATTGCATAAATTACTGGTAAGTGACACTAAAATTGCCGTAAAGTATTTGAGCATAGCTCGGTATATTTGAAAGGGATTTTGTAGTCAATTAGACGTGCTGGGTATTATAAACTGCGTAATGAATGAAATATGTTCTTTACTGCCGTTTTCCTCTCGAGTTGGTGTTACATAGTAAGAGGAAGTTTAACTGGTACGAAGAGTGCTTCCTGCTGTAGTGAAAGCTGCAGAAATGGGTATATCATTGATAGGATATTGGATATTGGATATTGATAGTCTTGAAAGGTTTTAATACAAGAATTACAACCCTTGGAAAATTATGGAGACCTCTTCACAACCCATAGCTGTTCCACCGCTGGACTCACTTCTCCTTTCACAATTTGTGCAGTAACTACAGATTAAAGTCCAACATGCTGGTCAATTGCGGATTGCTAGACTTCACACTCGTTGAAAACATTATAGAGAACTAACTCTCCGGTGTGAAGGTTTCCTAACGATATTCCTGTACCGTAGTAAGTGATAATTATTTTCTTATATACTTAATAATTAATTTCTTTAGAGATTTCTTTAGATGTGCGTGCAGGACGTGACCCATACCCAGACCCCAATTCAGGAGTCCAAAGTTTAAACTATTAGACTACTACTGCTATCTGTAACTTATGAACATTATTGTAGGCACTCTGAATCTGAAATTCTAACAATTATTGTTTTGGGTTTTATTGCGTGAAGGTTATAAATCTTCCGTTAGACAGCGATCAGTTACATTTGTACTATGTATAGATTTACTCGTGCAGTAATTATCGTTTACCAAGTAATACAGTGTGCGTACCGCGACATCCTATCAGTTTATACACAATAACTACTACAAAGTTGTAACATTAACGTGCCATTATAGATAGATTAACAGCTGAATATATTCCAGTTTCATTAAAAAGATTTTGAGAAAGATACATACATTACTGTCGAGAGATACGCTAAGTTGATTCCATTCATGTAGCGCGCTGTAAATTATTCATTGGGCACACCTGTTTTAATGTGGCAATACCATATTAGACTTCAATATGTTCTAATAGTCATGCTATTAAATGCTATGTTAGCTAGTAATGTATAAGTTTTATCATAATATTACTTCACGTCACTGAATTGAAGTACTTTCGTCACCAAAGTAAGGAAATTCCAGACACAAAAAATAAACTATTAGACAACAATAACAGTTTTTTTTTATTTACTTTTGCGGACACTAACTAAGTATTGTAACTGTCGCGGAAACATACAAACTTCATAAAAAAAATTAAGTGTAATGTATTAATTAGTATTGAAATGAAACAAAATGATTAATTGCAACACTATTTACTTCAGTATTTCAGTGAAAACCGCACTCGAATCGATTAAAGATTGTAATCATCAGGATCAAACAGACAAAAAACAGACGAAACTTATAAAAATGATTTTTATTTCTTTTAATGCATTAGTTATTACATTACATTATTACATTGATGCATTGATGCATTGCAGTGATAGCCGTGTGGTTGAACGTTGGACTGCCGAACTGGAGGTTCCGGGTTCAAACCCCGCAAGCACCACTAATTTTCAAAAATTATGTGCGTATTAAAAGTTAATTATCACTTGCTTCGGTGCAAGAAAACATCGTGAGGAAACCTGCACACCTGAGAGTTCTCCATAATGTTCTCAAAGGTATGTGAAGTCCACCAATCCTCACTTGGCCAGCGTGGTGGACTATGGCCTATACCCCTCTCATTGTGAGAGGAGACCCGTGCCCAGCAGTGGGACAGTTATGGGTTGTGATGATGATGATGATGATGATATTGCATTAGAAGGTTTTCTCCAATACCTTCCATGCACAAACATCGATAAGTTACCGTTTTATTATATGAACAGATTTATGAGTGACCGTTATTGGCTTTATTTGATGGAAATAAACACTTGAAATGATATTAAATTAATGAATCAACACGAGAAGTATTAATTAACACATAACCCATGGGAAACAGACGATAAACCACACTGAAGGAATGTTCCGATGGAATCCCATAATGACATAATAAGACTGGAACATCTTCCATGGTCATCTCTTTGTATGGACCTAACGCTTATACTAGTTTTTTTATCTTTTAGCTTGGTTGACCGCACATAGAGTGTAGAGTTCGATTCCCGGGCGATGTAAAATTTGGATATAATGCCGTATGTCGCGACTCTCGATACAGGAAGTCAAAGAATACGGATTTAATGTCATTTTACTAATACATAGTAGTTATTAGTCTTATTTTAAAATATATTTATATAGTCATCAGGTAAATAGGTATACATATAAGGGCATTCGTATCCGGAAGACTAAGTCATTTTAAAACGCTATAAAACCCTACAACTTGATAGTAAATTATCATTCCTATGAAAATTTCCCATAAGACGGCACTTCAAAGGTATTTTTCAATTATCTATCGCCAGTAATTAAACGATCATATAAAGATACATACACACAGCCCGTTTTAGAAAACTAACGTAGAAATTATTGAATTATTTCATTACATTGTAGAGATACGTTATAGTTAGCAAGCACAGTAAAGTTTAAAAAAATATAAAAGTTAAAAATATTTGCACGTACTGCAAGTTATGCCGGTGCCTTTGGCATCAAACTAGTTAAGCTTAAGCACCTTACACACCGGCCGTCGGGCATCAATTATAGAATTTTTAGTACAAAAGTATTTTACTGCAAAACACATTATTTGCTTTATTTCTTATTAGTCATTTTTTTATAGTGAATTTGAAATAAATATTTTGACAAAGCAAAAAGAAATTTTATAATTCTGCATCGCACGGACAGAAGGTGGGCTGATGCATACTACCCTTAACATAACTTACGAGTACTTGCATGTGACCGTTTCGTACAATAAATAGATATGATCTAAATTGCCTAGGTATTTGTGAATGTACAAATCGGAAGCTTTTACACTTGCGGCCGCGAAAGCGTGTTTAATGAAGTTAATGAAGTTAATGGATTTAATGAAGTTAATCAGTAGCACAAAACAAGTGTGATGGCTCCTTTATCTGTTTTTGTTGTGGAGCCAATCAGCGATGGTGCGATGTCGTTCTTGTTTAATTACATCGAGATGTTTTTTATGGAAATCGAACGCAATCGTGCTACTAAACAGACGATTCTCTCAATATTTTTTAGTGATACTGAAATAGCAAAGTTGTATTATTTCTGCACGCCTCAATGCTACATACTCGTATTATTTACAATAATTACCTATATTGTTATAATAATTGATAAATACGAATAATATTAATAAGTAGAATTATTGCTCAAGATTTTAAGAGTGTTATTTGATTTCCGATTATATCGTAGATAAATGACATACAATTATAAATTAAATACTCGTTTCTGTGATGTCAATCGAAGCTGAATTACGACTGCTGAGACGTCACCATTATTGTAGTAATTCGTTGCTTCAGTATCTATACAAGGCAATATGTGTTCAACCTTATATAACCAAAAAGCGGCTCTCCAAGAACTTGTAAGCAAATTGCATCACCGAACCTACCCACATTTAAAGGCTATAAATCCTAACTGTCAAACTGAGCAGACCTCGATTCTACACCTTATGCGCTGAATAATATGCACCACTTTCGACTTCCACGTTCCCACCAATACAAGTGTCGCCATCTCTTAAATTGCGAACACAATACCTTGATTAAGAGTATTCGTTTTTCCCGTCTCCAAAAGGAAAGCTATCCAGCGAATATGTATGACATGCCTAACTCGGGCCGGCAATTTTTTACCAGCCTATTGACTAGCATCTAGTCGTTAAAGTGCTTCAGTTTTTCTTTCCCGTTAGATTTATTTCTTTTCTGTGTCGCTTAAGACGATTCTACGTCGTATATCCGATGTAATGGTCCTTTATAAACCTGTCTCACTGTTGTTAGGTAAGCAATAAACGATTAATAATCGGCTGTTGCGATTTAAGCGACAAATAGTTCGGATAGTTGTTACATTGGCTTCAACCCATTAATGGCCCACTATTGAGCACGGGTCTCTCGGTTATCATACGTGAGGAGGTTGTTGGTTGTTGTAATATTAATTTTATGTTAATAAAACGAACATGCATTTAATCGTCTCGGTACATAACTATTTAAAAATAACAAGGACTTGTCACACACGAAACGGCATATAACTCTATACCCTACAAGATTAAAAACTGACTGAAGATCTAGTGCTATACATACACAACTGTGCAACATCCACGCTCAATTATACCTATATAATTCAACTGTACAGGTACAAAACCTGTAAAATCCTGTACTGCCAGGTACAGTCTAGCATGGCAAGCTTAATATCAGTTTTCCGCGCTTCGAAACACCAAATATGTTTCGAGGTTTTACGAGGATTTTCTCGTAGCTCGTTAAACGCTGGCAGTGAAACAGTGGCCTTACGTATACAAATAGGCAGTTTTCATTCTCTACGTGCCCGGCTTAGAAACGTGTTAAAACATGATAGCTATTAGTGTACGGTGCCTGTAAATTCTCATTATCGACCGTTTATTGCTGGGTTGATGAGCAGAAAATGTTTTATTTTCAATTTGCACGCGTACGGCTTAGACTGTTTTGCTTCGTTACAGTTAAATAATAATGCAAGAGGATAAGCTGCTTAATATATTTTTGTATTTTTAATCATTGGTTTATGTTTAGTTCATGTAATTTAATAGTTACTGGTACCTACGTTTGAATTTATTTTACTGTGACTGTGTGTGCTACAGTGTAATCTATAGGTACCTATTACGTATGCATTTGATAATCATGCTTAGGTTTCCCACGTCACTTTTCATTTTAAATGTTCATTAATTTATTCTTTATTAAACCTAACATAAGTAATAGAACAAAGGCGCTGAAACGTTTTAAAGATGGAAAGAAAACCTATTAAGTTATTACGTTGTCGAATTAGGATTAGGAATTTAACTTGTTTTAGTAAAGTTATATTAACAAGAAATAAAGTCATAAAAAATTATTGTTACTCAACTTTTCATTATTATTGGTACTTTTAGGTTATACTCGTATATTAAATGTTTCAACCTATTATTATCAATAACAGAACACTTCTTATCTTATACCTATAAGGTCCGAAGCATACCTATCCTACCATTCTGATCCAATGTGTTAGAGGGATCATAAGTTATAATTATGTTTATGAAATAAATTTAACTGATAAACAGGCTCGAATTTGAAACGGAAAGCTTTAATTGGACATATCCTAACAAGACTGAACTAGTTCAAAGGGTTTGGCTTGTTGGTTATTAAATTATGCTATGTCTTAACTTGTTCTGGGTAACCATTAAGCCTTATTACGCTAATTAGGTAATGCCAGTTAAAATCATTAAATCTGTACACATATGCTTTTAGTTCTTATGTGCAATAAGTTCGGCATTCGGTTCGGTTTGTAGTTCCTTCAGATGGAAAATGTAGGTAACATTTTCCAAATATCTAGATAATTAAAAAAAATGTTTATGTCGTTATAAATATGTTGTGGCATTTTTATATTAATAATAATCCGAGCTAGGATTTCCTTTAGCATAGACAACACAATTAAGACATCACTAACACCCATAACCGGAGAACAAACATTTATCTGTCAGTTAAATATCTTCTCTGACCAGGAATCGAAGCTGGGACTTACTACCACTTATGGCTATATTGCATATCGAACTTATGTCTTGCAATCTAGTCGCTGAAATACCCATCTTATTTTTACTACCCATTTCCTAACATTTCCTTCGACATCAACACAGCTTAATATTAAAAAAAAACAATATTTAGCATATATTTCGCATTTATTGTTAGAAAGCTTGGCTATTGAGCAACATATGACTTTAAACTTTTATCATCGCGCACACCAAACAATTTAACACCGTGATCATGATCCATGTACTTAATTGGGGCGAAATATCGGTATAAATAATAAAAAATAAATATGCGTGCAATTCACACGTGCTAGAAACTTTCAAAAAATAGTTTGGTTAGATATCATAACTATTGTTTTAGCGCTGCAGCGAACTTTAGTTCTAACTCTTGCTAATGTTCCTATCTCATTTTCTCCCACGTTAAAATGCGTGTGTCTTGTTCGTTTCCGTTTCGTTTCATTTGCGCGTCAGTTCCGTTACATCGAATTCCAAATCACAACGATACTATAGAAGTTTTCATTAAAAAAATTCGTGTGTACCCGTTTCAGTTAAAATATATTGAGAAACAGTAAGATTGACCAGTGAGAATACATGTTTAGATAATGTTAGAGTTACGTAACTGCAAAATATCAGCGAACACCTCAGTTTCAGAACGAAAGGCATCTTAAACCAATTTATTACCCCACCTGCCGATTTCCCAAGCAGTTAGCGCGTTATACACGGATGATTTCATAACTAGCTGCTAAGGAACGGGTCTTACTATTGTTGGAAACATCTATACAAAAAAATTAGAGTGTCTGTTTTTAATATTAAAATAACCGCTTTTTATTAAATGCATATGAATGTATACATGACGCATATACCAAAATACTTTTTACAATTTTTGTGTGTCTGTTTTTCTGTCTGTCTGTTTGTTTGAGCTATGTGTGTCGTAACTACTAAACCAAAATATGGTTTGTATTATTATTTTTTTGTTAATGCTATGAGGTTTAAATAAGTGTCTCATATCGCGCCTCGCTGGCAGTGGAGGCTCAGCGCAGGAGCACTGTCGCTTTCACGCGATGATTTACAATCCCCACGTATCCGAGGTGCAGTAAATTAGATGCTCTGAGCTGCGTCCACGCGCTTCCTGTATGACCTGGGCTTTCGCCGACCTTTGGATTCACGACTACAATTACTTTCTACTGCAGGTGGTTAGCTGGTCATTTATGCGTCTGGTTGAGGAATGCGTTTGTCTGCTCTTTTAGGTTAGACGAGGGAGGTGAGTTGGTGTGGGCTAGTGGTACACCTGGAGTCTGGCGTGGCCTACGCTACGCTGCTTAGTTAGAATTACTTAGAATAATTACTATAGACACCAAGTCCGCGCGGCCATTTTGAAGCCCCTTAATTGGAGTCAGAAATGACTCCAAACACCGGGCAGCTCCGTAGTGTTCAATGTTCACGCCAAACGTGTCTCGCGAAAAAAAAAGAATTATGACCATATTTGTCCAGTTAAATTGTGTCACAAAATATCTGAAAACCTATTTATGTATTATTGCTAAAAACATAATGATTATCCGCAGCCGAAGTTCGGGAAAGTTTCGGTTTAGTGCTTCACTTTAGACAGAGCGCTTGGATGAGGACTGTCTTTCTATAGTGTTATTATTCTAAGTAGGATAAAAAAAGCTCTAGTGAGTCATGTCCTTATACCTGAGGAGGCATAAAGCATTCTCCACCACGCTGCTCCAGCGCGCATTGGTGGAGGGGTTAGTGGCCAACCCGAGTGTGGGTAGTTTTTATATCGCCCGTAGGCCTCCGACAGGCCTTCTCGAGTCCAAGCCGACCTCCCATGCTTGACGGAGACCAATAGCATCAGGATCGTCTGCTTTGTTGACGGCTATTAACATAAAGGAGGTCTTAAGACAAAAATGATCCAAAATCCCAGCGTGGGAGTCCGGTCACTCACTGAGCTATCTGCGGTCACCGACAGCCGGAAAACACATGTCAATCGCAGATAACGAACGGGCCGATACATAAAAGCTCAATCGATATCAATTCATAAAACGGCCATAAACTTTAACAAAAATGTTGAATTCGTCGACACATAGTTCCTGATTCACTTCCAAACGGGGTTACCAACTGCCCGGGTTCTTCCGGACATGTTTCGATTCATGGTCTTTTTGATTTGTACGGATACAATAAAAAACTTTAAAATAAAAAAACAAAATGTGTGCAATTCACAGGTGTTAGAAGTGAAAACTTAAAAAAAACGAATACTGTCAGTCCAAATACAGGGTTTTTTTGCTTTGCTTACGTAACCTGTCATTTTGCCGATGCGTCCTATGTCATTTTCTCCCACGTTCAAAACGTTAAAATCTCTTTTGCGTATCCGTTTCATGTAATTTGCGCGTGATTTCCGTTTCATCGAATTCCAAACACAACGATACTTTAGAAGTTTTCACTTCAAAAAGGATTCGTTTAAGCTTTCTAAGCTTAGCCGACAAAAATGCAGATTAGCCACCTGATTGTAAGTGGTCACCGTGGCCAGGGACATCAGCAAATCATCATCATCAAAGACATCCCCGATGCGTTGCCGGCTAAGATGGAAGGAAGAATGGCAGGAAAACTACCACTCAAGCAACGGCGCGGTAGCCAGGCCAGGCGTCAGTGCTCCAAGTCAGGGCTTCAAGCAGCCGCTGACGTCTACCGTCTATTACGACACCTTGGTCAGCCGGCATGGAATCTTGGTCAGTATTCTAGGCCACTCCAATAAGTAATCGCTTTACTAAAATGCAATATAATCCACTTTTAATTCAAACATACTTAAATTATACACCGTTGGTTTTCGAGCTTTTTTATAAATGTCCGGATTTTTTTGAGTCCCGCTAATTCCTTGGATGTTTCAAATTAAGAGATGGTAACCCTACTTCCAATTCGATTCCTACACATGCCATTGGCCAATCAATTAATAGTCGCGTCGCTCCGATTGGTCGGAGAGCTATAAACCAGAAATATCAGATTCTATTTAATTTTATTGCAACCTTTATGAAAATTGTACTTTTGATTGAATTCCGACGATTGGTTTAAGATGCTGACAGATTAGAGTGTTTTGAGTTGTAAAGTTCGGATGAGACGAAGTTTTGTTTGTATGATGTAATCACTTATACATAAGTTATTACACTTATACATATAGTTATTTATTTAAAAAAATGACGTCACTTTTCGATAACTTCCAAGAATTTTTCTTGACCAGCAAAAAAAAAACGAAAAATAATTAAGAACGTTATCTAAAACTGCCCTTTAAAGTATACAGTTCACAAAAGTTAGGTAATAATCAAAATTAGTCGTACCGTCCTAGATAAAGTTTCTTTTCGAACTAAATTCCTCTCAGGTTCACAAAACTTTGGTTATAAATGGGTTATAACCAAATCTTCCTCGTTCTCCACAACCAACTCAGAGTCAAGTTGGAGCGAACACTTTAGTCTCTGGTACCTTTATTGTATAAAAAGTGGAACAGGTTACAACATGGTTTATGTCTCTGGATATGATAGATAACGACCACCGGTGCGGAGAGATAAGGTTTGGAACACATTTTCGTGTTTTTACAGAATGTACACGGAATACCAAACGATAGAAATGTCCAGTCGAATCCAGATCCTTTTTAATGGAATAATTTTGGGATTTAATTTGCATTCTATGGATTGTGTATCGTGTATAGCTTACTTCGAGTACCCATTTAAAATAGGTGTACATAACATATGGCGATAATAATATTGTATTGTATTACTATGATAAAAGACATTTTATTAAGCACAATTTTTTGTCTATTTTGGAAAACGTTAACCCCTTTAAAATGAAAATTCCACAGGATTTGTATTCATTTTATAGTATTTTGTCTGCACGCTTCAACAACAATTTAAAAATATAATTGGTGTGCGAGTTCAGTTCACTTGTTGAGAAATATGTACATATAATGGAAATAAAGAAAACAACATAATTCTTTTTACTTAATACTAAAACAAGCTTTTTCTATAAACTTACGTAATAGATGCACAGTTTTATCCGTAAAAATAAACTATGTTGCACTACCAAGCAAACGATCGCGAAAAATGTCGCACTCAGCGGTATCCGCTCTTTCTTACAGATGACACTTCTATGTTCAACCTATTCTATGGTACAGCATCGTAAAGATGTCTAATGCGGCCTAATTAGAGTTGAAGGTACGCCGGCTATGATTGACCTTATATAATTATATTATACATTGTGTAAAGACATAAATATGCTTTTATTCCGAGGCTGTGTTGCCTTGCTCCTTGTCAACGCTGAGTGAGAGCGTGTCCATGTTACGTATCATAATAGAAAGTTTGTCATTTTGTGATATTTCCAATTTATAAGCGTGTTTGAAATTAATTGTACATTGATGTTACGACCCCGTAGCCTAGTTGGTCCAGGGTTCGATTCCCGGGCGCAGATATTTATGTGGCAGATACATTTTTGTTCTCGTTCATTTGTGTCGTCCGTGCCACCCGTGACACAGAGAAAATATAGGTATTTTTATGGTAAATATTCTTAACATTTCCACAGAGTAAATAAGGCCGCAAATTCACTTAGAGGGTAAATTTCATCTTGAAACGCCGTAAATATGTAAAGCCTCTTGTGGCTCGATTACCGTGGAGATCGCATTAGTCCTAAACACGTGTAATGCCTGAGCATCGAACCCGGAACAGTTGGCACCAGCTGTGAGATAAACCATGGGCGAACTGTGTACATAAAGTATCTTTATTGGCAACAAATGTAATAGTTTACTAGACAATCTGAACAAGCAACAGTTTAGGATGCCAGCGAATGTATGTTAATTCCTATCTTTACTTTGAACACATTACATCTATTCTAGTATTTGTAGTATTAAAACTGTGATGGGGTTAGGGTTGCCAACTTAAAATTTGAACAATTCGCACAATCATAGAAAAGTGCGGACATTTTAAATAAGATTTTGCAATTTTCCATTATAAGTACAATATAAGTAGGTCTATTATAATAAGAAGTAACAAATAAATTGTGTTAGAAGACACTTTTCTTTAAAAAGTGTTGAGGTGCATTTGATTAAACGTTTTTATGTCGAGTTTGATGTCGAGAGGTCAAAACATATTTTTTGTGTGTGCAAGTCACACAGAAATACCTAAAATGATTAAGATAATTAAAATTCCAATTCATAATCATTCATTTTATTCATATTGGTGTCACGTAGAAACACAAGATTAGATTTTTTTATAATTAGTGGGCTTTACTATTGATAGAATCAAAATTATAATTTATGAAATTACAGTTTTACTTTTGCCCCAGGAATTACTTTTTTTTAATGTAAATAGCCGAAAAACAAGCAGGAGAACCAACCAAAATTCGTGGTCATCGACGCCCATGGACGTCAGGAACACCAAAGACATCACCAATGCGTTGCCGACGTTGAAAAAAAAAACTCTTCACTTTTCGCTTATTCAATCCAACGTAATCCTAAGATAAACATACTGAAAAATCTATCCATCTCTAACAGTAGATCAACGCAGAGGTACAAAACCGTGAATAAGTCACTGCGGCTAGATATGATCGGCTGTGAAAGGTGAGGCGGGTGAAAGCTTGTCTTCATTGAAAAAGTCGTGATTTAGCACTTACAATGTCAGGGGAGACGGACGGGCTGACTTGTACTGCTTAGACGGAGCCCTAGGATCACTTTACTTATCTAAAGTAGGTGCTATGACGAACTTTAGAAATGGCTTCGATAAAGTACATCGTCATCAGGCAGATTATTTTGTAACACTGACGCGTTCAAAGTTTTTGTTTTCAAAAAGATATAGTCATTTGGTAGGTACTTACTAAATTAATTGAATTTACTACCAATTTGCAAATTCTACAAATTTACTACCAATTTACTATCAATTGAATTTACTAGGTATTTTTTTCCGTCAAGAAACCCATCGGTGATGACCTGTGTGCTATTTCTAGGTGACTTGCCAGTTTGTGGTTTTATCATATTGTCAATTATTCTTCTTGGCTTCAACCCATTAATGGCCCACTAGTGAGCACGGGTCTCTCCTCATACCTGAGGAGGCCTAGAGCGTACTCCACCACGCTGCTCCAGTGCGGATTGGCGGAGGTGTTAGTGGCCAACCCAAGTGTCGGAACTTATTAAGCCGCCCGAAGGTATCCGACATGGCTTAGCGACTGCTACCAAATGGTAACAACCGGGACCGACGGCTTTACGTGCCCTCCGAAGCACGGAAGTGCTCAAGAAATTTTACCATTAGCGGTCACCCATCCAACTACCGACCGCGCCCACTGTTGCTTAACTTTGTCGATCGCTTAAGATCAACGCAAGCCGCCGGGCTATGAGCGCTTCATTCTTCTTAGCAACCCTTAATTACACCACTGCTGGGTTCGTGTCTCCGCGCACAATGTGAGGGGTACAAATCATATTATACCACGCTGGCCTACTATGGATTGGCCGACTTCACATACCTTTAAAAGCTTATTAGAGAGCTCTCAGGTGTACCAGTTTCCTCACGATGTTTTCCTTCCCTAAAGCAAGTGATAAATTCATTTGTATTACGGAAATAATTTGTATATTAGAGATACATGCAGGTTTCGAACCCAGGCTCCGCTGTTCGGAAGCTCTACGTGGAAACAAATTGTCTATCAATGCTATAGGTACTTCGAAATTGTTTTGTTTCGATTGTGAGTTGCTTGCATGAAACCTAACAGTGTATAACAATTTAATTTTGTGATTTGAACTATTATTAAACCTGTTGTTCTGTATAATTTAACCATGATCAATTTACCATTAATTAATGACTAATTGCTAGGTAAATATTGTAGGTCATCTGATAAATTAACGATAACTTTAAGCTCACCATTTAAACTTACGAAACACGAATATGGAGATACACCAAATAAAGATTTTAATATTAGTTTATCCTTATATTATTTTCATACGTGGGCCCAATACCCGAGCCATGCCTTTCAGGACACCGACAATGTAATGTTATAAGCATTTGCTTATAAAGGTAAGGCACGAATAATATCATATAATGGCTACCACACCGAGCCGGACCAAAATATTGTTTAACGCGTCACACCTCATTATGTTAATAAATACTAGCCTTGAAGGACTCAAGGTATAAAAGAAAGCGATTTTCTGTTTTTTATACTTATAAATGATATACCTATACTACGTAAAATGGTCAATATTTCATACTCATATAAATATCTTTGGATCTTTACAAGTTACAGAAACCTTTGTAGCCTTTGTACCCCTTTACAAAAGGATGCACCTACGAGTAGAACTCTAAAGATTTGGTGTAGTTAAAATTTACATAGAGAAGAAGTACCTACATAATCAAATAAACATCTATAACACAATATTGTGCACGTTCGCAGTGTCAATCTGAAGTAACCATTTGACAGAATGAATTACGGTCAAACTACAAGTTCAGAGCGGTTGTTTATTTATAAAAAATAGACACCCGGATGGAACGAAGTTCCTTTCGATTAATTAGTGAAGGTTGAAGGAATTGCAATAAAATTTTATTTTTTTAAGTTATAATTATTTCCCACTGGTAGCGTTATCTATCGTCAGTGACACTAAAGCTAAACCTACAAATCTGAAAATGTCAAGTGTGGCACACTGCTGCCATCTAACAAAAACAACAAAAACTAATGACAAAACTACGCATTTGCTTATTACAAAAACGCTCCACGAGATGGCGCTGTACACAAAAAGTGTCGTGACAACTTTTCGTAAGAATTAAAAGTGTCGTGACAACTTTTCGTAAGATTTTTTTCCGTCTAACCCCCTTTCACAACGCGCGATAAGGAACTTCGTTCCAATATGCAAAACAGACAAACAAACAAAAAAACACAAGCACCCCTAACAATGACAATTTGAATAAAATACGTTAAACGATTATTAGTCAAATATTTTTTATTGCAATCGCTCATATTTTACAACTCGGGGCGGCCATTACGCGCGCACAATGCGCTTGCGCGTCTCATACCGCTATTGTTGCCAATAAAATGGCAAATTATGCAATTCCACGGACACACAGACTGTTGAATATGTATTTTGTAGCGTGGTTCTTAGCATTCGCACAGACCCGAGCGGACGTGGAGGATCGTGGCTGGAGCGCTATTGGACAAAAATGCGCAGAAATAGATTTTTCAGAACATAATTATGTATCAATAAAGTTATTATTAATAATGTATTTTTTTTATTCGATAGCGTGCTACAGCGTTTTTTTTTTTTCAAAAATTAATTTATTTTCGGATTGATGATGGTGTCCCATAGCAAGAGGATACAGGTTTACGAGATTTTTTGTTTTACTCACAGATAAAGGTATAAAGATTTTATTCTCAGAAAAAAAAAGTTTCACTTACAATGGAATTCATAAAATGGGAAATTAAAGGTAGTTTTTTCCTCTCCTCTCTCTCAGGGTTAAAATACCACGAAAAACTAAATATAATATATATTATGACGTTAGATATAGAGTAATGGAACGTCATAAACTGTAATCAATGTACCTAATCTGTATCATTACGATTCCTTAACGATGTACAATTGTCTTCTTAATTAAATACACACCCACACTGCCGTAGGTATTCCATTTAAATTTATTTAATTAAGTTACAATAAATTAATCCATCCTTATTTCAACAATATCAAAATGAAAATAAAATTTTGCAGCAATGAACATACGAACAAAAAACACATACAATTAAAGCGTGTATCAATATTAATTTCTATGCGTCGCGCGTTCGTCCAGTCATTTGTCGATTAACTAAACTTGTTTACGGCGCGGAGTGAATGGACTGCTCAGGAATTTTCGCATTGAGAGGTCAATCATTGATAATCATATGCCACATTATAATCCTGGCAATCGGCCGCTTCTTTTTAATTATATTTGTATGAGGCCTTTGTCTTGTGTTAACAGCAATTTATATGCGCGCAACATTCCCATGACTCAATGTGTAAAACTGAACATGGGTTTTTATATTTGATTTAACATGTTACTTAAGTTTTAAGTCTCTGGTAACTAAAACTAAACTTACTGCGCAAGTTAGTTAATCCTCTGGTAAATATAGCTAAATAAATAAACGCTTGCACACTCACCCCCGCAGTAGGTAGTCGCGTGTTGCGGGTGGTATGAATATCAGAAGACATTTCAAACACCCAGTAGCCGAGAACGATTTTCTGCTACATAAATGTCCGCCTAGGCTGGAATAGGAACCCAGGTCCTCGCTTCGCGGACTGAGATCCTACCCACTGGGCTACAAGGCCGTCAGTCGTATGAATCAGTTGCAAACCGGGACCCTCTGTATCGAAGGTTTACTACCACTGGGCTGCGAAGACGTTCTTCGAATTAATTCCTTACAAAGTACATTACATTACCGTTGATGGGGGTAGAAGTAAATTTTGCATCTCGTGCTCTGTAATTCGCCATTACCTGTAACCGAAATAAAAAAAATGAATAATGATATCAACGAGAAAGATAAGGGCAATACAAGTTCGAGTCGCGTTACCGGAACCAATAATTATGAGTGGGTACCTCTTATTAAAATACATAACACTTTAACCCCCGCACTAGGATTCCCTGCCTCGCTCGGAAGCGTGGAAAATCACAAATTCATAACACATCAATAACACCCCTGACCCGGAAACTAACATTTATCTGTCACATAAATATTTGCCCCGGCACGGAATCGAACTCGGAACCTCGCTTCGCAGGCAGGGTCACTACCAACTAGGCTACGGGGTTGTCGTATGTATGTATCGGGCAACTGCCCTATACATACATACGATGTCACACACATAACCATGTAATATCATGTATTTTAATCGGATTGTTTGGTATGTCTCTATGTCTTAACTAGTCTTACACATTTATGATCTGAGACCGTAACCTGTTATGTTATTACTGTCTATTCAGCGGATGTTTTTAAACAAATCGTTTGATGCAAAAAGAAATTTATAATTAACTGGTTCTAAACAAAACCTTGTTCCTGAAGAATCCATTAGAGTAAAGAAATGCGGTAATGATGGAAAACATATCCCGACGCGGCGTCGGCAATCTCGCTCTTTTACATTTCATGAACCTACTTACTGATTTAAATAAAAATATTCGAACTTCGATTAATGCTTAACACAACCAAACATTTTGAAGGGTGACTGTTAGAGAATGATATTAGCATTAAGTCCGCCAATTGTACAATTATTTTGGGGTTCAATAAATATTAAATAAATAAACAATGTGGGTGTAGAGACACGCTCAGTTTATTGTTCTATAGTTGCCTTAATTACTGGCTAACTTGTTAAGCTATGATTTTTTCCCATAATGTAATTACTCCCTTATTTGATTCAGTCGCCAAACGATTTTCTTTGACCTTCATTAATGATAAATACCTACATGAAATAAATGATTTGAGTTTGATTAAAACTAACTCTTAACACTTAAATATTTACCTATAGAAAAAGATAATATCTATCACATAACTATAGACTGTTGTCAAGATCTAAATTGAAACAGCAAGACAAATAAACTAGTGACCCGAGCGAGATGAGTGCTATAATTCAGTTAAGATGCACGACGCAATGTAATGTAAATTGGTTGCGACTAATTAATCTTCGGGAGGGCGTGGCTGCGCAATATTCCTTTGTCCTTTAGGAGGTTTAGATTACTGTATGGTCTAAAGCTCAGAATTCTAAAGCATATACGATAGGCGGCTGTTAACATCACAGGGTAAGTGTGAACTGACTCAAATCAGAGTTTCGCAGTTTTTTTATAGCTTGAAGGGCTGACGTAAAAGCAGTCATCGTCGCCTATGGACACGAGCAACACCAGAGGAGTCGCCAGTGCAAAAAGTTATCGTAGAGGGCTATTGGAAGTTGCCTTGATAAAACCAATCCCTGTTTCATTGTGATAATCTCAAAAAATATGCCACGGTAGCATACATCACCGCAGTCAATTATGCGGAACGTGTGCGGAGCACATAAAATTGCACGAGCATCGTAGGATTTTACTTTATGCAAGCTAGCCTGACAGCATTGTTAACATTTGGAAGTTTTAATAGCAATCCCATACCGACGCGACCAATTGCATAGAGATTGAAACTTCTTTCTTGACCGGCACCGGTAAGCCGGCGTCATCAAAGTTCACCATTTCTTGCCGGCTTGGCAAAAACTTCGGTGACGCGTATAATTTTTTTATGGATTATAGCACCTACCCATATGGAATAAGCATTAAAATAAATGAAACGCCTGATGAACGTGCATGCAAGAATATTTTTTCCGAATAGACAATTATTTTAGTGTAAAAGTAATGTTTAACTCCAATGTAAACGACCAACAACCCTTCATTCATTCCACTGTAAATTATCAATTACCCTTCATACAAATAACTATTAACGCTACCAGTCGATCACTTGCAGCGATGCACCAAGAGGCAGGTTCATCTGCAAATCAAATCACCAACCACGCACCACCGAGCCGGATGTCGGCATTACTTGTGCCTGCATGCATGTATTCAGTATTGTGACACACGAAAACCCTTGCCATTTTTTATGATGAAAGCTGAAACGCTGTCATTTTACCAACATAATATGTAAGTTCATCATCGTTGATCACCGTTCATCAGTAAGTTGGTGATTGTAACGTAATTCACGTGATTTGTAATAAATAAGAAAAGTTCATACAGGACAGCATACGAGTATAATTGTTCAAGACTTTCCTAAATATGTGCTTCGGATGAGAATCGAACGAGGTTAAGCAGGCGACAGGGTTTTAAAGTTATTTTAAGCGTTTTTGATAAAGGACTCAATAACTTTATGAGAAAAGGACATTTTTAATACCTACCTTCTATGAATATTATGTAAATAGTTTGACAAAAGAACTTTATACGGAAAAAACATTTTGAAAAAAAAACATTCTGATAATTTTATGTCGAGTTTGAGTATTTATATAAAGAACATTAACTACAAAAATATTTTAAAACAAAGGGCAGTATGAGCTAAGATAGATAGATATAAATGAGGCTGTACTCACGTTGGTACAAGTATCTGTGAGAAACTTCAAATTAGGAATTTTGATTTGTGGTTTAGATATTCATGGCCTGCAACCACTTCTAAGGTAATTTGCATTGTTTTGTGCACCGTATTTATTAGATAGACATAATGTTATAATGGTCTATAACTTGTTCCCACCCTTGAATATAGTCTAAAAAGCTTCAGGTCTTATTAAATTCTCATACACTATCGAAACTTTAATCAAACACAGCCGGAAATAAAGGTAATAATAACTAATAGTTAAGAATCTAAAACTCATAGTTCAATTATATTACGTGAGTAAACCTGCAATTTTAATTATGAATAAAACATGCGTCTAATAACAGACGCCATTTCGTGCACGAGCGCTAAACAAAATGGCTGCCGGTCGTTTCGTTTGAAGGAAATGCGTATCTGTCAGCGCGGCCGCATCGCAACTGGCTATTGTATGATAATCGCTCGCACCGACAAAGTTTTAACACTCGCACTACGAAAACAGCGGGAAATATTTGTTATTAAATTAACTTTAAGTCATCCAAAAGTCACACGGAAACTGAAATATACTGCTGTTACATCAAAGATATCAGATCAAATCTAGATTAAAGTATAACTTAAGAAATCATTATTGTGCACATGAAACCATTACAATTAATTGAAATTTCTGTAAGAAGCATCTGCAAAGAATTTTTATCTGTAACCCTAAAGTCAGACAGGCAATGAAATTTGAATTCTAAAAGGATTAAATCTTTGAAGTCAAGTCAGTTCAAGATCGTTGTAGTCAAGTTTCATGGCCCCATCCCAATTCCCGTCTCGATTCGCATTATTCCCATATTGGGAGGAAATATGGATATTGTTATTACATTCGTTCGTGACGCAATGATTGTTGTGCCATCGTCCGGCCTCGTTATATTTTTTATCTCTATCTTTATTGACTCGTGATTCTACAAATTATCTGTTTTTCTATAAGATAAGAAATAAGGTTAATTTAGTCTAAAAAGATCGAAGCACCTCATTCAATTATTGATTTCCGTTACAAGCCAAACTTTTCTATTAAGTATATATTTGTCGTTTGTCGCTGCGTAAATATCGAGTTGTAGAAATATGTCAAGTCTGTCATAACTTCCGTTTCCTTTCAAATCATCAAGTGTTCAAAGTTCCAAACTTAAGCAATATCAGCAAGCAGCCAAATAAATTTCGATTCCTTTCATAATGCAACGTCACTGAAGAACTTACAACACACTGTGTCTAACGAATCAAAATTATAATAAGTCCATTTGATAACTACCATTATAAGGTATTAACATTTGAAATCCATCCAGCAATTTCACGTAAGAATCCACCATTAAGGGGCGTTTCCACCACTGACTTTTTACATTGACCTCAAATGCACAACCGCTGCGAAAATCATTAGGGAACCATTTGAAAAGCCCTAAACTTTTTACCTACAAAAAGCGAAACCAACACCACCGCAGAATAACACCGGATGCGTTTACAAAAAGAGGAATATAATACTAGTGACTGGTTGTGGCGTTACTCGCATTAAAGTTACCACTGTGGGCTTTCCAATATTTGTGATTGACGGCCAGTTAGGTCTGATATTAAACAGGTATAAATATATGGAGAAATGTTTTTAAATTGTACTAGATCTACATATTTATATTATTGATTATTCTTACTGTTCGTATTATTTTATGTCATTATTTTGGGCTTATAATAAAAAGGTATTTTGTTTTTGTTATGTATATATTAAAATGTGCATATTTAGGTAATTAATGAGTACTCTAGTACTAAGTCCAAAAACATTCCAGTAAGAAAAAATAATAATTTAGGACCAGCAAACCTATGCACTACCATCAAAGTAGGTTTCCAATTTCATACAAATACACATATTCATGTTTGTGAAATTCTAAACAGTACTAACAATGTAAAGGATTAAATAAAACCATCAGCGAACAGACACACAAGTTTCAAATGAATATATAGGTACATTTATATTCGGGAGATGAATCATTGAAACTCTAATTCCGTTTGATTATTCCAAAGGATCATTATTCTCCACTTATAAAATCGTTATACCCCAAAGTCCAACACGACACCGAATGTAATGTAAAATTTTGCGGACCTTTTTGCGGTGGATGTTAAATTTTTGATGATTTCAATGCTTGCACGTAATCTTGAGGCCAGATATTATTACAGATGGAATAATGTTACCCATATCGAAATTAATAACTTGAAGAGTCGCCGGTGAGAACAAAGAATGCTTTATTATTTTTAGTTTTGTAATAATCATTTGGGAAATAGTAGGCATGTGAAAGATTTACTGACTTTGATATTAAAAATCTTTATTTTATTTACACTAATCACCACAATAGTAATATTACTGAGAGTAAATTTACAAATTAGGTGACAATAGATTGATATTAAAACGATACACATTAACGATGATATGGATCCATAAGCCTATCAATTACCTACTGTATGCATAACAATATTTACTGTTGCAATACAACAAATAGCTGATATAGACACGGATATTTAAATGCATCCAGCCGTGCATAACTCTGAGAAACACAGAAAACAAACCCTAGAGACCCATAAGGTCACAGAAAAATGGCAGCATAACTAGTAAATAAATTCCCAGTCATAACTCCGGATGGGCCGAGTATTGTTTTAGTTCTAAATCCTTGACAGGGATAAGTTAAATATTCGATACGTGCCCACATTACATCGTCTCATAAATACAGCTCGGTCCATGGGAACTGTTGCCATACACATATCTTGGAGAATCGTGACCGCTGATAGATGGACACCACAAGAAGTTATCACGTGTGGAGCTGCTAATGTACAACTGGAAATTGTAGCCTTCTATTATTATTTGTGAAGCCTTCTGTTTTTTACAATCGTTTCATAAAGAAATATTTGTAACAAAAAGAACGACACAGTAAAATCTATCTATCTATTAGATTTTCAGTAGCATTTATAAGTTTTTTTAAACAGTTAAAGGGAGGGGATTTTTTATTTATAACTGTTAATAAATAATGACAGAAATCGGCGTGAGTTCAAACAAATAGGTTCAATATATAGTGTAAAATAATAGAATAGACACAGCACCGCTTGATAATTGATCAATCAGTACGCATAACAAGATGACAGCTGACTTATGATTGGCTGTCAATGACGTGACATCAAAACACCTGTGTTGAAGGTGCAATAATTGACTAGGTAAGTGGAGTGATCAGTTTACCTAGTGTGCTATCAATTCCGACTGGCATTACTAAGCTGCTTATCAACATTGTAAGAGATAATAGAGGAGTTTTAAACACCGCTCTTTACACGTTTGATCGACTGCCCTTCGCGCGTATTATACAACAAAAGGTTACAGAAACAAGGATCGTGCATGGAAGATTTAATGAGCAAAATGCTGATTTCATACTTTAATAGCAACGTTAACATTTGAAAACGACCAGTTTATCTAAGCGTAAATTTAAATAATAAAACGAGATGTTTGGACATAAAATTATAAAATGAGAATGAATTCATAAGCCTTGATTATTATGCAATATACGAGTAGGTACTTCATTACAATAATTTTGTAAAATCTAAAATTGAGCTGCATATTACTTATTGATTCATTTACTGAAATTACTATCTAATGTTGTGGCGGAGAAAGTGTAATATGACCAATTTGGAGGAGCAAAATTGACAGTACCTTGAATATAAAAAATAATTTAAATATTATGTACTTACAATCGATAAATATAGCGATGCCCTTCGAAGTTAGGATGCCGGCATCCAGATATAATAAGAAGTAACTGGGTATTAACTGAGGAAAATGACATTGAACTTTAATAACAGGCATTCAGGGCATAACAGGAAAGTTCTGAAATTATTCCTTTCCACAAACAAATCTTTATTATACCTATGACAATTTTGTATCACAGGCAACAGTTGAAAATAACCAAATTTTCAACTCCATATACAGCCGTGCTTGCAACTGATATATCCTACTTAACAATCAAAGAAAACGAGTCCAGTCTCTTTTGCTTTCACGAGGTCATTGGTTTGATAACATCGTTTAAATTCTGACATTTGGTGGCTAGGCTTGCAGTTTGCGCAATCATTGGGAGCTGTAATTTGAATTAGAATAATCAGGTTGACGACATTTAAATAAGTTGAATAGGTTCCTGCTAACAGTGGTTTGATAGATGTTGTTACAGGGATTGCGAAATCATCTGAGACATCAGGGACCCTTTTTGGACGAGCCCGTAGACTAGTTGGTAGTAGCCCTGCCGGAAAGCGAGGGGTCCCAGATTTGATTCCCGGCTTTTATGTGACAGATATAAATGACGGTTGTTCGATCATGGGTGTTAGTGATGTGTGGTTTGTGTTGTTCATGCGACCCGCGAAACATGGATTCTTAATCCTGATATTAGTGCATTAAATTTATTATTATTTCTTATAATATCCCAAAGAATTTCCACTACTCAGCGTTTTTCCTTCATTATCAATACCACCTGTCAAAGATTCGTATACCAAAGCGCTCTTACTAATTTAACTTAATTTACAGTCATAACTACTAAACTATTTACCACAGAGAACTTCAATTTCTCGTTATCTAAGTAGTAGTCATTTAAAAAATCTAAAATATGTATCTCTTTCATTTGCATCAGACCATAATTTAACTGCAACTACCTCATCTATTGGCTCCGTGCTCCTAATGGTAAACAACCGTTAAATATTGGCATTAGATACAGAATATAAATATTTCAATAATGTACGAGGGTCCCGTTCAACATGGGATACAAAATATGAAATTCCCGATCCCAGTTCCTACCATATATTGTAACACGACGACAGAGCCCGCGGTATCTCGATCACGACTGTTGCTATGAATGCCTAAACTAATGTTCGTGTTACGGTCGATGTTATTACTTGGTTACTTTTCATAATTACTGGTTATTGTGAACACTAACCAGATTTTTAAGCTCTACTGCTTGATTTAAAAAGATCGATTAATGAGATTTAATTCAACAATACATTTCCGGAAGTAGGAAATAAATGAATCATGAAATTTGGTTTTTATCGACTTTCATTCGACAGAACTTTTAGTGAAACCAAAATTAATTACAACTATGGAATATAATTACATTAAAAATATTAACCTAACAAAGATCAGTATCTTAATACTGAAAATACTAAATATTGATTAACAACTAAGATTCAACAATAGAGATAAACCAGGAATTCAAACTGCTCCTGCGGAATGTATTTTAGTTAAATGCAATCCAAAGAAAATGTTCCTGAGTAAATACAATATGTAGTGTGAATCTTAGGCAGTTACCATTGGACTTGTAAACTTGCTCTCCATTTATAGATTGGAATCGGCAGAAAACGAAGAGATAAAGATTTTCTATTAAGGCTTCTTGCTTGCTATTTCCTACGGCAGGGACGAAACTATAATGAGGTAACACGCTCTGCATCCTGTTTAAATTTCTTTAATTGTCCTGTTTTGGTTTTAGCTTACACATTGTTGGGCCCAACATTTCGCGGGTTGATCTCACTGTTTATCTATGTATGATTCTCTTTAGAGCTTCACATTAATAGCATTCCCTCGTCGTCGAGGACGGAGGAAATGAACTAAGGAGATAACGCGACAATATTAAAAAAAGAGTCAATACAACATTTAAGACGATTAAAAGAAATATTTGTTTACTGATTTGAATAATCAATCCCTCAAATATTTTCATGTCTGAACACACGTATGTATTGATTATAATTGTAAGTCTAATCTCAGATTTGTCGGCCATTACTTGAAAATATTCATCAATACGGCAAAAATAATTATGTTCCTGGATTTATTTCACGCTGTATTCTTTGATTTCTTATTATTACTTAAAGACATCTCTCGGCGTGCATCACGTGGCAGTAGATGTTGCATAAAATATAAACTTAATCTTTGTTTTAACAAAGGCAGAAAGTACTTGAAGGAGTAATTACAGTCTAACGTGTCACTATAACTTCTTCATTTAGTGATAGCGAGCGGTGGAAGCACGAAGTACGTTTCGCTTCCCAGTTTTACATTTACCATAACTTGGTACGTCTGAAACAGCTTGACAATAAAGTCGATTTTTGGCCAGCAACTCATTTATCGACTGGCATGTAAGTTTGTGTATTGGTCGTGAATTTCCCCACGAATGAGTGATGTCGGCAATAAGTTACACTTGGCAAAGCGACAGCATATCGCGGAATAAGTCGGTATTACGCTACCGGTTGTCTATCCGGTAATTGTTACAAAATGGAACGATACAGACGCTTAAAGGCACAGTTTAAACCTTCGCAATTTTTCTTGCTTCAAAGCCGCATCATGCGTTTTATTTCTTGCCATTAAAGTAATAGCTGATGGATTCGTTTTTGTAACTAAGGCATTGGATCAAGAAAAAAAAAGATTAAAAGTTTACTCAGAACAACTGTATCATAAACGACTATGAATTTTCCAAAAACAACAGCAATTCAGGATTAAACGGAAAAACAGTAGTAACATAAATTACGAGACGACGTCGATTTTCAGCAAGGCCAGAATAAATTTCTACGTCTTCTTGTGCTCAACAGCAAATCTATGCAAAGAGAATGTCAGTATGCAATCAAGAGGCCGCTGTACAATTGCTTGTAGCAAAGAAGCATGGTTAAAGAGTTAAACGACGACGACCCGCATGGCGCAATGGTTAACACCCCGGATTGCCGTTCCGAGGATCCTGGGTTCGATTCCCAGCTAGGTGGAAATTTGAATGATGAATTTTAATTTCCGTTCTTGGTCTGGGTGTGTGTATTCTTGTCTTGTGTGTTGTCCATTGCACCCACGACACAGGGAATCCTAGTGTGGGGCTATGAGTGTGTAGCGTTATTTATTTTATTTTATTTATTATTTATTTAAACGTTCAAGACGATACTTCACAGGAAATGGAATTAACTATTTAGAATTATGTTTTTGCTGCGGTCAGTGGTAGTCCATGTAATTTACATCTTTACATTTTTATTGTAAAGTTAATGGCATCACGCTTTGACAAAAGCCAGATCGCCAACCGCGGCCCCGTTAAATTACGCATAATAACACACCCGCCCCACAGCAATTGTCTCAAAACCTTTCGGAAAACACATAAAAACCAATTTATCTCGAGCACGGCAAAAAGAAACGAAAATTCATTTATTTCTTACGATTCTCAGTCGCGATGATTACTGGATCTACCGACGATTTCCGCCACAGCATCCCCGACGAAACTCGTGGTTCGACAAGATTAACACGGTGGCGAATCATTCCGACGGCTGTGCAATTGACAACTGACGAAGTGTACACTGTGTATTGTTGCTCTGTAGCTGGAATACGGGCTAATGATAGTGCACGTTGCGGTTGAGCTTTTATTAAGTCTGTCTCGCTCGCACTCGTGTTCAGTGCGTAAATTAAAGCGGGATGCATACTTATAACTGATCAGATGTTCCGACGTGATCTCCATTACCTCACTGATGCGTTTGGATTCTTTTGTCCTACTCTTTTTCTTTATGAAGCTCGTAGTCAGAGCGTGCGATTTCGATTACGCGGCTAGGCAATAAGGAGTGTTGCCATATTAGGTCTATATCAAGTGGCAATTGAGGCTAAATGGAAATCTAGAATATAGCCATTGTTCCTGTTGTGAATTTAAATTAATTTAAAATGGCTAGGATTTTGTTTCGTTCCATAGGATTTGCGATTTATGGGTGGTCGAATATTTTATCATTATATTTTGTATCATTTTGTATCATGGTGGAGTATTGTACAAATCTGGTTGGCTATCAACTTCTTTCTAAATTCAGTCGTTAAATGTTTAGTGTTTCAATAGCAATGTTGGAGAGCCATGAATAATGAGGGCCTCGGTTTCCTTTTCAATCTTCATCGCTTCTTGGATGCCTTTGCTATTACTGATATCCATGAGCGATGTTGACCAGTTATCATATAGTTCTTAGTCGACTAGTCACAAAAAAATTACACACCTGCGAAAACCTGATTAGTCCGATCCATACTCGGCAACGCTATAAAGGATCTCTTATTTGTATTCCAAATGTAATATACTGGACAAAGTAACAGTTAAGTATTCATATTGTTCTATGTAATGTCTAAATTGTTTGTAGTGTCAGTTTCCTGCGAACGTGTTGTAAATTAATTTTAGTGTAGCAAAAACTTGGTAAAGAATTCAAACCTACGCCGTTTTGGGAATACCCTAATTGTATGGATGAGTGTACGAATTCTTGGAGTGCATGTCCTGAATCGTAATTCCTGAAGGTCACCTTGTTGTGGGTTAAAATAGAAAAAAATGTCTTGGTCACTGCCACAATGGATCACGAATTGTTCAATGATTATTATTCCAAAAGGTAATTCTGAAGTTTAAGAATTAGCTTGTCTTTCCAGTATTGAGAAGAAAAATGACGTATGAATGAACAGAAACTACGTAGATAACAGTTTTTCGAATAAACGATCGTACCTACTAGTAGCATTCGTTGTACTTCGGGCTATAAATTCAACTCTAAACAATAACTTGTAAATAATAATGTAAATTTTGTCAAAGTTTCATCCATTTCGGGGATGAATTTAAAATTTATCCTATTAGGTTTTGTGGTTTGAGAATTTACCCCAAATTAATATCCCTTTATCCCTAACAGCACAAGTTATAATGAAACCAGAAAATATATTAGGTACACGTGAATCGAGTTAACAAGGGTCAAACCGTGTAACTTAACGGCGAGTTATTTCGTCCTGATGTTTAATAACTCCAGCCACTCCCTCGTGGATACCTTCAGGCCACAGGGTGTTATTATCAGACTCCAAGATTCGCTCGCGAGTCCAATAGCCTACCCTAGCTTACTGTTACGAAGTATTTTTTTAAAAGACGACACGATTGGAAATTCTCAAAAGAAATTTTTGAGACACTATGTATTACTATAAGATTACCTACTGATTTCTAAATAAATAATTCAAATTTTTTTCAGGTAAGCTGTCAGTTACAAAGACGAAATAACTCATTGTTTTCGAAATTATCATCTTTCCTTTTTCTGATGCCGAGGCACTTAAAATAATGAGCTATAAAATCTTGAAGAGTTGAAGGTTTGCGTTAACAATGTCTCATTTTTTATTATGAATTAGAAATATTTCCACTTACTCTACAAACTTGAAATTTTGGATGTTCCTTTAGTTCTGATGACAATGCAATTTTGTGACAAGCAAGACCGGATACGCTCAGCTTTGGCTCTAGACAAGCGAACTGTAACGTGACTAAATTAATTATCATCAATTAGCATTATGAAAGCGTGTTTTTAGTTTTGAAGTCTAAACTTCTATAGTATCGTTGTGATTTGGAATTCGATGAAACGGAAATGACGCTCAAATGAAACGAAACGGAAACGCAAAAGACACAGACATTTTAACGTGGGAAAAAATGAGATAGGAACATTAGCAAGAGTTAGAACTAAAGTTCGCTGCAGCGCTAAAACAATAGTTATGACATTACATTATGACCAAACAATTTTTTGGGTTTCACTTCTAGCACGTGTGAATTGCACACATTTTGTTTTTTTTTTTCAAATTGTTAATTTTAAATAATCATTAAGCGAAATATCCCCACGGAATTACACGATGCCCCAATCTCATACACCAATAACAGCCATTCGCAAGATCCACGATCGATTACAGAGCCCCACCGTGTTATAGGCGGGATACACTGGCTTGATTAATTGTTTCAATTATATTCATCTAAAATGAATGTTTTTGGTTAAGGCTCGGTAGTGCGCGTGTTTATAATATAGGTACTTATCTTTTATTATTTCACAACTTAATAACTTATGTGGTCGGTATTTTAATACTTATACCATCTTTGCTATGAAGATTAAGTATCAGAACGCAGTCAAAATACTTTTGTACAAAGGGACAAAACATGATTATTAAAATTATAGATACGTTAAGCTCACACAAGTCAACGCAAGTTGCACATTTGGGTCCGCAGAAATAGCTACATGAAAAGTGCGGTTATTTATAAGCAAAGTTTTACCATGTCCCAATTTTCGCGCGCTAGTGACATATTATCTACTGTCACTGTCGTTGTCACTTTGACACAAAAGTGACACATGGATGTCAGTTTAGTTCAATGATTTCTTGACAATTTGCGAGACATAGAGGTTGGCGATAGGCACCTTACTTTTATAAGAAGATAAAAAGTGTGGTAAATTGGTGAATATGGATGCTGTGGTTTAAGCGTTTCAAATTATAATCACCCTACCTATTTGCTATTTGTCCGCCGTTTACATAAAATATAATTAGGTAATCATTACCTTCAACAGGTGACCTAACACTAGGAATAAAGGCTTCCTTAGGGAACAACAAGGAAGTATAAAGTAAGGAACATCTAGACCGTAGCGAGCTCTGATAGGGTGAGTAGGTTATGTACCTCATATCGGGTTTAATTAAAAAAGGGGGTGGGGTTATTAAATAATTAGTGCACGCCCCCCGGCCAATGAGGAGCGAGGCGGGCGAGTCCAATTAGTTGCGACGTGTCCCGGTTGCGCGGGAGACGGTTTTTGCGCGGACACGCCAAGATGGCGGAACACGCCAATTTTGAGGCGTTCGAATTACGAATTCGGACGCGCGTTTTTTTCTTTTTTTTTTTGGACGCAAAAATGCTAATTGACAGAATCCTGGGTTGCCAGATTTTAGCAAAACCTGTGTTTTGTTAATAATACAACATTAGTGGGTATGTACTTAGATAGGCATTTAGACTACCTAATTAGGTAGGTAATAATATTAATCCTATCTTAAAAAACATTTTATTGTTGATTAGGTATAAGCACTTGCTAAAAAATATTTTTCAAATTCAATTTTGAATTTTTTTTTAACTATCACACCTCACTTTGAGGATACTTACAACACAAGTAAGTATTATAAGAGATAAGACCCTGTTCATAATTTTTGAGTAGGTAAGTATTATAATTAAAGTTGCTTTATCTTACTACTGATTAACTAAGTAGGTAATAATAATTATGTTAGTTAGATCTGATTAAACTCGGTATGTAGTAGGTATTCATAACCTACGTCCTGTACAGGTGCTGAGTAAAGGTGCCGGTGCACTAAAGCGGATTCGAGCCAAGTTAGCCAATAGGTGCAATTACATAAAATATTACTCAAACTCAAACTCAAACTCAACTCAAATCATTTATTTCATGTAGGTATATTCAATACACTTATGAACGACATTTTTTGCATTCCCACCGTTTCGCTAAGGTGCCTTTAAATTTTAAATCTTTGAGCAGAAGAAACGGCGAAAGAAACTCCTCGGCACATCTTTTGAAAAAAAAAAAGAAATCGACGGTCCCTACGTAGAAAGGGATATGTCAAAAACCGAGGTTTACAGGAGAGTGAAATAAAACTTCAAACCGCTCTAGAAAAAAATATATTTATAATTATAGTTTCAATTTTCTTTATGTTGTTTAATTAGCTTTAGGAAAGTTATATTAGTATTCATATACGCATATTTTAATGAATTTCTTGAAAAAACTGATAGATAACTGCTTCTACGCTACCATTAAAATCATACCATGTCGAGTATGTCTAACGTACCCGTTTATACTTCGCACATAAGAAAACAAAATTTCAAAATAGAATTTAAGTAAATGTTTTATGAAAACACAGGAATTTGTTATTATTTTCAAATGGATATCTTAAATACCTGAAATAGCTACCCGTAAATATTAAAAATTCGCTAATGGATGCGTAACTCTTTATACATGGCTTTAAAATATTAAGTTGGACTGTTTTTTGGAATGTAAAAAAGGACAAATATAATCAGCTGAATTTTGAAACATTCAAAATCACACTTATTTTAGATTAAATTTTCAGTCACCATTTACCAGTCAGCGCCTAAGATTAATTTTCTAAATTATAATTATAAATTATTTATCTAATCATCATGACAGTTTCTTCACATTATTAATGATATTTTTATAAACTTTTCTTAATAATGTCACAGGGACAATGGATGGGAAGGAATAAAAGGCCGGCTTCAATAGATGATGTTTTGTTTTATTCACTAGATAGGGTAACACTGACGACACGTTGACTCAACACGACGCTGTGCACTTTACTTCGCTTTTCTCTTCGCTGCTCTTCCTTATTTCTTCTACTTCTTCTGGTCCTCCTCTCGGATTCGCTTCCGAAACTGAACTATCGCTGCCGTGTTCAGAGACTTCTCATTTCATCTAACGGGGTTATGTAACCAGACCAGGGTTCCTTCTTCAAAGCTAGGACCATTGGCCCGTCGGTCGAAGCGGGTTTTCATTCGTTAGCTGGCCTTATATCCTGCTTCTCTGATTTGCTCATACACGTCAACCATCGTGTTCCGTAGTTCCCTTGCGTAGTCAGTAATTTCTATCGGTGTATCCGGTGGAGCACTCGAGAGCAAATCGGCTAGCAGTCGCAGTTCTCTTCCAAAATTAGCGTACGCCGGAGTGATTGTTGTGGTCTCATGAACCGCAGTCGTATAGGACATAAGAAACAGTGGTATATATTCGTCCCAGTCCTTCTGATGATTATCCACCACTTTTGCCAGATGCCGTTCCAACGTTTGGTTAAATCTCTCAAACATTTCATCAGATTGCGGGTGATAGGGTGTCTTCCAAGTTTTATGTATTCCCATGACTTTACAGACTTATTGAATTACTTACGACTCGAAGTTCCGTCCTTGATCACTATGCATCTCTAGTGGTACGCCAAATCTGCAGAACACTTCGGTAACAAGCTTCGTCGTTGCCACGGTGATAGCCTCCTGGTTGGGTAGTGCAAACGCTTCTGGTCATTTCGTAAAATAGTCCGTCACTACCAAAATGTATCGATTTCCAGCATTCGTGACTGGAAACGGTCCGGCTATATCAAGAGCCACTCTTTCCCAAGGAACCCCAACATTATACAGCTTCATCTGCTTCTAGTCTGCGGTCCCTTAACGGCTGAACAACTTTGACACCGCCGACACCAGTTTTCTACATCGTCACGGCAATGCAACAAGTAGAAGTGTTCCTTGGTTTGGTGAGAGTTCTTCTTATCCCCAGGTCTCCTCCCGAAGAACAATCGTGATAAGTCTTCAACACCTAGTTCACTTTTGCTCTGGGAACAACCATCTGAAGATGACAATCTTTGCCTTTATTCATTCATTTCATTTATTCATTCATTAGCCATCTGAAATTTCTCCAACTGCATCAGTCTGCATTAAACCACTAGTAGGCTCCAAAGATTGATCTTGACGAAAAATTAAGTATAAAATTATTTTTTTATACTGCTTTATAAACGTAAATGAAAACAATTCCCTAAATAAACTGAATTATTGCACGTATAGGCAAACAAGTACGACATGTATTCATGTACTTTGCACCGCGTTTGCACCGTGCGATATTTAAAACGGAGTACAAACCGTTAAGTTTAGATAACCGCATCTACGTCACCAATCCTTTATAACTATCACACTTGTTCTCTTGTTCGATTTGTATTTACAGTAAAATACATCATATTTCAATAAAAAACTTATATGGTTATGTGCGTATGGACAATCTAAAGCCATATATGGAATAAAAAAAAATGACAATTTTGACTTACTCTTATGTACGTAGGGACCGTCGTTAATGCTTACAAGTAGGTACCAATGTTAAACGAATTAAATAAATTAAATTCTCTTGTGATAAATTTAAGGGTATTTTGTTGTATCCGACGCCTACCGAAGCGAAAACTAGCATTACATTTAAAAACAGCCCAATATCCCTGACATCCAACCTAGGCTAGACTAGGTATACGCACAAACTGTTCCTCAAAACCATTTAAGAGCTGTACCTATACATTGAGATATTATAAAAGATTCCGCAGTTATTACATATAATATGTACTTTCCATTACTCTTTCACATAAAAATACCATTAAAGCCCCGTGTTTATTGAAGTTTGACCGAGCAATTCAATTCATACAAGTGTTCGCGTTTAATCGATTGCAAACCTTACCGTGCTAGAATAAGACTGAGATCCCATTGGAGCTGAAAACCTGAATCCAATAACCGTGTACAGGGTATCACTGAGCGGGATTAGAGCTAAGAGGAATGTTTATGGCAAATTAAACTCTATTATGATCATGTAAGGTACAGAGCGTTTTGCATAAAATTAATGCCTCGGCTCCTTTTCTGTTCGAATGTATTCGATCCCATGCCACTGCGAAGCATCGGGTTTCAGCGGTTTGCGTGCAAAATTATGCTTTCAATTGATAATTCTACGATAGTTCTTATAACTCGGATATAGAGTCCATTATCGGATAGTGCATAGGTGCACACTCGCAAGATTATGTTGGGGTTTTAGTGTCAAACCTAAGAGTTACTTTTCTGACGCCAATGCGCATTGACAGCAGTTATTTTTACACTGAACATAGTTACATTCGTCTGTAGAACTCGGAAATTAAAACAGCTTTGGCGTGAAGCAAGCAATGTGGAGAACTTTTGTTTCAGGAAGAAGGATGTTTCAAATTTAAAATCGTATAATTATGTGGGGACTTCTACAATATACATCATGAAGATCATTTTTTTTTAAAAGATATTTTATCGTTGAGAAGGAACGGCGAATGAAAGTCCTCAGTGCAGTATTTCATAAGAAGAGCAATCTATCAAAAAAAGCTACTAGTCAATTGTGTTTCTACTAAGGCCCTTTCTCCAATGACGAAACGGCACCGTTAAGGTTTTTAATATTGAGCATTCACATGTTTTTGAATCTGGGACTCTCGGGAGCGAGTTTCTAACTACTAAGTCACCCTACACCGGAACTGTTAGAAAACCACATCATCACTCCTAAAGCGAACCCGCAGTACCTATGCAAATAGTATCTTATCGAACCCCCTGCGTGCTGTTTACGACGTACGGACACACAAACAAATTATTACTTGCATACCCAAACCTGACAACCTTATCTACATGCACATAAGGGTTAGAATAACTGCTGCGTTTAGGATGCGCTGGGTAAACTTAAAGGAACGCTTTAAGGTCTTAGGCTAGTTACACACGAGGGACTTTTAAGAACTACATTTAACAGGAGTGATCATAATTTTCCTTTATTTTTAAAATCCGTCATTGTTTTAGAATCTGATATGAATTTTGGGGGATTCTCCTGTCATAAATACTCAGACACTGTATGACATTATGATCAGTTTGCATGATTAAATATAACTTCTTTTTTGACGTGACAACGTCTTATAATTCGGTGGCACGCATGAAAAAACATGACTCATGCGTTACCGTCGTTACCGTTGGTGAATTATTATACCAGCGCCATCTATGTATTGTGCAGTGAACAATTATTCATTAAGTTCGATTGGGTCCATTTATCGATGGAGGAAGGCTGGGTGAGCTGGTAGTTCACTCGCAGTACACTAGATGGCGTTGAGTAGTGGGGCGCTATAATTCTGAATCACGATGTAGGATGTATAAGTATCCAGCATTCATTTTTAATAAATGACTTAACTTGTATTGAAAAAGTGTTCTTTTATTGTGCTTGCCTACTCATTCAAAGGAAATTATTTTCTTAAGACGTTGTCA
Organism: Ochlodes sylvanus; assembly: GCA_905404295.2. Taxonomy (NCBI): domain Eukaryota; kingdom Metazoa; phylum Arthropoda; class Insecta; order Lepidoptera; family Hesperiidae; genus Ochlodes; species Ochlodes sylvanus. The sequence goes on along the minus strand of FR990132.1, from coordinate 12,055,903 downwards.
CGTTCAACTATCGTCAGTAAACCGACTTTACAGACAACCAATTTTTTTTTATTATAACTTTTCATGCTTTATTTGCTTGCCTCCATGTACCTACATAGCCACCGCATATTATTTACTAGGTGTATACATAAACATTGCTTTGGTTGTACGACTTTGGTCTTTTTTTTATAGCCTGAGGGGCAGACGAAAAAGCAGACGAGCCACCTGATGGTAAGTGGTCATCGTCGCCTATGGACACGAGCAACACCAGGGGAGTCGCCAGTGCAACGCCGGCCCTGAAGGAGATCTCTTTTACACCTTTTTTGAAGAACCCCATGTCATAGCGCTCCGGGAAAACCTCAGAAGGAAGTTCGTTCCACAATTTGCACGTACGAGGTAAAAAGTAAAGGTAAAAGTAAAGGTAAAGGTAAAAAGTCTTTAATGAATGATTGTCATAATTTTGTGTGTTTATTATGTTACAAGTATTTGCTGACGGCATCGCCCGCGTAGGAGTCGAGGCTCACTATTTTGTTATACTTAAATTACAGTCCATTATGTTATTCTGATGTATAAGCTATATTACTGTAAAGTTTCATCTAAATCCGTTCAGTAGTTTGCGTGAAAGAGTAACTAACACACACACACATGTATTCGCACATACTCAAAAACTTTCGCATTTATAATATAAGTAAGGATGTTACACATGTTGTAGGACAGTCTGACATACCGCACTTGGATTCGACATCTCTAACAAAATGTTGGACAGGAATCTCTCGTGTGCTAGAAGCCTTATGAAGTACGATTGAAATGAGTTACAGTTGGACGGTACTGTGTAAAGTTTTCAACTTTATGTCTATAAATATAAAAGCTATGTCACGTTTAGTTGACTTATGACGTTATGCTAGTGAAGACAACCTTATTGTTATACACATAAAAGCAAAGGCATAGTGGAATAGAAAATTCTGGCAGTAAACATATCTGCATTTAAAACCTTAAGCGTTGAAGAATAAAGACGAGAATAATATTGACAAATACTGAACATCCAAGTTATGACACGTGGTTTCTGGTTCCAAAGACTATTCATCTACAGTCTTTATGGTATTGTTAGTCTGTGGGCTGTGCTGTATTGTTGAAGCATGTAAGGTTCCTGTTCGGAATTCAAAATTCGAATGCGCAATTTAATTTAGCACTCGTATAACTGTCTATGGTATAGAAACATGAAAAGGACAGAAGAATAATTCCACAGTTTGTGCTTATCATGCTTGCTCTTAGAAGCGCTCAAAGCCCTGCGGCTTGCATCAATCCTAAATGATTAAGCAACAGCGGGTGCAGTCGATAGTTGGATGGATGGCAAAAAAATGCGTATGATCCTTGGAGGGCACGTTAGGGTGCGGTCAAACAGCCGACGGGGCGGGACGGTGACGCGACGCTAGCGTCAACGTTGTACTGCGCGCGCCGTGACGCGACCCGCCGAGCGCGACGGCTCTGTGTGACATATTCCATACTTGCTCATACGTTACAACCTCTTCACGTCCCGCCAGCGTCGCGTCGCCGTCACGCCCCGTCGGCTGTTTGACCGTACCCTTAGCCGTCGGTCGCCGTCGTCGTAGTTAGAAAGCAATCGTTAAGCCTTGTCGGATGCCTCGCAGCGGCGTAAAAACTTCCAACACATGGCTAGGCCACTTACCCCATTGGTGGAGATGGAGACCATTCTGCACCTGGGTCTCACGTTCATCACCCAGCTGAGGCTATTAAAGTGTCAGATAATTATTTGTTGTCGGGTCTTTGTGTATTGCCGAGTTAAGTTGTGATTATACATTTAAAAACATCACATTTTAATAATAACACAATTGCTACCTAACAAAACTAAAAAATCGGTTGTCTATAAAGTCGGTTTAAGGTAGATAGTTTTACCTGATAATGTCATAAAGAAACATTGATGAAAACACGTTGTCGCGTATCCAACATTTGTTATGAATAATGGCTTCCGACGAGGTGGGCGGGGGTTATTGTAAAAGTTCTCGAAGAAGCTCACGCGGTGGCGTTCCAGTAGCAGAACTATTATAATTGCTAGCTCTGACGTCACGCTCTGACGTCAGCTGAACGGGAAACTTTATCACGTCAGAAGGAAGGAGACATTATCACGTCAAAAAACGCAGGAGAAAAAAGTGTTGAACTGTTTTATCAAAAGCTATACTGTGTATAATATGTAGGTACGTACCTACTTATGCGTACCACGTAATACTTAATACTGTTATCACCAATGACATAATAAGTAAAATTAATATACCTATAACATCGTTGGTCATCACAGACCAACTCAGAAAACTTTACGCTACTTGCGCATATTTTTAATCTAATCGCCATGCGGCATGACAATTCCTCGCTGGGACGATTACAAACGACGCTACCCTGCCATTACGTTATGCAGTAGACAAGTTAAACCGAACATCGAATTTCCTGCGACAAGGTACGAGTGCGAGTTGTGGGCCTTGTCGGTAATTTGTTATTCAACTTATTGTTGAGAAAACATTAAATGCTTAGATTTTTAATTATTAGCATCCCTTCCATGTTAGACTAGTGTTTATTAATATTAGCAAGAAACAAATAAATTATCCATTTCACAAGGCGATGTTCAAACTCAAACTCAAACTCAAATCATTAATTTAATGTAGGTATGATATATACATACACTTATGAACGTCAATTTTTTGCATTTACCACCGTTTCGCTAAGGTGCCTTTAAATATTGATTTTTTAAATCTTTGAGGAGAAAAAGAAACGGCGAAAGAAACTCCTCGGCACACCTTTTTAAAAAAATAATAATGCTAGATTACAAATTTTATACCTACATACAGATACATACATACTAACATGAGTAGAACTGGTCCTACGTAAGAGATGTCTATGTCCAAGCATCTTTGTCATTAATATTATATTCTTCTACCTAACCACACCTACCTAATCACTTCTATTTAACCACACCTCCTCAGGCTCCGTATCGCAACCCATAAATGTTGCGATGGATGGATGGATGGATGGACTGTCATTCTTTCTTCTTCGTTCTAGCTTGGCCGACAACTTGTCCATGGGCGATAGTGACCACTTACCACCAACTATTAGTTTGTCGGTTATTTAAAAAAGAAGGAATTCTTTTCATATCTTGTTATTATTATAATTTTCGAAACCTTTTGTCGGCTTTAAAAATCTTAAATAACAAAAGTTACAACCGCGTAAAGCATTACTTCAACTGCCGTTATTGTAATAAACTTTATGATATCATTAGCAGAAACCATTTTTATGTTTTAATAACGTTTTTAGCATTACATGAAGAGTTTAATGGCCCCGGTAGATGGCGGGTATATCGGAAATGAGATTTCAATTTGAGAGCCGTTATAACGTGTGCAGTGATTGGCCTGGTGATAAAAGTAGATACAGTTTTATCATAATTACTTAAATCATACACTTACTTCGTGAAGGAAGTAGGTACCGTATGCTTCGGCGAAGATGACGTTTCTAATTATTTCTGAAGATTTTATCATACCAATTTTCGTGTTTTTTATGGTAGGTAATGCGAATAGTGATAGAGTTAAAAACGTGCACAAGTCATATTTTACCGAAATTAAGATCCTAAATTAATAATAATGATTCTTATTTTGTCACTGGATATGGTCAAGAGATGGACAAATTTTTATAACATCGCCTATGAAAAAATATATTTTTCAAATAAAATAAATAAGGAATAAATCTGCATTTATTCAATCACTTGTAAATAACAAAAACACAAAAATCTAGAAATTTTTACTGCAAATATCGATTTGAAGTGAAATTCTTGTGAAAATAAAGCTTATCGTGTCGACATAAGGTTCAATATCAAACGCGGGTCAACGTTGAGGTTGTCACATCATTCGCTTGACAATACGGACCGATTGAACGATCCGATTGTGGCGTATCGATAAGAGATCGGAATCGGAACCGAATCGGAACCTGTCTCGTTATTTTTGACACTAATTATAATGCTAGAATATTCTAATGGATAAAGGTTCAAATACATACAAATTCAATGAAATTCATTAATTCATAGCACTTAAAAATAACACGTGTTTAGTCTGTAGAAGAGACTCCACCTATATTAATGGGGCATTGTTGCATTGGAAAAAACCCAAATAACTACTTGTTTCCACGATTTTTAAAAGATTATTTTTTAAGTTAGATACAGAAATTTTCAACCTATAAAATTTTCCTCCGAAATACTAGCTTTCCACTGAGCCTTATTTGACATATACATCAAACAGCGTTCTATATTTATAAATTGAATTAGTTACAAAAAATATAAGCTGCAAAAAATCAAAATGTGTGCTATTCACACGTGCTAGAAGTGAAATCTTAAAAAAACGAATACTGTCAGTCCAAATATTGATGTTTTGCTTTGCTTACGTAAGCCGCCATTTTGCCGATGCTTCCTATCTCATTTTTCCCACGTTAAATGTGTCTGTCTTTTTCGTTTCCGTTTCATTACATTTGCGCGTCATTTCCGTTTCATCGAATTCCAAATCACAACAATACTATAGAAGCTTTCACTTCAAAAGTTAAATAAATAAAAATCTGCTAGTTTGCAAACTCAGACGCATTAGTTGCGTTAATACGTGGTGCAAATACTCCCTTATCGTAACAGATACCTACCATTACACTAAACTGACCTACCACACTGTCCACACTACATGTACATTAACCATTTATATATATTTATAATCCATAATGCACCGTAAAGAAGTCGCTTAGCCTCCTTTCTACACGCCTTTAGAGAAATTGCAGCGTGATTCTACTAACAAATTCTCTTCAGGGTCATCTGTGTCTGGAAATATGGAGAATTTTATATTTTTTTAATCATTATACTGAATGCATCTGTGAATATGATGGAACCGTTCATACTCGTATTAGTTTTATTCATTCCTATTCCTAACATATGATTGAATTTAAAGACAGCAACACGAAACATCACAGTTAGATATAATTAAAATTGAAATCGTTTTACAATATATGAGTACCAAAGTATGAATGTTTATAATTCAAAGACTAAATTGTAACAGTACGTAGTTGATATGAATAGAAAAAAAAACTAAATAGTTGAGGTTACAATTTAAGGTTCCTAACTGTGTGTTATTTTATTGCAACTGCCATTAAAACTATAAAAATATTTGAAAATGTTACACCGGTTAGATAACACTTAGGTAATATAATTAATAAAGAGTCGGATTAAGGCCATATTTTGCAACGCTAACAAAGTGGAAATAAGAATGCTTGACACGCCAAGTGCATTATTTACAGGTCCCAAATGTGCAGGTCTCCTTACGAGTTTTTCACCGAAATGACTCATTGTTTTTAAACGAAATTTATTTAAAAAAATTAAGTTAGGTACCTTCAGGATATCAACTCGAGTCTCAGAAATTGTATTAAACATTTCTTTCTGTAATCTGCTAATGTTTATTTCTGTCCACAACTTTAGACTTAGTAGAATAGATCTCCGCTCCTTTGCTCTATCAATTTGGTGAAAATCGCGTGTACTTTCTAAAAGCCGCGGTGTAGTCGCCTTAGCGGTGAGTGAATAAGCGTGCGCGATTGTGAACCTTGTGGCTAATAAATTGCCGGAAAGGTGAAGGGCATGTCAGGAGAGTTAAAAGACGTTTTAAGCTAATGAAGTCTTATGTCTCGAGGAAAGATCTTTGCGGGTAATGAAGAGATGAATGTTGGTTAAAAATGTGTTTTTAACGTGTTTGTAGTGGGAGCACGCAACAAATCTGTAACTGTCTTCACCTGTGGATGCGGTAAAGGTATTTACTATAATCGTGATCTTAGATCGATTGCTGCAACTATTTTTAAATTACTGCTGTAGTCCTTGATATCAAAGATGACGAGTAATTTGCGGATGTTTATATTTACGCTGGCAACACGTCAGCGATGTCTTGGACAATGGGCAGCGGCGAGAACCTCCCAATTAACTCAAGTAAAATATCGTGAACATCTGTACCCACTCTAAAAGTTCTTCGTTATAAGGTGTAAGTTTTAAACCTGAATTTACCCAGAGCGATGGAATTTTTATTTCACTCCTCTCGTGCTGTGAGTACCAGCCAGGTAACCGAAGTTATGATAGTGATGTTGAATGAAAGAGTAGCAAGTTTTGACTTTCATACATAAAAGGTAACATAATGCCTTACCGGTAGGGGCTGTAGCTACCTCTTCAGTTAAAAATTTAGGTTTTGCGCATGTAGGTCGCTTACCTGGAAAATAACAATGAGAATATTAAATATAAAAATTTACATCAATGATCAATTTACACAATTTTCTAATGACTTTGAATTTATAAAAATACTAGTAAACCCGCCCTCGCTTCGCTTCGGGAAAACCAATTTACACAAATCTTTAATATATTATACATATGAACTTGCCTCTTGAATCATTATATCTATTAAAAAAAACCGCATCAAAATCCGTTGCGTAGTTTTAAAGATCTAGGCATACATAGGGACAGAGAAAGCGACTTTGTTTTATAATATTTTACTTAAATATCTACTTTGTGATACTGTGTAGTGATGTTTTAAGTACCCCACACACTATTATAAAGAAATGCTGAACGAAGATTCACGACCACTAGTTCAGTCTGTGCGTGGTCTGCCAATTCCGCGAAGAATAAATTCAACATCCTGTCGTACACAATAAAAAACTGAACTAGATACAGATACTAAATAACCAGAACGCGGCATTGCGACATCTTAATAAATTCCCACTGACTTCTTATTGTGACAGTAATCTGATTTTGCTGAAATATTAATTTATGGTGGGTTTCTCGGAATATCTTACTTGTTTCCGATAAGTGACACGCGACGTTCAATGTAGTTATTATGCCAATTAACACCGCGCTTGCACGTAAGTACTTTAATGAGGCGAACATTTGCAGAGTGGACATGGATTCGTTTGTATCTCACCATCTCTCGGTTGGGCAACTTAAGGCCGCTCACAGACGCACGCACTCGCGACAAACACCAGTCGTTTTTTAATCTGGTTTCATTAAGACTTAAAAGACAAATACGTGGCGTTATTAAATGTGTATTGTGAGTCGCTGATGGAGATATTTCGGTTTTCGTGTTAATGAAGTCAGTAGATGTAAAAAAATGTTTATGTAAACAGCCGACAAAAGATGTGCGCTATCATGATAATACGAACGAATCACCACGGTAATAGTATCATACAGTATTGCGACTCGGCCCTCTCCTTGAAATAAATGCCTACAGCTGCGCGAGCTAGGGCTGACTCTTTCTAGTTTTAGTGAATGTAAGTAGGTAGGTAAATCGCACGCTTCCTGATTACAAACCCACACGTTCGTTCGTCCCTATGGCGCTTCTGGAGCTGTTGTGTACTTAGTGTGTACTAAACTCCGCGGCGTGTAGGTATGATTCACGTTCCGACCGTTTGTATGAAGATGGAATACTGTATGATACTATTACCGTGACATCACCGACGCATTGTAGGCTAAATGAAGCGAGGGATACGCTATCACGGCTCTTCGAATTACAGAAAATATTCCGCGGTTCATTCATAAAATGGTGTAATAAATAGTCATATTATACTCTACGCATGAGTGCTGTGTATTAAATTAGGAGGTACTGAACCCAGCTATTTGCAGATACCTGGCATCCTAGCCTCATGTTTGTTCAGCGGGGTGCTCATGAACAAGGAAAGCTGATTTGACTAAAAGATGGTTGACGTCTGTCTATCAATGGAGAAGGCAAAAGGGTCAAAATATTACTATCAAATACACCTAAAATCCGAGCTTAGGTCATATACATTACATAACTTTTTATTTCACTTCAATACATGCAGTATTTCCGAAGTTATAAAGACGAGAAGTTCAAGCCCTTTTTTGAATTTCCGCCCTTACGCAATGACGTCACGATGTAGTTCGGCCGCGAGCACGATACGGCGCAAGTATAGAAAATATGGGTCTATGCAGTTCAAAAATCTATAACTTTCTTATTTCTATAGATACAGACTTGAAATTTTGCATAGATGTAGTAGATAGTATGTGAATTATATATGTTATTTTATTATTGATAACTAAGGTTTGCTCGCGGCTTTACTTGAGTTTAAATTAACATTTCGGTCAAAAATCCCTATCAACTACGCGCGACTACTGAGTGATGACGTCATCGAGTAGTGACCGCCCGCCTGCGTTTTTAAAAAAACCAACGGCCGTAAATACGCACTTTGATCGTTAATATCTCAGCCATTTATTGAGATATGGAAAAAGTAAAAACACAGTTTTTCTTGTAATTTTTTATAGATTTATTTGACGTGTAAAAAAAAATTCGTTTGCCTGGTCCATTGCTATATTAAACATTTAATAATCGTATGTTATCACGGTAAGAAATATCATGGAGCGTGTAATTATGGAGCTTATTTTTGATATGTTAGTTTATTAGATAAAGTGTCTAAGCGACGAAATAATCCACTAAATTCATTTTAATTTCAATTACCAACCATCAATACATTCCGTTTTGAAAGTTCAATCAAACTCAAATCATTCATTTCATTTAGCTATTAAATACACTTATGAATGTATTTTTTTTCAGTTACCACCGTTTCGCAAAGGTTCCAAAAGGTATTAATGTTAACATCACATCACGTCAATTGCGGTAACAAATGCCAGTGAATCGTACATCAGCAGGCAGCCTGAGTCTCGCAGTAATCTGTTTCCATGCAACATTTAACCCTCGTAACCTCATTTGTGGAACATCAAATTTATATTGGGTCTATTTAAGCTCGTGACATTTGTTGTTTTATAATTAGGCTGTATCGTGTTGAGACATGTTTGGAAATCCTTTCACTGAAGGACTGCCTGAAAATATGGGCTATACAACTAAGGAATCTGTTACAAATCTTCCTATTCATCCATCCATTTTGGGCGCATTCCACTTAGCAATCACAACGCTCAAACAACTCTTTTTCCGCAGAAAAAGAAATGTTTTGGGCGTTGTAATCGCTAATGTAATGCAACGTGCCCTTAGTGGAACGCGGCCTATTAGTGTGTTACAAATTTGAATACCTATTGGATTTTGAAAATTTAAATTCACAAATATTCAAAATTAATTCTCACGGCTAGTAGGGTTGACACAAAACGGTCATCGGAACTTAGTACAATCCACAGTCGCGACGTGAGCCCTTGTGCTTCACATATCGAAAATTAATGTATGGATAGTTGACCTCGAAAACTAGACCTAATATGGATTTACTAGTAACAGGATCATAGACATCGACTGGCTTCAACCCATTAATGGCCTACTATAGAGATTTAGATTATCTATTAGAGGCCTAGAGCATTCTCCACCATGCTGCTCTAATGCGGATTAGTAGATACTAGATATTAGTAGATCAATTACAAGATAAAATTAAAAAAATGGTTTTATTGTCTTCTATTTACCGTATTTTGTAGGTACCTACATTACAGATTTAATCATTTATTTCATGCTTTGTTTATTTTCAAAACTTTATTATGAATCAAACAATATTAATTTTAGTTAAACGTCGGTAGTGTTAAACTATCGCTAGATCTATCGATACACGGTCGATAGTTGAGCAACACTATCTTCACCATGTCCGCAATTTCCTTAAACGACGGCCCGTGTTGGAATTTCAGCTGCTCAGCGCTAAAACAATGCCTTGTATCCTAGGATAATATTATATTATATCGCCGATATACATATATAAGAAAAAGTATGGTAATGAGATTTATCTACTTTTATAAAATCGAAACAAATAACAACTTATAGAAATTGGATTATGGAGAGGATTACATAATGCCTGACTGTTTTTATTGATATAATTATAATTACCATAACATCGATTTTATAAAATAAATCCTGTAAAATATTTCTGGAAGCAAAACCGAATGGTATATAGAATTAATTGCTTAAAATAATATCAAATTTCTTGTATCTTGAATTTCTCTAAAAAATCAGGTAGGTAGGTTATACTTTTATGCGGCCGCATTTGGTGAAACACGCGATTTAGCGATCAACGCATTTTGTTCTATTAACGGGTGATTTTATAATTATGTTGTAATTCGTGTGTTGCAACATCAAAGGGGAGGGTCTATAAATTATTAATAATCTAAAAGAACATTGTTTAAGAGATTACCGCATTTTAAGTAAGGTTTTGCGTTGGGAAGAAAGATATTAACAGTAGGTATAGACAAACCAATTAAATATGAAATCCTAACGAAATTAGATACCATATTAGGATTCCCTGTGTCGTGAATCTTGAAAACTTAATTTCTTAAGGTTAATTCTTGGGTAATTCGTATTTTATCGCATAATATCCAGTATACATATATAAATACTTATAATACTCTCTTAATTGTTATGTAACTCGTTGAAGCCAGGTAGTTATCTACTGTCATTAAGAGTAACGTATAGTGAGTTACAACCCGTTAATACATAAGCAAGCGTGTAAACACGAGAAGAACTCAGCTCAGCTTATATCTAACACGGTTCCATGATAATTCCTAACATAATTAAATTATAATCTCCGGCACTCGAACATAATCGTTAAACAAATTATATTAATAAAGCGTCCCAGCTCGCGACACTCGGTGCATCGCAAAAAAGGAATTATCTTTATTAAAATGCACTTTGCTCTATAAGGCATGACTTGATAAAAGGGAGATCCGATGCGCCATAGCTCAAGTTTAACATTAACAGTATGTTTAAACTAGAACTAACCAGTTGATATCTGGTTTGATCTTGAAATAAACAGCCGTAATTTTGGAAACTAATGGGTTACATGCAAAGTGTATCTACTAACGTTTAGTTTAAAATATTTATTCTCTACATTATTATGATGAACGGTATCGCAATTCTCGTCTTGACAATAAAAGCTGTCGTAGCCTGTTCTGCCATTGCGCACTTTGTTACCTAGGAAGGTCCTATCAAACAATTTCTCGGGATAGTGTCTAACTATCGACAAATGACGTAAACTCTTATACATACGTACCAACGTTTGACTATAAATGTGAATGCCCTTTTACATACGTCCGAGTAATTTGTAGAAACAAAGGCGTAATAACAACTTGTTATTACGCCTTTGTTTCTACAAATTGTTATTAACAAGGCTTACCTAATACTACGGTGGTTACAAAGCCGGTTTTGTGAATTTTCTGCTCATTCAAAGCCTTCCAGCAAGTAAACATTCAGTTGGTTTAAGTATATGCCATTTGTATGCAACAGTTGTAGTTGACGAAAATCAGTACCGCAACTTTTAACTCATTGTCATACACTAGCTGACTAGCATACTCTTCTTTACTATACTGCGTCCACATTTACGTCGTGCTAGTGTCGTGCCTCATCAAGCACCGCGTATAAATATCTGTAATATCCGATACATATTATATACATAATCTCGCGAATCATCTTGCAACTAGTTTATTACAGATCCCAGGTTCATCACACTGCATTTAGCGATCCGTGTTTCGGGTTTAGGAGCCAGGAAGCCTAAGATCGTCCTTTAAAGAGCGCAAAAACATGAGGTACAAAAATATTTTTAATTTTAACACAAATTATTTTTAACTGTATCATGCCTTAGAGTATATATATTATATACTCTAAGGTATCATGCGCATGTTCAACATTGAACTGTAACGGTTACAAACGATTTTTGTATTTTATGCCGATATTTCGATCATAATAATAATTTTAGCCATACCTCCATAAAAAATAAACTTATTTGGGGAGATAGGAGATTCAGTTAGGAATAAGTTATTAAAAATTTTACCAATATTAACCTAAATTAAGGAAAACTGAAATCGCCGTTTACCATCAGATGGAATTATTGTTAAATACATTATACAAATACTGGTGCTAAACAATCAAATCGACTAAAGTATAAGCCCCAAAACATTATTAAAAATTAAAAATACCTTCTTAATTTCTATCCTAGACAAAGCTCGCAGCAGCTAAAAATAAAAACATTAGACAGAACCCAACATTACAAGCCATGCGACACGGATTTATCAGTTTTTTCCCCAACGTTACCCGTCTCAGATTATCTGCTTGCTGTTTCCATGTAATAATTACTTTTTATCGGAGCAGCTAATGCAAGATACTCGCATCGTTGGAGCCGGATTGTTGTTAGCCATTTTGATTAGAAAAATTGCTTTGTGAACCGCGCTTGACGCTATTAGTGTTAATTGAGGCTGCTTCAACGATTCTATCATTGCATCGCTTGTATATCTGGTACTGCTTGTTATACAACATTTTATAATAAGATTAGGTAATAATTATTATTAAGATCGGCGCTCCCACCCGCTTTTGATGTGGGAGTCTTCAAGCTTCTACCTAAGTTAACGTCTTCTCAATCTTAGATATCGTCTCCACTAAACATCAGGTGGGGTTTTGATCAAGTATTAACATAACTTATTTTCTTGTAAAAATAATCGCTAATATTTAAATTGTATTAGTGCTTACTTTTATGCAACTCATAGATATGTTTAACTGTGAAATGTGTGTGATCTGTTGCAGTACTGGAGTGTCACTTAACAACAATTTTGCTACATTGTTGTCTAGCAACGCGTCGGCGACGTTTATAAGGGGGCTTTTGTGTATGGTTACCAGTTACCACCTACTGTTCAATGCGATGTTCATTTTCAGTTTTAGTGATGGTGTTGATTAATAATAACACTAAAAGTCATTACTATTTAGTTTTTGCGTTAAGCTTTCATGTGGTCAATTTCTTACTTATTTAATCGTCCCTACTGGCTTATAAACAGCGTAACGTGCTAACAAAGTAAAATAATAAATTAAGCCGGCTAAGCTTTGTATTTTATAGGCACATATAATTATAACATAATGGCCAGAACATAATAATAAAAAGCGCACAAGTTCAGCTATGGGCACTTAATCATTAAATAAATAGGCACTTGCATGACATTTACACCTAATTGCGCTATAAAAGATAAGTATATTAAAATTTTCATAAAACGCTACAAATAGATTTATGCGTAAGCCTGCAACATTATGTGTAGGTAATCTTTTAATTAGTCTTAATAATAAAGTATTACAGGCTTCTACTATACTTTCCCTTCGATTACAAACAAATATAATAAGAGAAATCAAGATCCAAAAAAAAAACATTTTTTTAAGTCACTAAAAGATTTCGAGATTGTTTATTAAACATAAGTAAGTAAATACAAAAGTTGGATTAAATTTTCCCATCAAATGATGAATAATGAAAACGAAATATTACTTTTTACCACTGACACTGACGTATGCCATTTTAGACATAGTGACAAATTAAATAAATGACGCTAACACACTCATACCCCCCCGCACTAGGATTACCTGTGTCACGGGCGGCATGGACAACACAAATTACACATCACTAACACTCACGACCCGAGAACAAATGCTTATCTGTCACATAAATGTTTGCCCCGGCCGGGAATCGAACCCAGACCCTTCGCTTTGCGGGCCATGTCACTACTAACAACACTAAAGGGTCGTCATGAGCTTACTTAAAATTTTAAGTTTAAATGTATACTAAACTAAGTTCTAAGAATTGAGCGAGCCTAATTTCTTCACAATATAAATAGCAGGAGTGAAATAAGATTTACCCTTTGTGAACCTAGTATTTCCTCTTCTTTATTACTATAGTAATAAGGTACAGTATCCGTTGATCAGATGGAATCGAAGACTTGTCTTAGAATAATTCTAATCTGAAACGATTACAGTGTAAAAAATGGGTGATATTAATTTAATGAGGTTTTTATCGGGTTCGTTTTCCTATGCGTACATTTATATTGGAATTATTTTTGGACCATTAATGACTTGTTGAACCAACAACAGGGATCTAGTAAGCGAAATGTAATCAAAATAATTTTAATGGCATCGTTTTATAACCATTAAACTGTCGCTCCGTCGTTTAGTTTTGGAAAACATAATTCTTTAGTACCCACATTTGAAAAAAAAATTACGCAAGCTTCTTTATTTTGTCACTTTATTTGTGAACCGATTGAAATAAACAAACACTAAGTAAGTGTTACTTAAAGCTTATTACTATACATCAGTGAAAACTGCCTCGAGATCGGTTAAGCCGTGTCTGAGGTTAGCCGGACTAACGCACAGACAAACCGATAGATATACAATAAATTCAAAAAATCATTGTTATGAGATTTATTGCCTCGATAAAAGCCCCCATTTTCATGTACAAACATCGATCGGCTAATGTAATGTATGATTATTAATGCAACATTAACTGATCAGTTAAATAAACTAACCAACGCCATCTGTTATTCTATTACTTAACGTACTTTTAATTCCTGTCATATTTGAAAATCACAATTTTTTCCTCATTACCATTTCAGTGGCCGACGACTGGGAGCGAATGGTAATTCGATCGCTTCTCGGAGATGGACAATAGGCAATTAGGGTTTAAAAATATTGAAGCTTGGCCTTAACATGAATAGCAGATTGAGCGGTTGTTAGGTTTTTGTATAGTATTTTGTATTGGATCATATTGCGTAGTGCACAAAGATCGAAATACAAGTCTATGCAGATATCGATAGGTGATAATGAAATAATTAAAATCTGAAACAATACACCTATAGCCTTTCTACTATAACCGAGTGATCATGAGTCGTATCGTAAACGAGAATCGACACTCGCTCCCTAAATTCTTTGATAAAGCTATCTATTCTAATGATTGAAATATCTGTTCTAATGTTAAATGATTCTAAAGCAGAAATAATTTAAATAATAATATTAAACAAATATATGTTATACGTTAAGAATTATTTCATACAAATGAGATGGCCTGAGTAAGTGTCTATTACGCTGAGCCAGTGCGAAATAATGGAAAATTTGGAAGATCTAAGGTTTAAATATTTGGGGGTCTAAAAATTCCGTAGGTGCCTCTGTATAAAAATATGGACTTTATTTTTAAATCACCTAGACAATGTAATACGTATAAAACTGTGAATGTATCAAGGTGTATTTGTTTATACTAGGTTTATCATTACCATGCATTCCAAAGCGCTCAAGAGTTTTTTGCCACTAAGCACCCATCTCGCAATTTGCTTAACACGCTCGATCACATCCAACCAATAAAGTCTAACGCTTCAGCTACAAAGGCCAATTAATTAATAACCTGCCATGTATCGTTGTCGCTTGTCCAGTGGAGAACCGCCCATTCCAACAAAAACCTCATTGTTCCTAATACAAATAGTTGAAAACGAAAATAAGTTCACTTAGTAGAACATTACATTTGTTTTTGCGGGGCTTATACCACTATGGCGAATGATCGCAAAAACTAAATTACATTCAGGAGTTTGTTCAAAATGGATTGGTTTTTTATTCGACCGGATTTCAATAGAAGCTTGAAAGGTGGACAAGTCGAAGTGTTAGAAACGTCATCGCTTCCTTGTCCCGTAAAGAAGTATCGTATGACGCCTAACAAATGGCAATGGCTGTTATTCACTAAATGAAGTTGTCCGCTAACCCGATGTTGGCAATTGTGGTAGACCATGGGATCATGGATGGTAGATCAGGGGATGGGTACCCCCTCATTGTGGTAGAAGACCTGAGCCCAGCAGTGGGACAGTTGGGTTGCGATGATGATGATGATGATGAAAGCCTCCGACAAGGCTTATTGAGTGCTTCCAAATAACATTTAATATGAATTGTACTCGAGAAATTTCTTCTGAAGAGAATAATGATTTTGTTATACGAGTGTCTACAATAGCTGCCTTTTAGATACTTTAGATAAACAGTTTATGGAGTTACAATGGTATGAGAGGTATGAGAACTCTCAGGTGAACCGGTTTCCACAGGACTTTACCTTGGAAGGTCATATTTTATTAAAATTACAGGTGGTCCCGTTTTGAAGTCCAACGTTCAAACCAGTTGGCTATCACTTGAGGTCGTCGCTACATTGATATAACGCGTTCGATACGGTCTCAATGTCGCGTGATAGATCACGACACGCGTCCATTAACGCCGGCGTCACTGCAATGGCGGTAATTAAGGGTATTAAGGGTAACACACGGACGCCATTAGGGAGACGCGCTAAGTTATTGAGGCTTCGAACGTCTCGGAGGTCACCTAATCAAGTCGTGATCACAAACTTGAGAAATCCCACTTGTGATTAATCAGTTACGGGATTTTAGAATACTGAACCGGATACATTAAAATAAATGATTCGCTGTGTTTGATCAAATCAGTTTTATTAGCTGCGAATGTGTTGTCGATACCTTGATTTCAATTGTAATTAACCGTAAAAAAGGGTAAGGGGGTAAAGTTGCTTTATCTCATAAACCGTCATAAACGTCTATTCGCCTAGCAATGCTACCGCCTTATCATTACCAGGCAACGAATTCTCATTTCGATCCATCATTCTTCTCATAAAACTCTCAATACTTGTAAAAAAATAGTAAAAAAAATATCGCACACCAGGTATCAATTTGTAAGTACATACATTCTGTCCATCACATAGCGGGACTCCCGATAACAGGTAACATATTGCTTTTGGTAGACGATGTGACGTGCGTACGGATCTCTGATGATTTATTACGCGAATTAGCGTAGCTATCCGGTGTCTTACATACAAATACTTAACCTACTTGTGACGCAAGAGCAAAATAAACGCACCACACACACTCATGCCAGGACTATTGCTAACAATAACAGGACTAACTATCATTAACAGCCCCTGCCCCAGTCCACATACCTACTAACGAACTAACCAACTAACGTTCTAACACTTTGCTAACTGAATAATCATCCTAGTCCCGATTTGAGTATTACTGTGTCGGTCACAGTTGGCCACGACAGAACTGATCACGATGGATGAGACCCCTTCCTCTCTCTTACGCCCCAATTTCAGAACAAAGGGTTCCGGATTCGATTCTCAAGGCGGATATTAAGGGGATATAAATCGTTCGTGGACGTTTATAATGTCTTATTTGTGATTTCCCATGCCACTAGCGACACAGGGAATCCTAATTCAGGGGTGTTGGTGTATCTAAGTGTGATATCTAAGTGTTATGAGCTACCCCCTTCAAATCCAAAAGTATAAATAACGCTACACACTTATAGCCCCACACTTGGATTCCCTATCGTAGTTGCCATGGACAACACACAAGACACGAACGCGCCAGAACGAGAACAGAAATTAAAACTCCTAATTCAAATTTCCGCCTCGCTGGGAATCGAACCCGGGCCCTTTGAACGTCGATCCGGCATAGCGACCATTGCGCCATACGAGTCATCACACTGAACACGGCATGTCATAATAAATGAATCGAAAGATCTGCGTCAGGTTGCCCCACAATATAAGGAAAATATCTACTAACGGCGCAAAAAACTTGAAGACTCATAAATTGATGCGTCAAAACAAATGGTATCTCCGCTGGTGATCAGACTTTGACAACTTCATCGTCAGGGGTGTGGGTACTGACTGCTCAAATATCATATTGCTTGAATATCGTTTAAATTTGTGGGTGTAAAGGTAGGTATGCCTGTGTGTATTTATGATCGTCTATGTGAGTTAGTCAAAGATTTTATCATTAATTAATGATCTTGCTTAATATGCCTAAACTAACAAGAAATAAGATTTGGTGCATAGTAATAATCACGCTATCTATACGTAACGTTTACGTAATTGACGTAAGGAAAAAAATTTCATTCAATTCCCTATCTATGGAAATTGTCAAGTTAAAAATTAAACGGAACAGAACGTAAGAATGGAAGATGTTAAAATCATGTGTTTTCTTAAGTAAGATAAGTTTTGTTAGGTTAGGTTACATTTAACAGGAATTGGAACCCCACGCAACGGGTTCGCGTCGACTTTAGTTGTCATCTCCACCCTAATTACCCTCCTTCACCATTCCCCACTTGGTTTCTTCCATCGTATTGACTCCCATGTATATATTATTGTCCCATATTACTACTGTGTGTATTTTTTTTTTTGGAACGAAGTTCCTTATCGCGCGTTGTGAAAGGGGGCTAGACGGAAAAAACGAAAAGTTGTCACGACACTTTTTGCTATTGTAAGCCGTGTGTGTATTTATATACATAATCTAAATATTATATTTTTTTTTACAATTTCTTCACTAATTAATCGAAAGAAACTTTGTTCCATCCGGGTGTCCCTTGTTTTTCATTACTATTGCATGACAAAGTCGATTGATTATTTTGCAAAGTTAGGTTTCACAGTACCGGTTCGTGATTTGGTTATGTATGTCGATATGTATAAAATATTAGTATTATATACTTTACACTATAGTCATTACCGTCGCATGCGCAGGCGGCTGAAGAATTCACGTCGACGGTGTGGGATTGTCTTTTAAATAGAGTACGGAGATAACACATTTGCGCCTCACATCATGATACCGGCCATCATTTCGAATTGCTACAGACTTACGTACGCGTAGACATGACAGGTTTTTTTTATTTACCCTTGTTGTCACGGATGACACTTGGAATGTGTTTCATGTTTGTTTTTACAGATAAAATTAGTGTTTTGTGTGATTTGAGTTTTGTTAATTGTCATTTACCAACTTAAATCCATAAATAACAAGTAGACCGAAAATACCATTAGGTATATTAAACTATTTATCGATATCATAATAGCACTATATTACTATCTTATTTTATTTATTATATTTCATCAAAAAATGTATCTATGCTAGATATAAAAAATGAAAGCGCAAAAGACATGTTTAACAATAATAAATTTTACTATACAGCCACACTTCTAATGAACATTAAAGTATTTTCAAATTATTATAGTAGTAATCTACGAGAAATTACATAACTTACTCGACTAAAAATTTCTCGATGTTCATTTATGACCCAATAGTATCAAATTACCTTGTAACAAAAATACTGTTATGAAGATAATTTCTACGAGATTGCTAGATCTACGAGAGTTCAACGTCCCCGCGGAATGCCACACCCCGCGCGCTCCATAGATCCGTAATTAGCGTTCTCATCCCATCGTCATTCACGACACCGTCGCCGTCTTACGCGTCCATTGATACATTCCTTCCGTCCACAACGACACACGCCTCACTTCACCCGCAATGGATCGCTTATTGGTAGGGTCCATTCAACGGCCGATCATCAATCTGCGATGTAGTAAAACACTCAATCATTTCAGAAATATCCATTATAATGTGACACCGCGTTTAATTTTTGCTTAAACACTTTAGCATTCCGTGTTAGAGACCTAAAAGGCCTCGTCTACGGTGCTCTAGGACGGGTTGAGAAGGTGTTCGTAGCCAACCCAAAGTTTAATTTTTTATGTTACCCAACACTGCTAAATGTGATATATTTTCATGTACACTGTCTTCAAAATGTTTCTTCAAAAAAACAAATCCTTGGTCTTTCTTTCAAGTTGAAGTCTTTTAAGGAAGTTGTAATGCCCCACAGAACGCGCAATAACACAACTGCTCTCTAACTACGAGTATAACAAATACTGAAGCACGGAAGCGTAATAAAATATATTGCCACTTGAATCAACCGTCCAACTTTAGAAGACACGATTGCTTAAATCAATCGCCTACGTCGCGATGGTTACGACTCATAAAGTGAATTATGCGACCTTTAATTAATAGACCCGTTCTGTGCTCGAAATTCGACCGTAATCCAATCTGGCAAACATGTACTTCACATTGACACTATAAACGTACATTTCACGTCATGTCACGTTGCGTCAAACGCTTGGTAGTGGGCATAGGGTAACTTATATTAGTGAATGTGATTTTTATTTATTGATCTAATGTATTTCTAATGCTTAATTATAATTATATAAAAAATTCTTCCCTTCTTATTCTTCCCTTCTGCACTTCTTCTCCATTATAAACATTAACCATGCCAAATTTCGCACTCGTCTATCCGCGTAATTTTTCTAAAAAGGGCTTCAAAGTTACTTCACTTATTAATATAAATTATCCACGTTAAAATGATAGGTGTCCATCAGTGTCCTCATAATGGCTGATTTGCTGGTGACATTTTTGCCTGATATTTCAAGCCTATTAGGATTTAAGATCAATTTGTAATAAGTACCGATGTTTCGTAACCTAATTCTATGCTTAAACATTGCTCATACCGGAGACAACTGGTATTAAGTTTATGATTAATTTAATATATTTTCGTGTTAAATTATTATCATCAAATTAAATTGGAACTATTATTATTTGCTAGGCGTTTGTGTGATCATTACCAAGCTTTACCATCCTGATGGTAGAGAGTTGTATGTAAGCAGATAGGGGCAAGATGTAATCATGATTACTGATTACAATTACATCTGAAGGCACGCAAATACCCCGCGAGCGTGTTTAGAGAATAGGTAGCGCGTTCTTGACGGCGCATTTACGTGCCTCCAGGTGTAATCGTAATCTGTAATCATGACTACATTTTGCAATCTCTGCACTATTTGTAATCTGTAATCATGATTGCATTTTGCAATCTATGCACCAGATGTACCTATTTGTAATCTGTGTTCATAATTGCATTTTGCACATCCCTACATGTAGATACATGGTTCATTGACTCATTCATTGTAAACCCCATTTCACGTACCACAAAGTTAATTAATAAATTTATTAAACGTAATTAATAACTCAATAACCATTATTAAAATTATATAACTCGTAATTCTAAAACAGCGTTCGAAGTCTTTATTACAATACGTTACATATTTAAATAAATCTACTTAAATTATTTTCACACCTTATAAATATTGAAATGTAGGTGTCGACTACGCAGTCGTTTACGAAATCACATCATAGAAACTATAACCTATAAAAACACAATATTCATGCTGTATTCATGAATGTTTAAGATTTTAATGTGATTATAAAGCAGTAATCTGATTTATTATGTTGTATTTATGTACTAGCGACCCGCCCTCGCTTCGCTTCGGGAAACTTATTTCTTCGGTTTGCAAAGATTTAGTTATATATTTTGGATAATTCACAGTATATCTTTTTAAATTATAGCCTATGTATTATTCTGATGTGTAAGCTATATTATTGTAACGTTTCATCAAAATCCATTCGGTAGTTTTTGCGTGAAAGAGTTACAAACAGACATTCACACGTCCATATTAGTAGGATAAGTTATATATTTTGGATAATCCACACTATATCTTTATAATTTATAGCCTATGTGTTATTCTCGTGTGTAAGCTATATTATTGTAAAGTTTCAGCAAAATCCATTCGGTAGTTTTTGCGTGAAAGAGTTACAAACAGACATTCACACGTCCATATTAGTAGGATAAGTTATATATTTTGGATAATCCACACTATATCTTTATAATTTATAGCCTATGTGTTATTCTCGTGTGTAAGCTATATTATTGTAAAGTTTCAGCAAAATCCATTCGGTAGTTTTTGCGTGAAAGAGCCACAAATATTCATACATCCATACAAACTTTCACATTTATAATATTAATAGGATATGTATTATGTATGATTCTGTAAACCATTATAAATTGGTTCTCTACAATTCTAACTTTGTCTTGTTATTCATGTGTTTTGCATACTAGCTTTTCGTCCCGACTTCGTCTGTTCTTAACGATTATCCCTTACTATATAACATTGTAATCCACAAAATCATATTAAAAGTACGTAAATAAAATGATTAGACAGAATTACAACTTTTCAGTATAGGATACAAGTACGATATGACTCTGAACGTCTGAACTCAATAATTACCTATCCAAATAACATAACGTACAACTATTTGATAATCTCGTCGATCAGTAGGTACATCCCAAATATATTCAATGGCTCTCCATTACTTTTTATGGATATACCGCACTTCTGATGATGGCCTAAAGATAGATAAACAGATCTCTATCTTTTATCTATTATTCACTATTAACATAGTGAAACTTGATCCCATAATGGTGGATTTGGCAAGATTACGACAAAATTTTACTTGTAGGTATGTTTTTATTGCTTCGTGTGTTGCATAAACATGGTGATTGAGTTGACAGCCCAGTGGAGAATGACATCGTGATGAATGTAACCTTACGTAGAGTCCCAGCTTCAACTAGCAGACGGAACGTAGCGTCTATGTAAAATAAGTATAATCTGTAGATATGTACCTACATATTATAACTCTTTAAATGTATACACATTATAAAACTGATTTATGACTTTACATAGAAGATATTTGATCAGAAGTATCTACAGGGTTGTTTATATACGCAATAACGCAATACATTTCTTATAACAATATATTTTTGAATTTTCGACTGTTTTCCTATAAAATAGTTCCCATTCATCTCAGAAGCAGATTGGCCGATTTGGATGCCGTTTCCACGAATGATCAGATGGTAACAACTGCGACCAAAGATTTGACTCTGTCGATCGCTTACAAAATAAGTATATGAACGCATTAAGTTCACAAACATAATACACACACACAAACTAACTACCATCTCGTCGCAAACTTATATTTTAAAATACATTGCCCACGACATAGCATTAACGCAACAGATTACAAAAAGTAAACCAGCATCTGTCAATAACCAATCGTAATTCAACATTAAGATACACATTACACGGCCGGCCAAATAAAATATAAACGCGGAAAGAAATTACGAAATACCACGAATGATATGCAAAGCAATACTTTATCGCAAATCCGTGAAATATAATCGAAATATACATCGGGGCACCGTCATTTGTCATTCGCGTGAATAATCGGTCGGCTTGGTGGGCTGGCGAATTATTTTCGACAGGTCCATTGTGGCATCGCGGGTGTACGAGCGCTTATAATTATGTTTACTTATAAAATATTATTATTGAATTTGGGATTGCGATTGGCTTAAGTCACTTACAAATATGTTTAACGAAAGTTACTATTGGTGTAGCGTTATAAAAAAAGTTATATTGGTGGAGTAGAAGTTTATGATTTTTAACTTTTATGTAACACACACACACGCACGCACGCACGCACGCACGCACGCACGCACGCACGTACGCACGCACGTACGCACGCACACACACACACATAAACACTAAAACGAAGAAAACGTTATGAAGTTATAAGACCGCTTGTTGTTTTGTTTTTATTTAGTTTATTTTCTGTGGTGTGCTAATAATAAAAAGTTTATCTATCTATCTATCTGTCTTTAATATGTTAATGTGTACACACCTGGAAGTCGCTCGGTCTCGTGTCAAACATACCTAAGCGTAGCCGGCTAGCCGCTCTAATATAAACTAGCCACTTACCGCATTCATTAATCTGGCTCCCGTCAATACCGACAGGACTGACAGACCAATAAGTGACGTCACGTGCCCCTAAGTGGTCGATTGTGGCGAGATTAATTGTGGGTACCGTTAGAATGGGCTAACGGCCCTGGGTTTGACTTGGATAGGATGCTCTAGTTGCGAATAGCAGTCTACACACCTTCCAGAACATTATTGAATACTCTCTTTTACTGAAGCAGTGATAGCTTAACTCACATAGTTTGAACGTTGGACTCCCGAGCAGACGGCCTGGGTACGAATCCAATACGCACGTGTAATTTTCGAAGATTATGTGCGTATTACAAATGAATTATCATTTGTCTCGGTGACGGAAATAATTGTGGGGAAATCTGCACACTTGTGAGTTTTCTATAAACTTCTCAAAGGTGTGTAAAGTCTACTAATCCACACTTGGCCTGCGTAGAGTATTGTGGCCTGTAACCCTCACATTGATGATGATGAGATGATGAGAGGAGATCGGAACCCAGTAGTAGAACAGTTTGGAGTTGCGATGATAGTGACAATGATGATTGATGACTCTGTTTAAATGAGCCTGGATATATCATCTTCCTACTAGAACCGACCGTAAAATAAGCGTTTCGTCTGGTTCCTTTTTATGGATTAAACATAGCAAATGAACATACAGCCAGCACCACTCGCCCATGACGTCTTCTTTGTCGTATCGCTCTTGTCAGAGTGGTCGTGGTCGTCACGTAGTATCATTACTGCGGGCAGATGTTATGCGCCTCACGAGCAATCGCCACTTGTCTCGGTTGGTGGTGAGTCTGGTACACTCATGTAAATGACCGCCAACTGCCGATTTAACCTGGTCGGTCCATCGCATGGGTGACCTTCCGCGCGGCCTGGTGCCTTCTACTTTGCCTTGGACAACAAATCGTTCAATGGAGTTATTCCCTCTCCGCGAGACGTGTCCAAAGAATGTCAGTATGCGTTTTTGAACAAGAGTTGAAAGGCGCTCCTTAATGCCGAGTTCTTGAAGAATGGAGACATTGGTGCGAAATTCGGTCCACGAAATTCCGAGCATTCGCCTCCAGCACCTTGGCGGAAAATTGGTGATGGTCTACAGTACATCAGTCCATCTCCAGCGTACCTAATGGAAGCAAACAGACAGACCATATGCTCATAGCTAGTAGCTAGTGGGTTATTGTCAAACGAGACAATTGGTATGAGAGACATGTGGCGTATTGACATATCCATCACGTGCGGCCACGATAATGTCAACGACATAAATGGCCATTTTATGGTAATCGAGCGGTTTCACGTACCTAAATGTACACTCTAGTCGTGTATTGTGAAGTTGCTTAATTTTTTTTTAATTAAATAAACAAATTAAGCGCATACACATTACACATGACTTAAACTAATATTGAATATTGAAGCAGCGTGTGGTGCAGCATACTCCACCACACGCTGATTTAATACGGATTGCTGGAGGGGTAACCAACCTACCTATGTATGTGTCAGTAGTTATTATGCCGCCGTAAGGAGTGCGCACATTACAACGACTCCACGACCGACCGACGCCAACGCGACTAAAACCTTGACAAAGCTAACATTCAATTATGAGCCTTATATCTTTGAAGTTAAGGTTGAATTTCGAACTTATACTTAAAAGCCCTGTACGGCTCGCCCTACACCCATAGCCGTTCCGTTTCGAGACCAACGCGTCGACGTTGCGTTGACGACTCACCGTAGACGAGTAGTCCACGCGTCGACCGACACAATTACGTAATGTAACTAGCGTCGAAGTTGAAACGGAGTGGAGACGGAGTCGAGTTGACGTCGATGAAGCGTTGATCGCGGAACGGAACGTCGGAGTTGAAACGGTGTGGAGTTGACGTCGAGTTGGTGTAATGTGCGCACTCCTTTATGCAGGCATGCCCTTTATGCAGGCCTCCGATATGGCTTAAAGACTGATATCTAACGATAACAACACACACTCTACACACAGACGCCACTATAGGTATAAAACTTGTGTTTCCACTTAACTATTTAGTGCTTATTATATTTCAATCGGTTAATAAATAAAAACATTACGGCAGTTTAAAGAATCACGCCTACAATTTCCGAATCAACTAAGGGGCATGTTTCTCGAAGCGAATCGAGGGCGGGTTTACTAGTGGATAATAAAATTTAAATATTTCGTAAAGCAAGTAAGGTAGGGTCCAACGAGGAATACTAGTACCTATAGACTTTTTATTTATTAAAGATAACGGCCTAACCTTTGACAACCGAAATTATAAAATACTTACACAAAAGTACTATTGCTAGTTTTAAGATTATTCACCATTGAGTAAGAAGAAACAGCGAAACCAATCCTTAATTTCGTTTTAAAACATAATTACCAATGTGAAATTAAAAATACATCTTCTGTACGTACACAGACCAGCAATGCTTTTAGCAAGACCACCGTAGAGCCAGGCTGGTGAGTTTTTATGAACCGTAATTAAATTTAAATCATATCTTTGGAAGACTTAGCCCAATAAGTAGTTTGCCAAGGTCAAAGAGGTTACGTAATGGCAAATCAATTTTCAACATTTTACTTATCTACGTTGTGTCAACGTAGAGTAACACCAACATAATTATTATCATGTATAATACAAAATAAATTATAGTTAAAAAGAACTAAAAAAAACTGTTTTAAGACAAAATTAAGTAAAATGTATAAAATTGATTTAAAGCTTCTTCCTGTTCCACCAAATTTTTACAGATTCATTATTGTTCTTATATTTATTTTTATTTACCAAATTTTTAAATAATGAATCCAGTGTAATTTAATTGTATTGTCATCGGGCTTAACACTTGTGCAATTAATCAGACATAGACGGGGAAAAGCACATTGAAAGGGTTATATTTTTAAACGTGATGCTAAAATATTAAAAGCAGTATATAAAAGTATTGATATTAACCGTAATATTAATAATCTTGAGACCGTTAGCAATGGAAGATTGGAAGAATTCTCACAAAATACAAAATTAGTTTGACATTTCCACTCTACTTTTTCAAGCACTAATTTCCTCTGAATCTGTTTCAAAATTAAAACTATTTTGATTACGTTCGAAAAACGCTGCCTACATTACTAACACGAGTACAGTAACTAACACAGTCAAGTTTCTCTCTGTAACAAAACTAGTCTGTACAGGGCAGACTTCGTAAGGGGCTCAGTATTAAAGGCAATTTGTAGCAATTAAAGAATAGTAATGACGGATTTGGCTCGCTGGCCCACGGCACTGGGGCAATGGGTAACGAATTGCTAATAGGGGATCAGATATCATCTGGCCAACGCGGGGGTAACACAAAAGTACTTCGTTGGTACAAGAATTTATTTTAAGCATATTAACTATAACCGGCATCGCTACGCTTCGCTTCGAACCTATGTCTTAGTACCCAGTAGCAAAAGTTTCTTTAAATTGTAATTTTTGAAGTGAAACATCTTAGGAATTTGAAGAAGGAATTAGGAAGACAGTTGAAGTTAAAGTTGAAGTCGAAATCAAAACAGCTTTAATAAACACGTAAAAAAACTACATATACTCGTATATATCGTAAAGAAGTTTCATTTCGAATGTGTGTACGTACGTGCAAATACTTTTTATTTTTGAACCGATTAAAATAAAACACTACCTGTCGAGATTAAAGATTAACGTAGGTCTAAACATCAGTGAAAACCGCGATCAAATCGGTTAAGCTGTTTCTGAGAGTAAAAACTAAAGTAACAAAGAAATCAGTAGAGGAACAAAAATGCCAAACACAAAAATTATTTTATGTACTTGCTTGGTGTTAATTTTTCTCATCAACTTACTGCTATGTAGGTACTCGTATATGTACTATGTACGTAAGTACGTAAACATATTGCCTCTGAGGTCAAATCGAAGTCATTTTAAACTGTAAAAATCTTCAAATTCCAGAAGTTACAACACTGTGACACACAGATTGACAAATCAACCTTATAAAGTCCGTAAAAGCTATCTAGTATACATTTTTTCCCCACCAAAAAAACGTCTAAAAAATGTTAATAGACGCCGTATTCGTAGGCACCACTCCAGTTCGGTCACGTACGATCGATCGAAGAACAAAACGAAGAAATCAATCAGATCGAAAAAAATCAATCGTCGAACGAACGGACACCGTTAGGTTTGATTGCGAACGAGTTATGTTACGAGTATATCCGATTCCCATGGACGTACGAACAAACAACAATACAAAAAATACAATGGAGCATTTTCATTCTTAAACGCCGGAACGAAATCTCTAATTTTTTGTTTGATGTGAACAACTAGACAATTTTTAATTGACCGATGTTAAAATCATGTGGGAATTATTTTGTTTAGACTGGTTATGGGCTTTGGGGTGTGAGGGTATATACATACTACATCTATCTAAAGCATCGCTGATCCATTATCAAGTATGAAGCTGCGCAGCGGACGAAATGGAAACAAAAAAATATTTAGTATTTTTTTACCGTAAGTAGTAAGTAATAAAACTGTAACTGTGAGTAGAAAAACAACTAATTGGGAGTTTCTTTCCGCTTCTTCTTTCAAGCGACGGCCGATTGGCTATTCAAAAGTGTTTAAAAAAAATCCATTCTATCATCACTTAATTTCATATCAATGGGTACAATACGACGCTTACTTACGGCTCCAAGATGTAACTTTACAAACTAGTTCTTTGTTGCTTATTGCACAGCTTATTGTGTGAATTGTTCTTGATTAGTCCTTACAGGTGACATGTTATTGATTTTCCGTAAAATTAAAATGGCAGTCAAAGATCAATTATTTGACACAGGCTAATTGTTGCGTTCATTTACGACAGATGCAACACAATGAAATAATAGTTTATTTTTGGCCTTATAAAGGAATGATACGCAAATATCGTCACATTAACATGCAAAGCTATGCAACAGCCCTTAGAAAATTTAATAAATCTATGGTAGCAATGCATCATCAACTACAATACAAAAAACTATCAAGACCTTACATATAAGGTGCGACTAGACGAGCATCACGAGGGTGACATCGAATCACCATCATTACAGGACAGGTCTCAAAATGACGCTACACACGACATCTCAACACGCGATATGTGAATTAAAGAAAATAATCTAAATTATGAAGATTGCAATGCAATGCGTTTTTCCCAACCACCAACATGTTTTATAAATGACGTAAAAGTGTAGGTAATAAAAATAAAGTAATCGGCGATGCCGTTTTGATTGCGAGTAAATTTTAATTTACTTCGGGTTTGGTTCATTAAACACCTCGAGGATTTTTGTGATACGTTTATGAGTATACTTCACATTTCCTATATCACAGCTGAAAGTGACATACCTTCATAAAACAGCACATACAAAGAATTCTTAAAATACACATATGAACACATTATTGTCTCGCTCAGGAAGTGAACCTGGAACTACATTTGGAACTGTAACTTAGTCAATTGCCGTCCCATTATCCTGATGCTGTCATCGAACGATTCTCGACTCTAATAAAAAATATGTACGTACTCAAATTGTAATATTAAAAACAACATACGAAATTGAACACAAAAAATTTGAGCAGCAATAAAAATAGTGGACAAAAACTAACAAAAGGAAAGAGCATACATTTATCTTTTTGTACAACAAAACCATGGCAACCCTCGCTGTAGGTTATTATTACATACAAATTAGAGGATTATTACAGTTGCATTAAGGTTCCCTTTTTCTAAATTTTTTGTTTCAATTCTTCGACCAACGCCGATACGTCGATGCAAGGTAGTAAATATGATATCATCAGTAGATTTGGTATCAAGTTAGATTTTAGGTAAACGACAAATTTTATGCATAGACTTTGGATACCTGCAAACCTACAGAATTAGAACTTAAGTTTAAACCTATGAAAATGACCTAAAACTTATCCGTTGAAAGGAACCCATTGGATTCAAAGGGTTCTGGATTGGTACTAGTTAGATGATACCTCATGCGGCAATGGATTTTAGGAGCTGGGTGGAATTAATGATTCATAAAAACAATTAGTGTAGATAAATTTACTAAGTATGTATTAGGTACATTATTTTCTCTTAAGTTAGTAATAATGTGGATAAGTAACTTTTTTCAAATGGATTTTATAGAGTCATGAATTATATGTAAATATTCGTTTCATCTACGAAAGCAGCGACACAGGGATTCGTGCGGGGATGAGTGGGTTAGCGTTTATTTATTTTTGTTTATTTTATTTTCAGACATTTCTTTCCTAATTTGTGCGGTTTCGAAATAACTTAAGTGTCTATCAATTGCATGACTGTGTTTTAGTCCTTCCATTGTAAATAAAATAGCAGTAGTCATTATTTTTTTATTATGTCGAAATGGTTAACGTTCATTATTATTAATATTCACTTCAAAATGTTACAAAAATGTCAGTTTTATCTGCGAGGTTACAGAACACCTCAGCGTGTCTTACGTAAAATTGTATCGCCCGTTAGTTCTATCATCGGAGTGATCTGTGCCATTCGTCATTACTCGTTTTTTCTCGTCATTACTCGCCGGTTCCCTGTTTCGGTCGTAATGATATGAAACTAAATTATACGGCTCCGCGTTCGGCTACTATTAACATACCTAGCCCGTGTTATTGGGATGAGCAGATACGAATCAATCTCGCTTTAAAAGTTCCGTTTTAGCTTACTGTGAAGGTGTATTTGAGCAAAACTTTAGGGAGGGGAATTTAATAGTTCCAGACAAACTTGGAGGGTTTTAAGCGAAAAATAAACTTGAAAGGCCGGATTAAAATTTATTCGGATAACAGTGGCAGCACACATTATACAGTAGAAGTACATGACAAGAGAATCGGGAAGGAAGTAAGTTACAGAGAAAGAGTGATTAGTATCTACAACAGTGGTCAAGAGGAGCACAGAATAATATTGAACAACCAACATAACTAACCCACAAATACCTTGAAAACACGTCTGGATTTTGATTGCAGCTATACCTAATTAACACTTGCACTGAAAGTTGTATAGGTACACTTCCGTAAGTTCTATGAATAATACCAAAAGAATCAAAAACTAACTTTAACCATTAAAGTTTATGAATACAATAGAATATTTAAAACGGTAGGTGGTTTCCCCGCATCACTACGAAACTTGTATCATTCGGATCAGCTCGCATTCTAACGCAACTTTTATTTGTACATAGAATTCGTAGATGATAAATAGCCCCAACAGCGATAGCCGTGATAGATGAGGTCACACGGAGGGCCAGCCCGGACCACTGACGGATTGGGAGGAAGCAGCTAATACATCTTTTTGTTAAAATCGTATGAGTCATATAACATCTTTTGTGAATCACTAGACCCTCTTTTCAAGATTGTTACTATAATCTTATGTTGTAATGTGTTTATTGTTTACCATTCAGTTGTACCTACCCATCAATAAAAATAAAAAACAAGTGCATACACACTCCCTTTCGTCTAGGGGTAAAAAAAATGGTTAACCATGTTAACCATGTTGGAGGCCTCCAGGCGGCATTAAAACTTCCGACAATTTTATACACTAAACTTATGTCTATTTAACTACATCCGACTTAAAGCAATATCAACCCATTAATGACCTATTAATGGGTTGATATTACTACAAATCTAAATTTTCGAAATTATAAATTGTCTCGATTTTTGCGTTTGAACACGGGTATAGGTTGTTTAGTAGCGCGTTGCCTAAATTAGGTACATCGGACTTCCAGAATCCGTTCGCTTCTCACAATCAGAACAATGGGCGCGCAGAGGAAGGGCATCGCTCCAAATGTACGGGGAACCTATAATTTGAGCATGGAAAGACAATCCGGCAGGGAGGCGCTGGGACCAAATCACCACGTTGCGTTTTCATGGCGATTCGGAATGTTTTTTAGCTCATTTTCGGGTGTAAAGCTGTGCGTAGGGTGAAGTTTTGACGCACATTCAAGAGTGTTATCATTTCTTAAAATAATTCTTTCGTTTTATTAGTAATAGGTGCCTGCTATTTCGCTTCGGATGGACAGGTGAACTAAGCTCACAAAAAAAAATTTAATACGAGATTCTTTAGAATATGTATCTACTCTATATTAGTGAACCGACTGAAATAAAACAATACTTAATGCTGTACCAAGTTTACCATGCCTTAGTGAAATCGTAAAGCCGTTCCTGATCCTGACAAAGGCGGGAACAAACGCACAGATAAAACTAGGGAACGAAAAATATATACAAAAAATTCTAAAATACTGTTACTCGATTTATTACTTTTATAAATCCCAAATATTTATCCACATACAGACACAAATCATTTCCGGGATATTTTATATGTATAAGCCAATAGCACCACAAGGTGCAAGGGATCCTGCTAGACAGTGACTATATTGAATGTAAGGGTAACTACTGGTTGCCTAGATGACGTGATGACGTTTGTGACGGATGCAGCAACAATCACAATTCACTTTACTCCTCAATCCTCCCTCCAACAAACATCATCCTTCAACCAACGTGGCTACACCTTTACAACCGGCTTAACCACCGACAATGACACGAACTGACCCGTAATTACCCCGCTACCCCCGCCCCCCGTTCCCCAAATTACTCCGCCAACCATTAACCACTAGCAGTTATAAAAAGACCCGACAAAAAACTATCCATCTCTTCCTCACCAATGACGGACTGCCGACGCGCGTCAATTGAATTCCAACTCAACACTCGAATAATAAGATTCACATTCAAATGTCAACACGTTTTGGAGGAGCATCCGAATCTCTAGGTGATGACGTCAGCGTCAATTTGGTCTAGATCGCACTGATTGTGTTTTTTGTGTTGAGTGTGTTAGGTTAATGTTATAAGTTACTTGTGATTGGTGAATTAGGAATGCTCGGTTGGTAAATAACCTACAGCATATATAGAAACTTAATGCTGACGTAATTGCAAGCGGAGAATAAAAGACTTTAAGGTAGAGTTATCTTCACATAATACTGTCTCTCTGAAAATCATTGAATTATCATCTTTTGTTATTTGATTACTTCGCTCCGCTTCGCTTGGAGTAACGTAATACATACGCATTCTCACAAATACGTTTTTTTATATAAATTATTCATTTTTACTTCCTACACCCAGACAGTTTTAGAAGAAACCACATGAAGTTTCGTTTAGCAGTTTATAATATTAGACCATCGAAAATACGCCAGACATACATTTTCTACTGCACTAATGGGTTGAATACCCTTAGCTACTTATAATTTTATTTTATAAATATTAATATTTAGCAACATTAAATTCTAAGAAATAAATTAATTTATAATTGTACACAGTGACTAAGAGCAGCTGGAAACCTTGTCCGTCAAAATCGTTGTTTTAAAAGCCCGAAGGCCTCAGACGCGGTCTTGTACAATGTAACCTATTTAAACCAAGTTGCAACAATGATGCAAATTAAAAAAATACGACCATAGGCAAACAAAATTAGCAGTGTTTATGGGCTTGGCAAAAACTGATTGAATTATAGCCCCCACTAAAGTTTATTAATGTTAATCGACGGTAGGTTTACGATGATGGAACGATAAGGACGCGAATCGGTTTTTCATTGTGTATCAGAAAGTATTGGCGTTTTTGTAACCGTTTCATGGTACCGTGGGACTGACGTTTTTAGTACCACCAGGACATTTGATGGCATTAACTTTAAATCGGACGACATTAATTAAATTAATTAATTTATTGATATTGTATCGAGGAACAACGTTTTTTGTTGATGTCATTATATGAATATTTCATAAGGCCAACGTTAGTATATCTATAAAAACATAAAATATACACATATTATAAACCTATACATCTGCGCTAGAATTTCCTGTTTAGCGAGTGGGATCGACATACAAGAGGTCGTGTATCTTGTATGTCAATAAATAACAAAAAATAAATGAAACAAACTCTCTTGCTTCACAAGGATTCTCTGAAGAAGAAGGATTCTCTGTTGCTTCACAGATGGCATGGACTACAAAAGGAACACACTAACACCAATGACCTGAGAACAAACTTTTACTGTCACATAAATGTCTGCCCCGGCCGGCAATCGAACCCGGGACCCTTCGCAGGCAGGGTCTCTATCAACTAGGCTACGGGATTGTCAATATCAATCCCACAGTCATTGACGTACAAGAGCCACAACAAACTGCTACATACCCTGGAAGCAATTAAATGTGTGTGCCTCGGCAGGAAATCGAAACCTGGATTCCTCACTACAACAGCGCCCTATGGAAAAATGTGTACCCCACTTTCACTTCTATTACATAACATATGTTGTGCTTATCACACAAGTTCTGAATACAGAATGTGCCTACAGGAAACTGCGCAAGAGAAACACCAGTCAATCGCACGAGATATCCCACAAGCAGAGGTGATGATGAAAAGGCATTTCCGGGCCTCCAAACGTAATTTTATTGTAATCCGTAGTCATGATTACATTTTGTCCATCTCTGCCCACAAGTTATCACTGGCTTACATAAGGCAATATAAGGGATATTAGCGTGTTCTGGCTCCAGCAGCATCGGTCAGCGCAATCTAGCATCTCACACATTGACGTTTAATATCCAATAGAACTTATAAACGTCTCAGTTCGTACGAGATTCGAATGTTCCGATTTCATGGTTTTACGAAGACTTTTATGCGCTAAATTATTACCAGTTTGTTTCAGCACTTAACTTAGTGCATTGTAATATTGGCACCAAAGACCTACAGAAGCGCAGACATCTGCAGCATTGTAAGATCGTACATTGGTTTATTGAATTTGACCTTTTTTATGGATTGAAGATAGCAAACGCATGCAGCACCTTGCGCTGCCGCCAATGACAACTGTGGCTGACCAGAGTAAAACTAGAATCGGGATCAAGACCTAAATAAGGACGGAACAAGGATGATAGCTTTCTTGGTTGTAGGCCAACCAAGAAAGAACAAAACAGAAAGGTACCTGTTGTATACTTATAGAAATAATTATAAGGTGTTTGTTATGTCTGCGCGTAATTTTATAATGCTCTTCCCGAAATGCTGTTAATCATTCGGGAAAGAGTCGCGCTCCCGGGAAAGCCCCCGCACGTCTCACTCGTCTGCGTAGACGTGTCCGTTGAACGCAAATAGTTCAAGGTTGCATTTATTCTATGCATAGATCTTTATTTGTTGGCTTTATAGTTCTGGAGATTACTTGATGATACTCGTACAATGAAAGATATTTGGCTCTATAAAACTAATCGGAGATGAACCATCAACCCATCGATGTGTGCGACCACATTACCATAAACCCTTGCAATTCAGCGGTGCCTTTTTATAGGACCCTCACTAGAAAAAGTAGCAATTAGATGGGTTTAAAAATAATATCAACAGCAATACCGGTAATAACAGTCGCTGTAAAGCCTAGGGTTTAATTATGTCCTAATGATTGTAGTCATAAAACAGCCCGCGTACTCTATAAAGGCCGATGTTTACGAGCGGGTTTTAAATGTTTATTTAGTATAAAAATACGTTCTTTGTTATGTTGTGCGTGGTCTTCATGTTATCTGACGTCATATCTGAAAATTTCAAGTTTTTGTTACGAAACAAAATATTTTGTGGAACGAGCGAAACGTAATATAAGCTCGAAGATGATATATTATGAACGTCGTAAATGTAAAACAAAAAAATACAAAACCAAAACGAAAAATAAATCTTATTAAATCACACAGAAAATCTAACCCGGGTAGATTCAATTCGCAATTAAGCACGTAAGTTAACATCGCCTATTAATTTCTGCAAAATTGTCATGTGTAATGTAGAGCGCCTTACGTGTCGGGAAGATATAAAATTACTAGGCAATAAACCAGCTCGAACACACATGCTAATAGTAGCTCGTGACCCGCGCCCGGTTTAATTGTCACCAGGCTGTGCTGCTGCCAAATATGGAGGCCCCTGGACGGCCGCAGTCACGCGCCGCAGTGGGAAATATGGTGTAGCCATACGGTGGAGTTTTTCAATGCTTTGTTTAGCGTAGCGCGGCCCAGCCGGGATAGCGTTGAACCTTATGGACTTTTTTTATGAAAAGAGAAGGTAATAAGGTTATCTTTAAAAAAAAATCATAGGAACCTAAGTACCTATCTTTCATTCTAATCGTTATATATAATAAAACTGTAAGTAACTAACTGATAGATGTGATGTTGGAAGATTAATAATATATAATAATATCGGGTAATAATTATCCGGTAATAAATCCCGTAGCAATTATTTCTACATTCTTCTATTCTCGTCTGTTTGCCTGTGAGTTTGTACCTAATAGTTATATTTATCGATTTATTTATTTATTTTATTCGAATGAATGCTTATTTTATATGAAATTGATTTTATGTGAATTTAAACTTGTTAAATATTTATTCATTAGTTTATAAAAGAACAAAATATAATTTTCATCTAATAAATAAGTTTAATGGCCACTTGTTTATTTAATGAGTCGAAATACCCAATTATCTGAAATGTAGATCCTAGCATAATATTATTTTAAAATGACAACCATTATACAATTATTTTAATAATTACTTCTAGTATTATGTTATTTTAATAACGATATTTAAAAGTGAGTAAAGTTATATCTGTATTGTAACGACCGTCAGCCGTTCCTATTTAATGGTTACGATTACCATCGACTATAATTATTCCTTTGAGAGCGTTAATAGTTGCTACTCTTGAGGGTAGTTCAATTGAAACTCCTCGAAGAATGAAAGGACGGTAAAAAGAAAATTCTATACCAGAGCCAAATGCGAAGAGGAATTTCCGAATGTGCATACTAAGGGACACGTTACGCGAAGCGAGGGTCCACTAGTTGACAAATATTTTGAAGAAATGAAATGAAATGAACACGAAAATTAGTAGTTTTGACAGTGCCAAAATTTAAGTGAACCTAATATCGGTTTGTATACATTAATTCTTTTCCGTTCGTAGCCGAAGTATAGAATTATATAAACATATAACATGAGGATAGAAAAAATTATGAATAGAAAAAGTTGATAATTTATGTTTTGACAACATATTTTGTGGAACTATTCCAATAAATAAATATCTTTCTAATTTAGGTACGTATACAATAACAAAAATTGTCACCAATACCGATAAAATTATTTGAACATGAATTTCATGTGGCGCCTGAAATAAATAACTAGTGTTTCGAGTGGCGGGTACTTACACCTATCGAAGCGGAACGTTACTAAATTTATAAATAAATAACGCTACAGACTCACAGCCCCACACTAGGATTCAGTGTCGCAGGTGC
This sequence comes from Ochlodes sylvanus, assembly GCA_905404295.2. Classification (NCBI taxonomy): domain Eukaryota; kingdom Metazoa; phylum Arthropoda; class Insecta; order Lepidoptera; family Hesperiidae; genus Ochlodes; species Ochlodes sylvanus. Next base: position 12,019,330 of record FR990132.1, on the reverse strand, counting down.
CATGGACAACATACATCTACTCGTAAACCGAGATTTAAACCGAGAACAGAAATATAAACTCATCATTCAAATTTCCGCCTCGCTGGGAATCGAAATCAGGGCCCTTCGAACGGCTATCTAGCATGGTCGCCAATTTTCCTCACAGGCTGGGGCTGCAATATTGAATTTTAGAATGTTGCCTGTAACGGCAATATATATATATAGGTAACGGTAACCTATCACTATCAGGTCCGTCTGGTAGTGTAGTGGTACGAGTGCTCAGTAGCTGACGTCAGTTTCATATCAATAAAAAGGCCTTATGCCTCCGATCTACTTCTGTTCGTTAAACAAATTACTTTCAAGAATATATTTTAATGGCGGGGACTGTACTTACGCCTACGACCGACACGTTTGTTCGCACGTAACTTCCATTGTTCCAAACGAAAATGGTCTGTGTCCCCCCGCGACACGGTCTACTGCAACGATATTATAAATCCCTGCTCAATCGCGTTACGAGGCCCTTTGTTGACATTTTTGAGTTTATGTTTTTCTATTGTAAGAAATTGTGTTCATTATTAGGGTTCTGCACAGCTGATGGATTATGAACCATTAAAAATCATTTTGAATCTTGTGTTTGTCGGTCTGCCTGTTTGTGTCTCGGCCGAGCCGAGCGGAGCAATATTATTTTCGCCCTTATTGCTATTGGTATCTGATTAAGTGTTATCCGCGTCGATAAGTAGATATGGGGAGACCCTACGCAGCCTAGAATCGAAAAGAAAAGAAATAAACAGAACTTCTAGACAATTTATAATACATAGCCAATATTAGAAAGATATAGTTTGTCGTCTCTCATACGGATAAACTCACTGCTTATTTACGTGGCATATACGTGTTATATACGTGGCAGTATATCATGATTGTCCATAACCTACCACCATTGGGTTACGCTCTCCTCTCAAGACGTATACTACAGGGCTTTTGAAAGGCATTTCAGCAGCAGGGAATTGAGAATTGGTGGAGATGGAAATAAAAATTTCACCCGATATATCTCTTACGCTGCACAAATAATACTGCTGCAGTTACAAACATGAACATTAATAGAAGAATATATCAGGTATACGGAATCCTGTACACGTGACGTCGATTCGCTCTTGACATATTTATTTATAACCCGGGAGCGCTAGGCCAGACGCGGAGGCGCGGGATACAAAGAAACTATTATTTTGCGCATTATTTGTCACGGTAATTACACCGTGTGTTGCTCGCTCGGTTAATTTGCTTGCGTGTCGCCAGTTTTATAGCAACAATTACTATTTATAATTGAGCGAAAATCCCACACGGTAAAGTTAAAACTTATTGAAGATACCGCGTGGTAAAATATTGTGCGTGAGGTCGCTTTGACCACTTCGCGGACTGTATAGTGAGTGGGCCAGCCATCAATCAAGCCGAAACCAAGAACTAGTCTTCAACTTTATAATATTAGTATACTTTTTATTTGTGGTAAAACAAATGAAAAATCGTGAGTACCCGCTTACATTTAAGTTGATTAATGTCCGCGATACAGCGAAAAATAATACCGCGATCATTTAAGTTTAAAATCATAATTTATGTTTGTAGTAGGTATGTGGAAAAAAAATCAAAATCGTGAGTACCCGCTTACAGTTTTTTAATGTCCGCGATGATATAAGTTTAAAATCATATTATTATGTTTGCAGTAGATAATTTATCTATCTAATTAGCACTGATAGATAGTCAAGTGGTTTGAACGTAACTCCCGAATAAGCGAGCCCGGGTTCAAATCCTGCACGACCCTCAAATATTATGTGCTTATTGGAAATTGATTACCACTTGCTTCGATGAAGAAAAATATCAAGAGGAAACCTGCACACCTGAAAGTTCTCCATAATATGTTCTAAGGTGTGTGGTGTGAAGTCTGCACGTCAGCACTTGGTCAGCGTAGTGAACTATGGCTTGTACCTACCACTCACACTGTGAGAGTCCGGGGCCCAGCATTATGACAGTTACGGGATGCAACCCAAACTTTGATAATAATACAATAGTTAAATGTGAATTTTGTGACCATTTCAATAAGGTACTCACTCCAGTGCTCTAGTTAGGTATTAAAATGCCAACCAGAGTGGAAATAAAAAGGTGGCGGACAAGCCCGAGGCGGTGTGAGGCAGTAGCGACATCGAAATGTAAATGCAATCAATTTCCCCGAAAACTTAAGGACTACAGCGTACAACGACGGTTACGAAAATAATGCGTCCAAAACTCAAAATAAAGACAGCAAGCGACCGCAAACAAAAAAGTACACGCCAGAGGTCGATAAAAAGAAATCTTTTATACTTTGCACGACTCGGACGAACAAAAAAAGCACGAAACGTAAGAACTTGTATAAATTAAATTAGCCACATTAAAGAAAACCTTTTATTTATGGCGTAGGAAGAGGAGTGAAGCGTCCCTATTAATTTTACCGAATTAAAGAGGTCTTATTAATGGCCGGTGGTTGGTTCATTAGAAGGTAAACGAATATGTCTCTATTAGAATCGAAACATTTGCCGGTACTCGACAAGTGGGCTGAGCTACCTTTCCTAATAGTGGATAATTAATTGCAAAGAAGTTTTATTGAAACTTACAAATATAGAAAGTCTTAAAATAATTATGAAGTATTTTACTTAAACTGTTGAAATCGGTTGAGAAAGCATAATAAAAAATATCGGCTTTAAAACATATTTATGTTTATATATATTATTTTAATTATCTGACGCTCCGTTTACATACATTGATGTTTAAATTAATTATTTATATTATCATCATTGATTTCAATTTAATTTTGAATTAAGAACTAAGTAACTTATTATGACTCAAACGTATTATTTTGAATCGTGAAATTATGTGTAAATGAATATGTAAAAAAAAGAGTGTGTGTGTAAATGAGTAGCATTAGTAAACCCCGCTAATAAACAATAACTAATAAATAAACAATCGTAAAGCGAAAAGTTTTCAGTCTGTCAACATACCAAATAAACTTTATAAATTAAGAGAAAACTGCTCTTTTTGCAATATCAATTTGTTTATATTTTGGTATTACCATCCTGCCAGTACCTAGCCTTTTTAAACCAAATGCAATCCGGCGTTAGGCCCTGAACAATTACTGCCCAAAATGCTGTTTTTACGTAATACCTATTTGGTAATTGATTCCAAAGATTTAGGTGTATGGAACACGTGTGTAATAAATGTCTTTCTTCTTTCTTCCTTTTATTTTGGTCGGCAACGCGTAAGTGATGCCTTTGGTTTAACTGAGTGTCCATGAGTGACGGTGACCCGTTACCATCAAGTGGCCTGTCTAGTGTCCACTCTTTTGACAGTTATTAAAAAAGCGTCCTGATTAAAAAAGCGAAGATTGACAGAATCTTTAGGTACGGAACCTTAAAATAAAAACCCCAGTGAAACGGACAACAATATTCACTTTCAGTGCAGTACTATGCACTAATATTCACTTTTAGTGCAGTTACTGAATGTGAACATAAAGATTGCGTTTCCTGAATGAAAACGATTCCGGATAATACTAATAAAAAGTCCACAATTGGCAATCGCGTGAATTAAATTGAGTACATTCCTACTCCCACGGCTATACTATCTTATACTAAATCACTTGTATCCTATAAAAGCGGGTAATCTATCTAGGTATGACAAACAACGCATTTTCATTGGCCAGTGAAGTGCGCAGATTCTCATTGGACAATTAACTTGGAGTTGTGTTGTCCAAGTATCGGTCGTAGGCCTCCTAAGAACGTCTAATGGCATCATTTCCTTGCTGACATACAGTTTTTGTGCACCCAAGATGGCCGCCGAGCTAGCTCAATCTGTCAAGCCTGTTTTGAAAAAGATATTGTGGTTCATGTCACTTTGCTGCTAGGGTACGTCGGTGTCGCTTTGCGATGGACGGATAAATTGATTTTATATTAATGTTAACCTTTCTGGTCTCACAATGAATTACTCATTTGAACGGGTTGGGTTTTTACAAATTATTACAAGTAGGTAAGCAGTAAATAGTGTACTAACGTTGTCATTAATATATGTATACATGTATTATATTTATGTCGGCAAGGGCTGAAAGAGCTGTTATCCAAGTCCTGTAGTCATTGAAAACAAGCATAAAAATGTCATATTGACATTGACAGTTTCGGTAAGCGCGCGAGACAAGAATTAATATGGAACTGCGTCAATAAAATAAAAACGTAAATACACAATCAAATGACCAAAAACATTAATAATTTGTTTGGATAAGCAGCGAAGCAAATTCATAATTATCAGTATTCTTATTAAGTAAACCAAGGAAGTACAATATTTTTCCCCGGAAAATATAGCAGGTGTGTGTACGTCGAAACTAGTACAGTTTCAGTCACTAAGGGTGGGTTGCATATCACGTGGTTAAAGTAAGGTTATAGGTACATGTCGGTTAAAGTAAAATTTAACCGCCGAAAGAAACAAAACTGGGTTGCATCAACTAACCCTCGTTAAATTTTGACTAAAATTTAACCCTAACCGTAACCGTCCGAATGTGATCGGTCAACGTCAAAGTTAACCTTAAAATTGACTTTGTTTGACATATGTCTGTATACATTTCCGTTAATATTTTGATATTAATTGATAAATTATTGTTTTTACGTAATTGAAAATCGGTTACAATGTTTCAAAGCAGTAGAGTGATACGATCTATGTATAATTGATGAAGATACTTCATCCAATGACGACCTTATCATCGAATACATTACGGCAAGAAAAACAAACTTCTTCAGGACAAGAATTGATCATTTTCTCTGGGATGAGGTGGACTTTGTGGCGCGTTTTAGGCTATCTAAGCGTGTAGCTAGGTATTTCATTTGTATATTGGAAATGACACAAAAAAGTAATACAAACAGGTAAGCACTTACTTACTTATTGCAATGGTCCAGTAAAATCGAAATTATGTGTATTATGAATTCTATTTACTAAAACCTAATTATTTATTTCAGAAACTATGCAGTATCAGTAACTGATCAAATACTATGCCCCATTAACCGGCGTTACTTTTGACGAGGGTTAAAAAAGGCATTGTGCAACGCTACATGCAACTTGACCTTCGGTAAGAGCTTGGTAATGGTTATAGCATGGTCAAAATTAACGTTGGTTACAACGATAGCTAAAATGTACCAAAAACCCACCCTAAATCGTTACTAAATCGATTTAGTGGGGCAGATTCCACTGCGAATTTTAAAGCGTTCCACTCTGCCCCACCAGTGGGGCGCCTTGGTGGGGCAAAGTGGAATAATCCCAGTTTTAGAACTCCGAACTAAAGGATTTGTATGTTTAAGTGTAAGTAGATCCATATAAGGAAGCCTACATCAAGCGATGGTATCCGATGAATGTTGATTACATACTACATATATACATACATATTTTATTCCGCTCGTCCGTCGGTCTGTTTACCCAACATCTAGGCCGGCTTTCCGTCGCTGCGCGCAATTTTGTGGCGGTGCACTTAATAACACTATTTTTGTTCGAATGAGAATCATTAGAGAGAAATCGTATGGCTAAAAAACTGGAAATCGGAAATGATCTCATACGGGGTTTCCAATTGTAAATGTTACAGGGCTCCCGATCGATTGGTGTTGGGTTCGAGTCCCAGCGAGGCGGAAATTTGAATGATGACTTTAATTTTTTGCTCACGGTCTGGGTGCGTGTGTTCTCGTTTTTGTGTGTTGTCCATCGCACCTAAGGAATAGGTACTAGTGTGCGGTTATGAGTGGGAATAAGAATAAGGTTATGAGTGTGTAGCGTTATTTACTTATTAATATCGGTAAGTTAGATTAGGTGTCTTGTTTCTCATAATTTTATGTTTTGTATCTTTATATATTTAACTTAAGAGAATGTGCATGATTTCTTGAATAAATATAAAGTTAAGTATTTATGGAAAACTGGTATACTTGCCCATAAATAGTCTGCAAAACACTAAGCCAATTCTTCCAGCAATTACAATTTCGATTAAAAAATCAATATCAACCAGGGTCACTACTCTCCATAAAGTTGTGTAACGATTAAAGTGATCTCATGTAAAATATTAGAAGCGAAATAAACGTCTCCTAAAACGACCATAAAGATAATATCAGACGCAAATCTGACACCTTTTCGAGAATACGCGAGTGAAATTGTTCCTGGAGTCATAAAGCGATTTATCTCGCGAACCTACTCGCGTCCGTTTATAGAGAATCCATTAGCTATCAATCTCGTATATAAAAGGTTGAATTCAGAAGTCATTGCTTTTCACATAAACTTGAGATTTATTACGCTAGCCATCGGTAAAACCACTCCAGCTCATAAAGGGAATGAAGATATTTTCTTAATTCGCGATCAGTTCGAGGAATGCTGTAATTGGATAATTAGAATTATCGTGAGAACTACAATTTATCTGTGTCAATGTTTTTTAATCCTCAGAACTCGATTTTATTTATGGTAATCAAGCTGTAATCAAATTCACTATCTGTGTAATTTGTATTATATGCCTATAAAGCCTTAGTCGGGCTATGAGTTCTGCGAGTCGTAAACGGTAATTGAGATTAAGCAAGAAGCGGTGGATTCGTAAGAACGGTGATGAATATAAAATACAGTCAAAGCTCGAAGATATAGTAGGGTAAAATGACAATAGATGTAGATACTCTTATACTTTCATTAGAATTCATTTGGTTGCAGGTTGTAGGTGGTAAAGTACACAAAATTAACAGAGCCGCGACTGGAATGAGGGGGAAAAATCATCTGTTCACAAATGTCTGCCCCTCTTAAAGTACGACGAGACGAGAACTCAACTCAACGCAAAGCCGAATAACTTAGAACTCTTCTAGGTATAAATTAACAAATATACATAATTATGTACGTATGTATATATCTTACTTATCACTTACCATCAGGTTGCCCGTCGAATTTACGGCTATTGTTATTACATAAACAACATAATCGCTTACAAACTCATACGTGATGCCCTGTGTCCTGGGTGGTATTGACAACCCAAATAAGACATCACAAGTCACAACACATACTATCGTAAACAGGTTCACTACCAACCTGGTTGCGGGGTAGTCAACATGAGAGTACAACAACAAAATCCACTAAGTTGACACAAAATCCTGAATAATAGTGTCTATAATCCTCGGAATATGTCAAACTTCACAATTAAAGCTGTAACAATTAAACAGGAGCCAGGGATCCGAGTAAACACATACTGACATTTGCCTCGCAATCGCCTAGCACATCACTGCATACATTAGGCTTAATAATGCTTACAAGGCGCCTTCCATTAGCGACGGTAGCGGCCATCTTGATACCAGCTACCCGGAATTGTGGCGCTGATCGACGAGAGGGTTTGTTCTTTTCTTGTTAGATTTTTTCGGACTAATTAGTTTAATGAGGTGTTTTGCGCGGTTGGTCCGATGTTAGGTTGGCGTCATTGGGGCCGCTACCCTGCAACTGTTTGCGGGGTCGTTGAACTTTTATTGACGACTTCAGCTCAACCTTTACTGCTGTAATTTTGCAATAATCAGTTATATTGGTTTTGTTGACTGTTGTGATTATATCAATAAAATGATGATCCCGCTTCTGTTTATGATTCTTTTTAATGTGGCTCAGGTGGCACTGGTTGGACCAACCACTTTAAGTAGAACCGCGGTGAAAAGGAAATCGAATCCAAAATAGTACCAGCTCATAAACTGGTTTGGTATGTGGTACTATTTTAGTATGGTTCCACTGAAAACGTTTTCTAATGTTTCTGTAGAAAGATGCACTTCCTGTTGAATGACGTGTTTTTGTATAAAATTTTCGTCCTTCCTCCTATATGCATCAAATTAAAGTACCAAAATATTTTGTCAAAAAAACTGTTTAATTACAAAAATAGTTTTTATAAAAACACACACAACGAAAAGAAAAACACATGAGTCAGCAAAAAAATCTTTGTCATAAAAAGAAGCAAAGCAAAACCACGCTTTAGTTTCAACTAAAGGAAACATCGTCCGAGGCGCTAGCGTTTTATTGATAGGGAGTTCATTACATTGAGCTTCATTAGTATAGCTGAGGCCACAGATAGAAATAAAATAAAAGTATATTGGCATAATCACCCTAATTGCCGCATTAAATAAGGATAAACTCCGTGTACAGTCGGGTAGACAAGTGTTATTGGCATTTTTCGCGCTCGCAACAAATTTAATGTACGGACCGCGTGTCTCGGACCAGATAATTGGATTGGCATTCGGAATAAACTTATACGAGTATATACAATGACTTTTTCTCCGCGTATTTGGTAGTATCATAATTTCTTGTCCACTGTTTCGTTTCCCGTGCTTTTTTTCGAGTCGCCGCGGCCTTTTTTGATTCGCCCGCTGATAATTCCGACCTCGGCCGGCATTCGGAATAAACGTTGGCTACTTATTTTCGTCGCTAACCGTACCCGAATGTGTTATGTAAGAGGCGACGCCGATATTTTTTTATTGACTTTTTGTGTTCGAATTCCATTTATTGTGCCATAATGGGGTGTGATGAGGCATTTTTATGAATATAAGTTTGGAAGCGTGTTTTGTATGCAAAGTGCGTGTAGGATTTGGGGCATCTTCGGGTTTCGCGTGTTGCACCTGTCCGTCGGGTGGCGAGTTACTGCTGCTGAATGCATGCTGTGGCGAGATAAACTACACTTTTACAATGCCAGTAATGAGAAAATGTTGCGAGGCGTACGCGTTTCTACTTGATAGTTATTTTACTTACGCCTTGTTTAAACGTATGCCGAAGTTCTTATTAATTTAAGCATTGGACATTACACAGTTAATGTACAGGTTAGATGTTTCAATGTTGAAATAACTGTGTTATTTTTAAAGCAGCTACATCTCATTTATAAATAGTCAAACCTTATTATTATTATAATAACTAGGTAATAACTAGGTATTATAATAACTATTTCCTGCCATTTTAAACATTTTGTAATTACCTAAAGGATGAATTGTAAAATAAAATAACTTTATAATTTGTTCTGTTAATCGTATACTTAGTATTTTTTGCTTTACATTTTTTTTTTACTTTTTGGAATAAAACAAAATAATGATTACCTACCTACAATCTTCTATATATGTATATAAAACTCTTCCGTTACTGAGTGACTGACAGACGCACAGCCGAAACTACTGAAGAAAACGCAAAAAGCTGAAATTTGCCATATATGTTCCTTGGGAAGTGTAGGGGAGCACTAAGAGAGGATTTTTGGAAATCCTCCCCCCCCCCCCCCCTAAGGGGATAAAAAGGGGATAAACTGATTTTTTGGAAATTGGTGGGCGTAGCCGCGGGGGAATGCTCATACTTAATGTAAAGGAATCTTATTTAGTCTGTATCAGCTAACGCAGTATCGTCTATGTAACCAAGAATAACAACAAATTGATGGTATAGATAGCATCACCAAGGAAGAAGACATAAAGAAAGAGCTGGCTCTCAAGCTACAGGACACCACAAAAATCACGGAATAATTCCGTGACAAACATCATCGCTCTAGTCCTGCAGCGGAGAACTAATTACTGTGCCATTATTATCCTATCACTAGATGGTGTTGTTCGAGGATCTGAATCACGCTAACGGCACATCCTCGGCGTTAACGTAAACGTGCACGTACACTGTGCGCGATTGACGCATAGCTTTAACTTTTTGAGTTGATATATATTTGCGGGCAAAAGGACTAATACCCCTTATGCTTTATAAATCAATGAACTAAACAGAAGATATTAATAGGTAGGCTGCGAGTAAGGGATCCCGGGTTCGATTCCCGGCCGGGGCAGATATTTATTGGGCAGTTAATGTTTGTTCTCGAGGTGTTCGTGATTTGTTATTATGAGTACTTTACCGTTTGTAATTTATATATAAATTACCTACACAACGTTTCAGAATATTAAAGAAAATTTATTGCACAATAAAGAATATTTTTATAACATTGTATTATTTAACACTAACAATACGTTTCGAAACGTTGTATAAACCGAAATTGAATAATGGAGAACAATTCTCAACACATTAACAGTTTCTCAATAACACAATTCAACCAAAATATTAAACGTCCGTCAGACAGGCGGTTTACTGCATTATCGATCCAACACAACCCGCTATCGTCCAAGTACACTCACTTCCAAAAGTGGCTTAGCAAAATTATTTAATAATGTTCCTTATTATGTCCTATTCCTAAGTATTTAATAATGTTTCTTATTATGTCAAGTGGTTCAAGCAAAACTTTAATTGACCATTCTTTTATTACATAAGGCTCTCATTCAACGTCCATTTCACGCCCTAGATACACTATGTTTATTATTTTATCTTTAATTAACAGCAAATTACAATTTTATGATATTAAATTTACGTTCTTCGTACACTAATTATGTTATTAGTAAACCAATTAATACGCATGATGCTCTGTAATAGTTGTATACGACATTGTGACCAAACGCGTAATGTAAGTTGGATTCCAGACATTTTTATATAACCGACCACGAACACAGCACGGCTAAGAATTTCCTGCCAAAGGGCAGGTTATCGGTTCATTTCGAAATAAAGTTCAGTTGTAACTGCAAATGTACGGAATTATGGAAATATATATTTTCATATTGCTCAGAACCCATGTACCTTTACCGTTATCTTGGAATTCTATTGAATTCGTAATAGCTATCATATTACTGAGTAAGTAAACCTTTACCTATCAATATTGGAATCGTAGTCGTATTTACGTGTACTGTATTATGAAATGTCTCGACACTATTAATGCGAGAATTCACAAATAGTCACTTTGTATTGACAATGAATCAGTGAAATCATGTCAGTTTGTTACGAACGAAGTATCATTGAAATAATACGGTCAAATAATTATGTCGATCTCCATTGAGACGTTCGAAAGCTCGTATCAATGCAGTGTCTAAATTCGAAACATTTACACGATTTAATATTAACATTTAGTTAAATCTTACACATTTGGTATATAATGAGTTTAATTTCTGTCTTGAATATTGAAATCACCGAACTTTATTAAAATTTCCAATTGAACCCTGTCCACATTTTTTTTATTAACTATAAGAAAATAATATTTCTACCAGATGCAAGGCATAAATGCTGTATCTGGGAATAGATTGACCTAAATAATACTCAATAATGTCTTAATACTAATTTCAAAATTCAGGTTTAGTCGGTCAACCATTGAACATTAGGACTGATGAATCATAATCTTCTTTTACCTACGTGTAATAATAATCCAGAGAATCGTATTAGAACGGTAAAGTTAGTAACTGTTCTTTACGAGCTTAAATTCGTCAGCAACAAACAATTCAAAAAGGCATTGATTCAATGGTTCATTCAGGCACCCCGACCGCATTATTTTAATCCAAAGTGAATCTATAAATGAACGGGGGCCTATAAATCTGCCAAATTTTACATACGCCATGGAACCGGCAAACGTTTACAAAAACAAAAACCGTCTACAAAACACACACATTCGTCAGTGTCACCACGTAACGATCCCGGGCCTATTGTTGTGTCGGGCGGGTTGAAATTTCGCGAATTAAATACCCAAAACCGGTGACCGGGGACTGTTTTCACGGACGAGATGCATGCGGTTCTTGAAAGTTTTAAATATTCGATATAGCGTACGTGATTTTAAGAACGTTAATCTCTCATCGGATTATGAGTAATTTCTTAGCCTTTTTTGTTCTAACAACTGACAATTATGTTTAAAAATTTTCTGATAATGCTTGTGAACAAAATTTTCACCAAAGAAGGCCATCGTAAGTTCGGTAGACCTTAAGTTGAGTATGAGGCCTTATGTTGAGCAATCGGGCGTATTATAAAAGTACCTAAATTTTAAATATTTACATTAAGCTAAATATATTTCTGATATTTACTATCTTAAATTACTCATTATGAAACAATATTACACGCGACTTTATTTTAAAATTTTAATTTAAATTAAATTTTTTTATAATAATAAAATGGTCGCCGGGAAAGTATACAATGGGACCGCGCCACACTGTCACCTTCACTTATCCCTACAAACGATAATGCATTGTCTTCCCGACTGTAGGCATTGACATCTTCGCATTACTGCCCAAATTTTATCAATCGATTTTGAATTTTATCACAGTCGTTCTAAGCTCAGTTTTCAGAGTAGCGGAAATAGGGTAAGTCGTTTATGGAGTAGCGTCGGTCGGATCCATGTAGACTGTAGAGTTTCGTATGTCCCGCGGCCTGGGGCCTATTTATTGTGGTATCGCGTATTCGCTCGTATAAATTAATATTTTAGTCCCTCTCACAAGGAGCAGGTTTTTAATTGTAGCTAGACTAATAATTTATGGTTCATTAGCTGTATATCTTAGTAGATTGGTTTGCGTTAACTTCTGTTCAACGCAGAATATTACATTTACTGAATGCCACGTTTTCATAATGATGTACTCGAGTTTTCATCAATCAAGTTAATTAATACAAAAATAACAATTAAGAATTATGATATTGTGCTTCTTTACTGTCATACGGGTGTTCTCTGTAGTTATTTATGTTTTTTAACAAATTATTTCGACCCACTTATATGATAAAGCTTGTCTTTGGTCATAACTATATTAGTTTTAATTTTTATAGCTAACCAAAAACTTATGACGTTTATGTAGTAAATAATAAATATTATGTTTTATTTTACATCATATCTAGGACATACCTAACAAAAGAAGACAGTTGTACAAAATGAAATACAACAGGCACGTAGGCGGTGTGATCGCTGAAAAGCGATTTCTTCTAGACAACCTTAGGATAAGGAGTTAACACGTCTCTGCGGAGCCTGTATACGTATACGTACGTCGTTTTTTTCATAGAAAATTACGATCACCGCAGCGAACGTGTTAAAAGAGTAGGGGTACCTATATAACTTAGCAATAATAATTATATAATTTTAAACTATCACATCCATTAACCATTAATTAAAACATGCAATTAAATTAAAATAACAGAAATATATTGTTCGCAAGGTGAAATAACATTTCTCCTTCGTTTTGTCTATCTTTAAAATCATAGAAAATAAACCCTGAACGGGAATCGAACACGGCTACCGTCGAAGGCAAATGAGTGTAACGACAGCGCTCAGAAAGGTTATTTAGATTTAAAGTCCGATTAAAGGCTCTATCTCAGTTTAGAATAGCCATAGAATACTACAGGATTTAATCGTCAATGAGAACGACTGGAATAAGACTGCGAACCCACAGAAACAAACAAAATTATTCAGTGAATTAATAGTATGTCAGTGATTGGGATGTGTACCCTACTCTGTGCCCTGTGTGCGACTATATTAGATATTGTACGTCACAAATTCACAATACTGGCTTGTAAATTAATAATCACTTCTTAATAATAAAAAAAACATTACGGTTTTTTTAATATAAACCCTACTACTCAGTACAATCAAATCTTTTGATTGCCACAGGGTACAAAATATTTTAGGATAAATATAAAAAAATCCTAGCTTTTTAACTATAGAATCCTATAGCCAGGCCAGTAAATAAGCTGACAATATTTTGATATCCTCAAGCACTCTATTTATGAAAGAAGTGTACGCATGTTATTGCTATAATACAAGTTGAACCAGCTGAATAGTGGTTATCTGTGGGCGGGAAACACTTGCAATGACAGGCAAGTAGCTAGCAATGACATAAAACGTTTATGTTGCGAACTGACTACTTTTAGCAATAGTTTTTTTTTAAATAAATAATTACGTTTTATTATCCTGATATACGGATTGTTGAATCTGACTCTGGGACAACGTGGTGTAATAAGGACTATGTCTCTTCTATAACGAACACAGTCCTCTGTAGAGTCGTCAGCCATTTTTATGACTGCTTTATGATCGCCTATAAAAATAGGCAATTGAAGTGATAGCGGAAATTAGAAAAATTACTGCGCTAAAATACATCATATTATAGCAGAAATGTACAGTAATGTCAGTGAAGATAAGTATGCCGGAATGTCAATAAAATCAACACAGACTAAGTATAAAATATTTCTTTGAAGCGTTCACTCCAGCCGTCCAGCGCCCGTTGCTGGCCACAATTTAAAAACATTCGGGAAGCACTCCCGCCGCAAACAAAGCTTTCATTCAATTAACCCGGGGCTCGGTGTCCCGATAAATCGCGAACAGCCGAACGGTAGCCCAGGCGAACCCGGACGATAGCCCGAGGTCACGTGATACGATCGCATCGCGACATTCCCTCCACGTTAATTGTGCCCGTTTTAATTGACGCCATTTTGAATTGTTTTGTTATCTGTGCTTTACGTTTTGGTGGGAAAATTCATTTTGACAATTATATTTTTCTTTAATGCAAATAATTGTATGTTTGCACAAGATACTTTCTTATAGGTACCTACCTATATGTAGGTGTACTTTTGTAATCTATTTTAAGAGCAAGTCATCAAAATATTTATTTTGATGTGGCAATGTTACACAGGGCATTTTGAACTGAGTTTACCGGAAAATTAAATTGAAAGCAAAAAATATTGGTGAATTTAGGAAGGCTCACCTAAACTGATACACTTTTTGTACGGATAAAAACAAACTATAATATTCTTGGAAAGAAGTGGCCAATGACCGTGTCAGAAAAAAAAAACTTGTTCTTGTAAATCTTAATTTTATGCAACGGTAGCAAACTTTATAGAGCCAAACGTTAGTTTAAACGTATTGAAGCGTTAATTTATTGTAATTATTGAATTTAATATGCACGGTAATCGATATTACCACTCAGCCTGAATCGGTAAATGTAGCTATTAAAATTACAATATTGAAGAAAGTATGGATATAATGTCCAATTAAAGAACCGTTAGTTATATTTATTGATTAGACATAATTTAGGTTTTGCTTATATGCAGAACTCACATTGACGGATAAAGTGTAATGTGGAACATACCTCATGTCAATTACAGACGATTTTAAAGCAATTTATTGACATTAAATATAGGTAGTTACCGACAAATAGGAGAAATAAGTAAGCAAGACAATCCTAATTAGGCTTGCCGACTTTTTTTACTATAGGTAGGTACATATTATAATTATTTACTAAGGATTGCTAGTGCGCTGAGATTATTCAATTAATATTAATAATTTGAATTTAAATCAAATTTGTCTGTTTAACTTGCTGCAAATCAGCAGCTTTCTTTTATTTATATTGTAAGTATCAATATTAACAGCAACGTAAACAAAAAATGATTATTTAGAGTTCTAGACACTGTTTCTAGATATTTTATTCCTGTTCTCGGTGTACAATAAAAAGTTACAAATAAAATAAATAAATATCGACTCAGTCACGGGTGGTAAGCGCCCTAACTTAGGTACATAGTTAGCGCCAATCACTTTATAGTTCGTAAGTCACTATTGACTGGAAGCGTGTCATTAGTGTGCTCTTGTAAATATGGGATTTGTGTAAAAGTAACAACCAGTAATTAAGTCACAGTAAAGCGCAGACATTAACCATTTTAACGGTCGAATAGAAAGTGGAAAGTGCACGTAATTGAATGATATTATCTGTATAATTTCCAGCAATTTACCCTACAATTTCAATCAACTCCGGCCGCTATTTATAATCATTGACCATTATTTCTACCCGCTATTTTATAGTTTTGAAGCGGTGTCTCGGAACTTTCAATGCCATGCCAAAGGACCTAATAAAGATAATTTTTTTACATTCGCAAATTAGATTGATGGTAAAATAATAAACTACTCGTTGTTTTCTTTTACAGTTGGAAAAACAAGGCCTCTTAGTTTGGGTCAAGTGTTTTCATGTACCTAAATGCAATCAAAAAGATAATTCCCGCGAATCAAGACCAAAGCTTGCCAGATCTTTATTATAAATATAAAACGAGCGTCATATTAAGCCAAGTTTATTGACTCGAAGGAAATTAAAACGATATTAATTTTATTAGGGTTTATCCCGTAAAAAGTAATGGAACATAAGTAATACATTATTATTGACGAACCGTATGGCGCAATGGTACCGGGGTGCCGTTCCACGGTCCTGGGGTCGATACCCAGTGAGGTAAATTTAAATGATAAGTTTAAATTTCTGTTCTTGGACTGGGCAAGTCCAAGACAACCCAGTGAGGTAAATTTAAATGATGAGTTTAAATTTCTGTTCTTGGACTGGGCAAGTCCAAGACAACCCAGTGAGGTAAATTTAAATGATGAGTTTAAATTTCTGTTCTTGGACTGGGCAAGTCCAAGACAACCCAGTGAGGTAAATTTAAATGATGAGTTTAAATTTCTGTTCTTGGACTGGGCAAGTCCAAGACAGTGTGCTTTCTATGGGCAGGCAAACATAGGAAATAGGAGGTAGTAACAGTTAAACATTTTAGTTGTTGTAAAATCTAAAAATGTTTAACCGCATCCACAGTTTCCAATCAGAACACAATTGCTCTTAAAACAATTATGTTACTAATTCCCTATTAATAAAGAAAACTTCAAAGAAAAACCAACATTTTAAATTGTCTGACGTCACCACATAAAGATGCTTTGCTTCCCAGAAAGTCCGGTTCCAAGGCGGTAGCGGCACAACTTTTAGCGCATATCGAAAATAGTAATTAAAATCATGTGAGGCGATCTTTATTATACTTTATCTAGACCAGTTTAGGGTCGACGGCCCGCTGTTTACATGCGTTTACGACGGCGACGGTCGTAAATGATTCAACCAAATTGAATCACTTTAAAGAGTCGAAGAAAACCACGACACAAACGCGATCCCAGGGGCCCATGTCTGCTAATTTACCTACAAATGCTCATGGCATGGTTCATGCTGGCATGTTTTGGCTTGGAGCTGAGCGCAAAAACACCCTTGCATTCCTCTTCGGGCACCGACCACACAGCCAATAGACTCCTACTAACAGGCGAATGGCTTCTGTGGACACATCTGGCTTATAGTACCGATATAATATTGTGCCGTCTCATTCTTTCCCGTTGCTTAAATTAATCCATTTCTTTCCAACGTTTCGTGTGACCTTGAATTAGCCAATCACATCGTTGTATCAGCCACTCCACTTAGTCTTACCTAGTTGCCAGAATGTATTCAATACGGAAAATCAATTAGGTGTCTATTGGCTGTGTGGTCGGTGTTTTCGGGCTTTCTTGGTCGGCACCGCACCAGTGGTGTCTTTGGTGATGCCAATGTTCCTGGGCGATGGTGACCGTTGGCCATATGGTGGCTACTCATAACATCATTAACATAAAATTATGCTTTGACATTATAAAATTGGGATATTAGATAGGAATCCCACATGACAAGAGGTAAAAAATATAAAGCGTGCTTGAACGCTTTGCTCTATAATGCTCTCTTCGCTATGTTATAGTGCCGCACGGTTAAGAATTTCGACAGACAAATTGGTTACTTACCAATTTGTCTGTCGAAGTTCTTGACTTTCGTGTAACCTATTAAAATTGAATTCAATGTGTTCTTCAGCCACATTGAAAGGCAGAAGCACTGCGTACCTTGCGGATAACGAAGCACAGTTATGAGCATTTATTACATTATTTTAATGGTACCGACTTAAAGATTACGGGTCTTGTACTCCAGAATCCGGCCGTAAAGATTCGGGTTTAATTGACGTTTGATGTTTTCCTCCGGCGCGCTAATGTTTCTTACAGTTTTTATGAAGGAACGTTCTTAAGTTCTTTGTTTTATGAGTACTTACTTATTAGCGCAGACCTCACTGTCTGAGTACTGAATAATTAAGTTCATCTGTTGATTTTGTTTCCTTTTTCCAATATCCTATAGTCTTACAGTCACATTTAAAATGGACAATGTATTGAGCATATCATTGGTGTTTTCATTGATCGAAATAAATATATAGTTTCAACAGTTCAGGTTAATATATTATAAACGTAGATTATGTCAATAGCGCGCCAAAAGTGAGGCAGTGAATTCCCCTAATTAATGTAATTTTCATTTAGCATATATTTCGATCTCATACGTTCAATCATTATCTGTCGCATAGTTACAACTTACTATAATAGGCGGAACGAAATTCAACGAAAATAAGCAAACCTTAACATAAATTTTGTATTGCAGGAAAATACTGGAATCAGAATTGAAAACACAATTCGAAGAGTGATTGATACATGTCTGTCCGCAAAGCGCCCGCAATAGGTTCACCAACCCTACCAATCGATAGCAGTCTAATATTATGTAATAACTATAAAATTATTCCAATACGAAACTACTTGGCGAAAGGCAGACGGTATCACGCACGCCTTGAATCTTATTACTATTCAAACACCCACGCAAATACCGACCTTTCCACTCGATAATAAAATCGAATTTCAATCGCGCGCCGCCCAAATCACGAAACAAAAGCGCTTATGTAAATGTAGATTGTAACGCGTTGGGGTTAGAGGTGAATATGCCGTGTACACCCGAAACGAGTATCATGTTTCGTTCTCACTTCGTCAGGTGTCGCTGGCAGCGCGGCATTGTTTTTCTCCCTTTTGTTCTATGGAGTGTGAACTCGATAAAAACACGAAAAGGAAGCGAGCTAACAGAATGAGGGTGTTTTTATATAAAAAAAATCAGTGAAAGGGTACAAGAGTGTTTGGGTAGGGTATATCCCTATTGTGCCTTTTGATTCGAGTCCTGAATTTTATTTTCGTTTGAATCACGATTCATAATATATATCTGTATTTTGAGTTGTTCGGCTCAACCGACGGTAAATTGAATCCGGTTGTGGCCGAGTCGTTAATTTTTTCTACGCCGTTGTTCTTGGCGGTGCCGTAGAAAGCCGACGGTATTGACTGTCCACCATGTTGGTGACCATAGAAATTTTCTTTTATAACCGCGTGTATTAATAACGATAATCTGGCAGGAAATGCACGTCCATAATAATTTAGATGAAATTGAGTTGTATCGCGATTTGTTCGTGTTGCGATTTTCAGCGTGAGAAAATTTTTAACGAGTTAAAAGACATGACAACTTATGCGACGTGGGATGGATGACATAGGGGTATAATTGTATCCATCCATCCATTTAAGTTTACTTACTTACACTTTGCTTACAATGGTATGATTTGTTCTTCACAGCTTATAACTTGCCTACTATTGGCCCGAATTTATTTTTCAGTCGATGTGTTATAGTTCACACGGGTAAGCTGTACACTTTTTTTTAAAGTGAAACTTTTAGTACATCGTCTCAAACTTTTTCGTTCGTGTGTTGCATGTCGCGTGACGGTCGGCCGCAGAGTAGGGATAAAGTGAAAGGCGCTCGTCAGAGCAGCCAAGGCCAATACGCGAATAACTTGAAGAAATATTTTGATGTGGACGTTAAATTCGGATCTCAGATTGAGGAGACGTTTCGGACTCTCTGTCTCTACGTACAACTTGTTCTTCGCCTTCACCATCATGTTAAGCTCAGATTTAAGTTCTTCGATCCTTCTAGAAGATGTGGTAGCGATCATCCGACAGCAGGCGACAGCGAGCGGTGAGGCGCAGCGTCGCGACAGTTTCGACATTAGCCCCGTAAAAAGTACCGTTGACAAAATAAATACAAAGTAAAAAATGCTAAAAAGCTTCAATTAATTTAGAATCTTAATTTATAATTTGTTGCTTTGAAGAATTGATTAACCTTTTAAAATAATTAAAGGATAAACCTTACAGTGATCGAAGTTCGAACCCGGAATGTTTTGCTCGTCTAGCCGGGAATGAAAAACTGATTTTACGATCGTCGATCTAAATGCAAATGCTTATCTAGCTCATAAAAATGTAATAATATCCTGTTATCGGATCATAATTATTATCGTCAAATTTTATTTTTAACCAAACAACATAGTTAAAGCTATTATGTAGCCAGCTTTTGTCATAAAATATAGTTTTCATTAGGATAAGTATAATTCGTTAGACATAAATAGTATCAAAAATATAAATTTAATATAATGAATTAGGATATCGGCATTTTATAATACTATATTTCTATCAACGCGCTCATTATTAACTCGAATTTAATATTTACTTTTTATAGAGCTATGTTTTATCAATAAAACTAGGACGTGATATAATAGGAAGGGATAAATTTAGATTAATGTGTTAGCTAAGGAAAAAAAAAACTTGAAGATCACAAAAGATACATCAGATTCATTTAGGGTTTTGTTGATTAATTTTAAATAATTTATTACTACTTAAATTATGATGTACATTTATTTAATATTTCAAGATTTCTAAGGAAAAACGAATGACGATCGTTTGAATGAAATCACTGTAACGGTGAAAAAGCGAAATTGTTGGCGCAATAAAGAAAATGGATATTGTATAAAACTAATTCAAATTGATTAAAAATATATTGGCTTTTAAATAAAGTTGGTAAATAATTTAAATATCAGATTTGATTTTTATGCGGACATTACCTAACCCGGCGTACAAGTTTTAATCCAAATCCCGTGTAAGTATTTCAACACGGGCCTACGACTCGTCAAACGGCTGGATTCCTTCAACATAGTCGTCTCTTTCCAACGCCTACAAAACACTCTCAACAGAAAGGGACAGTGCTCTCCTATCATCAGTAGGTGCTAGATTGAACCGTATAAGATTTTTCAATTTGAATTTGATGCGAGGAAACTTATCGCTCAGAGTTTTTGTATATTAAAAGAGTCTCAACAATAAATACCTGCGTAGATGAGAAACAGAACTGGTTCTTACCTGGAACAAGAAACAAACATTATTTATTAAATAACTATCATTATTAATATAATATTGTACAATAATCACGGGGCAAAGATTCAATAAATATAAAATACGTGCAACTGATGACGCTTAACCTAAATGTACATGACAAAAAGCGGACAAGGTGACACGCAAGTTATATTTATATTCACGTACATAACTTCTTATGATATTATCCATCCATATGTACCAAGAACCAAAAACGTCTTTATGTAACAATCCCGTCCTAAACAACTATGGACCACGCAGCATAAACACAATCTATGCATCGACCGTCTACTATTGCAAGTAAATAAACAAAAACTTTTTATTCGAAAACCCGAAACAGACAAACAAACAGACGAGCCCCCTGGTGCTAAACCATCGTACCCATGGATCAGTTACACTAAAGACGTTTTTGATTCGTTGTCGACTCAGAAAGAAACAAATTCATTTCATTATCTATTCGTCAAGAATCGACCTAATCGACTGTACAGCGCTTACAGTATACACCCTAACGAACCTAATCAAAGGTTTAGATTAGTCATCGCGCCCTCGGGTGCGCCGACTAATCGCTGATCGCTCCTGACGAGGCCGACTGGGGCCGCTAGTGGCCGCGAGTGGCCGCGACTGGCCGCGACTGGCCGCTAGTGGCGAGCCGGTCGGATTGGACAATCAACGGGCACCGTAATAACATTAAACGAGCCTACCGGGTACTTGGAGATAATCTTTATGATCCTGTTGCCCTGGTGGCAGTGTCGGCCGAGTGGTTCGATACCCGGTCCAAATCAGTTCGATTCTTGTTGATGGCGTAGAAGCTCGCGCGTGTGTCTGTGTGTGCATTTATTTATGTCACAATAGTTAGTTAGTTTAGTTTTTACAGTTGTACTAAACAACAAAGTAGATATTATTACCTGTCTATATTAAGGTAAAACCGTAATTGATCGATGTCTGTTCATAGAAGGTGTTTGAGAAAATATTCAATTCTGGGTGTTTATTAACGTAATAGGTCCTCTAATAACGATTTTTGTCTGTTTGTCTATTAGCTACATAGTCTGTGCGTTTGTTCCTGTTCATTTTAGTTTTCATTGAAATACGTCAGTTAGCTTGTGGTAACATTCGTTAGTTAATGTCAATCGTCGGATAGAATCGTCAGATAAAAAATATATTATGTAAATTTAAACAATCCCCTCATAATATTTATTCGAGTAAGTGTACCTACAATTTACCTTGTATTACATTTACTACATGAATATTGAATTTTTATTAATATAATTTTACTACACTTCTGAGAATCAGTATAGTATTACTTTTAAGAAAAATATTCACTAGTTGAAAGTTCAATTTAAATTCAATTACGTCGTCTTCCATTCGCCTCTCAACCAGTTAGATATTATTTTACGACTATGTATTGTATTGCCTCACAACAATAGTAAACCCCAACAGAATTAATACTCCATCGGGTAATATGACATTCTTTTGAACTAAATCCGTTCACAAAACATCTTAAGACTACTCGGCTGTCATTCAAAAAGGAACTTTAAATACACGAGACACGTGTATTACAATTCATCAACATGGAAACTGCAATATAAATTACATGGGATCTAAACTACTCGTACATGGGGAATGTAGAAGCCCAACCATGTTTTTGCTACAAAAGATAGAGCAATTTAGACTTCCCGATATTGATCTTATGCAGTCATAAAGATGCCTAGGATCATATTTTTTACCGTCATTTCCAATGTGCTTCCAGGTTGTAAAAGCATCTATTTACGAAGGGACATCGCAAATACATCGAAAGGAATTATTATTATTATCTTGAATTTCAAATAGACTACTAGCGTTGACTAGAAAACAATACAGGTAAAAACAAGAGAATCAACAACAAAAAAGCGAATTACGACAAGCAAGTAGTTGAAAAAACAAATACAAAAATATAAAGTTGAAACAAAAGTTTGCATCTTCCAGAAACGTTAAAGTAACTTTAGCGACGTGCTTCAAATATTTATCTACAGAATCAAATATGAATGCGTAATAATAAAGCCATATTTTCAAAAAAGGACACCCTTAAGGTCGCAATCGTGTCGTACACTCAAAAAGCCCCGGCATTTCTCTGAAGATGTGTCGGAAAAAAGGAAGGCAAGCTTCGAGCGTGCCTCGCACCTTTTCGCAATTTGCAGTTCATTTGTATTAGAAATAAAGTTTATTTTCGATCGTGTCGTGTAACGAAGGAGTTAATAGAGTCTTGTAAGAATGCGGCGCGCATTGAGAACGCGCGTTTTTCAATTATTCGAAATCGCGCGAAATGTACAAACGTCTTGTGTTTCTCGCGTTTCGTCAATGACGAATATTTGGGATTTTGTTTCGCTCATTCGGCTCCTCTGCGGATACAGGATGTCGTCGGCGGGAGGGAGGGGTCACTTTTATTACATACGATGAGAAATTTCATCATCATCACCGAACTCAACTAGATATGTAATGATTTAAACACTGGTTTCTTTGAGAGGAAACTTTAATACGCGCGAGCAAAGCACGGTGATTTAAGTCTTATCAGTGCCATGTTTATAAAACCCTTATTTTCAGCCAAGCCAAATCTGCATTCTACGTAATCCAACACAACTCCTTCTCTATGTTAAAGCTCTCCAAAACCGCGGTAGATTAAAAAATATAACGTACATAAGTTATCTATTAATTTAATTTAATTGATCAACACCAAACATCATGGTCGAAGTCATAGTCGCCAAGTTATAATTAAGGAACTTGCTTTTCATTCTAACAATTTAGTTTGTATATGTTATACATTGCAGTATATATTACAGTAGCCCACTTTGTGTGAAAAAAATCAGTAGATATTTTTATAGTTGAAGTACTCCGAATGCATTAACGTTTTTATATACTTATTCCCGATAACCTCGCTAATTGCGCTATAATCCTTCTAGAATTATAATTACGATTGGTTCCCTTCTTCTTAATTACGAATGCCTCCCATAGCTCAGTGGCGTAAGTAAAACGAAAAGATACAGGAGCTATTGACTTATTATTGTAAGGAAACTATTTCAAATAAACTTGACTTTCGCTTCATTTGCAATTTGGGGTGGTCACCATTCTCAATAGACATCAACAACATCACAGACATAACCGATGCGTTTTCCAGAAAGAAGATAAACGTAAGAAAAAACTAAATTAAATTATCCGTCTATTAAAGCAATCCTCACCTACTCGCGATGCACCATGCCGGTCAACGGACGAACACTTCGACAATGCACGTTTAGACATTGACAATGATAAAAGCCATAATCCGTGATGCTGATCAAGTGTGAATATACTTCGCACATCTTCGTGAAAATACCAGGTAAGTAGAATGCAAATTTTCACATGACGTTTTAATAGTTTCACGTACGCTTCAAAAACAAGACAATTAGCCGATATTATTAAAGGATTCTGTTCCTTATACGTTGTGATGACGCACAACAATTATTACTAGTACCACATTACACTTCTACACTACCCAAAAAACAAACAAAATTCCATATTTGAATATGTAAAGTTACAAGACATAAACGGTAGATAACATTCGGTAACAAAGCACGCGGGCACGTATCCGCCGCAACGAATGTGGAATGTTAGATTGTTACATTAACACAAGTGTTGTATTGTTACTCAGGTACAGATTGAAACTAAAAAACCTTATTAAATCAATAAATGGACTCTACAAACATGTATTTAAATACATAATATTCAATATACAATGACCAAGTGGCTGTGTTCCCGTTGCAGGCGAGTAGGAAGTTCGATTCCCGGTCTTGTCAAACATTCAGTTACAAATCAGGTTATGTAGAATCTCATTTATATCAATCACATTTCTATTTGACTTATCGACCAAATGGAGGGCACCATTTGTGAAGTTTCAAATTTTAAACCGCAAGGATTTTAATGTACTGTAGTACACTTGTCAATAATGCCACCAAAACACGATTTTTTCATAAAATAGAATATCGGTAAAAACCCTCTTAAACACTGACGACAAGGCTTATTCTTAACTCTCAACGTACAATGAAAAGATGACCGAGAGAGAGAGAGAGATGACCATATCATAGCACTTATTTTAACAACTTTACATACAGACAGGAGAATATATTCCGTAAACATAACATCCATTTTGTATCTTGAAATGTTTTGTAATTTTGTAACTTGATGCGAGAAATATTTACAGAAAAAAAATCATTAGCAGTTGACAAAAGGCTAAGAAATGTCTAGGATTAACATATTGTGTCGGGAATATGGTGGGATACTCTCTGGAGCGGCCATGGTGGAGAGAACTGCGGAAGAGATAGCGGGAGCGTTTTTTTTATTTCTATTTCATCATCACAACCTGTAACTGTCCCACTGCTGGGCACGGGTCTCCTCTCACAACGTGAGGAGTACAGGCCATAGTCCACCACGCTGGTCAAGTGCGGATTGGCGGACTTCACACACCTTTGAGAACATCTGCATAACGTAACTCTCAGGTGTGCCTCGGGTTTCCTCACGATGTTTTCCTTTACCGAAGCAAGTGTTAAGTTCTAATTTAGTTGTTATTGTTGACTAAAATCCCACCTGATGGTAAATGACCACGTAGTCTTGAGTGATTAAGCGCACCAACGCAGCAGAAGCCCATTCACTCTTGATTTGAAGACACCTACACCGTAATTTGCTTGTTACAATTAATTGCAAGTTGTCAGCCTTTGATAAACTCACACGTTTGACAAAATTATTGAGAACCCTAAAGGTTGATTCAAACAGCCGACGGGGCGGGACGGGTCGCGTCGGCTGTTTGAATCAACCATTAGAAGTGTAACTTATCTCACGATTTGTCTTCACCGGTCACATTCTGTCTGGTGTCGAGATTGTATGTGTAGATGTAATGTGTAGATTTGTATACACTATTATAACTCAAAAGAAACCATTCCCTTATTCTTAACGATCAAGCTAACCCTTGTTAAGTTAAAACTTTTAACTGTTACATTCGCGCGTAAAATTGGCTTTAAGGTAAAAAAAAATAGCAATTTATCTTTTCAGTGCAATATTATCCAGATAAGCTAAGCTTTTTTAATATTATTTTTAACTAATGCTTCGTTAGTTTAAACTTTGGACACAATTGTGTGATTTATTTCGAAAATACCAATAACCCGCTTATAGTCCATGCGGTTAAAGATTTTTAAGCGTACCATTAAAAATAAATCGTTAAAATAATCAGATTCAATAAGATTATACTGTACAAATAATCGCTTTCGCTCATGCGCTGACAACGATACGCTTCGATTTCAACTCCAAAGACAGTACTCATTTGAATAGGCGCCTCAACAAATGACATGTCTGACCCCTCTTGACTCGCCTTCCACAAACAAAACTGAACAAGGATGACCTACATCGGGGTTCAAGTTAAAATGGCCGAACTTTATCTACATTGACACAGGTCCCGACCTCGCCGTAATGTAGCCTCACCCTTATAAGTTTATGGCAGCTAGCTTTCTCCGAGGCAGTTTACATACTCATAAGACATATATTACTGGAAAATAAAGAGGAAATAAACAGGAAAGAATCGTGATCACACCGTTAAAGTCAGACTTTTGGTAATACAGGAAAATTATTTTATATTGCTAGACTTTCAGCAGCTAGTTTTACTAGAAACTGCTTAATATTTTAGTGCTAATCCGTATAGGTACGACGCAAGAAATTGTCGTATCTCGAAAAGATGCAATTTATTTGGTATGGAGATAGTAAGAGACCCGGGCAAGTACATAGGATAGTTTTTATCCCGATAATACGTTCCCTTGGGATCATTTTAAGGGTATTTTGTCGTATTCGACTCCCGCAAGTGCAGGTACTTTTGTACTTGTACTAAGTGTACTTTTGTGGCTCGTTTGAGAAAACAGATTAGTTGTAACTTTAGCGTGGGACGGAAGTTGCGCAATTTCTAAAAACAAAATGTAAAATGAAGTTATAAACGTTAATAACTCTTGCAAAAAATACGACAATACTTAATTCAGGCAACTATACAGGAAACAATAAAGGGACGCTTTATTATATTACGCTTTGTACGCTAAGAGCCACCAAATTATAACATTGAGAACGTCACCGCCAGTTCAGAACCTAACAACATTACTGCAGATACACTACACCCCACAAATACCTCACATCATTTTACACTCTGCTCTCCGTCACTAGCTCTTATACTATAAGCCATAGAGTTGACAATCAAATAGAAGTGAGTTCCGAATAAGCGTATACTGGTGTCAGTAACAAGAGTTGTTCAGCAGTGTTTGGGTTCGTGTAATCCCTTCCAATGTTACTACATCGTGTAGTCCTCGAGAACGCGATGCATAAAATTTTATGACGAACAAGCCGAGTAATAAACATGGCTGAAACGTACAGGACCCAATGTAACTGTTTATTTTAAAAGATTGGTTATTAAATTTAATAGATGTACGCGTAGGTTTTAGATTATTTTTAAAATACTGACAATATTTTTGCCAGAATGTTTTCTACATACTTAACTGGTTGATAACAATACATTGTTAGTAGTATGAATAGTGAAGTTTGAACTGGAACTTCAAAGCTCTATTTTGGCCTGAGTCTTGTGGAGAATATTTCTTCAGAAAAAATCCTTCTCGCTTTAATTTATTGCTAACCTATCAATGTACCAATAAACTGTTTAAAAACATTATTTACATTTCAGTTCTACTAAACTGTATTGTGCAGCAACATTTACATTTTTAAACGCCGTACATTTTTCCTCGCCGCGACTTTTTATGCTTCAGGCTTATAAAATTTAAATTCCCATTTCTACAATTGGCTGGACTATTTTAATGACAACATTAAACGCTGGCAACTCTGTCGGGCTGAGTTATGTAGACAGCGTTGTCCGGCTGATAAAAGAGAAATAATGCACTGCGCTCGTGTTGCCCGCGCGAACATACGCCAAAGATGTGGGAATGAGAATGAGGTGGAACGCGTAGACAGTACGCTATTTCCTTTAATAATCAGATTGGATACTAATTTATTAACCACCTTTCCTATTAGCTAGACTTCGTAATGCAATTGAAAATCATATTGCTTTTTGTCTTGTATTGTGTAAAACTTAAAACTGTTTTTGATGAGTTTTTTCATGCTTTAAATAGGTTCCCAAGGTTCTAAATTATATCTATATAAATTATATCTATATAAAATATAATAAATTATTATTATATTTAACATGACAGATAACATGTTACTTGTAGAAAAATTCAAACATACCAATATTTCACAGGATTACATAATCTTCATTCAAATGTAATCTTGTCGAATTACTACAAAGCAATTTATTCAAAATAAAATTAAATTTAACAATCCTTTCTAACCCCACACTACTCTTCAACCCCTCGAATGCGTTGAATATCTAGAATCTATTTTCCTTTACACATTATTTTTACTCGTCCCGTTCTACACATTCGTGGGTCTATAAAAATGCAACCAGAAAGTGTCGGAGTTGTAAAATGTGTCCGTAGGCGTCCAAATAACAAGATTTTGTCCTTTAAACGACAACTATTGTTAGTATATTGTGTCTATATCGGCCGAGAGCCGATGGGATCTCCGTGTTTCTGCATCTCTGGATCTCGCGGAGATTGCGCCGGTACACACTGCTCTGACGAGTAGCTGACTTCGGTAATTAGTAAAAACTGTGTACACATGTAATAAGCAGTGATAGCCATGTGGTTGAACGTTGGACTGCCGAACCGGAGGGTCCGGGTTCAAACCCCGCACGCACCACTAATTTTCAAAAATTATGTGCGTATTAATATTTAATTATCACTTGATTCGGTGAAGGAAAACATCGTGAGGAAACCTGCTCACCTGGGAGTTCTCCAAAATGTTCTCAAAGGTGTGTGAAGTCCACCAATCCGCAATTGGCCAGGGTCTCACACTGTGAGAGGAGACCCGTGCCCAGCAGTGGGACAGTCATGGATTGTGATGATGATGATGATGTACACATATTACGTTAAGTTTGTTGTTTTGTTCACGAATTGTTTATTTTATATCTCAAAAACACGGCACCTGTTGAAAAATGTATATATTGAGGGCTATAATAATGCTATCTTTGTATTATCCTTCTATAGTGATAATGCGAAAAAACTAAACGTGTTGTTGAATAAATATTGATCCACTACAAAATTTCTGGGGACACGAAGATCTCAAATTGAACTCTTTATGAGAATATTAAAATATTATAGAAAATGTTTGTTCATCTCACTTTTTTCTAATTGAAAAAATTACGTATAATTTTTCGTTGGTTTTAGTTTGTCTACTTATAATATAGTTTTTTTTTAAACACTTAAAAATTTAATTTTTCTTAAACACTTAAAAATATAACTGAACAGTCCTGTGTAGTTACACAGTTACACAAACTACAAATATTGTACGAACCGTCCGTATGTGTGTATCGCCCTCTTAGAACGAAGGATCTGAGGTACAAGCCCCGCTACACGTGCGTCGCAGTAAGGGTCTAATTTAACATTCAGGTGGACGGTGACGCCGTGTTGTCACCAACATGAGAATACTACCATTACGGCGCTGTAGCCTCGGTGACAGCCCTGCGCAGCGCGGTCCCGGGTTCGATTCTCGCAAGATGTAGTGTTAGAGTGTTTATTTTACGTAAAAGTACGCGTCCCATGACTGTAGTAACGATGGTAACTCTGCCTACAAGACAAAGGGCCGAGTTCGAATCGCGCGGGGATTTATTGACGCAAATAGATTGCATAACAATGATTTTTAGAATTACGTCTATTTTTTTGTGTATTCATTGGTCCCCGCTAATCGCAAAAACGGCACAAACTATTTCTACGTATTTTTTACTGACGTAGCAAGCTTTTTGTATTAGCGTCCAAGTAATCAATTCACAAATAAAAAATATATCATTCGAATTTAATTAAACCTAACATTTTTTCGAATGCGGGTGCTAAAAGTGAAACGAGGGCGGTTTATAGTCAGTCTAATGAAATCATTATATTGTAATGTAAACAATAATAATACCAACCAGATAACACAACTTCCAGTAGGTACAACTGCGTCTTAAAACAAAATACATGGCTAGCTATCACAGAAGCGTTAATAAGAAACAATCCTTAACAAATTAAAACTAGCGACCCACGACATTTTACCGGGCCTTTACCGGGAACCTGCGACCATGCTGGTCTCCCGTTTTATGAGTTGCCATTACGTTGGCACTTCGTCGAACGTCCATCTTAAGTCTATTTAACGGGGGACTGTTCCCCAGTCTCTAGACAACAAGTATCTAATAAGAGGATATATCTCTCACTTTATTAGGTTTTATCTAGGTACTCGCGAAGCGCTCATAGCCCGGCGGCTTACGTCGATCAAGTGATCGACAAAGTTGAGCAACAGGCGCGGTCGGTAGTAGGATGGGTGGATGCCCCGCACATAATTTATGAAATGCGAAAATTAATGAGTTCATAAAGGCTTCGTTTGTTATCAGTCAAAGCCAACCATCATTAAGGGCGGCAAAGGACTATTAGGGGTCGCTGGGTTCTGTACCATACAGTTTAATGCCAATTGCATTCCTAGGTTGTAGGATTTTACCCGCTTAGTTAGCTACCAACTTCCTTCCAAAATCGACCGTGTAATACGTAATTCTGTCGCAGTGTCAGTGCCCGAAACAATGCGTAAATCGGTAAAACATTAACAAAAATCGTGAATACCCGTTTGCATATAAAATGGTTAGTGTCCACGATGATATAAGTTTAAAATCAAATGCAATCTCCAGTTTGTGGCCGACAACGTATCGGCGATGCTTTTCCATCAAGTCGTTTAAACAATAAACTGCAAAAGTGATTTCTTAAAGATTGGCACGAAGTGGTTGCGTATTCTGAAAACTCATTACGTGGAGGTGCGCGGAAGTTGTGCCGCGTCAGTCACTGCGGCTTCTTTAACATATCGCCTTTCTAGTGCGCGTACGTTTTAGGACGACTTACATCTAGCTGTATCGTGTACGGACGTTACTGGCTAAAATGCGTAATTTTACATTAAAAGTAGTTATGCTTGTCATTAATAAAAACGTGCATCGATTTTTTCGATCAGTAGGTTAGTTGCTAATGAAGCTCAGTTGGTTCCCGATACGGGTTCCGGGTTTTATTTCGTTCACTTGAGGTGTCAATGAGTAAGCGTTTATTATTGTTACTCCAAAATACCTGCATCAGTGTACTGACAAGATACTTAATATTGTTTTAAAACATTCACAGCCAACTAATCCGGATTGAAAATCGTAACGTCTGTAATGATATGTAAGTTGTACCTAAAATTCAGTTCGAAACTCACTTATTTACGTAAACAGTAAACACACAGGCGAGCCATTTGATGGTAAGTGGTGGTGCCGTCGCCCAAAAACATCAATAACACCATAGCTATCGCCAAAGGACGGAAGAAGAAGATGACAAAAAGGAAGTACCTACTGCTACTAAGTAACTCAATTGAATTGGAATAATCATTCCATCAGCACGACGCCGACGCACGTTAAGATGTGCGTCGTTCTACAACGTTACATCTAGGTGTTAGCCGTTACGCATTCCCTTTTAAATAAATGTGTCGTGGAAACGCTTCACTTTTGAGTTACGCGCGGTCTCGGTGCGCTAACAAGGCACCGCACAGCACACAGCGGCTCAAAACTGCGCGTTTCTAATTGGTTTATTGAAAGTGAGGAACGGACTGCGGAAGGAAAATGTCTGAAATTACATACATTATATCGCATATATGTATATTTAACTATTAAAAGTTTCGGTGGGTGTAGAGTTTGTAAGAGAAGAGAAAATGTGTAAAATAGTAAGACCCGAATAGACACTTTTTGTTTTGAAATCTCTCAAGTCCCACAGTTGGCTGGGTACGTGTCGTAGTCCACGCTGGACAAGTGGGTTTCTTTGAGAACATTTTGAACACATCTCAGGTGTGCAGGTGTCTTTGCTTTACCCAAACAAGTGATAACTTTCTAACACGCACAAAAGTTTTTGAAAATTTTAGGTGCTGGAAGGATTCGAACCCAGGCCCGAAACAGGACACCAACGTTCAAACTATTCGGCTATCACTGCTGTAAATTTTTATGACAATGTTTATCTTGGCATAAAATATAAAATAATATAAAATTCTCGTGTCACAGTTTTCGTTGCCATACTCCTCCGAAACGCTAAATCATACCCCTAAATGTTAAGGGTTGTTCACCCTAAAAAAAAATTTTTCAATTTCTGAACAAATTTTTTTTTTGTTATTTTTTTATGGTCTGGCATAAAAAAATACACATAATCCCAAATTTTTACTTCCCTACCCCCGTCCCTCAAATTTAAATCGCGCTTTATTCATTGTCAACTATATGGCGGAACAACGTTCGCGGGGTCAGCTAGTATAAAATAAAATTCAAAATAATTGAACAGAAAAAAGTAGGTATTATTAAGAAATCACCTCTTGAAGGAACGTTCCATAATGAAGATACAGATCACTCTTTATGATAATGCCCGACGATACGAAAGCGATGGAAGGACAGGCCACACAAGGTTTGTCGAAGGCCACAATCATAACTGGACGTATTTATACCTGATTACAAAATCACCCGCCAAGTCCGTAACGGCACTCGACAAATTTTTCCAAAACTGGTTTCCTTTTCTGCGTTATTAAGCCCTAAATAATACTAAAAGGTCTATCGACGTCTTTCGTCGGTCGACGCTTTTTGAGTCAAATTTTAATTAAAATTCGACGCCGACAAATATTACTTTGCTGGTATGAGTTGTCGAAAAACACCGCAAAGTGAACCGAAAACACTTACAGAAGCAGTTTTAATCAGCTTTTACATTCAGAACAAAGTGTTGCCAGTACACGCTAAAACTAATCTTCCTAGGGCCATACCTATAACCAAAGAACAACCTAACCTAACATTTAATTTCGCGTTTGAGACCTCCGCACAAGTGCAACACAGCTCTCCGCTTTACATTGTGTCTCCAACAATGACTGCAGTGCTGCTTACCCCGTAATAAAGTTTAAGGCTTATTTTAACTGCCCGACGATATTTCCTTTGAGAGACAAAATGGACCTAGCCTTTGTCTGCAGGTCGTTGGGCCCCGCAGAAATAAAACTTGCGTTAAGTTGTTCATATATTAATATTTTTACTAGCGTCCTGGCTCTGTAGTTCTACTGGTAGGACATTTTATGCGAGCCTAATGCGAGAACGTCCTCGTCGACAAACTTGAGTATCTAATGGCGTAGGTATCAAGTAATGTTTTATATCTTTTGTTTCCAGAAAACAGCAGTCACATGAGGAAATAATTATAATATTTCTGTTCCCTTCTGTTAACCTTTAATAGGCATACATACAGCCAATGTTATAATTAAGTTTTATTAAGATTGCTTTTATATGTAACTCTGGTAATGTTCGAAGTTCTGTTTTCAACTGTGCAGTATACAATGTTTCTCGGATCCTGAACTTCGTTGATTGATCTTCCAGTTGACCGAAAGGCCTGAGGTTCGATACGTGGATTACCTGGCCGTTTTTACTCTGAATATACAGCAAAAAACAAAAAAAAAGCAGCCCCAGTATCACCGATGCGTTACCGGCAAAGAAAAGGCCATACGAACCTCATAATTCCCGGCTCTCTGACAATGCGACTGAAATACATAAAATATTTCAGTACGGAAGTCTCCTTTAGAATAACAGTTAAAGTGTACCGAGTTACAAGGTTTCCAGGATTGTATGAATTGGTATTTCCATATTTATTATTATTTGGTAATTGCCAATTAGGGTGATCGTAAAGGCAACATCGCCTTCGGGAGGTCTTTTATGACGTGGTCTGCGACGGTATTGACGTCTACATCGTACGGATGGTGCCTCATTCGATTGCAACGCGAAGTTGGCTTTGCGAGATGGCTCAGCTCAAGAACAAAACAGTGCGGTTACTAAATTGAGTTTAAAATTAAGGCAGAAATATTTTAATTTTTAACTACAAAGACGTTTTTTTTTTCAAAATAGTAGAATTTTTAAACACAATAGAGAAAACTAAATGGCATTGTTATTTAATCTCACACTGTGAAAATATACGAATATGAAGAAATTAACGCTTTTAAAATGAGGATTTAAAATTATTATTTTACAAATTGATGTTCGTCAGAAGACGATTCTAACTTCTAACATAAAGTTGTATGTATTCAATTCACGACGCATTTAGATTAACAGTTCCGGACCTACCTGTTAGCAGTATAGAGCAAGTTTATCTTACAGCGACGTTTGGTCAGTGCTTTCTCCTGGGACCAGAGCTCAACAGAGGTGCTCCTCTAAAGCTCGTCAAAGTCAAAGGCCACATTCGGCGCCCCTTGCCGCTTCTCTCTCTAGGGCCAGCTTCGGAACAACCGTGCCCCGAACGGCCCCTAATGAGTTGTACCGACACGGAACTGTCAGCACCCAACTCCCATTGTGTTATTTGCATAATCGACCGGTCTGTTTTAATTTATTCCATGAGTGATTTATGACATGCCGTGTTAATCTGGGTCACACAGTATTTATGGATCTCCGTACAGCACTCATCAATTCGTGGCATGAAGGTTGAGTTTGATGTTTGGTTTTAAACGTTGGTTGTAACCTTTTTTTACAGCCTAAGCAGGCAAACGAGCAGACGGGTCACCTGATGTTAAGTGATCAACGTGTTGCCTAGTGAGTCTGCTGAGAGAAAGCCCGAGTTCGATTCCTGGGATGGACATTTAAGTTTGTGTGACGGATAAATATTTGTATGTCCTGTATATGACATGCAATCCTTATGCAAGGTATGTGAGAAAGTTTAATGATTTCCTTTTATGGTATTTAAGGTAACAAAAAAGCATGCAGCACCACCCTTCATGATTTCAGGCAGTACGTACTTATGTTCCAGCATAATTGCTAAACTATTTATAATTCGACAAATGAGGTAAAATTAGAAATTAGAAGCGTTTTGATCGTCCGCTAGTTACAGACTTTGTGACGTCATGCTCAATTTAATCAGACGCTCTCTATACATAACGATGTCAATTAAAAACTCCGACTGCACAATTTTTATATACCTACTTACCTTGAGGACATGGTCTACTGTACTTACAATAACTTTCTCTATGGCCGCACTTCGATCTCTCCAAAAGTTTGTAATCTCTTAGTAAATTTCGACAACGGCGCCACCTTTTCCGATTTTACGGTTTTAAATGTGATTCTAAACCATCCAGAGACCCACGCAAAGTCACAAAAAATTACATCGAAATAGGTCAAACCGTTTACGAAAAACTTAGCGACATACTCATGGACAGAAGAAAAATATAAAATATTGTGTGGATACAAGAAATTATAACATTAATTCCATCGTCCTACAAATCTTCCCCGTTCCACTTCACCGTACAGGTATTATGTTTGCTACTTTTATGCTCATTAAACAGTCCTCTCGGCCATATAAATAATCAATTAATTGCTGATTTAACGACTATTTAGCAATAAATTGTTTATTATTAAATGTCATATAACCTGTTACTCAGTACGACAATGTAGCAATGGGTAATAAAAGTAATCGGGGATTTGATTTTTTATCGTCATAAACTGGGCAGGTTTTTCATGACTGGATAGAGTGGGGCGGCGATATCACCTTTCTCTTTCTCACGATGGACTGCTTCGACTTTTTATCTTTGAAAACTCGTATAAATTTATATAAATCCTGAAAAGTCCAATA
This sequence comes from Ochlodes sylvanus, assembly GCA_905404295.2. Classification (NCBI taxonomy): domain Eukaryota; kingdom Metazoa; phylum Arthropoda; class Insecta; order Lepidoptera; family Hesperiidae; genus Ochlodes; species Ochlodes sylvanus. The sequence continues at coordinate 11,983,852 of FR990132.1, read as the reverse complement.
ACTTAAGAATGGTTATGTTTTGGATGGGTATTCCCAGAGTAAAATCAGTCAGTAGTAATGTATACTATACCCTCCTCAAGGGTCTAGGTCGTCTTCCCAAATAACCCTGTATATTCCCCTAATTATATTGTTTCCTCCTTGGTCGCCTCAAGACAGAAATTAGACTAAGGGTTAATTTCTTAAGTGTTACAAATGTAATCCCAATAAAAGATTTAATTCCAATAGCACGATGCAATTCACATCGAACATATTTTTCTGTCCGCGCGTGTTGTGCGCGGCACTCGTAAATCGTACACATCGCATTACCACTCGACCACTCGACGGTCGCTTCGTGCGGCTGTGGAGGGTTGATTATTTACAAATGAACTGCGCGCTTTGTTACAGGGTTATTGCTTGTACCGATAAACTAACAACATGCAGAATGCCGGCCAACTATAAAAAGTAAATATTGTGTGTTAGGGTGTGTGTGTGTGCGTTAGTGTATGTGTGTGTGTGTGCACTTTATTGAGAAGCCTAATCAATATTTCAATAAACCGACGTAATTTACTCAACTAGCAGTAATACTAAGATGAGTGCTTTAATAAAATATTATTGTCACATTAAACAACCTATTGACGGCCCACTGCATGACATTAATGATTGATTAACGCAATGATTAATGAGTCTGAACATTTAAATATTTCATATTGGCATGATTTAACATTTTTATGTTTTAAACGTCACGAGTTACTACGGACGCGGTTAAAGTAAACTTAAATAGAGCATTGACAAATTACAAAAATCTCAGTAGGCACTCGTTACATTAAAAAATACTCCATTAATATTTTTCGCCAAATTCTAAAGGAGGTTTACTGATTATGCTGAGATTTTTCATCCACTTCCTTACTAACGTAAGCAGATGATCTAACACTAAAAATATTGAAATCGCCACCAGCAAAATTTCAGTCTACTTAAAACAGAAAAAAAATTAAATGAACGACTGAACGTTATCATAACAAAAATACGCAATCAATAAACCTATAATTCAAATAGTCAATGATAAAGAAAGTAAACACCGCATTTAAAAATTCATTTGCTATTGAGGCAGGTGTTCATTTGTAATCAATATTAATTCGCTCGAGGGGAGACCGGGCGATGGGCGATGGGCGAGCGAATCATAGCGATACTTCGCCATCCAATTATAATCGTTTATTTAAGTATCGGCGGGTTATTTACGGCCAGTAATATGTTTGCGTTTCGACTAAGCGCTTAACACTTTATCGCGCGCTGTAAAAATTTCGTCATTAATTTACGGCGAGCGCTTCTTAGAATACTATAGTATGTTCTCATAAAGTGTTTAAGATTGTCATAGTAGGCACAAAATGGAACTTAACAAATTAAAACAGTGTTGATAGCTTGCATGGAATTTTGTACTCAATTCTACTGACTGATTGAGAGTAGGTTCTACCTAGAGGAATGATACGCATTCTTTTGTACCAAGTTTGGACGTTGTGTAAAAATGGATTCGGGTAAGTTATAGATACATTATAAGATCTACCTGCAATATGATTGCTGAGAAAAAGAAAAATCTCTATAAAAGTGATTTAAATAAGAGTAAGTGTAGGTGTGTGTAGAAATTTAAATGTTTAATTATTTCTAATGAGCAAGAAGCTGTCTTTTATTTGATTTTTATAATAGGTAAACATACATAATCTATGATTTATAGTAGGTACCTCGAACCGTGCTACTAAATTGGCAAGTTAAAGTATTTTTAAATTTTATGAGTCTACCAAGTTTCATCATAGACGACTAAACGAAATGGGACAAAATTTAAATGATGTTATTTATAAATAATATTCAGGAAGTTTCGAACTTTGCGCAAAATATTTATGAAAAATATACATATAACTTCAAATTTTATAATCATATTATATTATTATCGTTTTAAGAAATTGTGCGTACCTACCCATTTAAACTCTTATTGGTCAACTGTATATTAAAATTTGATAAAAACTATAATTGAGCGTATTTATTATTGTAATAGATTCCTTCATTTGTAGAATTTTGCCACTAATCGCAGTTAGTTTAACCGATTTGAATTATGTATTTCATGATTTAGTGTTTATTTTATCTCAATCTGTTTACCAATAAAAGATTTATCAAATCCAGTCTGACCATTTTTTCGAGTGTGACATAGGCTTCCTGAAGCGATACGAGATCAGTTACTATCACCCTCCATAATAGTTACTCGTCAATAATCAGACATATTCCTAAACATCTTAAAATAAGTTTGGGCAAAGCCCATGAAATGAGCATTGTGGCAGAAATAATAAATTAAGCAAAGATCGTAAAGTTCTGGAGCAGAAAGCGCGCGTCATATCCATTGATGCACCATAAATCTCTATCGTCGTAAATTTGAAGAAAAGCGTCATTGTATACGGTGTTATGACAAAATATATTTGTTTATGATTCTTGATGATTGATGATTTGTTATAATAACACACACTTCTATTCTGGGACGTTTCTGGCGACCATGGTTCTGTTAAATCACTTGGTCGCGAGTTCTTTACCAGGTGCTATCTATCTATCAGCTTCTTGGGGGCCGTTCAAGTATTACGTAAGCAGATTTTTTGCAATTTTTTACCCCCCGCGTCCCCCTCATCAGCAAAAGTAAGCAAATCTCTTACCCCTCCCCCTATGCTTACGTAAACATCGGTACTTGCATTCAATGGTTTCTTTATTGATTCAAGATAATTTTGAGATTTATTTTTTTTGTGGAAAATCCGAAAAAGTGAAAACATAATTATATATTTATACAGCTGACGTAATCACTATCCAGACTCCCCCACCCCCCCCATGTCATCAAAAATAAACAAAGCAAAGACCCCCTCGCCCCCCTTACAGCTGACGTAATCACTATCCAGACTCCCCCACCCCCCCATGTCATCAAAAATAAACATAGCAAAGACCCCCTCGCCCCCCTGTTGTGCTTACGTAATACTTGAATGATCCCTTGTCCACTCAAGTTCACTACTGGACGAAGACATCCCCTAACTGACGCCACTCCGACTGCTCCTGGAACCTCAGAATCCAACGGCTTCCGGCAGTCTTCATCAGGTCAGTCTTCTGATCGGGCACAACCCGTCTTTCTTTAACATAGGCGTAGTTACCGTTCAAGGAATTCTCTACTCAATAGATAACAATCAATAAAGTGAATAAATAAATCCCTTTTATTTATTCATTTTACAATTAATAAACAAAATAAACACCAACGTTTCATCCAGCCAAGTACTGTGTACCCGTTTTAAAAATTATTATATCAACAATTAATAGCTTTAATTAATCATATCAGACTTCAATTATAATCTATATGTCCAGCTTTATTATTTAATTACACAACTTCATCATTTATTTCTTATACCATTCGCTATAGAATCATTCATTTTTTGTGGACCGTAATTTAAGTCGTAGTTGATACATTCGTGGATAATCGTGTGGAATGATACTACGTATATGAGGCCTATTAATAACATAAATGTACATAATGCCCGTTCCAAAGGTTTTATTTAATTCAATGCCTTTTTCATGGCAAAAATATTGTTGTAGGATTAGTGGTTTCTTAATTGGCTTGTATCTGCTGTGGTTACGTGTGTATTTGAAACTTATTGCAGGTGTATGCAGTTAATAAGATAAAGTTTATACTAATTCCTCACTACGTAACAATCGCGCTTTGACGGTAATGTAAATACTTATTAAAGGCAATGATATTATAAGTAAAAAAGAAGTAGGTACAATAGATACTCGTATGTCACTAGCGCGCAAAAAGTGGGTCAGACAAATTCGGCTAATTAGCGTACTTTTCATGTAGCTATCTCTTACTATCGCACAACTTCCGTAATAATCTTTCTCATCAGTTACGATAATGTCATCCGATCGGATCCAAATGAATTACGTCCAGATCCCGGCACACGCCTTGCTGAAATTAAATTAAATAACGCTATACATTTATAGCCCCACACTAGTATTCCCTGTGTCATAGGTACCACAGACAACACTCAAAGAACATTAGAACACGCACTCAAACCACGGTAATAGTATCATACAGTATTCCATCTTCATACAAACGGTCGGAACGTGAATCATACCTACACACCGCGGAGTTTAGTACACACTAAGTACACAACAGCCACAGAAGCGCCATAGGGACGATCGAACGTGTGGGTTTGTAATCAGGAAGCGTGCGTATTACCTACCCACTTACATTCACTACAACTGGAAAGAGGCGGCCCTAGCGCGCGGGGCAGTAGGCATTTATTTCAAGGACAAGGCCGAGTCACACTACTGTATGATACTATTACCGTGCCCAAACCGAGAACAAAAATTATAGTCATCATTTAAACTTGCTGGGACTTGACTTGACTTTTCCAGTGTCGATATTAAGGCATAGGTTTTTCGAAGCAAAACTAGGGCGGTTGTTACAAAAGAGCAATAAAAATATAGTACTTTTCAAACGATAACCATAGAATCACTTTTCCGTTATATACTTTAGTTTTAATGTACACCTACACTAGCTTTACAATTCAGAATCGACGCGTTGAAACTAAAAAAATAATACCGCATTAAATTCCTCTTGGTGTATGGTTTAAGTTATAAGTGAACAGAGTTGTTATTGTCATTTAAAATAAGAATACTTTAATTCGATGGCGTTAACAACATTTTTTCAATTTCAAATATTATTCTTATTTTCTTTCTTCTTATTTTTTTAAGGCACTTCGTTATGTTGAATGTATTTGCAAGCTCGGATGGATGAGGGTATGGCGCCAAGTTGAATTTTTCTTAAGTTGATCACAGGTAAACATCAAAGTTCAATCCGAATGATACGTCAATGGGGATGGTTTCATTAACTATCTGACTAGCTGCTACCTTGCTATAATCAATCGTAACATAGTCTTACTTGTTCCGATTGCAGTCTTAGAGTGCCAGTAACAAGAAGCTGTCTTGCTTTCTTAGCCAAAGATACATCTAACATCTTTGATGCTTCTGATGAAGATGGGCAGCGATGATCAGTTTCAATCTTCCTCACCCGTCTGTCTCTCTGTTCGTTTGTCGGGTATATTTAAATAAATAAAAAACTTGAGAGGTGTCAAGGGACACCCGGATGGAACGAAGTTCCTTTCGATTAATTAGTGAAGGAATTGTAATAAAATTGTATTCCAGAACTTCGTTGCAACAACATTAAAAACAATATGAATATTTCCCACTGGTAGCGTCATCTATCGTCAGTGACGCTAAACCTACAAATCTGAAAATGTCAAGTGTGGCACACTGTTACCATCTATCGGCAAACAAAAAAAACAATCGTTACAAGTTTTCGTGATAATTTTTCGTTACAACTTTTCGTGATAATTCCGTCTAGCCCCCTTTCGCAACGCGCGATAAGGAAGTTTGTTCCAATTAAAACACCCTTCCGCGAACAACGAAATTTAGAAACACACACGCTGGCGCTCTTCTTCGTAGGTAGGTTATAGTATCACAATATTTTATTACCAAATCAATACATTTATAGCATCCATTTGTACCACAGTCTAATACCGCAGAGCAAAGGGCCGCCACACCGCAGGTTCGTTCGAAATAATACCGTACAATTGGCCGTGTACCACAAACTGCCTCCGAAATTGTTTCTCGCGCGGCACAAAACATTGTTGCCTTAATTTGAAAACCACCCTTTTTTCTCTTGCTATTAAACGTAATCAACGTTAGTACTCTCTCGACCGCTAGATGGCGTTGCTTTTGTCGATTTTTTTATCGAGTTCTATTCGATCAAGTTGAAAAAATAATAACGTGAAGATGCATTTCATCGCTTGGTAACCTCTACTAGATTAGCTACAGTACGATAATGTATGAAACTTAAAAAATACATTTTGCTGCAAATAAATTGTTACAAAATTAAAGTCGGATACAACACTGTAAATGATTAAATCAACACTTCACTAGACAACAGAGGACCGATAAAATTTTACTGAAACTGGAGACGATTTTTTGCGAGGATATTGTTAGTATAATGGTAACTGAGAAAAAGCCGAGAACTTATACTTTACGTCACAAAAACAGCACCAAAGTGAGCATCGACTCGCATTCCGTATTCAATTATACGACAAAACCAGTTTCACTCTGACGGCACTGGTACCAAAAACAGGTTGCCAACGCAAAAAGCATCGACGCCGGCACAACACTAGTCCGCAACAATACAGAAACAAGGTCCGAATAAGCGGCCGCGTCACATTTGAAACTACGAACACAATAAAGTCATTAAAACGTTTACACACTCGGTCGCTTGTCGAACAACTGCCGGCCAATTAAAATGAGCTAGTGTTGGGCCAATCAACGTATCGATAAAAACCGTGAGGCTTCGTGACATAAATACGATGTGACTTGCCGTGAAGGCATTACTAAGTTTCCCTTTTAAGTCGTCTCCTATGGTGTCAAGTTACTCGCGTGCATAAAAAATACATTCCGATCGACAATTACTATATATGTCCTGTGGAAGGATGAAGCTCTCGTTCTATCAAAAACGTTCCAATAACAAGATGAATAGGACTGACATTTACAAAGACTACTCTCACGTCAATGTGTTGACGTGCTTTACATTTCCACTTCTCTGTATACAGATCTATAACATCTATAGCGGAGATGGCAAAGTAGTTTGAATGTTGGACTCTCGAACAGGCGACCAGGGTTCGCCATACTGCACGCTCCTCTAATTTTCAAAAATTATGTGCGTATTAAAAATGTATTTTAAATTGCTTCGGCGAAGGAGAACATCGTAATATAACGTGTACACTTAGTGTTCTACATAACATTCTTCAAGGGTAGGTAAAGTCTGCCTATATGCACTGGGTCAGCGTATCGGACATAATTGGCATTGGATGTGTCGTACTTGTTCAAACTATAATCTATCTGCCAGATAAATGACCAGTATCTGCCACCGGTCTATAAAAATAATTTTGGGCGTGGGTCAAGTGTGTCGGAGCTAAATTAATAATGATTGTTATACGCAAACAAGTTTGTATATAATAATAATATGTATAATATCTTCTTTAAAGAATCCTATTCATTGATCGATTTTGTAAGATGTATACCTACTTTCGATTTCATTATGCGAACCACGTTAATATATCATCCAATCTATTGATATGCTGCAGACATGACAGCTTGTTACAGTCCAGCTATTGATATGCCTTTCATTGCTAATAGGTTTTAGCAATCTGTGCTCTAATTACAGAAGCTTTGCTCTTTGTCATTAATCTGGTTTTTTTTATTAAACATAAATAGATTGAATTTTGTACATAACATTATTATGCAATAATATCTCAATAATTACTTACGAATTTCAAATATTAAAAATAGTTTCAATATTTAAGAGATAAGAATTTCAATAATTGAGATTAGGATTTCAAAACATTTAAAACTGATTTCATCTTGGTGCTAAAAGGGGAAATCAGTCAACGGAATTGTTATTTTAACATCACCCTTCGGGATTTGTTCAAAATCTTCGTGTTCATGGTTGTCAATATTATTCCAAGAAAATTTGCATAAAAATAATCGATAATCTACATTAAATTAAATTTACTACAGATTACGTCACATACATTTTACTGTGGTATCAAAAAACATTTCTTTTATTTCTCTTAAACATAAGCGTTTTATCAACCACAGTGGTGAAACTATTAACAGATTCGGACAACCCAGACCGGAGCCAGCACTTAAGCGTTGTGCAATGTCCGATGTGGCCCACAAAGCCTTCTATTTAATAATTCATATCTCTAAAACGTGCGAAGACTTCAGTTTAACACCTCGAATGAGACGAATAAACACACGGACCTACTATTACTATTCATATCGTGTCTTTGGACACTGAACACACGTATTTTTCTCTTCGGCCGATTAAAGCCACTCTTTTGGACGTCCCCAGTGTTCCCAGAGCCGTGTCTCGATATCCAGAACACTGTAACAGAGTTCTACATACGGTCACCAGTAACCGATAGCTAATAAGATCGTAGATTCAAGTGTTTCGTTTCTATAGGATAAAAGAATACTTGTGCACACATCGCTTTGAACGGTTTGTAGTCAAATACGGATAGAAAGTTATGCATGGCAACACTGAAGAATAAGTTTGACTAGGATATTAGGTGTATTATTTTTTTTGTATTGACATAATGTGTCGTGTTGTGCTGTGTCGTGTCGTGTTTTGCCGTTACGTATCGTTGTGTCGTGTCGTGTTTCAATTTCAATTTATAAACAAATACAATTAGTTGGTAAATTTGATTTCTTTTGAGGTTGTAATTATCGAAATTCCTTTTGATATGTCATCGACGCTTAAATACAAAAACAAACTAAATTAAAATAAATTTTGCGATTCTACAATCGTCATATTCATTGGTAAATGAAAAAACATCCTTAGATATCGGCCCGCACGCCGTAACGACACAATATTTTCCCGTATAGTATTTGATATGGACGTTTAAAAGCATCTTGTACCTCTGTTAAGAGCCTGCCTCTTGTATTATCGCGTTTTAATGTTTCTTTTAATGGTTTTCGGTTGCAAATGACTCGAAACATTGCTAAAGGGTATCGGGGAGAAATATTATGGATACTGTCGTTAATGTACTGTTTATAAGGGTATGATGTTGACAATTATATATGCGGCAGCTCTCCAGATATCGTGAGATAGATAGGTTCGTATCTTATTCTATTAAAGGAGCAATTCTTTGATTATATTATTCGTATGTCTATTTATTTAGAATAGATATAATATTAAGTATCTTACAGTACTTAGGTGTAATCAGTTTATTAAATACCGTTCTGACGATTCTGATGTAGGTATAGTGCAAATTTTTAGTCAAAATCGATTTGGGTATCATGCTTTTATTTCGAAACCCATAAGCTTCATTCATTTCTAAAAAAAAAACTATCTGTAAAACGTGAGTAGAAATGGTTTTAGTTTAAATCGATTGACAACAGACACCTATTTATCGATTATTAAATGTTATTCGTTATATTTATATAAATTAAATAATAAGTATCTCGAGTAAATATCTCGGTATGGGAAAAAATGTTCACTCAACTCCCAAATTCACAGAAATGTATGCGTAGGCCCAAATAACTAAATGCAACACAACTAGAAATAATGTCTTTTATCTACAGATGTAAAATAAATATTTGCTACTGCTTTTGAATATGTACCGACTGTTGAATATGGCGCCGCGGGCAGCGTCAACCGCTACCACGCTGCGCTGGTACAATACGCGGAATGCAGGACAAATCACGATTTACCCAACAATGCGAAGTGGTCCAAATGAACGGTACCCGATCGCAATCTCAAAATCGATTAATCGTTCTCGCATCGATTAGCCGGTGTCGATGTATCGGTATATCGAAGTGCCGGATCGCAATAGCTCCTTTTGTGTCGCCGCAAGCCATGCTACTGTACGACAATTATTTTTGCGTTAATTTCTCTGTTATAGTTGTTCTAGTCTCGTTTGTTAGTAAAAATGTGTTTATGTTTTCATCTATAGATCCTATTAATATTATAAATGCGAAAGTTTGTATGGATGTATGAATGTTTGTGGCTCTTTCACGCTAAAACTACCGAATGGATTTTGCTGAAACTTTACAATAATATAGCTTACACATCAGAATAACACATAGGATATCATTTATAAAGATATAGTGTGAATTATCCAAAATATATAACTAAGTCTTTGCAAATCGAAGGAATAAGTTTCCCGAAGCGAAGCGAGGGCGGGTCGCTAGTAATATAATAAATTTAAAACTGATCACTGTATGTTTAGACTAGGTGGGAAAAACTATTATTGAAAGCCTTTATCAACTCAATAGAACCCTAAACAATTATTTATAATTTCACGTGAAGTCCACATCACTATCTATTATTCAATTTCCACAATTATTGTGTAATGATTAGTCATGGAAATAGACAAATTTTAAATTCTAAGTAACTACCTTTTATAACCAGGTATCTTATGTATTTCAGGTCAAGCCGAACAGTACCAACCATTCGGCCGCATAGTAAATAGTGACCGACTGGGTACCTCTAGTAAAAACCCATTACTCTCAGGGAGGATGTGAGTTGAATAATGCCAACTTACCCCCCGGCGGTAGGACGCGCACATCAGATCATATCTACATACCTGCAAAAAAAATCCTTCGTTAGCTATCGTAGTTTTGTTAAAATTTGTTGCCAACAGAAAAGGTTATTTTAAAAAACTGTTTGGGTGTTTTCTCATACTCTTAGAGGCTATTTAAAAATGACCTCAGTCGTTAAACAGTGATGGTTAACAAAATGTCACCGCAGAATAAATAAGTGTGACATTGTGTGACAACCAAATAACATGAAAGCTAGTAACTTAGGTATATTACTCTAATATTAAATTAATATTAAACTATTATTAATATTACTCCCTGACCTCTAGCTATTATTAGCTCGCAATTGCGCAATTCTATGTGAAAACTGAAGTCATCTAGGCTTCATCTAGCCATCATCAAAGTCCTAAATCCCAGCGCTGAGCGCTCACCAGACAAAGAGAGCGAAACGTACACGAAGTGAGATGAACGTGTATGATAAATTCGAGAGATACACTGTACTGGGAACTGTTTATTCGATGTGCCGCAAGGTACAGGAGGAAGCGAGGCAATAATTGACAATGGTATATAAACAACAATAAATAACGCTACACATGCATAGCCCCACTCAATGATTCACTGTGACGTGGGCCCATGGAGGCGATAGACAACTATATTGATTTATGTAATACCAATAATCAAGCAATAATTTCTTCAATTACATGAACATAACGTGCAATTGCTTTGTTTGTTTTGCTTTTGTAATGTATTTACATTAAAGAATGTATGAAATTTATTTTTTTATTAAAACTTTTCTTTCTCGGAATGTATCGATAAAGTTATATGTTTGTGCTTAGAAAGGCTCTTTTTTCATTTTTATTTTAAGAAATTTAAAAGCAGAGTATGAAATAACACTTTATACCTCATAATTACGAGATGTAATTTTATTAAACAACATTATTCAAACAAACGTATTTATGCCTTTTAAATTAGATATATCTATAACATTAACGATAACATTATTATAACAAAAATATAACAATAATACAGAACAATAATTTAATTCATTCATTTCAGTTCCGGGAAACACTTTCATCAGAATGCCGCAAATTCAAATTTTACAACGTACATACTCGTAATGTCAAAATACCAACAAAATTAAGACGGAGTATTCCAATATTCATTACCCGCTCCCACTCATAGCCCGGACCGTCAACATTCATTGTTTTAATAATAAAAATATTTTACTACGACAACACGACATCCCAATGTCTTTTTTCTGGTGGATTCATATTCCGAGTCATCCGTACGTGTTTACGTCCTCGCCATACGTGGGATGATTTTTTGATTTCTCGAAAACTGACTTTTATTATCTACCTACGTGGCAAGGTTCGTCCATAATAAACTGCTTATTAACAGTCCGTCTGTTTGTTATTTACACGTCACTCGTAATGTCCTACCCAGCGGGACGTTGTCTTGCCAATCGCCTTGTCCTTTCAAAATATTTGAGGGTTCGATCTTTAGTTTTGACGTTCGAACCTTCGAACCTTCGAAACGGCTTCGGATTCGATCACACCGTCGTCGACACTGATTTGACGTCTACATTCGATTTTATCGATTGATCTTGATGCAACAACATTCAACATATTGTATGATCATATTATATTGTTCGTTTGGTGCTTATGGAATGCGTGACTATACCAAGTGATATAATGTCTCCTAATTCAAAATTACTCTAGTATTTGGCTTTATGTCATCAAATTAACATATTCCCGTGACCGGAGTTCAGGAGTGAATGATGCAGTAATTACTCGTAAATTACTGAATGAATGAAATTTTGACCCGAAATAGGTCTATGCAAATACTTTTCAAATATCTATCAAACTAGGTAAGTCATCGCATTTTAAGTAGCACTTTTTAGCACGCTGCGTAATCGCAGATAGGAAAAGAATGCTGTTATCCTTATGTCACTTCATATACCAACAGAACTCTATAATTCTTCTCTCTGACTCACTCAACTGCTATAGGCGATTTAACATATCCATCTCAAAAACACTTTAGAAAGTTCCACTCCACTAAATAACATTACTAAATAGGTCCTATTCTTCATTACAAACAAAAGTAAAACAGAAAAGAACTTCCTTTAACGAACACGTAACTAAACCAACACGACATACCACAGGCGCCGGGACGCTAGCTAGCCGGACCACTGGCTAGCCGAGCCGCTGGCTAGCCGAGCGCCGAGCGCTAGCCGGCACCCGGTAGCCAATGTTTGCCGACACATTCGCACCTCGACCCTCTAAACGTCGATACCCAAGCAATAAAACGGTTCCACGCACCCACGAGCTTTGTTTTACAAGTTGCTAAGACTATTTGGTTTTACAGAAATTTATTTTAAGTTTTTATGAAAGTGAGCTGGTTTCTTTTAGACTAACTAATGATTAACTTTGAATGATCAGGGTATTGGAATACATTCCACTTCAGATGTTTATGGTACGCTCGAGCCTGTAATGTTATAGGTAATCGAGTTATAAGTTTTTACGTTAGAAATAAATATCATTGATTGTAATTTCATTAAAGCGTATAACTGAAATGCTAATGAAGTGCAAAGTTTCATTATCCTTGGATCATTAAGCATTGATTTGTTCGTGTACGGATGGATTGTTAACTTAAACTGTACTTTGTGAATAGTCTCTGGTTCGATTCCAGACATTTATGAGACAATAGGTCTCGGATTTGTTTGTTATCTCACGGTTTGTGTGATTCCCAGCACAGGGAATAGTATGTAGTTGTGCGAGTGTTTATAACTTTCTGTGGTAAATTTCTCCTAAGGTTAAATCCTTTTAAAATCTATTCAAAGCAAAGAAAGCGTTATGAACTCTGACTAACAATGACCCGTCGAAATGTCCTGCCCATATAGAGGTAGCTCTTGGCCACGTCATTATCCCCGCAGCTCTAAGTGTTTAAATTGCCCGCAGCGCACCAGACCGAACCAATTAACACTTGGATTCACTTTTACTACTTCAAATCCCAGTGCGGACTTCAGTTTAAATTTAATATTACTTTGCTTTGTTCAAACAATTCTAATCAAGATTGCCCGGCTGCTTACAGTCGAAAATTAGGCTAAATTAGCTTAAACTATTTGGAGTATAATTATATTTTGTTGCATTCTAATTTAAAACCATATGTAAAAATATATATTATGCGAAAATTATATCAAGCGGATTAGTTCCCGCGGGATTTTTCTCTATAAGAGGTATAAGTTCATAAGGTATAAGTTCCAAGAAGCGAAATGGTGGCGGGTTACTAGCAGAAAAAAAAGAAGAAAAGAAAAGTTTAAGCCCTTAAGTTCCTCCCTCAGGCTTAAGCTCTAAAGCTTAAATAATAAGGCTATAATATTACATATTATGATGGCACCTACCACAACATCTCACCTGCGAAGGTCAACCGGTAGAGAATGTCATTAGGCAATAAGCACGCCATTATACGAGTTATTAGGCATATCAATAAAGTGTGAACAATTAATTAACGCACCGAACAATTTGGAAATTACCCATAAATGTTAATTATTTCTGAGAGTGTCAAGCAGTTGGACGGTTATGAGCGATTCATATAATAAATCGAATTACTCGGAATATTATTAATTAATTCTTGTTTAATAAAAGTTTTTCGGCACCACAATGCCTAGTGCATTCCCAGCGAGTCGGCGGGCGGCGATGGTGAGAATTAGTGGCAGGTGACACTCACATAAATAATGCATCAATGTTTTGGTAGTTTAAAAAGTTCACGGTGTTACGACGCACCAAAATTGGAAGCCCGCTTGAACAATCGTTGCAAGGTATTCGTAACTAGTAACAATTAAACTAAGTTTGAGAAAAAACTGTTCATACTAATTTTGTATCCAAAGCAGGGTAGAAGCTGAAACATGATAATTGAATATCTGCCTGTTGTAATGACTATGCCACTAGTTGCCTAAGAAATTATTTAATAGCTTAACTATGATGGAATACATATATTTTGTATGTTTTTTCTACTCCTACTACTTGACATTTGTTCTTTTATTGAGTCTTTAGTTACTTTTTAGCATGAAAAATGGATGTGTCCTTGTTAGGAGTTAAAAACTTGTAGGTACCCAGCTACCTATAAAAGTACTGTTTAGAAATTAGTAAATAATATTTTGACGAAGATAACTATCGCTAAGTATCGCTAACAGAACTGTGAATTCGATTCTGAGGTAGACATTTATTTTTCAGGTATTATTATGTTTGCGTTCTGAAAACATTACATTAAAAAGCACATTACATTAATTAATATGTTGTATACGCAGTAGACAAAAAATACCTTCAAATACTGTAGAAAAGTGCAATTCGCGTTCGTTATATAAACGTAACGCATCTTTAGTTATAATATCTTTTTATTATTATGTGTGTACAATTGTACATATATGTATATGTACAGTTCTAATACGAACTGCAATTCTTATCAAACGTGTGTAATGTTTATTTCAATAATATTTAGCAGTGTCTTTGTATGTGAGGCCGGTCGCCAGGCTGGTTTAACTTGGCAATCATTCAGAGACCCGGTGGTCGGATATCTCACACGTTTTATGTGTTTTTATAAGGCCAATACTCCAATAAATAACAGGTAAATAACTGGTAAACAACAGGTAGGTACATAATAAATAAACAACATGTTTAGGGGTTTGGATATTATGTGTCCCGAGAGCCCGAGAGACATTTAGTTTTCCAAATTTATGTGTGCATTAAAAAAATTTAGATAGGTTTTGATTTAGGTTTGCTAAATAGGCAAGTCAGGTGAAATGGTGCAGGCCATACTCTGAGCCGTATGAGTATGCGAGCAATATGCACAGGATCATGGAATGCGATATATGTACGATATGAAATAAAATCAAGTTATTTTATTATTTTTTATTCGAAGTTGATTTTTTACTAAAAACACTTTTCGAAAGAGTGCAAATACACGAAAGCAACTTTTCGTACAAGAGTGCAAATAAATGTACGTTGTCTTTTGGACTGCCGCTGGGGGAAGAATGAATATGAACCCAATATTTACCCTTAGCAACATTGTAACTAAAAAGCTTTAACGTGTAAATATAGAAACATTTCACGAGCGCTACTATGCTCAAAGTTTAAGCCATTAATGCAGTCAAATTAAGTAATTGTAAGGCAATAAAATATAAGGCACTTGCAACGTCGTAAAGTAGGTGAGCTCCAGGTCAATTTGCTCTACGTAAATAGCCGGCAAACAATCAGATTTAAAGAAACCTTAACACCAAGCAGTGGTCATTATCCGTCTCCTCTTACGACACCCTGGTCTGCCCGCATTTCTAGCGGAGTTCTAGGCCGCCCCAAAGCTGCCTCAAAATGAAATACCTGTGGCATGATCAAATTCTATCATTGTAACTTCTCCCCGAAACGATAACGCCTCACGTCACCCAAATGCTCAACACTCAACCAATTCTCAATATTCTATGCTCAATGCTCAACGCTAAGGCACGGGACCTTAGCAACCTCCGTCAGTATTCAGGGAGGCGGCGTACGGAATGCCAGAACTCGCCGCGCTGTCGACGCCATCTGGTGACTAGGGTCGGTATATCGATAATATCGTATCGATAAACCGACACCATATATTATGGACCGGCAGACAATTAAGAATCGAATTAACGTTGCATTGACAATATTATGGCGATGGACTCTATTCATCGATGTCATGTTTAAACCGGCTTAGACTTTCACTACTTTTATTTTATTTTAAATCCAATGGAGGTTATTTCGCTCAAATTGGCAGTTAATTTTATATTTGGTGTTTATCAAATGGATAGTATATTATGATATCAATGTTTAATTACCGTGGGTAATACAATATAATTCGTAGTTAGAGAAGACATTGAAAGACAGATATTAATATGAAGACGTACTTACATTACAAGTTTTTAGTGGAGTAAGTAGGTATAAACGGAATCACCGCCTCATACCACTGTAAATGTCGCTGGCAATCTCATAAATTCATAGTATTTTGTAATACAATAAGGAAGACTTAGCAATTTGATTCCATAAAAGTGTCTACAAAAACTCTGGACTTTGGAATTAAAATTTTATGACATAATTATCGACATCGGCAACAGCACTATTAAAAACCGCGGCAACGTCGCGGCATTCATCCCGCTTTCGCACATCACTATAATCTTCCTTCTCGTTCGCGCGCGACTACCTTATTTAAATAAAAGTGAGTGTGGTTGTTGCTCGAGGGTTTCGTTGGGATTTGAACTTTGTGAGTTTGTGTTAAGGTTGGGAATGGTTAGTGTGGTTGGGAAAAAATGAAAAAGGTTGTATAGGCAGGTTATCCTGGTGAGCCGCGCAATCTGAAGGAAGACACTTGACTTAGATTTAGGCGGAAACACCGGCCCATTCTTCGATTTGGACGGTCGGCCTTGGACTCTCGTGCTCCATGCATCATTTAGCAATTAAAATAAACATTTTTGGTTCACAATCCTGGACTTGTATAGTTTTACTAACGACTACAATGCTGGCGCTATGCCACTTTCGTGTTATTGTTGGGTGAGATTGAAAGTGACTTATAATACAACTATCGTAGCCTTAGTTACTGGTTATTAGTTATATAACTTAGGATTTGATATAAGAGGCAAGTGAGAGAGGTTCATAAAACACATTAGAAAATATCTTCCTAGCACACAAAGAGATATGAGATATGTCATAATTATGAGATAATTTGTAAGGTAAAATAATATACATTTTTATAGCCTGATGGTAAGTGGTCATCGTCGCCGTCGCAGTGTCCGGGGCCTAAGGCTGAGATGTATAGACGATACTTAGCCTTAGCTCAGACTTACTCAGACGAAAAACTTGACTTTGCAAAGACTGCGATTTGGTATTTATAGTCATGTCACGCTGAGATTGTGCTCAACATAAGCTGTCATAATTGATTGCTGCCATCTATCTGTTTGTTAATACGAAAAATTTAAATGTCTTAGAAACCGACTAATATAAAGGTTCATTTGGGACCATTATTTTTGTTCGGATAATGGCCAACGTTTTTGGTAAGTCGTCTATTTGATGAACTTATTAGACTTTTCTCAGCTCGTACTCAGCCAAGTCAAAGATAGCTTTATACGAACGCTGTCTTAAGTCAGAGTAAAGCTAAGTCTGAGCTAAGTCTAAGTATCGTCTATACATCTCAGCCTGAGTTTGGCTGGACTTGACTTGAGTTTGGGGTGACATTGCGTCTTTCTTCTCATTTTCATTCTTAGTCAGTCACTCTTCCACCCGTTGAAGCAGTCATACACTCCCCCATGACGTATCTTTGGTCGCTGGACTCGCTGGTTGAAACCAATGCAACAAACTGTACGTCAAACTAAATGAAACAAATGTCGTGCCTGACGCAGGTCCGTTGAAGGATGGGCGGCCATTTCCACGCCGCTCCGTGGGCGTGGGACCGCAGCCATGGTGCCCAATGACTGTCATTTCTCAAGCCGCTACCGTCTTCCAGGTGTCGGGATGTATGTGAACATCGGTTGACTAATCGCTCAAGTTGAACGGTTTTGTGAAGTTAAGGTGAGATTTAAACAAGTTGAGATTAGATATCCATATTAATAGTATACATGCGGTAATTCTGCCTGTGTCTGTTACGTTTTGGCGCTAAATCTGCGGAACCGATTTAGATTAATAATGGTATGGTGGTAATTTGTTGACACGCAGGTGCAACCACGGGCAAAAACTAGTATAGCCTTTGTAAGTGGACGCGAGACTTGGTTTGGGCTATAAGTACAACCGTAGCTGAAGTACAACAAATGAAAGAAGGGGTAATTAAGAAATAAATAAGATCCGATCAAAAACATTAAATATACAAACATACATACATACCTACATAGGCTTCTAAGTTAGTGCGCTCTACTACCCAATACTACATCACCACTTATCATCAGGTGGGGTTGTAGTCAACCATTAACATAATTTATGAAAAAAGAAGAAATCCCCCGCCAAAAATTTGGGGATGATAAAGTTAAACAAGCTGCTACTACGTAATGACTACTAAGACAGAAACCGCGTTTTAAGAGTAGTTGATTCCAACCCAACACAAGATTGCTGCAAGCTCTTTCACATCCTTTCCTAGGCTACAGTAAAGTTCTAGCTAATTAGAAGCCGGAACCTCGGCAATCGGTGGCAGTCGATACAGTGACACCCAATCCGAGGATCTGGTTACCACGAGGCGTTGGAGCGAGATACCGCGTCGGGACAATCAGTAACACCGTTACACCGGAGAGATTGACCGGAATATCGCATTTCTAACAGTTTTCAATCATGGTCACCCTTGAAACCGATACTGGCTCTTAGCATACTGGTTGTACAGTGGATATCTCCAAAATATTGAGTCTTTGTTTTGTTCTCGGTTGGAAATGGGATCTTTTAATGATATTTGACTCTTACTAACATTTACTAACTGGACTATTACTAACAATAACTAACAGGACTAACATTCACTAACAGTCCCTGTCCCAGTCCTGATACTTACAAACTAACCAACTTATGTTCTAACACCGTCACCTAACCGGACTAACTATCCCAGTCCCCATAAATGAGTCTTGTTCTAAGTCGGTCACAGTTGTCATGGGCGGCAGCGGAAGGTGGTGCTGCATGCTCGTTTGCTGCCTTATATCAATAAAAAAAATCCAGTACTATAAGATAAGAGTAAGAATATAGAAGAATTTGATAGTCATCTAAAGGTTGCGGCATCTTAAAAATAAAGGGAACGATTAAACGAAATCTCTTAAGTGGCAACATTTGTCCCCAAGTATTGGCTTATGAATGCTGCAGTCGTTTACCGATACGTTTATTTGTTTAAACTGTATTGTAATGATTGTAAACTGAAAGTTACATAGGCTTAACTCAATGGTTAACAAGTCAACCCTATATTGAAGGCAAGCATGTAAAAATAGTGTCTACTTATCCAAACTTTACGAGTATTTGAATTTATACATAATTGTAATTACTATGCCCTTTACAAATGTTGCAGCATCGAGAACCAAACAAGAGCTGCACAACGAATTCAATGCTAGTTCTTCACGTGAAATGTAACCATCTAACACAATATGCAATGGATCTTAACAAGTCTCATAGATCGTCACTACACAAAGAATAACTCCAGTTGAATACAGCTAAAAGGATGAGCTTCATTACCCAACATACTCCACGCCTATTAGCAGTTTCCATTAATTACAAAGAGCCACCAATTATTCAGTGGTGTACGAAACTAGAATTCTCGGCTCATTCGTTGAAATGGTATCTGCAGCCGAAGAGGCTCATCAATTCGAGCACTTAGCAGCTCTTAGCGCGCTGGTGCGTCCAGACATTACTCAGGCGAAGCCGTTAGCCGTTATTTATGGATGTGAAATGCTTGATAGTAGGGTGGTGATCCAGTGTCGAGGCAATGTTATGTATTGCAGTTGATGTACAAAGAAAATTAATTAGTTACGTCCTCAGTAGCGAGGAGGGGCGGCCTGGACTCGTTTGATAATAGTTTTTAACCAGGTTACATACGCGTCCTATCAGCTTTTCCTGCGGACCAATTTGAAGTCTGTCTAGAGCTGATTGGGCACTATCAGTTAAGATCCTTCTTTCTTGGCTGGTAACGTATCGTTAATGACTTCGATGACTGATGTCCAAGGGAGATAGTGACCGCTTACAGACACAGCTACTAGTTTGCAAGCTATTATATAAAAAAACTTCTTGTCTGGTAATGTGTCAGATACCGTCAATTACAACTGATCTAAAAAGGAGATGAACGTTTACCTTTTAAAGAGACTGTTTAGTACTGAGTATTAATATAAAAACATTGATACTCTTTTAAATAAATACCTTTGCTTATATCCATAGCTAGACTTTCAAAGTTATTTTGCTATGTGAAGGATTTGCTGGGGAGTTGCTTTTACTGTTTCTTCTTCTACTTTATGCCCCTTTAACCATAGTAACCATAACTTAGCCAAAGCAACGATATATTTTTGTGATTGAGACATTTCTAGCCCTAACTTCTAGAACAGTATAAACTGTATTTCTACTGTGCTACTAGCCCCGAACGACCGCACTAAGGTTCCCAGATGTTTTATTTGCCATGAACAACATAAATAACACTTCACTAACCCACAACCTGAGAACAACAAGCTCGCAAGCAACACGCAAGCTGGACCACTATCATATACGTAACGGGTCAGTAATGACCCAAACATTTTTCACATGGTAACATAGCAAACTGTATCATTAACTTAACTAACACGGAAATCATAGTCCTTAGACATGTTGAAATTCATAATCAGTATTTATATACGATACATTAATGCACAATGCAGAAGAGCATGCGACTCGATTTATGCGAATATTTTTATATGCGGAACCCGTCCGCGAAACGTGAGACTACGACGCAGACCGCGCATAATAAAAAATGAACAAACCGACCAAAAAGTTGATGATTGCATTGACTTCTATCAAAGAATTATGAGACTTATGAAGGGAAGTTTAAGGTACTATATACGTACATCACTATTTATTCATCATCATCATTTCCTCATATCTATCCTATCATAAAAATATTATTATTAGGTTAAAATAAAAAGTCAAAGTTATACAACTAAGCTTTATCTTATCCATTAGCTCTATCACTAATATTCACTACACAAAAAATACTAAACCGATTTTGATGCGACGTTCATTATCTTTTATTTATCGATTATACGATATCGTTTATTTATTTAGTCATTATCTCCTAAAATCGATCGGATAAGACCGGAGTAGATCTTTACGTCGCGGAATCGAATTGTACAATTTAGGAGTCTACTGAACAGATAGGAGTGAGTGGGACAAGAAATACGTGTGAAAATATGTAATCATATAATATATAGTTGTCAGCCTCCTCGAACCAAGATAGGCAATAACTAACCTGGGTTCAATAGCAACCCGTTTAACTATTTGAACGTAAACATCAAATCTATTAGCCCACAGCTCAACGTCCTAGAAATCTGTTATTTACCTAATCTTATAAAGTATGTTCTTATTTTATATAACTGCATTAGTTTGTGGACAACAATTACTTCAAATAATCCTCGAGTTACACTTGTACACACCGAAAATCATTCAAATTTCTTCTTCGGTAGGAATCTAAACCCGGGACTCATATATACTATACGGGAATTCATATATACTTATGACATTTAGACTTTGAGCAGTTTTATATATACCTACTTAGATATATCTCATCTCAACTCAAATGGTTAATTTGCAATAATCTTTAAAACAGTCACTACATTGCATTGCATTCGTTGCTAGTGAGTAAAATTGTGACTCTTTTAAACGAACAATATCTATTTCAAAATGTAAACCTGGCAACATAACGGACACACCCTGTATTATTAAAATTATGACACATTAAATCCTGGCATCTATGTAGTCAGTTCAGGCGATATAACGGTTGTCCGTTAGTTATTGCATTACGTACTCATTGTCGGCCGGCGTGGCTCGTTGAAGGTGTTATAGATGGCCAGTTACGTCAGTTTAGCCTGTAAATTATCACGACATAATATATTGTCATATCGACGATGGGCCAACCGTTCCGGTAGAACGACCGCTGCTATAAATTACGCGCAACAAATTTGCTACGTCATGACTGCACAGAATTCTTTTATTAATAAAATGCCAGGGTTCCTCAAAGGTACGCACCATCGTGAAGGTACGACAGGTAATTTTATAGTCAGCTGAATCTAAATTAAGCTCTTTCTGTCTCATAGGTACGTTTCGTAATTATCTTTAAATCATCACAAATCGTAATTATCACATTGTTGAGCTCAGATCTCTTCATAACAAAATGGGTTAATAACATAGTCCGCATCTATCCCCGATCTTAGACCGACACTGGCCTCTCTGTTATGCAGATGTCTACGACATTTCCCTTCACCAGATCATAATTAATTTATTAGCAGATCATACTATTGCCACAGAATACATATTTGGGCCAACAGAAGCTTGCAAACCCGTCAATGGCTCGCACTGACCATAATTTTATTTCAATTACATCCAAAGCTTCGTCGCGGCTGCATTTGTATGGTGGTATTGCTATCCGTCGTTTCCATAGAAACTGTTCGCGGCATAAATAAGCGTTGTCAAGGAAAGCGGAAACACTCAATAACAAATACCCCGATACAATTGTCGAGTGCTCCTGGTTTAGTGCTAGCCTAGAAAACTGCGCGTGGGCCTGCATGCATAATGATATTATACTTTGTTATTATACGGAATATGCCAATGTTAAATTATGTAACTATCAGAGCTGTGTAAACTGAGCCAGAAGTACTAGAACTGTTAACTAACAAACCGAAGCGAGAGCGCTTTTAGAATTGTCAGCGTAACATTCAAATACTAAATACGCGATTATTACTCGTTTATACATACATAGTACAAAATAGTTTAATATTTAAGTTTAGATAACACACACGATTTAGAGTCGTTTGTATGAGGCGTTTTATAATTGGCTTATTTATAATTTAGACGTAACAATGCGTTGTGATTCATTCTGTTTTGATGAACCGTCAAAAAATCCCTTTGATTATATGACGTGTATATAATCAAAGGAAAATCCCTACCAAAAAATAACCGCTTAACCCCTTACACATCATAACCCCGTCTGGTACAGACACTAACAGGACTTCTATATCATCCAAGGACATAATAATAGATAAGTATGTATATGTATACATAGACTACGTTTTTAAGACAAGACGCTTGATCCCAAATATTTACTGCAGAGCAAATTTTCTGACTGATGCTAAGGACATACTCTTAACAACATAATTATGACGATTCACAACGACACGCAACGACACACGACACTATAACATCGTAACACAGTCAACTATAAGCAGAACATAAAAAATAACACACAGAATTGTATAAAGAAAAAAGAACTCGTAATTAGTCGGGTTTGACATTGAACCTGTCAAAATGGCAAATAGGTGTCACATCCCGCGAGCCGCTAGTGATGTGGAATGTGTCACGAGTCACAATGCTTCCTCCAGCCACACTCCTAGTCGACTCATAAAACAAAAAACGAACCTGTTTCAAACAATCTGATACAAATGGCGTAAAGGTCGTCCGGCATTTGTGGTCTGTTTGGTTTTGATATCGAACAGAACACTTTTTACCAAAAAATTTTTTTCGATTACTACACTAGTTAAGTTAACAAATATTTAATTAATTTAGTTGTGTAATATAGTTACTATTGTAATTAATATTTGTACTAATTAATAAAACGGTAAGTTATAATTACAATATTATATGTAATTAAAAATATGAATAACGTTCATTCCGCAACGAATCTATTTTTATGAGCCAACCTGCAATAAATGGAATAAACTTTAATTCTTTACCAGTAGGTACTAATACGCTATAAAATAAAAGTACTTAATGCTATAACAGACCAGCAATAAAATGTTGACGGACCCTAACGGCGATAGCGATAGTTGCGCGGTACAGTTAGGGGCGTGCGGCGGGGGGGTCTTGGAACGCAAGACCGAGAATGGACGACATTCATGCGTGCGGGGACAGTTATGTCTCTTCCCGTGTTTGTTAGAGCCAAGCGGAGAAGAATATTAAGATATCTATAAAGGGTATCCTAGGATGGGTGCCTTATAAACTTAAAAGGAAGTCGCGCAGAAAACAAAGTTGGCAAGGTTAGATCTGTATAACAATTAACAATAAACAATTAAAATAATAATTAAATATTATTAAATTAAATATTAATGGTTAAAACAGTTAAATATAATTTATCTTTTGTTCAGGTATGTTAATTGTTACTTAAATTTCAAATTTCGAATTATTTTCTTTTATTTAATGCAAGAGTTGAGACTTTGTTAAGTTTTCTACAGCTTTTAAAGTTTAAGAACTGCTTCTAGAATGTTGTACCTATTCTTTGGTAGTACTTCTTGTATATAATATGAATGATAACACATGCTTTCGGCATGCGAATCCAACTCGCTATTTTGCTTTAAATAGTGGGCAGTAACTCTGTTTTGGAAAGGCTGTCAGCTACCAACTTTCCCAATGTCATCTGAAAGAGCATTAAGCCAAATGGCGCGAACGACGGAGTTTGACATGAAACCGGATTGATATCGTTATATCGAGTAATCAACCCTGGGACCCTTTGGCAGGCAGATTCATATGACTATAGTTTAACAATAAGCGGCATAGAATCTCTCTGAGAGTTAGTTAGTTCGGTCGTACGCAGCACAATGGGCCAGCTGATCGGACGATATTGCGTGCCGAACAGTTACTCGTGTGAGTTCCTACTTGAACACTTGAACAGGTTTTGTTCAGGTTCGTTTGTAAGGGTATAATTTGGTTTGTGCTAGCTTGTACTAGAATCTGTACAAGAATTTAGTTTTGTGACCGAAGCACTGGGAGCATAGCGGTTTGTAGATTGATCTCTCGAAAAGGGCCCTAAGTTCGAATCGTGCACGCATCTCTGCAGTTAGTTTGCACATTGGTCCCCGAAGGGTCTGAGGTCGATTCCTGATGAAAGTTAGGTGCGCAATAGAAAATGACTTGAGTAATTAGAAGAAAAACAAGCAGACAAGCCATCAGAGATGGATTTAGAGAATTGTTATACATGATAGTATGTATAACAATTATATAACTATAGAGTTATTTTAGTCCAGCAAAGCGAGTAGTGGTTTGTAATATACACCTCATCTATATGAAACCCACATATATGTATATAAATAGAAGGTCGTAAGGCGTATCATTTATATGTTATTTATCGTTTGCGTAAGCAAAACAAAAAAATCGCCTCCAAGAACCAAGAAATCCATACTCCGTTATCAGCATGCCAAGATGCGCTAACTCACACCACATATTGGTATTAAAGTTACAGAAACTTAATCCAATAGTAAATAAGTCGCGTGAGGTCACACGTTAAAACATCGGGAGGTAAACAGTCTCTCTACGCGCATATCTCGATGATAGCGATCGAATTTACAGTAACGGCCTTACACTCGGGTGCCGCGCATGCCTTATCGATACCTATATACGTTTTTTAATTAATTATGGTCATTATTTCAATCGGCAAGCCGTGAGATACATTGTAACGTTGGGATCAACGTTACTGCAGTTGAAAATGGTGTGGACTGTGGACGTAACAAGCAATCGCGTCACATATTTGGTCGGATTGTCGTAAAGGTACCGCACTTTTTTTGAATATCTTTAAACGCTTATTTAACTGGAATTATTTGTTATTTGCTTCGTGGTTATGTGCTTGCTACTTTGTTAGTTTGGGACAAATCTTGCTGGCAGAATTAAAACTAATTACTTATTGCTTTAGTTTGCTTTGTAAATAGGTATAAGAATGTTCTGATACTGCGCTCACGATTATTCAAAACGAAGAAATTCCTGAATAGTTAGTATTATAAACATTTTATATGCATTAATTTGGATTATACTGCGGGGGTATGATTGTGTAAGTGTTTATTTATGGGATAGAAAGGATCAAAGCGTTAGTATGGCCGAGGAAACTTTGATTTGCGACCATCCATTGCAGTGCAAGAGCGTGATAACTTTAGTCATTCAAACTACAACCTATCATTATTCACAAGATGTCTTTTACCACTGATATAACTAAGCAACTGCCCTATATCGTAGAAAATTTCACGGACAAATTCAACGCTATACCAAACGTGTGTTTATGGGTAGTTATTTACAAGAGCAGTCGGTGCCGCCGCAGAACTGGGATGTTGGTTCGCCATAAATTAATGTAGGTACACTGCCTGCGACACGGTAGGGTAAAATGTTGAAATAGGAATATCTATGGTACGAAAATATATTTTCAGATTGTGCATATAGTGTTTGCCTTAAAAGGTTATGTACTTAGTAGTTAGATTTAGGTAAACTTTAGTATAATAACCATTGACAGAAATAATGCGGAATTTGTAAAATTCTTGTGGAATTTTGTAGTTGTAATAATCGCCCTATGCAAACCTCCGGTTTCATTCATTAATCGTGAAAACTTAAATTAAACCTGGTAAAATGACACAGAAGCATTGATCAAAAGGTTTTGGTGTGTGAAGTCCCTACGCGCAAATAAAGGAAAACTTCACATTATGGAATTCACAAGCGAAGGTTGCTTGCAAACACACATGGACATCTGGACACATGGACACATCTGGACATCATGTGACACATGGACATCTATGACACCGAATGCGTCGCCGATACGTTGTCAGTCAAAAAATAAAAGAGAAGAAAGTCGGCCTACTTATGTCGGCCTTTAAAATTTAAAGCAAAATTGTAATCAATTAGCCCCGGCTTATCAGTGGGGTTATCAGCTACCGGGCCGGCCTCTCGTCCCCTTCACACATTCAACGGAATTGACTCAATAACGATAATGTGAGTGTTACTTCATTTTGGGTACGTCCCGTTGAGTGTTTATCTTTGGATGACGATTCAGTTATGTGGATTATAATTGTGCTTTTTATTCTTTCCCGAGTCGAACCGACTATTACCTAGTACTTATAAAAAGCGAATAATAAAGAAAAAAGTAAACTGTAGGAATTGTACCCGAATAAAATAAAACTATTTTTTTCCTACTAACACTTTCTCAGGATTAGCAGTAACTGTGTGTGTGTACGCAAATATAATATGTATATACATATATGGAGCATAATGCAGATATAATAATAAGATAAAAATGCTTGGATGAGTTTGATATTCTAGCTAGTAAGTAGTAGTAAGTGCTATCTGTAATGTGAGTAGCAAAAAAAGCTTCTTGAAAGTTTCTTGCCGCTTCTTCTTCCAAGATTACTCACGGTAGGGATTTGTCGAAGCGATGGCGTAGATTGACTTTCGAAAAGTGTTTGTAAAAAACCAACTTCGAATAAATTTCATTTCATTTCATTTCATTTCAGTGTATTTATGTGTGACAGAAAACACTTAAGTACTCGCGAACTCAAGCGCTTGTGAGATTTCTCCGTCTTTCTAAGTGTATATTTATGCTTTAATTAAAACCAGGCATTCACTGCAATTTGCGTTCTACAAACAAGCAGAAACGAGGTCACACAGAAAAACTGTTACCAAGGAATGAAAATATACCTAATCACCCATCGTTTCAATTTGAATAAATAAGTTGATAACAAGCCCAGACCTTTAGTAGGGCATAATCTGCAAACCAGCTGCGATTAGCACGAAATTTATCTTCCCCTTGCTATATAAACACGTCGCCGGTAAACGCCCCGATCATAAGGCGAGATGCTTTCTCTGCCGATACTGGCTTTCTACTACCTGGCATTGGCTCTTACTGCGCGAAACCACTTCATTATAAAAATAATATTTGTTTAATAAATACTTTAATATCTTAATAAACGTAGCTGGGTATTCAACGATGGTTGGTCTATTCGTACTATTTTCGACACGTCTTATGAAGTTTCTCAAGCGTATCGTCGCATTAAATGCGCTCATTCATCAACATAAAAAGATTTGGTATCGCCTCTAATCAAACTCGAGCAATTAAATAAATTGATTGACTTCAACCTACGAGTATTACCCAATGGCACACTAATGAGCACGAGTCTCTCCTCAATACTGAGGAGGCCTAGAGCATACTATGCCACGCTGCTCCAGTGCGAAATGTTAAAGGGGTTAGTGGCCTACTCAAGTATCGGAAGTCTCCGACTTGGCTTAAGAACTGCTATCAAACGATAACAGCCGGGATTGACGGTTTAATGCGCCCTCCGAAGCAAGGACACGCTCCAGATTTTTTTTGCCACTAGCGTTGCAACTAACGACCACGCCTGCTGTTCATCTGCTCATCGAACAACACTCGCCACAAATCCATGAGTACGCTATAAACTTCCATTTCCCACGCACAATTGCGGGACGGACCACGTTTTCCATCAAAAGTGTTAGTTTAATATGTCGATTAGTTCAAAACGTTCCTGTCTACAATATTAACTGCGTAGAGGCAAGACGAACACTCAGCGCCAACGCTGCTGTCGTCGTGCGGCGCCCGCCATTTGCCTAATCGACTAGAGGTTAAAGAATAGAGATAAGCTTAAAGCATAGCTTAAGGAGCATAAGGCTATACGGTTAAATTGCATTTAGTTAGGATTGTAGTAATGAAGTCAGTATTAGTTTAATGACTACCTTTTTGGATTTAAGATAGCAAACGAGCATGCAGCACCACAATTTCGCTGGCGTGACAACTGTGACCGATACAGA
This sequence comes from Ochlodes sylvanus, assembly GCA_905404295.2. Classification (NCBI taxonomy): domain Eukaryota; kingdom Metazoa; phylum Arthropoda; class Insecta; order Lepidoptera; family Hesperiidae; genus Ochlodes; species Ochlodes sylvanus. The sequence continues at coordinate 11,955,452 of FR990132.1, read as the reverse complement.
ACAAGACTTTAATCGGGACCAGTATGGTTATCCAGTTAGCAGAGGGTGTGATTAAGAATGTTAGGTTGTCAGTTAGTTAGTCATGTTTAGTAATAGTCCAGCAATAATTGTTAGTAGAAGTCTGCCTCTAATTCGCTCACAGATGTGTTGCTACCCTTAAGAACTGAGATGGTCGCCACTAAAAAGTGAAACCGGACAGACGGATTGGCTTAAAATATAAAAATTATTCGTTTTTACATAGGTAATCAAAGGATTTAAATTATAAATATCATATGAACCACTCACCCTCATTATTATACTGATAGTAAAAAAAATATTTATCTGTGACAAAAATGTAGGTAGGTACCTAAGCTCCGACCAAGAGTCAAACTTGGGACCGCTCGCCAGGCCGATTTACTCTACCTTTTGGGCTATAAGCTCGTCTAGATGCTTATGAACTTTTCCAAAAAGACTATTTATGGAAGAAGAGCGTATTTATGGAAAGTGCATCTTTTTCCCTAATTCCTAAAACCGATAACAAAGAAGTCACATAAAATTTCAAATAACCTTAAATCCTTGGGGCTGTCAATCTAATTAACACTTAAATCCTTAGGCCTGTAAGTCTAATTAACGTCCCACACTGATAAAACATCCGCTCTTTAATCTCAATTACATTTAAAACACGCGCTCATAGCCCGGCGGCTTGCGTCGATCTCAAGTGATCGACAAAGTTAAGCAACAGCGGGCGCGGTCGGTAGTTGGATGGGTGACCGCTAGTGGCAAAATTTCTTGAGCGCTTCCGTGCTTCGGAGGGCACGTAAAGCCGTCGGTCCCGGTTGTTATCATTTGGTAGCAGTCGTTAAGCCATGTCGGATACCTTCGGGCGGCTTAAAATTTCCGACACTTGGGTTGGCCACTAACCCCTCCACCAATCCGCACTGGAGCAGCGTGGTGGAGTATGCTCTAGGCCTCCTCAGGTATGAGGAGAGACCCGTGCTCAGTAGTGGGCCATTAATGGGTTGTAGCCACATTTAAAACACAATTGCATCGCAATTCAGTACGGTCAGTCCCTTACGCAAAAGAATAATGATTATAATAGTCTCAATGCTATCTTACAGGGCCCGTGGTTCAATGTCACTTGGAGCCCTAATGAGGCGTTTATATGGAGTCCCCATGGCATCAGTTAAGGTCCCATGATTGCATTTATCGTGGATATTGTTGACATCCATACGCACACCGTTATGGGGTTCAGTTCATTTAAGTATAGCTAATGAATAAGAGGAATTATACGAGGAATTATACGAGGAATTATTTTGCGCAAAGATAGTGAGGTATGTAAGTGAGATAGTATTACGACTACTTTATTTATCAAATCCATTTTTATTTAGGTAATAGCTATTTTGTTGTTATTGTTTTAATTCATCTTTCCTTTTAACCGTATCTTAGTAAATATGGTGAACTTGACCGGAATCAAAGCTTCACAAAGTATACGACGAACTTGTGTTTTGAACTTGAATATGAACTTGAAAATCAATGTGATTTATAAAACACACGCGCACTCCAACTCTTGAATTCCCTGTACCTATTGCAGATGAGACATCAGAAACTTATACAACCCGAAATAGAACTTTTTTAATGTAAATAACTAAATTACCGACGAGCAGTTGAGCCGCCTGGTGGTAGGTGGTCATCACCATCCCTGAACATTTCTAACACAAAAGACATCACCTACACGTTGCTGGTCAGAAAAAAATCATAAACATTACTGACACAAGGCTTCACCAATAATTTTTCGGCCGAAACGACGGAGAAAACGAGGGAGAAAAAAGAAGTTATCTGTCGTAAACGATGCCGGGATTCAAACCTTACTCGGCAGACAACCGACTGAGCTACATCGTTCGTAATATACAGAAGCGTCCGATCATTTCTGACATAAAATATTATCCGACCAATCTAATCTGAACTATTGTCTGGGGGGTAATTAAAAACACCTGAATGGGCCACTAAATATACGCGTACATTGTCCAGTGTCACCGCTTCCGCGGTATTGAGAGCCGTGTAGCGGGTTCAGTCGCCGCACTAACTCCGCTGCGTCGACAGGACCTATCGCATATGATCAAAATTCGACCGATTTACATTGTATCTAGTGTATGAACATACATATTACAATGCTTAGAAGGTTGAACAATTAATGTGTCTCCCATGACACATCTACTGGTACCTACTTACCTACATATTAACACATACATACTTGGACCTGGCTACAACCCAATAATGGCCTACTACTGAGCACGGGTCCCTCCTCATACCTGAGGAGGCCTAGAGCATACTCCACCACGCTGCTCCAGTGCGGATTGGTGGAAAGGTTAGGCTTAACGACTGCTACCAAATCGTAACAACCAGGACAGCTTTACGCGCCCTCCGAAGCACGGAAGCGCTCAAGAATCAATTTTGCCACTAGTAGCGGTCACCCATACGACGCAAGCCGCCGGACTATGAGCGCTTCATACATAGATACCTATTAAAAATATAATTAACTGATCGAGGTCTATACGTGGCAGATATTTGGGGAGAACTACATATTATTGGGGTAGGTACTTATTAACGTACTAGTTTTTTTGTCACCTGGCCCGCGTGGGTGTTGGGAAACCACCAAATACTGTTAAAATTATCCCAAGGGAACATATTAACGGGTTAAAAACTATCCTATGTCCTTTCCAGAGTCGCAAAACAAATTTCATCTAAATCAGTTTAGCGGAGCCAGACTGCCAGAGTGAGTTAACTTCGCATTTTATTAGTATGGATAAGATCTCATAATAATAATTTGAGAATTTATGTCAATATAATAGAATTAGTTTCAGTTGTTTCGGGTAGAATTATTGGGCTACGGTTTCTCGAACCGAAACGAAGCCAGGATAAGTACCAGGAGGAAGTAGGTATAGTCAAAAGTTCAGTCCCTCGACGCACCAACGCGTATAAGAACATTTACATGATGTAACGAGCAAGGCATATAAATCATTATGCAAACGAGTCCATTGTAATTATCTAATAACTAATTAAAAATGTAATAACAAGTACATTTCACAACGAATCTAAATCCCCGTTCATTCTTCACGCTGACTATTTTTTGTCATAATCAGATCCGCGGAGCGTGCATAATTAATGTAACAAGTTGCCGACAGAGTCCGTCTGTGTACAAGGTACTCTATATTACTCCATTACAAAATGTAACTGTCTTTGCGTCGTTATAAAATTTAATTTACAAACTACAACTGTCAAATTACGGAGATTTTACACAATGAAAGTTCTTTTATACTTTTTATATGGATGTAAGTGTAATATTTCTTTTATTATATTGCGAGTAGGAAACGCGATAACACTATAGAACGTCATAAAGCAAAATTGAGTGCTTTTTTTTCAATAACCATTTCCCACAAAGATAGTCACGACGTGAGAACAACGTAATTATTATCCATTCTTGTGCGCGAACGCAAAGAGGCCGCGATGTGAAATAATAAGTGATACGAAAGATAGATAACAGGCAGCCAACGGTGTTCACACATCACATACATGTCATGTGACCTCCCAAATCACCAATTCGTAAAAGAAATTCGAAATCTATACAAGTAAATAAAATTGGAGTGTCTGTTTGTAATATCAATATAACCGCTTTTTACTAAATGAATATGTATGTATGTATGTATAAATGCTCTAGGCCTCCTCAGGTATGAGGAGAGACCCGTGCTCAGTAGTGGGCCATTAATGGGTTGTAGCCAAGCCATGTATACATGGTGCATATATCAAAATAACATTTTTTACAAATTTTGTCTGTCTGTCTGTCTGTTTATTTTGGCTAATCTCTGGAACGGCTGGACCGATTTTGACGGGACCTTCACTGGCAGATTGCTGATGTCATAAGGAGTAACTTAGGCTACTTTTATTTCAGATTTGTTTTTTGTTAAATTCCACGCGGACGAAGTCGCGGGCACAGCTCGTTAAGAAGAAATTAAGAATAAATTATTAAACGCAATGGCTACACTTTACAGCAGTGACAGCAGAGTGGAATAAGCGTTGGGCGTTCAATTTAATTAACACTTGCTTCAGTGAAGGAAAACAGCTCGAGAACATTCACTAACAGTCCATGTCCTCACACTAACAAACTAACCAGCTAATGTTCTAACACCGTCTCCTAACCGGACTAACTATCCCAGTCCAAATTTGAGTCTTATTCTATGTCGGTCGCAGTTGTCACAGGCGGCAGCGGAAGGTGGTATTGCATGCTCATTTGCTACCTTAATTCCATAAAAAAATTAATGATATTCAAGGCGAAGCGAGGGCATGCTTACTTGGGTTAAATTCGTAAATACTAAAGTAATTGATGCGTTATTTGTTAATGATTGATGTCGTTATTGAGCCAATTTATCGTAAACTTTGACGTACCTACTAGACATTTTCAACAAATATATTATTAAACACAAATACATATAAATGACGAGTACCTACGGCACAAATATCCTGCGCACGTTACCAATCTTTATTCCTAAAACAAAAACGTATCGTTGCCAAGTATGTGTCAGTGGTTACAATAAACTACTAACACAGTACAATGAGGATAATAAAAACAAAGTCAAGCGAATATAGCCATAATTCAGTTAACGCTAAAGTTGTTTGTACGCCAATTGATTTACACTTTAGACACAAAGGTACCGTGCGTTTTTAACGCATTGAAAATGTTTACTCGAAGTTTGAAACAATAGTCTATCGATCATTTATAGAACTCCCATGGAGACTCATCAGCTATTCAGCTATTAAACTAACTCCACGCTCGTAGTGCAAGGATATAAGAACTATTTTGCAGTGTTTTTCAAATTAAACGTTGATACTTAAAGTTGCATGTCTGTCGTCAATAAAAAAATGTAGTGCAATATTCGCCTTTATACTAGAAAAAAAGTGATGATATGAAATGAACGCAGACAAAATGAATACTGATACCTTGATGCTTGTTATAGGAATTCGGAGTAAATATATACTTAATTTTTCTCTCTTAGATCGTATTTTAGATCTAATCTACATAAATCAGTAACATGTTTAGTCATACATTTAATTAACAGTTAAACGTTAACACACTCATAGTGCGGGGGGCACTAGGATTTCCTGTGTCATGGGTGGCATGGACAACACAAATTACACGCCACTAACACCCATGACCCGAGATCAAACTGTCGCAGCATCTGTCTGTTTTCGCGGGCGGCAGTACGCGCGACTGTTATGTTTCGTTGACGACTCCGTAGCCTAGTTGGTAATGACACCAACTAGGCTACGGAGTCGTCAACGAAACATAACAGTTTACAAATATAATATATACTACTAAAAAGCAGATTTACTGTTAGGGACCGTTCAAGTATTACGTAATCAGATTTTTTGCAATTTTTAACCCCCCCGCCACCCTCGTCAGCAAAAGTAAGCAAATCTCTTACCCCTCCCCCCCATGGTTACGTAAACATTGGTACTTGCATTCAAGAGAATTTTGAGAAAATCTGCTGACGTCATCACCATCTAGACCCCCCCCCCATGTCATCAAAAATAAGCAAATCAAAGACCCCCGCCCCCCTGTTGTGCTTACGTAATACTTGAATGACCCCTTAATGGCAAGTAAACAAGAGGACTTTCATCAACCTTCTCTGCCCGCAATTGGTCTTTGGCAATCCGAACAAGATGTGTTTACGAAGGATACTATTTAAAATCTTGTTTGATTATTATTAACATAAAAATACAGACTAACGGCTAGGCCTTGTGCACTCCAAGGTACTCGCGGTGCTGCTAACCAGTATCCCAGTTACACTTAGCTCATTTTCTAATCGGCATCGCATAATAAAGACATAAATCAGCCGCTCTCATTTCAAACAAGTAAATGACGTTCATCAAAGGTTTCCGCGTGTTCCGACGGGTACAGTAGGAATGCTAAGTTTAATTGTAGTGAAACTTAATAGCCCGCTACAAATGGCGGAGCGGCTTCTTGATATTATTACACGGAGCCGAGAATGATAATATCTCGGTAAATACATTTAGCGTTAAAGTGTCATAAGTCATTTGAAGTAAGGATATGCGCCTCATATGCTGCAATTTTAAAATGTATTACATATTTAGTATTAAATTCGTTTTAGCAAAATAATATTTTCCTTGTATATTAAACTTGAGAAGTTAAATTTAGATGAACAAAGAAGTATGGAGAGTTAGTAATAACCTGACTCCCTCTTCCTTTATTATACTCGTATGACTTATATTTTATTCTTAAATCATCGAAGAAGATGATTAACAGATAGTGGCAAATAGATAACTCCCACCACTTCCTAGCTTCGAGAAACACTAAGCCATATCCTAACTGAAACAGTACAGCCATGTTGAAAAGTCAACAGACGCTAAATTATTCAATAATTTGTTTGAAGACATCATTGGACAAGTTGGAGATTTTTAACAATCTACGCGGTAAAAGTCAATTTTACAAAATAGAGGACTTATTATAGAACAATTATGTTGTCCCGTCGGCCTTTTGTTTGTACATATTGTACATAACTTTTAGGGACGTATGTCCCAAACATTCTCAACTGCAGACTTGTGGGTTGTCAATGTCTAATTCATAGATTTAAATATATTTTTTTATATTTTCCGATGCCACATCCGTTCACTCGGCATGCAAGTCAGCTCACCTACATACGCCTAATCGTGTGGAAACTGTACCGAAGAATTGGCATAAGAAACAGTAAGCTCACAAGTTTCTCTTCCTACACTTACTCACTACACTCATTACAGCATAGCTCACTTAATGAGCCATCGTTGGTATCGTTATTAATGAGTTAATTCGCGCTACTCAGGCGGTGACAGTCGTGACAATTTTAGTTCACGCGATTCATCTGACTTTCCAGTGTTTCTATGTTTAATTGGAGCGACTAGTTTACTTTCAGTACTTCTCTGAGATTGACTGTCAGAGGAAAGACAGTCGGTAAGTGCGTGCTTGTTCCTTACTAGTGATGTCATCGTAATAGCAGCTCACCCCAAGAGTCTTGTGGTCGTAACTAAGAACGTCTGGAGAGATAAAATTTTACTGATACCTTTTCCGTTACCAACGGATCGGTTACACCTTTGGTGTTACCGAGCGACCTCCCCTGCTCGTGGTGCATCCTGCTGCACGACGGACGAGGTTATGGCGTTCGGTCCCTGTTGTCAGAGGTCGCTGGACTTTGTACTTTTCAGATGAATCCCGAAGGTTTTTATATAACAGAGACACAAATGTGGTACAAATTAAAACATTGTGTACCTATAGATATACAAGGACCTAACAAATGTTCTACAAAGAAATAGTGTTTAATTAATAGTCAATTAACAGCAACTTGCAAACTCGATGAAGTTACTATTGCAGTTATTTCGACGTACATGTAGAAATCACATCTTAAGTATATTTAAATACTTTATGAAGAGAATAAAACCGTATATTAAATACGCGAATGAAGTGTGGAAGTAAAAGTGACGTGGTACCATTTGTTATACAGGTAATTGGGTAAACCAGTCCGTAAATAAATAACCAGAGCACGGAAAATCTCAGTAACTAACAGGTTTAATCGTTTGTGGAGTTTATTTATACGATTGGACTGGTGGCAATAGCATCTTAAAGACTAGTCGGTTATTACTATTACCCAATACCTTTACCCCCGATGCTATCGCTAGACTGTTGTTGAGGTCCTTCAACCAGTCATCCATCCATCCATCCATCCATCCATCCATCCATCCATCCATCCATCCATCCATCCATCCATCCATCCATCAATCCATCCATCAGCCTTTACAAGTCCACATTGGGGCTTAAGCCTCCCCCAACTAACGCCACTCCGACAAGTCTTGAGCCTTTCGAATCGAGCGGATAACCGCTGTCTTCTTCTACTCATTCAAGTGAATTAACTCACATCAATTAAATCTACGCCACCTTTCTTATTAATAATATTGACTTTACTTCAAATTACAATCCTTTGTAATTATCTAACCATTAGTTATAACTGTATTAAATAAAGAATTATTTTTATAATAATGACTAGGGACCCGACCTACCGTAGACGCATAAGTGCAGTTATAATAAATACTTATTTTAACTACACTTGAAATGGCAGGGTATCGTGTTAACTATTTTATTGCTTGTTGAATAATAACTAGGAATGGTTATCTTGTTAGCCACCGGTAATAAAGTTAGCTACAGTTGTTTTGGGATTATGTCGAACTTGGCTTATTGCAGGTGTGGACTAGTGGCCGTCCTTGCTTCGCTTCGAAAAATATTACATTTACTATTATTCATACCCGAACAAATTAATTGCTATTCAGTTTTGTCAGGCGCTTCTTTACGACATAATAGGACGACGGTAACAACTTAAAATTCTTAAAATTTAAAACCAATTTATTGGAATAACCAAACGAAGAACGTGAAATATTATTTATTAATATCTTAACAGAACAGAACAGAAGAAATTTTATATCTACATTTGTGGGAATAAGTATAATCGCACGATTTCATCTTTACATCCGTGGCACAAGTCATAAAAGCTTCAATTGCATCAAGTCGGAATAATATGACACATTTGGTATGAAAAATGAAGCAAACCTGTGTCAAACTATTCGGACATGTCGCAATTAAAGCTTTTATAAATTAGCAGATTTGGGGCCCAGTATTTTTGTTACAGACAAGCGGACAAAATTCCAAAAAAATATATTTATGGTTTTGAGCACATAATATCGATAACAAAACTAGCATTAAAACCCTCTTTATTATTTGATGTTTGTGATACTGGCCTTTAACAGTACAATTATTAGCAGACAAGTCATGGTGGGTTCATTAATATGGACATTAAACCTGATGTTAACTGGCGAAGCTATTAGAATATCAGGGCGAAATAATACGGGAATTGCATGAATAATATTTATTGTATGATATAAAACTTTAACCTCACTTAAGAAGACAGGTACCTGCTTCTCACTTGACTGTTTGTCTGTTAGTTTGTTACTCATATTAAACACGGCTTTACCTATTTGGATATGGTTTTTACTAATGTATTATTGAGTGTTTTATTTATTTCAATACCTATGCATAATCAAAAAGATACAAGTACAATTTAAAGCATCTCATGTAAACATTTTTAAGTGGATTTACTTTGACAGGTTTCCTGAAGCGAAAGTATATCTAATTGTCATTATTTCGTATAGTACCTATTCTTATTTAGTACTAGCGACCCGCCCTCGCTTCGCTTCGGGAAACTTATTATCAAGTGCTTAAATATAAAGTTTCATGGTTCTTTAAGAGATGGCGCTAGGCGTTCTTATTCTTTAAGTTAGGAAGGTTCACCCCTAGATGGCGCTGTGCTTAAAACCCGAAGAAATCCCATACAAACTTTCAACCTTTATTTCAACCTCTTCATCCCTTTTTGTCGCAATAAAAGGTAGCCTATGTCCTTTCTCAGGGTCTAAAGATTGTCTGTGTCAAATTTCATCAAAATCGGTTGAGAGGTTTAAGCGGGAAAGCGACAAAGACAGACAGACAGACAGACAGACAGACAGAGTTACTTTCGCATTTATAATATTAGTAGGGAAGTAGGGATTATTTTTATTTAGTATTATTTAGTACTAGCTGACCCGGCGAACTTCGTACCGCCTTACAGTCGATTCTTTAATTTTTTATTTTTATTAATACCTACTCTGCTATTCGGGACACCTTCCCGGAACCCCTCCACTAACAAAACTTTATGGTATGGTATTAAAGTTCAAATTGACTTTTAAGTATTGCTACGAATCTTTTGTATGGGAATATAGAAAAGTATTGTTTTTAGACTTTTTCAGGCAATTGTTTAAATTTTTCTGTCCGTAAGAACCATCCTCTTACTTTAAGGAATACTATAGAAAAGAATTAGCGAAATCGGTTCAGCTATTCTCGAGATTTGCGCTTAGCAACAAAATCAGCGATTCATTTTTATATATAAGATAAGCTTGATTAAAACTACAAACTATCAATAGAAACACGGTTTATATATCGTTACATGTTAAAACCCCCGGATAAAAATTCTCACTAGCGCGCTACCTGGCTTCCAATATTACACGATAACTCAAAAACGCGAGCTTGATAATGGCTTCCCAGTGTTCTGATGGTGCACGTCATAAAGGTATAAAAGATGGGAACAATCCACCCCCGAAAAAATACAACCCCTTTGTCATAAGGACCGCGTATTAACACGTCTCGGGTGCAGGTGAAGATAAAAGTGTTAATAAATGTTATTTACTTTTGGATTTTTTTGTATTCACTGTTGATGTTGTTTCTGAGTGATGAGAAATATATTAATATTTTTCGAGGAAGAGTTGATTAATATTTACACGCCCGTTCTCAGCCTTGTAAATACAAAATACAGTGTCTAAAAGAATTAAATATCTACGAATTAAAGCAATATATCTGTTGACGACCTCGTAGCCTGGTCGTGTGTCTAGTGACACCCGCGACACAGGGAATCCTAGTGCGAGGGTATGAGTGTGTTAACGTATATTTATTTATTTATCTACCACAACAAAGAGTACATTTGAAAGAGTTTTTAAAGTCTCGTCTAAACCTAAACTTGACAATAACATGAATCACGCGTCAACATGACGACTCAAGTAATGTTTACAGAAAATATGGTTATCAACCATAGCCAAAGTTAGAATACTACAAGGCGATATTTTTGCCCGTAAATATTTCAATTTTCATATTAATTAAGACAGCATTTGTTGCTCAAGCTAGTGTATAATTTAGATAGCTAAGTGATTTTAATATTTAACTAACAATTATTTTTTAAACACTACATTTTATCAATAAATTATTACTAATACCTTACACACAATTCAATAACACATCAACACTTTTTTCCAGAACTGTACACGTTCCAACCGCCGTGTCGACAATATCCTCCGTCACAGTTACTCAAAAACAATTTCGTGCAGACCTGTACGTTACATTCCTAGACGCGCCGCTCCGCCCCGGGTCGGTCTGCCACAAAAACTCCCAGGTACAAAGGCCGTGCACCATGACCAACACGACAATACAATATCTATTTAACCCTCCGCCATTTTGACTCCGCGAAATTGTCCAAAGATTGAAGTTTTTTGATGATTTAACGGTTAAAGTCGTGAGATTACTTCCATTCTTAAATTTAGCGGTGGATTGATTTGCTTTTAAATTGAATTGATGATTGGACCATAGTTCGGTTGATCGGAATCCTGGTAGTAGAACGACTGGTCCTGGGTTCAATTCCCGGTTGATGCAGATCTGACAGTTAAGTTATCCGCAAATCTTAGTCTTTGGTTGAGACAAGTATGTTAGTAGTAACTAGTAATTAAATTACTTTTTATTGTTGGTAATTTCATAAACGTGAGAGGCATGACTACATACATACCATACATGGCCATACATTCCCGGGCTCACGCTCAAATTAGCCTTATTTGACAGAGGATATAATAACCAGCTTTCACCAAAAAACTTGAAAAAAGCAAACAATAATTCAAATAAGAAATCAAGAACGATTTAATTCAATTTAGCTCCTAACCCATTATTTCATTGTACTCGTATGCAGTTTAATATGTATATTTAATATGTATATGTTACATTAATATTACCTACTATTCATATTACCTCGCATGAAGTCGGTTAATAATATGCAGAATTAAAACTGAAATACATTTCCTATTTAATACTAAGCAGAAATACGATATGAAATTGTTACAGCATCAAGAGGAAGAGAATAATTTAACATAACGTCATACATCGATGGCATAGTACGATAACCTCACCGACCACAACCATACAGCGAGAACTATCTAAATAACAAAGAGTTCTAATGTAGATCACATGTAGATATGTATGAGCGCAGTCTCGGAGCGCAACCAAAAATCTCTTGAATTATAACAATACTACTCTACGCCACTGTTTCTGTTTGTCGGAAAACAATCACGTGGTAATGAAATGATTTTTTAAGCAGAATTTTTTGAAATTTTATCCGCGCCAAGCTTCAATAAAACTCCCGAGGAGATAATTGTATGTACATAATATATTTATCGACATGGTCTTGAATGGTTAAATGTGTATATAATAGTTATTAATAAAATAAATTCTGTTTTTTGGAACTTTATGTGTACTCGTACCTAGATACTAATGAATACATTAGACTACACTTTGCAGCAGACTTCAATATTTCAACGTACAAACAACACGCCAGTATTCATTATTATGTCAGCACTCACACATACACTTCCGTGTGAATGTGTACACGCGTGTAGACAAAGTCAAAACACCATCCGTCACAGACGGTAACAAAAATGGGCCGGCGACTTGACGATTTTATAATAACACTACCTCTACGTTCGGATAGAAAAAACTATCTCAGAATCGTAGAGCCCTATGCATGCGACTGTACTATTACCGCGTCGCTTGTCACTGTAATCTCGACCTTGTCACGTCACTCGTAAGGTTCATTTTGAACTGTCTTCAGAACTGGTAGATCAAGGTAATAATCTCTGAGCTTCATCAATTACCTTCAGTCAGAGTTAATTACTTTTATAGAGGAGCTGGGGTTTTTAATAGTAAAGTAGGGTTCTCCGACGTGGAGGCACCAATTTCAGTTGTATGATTGTTTCTCGGAAATTCCTGGAGCAACGTGCTGGTGTGGATAGCGCTTAGAAATAAGAATAATTGGTCACTCTACTCATCTATACTCTAATGCTTGTATGTCTCTACACGTTACACGTATAGACGGGTATATGCTACTCGTACTAAGTATATAGTTTGTTTTACATAAACTTATCCTATTGGATCAAGTTATAGCTTTGAACCATACATCTTTTGAATGCTTAATGTGAGTTTGTAATAATTTTATTAGTTCTCCGGGTTCTACTAGGTTGTCAACGTGTCGTTGATCCATTTGGTGTAACGGATTCTACGAGCGACAATCGCCACGGCATCGACACGACGTCGACGCAATTGAAGCATCATACATGAATTAGCAGACTCGAGCTCCAGGCAGCGTTACAAAAGAGAGTCCTACCTAAACTTTATCCAATATCTTGTAAACTTAACTATTTCAGTACACCCGCAGTTTACACCTATAAAAGACAGCAAAGTAAAAACATCCCGAGACCTGTTCCAACAGTTATCCCAACAAACCGTAAACATTACCCGGTAATTTTGCCATTACACGAACGGTTTAGGGCTTTATGCTTTTACAAAGGCTGATAGGCTTCCTTTGGGTAATACCTCATTACAGTAAATACAATTATTAATAAAGTTTACAGCTCGTCACGGATGTCGGGTATAAAAGGTAGGTGCGTTTGAGGTCGCTCTGCCTTCCGTATTGCGGCTATCGTCCAGCCCACATCTGTGCACCTTGCTACAAAATCTGACATTTGTAGTGTTTGAAATATCTTTATCTTTAAGTTCCCGCGGTGCTACACTCATAAATGGCCTAATCTACTTGCGGTTCTCACTGATTATTGTAGTACTTATAATTAATATAAATCACTAATAAATAATATAATATTGTATAGTACGAAACTCGAAACGAAACGAAGCCTACTGGTTGCAAATAAATGTCCTAATAATGAGAAGTGCCTAACAAAGACGATCGCTTCGCCACCAGAAGGTACGAATACAAAAAGTATCATTACATGCGTTCCATTCATTTGGAGCTCCACCGTGTTATTATTGTTGGGATTGTCAAATGATAGGGACATTCGGAAAAAATGGACGCCTGGCGCCACGGTACCAGCCATAGTGCAGGGGTTCTCAAAGTTTAAAACAGTTGTTGGTGTCGTCAATTCAATGATAGGCTCCTTCTAAGTCACTTTACTGTACAAACCTTGGACTATGTCGCCACTTATCAACAAGTGGGACTGTAATCAAGCATTAACTTATAGTTAATAGGTAAAAAGAAAACAAAATTGATTAAACCTGTGAGAGGTTCATTTCATGGAACGAATTTTTAAGAGACGTCATAGAAGAAAGGGTTATGTGTTAGTGTGCATGTGTTTTTCATATTAAATACAACACAATCCCTTACATTCCCTATTAAATTTTATCCGATTATTAAAAGATTTTATTTAACTTGCAATTTGCCTGTGTAGATAAACAAGTAAATTAAATAACTTGATCTGATTGAATTTAAAATTTTCAAAGTTAATACGAGTACTTAAATCTCGCGACAAGCTATTATATCATATAAATTGTGTAATGTCGTTATAATTTGATGGTAAAAGATTTAAAGGAAAAGTTGATTTTATTTATTTTAGCGCATTTAAATAATAGCTCGTTATAAAAAAAGTTTTTTACTTTTAATTTTTTTATCAAAAGTTTAGTTAAGTCAGTGGGTACATGTTAAAAGAATTTATTTTTAAATTATAATTATTTTATTGTTTAAAATAAAAATCACAACATACATTACATTAAAATCATGATAGCGACTTATTTTTCACTAACTACGGACTTTGAAGCTGTATAACCATTGCAACAGATTCACTATAACTACTCCGCTATAGTTTGAGCACCTGTGCCTCTACCTGTCTATTGGGATCCCAAATTGTACCCTAAATAATTGGCGTTATTACCGGCACCGACCGCCTGCCGCCGCCATTGTAACATTACTGCATGCACCATGCAACAAAATACACTCCGCTCCTTTGGACACCCAATGGTATACAAAGAAGCCTCTTTGTAAGAATAGTGCGTAAAGTTTTATTTATTTTATAAATACATAGTGACTGCCCTTGCTGCGCTTCGGGAAACCTGTGCGACCGACGCTCGATATAATATTTAGCTGGTTATCTTAATATTGACATGTATATTCGTGTTTTGTTTGAAATAAAATTAACACTAAATGTTACCCCAAGATTACTGCAACACATAAGTGAAAATTATATTAGTGATAATTAATTTACTGTAGGATATATTGCGTTAATAAATGCTGCTATAAATTGTTTTTCGATATATTCCATGTAGAGACATCGATCAGGTATACTTTTTTTATATATGTATGTCTTGTTCTTCGTTACAATTTATGACAATGTTTGTAAATGTGTCTGCGGGAGCCCACAGTTAACAAAATACATAACAATCAATTTAATCACAAAATTCCTAGAATTCAACGGATAACCGGTATATCTACTATTCAAATGATTACAATTAATTTTAATGGGTTCCAAATTTAAAATAGTATAGTCTATTCTTTTGTTTCATGGTTTTATACATCTGAGAAAAGCTTTAGAGCAAAACTTTCTAAGATCACTGTTCAAGGCGTTCCAGAGTCGAATTGCTTGAACCGTGAAATACTGAACTGAACTTCTTGTTTCATTTGCTACAAAGTATTATGATTGTTTCCTTATTTAAATTTAATACATTCTTGATTAATATTGTATATCATTGTGAATAAGCGTAATTCGTAGGTCATCCGTATTAATTAGCAATGAACGTTGGTCATTAAAATGATTAATTAAAGGTGATAATATAATATTAAAAGGATAAATAAATATCCACGTGGGATAATATATTCTTGACATTTTCGTACCTACTACTCGTCCTCACTTCGCTTACAGAAACCTTTGCCGTGGGTAACCCACTGACCGATTTAAATAAAACGAACACTAAATGTTATCCTGAAACTAAACATTTAGTCCAAATTAATTAAGCCGTTCTTAAGATAACAGGGTTCTTAAGATATCACTTGCTTCGGTGGAGGAAAACATCGTGAGGACATCTGCACACATGAGAGTTCTCCGTAATGTTCTCAAAGGTGTGTGAAGTCCGCCAATCCACACTTGGCCAGGGTGGTGGACTATGGCCTATACCCCTCACATTGTGAGACGAGACCCGTGCCCACCAGTGGGACAATTATGGGTTGTGATGTAGACAACAGGTAAGTACCAAACACCCTATACAGAATAATCTTGCAATTATTGTTTTTCTAAAATTCCATATAAATTAACGTCTTTCATAATAATATTATCAACACTGTTTTTTCTTAAATAAAAACTACTTACATTAAAAGTACTATGTGCTAAATATATTTTTATGTGACATACCGTTGAAGACCGTATTTTATATGTAAACACCATACCTGCGAACAAAAATAAACAAAATTAGCAAGTAACAATGAGTAATACATGATAATTGACTATAAAGTAACAAAACAATTTTACATGTATTGTTTAATGACCCTAATTAATACAGTAGACAAATGTTTATCGTACAACACTAAGAATTTAAAGTTTGGTGTATGTGAATATCATTAGCGTATTATACCACAGCTGGGCATCATGCAATCTAAACGTTTATATTGGAAACCTTCTTCTCCGCGACCTATTACTATTCCAGTGGGCTCAGGACTCAGAATATGAGGTAAAGAACTTCCTTTATCTCATATTGTTTACCTCATAGTGTTGGTCTATAAAGTCTGTCAATCCGGTCTTGGTCAGCGTATGGTACTCCATACGCTGCCTTTTGACCTTTGAGAGATTATGGAGAACTTTCAGATGTGAAGATTTCATCATGATATATCCTCGCTTCAAAAATAATATAATATTTTTTTTATTAATTAAACATTTTTAAAATTCCCGAAGCGCAACGAGGTCGAATTACTAGAAGTTTTTCGTAGGAGATTGAGTCAGAAATATAAATCGCTTACTCCCCTACACTACAATTACATAACCATGGCCAAAGCATAACTACTCTACTACAAAAACTATCCGATTTTTTCTGTGCTAGTAATATTAGGCAGAGACTGTTGAAGCACGTTTGATTAATGGAACACATTCGGTACGAACGGACAGACGGACAAAAAATGATAAGTAGAAGAAAATGCCGCTATTATTTCACGCTTAGCCCGTAATGCTGGGTGTTTGGGCCGGGGTAACTAAAGGTGCCAGTAGATTAAGGTTAGAGAATGTAACGTTTTGTTCTGTTCGACGAATTGTAAAAAGGCATCCGTGTTGCGTTCAAGGGTCATATCTATCTTGCCTACAACAACAGACAGAGTTTAAGAAATATTATAATACTATGTAATAAAAAAGAATTCATTAATTGAACAAATTATATTCTATAAAGTGGTTTGTGTAAATGTTGGTCCTCTTTGAGCCCTATTTAATTTTTCGTTAAACGAACTAAACAAATTCGAGATCAATGTCATGCAAATAATTTCTTTTGCAAAAATGAAATATCCGATAAAAAGTTAAATACAATTTCCACACAATATATTTTTATACGTCAACATTACATAAAATTACAATAATTTTATTCATGTTTAACATAGGGAACATTTTATCTGAAAAGCAGCACTGATCATGGTGAATTTATCAAATACGTGCAGTACCTATTATGTTAAATACGAATGTTGTATTTACAAGTCCATAAATATACGATCCCTATAAATTATTCGTTTCAATCAACGATGTCTGCATGCACCATTAGCATATTCGTGATATCAAATACACATTACATTTATTCTAGAAGGAACTATTTTGAACCGTATGAATTTAAATTACAATAAGTACAAAAATGTGTTTAACGTCTTAACATTTAGTTGAACTTTTAAATATTAACCGAAAGCTGTTTGAATGTATGTACCTGTAAATATTAACAAATTGAACTATTTCAACTTAATATTGAAGTGTTTCACAAATGTTTTTCGAAAAAATAGGTACAAGTGAGCTAGAATAAATCATAACATTAACATAAATATTGATTGTTGTGATGTTTAAAATGTATATTTCTATTGTATTTGTTTAAAGTCATTACGTTTTAGAAATTCATGAAATATAAAATCTTTATTTAAAAAATAAAATAATAAAATTACAGCGTATTCACTTTATAACATACTAACTACCTGATATGGAAAAGATAAACTTGTTTCGTCAGTGTTTGTGACGTTCATAACCTTAGCGAGCGGTTTTATTGTAATTAAATATCAGTCAACAACATCCCTAATTACCACTATTTTTTAGTTTTTTTTTTTTCAATTTTTATCCATTAAATATAATGCAATTTATTTTCTGTACTTTTTGCAAAAAAATATTGCCTCTTTTTTGATAGCACGCCAAGTACTTTAATAGCAAACTGATTAAACACTCAGCGCGTGGAATTCAAACTCCGCCTCGGTGATATCGAGACCTCGATTGTCGATTGTCCGTCAATCCTGACACACTGACAGCCTACGACTTTATTGATACGCGACCAGTTTTACTTGACCCGTGCCTACTATTACAATACTACTAATTTCGTTTGTTACTCACAAGCCAATAGTTTCTAAACATGAAGTCAATAAAATGTTATATCGCAAAAAAATACAAATGCCGTTTGATTTTGAAGATGACTTATGTGTTTAGTTGCTAGGCGTGTTTTTTTGTTATGAGATTTCTATTAGTGACATTTAAACCTATTATTAGCTTAAATTGACACAAATAAACACAATATACAGTTTTTAATGTTTTATTTATGCAAACCGATTTTTTTCTAATTTTCCAATAAATTCCATTAAATTCCATTCCGTTCCATTCCATTCCATTAAATTGCTCAGGGGATCGTAAGAGACTTAAAGATATTTAAATTGTCTTAATAGTAAGTAACAATAAAAACATCCCGCATTAAAAATTAATTCGACTACAGATTTAAAACATTAATAAAACACTTAGGGCCAGTTTCACCGGTTCCGGATAAAGTTCCGGATAGCCCTAGGAATTTATCTGCCACTTAACAGTTGACGGAGCGGCAACGTCGCTTTTTGCGTTTCGTTACTACTACGTAAATTATTGTCATTTGAAAATTATTTTGAAAACTTAATTAATAAAATACTTTTTGTTCAAAATAATCCAATTCGACTTTTTTAATATTTTCCAGTATAATTTTATCATTATAGAACGAAAATAGTAGGATTTATAATAATATGATGTACTACAGTTCAAATTCCAAAAGTGTTATAGAAACGCCACTTGAAACATTTTTTATCCGTCAGATAACGCCTAACAGCCACTTGAACTGGCAGATAGCTTAACCAACACTTTTCTCTGTCACTTCTATCAGATTACCTGAGAAGCCAAAAAATGTAGTTTATCTGGGAGTTGAGTTCCTAGGGCTATCCGGAACTTTATCCGTAACCGGTGAAACGGGCCCTTAATCTAGTAACAACGTGGTAAATGTGGAAGGGTCGAGTTAAACTGGCTGATTGCGATGGTGGGAGCTAGCCTTCAAAGTGAGAGGTTTGTTCGCGTTAAGTGTAAAGAACTCACTGCCCACGGCGTTGGCTATTTCTGCCTTTATACTGGCTAATGCCGGCTACTACACACGTAATTGCTTCTTTTTACTTTATTTGTTTTTTTTTTGTCTATAAAGAACTACCAACAAGCAATGATATCTTAATGGTTTGGAAGGTTTTCTGTTGCTCGGGGATTTGTGTTCGAACTCACATATTTGAATTTCAACAACAAACGACCAGACAAGCCACCTGTCACCGAAGCGACGCCCATGAACGTTAGTAATGCCAAAGGAAACACCGACGCCTTGCCAGCCAAAAAAGAAGCGGGTACTTGTATTATTTCTGATTCTTCACCAAAACACGTACCTAAAAAAATATTTGAAGGTTTGGAAGAATGGTAGCCAGGCGCTAGATTGTATAATTCAATTTAAACTTTGACTAAAATACATCCTAGGTACTTTGATACAAGCTTTACCGTCAAATATCTATGAAAGTGTTAGGCGATATGGTATGAGATTAGTTTCTCAAGGATTTTATTATTGGGATAGAAAAAGCTCCCCTCACCAAACATAGGGAAGGCTCCGAACAGGAAGCTTCTGTTTGTTTACAAAAGCTCTGCCGAGGTCGTAAACGGGATTAGGGTTTTGTTTAAGCTCATCACATTTAACAGATAATAAGGTTTTTTGTTGATGTGGAAGCAAATGAGCACACTGGGTACCTTGTACAATTAAATGACTACTGGAAACTGAGCTGATAGTAATAAAAATTAAACGCTCACACACTCACAACTCCTTCAATAGGATTCGTGTATTTCCGTTGGAAAAAACGTTAAAAAGGCGTGGTATATACATATAAACTCTTACTACGTACGTCAACAAAATAAACGTTTCCAATACATATATGCCAACATCGATCTTTTGAAAAGTATGTATTTATTTATGACTCCAAGAGGCGCCTGCTTTAATTTGTTGTGGCAAACGTAAAATATCTGCATGTAGGTAGATAATAGAAATATTAGTGTGGTGGTGCCTTCTACAAGGCACAGGTCTCTCCTCATAACTGCGAAGGCCTAGAGCAGCGATCGTCACACTTATCTGGCCAAAGGCCACACGGGACTAAGGCCTAGAGCATACTCCATCACGCAGCTTGTACCGAAGTTTATCCCGCCCGAAGGCCTCCGGAGGTACCGGGACCGACTGCTTGACGTGCCCTCTTATACTTGGAAGCGTTCAAGAAAATTTGCCACTAGCGGTCACCCATCCAACTACCCACCGCGTCCGCCGTTGCTTAACTCGATTGATCACTTAGAATCGGCACAAGCCGTCGCCGCGTCGGGCTATTAGCGCTTTAGTGAGGTACAGATACATAGTAATATATATCTATCCGTGGAATCGCGATAGTGAAATCGGTCTCAACGACACAATATTTATCGCTTCCTATTCATAACAGTCTGCCGTCGCGTCGCATCCTGCTGGCAGCGCCAGCTCTCACATTGATGAGCAAACATAATACAATCTGTCCCACCACCGACCTCGGCACTCGTCTTATCGCGATCCACCGTGGATTTCGTTTACGCCCACTCGGCCCAACGCTACTGGCTGTGGTGACCATGGCTTGGAAAGACAAGATTTATCTAAATAAGCGCCTGTTTTGTCCTTAAGTTATTCAGGTTACGAACAGACTTCGTATACTGTACATATTTTTAGGGATAAATAGGGGTTGTCCGGGTGTAATCGCATGCAAAGCCGCTAATTGCATTGTTTGTACCAATTAATCGGTGTCTTACGAAATTATTTTTCTTTTAATGCACAGTGCTAACAATACTTTTAAAGAAATGAAATAGGACATCTATTTTAATTTGTATTAGTTGGGGAATATCATAGACGTTACAAAAGTAAATGGACCAATGGTGAGAAAAAACTATAGTTTTATTAAATACATATTTTTATTTATTATAAAAATTTTATTATTATAAATAAAGTCCTATTCAAACATATTTTACCGTCACCCTATCCGCCTAAACACTAGCGCCTATACAACGGCGCTGGTACCGCAAAATGGCGCATATTTCCACGTAATAAAGCCTAACAAACGTACAAGATTGCTGATAATTTAACTTGTGTAACAAACCAAATTATGATGTCAATAACATTTGGTTAGAGTAACTGTGAGTGGTTGTGAGCGACCGCAGAGCCGCAGTATCTCGTCGGGCAAATGAGCCAGGGGAAATGTAATCATGACTCTAATTGAGCAGTGGTTTAGATACAGCGTTGATAGCATAGACACACTACACAAATAATACGAAATATGTATATCTATACAAATAAATAAAACTGCTGTTTGTAATATTAGAATAACCGCTTTTTACTAAATGCATATGGATTCATACACGGTACATATACCAAAATACCAGTTTTTACAATTTTTGTCTGTCTGTCTGTTTGTTTTGGCTTCTCTGGAACGATCTCTGGAACGGCTGGACCAATTTTGACGAGATTTCTACTGGCAGCTGATGTAATAAGGAGTAACTTAGGCTACTTTTATTATAGACTTTTTTTTTAATATCATAAAATAAATTCCTCGCGGACGAAGTCGTGAGCACAGCTAGCATATACGAGTATACGTAGTATTTTTTTCTAAAGACCCATGTTTTTGTTTTCATCATTATTTTAGCTTTGGTTGGAAATTCTTGAAGCGACGCTGTAGTTGGATCTTCGAAATGATTGTAGAAATCAATTTTAGGAAATAAAAATCATTTAAATATAGATCTAGAGGGCGTGGATAACTGCCCTTTTCTGTAGTTCTGTTTCAGGTAAGAACAAGATTTAACCCACTTAACCCATGATAATTTAATTGTATGGATTGTGTTTGTGTGGACCGAGTTACCTACACATTTTAGGGGCGACCATCTTAACTCTCAAATGTAGCAACACATCTGTAGCCGAATTAGACCAAGACTACTAACAATATCTAACTGGACTGTAACTTAAAACAACTAACAGGACTAATTTTATCTAATAACAGTCTAAGCCCCTATCCTCGTATGTTTAATCGTATAATATACTAATCGTGCTACATGCTTGTTTGCTATCTTAAATTCCCAAAAAAAGAATTTTACTATCCAATCAGGTCATAGTTCCTATCACCAGATATAAAACTAATATATATAAACCCAATAAAATTTAATGGTTGATGAAAGTACTTTTTATAGAACACAGATAGTATTGGGTAATTGAACTGAATTAAGATATTGATTAATTAAGTTTAATTAACGTTTCTGCGTTCGGCAATACGCATTTTATCTTTGGTTATGAGCCTGACGTATTGCTTAATGCACACGCTAATGAAAGCGTCTTTTATTATCACATTTTATAAACTAGAGTCAATGGGTT
Source organism: Ochlodes sylvanus (assembly GCA_905404295.2). Classification (NCBI taxonomy): domain Eukaryota; kingdom Metazoa; phylum Arthropoda; class Insecta; order Lepidoptera; family Hesperiidae; genus Ochlodes; species Ochlodes sylvanus. The sequence continues at coordinate 11,932,795 of FR990132.1, read as the reverse complement.
CAATCTTGAACATAAATACCCTCTGGGTCACCACACTTTGTGGTAGAACAGCGAGTATCCATTGAATTCAGAAGGCTTTGGTAAGAGTGGCGTACGTTAGTGAAGGATATGTTCAACAACCTTCAAATCCATCTTTTATGTTGTTGTTGACGGGAAGTGGTCAGAGACATCATGAATATTATTAACACCAGAGTCATGATTTGGCGTCGCCGGTCAAGTATGAAGAGAAAAGAAAGAAACAGCCAATGGATGGGTTGAGACAGAACTATTCTATAGATACACATGTTGGCAATTCTGCAGCTGGAAGTGGAACTAGGAATTCAAGCAAAGTATAATCATGTAACTGTAAGCTTTGTCGAAATGTAACTGACGGAATAAATGTTTCTTCTTCTTCATACCCTTTACTTAAAACTAAATAACATAACATAAACGATAGGGAAATAAGCGGTTAGATTACTTTGTGTACTTTTGCGATGTAAACGACGCGTTGGTTTCAATTTGTTTGAGCTGTACCCGAACACTAAGTAAACTCGTTGGTTGCGCAAGACATTGAGATATTTATTATGTACCGGGACCAACACGCTGATTTGGTCATAAATTGGTCTAATGTCTAAAGCAAATACCATTTATGACTTCAAGCCTATTAATAGTATGCAACAAATTAAAATTTGCACGTTTTAAGTAATTTAGAAATGGAACAAGTCTTGTAATTTTTTGTGTTTAAAACACCAATTACAAAATTCTAAAAATAATTGTTATATCTTTTGCATTATTTAGTTTTTCTTAGTATTTTCTTTATTTTTTTCTTTGTATACACATCAATCATTTACAATTTTATAACATTTAGGTACAAATTTCATAATGAATTCCTAAAAGTAACCGCTCTCACATATATTTAAACACTTTTCTGTTATCTATTTAAAATATCAACGTTAACTTATAAGGAAAAAGCGGACGAACAGACAAGTTTTTATACGTAATATAATGGACGACAGAACTTCTAAGTAACGTGGAACCCAAAATTAGGCGACGGAGGAAGGCATACTTGTGTAATATTAGGTCTGATGTAGACATAATAATTAGAAAGAAACAAAAACGCAAGTTTGTAATGTTCTAAGTCACGCAACTACCATTTCAAGCTTCGCTGTACAGTTAAAAACGTTACGGTTTCAATTGAGATGAATACGTCAGATAGATATCAAATAACTTTATTTGTTCTTCATATCATAACTTATTATCAATATTTTGTTGTTAAAGCTGTTATTATAGGTTATGTTATACCTACTGTTGCTATTTATTTCTGACGAAAGGCTGAGGTGTTTCAAATGTAAAGTGATGAATTAATATCCGAGATTAGCCTTTAACCATTGTAAGTGCATGTATGTATGTAGTATTCCCTTTCTCTGTGGTAGTATCATGTAGCTGCAAGAAAATATACGCTATTCACGAATATTAGTTGTTAAAAAGTTTTCGAATTTAAAATGCTGTTCTTTATGGTTTTCGGTTATCTTTAATCTACGTGTTTGTGTCATTAAACATTCGGTAACATCATGATCACTGATCAGGTAAACGCCATATTTTATTTTATTTTGTTTCAATAGCGGGAAAAGCTACGACACAGATGACAAATGGGACGACTACTAGCGCCATCTAGTTAGTTTAACCTATTGAAATAGATATAAATAAAGACTAATAAATCGTTTTTTTTATATTCCACAGCCGTTCTTCGTTATTGACGAATATGTGTTATAAAGTTTCTAAACACGTTAGTTAGCTAGTTCTCGCTACAAGTATCTTCGAACTGGCCCAATGTGGTAGCAACTGGCTTCTAATCACATCTGCGGCCGTCATCGGCCAGTCCGGTCCCCGAGCGCAGCGGTGCCGTAATTTATTTTAATTAAACCGCGTCGTGTTGGCGACTGATTGACCGGATCGGTTAAAGACAGCCCGAAAAAAACGTATTTTTTTCATTCGACGTTAACGCATATCGTTTAAAACTTCCAGTTTTAAATGAAGTCCATTTATAATGATTGTTATAACATTTAACGGAGATAACGCTATTTTAAGCGTTATGTAGATGAATAAGTTATTAAATAAAATCAATAAATAAATTGAAGGTTAACTTATTTTAGTAAAAATTAAATATCTTATAAAGTAATAAAGAACAATTATTTCTTTTTTCTTTCAGACTCAGAAGACGTCATATAAATGCGGTTTCGTCCTTAAGCAAAGTACGACTAACTCTACAACATTTATCATACCTTACCTTCAATATTAAGTATACTTTGGCAACATAACTTTAAAAACATTCAAACTTAAATTAATAATGAATTAGGAACAGCCAAATTTCGACGATTGAATATACTAGGTCCAACTAACAAGGGTCCACCACATCGAAACAAAGGCACGCGCGCTTAGTATGCCGGCCGGATCGGTCGATATATTTTTATTGGCGGGTCGAACATCATATTATTATGCTAGACAAGCCATCTACATAAAACACTGGTGGTACGCCTCGCCTGCATCGCGATACCGTAACCAGAACAAAACACAGAGACAGTCGGAGTAACCAACTGTAGGGCCGCCAACGGTGCAACACAACTGAGACAATTGATCATACCAATTATAGGAAGACGTATTATTTAATTTATTTTGTACTTACCGCTCTAGCTACCCTAATGCTTATCCTAATCTATGCCTTAGTATCCATTCGAAAAAATATGTGGACGGAATTCTTCGGAAGGCAAATAAAATAAATACAAATAAAAAAAGAATTAAATGTGGCACTCGGACACTGCCGCGGTAAAGCTATTGCATAGCATTTTTTATCAACTTATGCAATTATAATTATTAGAAGTTATATAGTTATATCAGAACAGCGCCATCTAGTTTGTAGAAAACATACGTACCATACCTTAGTATTAAGGTACTAGATGGCGCTGATTGGGGGTGTTAGGTTTTTTTAGTTACGGAATTTCTGGATTCGGTCCCCACGCTCAAGGCCCGCGATAAAAGCTATGCAATAGCTTAAAAAGTTGCTAAGTTCCTGTGCCTTTACTGATTTTTAGCTGATTATTGATGTAATGGATTTTATTGATGCTTTTTATTCTCATTCAAATCTTCACATAATATCTAACAAAAAAATTAAATTTTGAAATTAAATACCACTTCACTTTATTGGATTTAATATCCAATTAAGAGTAGCTTAAATTTTAAGTTAACTAACACTTTTCCTTTAGAATCTGGCGGTCAGTCCAACATGCAGACGGAGTTGGGTCGGCCCTGTATATCCGCGCATAGCAGAGCAAACACAGCAAAAAGGCAAAGCCAAAGACAAAGCACTGGTAGACAGTAAAAGCTATATTTATGATTTCACGCTATCTTATACCATCATCGCCCGTCGAGAGACAGACAGCTGCGAAATATGGATGTGTCATCGGTTGCGGGGACCGGCGCGGCGCGTGCGCACCTTGGCTCAACACTGATTATTGATTGTTTTAGCCAATATATATCAATCAATGGCAGACGTAATGTTTATATAATTAGGCTTTATTGATCACAATAAAATAAATATTACCTTACAAATGGCGAGTTTAAAACTTTAAATTTGTAAATTTTGGCTAATATGACGAAAACTGGTCTATGCCACTATAGTCTGAAAGTCAGGTTTTTATTCTAGACATTTTATTGTTCTTAGTAGTTTAACACAAACATTTCGGAGCCCCGCCAGAAACAAAAGTAAATAACGCACAAATCGCCCAGGTCAAAAGTTATCTGCAGAAATAAGAATGCAAACCGTCAGTGCATCAGTGAAAAATCACCATAACTTTCCATTTCACGACGGCTATTTGCATAAACAAATGCCTCCTCCATTCTTGAGCGGCGACGTCCGGAATTAGCATATGTAGCGTAGGCTAGGCGGCGCGGCCCGAGCGGCGACCGCACCGCCGGCGATACTCGGGCGAGAGAATATGTGGTATAATACATACACTGGAACATATACATACGAGCATTCCCCCGTGACTACGCCCGCCAATTTCCAAAAAATCACTTTATCCCCTTTTTATCCCGTAAGGGGTGGAATTTCCAAAAAACCTCTCCCCTAAACTTCCCAATGAACTTACATGCCAAATTTCAGCTTGTTGTGTTCAGTAGTTTCAGCTATGCGTTGTCTGTCAGTCACTCAGTAACGGAAGAGTTTAATATATTTAGATACATAGGTATACATTACATAACTCCAGCAACCCACTAGAGCAGTGTGGTCCGGTCTAGACCTCCAAAATTGTTGTTAAATTGTTGAAGACCAGAGGTTCCCCATTATGCTCCCCAATTACATGTTTCGCTTCAACCCATTAATGGCTCACTACTGAACATGGTTTTCTCCTCATTATTTAGGAGGCCTAGACCAACTCCGCCTCGCTACTCCAGTGCTCCAGTGCGGATTGGTTGTTGTGGCCAACCCAAGTGTCGGAAGTTTCGAAGTGTCATGGCTTTAGGAGTGCTATAACAACCGCGACCAATGCTTAACGTATGTACCTCCCAAAGCTCGGAAACGCTCAAGAAATTATTGCAAATAGTCATCCATCCAACTACCGACCGCGCCGCGATCGTCACTTAGGCCCCAGCTACACGACGCGATAGTTACGTGTATAGCTGGAGACAAGTGTGACAAGAGGCTTAAGAATCTCAATATGTTACTATTAGGTATCCACACGCCGACGACTCAGGATCAGCCTCAGAAATCACAGCGTGACAATGAAATAGAAAATATGAACCGAAAACAAATGGCACGCTTGTGTTCTTGTGAACAATATACTCGTACACTATCAATGTTCGAAATATAGTTTAAACTAATAACATCGAAACTTATATCATCTTATTGACTCGACATTTATCGATGTAAAATAGAAAAATCGTGCAGAGGTACGTTTATCTTAAATTTTTGTATGGTCGAACTTGCTATTTTAACCCCCGACGCATAAACAGGGCTGTTATTCATGTCATTTTCACCAAATAAAATAAGTTTGATTAATTTGAAAATTTGCACAGAGATCAAAGTCCGATGACAACGTTACGTAAATAGCCCACAAACGAGCAGACGTGCTAACTGATGGTAAGTGTTCACCGTCACGGACATCAGCAACACCAAAGGCATCACCGATGCGTTGTCGACCAAGAAAGAGGGAAGAGAAAAGATAATGACTGACTCTCTATTTAACTCTCAAACTGCCAGCCGGAGCACAAGCTAGCTGGCTTCAACCTACTGATGGCCCACTACTGAGCACGGGTCTCTCCTCATACCTGAGGAGGCCTAGAGCATACTCCACCACACTGCTCGAGTGTGGATTGGTGGAGGGGTTAGTGGCCATCCCAAGTGTCGGAAATTTTTAAGCCGCCCGAAGGTATCCGACATCGCTTAACGACTGCTACCAAATAGTAACAACCGGGACCGACGGCTTTACGCGCCTTCCGAAGCACAGAAGCGCTCAAAAAATTTTGCCACTAGCGGTCACCCATCCAACTACCGACCGCGCCCGCTGTTGCTTAACTTTGTCGATCAGTTAAGATTGACGCAAGCCGCCGGGCTATGAGCGCTTCACACAAGCAGTCCAATGGTATTCTGTACTTTATCAATTGATTGCAGATCTTTCCAATTTTACCATCTCAATTCAGCTTACAAACTCCAGAAATACATACATAGCAGTTTAACCTTCGTCCATCCACGTTCACCTATAGTAGCGAAATACCACCAATACCACTCCTAGTCACCGAATACTGTTAGTGGCTTAGAATAATTACACTATAGAAACGAAGTCCGGGCGGCCATTTTGAAGCACCTTAATTGGAGTCAGAAATGACTCCAAACACCGGGCAGCTCATGTCAACGCACGCCAAACGTGTCTCGGGAAAAAAAAATAATTATAACGATTTGTCCAGTTAAATTGTGTCACAAAATATCTGAAAAGCTATTTAAGTACGTATTATTGCTAAAAACATAATATGATTATCCGCAGCCGAATCATTCCCCGCTTTCGGGAAAGTTTCGGTTTAGTGCTTCACTTTAGACAGAGCGCTTGTATGAAGACTGTCTTTCTATAGTGTTATTATTCTAAGGTTAGTGGGTTAAATAGGAATGCTTCGTGAGTACGCTCTCGGTCAACTAACGATTGTATAACAAATGGTCAATGGTGAAATCATTATTGGGTGGTGGCGTGCGGAGTTGTCCGCGGCGGTCGGCGGACGCTGTTTATTGCGGGCACTTGTCTAATGTATGGACGATTATGGCAACTTCAAATAGATAGGGCTGTCAAAAATGTTTTTTTGAAAAAATGAAACATTTTGCACCAACAACAACAACAACAACGCACCGGGATACGTACTTGCGTTCATGCGCGGTTTTGCGTTTTTCCACGCAAGCTTTATTTATAGAACAGATGTCATAATTTGTTACATAGATTCCCGTTACTTTTAATTGTAAGAGAACCTTAAAATATATTGGACCCTAATAAGTAAATAAATGCTTTTAAAAATCACGTTTTTGTTGAACGTTGGTATGAGATTTTACTGAATACCAATAGACCTTTATGTTTAGATGCACTAATAATATGATATCATTGGTACACAATGAGGAAATGACAACCCTATCCGTAACAGAATTAACTGGCCCATTCCGCCGCGACGCAGCTCCGATTTGGTCCTTCGTTAGCGCTCGAAAAATGCACAATTTCTATTGAGCCGTTTATTGGGCTATTATTTAAAGAAGCCTTCGCTTACTCCCGTATTTGTGTGTTAAATATTGCAGGGAGGCTGTGTTCGGGAATAAAGCGAATATTTCTCTTTAATGGCCGGTACTGAAGTAACTCGGAGTATATATTTTTCAGATTACTTCTACGCAAAACACATTATTTAATCCATATTTCAGTACCTATCAGAGGTTCGCAATAACATTTAGCTATTTATTGAAAGGTTAAAAAACTCGGTTTGAACGTTGATGATGAAATACGTTATATAACTATATAATAATAAATACCTATACCTAATTAAATGTAATATTATACATAATGTAAAAAACCTTACCGATAAGATGGTCTGGACTCTGGAGATTATATTGTACATTTTAATTCATTATATCATTATAAATAAATAAAATAAATAAATAAATAATTCCATTGCGGATCACAATTATGTCTCACGCTAAACTGCCCCTGCTTGGTGGTAAGACCATTGCCCGGCTGGTTGGCTACCACCCTCTCGCTGAGTCACCCGCCAACGACTTGTCATTTTCCGGGTGGTAGCTTGTGAACCAGTACTTTTTTATTGAAGGTAGCAAACGAGCATGCAGCACCACCCAGCCGCTGCCGCCCACGACAACTTTGACCGAGCTAGAACGAGACTCAAATGGGGACTAGGATGGTTAGTCCGGTTAGGTGACGGTGTTAGAACATTAGTTGTTTTTCAATTTTTTTTTATAATGACGAATGATAAGTATGCCGACTGGGACAGGGACTGTAAGTCCTGTTAGTGGTTAGTAAGTCTTGTTCTTATTCGGTCACAGATACGTTGCTACCCGTGAGGACTGAGATGGTCGCCTCTAAAAAAGTGTAGCGGGCACTTTCTTTCTTTCCGATTGTACGCAACGCATCGCCACGGCTTGTTTCTAGTTTGTTTGTATAATTTAACAAACTATCGAATAGATCCGGATATAACTGCTTTCGACCGCATCCGAGCGGTCATGAACTACTTAGTTCTGCTACTGACAGACCCCGCTACGATCAAGAGGTCATCCTAACTGAATTACGAATAGAATTTCACCCAAGTAACTTCAATCAGCCAAAACTTGGTCGTGATCGCGCAATAACTTCGACCGCCAATCACTTCAGACGGCGGCTAAATTATTCGGCGTTCCCCGTGGGTAGCGGTATTGCGAGACGTCGAACTGCCTCGCCCAGAATCGAACCCGTACATTAATGCTTTACGTTAACGATACGCAAAACAAAGATTAATGTTAATAGTAAAAGCGACCTAATTTCAATCGTGATTAGCCGGATACGTTCGAATGAGAACGCGGAACGATAAGCGATGCGATTTTATTTTGAAAAATAGAACCGCTCTCATTTAATATTGTAATAATTATATCCTTTTTGATGTTATTAGCCGACAGACGAGTAGAAGAGTCACCTGATAGTAAGTGGGCACCGTCGCTATGCACGTTGGTAATACCAAATGTATCACCGATGCAATTCCGGCCAAGAATGAAGAAAGGAAGTACCTACTGGTTCACAAGCCGGTCTCAAATATCTCAAGTTTTGCAGTAAAAGTAATTACTTTACTCTCACATTCAATCCAAGAAAAATTTAGATTTCAATTGGATTTCCAATTGGAACGCAATACTAACGAAGCTATATCAATAGGTAACATATTGCAATTAAGAAAGAAACTTTGTATTTGCTTTTTAATAAAGCATTCTACTTGAGAGTCAGAGGTAGTGACTACCGTTTTTATTTTATTGCGCTCATTATGGTCAAGGTTGGTTCAATGCCTTATTGTTTGTACACGCCTATTGTAACTTTAATATCTGGTCGAACAGCTTTTGTAATGACACAATTAGCATCAAATAATAATTAGTTACACTATTAATCATAACAATTTATTGCCAATAGCACACGAAGCCCTTTAATTAGCTCCTTTGCTTGACTACAACCCATTAATGACCCCCTACAGGTCACGGGTCCTTCATCATAACTGAGCAGGCCTAGAGCATACGCCACCCAGATGCCCCAGTGCGGATTGGTTATAGGGTTAATAGCCATGTGTAGGAAGTATTTAAGCCTGTGTAGGAAGTATCTGAAGGCCTCCGACAGTTATCTAATGATAACAAGCGGGACTACCTGGTTTACGTGCCCGCCAAAGCACGGAAGCGCTCAAAAAATGTTGCCGCTAGCAGTAATACGATTATCTTAGAATAATTACACTATAGAAACCAAGTCCGCGCGGCTATTTTGAAGCACCTTAATTGGTGCCAGCCCACCCCAGCACCAAACCCCGGGCAGCTCCGTAGTGTTGTCAACGCACGCTGAACGTGTCGCCGAATATAAGAATTTGTGCAGTTAAATTATGTCACAAAACATCTGAAAAGCTATTTATGTAGGTATTATTGCTAAAAACATGATTATCCGCAGCCGAATCGTTCCCCGCTTTCGGGAAAGTTTAGTGCTTCACTTTAGACAGAGCGTTTGTATGAAGCCTGTCTTTCTATAGTGTAATTATTCTAAGACGATTATTGAATTAAAATATACTTATGTAGTTTATCAGACTTCGATACGACAAGTCTCAATATCCATAATTCAAAATCAGTACCACATAATGTTGATGGATTGAAACACCCATGATCCACGGATTTGTGGAAATTTGTGGCCATTTGGGGCTTAACTTTGCATAAACAGAAGTCTAATGGCCGTTAGCATACCAAATTGGCCTTTTGACTAAGAGTGGTCACATTTATTATGCCATTTAGAGCTCATGAAGCATAATATATGCATTAGAGAACGTAATAACAGTAGTTTGGTAGATGGTAGAACTGAAAATTGTTCGGCTGGGAGGTCATTTAATAGCTGTAAAATTCATTTACGCATCCAGTCGTCTGTTGGAGGTTTATACAGATTCAGTGACATTCAGTTGAGGTCCTACGGAATTTTGTTTTTGGTCGAAAATCTCATCTAGACTAACTGTACTTAAATAGATGGCAGATGGAGAGGCAGGTGGTATGATTGAAAGTATGTAGGTATGATTGGAAGAGCATATGAGGGGCCAGAAGCATCATTGCATTTGAAGTTCGAATAGATATAGTACCTAAGGTCGACAACAATGTACTTGTTATTATTCTGAATGTTATTACTCGATATCTCAAATCGAAAAAACTTTCACTTTTTTTATAATAATAATATAATAATACAGTGCACACAAAAATCTCGCATGTTTTCTTGTAGAAGAATTTTTTAATAACAAAAACAAATAAAAATGATGACTCAACAAGTCTTGCTGAGTTAACTTTGGTGTGTAACGCATCGAAACAAATTGTTTTTATTTTGTTTTCTAACAACATTTATCAATTATAAACGTTTATAACATTAAAACAATTTCAAACAGTTCTTGAACTACGTTCATCTAGTCTAAAATTTACGCCCCGTATCGCAGCCGGGAGTTAAGACAATTTTTTCAGCAGCAACATTAATTATTTATTAAAGAGCGCCACAACGATTAAACCATCACATTTACGGAACGGGAGTGCGAGCAGAGTTATGTAATAAATGTGCTAATACAAGTGAAATCCCGCAAGAAGTGGTTTCAAGAATCCTTCTGATAGTGTATCAGGAAACTGGAGAGCGAAACGAAAAACTTGGAACGTCACATATGGCAAACGTATCGGTAGAAACTTCGATAAATATATCTTCTTACAAAGTCAAAGATACACTACTAAGTTGAATGTAGATTATTCGCAAGTTCAGTAAATTTTTTATGTACAAAACCGACAAAAGAACAGACGAGAGAGCTTTATAATAATATTTATTATTAGCATTTCTTTATTCCTAAATATTACATGAATTGTGGCCACATCGATGAAGTAGAGAATTTTAGCAGCTTGACATTCAATAAACGTAATGTCAATCGTTTACCTACCTAATTATTTCACAAGATCCCTAATCATTTACTAATAAATTATTACGTGCTGCATAAACCAACAAAAAAATTAAACTTTAAAGCTATGTACATATATTTGAGTGACATTCTTTATACTTATCCAAATTAGATTTGCATACTTGAAGTCACGTCTTTCATCGATACATAAACAAAATTATTGGTCAATGCTAAACACTGTCAATTTATAATTTAGTAAAAGGTTCGAGTGTGTCCTTCACGCGTCACACGCACAACACAGCAATGACTAATTGGAGCGCTACAAATTAAGCGAGATATGCTCGCGATTAATTACTGCATTGATTTGTGGTCATTGTGAACCGTTCCAGACTGGGAGCTATGGTCGGAGCTAATAACCGACTCTCACTTATATAGTTCAGTTCAATTGGAAAATCAATTAATTGTATAACACGCAGTTACAACTCCTTTGTTTGTTAATGCGTTGATTAATTCTAACGAGTAGACCCACGTGACCGTAAGATAGAACATTTGCAAAAAGAACTTCATAAATTTGCCGGTCACATAGGAAACACTAAGAATGGTTTTTTTCGTAACAATATTTTCAAAATTAATTTGTATTACCTTCACAAAGTAAAGAAATAACAAGTTATGCGCATTGAAGTAGGCGATTAACGAAATTAGTAATTAGTTACTAGTAGAAACACTAGAAGTAAGTAGTAACTAGTTAGTGATAATTGAGTGCTACAGAAATCTGCTTACGCGCTGGGCGATAAACCGCGCGTTTTTGCACCGTAGCGGTCTCATATTACGACCTGGTTTATAGGATAACTAGTGGTCCCAGCGTACTTCGTACCGCTTTATAATTAAAAAATGTTTTAGTGATATATCGACAGCAACGCCACCTACCGGGTCCAATTGTGAATCTAAACCATTCTCGGATCCACCTGAAGACACACAAAAAATTTCAACCAAATCGGTCAAGCCGTTTAGGAGGAGTTCAGTCACATACACACGCACACAAGAAATATATATATTAAGATGTTCATCAACGCGCGCTTTTTCATACCCATGAAATTTTTGAAGTCGCATCCAATCCATTGAAAAGTTACCTTTGGGGTTGCGTTGTCAGCTGCCGAAATTTTATTTTTTAAATTTATTTTTTCAGTTAAATCAAAGTTTTTGGGGTCGCAACCCTTGTGTTCTTTTTATGGGCTATCTGGCAAACTATTGGCCTCACATAAAATTTATAAGAACATAATTATGTAGGTACATATTTCGTGTATAATTGAATTATAAAATAACATAATGTTATTTTTTTAAGGTGACACTGATTTGTATTATTTTTCTAATAAAAAAGTGTAAGTTTTTTTTTTCTTTCTACGTTCTTATTCACTTTTTTTTAAATACACATACGAATAATTCAAAAAGCCTGACAGAAAGCCAAAAGTCCGGAAACGTCCGGATATCCAACCTTAGCGTGCATATTTTACCGCGCGATATACACTGTACGCTCGCAAAACTAGTGTGGAACAAAGTAAACGATGAAAAAACCACATTGTACTCAAAACAAATACTATAAGCCAGTAAGAGCCCGCATGAGCCAATATGTACCAACGATCGCCCGCGAAAACTCATAAAACAAAGTCCGCCGCAGCCGTAAAACTGTCACACGCGGCTCAACAGCGCCCTAATTAAAATTAACAATCCCGGCGTAGATTTATTTGCGAGCCCGTTCACAAACTATTTGATCGGCCAGTTCGGGCAATGGGCGTTTCGCTCCAAATATTTGCCGCCAATTTTTCAGTGCAGTAACCACGAAGTGTAAACCGACGGCAAGCTTTGATACTAATATAGTCTGTTTCAGATCGTGGATAATAGATTATTGGCAATGCGTTCATAGCCCGACGGCTTAAGTAAGTGTAAGCTATTGATCTATTTACGCAACGGCACGGTCGGCAGTCGGATAGGTGACCGGTAGTGGCTAAACTTCATTAATGCTTCCGCGCTTCGGAGAACACGTTAAGCTTTTAGTTAGTTAACTTGCTACACAAAGTGGAAAGGATTTTCCTTTTTAACGCTTTTTTTCAAAGCTAGTCATCGTTCATTTAGCATTTAATAAATTCTAAATCCAGCTAGGAACAAATTTAGAAACATAGTCATTCTATACTAATGTGATGATTTTTAAGATTTTACAATTATTTGTTTGATGAATTTTGTTAATTTAGATTTTAGTCTATTAATTTATTAATTATAAGTACATGTATCAATTTATGATTAAATTTAATGTAGCAACACTGTCAGTGACGTGTAGCACACGTGACCGATCAAAGCGCCCTCTGTTGGGTTTTTGTTTTGCCGTTGTCCACGTTTTACTTGAGTATTCTGAGCGGGCATTCTGGAGTTAGCTACGGCGACGAACGGTTGTCCAGATCAGACTGTGAGTGGCATTTGATATAATTAAATTGAATAATATAAAATATAATACTAGTTGTAATGAGTATTGAGTCGCCATTAAACAAATATACGAATAAGTCTACCTGTGAGTTTTAATTTATTAAAACTCAGAAGTGGGATTTGACTCACGCAGCCCACCAGGTACGTTATAAGTTATTGGACTATTATTTTACAAAAAAAAAAAAAAGAGATCGGTTGGAATTACTTTTTAACTTCTTTGTCAAACCATTTGTGATTTATTTTTCTATAAAAAAAAAAAAGTGTGACTTGTGCAATAGAATAAGGTTAAATTACGTACCTACCTACTTATCTTTGAGAATCAAAATTTGCTGTTGGGACTATTTAATTTTGACAAGGGGACTTTTTGGTTTATCTTCTTTTGAGGTTCATTTATTTTGAGAACCTTTGTGTTAAGTTTTACTGAATAAGGCAAACGTCAAGCTGAATTGAAACACTGTTATTGTAATAAGTGCGCATCACCATTCTTTTATCTCTGATACAATACCGAGTGAAAAAAATATACAAAGTGGGTAAACTTAAAATAAATAATAATCATCTTCAAAGAAAATACCGTAGATTGCTTGCGAAACTTTGCTATTAATTGTGTAACCTGCAGGCGCTTATCTTAAATAATCTAACACTTTTTGCTGTCCCGCGTTAATCGGAGGTCACTATTGATCATGTATTGTATGGCGTGGTATGGCATAGGAAAATTGAAATATTTAATCAGTTGTTATTTATTTCGCGATAGAAGCTACGGGATTACGTGCAGTATGTGTATTTAGAAGAGACAAGGTTGGCCACGTGCGCCTAGAGCAGTACGTAACCTGGAGTTATGTATGTTTCGGCCTTGAATATGGGTATGTAAACCAATAGGAACTATGTATGTTCCTGATTTATACGAGACCAATTATTTATTTATTTACTGATGTAGTCAACTTTATTGACCACAATATAAGATTATTATACTACATATTATGGCCAGCTCATTGCTAATTGCATTCTCTACCAGCTAACCATTAGGCCAATTTTATTGTGTAGGGTAAATACTAAATACACGAAAAGCGGTGTACAAGTTAGGTGGTAATTTAAAAGTATTTAATAATTACTATTCTTAAATAATATATATCCATACATAAATATGACACGATTACGATATACATATAATTTAACCATGTGGGCCAATCAGAACTATGTACGTTCCCGACTTACATTTGGCTATGTACGCCAATATGAACTATGTATGTTCCAGACTTATATTTGGCTATGTATGCCAATGGGAACTATGTATGTTCCAGACTTATATTTGGCTATGTATGCCAATGGGAACTATGTATGTTCCAGACTTATATTTGGCTATGTATGTCAATAGGAACTATGTATGTTCCCTAGTTATATTTGGCTATGTATGTCAATAGGAACTATGTATGTTCCAGACTTATATTTGGCTATGTATGCCAATAGGAACTATGTATGTTCCACGCTTATATTTGGCTATGTACGCCAATAGGAACTATGTACGTTCTTGATTTATACTTGGCCACCACATTTAATACATCAGAATGGACTATTGTACGTCCCTGACACACTGTTTTACTATGTACGCTAACTGAAATTTTGTGTTAATATAAACAAAGAACAAGGGCGAAAAATTATATGTATTTTTGTCGGGTCATACAACGTCAGATAGCCAAAAGCAATTCGTATTTTAAAATTTACATCTATAGGTACCCGTATTACCCAGGCTGAAATAATGCTATTAATAAGTGATAAATTGAGTTTATTATCAACATTCATTATTGTCACATTGTCCATTTTATTTGGTAAAAAAAAAAAAATATATATGTTGCTATTAGGATGTTGAATTATCGAAAATATCTGTATTTTGACAGTCATAATAATTTTTGATTCTAATTAAGTATTTCATATTGTTTAATTAAAGTAAGTAGGTTGAGAAATCTATTTTGAATAAATAACATTCAGCTTGAACTAAAATTTCAAAATATCATTTCTTTTCTCAAAGTTCATGAAATTATGTACATGCAATTAAATTATTTATTGGTTGAAGTGTAAGTAAAATACATGGTATTTACAAAATTTCTGATCCCGTACTTTTTATCATTACTCTGACATACTTATTACAATTACAGTATTAAAACTTTTTAATCGTTTTTGGAATTGACGTTTACGTTTGGCGGTCACATCACATTATACAAGGATAGGTCAGCGAAAATCTTTACCACTTAGACAGTGTAGCTATAAATAGAAAAAAAACAGCTGTATACTATAATTTGTATGTGTTATGTGTCTGTATAATATAATAGCTGTACGTCACATTGGATATTGACAGATAGTTTGAGTAACCCATAGTTTATTACACGACATAAGCCTTGTAAGGTACGTGCCCTGCGTCTTACATAATATTCAATATCCAAATACTTTGGTTCTACACCATGGCATAATGCGCAAGAGTATGTATTGTGTATACTAACAATCTTTGCCTAGCAACCGATAACATGCAGAGACGGATAACCTTTTCTTTCGTGTGCACATTTATGAAACTTTGACATTGCCAGTGTAAAATTAAAATTCTTGTCCATCGATATTTCCAGTTCTATTTAACATTAGGCAGGACCTTTTAAGGTACTTTGTCTTATTTGAGTCAAATATTGTGAATTGGTAATTTTCCCCGGCTTTGTATTGTTTATATCAATGAGGTATGGAGAATGTAAATTTGGAGAATATACATTTTGTCTAAATAGCTTCGAAGTGTTCTACCATAACTGGCGAGGCCGACATGTCGTTGTGTTTACGTTCGTAAGAAGGAGCCGAACGATCCCCATTTATTACTTTCGTTAGATATTTAACTATCTTTGGTATGAAACTTTGCCGATTTTGAAGGTATTCAAATGAAATTCAGAATGAAGGTATTTCATTAAATGTTATGAAACATTTGTATCCAATATATTTTTTTTAAAATCATACCTTAAGCGGGCAAAAGGGGGGATGCAATGTTAGTATGAAAGTTCTCTGATTTTATCAACTTTTATATACCTAGGGATTTTTGGCGGGCGAAGCCGCGGGTGAAGGCTTGTTTATTTTAATTTTAAATACGCTTACAGCTTCCGCCAAGGCATACTTCAAGTTAAAAATAATAACATAGCCATTTTTTAATTAATAACAATATAACAAATACATTTGAAATTTGGCTAAGTATATCTATAATATATATAAATTACGTGTCACGTTGTTTGTCCGCGATGGACTCCTAAACTTCTTAACCGATTTTAATCAAATTCCACATGTATCTGTCATTTCACACACAATCCACACAATCCATGTATCTGTAATTTGGTCTAAATTAAAAGATAGGATAGTTTTTATATATTGTTATTGCAAATTTAATGTTTAGTAAACTAAGTGTTCATTTTTTGTTTAGTTTTAAGAATTCCTCATAGATGGCGCGTTGATTCGTCAATAAAATCCTTGAACATCGTTTGACATCTACGTTGCGAAGACACCCGGTAGACGGCGTTGTGTTTCGATTTCTAGATCACAAATTCTATTTCACGTGATATTTGTTTATGTTCACTATTGGGCATGTTTAAACTAATTAGTTTAATTTGGTTGTATCAAACAATGAGTAAAAAAATAATTTATTTATTTATCACGTACAAAGTAAACATTAAAGATTATTAACCTAATGCGTTTACTTCATTGTATTTTCTAAAGATATAGCGGCTGCTCTACGAAATACAGCAGGTGAAGAACTGAACAGGTCTAACCTATTATAATCGCTGAGCCACAGCAACGCGTGGTTGGGTCAGCTAGTATTACCTAACTGTGATACACACAAATTTTATTTGTTAAGGTTTTTATGTTTGGTTCACGTATTCCAGCTATTTCAGTAGTAGCTGATTTATGTGTATTTAAACTTCGTAAAATATTTTTATATCCCAGTTTACTCAACTGTTTTCATCTAACAGCGCAGCGTAGCGATCGTCATACGGTGATCCACCATTTCGGCGCAGTGCAGAGTTTGGCTGCGAACACATCCTGTACCTAGGGTCTGATGAAGATAATAATTATGATCAATGCAACTTGTCTTTTGTTGTTCGTTCTGATTTAGTTAATTTTCGGGTAATAATGATGCAGTGCAGAGAAAAACTTTTATTTCACGTGTTACTTATTTTTATTGCATAACATTTGATAACATGTTTCTTGATTACATTTGATTTGGTCTGACGTATAACGTACTCTCAGTATTAGTATAAATGTACTCTCAGTATCTGACTTATAACGGGAAGTCGAATGGTGTTTTTCTGGTATATTGGTGGCTTTCGAGCTTCAGTTTAAATGGAACTTCCTGCAAAAATATTAAAGCAATGAGTTTAATATGGTATTGTATAATGGTATGGTACCCCTAGATACAATGGTAACTTTTTATTTGCGCTGAAAAGAATTATTAAAGCCTTGTAAATAATGAATACCTCTTAAATAACAAATAAATTTGTTCGCAGTATTTGCGTCCAGTTTCAGCATGGTTCGTGTGCCGGCATCTGTTAAACATTTGTTGGGTGTGCTACCTACCTCGTTCGATCTGTAAATAAAAGAAAAGATGGGCGGTGACAAGCTTCTTGATAACTTCAATTAAGTTAATTGGTGTATTAAGAGTGCAATACAATTATTTTATTTAAACTTTATTTACCTTATAATTCCGATATGTATTTATTTCAGATATCGGCTCTTATCGCGATGCAATGCTTATCATATTATGTGTTCCAGTTAAGTTCTTGAAAAAGTACAGGTCTTTGGCAAAATGACATTGTTCTACATCTACATGGGGAACGGTTAAATATGGCCGCGTATTGAATGGGACCGCATCGTCTGCCACGTGCTGGCGCTGATATTGGTGAAGGAGGCCAGGACAAACACCATTTCTTGCACCTCTGGTATCATGGCTTACAGCCTCGAGTAAGATGCATTTGACAGGTGGTCTGTCCAATTTTGTGTTCTTGTCGCTATACCGAAGAATAATTATTCTTTTGTAAATGAGCTTTATATCCAGCGGTTACACTTTTGACAACTACCTGCTGGTGTTCACATACTGTGACCATTCGGTAATGAGCGTTGCAAGTGATTTTACAGCTTTATGTTTTACTTTAGTTATGTTAGGGGTGTTACGTAAAGTGCTTAATTAATGATAGCTATTGGGAATATTTTGCTATTAAACGGAAGCAAAGTTAGCAAATGTCTATTAAATTCAAGGAATGTGTCCACTATAATTTTGATAATATTCCTGATTTAGTTGTGTAGAAGATGTAGAGTCCAATGACAGCCTAACCGAATGATCTGATTACTGAAAAGTGGTTGGTATCATTATTGAGCTGGTAGTATAATAATAGTAATATATCGCTTGATTTAGGCGTTGATGGCACCTGCTCGATTTGGGCAGGATGCTGGGGGGATTACGATATGTGTGTACTAAGCAATGTGATGATATTGTAGATTTTAAAGGTTGCTTGATGTTTTTAAGTTGAATTAAATGACCTTCAGCCATTTTTCTGTTGTTCTAGGTGAACTGTAATAATTGTGTTTAAATACTGGTTGGAATTTGGAATTGGAATTTAAAGTGATGTGAACACTAGTTTGATAATAGCTCAAACTTTTAGAATACTGTTTGGTTATACAAGACGAAGATTTTGATAATTAAAAAAATATATATCGTTAAGATGATTAGATCAGGAAGGGCTAAGCTTGGAGAGATACTCGCGTATATGTGTTTTGCTGTTACAGGTAAATTACACTGCTATGACTTCCACTTGATACGTGTGCCGCTGGTAGAGCTTTCTTGAGGATGGAATACGTCGAGATGCCGCAGCGAGTAGAGTTTTACGGCGACGACGTACCGAGTAAAAGTTAAAACAGTCGCGCAAATAATTAATTGGTAATTTTGTTCAAAAAGTGTTGCAATGTTATGGAGTTTGTTCTGCTGCTTCTTCTCCATAGCGACACTTGGAAGCAGTGGTAGTTTACGGTAGCTAGGGCTAAAAAAAAAAAAAATGCAATACAAAATTAAAATCCATTCACACTAGCAGCAATTTTTGCTCTTATTCTAGACTATAGTTGTAGAGGTAGAGTGCACCGGGAGGTAGCACTAACGCGGATGGCCGAATGTGATGATTTTTAAGATTTTACAATTATTTGTTTGATGAATTTTGTTAATTTAGATTTTAGTCTATTAATTTATTAATTATAAGTACATGTATCAATTTATGATTAAATTTAATGTAGCAACACTGTCAGTGACGTGTAGCACACGTGACCGATCAAAGCGCCCTCTGTTGGGTTTTTGTTTTGCCGTTGTCCACGTTTTACTTGAGTATTCTGAGCGGGCATTCTGGAGTTAGCTACGGCGACGAACGGTTGTCCAGATCAGACTGTGAGTGGCATTTGATATAATTAAATTGAATAATATAAAATATAATACTAGTTGTAATGAGTATTGAGTCGCCATTAAACAAATATACGAATAAGTCTACCTGTGAGTTTTAATTTATTAAACTACTGCTTTGGCAATTCTCTCCAATTAGCAAAAATGTGTGGATTAAAATGAAAATCTGTGAGTTAACAACAGTTTCCTAATCATGTTCTCAAATGTGATGTTTGAATGGGGGTGATTTCTTTTTGTTCTCAAATATAATTATGTATGTAGGTATAAAATCTTGCGTACTAAACAAGCCTGATGTAAGCAAATAGTCATTGTAAATTCTATGAGCTGTGGACTTAGTTGCTTACTATGTAATTGTTACGGTGCTATTACTGCTATTTCCCTAACTCATGCGTCTGTTATTCAAACAGGCGAATTAGTCAACCTCCTTCGCGCTTTAAGCGGATTTCGCATCGTAAATTCTAGTTATTTTCGGCAATAAACTTAAATCCGTAGCTTAAGAATACGTTAGTAGATAAACAGAAAATAATCTATAAACGATAGAAATTATTTATTTTCAATCCACCAAACCATGTTTTGCTATTAATAATTATAATACGATGTACAGACACGCGGAACTTTCAATAGTATAATATACCTACAGATTTAACGGTACCCAGTTTCAACATTATCACCCTGATTTTGAAATAAGACTGTCAAAAGTTCAATAAATCCAATAACGGCAGTGATAGTGATGACCAACACTACCAACTATGTACGTACGACCGAATAAGGCCATTAGCGGCCTGCAGTCTGCCTGCTCCATAAATAGCGAAGCACCGGCGGTACTACGCGGCTGGGCGCCACGCCGCAAGTAGATCGATCACGGCAACCTTGACCCTCGATTGCAGATAACACTCACTATCAGCGGCCTACATTGTTATGTCAGAGGTTGAACTAGCGGCGCTCCACGGCAAAGGATACTCTCGGTATTGCTCGTCACTGCTCCTTTTAGCTTGCGTTTGTTACGTTGGGACGTAAAAATTTGTTGTACCTATATAAATAGAAGTTCAGAAAATATTTGGACTGAGATATACATAGATGGAATGGTTGTCACCTAATAGAGATATTAGGTTTTTCATAATATATTTGATTTAACAATTTCCACTGTTCGAAGGTATCCCTTAAAAATTATCGTTTTTATTAGATACAATAAATCGAAAAAAAAAAACAAAATGTGTGGAACTCACACGTGCTACAAGCTGTTTTAGCGCTGCAGCGAACTTTAGTTCTAACTCTTGCTAATGTTCCTATCTCATTTTCTCCCACGTTAAAATGTGTCTGTGTCTTTTTCGTTTCCGTTTCGTTTCATTTGCGCGTCATTTCCGTTTCATCGAATTCCAAATCACAACGATACTATAGAAGTTTTCACTCCAAAACAAGTCATCACCTCGCATTGTTGACCAAGAAACAAGACAGACAAAAGAAAGAGTAAATTTTAATGTAATTACATTGCTAGGGCAGTATATTTGAATATACACTCCTCATACGATCTTGACAGCATCGATCGACTGATAAAAATATCTTAATAAAGACAAAACGAAATAAATAAAGATAAAATCATCTAAAATAACCAAAACATTAGATAAATGATAATATCTTTGGCCTGCATGGTTACGTCATAGTTTGTGAAACTCGATTGCACTTTTTAAAGTCTTTCGATTGTGATTCTAGTATTGAAGTATTCGGTTGCGTCAGCCAGAGATGGAGGTTTTAGATTTGGAGATAATATTATTTTAAATTGCGAATTGAGTAACTAATGCATTGGAAAATATTGTTGTCAGTTTGCTGTAGCTATGTCTGACCAGTATTTTAAATTAATGGACGTTCGTTACTGAATGACAAATTAGGATTAGGTTCAAATAACCTGACTTGAATAAATCATTTTGGGTAGCTACTGACAAAAAATTGTTATGACAATACATTAAATTTATTATTCAGTTAGTTATGGAATAGCAATAAAAACATCCTTTTGGATATAAAATTATGTATTTATAAAGTTAGAACAGAAGATATTTTCGTAGTCATTAAGCATCGATTAATATAGGACAGATAAGGTGAAGTCTAATCTTTATATCGATATGGAAATAACATTATCTTTTTTTGACTTTATTATTTTTATGGGTAATATTGGGTCCGGGAAAAAGAAATCCATTATTTTTGCGTGAAATTAATAACTTTATTTAACATGTTTCGGATTGCCGATTTGAGTCAAATATGGACCTAAGAAAAGTACAGTAAAGATTTTTTTAGGGGGGATTTCCCCCTAAAAAACCACCTGTCACCTTGACAACGAGCATAAATTTGAAATTGTTTGATCGATACGTTATGAGATATCGACCACTACAACCATCTACTGAAAAAATAATGGCTTTCTTATTATAGTAAGTATCTACATGTACCTATAATGAAGCACAAAAATAAAATAAATAAGGCTACACACTCATAGCTCCACGCTGGGATTCAGTAAACACACAAAGACAAGAACACACACTCAGACCGAGAACAGGAATTTAAACTCACCATTCAAATTCAAATTTCTGCCGCGCTGAAAATCGAACCAAGATCTTTGGAACAACGCGCGGCGCCGCGCTATACTATAGGTCGTCAATCAGTTACTAAGTAAGTAATAGGTATGTAATAGATATATAAGTGTTTTATATTTTAACCCATAGCAAGACGGCAGTAAGTTAATTGAAGTGAAGTAAGATTCAGTCGGACTGGGTGGAGCTAGTGGCTGCTTCGATCAAGGCGCTTTCCCAACGCTGACAGTAGACGGATTGGACATATTGCATAATAAATCCACTTTATAGCGAGTTTCGAAAGAAGATTGACTTACTTAGGTCTACTTTGTAGTTACCTAGTATGTAAAGTCTTAGATTGTAAACATTGCTAGAACATAAATAGTTGCATAGGTCCAGAGTATTCTGAGGACTGGAGTTTGTTGTTCTATACCAAGCTAAATTGAGGATTGGTGAGGTTTAGTGGTCAACCTGAGTAGGTTATCGTACCTTACCTTAGTATTCAATTGTAATAACTTTACGTTTTAATAAATAATAAAGGGTTATTTCAATATGTAACAGAAATTTGGTTCGCAAGCCGTAAGTGAAACCCCAAAATACAAGTAAGCAAGTGAGTGTGGCTATGTTTGTTTATTGATATATTACGTCTTATAAATAGGAATAATGCTAGTTTCTAAATTAAAAGCGTAAGAACGCAATCACGATTTTTTAATTATGACAATACTTAATATGCTTACTATTACCTTCCTATTAAAGTACCTTGGTATTAATGATCAATAATAATTATATGCCCAATCATCATACGAGCACCAGGAAGGACATTTTCTCCAAATGAATTTTCAATTTCAAACCCAAGACACATCGCAAGCCCGACACCGAATCAAAAGTTATATCTATGCGAGAATCACCGCCACACTGACTTGACACATACAAATTGAATAGGACCGAACGCTCGTGATGCGATTCAGAATAATTGAACCCCGGGTCATAATGGCCTTCAGATTTTATCTCCTGTTATCTGCCGTTAAATTGATTCTCACCAACGGGTCACCCGAACCAGCTGCGGACAACACCGTCGCATTGTCTTCGAGTTTAATATTTGCTGCTGAATTAATATTAAAATTGAAATCTACATTCACATCGCCTGGACCGGAGTGAGGCAACGTTTTAGCATTTTTATGGACGATCAGATAAAGTTTATTCGCTCTGTCGAATAATAGGCGAACCTGTTTCTATTATGTACTTATACTTCTATTCTACAGTATAAAATTGTAGCCTCTGTGATGACAAAACTTTGTAACCCTTTTTAATAATAGTAGTAGTAGTGTAGGAACGTGGGATTTGGCAGAGATAAAGGTTGATTGGAGTTTAAAAAAACACTATTCAAAAGTACAAAGAAGAAGAATTTATTAATGCGAAATGAGTTTTTTTTCTTACTATCAGGCACAGATTTGACGTAGGTTGTCTGTTTAATTAATCTTTTTTTTTATTTTTTTTATTAATTATAAGTTAATGCTTGACTACAATTATAAACATTAAATTAAATTGACCATATTTAAATTTACTATATTCAAAGCACGAAAACGCTTATAAATATTTGCATATCAAGTATTTGCATTTGGAATCATTATGACGAATCAGGCTATCTAGACACCAGTTTTCAATCAACATTTTCCAAACTAAACATATTTTAACACGACAATACCTGGGACAGGTATTTAACTCATACGCAAAACGCTTGGGGGTAAATAATATCATGCCAACACCCTATACGCAACGAAACCTGAATGCGTTACGTCAAATACTTTAATCTATGGGATCCACTATTCTACCATAAAAAACAATATCGCCTCAACTGGCCGAGCATGGGCCTTAATTACAAACCAGTATGGCTGCCGCCGGTCAAGAAATAACTTTACCTCCTTCATAATAGAGTTATAAAATGCGTTGTCGCGTTCACTCATATTAAGCTTTCTAAAAAAATTATAAGGATTGAAATGGAATGTGGGATGCGCGTGAGAGGGTACTAAGTTGAAATTCGTTACTTTGAGCCGAGCGCGTGGTTTGATTGTCTTTTTATTGGATTGAGAAGTGGCAAGTGGGCACACGGGCCAGTGAATGGTGGACGGAGCGATGACACTCGACCACTCAATGAAATTGGATTATGATCACTTTTGAAACCATTACTAGAGTAGAATACAACTGTCAATAGGTCTATACATTGGTTGCGCTTTAAAGCTGCCGATGGGAACGAAACGTCTAACGTATCTTCATCTTGCTCTGTCTTCTTCTTCTAAAACCTTACTTTTGGAGAGAGTATAAACGGCTTCAACCGTCTAAGTTCAAGCTAACCTCCCCTTTTCGTACTGCACCCTGGTGAACAACAGCAGAGGCTATATCCTTTTAGCGGTCGCTAGAATCTCTACCGGTTCTTCCATGGTGGTAGGATATTGTAACCGCCTGGTTAACTACCACCCTCCTAAATCGACGGCTACACGACGACGTTTCGGCTACAGTGTAGGAGATTTAGTACAAGCATTATGGTTCATATCTTACTACAGAAGTTATCATAATAACTACACAAAATTATCGTATTTAATAATAGCGACATATTGCTAAAGTACTATGTGCCGTATAGTACTTTATACATTTCTTTGGCACGCCTTTGTAACGGAAACCTACTAGCAAAGCTATTTTATGATTTTTTTCCACGAACAACATACATTTGTCGTAACTTAAATTAAAATGTCACATAATGACAACCAATAAAACGTAGAAATATAAAATTTGTACTGAGTTAACTACCCAACAGCTGAGGGTATTGTCCATAAATAACGCACGGTAAGATGTAAATCTTACTTACGTTGTACTGTTTAATGGATATTATATTTTTAAATTATGTTACAAAAACATAAAAAAGACATTGTCGAAGCCAAGCAATTACGAAAACAAAGAGTGATTAATCACGATTTGCAGGGCGCTGACGTGTTCAACACGGCTGGCCGCGAGTGTAAATGATCTGGTCCCGAAGGTATTAAACAATTTAAAACTATTTCAACAATACTGTATTTAAATAACTCAATAGCCAACAACATGCTAATAACTAATACAATCGCAACATAATTTAAAGGTTTAAACCCATGGGAGTTTTTGCAGGTGACTGCAAGTGTTGGAAATATTTATTTACCGACTCTAAAAAAGGAGGAGGTTCTATGTTTGACGCCTATATTCTTTTTTATGTATGTTCAGCAATTTCGTACGAATGAACGTACTTCCGAGGTGGACCTATTGCCACCGAGTCAGGATCTGTTGAAATCCCAGGGATATCGAGGGAAAACGTCCAATTTTATAGGCACGCACTTTTGTGTTTTGTGTGTATGTTAAAGTTGGTTTTTTGTTTTGTTAAAGTTATATTACCGACAATCGAAAAACATGCCAGATTTTACTCTAAATTTATTTTAACCTAGATATTTAAGTTAAATTTAATAGCATCATATGTTTAGTAAGATACTAGACAACTTTTTACTTACAACGTCGCTCAGTTATTAACAATTTAAATCACAGATAAAAATAGAATTTAACAGCAAGAGTTTTTAATTATAATAACCTTTTCTTCAAATTACAAATTGTAAATAGCCGTAACACACACAATTGACAAATTATAAACATTTAAGTATGTTTATTATAAGCATCCATTTTTTAAAGATTAACAATACCTACATGTATGTACCTACTCCATTTTAAATGAATAACACATAAGGCAGCATGTTGAATTTACAAATACATACAAAGAAGCAGTGGTGTGTAAGAGCTATTAATGTAGGAATGTCTGTTTTGCTGTCATTTGCAAATATTACCATGTTGATGTGGTTTTTGCAACCTATTGGCCACATTGAGACAAGTACTTGAATTGAACAGTTGGTTAACACTACTACTGATTTACCATAATAGATAGTTTCTTTTGAAACTAAAAAATTAATTGCACTAATACACAATGTTCAAATTATGTTTTAATATGTTACTCCATCCAACTATTTGTCTTTTTATTCGAACTAGTTACCCGCTCTGCGGTCGAAATTCGACCGTAATTCATTCTGTCAAAGGGTTGCTTAACATTGACTCTATGAACGATGACCCTATGACACATTTCAAACGTCAACGTATGTCTCGATTAGAGTTAATATTAGGTAGGTACTATATTCTTGACCAACGACTCACCCTGACTTCGCACAGGCACGGTATTATCATACAGTATTCCATCTTCATACAAACGGTCAGAACGCGAATCATACCTACGCGCCTCTGAGTTTGGTATATAGCTCGGTACGGTACACAACTGACAAGTGACAACACTCGTAGATGCGCTGTAGGGACGAACGAACGTGAGGGTTTGTAATCAGGAAGCTGCGATTTACCTACCCGGTTACATTCACTACAAATAGAAAGAGGTAGCCTTAGCGCGCGGGGCTGTAGGCATTTATTTCAAGGACCGGGCCGAGTCACAATACTGTATGATACTATTACCACGGCACAGGTGCAATGTAGGTACTAATGTGGTGTCATTTTGAAGGGATTATATTACTGAACATTATTATTAAATAAGTACACAATTTCTCGTAGTGTGGCCAACGTTAGACTTTTTTTTTATTGAATTTTTTATATTTACTGTAAATATAATATGCGAATTTGTTTTACAATATGTAAAGAAGTTACGGAAGACATATTCTTAATCAAAATCTAGTACATATAAAACATTTATACTTCAATAACGTACATTTAATCTGCTTTTTATCAAGTAATAGTGGCGTTTGTAGGTTAATTGCAGGAACTCGTCATTCGTGAATCTTCACTATTGAATTTCATTAGATGGCTATCGTTCGAAGCCCCGTTATCCAAGACATATCAATTCTGTTAATGGCCTGTACAAATCACTTTGGTAGCCAATACAAATGGTCCACACTGCGATATTACCTGTATGAATGATTTGAAATAATTATATTGTAAAGTTAATGTATGAGTAAGAAAAAGAAGGTTAAGATTTTTTTTAATTTACTGAAGGGAATTTGCGACCACATCATCCCGTACAGAAAAAAACACAACGTAATTACTATATAGATGGTCAAAGCGTAGTCTATATCTATATCTACATATATCTATACTAATATTATAAAGAGGAAAGATTTGATTGTTTGTTTATTTGTTTGCATCGAATAGGCTTCAAAACTACTGAACCGATTTGAAAAATTCTTTCACTGTTGGAAAGCTACACTATCCCCGGGTGACATAGGATATATCATATATTATAAAAATGAATTGCTGTGCGTTAGTCACGCTAAAACTCAAAAACGGCTGTACCGATTCGGTTGAAATTTTTTGTGTGTCTTCAGGTGGATCCAAGAATGGTTTTGATTTACAATTGGACCCGGTAGGTGGCACTGCTGTCGATATGTCACCATATTATTATTTGTTTATTAATTATAGAGCGGTACGAAGTTCGCTGGGGCAGCTAGTATTAAATAAACAGCAACTTTGTCACAAATATAAATCATAGGAAATTTGTGTAAAGTATTAGAATTTTTTCTATCGTTATAATGCAATTATGAAATACTGTAAAAAATGTAAGGTTTCTCGGGCACTATGTTAATTTAATATTTGCCTCATTTTATCGATTAACGGTCAACTTTTGTTGTTATATAGGTAAATTAGAAAAATATATATAAATAAAGATGCTATCGAGCGTTGTTCACAGAGTTTCCATACTAAAAATAATCCAATCTAAGTATAGATTTGACCCGTTGTAGTGTTATGATTAGTATAAATAAAGACATAAATTTTATACAAACCATAATAAAAGTTATCCTAGCTAAACTGTTCAAGTCGTTAAATACGCGACAAATTAAATCAGTAAATATCACTATAGGTAGGTACTCATTTATTAAAGTTATGTATTAACTTGACGCCAGAGTGTAAAACTTTTCATTTCACGACTACCACCTGTGGTGGACGATACCATTTAATGGCTACCTATAGCTATGTATGCTATACAAGCAGTGATAGCCGTGTGGTTGAACGTTGGACTGCCGAACCGGAGGTTCCGGGTTCAAACCCCGCACGCACCACTAATTTTCAAAAATTATGTGCGTTTTAAAATTTAATTATCACTTGCTTCGGTGAAGGAAAACATCGTGAGGAAACCTGCACACCTGAGAGTTTCTCATTGTGAGAGGAGACCCGTGTCCAGCAGTGGGACAGTTATGGGTTGTGATGATGATGATGATGATATAGCTATGTGTGCATTTTATACAAATTCCTTTCGGTAACCGAATTGAATGTCAAAGTTCGAACAGCTGTTACCGGCTCATACGAAGTGTAGTGGAGTCGTTCCAAATATTCTCGGCATTGAGAGATCTATGTCTTCCAGAGAACAAACAGATAATAGGTCCAAGCCATATAATATTCATCATAACCAATTCATTGAATGTTATAACGTGTTAGATTTATTCCGCAGATTCCTTTTTATAATTGACTTGAAACAAAATTGTTAAATACAGTGTAAATTTAGAAAAAAGGCTGAAGCTGAATCTTGAAGCACACCTTACTATACTATTTCCATTTCTTTATTTTCTCGATGACAGCGCCTGTGAAAACTTGAACGAGCGTCTTTTTTACATTATGTATGCATTATTTTATAAAAATATGACGTTTACACACGTACAAGGTTATACCTGATTCTAAGAAACTGATAGGGATGGGCTATATCGATAAACGTAACAGGATAACAGACCCGATATTTTTTTCCAAAATGTAAGAAACTAAACTACTGCCGGATACTTTTGTACAAATTTATTAACTAATATTATATTTCATTACAAGATGTTAGACGTATTTATTCTTGAATGATAATGCCAACTGCTTTAAAAATTTTGAATTTATTGTAAAATAAGTAGGTATAGGTAGGTACTCGACAATGAAGCGAAATAATTATAACGACAGGTAATCTTTGTTTATTTATTTTAATCAAAATCTGATGAATTTAATATAATAAATATATGCGATCGATATCATTACCTATTTGGTCACAACACTACTACAGAACTGTCATCGAGAAAATAAAGAAATGGAAAGAGTATAGTTATATTGGACGTCTGTATTTTAGCCGTTCACTAAATTGATTAAAAACAACAAACCTGAATCACACAGTCATTGTCTAATATAACTTGGACTAATCTGAATAGTAAAAGTGCCATATTTACTGTTACATGGGCTGCGTTGACCACTAAAGTACACATTATACGACTAGTGATTTTTTACCAGAGGTATATGTCTACGAACATGCTCCAAGTTTTGACTTTATTACTGACAAAAATACTTAGAGAGTGTAGGGTTGCCAACTGTATTATATTATACTAGCGACCCGCCCTGGCCTCGCTTCGCTTCGGGAAACTTATTCCTTCGGTTTGCAAATATTTAGTTATGTATTTTGGATAATTCACACTATTATCCTTCTAATATATAGCCTATGTGTTATTCTGATGTGTAAGCTATATTATTGTAAAGTTTCAGCAAAATCCATTTGGTAGTTTTTGCGTGAAAGAGCCACAAACATTCGTACATCCATACAAACTTTCGCATTTATAATATTAATAGGATAATGATAGTAGGTACATCATACTTACATACATATAATTTATTTTACACACTATACATATTTCGGGGAAAAAACTATATTACAGTACAAAAACATATTTTTTATCACATTCACAAATACAGCTATCGCACCCTTACACGCTTTGGTGTACGAGTATGGTGGTGTAACTGTGGCTGGAAAATTTAGTCAAGACGTCAATTTTCTGCCATGGTAAATTTGTTCATGAAAGTATCATTGTGAGTGATAAAATAAATAGTGAATACTTAAATATATACATTTTTCCTGAATTTTTCAACAGTACTATTTTGGCAACTTGAAAAAAGTACCACTTTTTGTACGAACTAGTGGTAAGCGGCAACCCTAGAATAACTTAAATAGTGCGTCTGACGAGTATGTAACCAATATGTTAATCACATAAATTAAGTGTGCGTTTTTACGCGTCTATAAAATAATACTAAAACAGTCAAAATGGGCTAAAATGCATGACTCTCAACATAGATGACCAAGCACCAGTCCTATCCGACACGCCGACAACTTGTCAAACGAGTTTCGGACTTATCGGCTCGACACAAAGTAACTAATCGCTTCACACGTCATCGTACTCATTTTAATCTCTGCATACATAATTTAGTAAGTTAGGGTAAGTGCGCATTGTCGTTTAAGGTTTTGATATGCTCCCACAGTAGTAAGTACTATCGGCGTTAACTCAAAACATAATGAACATAATATATGTACCTACATTTTATTATATCTGAAGACAAAATTGAATAAAATTTACTTTATCATCGCGGAGTTCATTAAATCTTAAAATTCCAATTATAATCTACCAAAAACAATATCAAATTGCTTATTGCACTTACGCTGTTTGACTTTCAAAAAATTTAATTTTAAGTAAAATTTTCAAATTTCATTTTTTATTTTTAATCTCATGCATTTCATTTTAATCATATTTATAATAGTAAAACTATTAGTACAATGTCCTCGATCACGTCCCAACGTGTCCTACTGCTAAGTCCTGATTTTCCAGGCAAAACTCCATCACCCTGGTCAAGTGTGAATCTATCATCACAAACCTTTGAGACTATTAAGGTGGCCTCTGGGGTATACATAATACCTAACAATGTTTTCATTTATCGAATCAAGTCATCATTACTTCTAAATTTTATAGATACGCATCTTAAAGATTTCAAGAGGCCTTCAACACGCAACTAGCAAGTGACAGCACTAGTACTTTTGCACATTGCTCTCGATACAACATGATAATTACATAAATGAACATGCTGATTCCCAACGCAGTTTAAATGACAAGACAAAGAAAATTGGACGTGTGCGAGTAGCAAAATCAAGAGCTTCGCACAATTTCTTTTCCACTAGTCCACGGAACATATCTACAAACTACCAACGTATTTAAAGGACGATACAGGGTGGAAAATGTCTAGCCTAGCCGGTAAAAAGCCTAGCCTGTCAGCCTAAATAGGGTTGGCAGCTGATCAGGACACAAGTGCAATTAACTTACTATAATAAATACTAGTTTTGAAATACTAGTCAGAATATAAAACGATTAGCTGCATTAAGCGTTATAAATAAGTACGCGGTTAAATTGTTTTGCGTGGGAGGTTTTATACTTGTACTGATGAGTTATACGTAATATAAGTGAAAACATTCAATTAGCATTTCATTTTGTTTAATCAATCCATGTAACTTAATCCCGCGGTACCTACTCATGCAAGACGATTGTATACTGTTTATAAGCAGCCTGGTTTTAAAAGTCTCACTTTTCCAATAACCAAGAGTAAACACTTACAACTGTTCCATTTGCAGAGCTGGAAAGCGGTAAATAAATTAGTATTGACGGAAATGCCATACTGTAAATTTAAAAATCATGTCAAAGGCATTCTTATGACGAAAGGTTATTACAAACTTGATGATTATTTTAAAGATAAAAATGCTTTGACATGAGTTTGATATTCTAGCTAGTAAGTACCTAGTAGTAAGTGCTATCTGTAATGTGAGTAGCAAAAAAAGCTTCTTGGAAGTTTTTTGCCGCTTCTTCTTCCAAGACAACTCACGGTAGGGATTTGTCGAAGCGATGGCGTAGATTGACTTTCGAAAAGTGTTTGTAAAAAACTAACTTCGAATAAATTTCATTTCATTTCATTTCATTTCAGTAGTTCGATGAGGCCATATATAGTATGCAACGTGTGGCCCATCTACTTGTTTCCTAGAACTCTTATACGAGATTTAACAGGTCTTCTAAGCTTTCAACTATATCGCAAACCAGACGTTTCCAAGGAACTTTATCAAAAATATTTATAAAATATTTTTTAGTTGTGACGTTTGAAATATAGATGAGAATAATTTTGCATGCGGCAACCCTAAGAGCAAGCACCTCCCGGGGCGATGTCTCGCCTTAAACTCTTTTTCCCTCTATTGATCATCCATTTAAAGAAGTAGCGCAATGTTTATTTATGGCCGCTAAAGCTTGTCTATTAACAACAATCTTCAGGTTTGAGAGATACTGATCCCTTTTTACTCCATTTAAACGTATTTTTTCTCTACTCTGTGGATTGGCGCTGCATGCCCGATTGCCCGCGAAGGTGACGTTCTACGTTTGAAACGTGATGCATTTTTAATTGTCTGTGGACGTTTTTATTCGATTGAATGTAAATCGATTTTATTTTTCCTTAACGGGCAATAATTTTTCCGACGATACAGCCTTTTAACTTGAAGCCATACTAATGTACAATGCCATATTATTTTCTTTCTACTACTACTTTTATTCTGCAGAATCGACTAACACATTACTCCTCTAGTAATAAATAACCTGAAGTTTGTTTTTACTGTTGTTGTCTGTCTGCCCTTATTAACGATGTTGAGATTCTAGAAAATGGTTTCTCTCTCTCTCTCTCTCTCTGTTCTCAACTTGAGAACTGAGTAACTATTTTGATGATTATTAAAACTTGGAGAAATCATAGTTCATTAACGGTTAGATGCCGTTCATTAGTAGGTATTCCTAAGGAATTAAATATTATAATTAAACTTCACAATGTATTGAAATGTATTAATATGAGTACAGAAATGATTATAATTGTAATATTTAACAAAGCTTTAGCTACGAGTACCTACATAGCTATCATAATATGAATTATGATAATCATGAAAGAAAAATGTGAAAGGATCATAGTCTAAGAAATTATAAAAAAAAATTATCATTGCAAGTGTTAGGAACTCTGTATCAAAATAATTTAAATAATGGCAATAAATAGTTTTAAAATTAGTTACCTACAACCCATTACAGGCTCTGGAGGGCACTTACTCACGACTATTCAGCGTAAAGAACAATCAACCGTACTGCAATTGCGGATTGATAGACGAAAAAAAATAATGTTTGTCTAATTGCGAATACTAATTATGTATATATACTCGTAAAAGCTAGCAACATTATCCCTAATTCTTATTGACAGCTCAGGACTCCGAAGTGTCGTTTAGAATTATCTTATTTGGGTCACTTAAGAGGACAACGATCCCACTTTAATACTTTTTATTTTTACATCGTCGGCCGACTTATTTGCATATTATCAAGGCTACAATCTTATGGGGAAGGGACGAGATTTAGTGAAATATTTGCCGATGAAATGCAAAGGATATCGACCCGGGATAGATTTTGATCAATCCAGCGACGGAATCCGCGGCATCTCGGCTATCCGAACGCGAACACCGACGACTGTACATTTCCCTTTCTAAATTAACCGATGAACCGTATACATTAAAAACAATATTCAAATTAATTAACGGAACTCTTTAATTATACGAGCTTTACATGGAATCGCATAATCGATTTCGGACCACTATTCGGATCATATAAATCAAGTTTTATGTTTTTATTTTGAAATATTATTTATCTGCCTCCGTTATTCCTCTCAATGTTTCGACGTAACCGAAGGAAAAAGGAAGATCGGTCCCGCTAATTTCCCCCGACTAAGACGGAGAAATCGATTGCATGCAACATTTATGCGGAGTACTCGATTCTCGTTTTTTCATCGATTCGTTTTGTTTCATTATCTGTTGTGTGATTGTTGGTTGCGTCGGATCGATGCGAAATTTATGATTTAATTGCGGGTTGAGATTTTTTGGCGGGTGCAATGAACTGTGAGGTTTTTGGTTGCGGAGGCTCGGTCGGTTCCCATTACTACGGCACTAGTGAAGCGTGTAGACACAGTAACCCGAGATGGGTAACGATTACAAAACTAATGGACGCCTCCATGAAATTAGTTAATGGTTTGGACTGGCTGTCGTTTCTATAATAACGCGTACCAATTTATGAACTATCCGGAGTACTTGTAACGTAATACTCGTAAGGTTAACCAATGTTCGGTGAGAATTTGCTTGTTTTGTTGTTTCGATTATACGTAGTTACAAAACGATACAAATAGATATCTACATTTACGCTGGGAGACATGTAAGTTACTATTTATCGATTTTATTTCAACACATTTTCGTGGTCACATTAGAGTAAAAACTTAAAACTTAGGTACCTACACAAATGTATTATTTTAAATATTAATATTTATCTACATATTAAAGACACTGCTAAAGACAAAAACATTCGATATTGCAAACTACGTAACGTGCAGTGCAGTGAAGTGGGAAAATATTTTTATACCTAAAAGCAATCCTCACTGGCTTAATACAATGCAAGCCGACTTTTAATTTTAATAATTCGAATTTAGAATACAACACAGCAAAATAACGTACACCACAACGTCGCGTCGGTTTATCAAACACGACGCGCAGTTGGTACTATCAGTTATGCAAGCGGCAACGCGATTCTCAACTACATGCACTGTTCGCCATAAATAAACGAAAGTCCAAAATCTATCAGCACATTAGCTCGGCAGAGCGGGCATGGCCGACATTATCGTAACACGATAGCCCGCGCCCATAACTAAGCCCAGGGTTCTATCCCCGATAAACCGGCCAAACTATATCGACCCGATACCGAATAGCGAGTGAGTTACGTTCGGTTACGTCCACTCGATAAATTTAGAACTCGATATGATTGCCTCCTTTTTTTGGACGAGTCTCGTGTTTCTGTATTGGCGGCATATCGGCGAATTATGGCCGCAGATCAGCCTAGCTTTTTATTTGGCCGTACTGAAATTTAAGTGCTCAATGTTCATTCACATTGACAACCCGTAAGGCGCATTGGTTACCATGCTGAACTACCGCCCTAAGAGTCTTGGATTAGATTCCCAGACAGAGGGCAATTTAAAATCGGTTAGTAGACAGATTTATGCAATTTTAAAATAGTTTCATCATGCGGGTATGTTTACTTATGAACGTTTTTTTGAAATGAAAACCGTAAGTTATGTTAGAAACGTCAAGAAAGACTTTTGTCTCGTTTTCAATTTACAATAAAAAAAATCTAAGTTAAACTGATAACCATTTTATGATATAATATGTTATCCATCCAGTATCGATGGATCGGTGGGGACTGACGGTGATGTATTTACAGCTCTCGAGTACCGTGGGCAGAATCATTAACGAAGCTTTTATATCTTGTAGGTATTCTGCTTCTGATTATCTCACTGATAACAAAACAGGTTACTTAAAAAAGTCAGTCTTCGGACGTTCAGTGGTTTATAATACATAATTCGCTTACACTGATATTAATTGCCCCCGCACTAGGATTCTGTATCGCGGTGGCGTGGACGATACATCTAACACTCACGACCCGAGAACAAATTTATCTGTCACATAAATATCTGTCCGGGCCGGGATCGAACCCGGGACTCCTTGTTTCGCAGGGTCAATTAGGGTTGTCAATAATAAGGTTTTTTTTTATTTATTGAAGGGAATTTGTCGCTGGGCGATCACGTCATCCCGTACAGAAAAAAAACCGTAATTATTATAACATAATCAATACAAAATATATATGTATGTAATTATAGACTTTTTCGCCATTTATCTACGCGGGATTTTGGGATGCAATCAGTGGAAATCATACTTATTAGCCAGGCTGTATAGCAATGTATAACGCTAAATGTTCCTATATCATACTTAATTCTTTAAGCAATAGAAAACGAAAGTAATAACTTTTAAACAAATATCCAATTAAACAATAATAAATGAGTACCCATAGCTAAAGTAAGAAATGTGCATCTTACTTATTAGTTACTTAAGTGGAGTTCTTACATTGTAATTATTAATCTATCGACAGCTGGATACCCTGTCGATGAGAAAGATGTCGATGTATTTATTGCAGCCGAGTGCAGAATTACCAATGAGGCTTGGATAATCTGTGACCACTTTAATTGCCAACTCTTGTTCTGTAATGCACGATAGATAGTTGTGTCCCTTATTAAATAACGAACTTCAAAATTGCATCGCTACGCTTCTACGAATTTGGGACGACTACGAAATTGGAACGTTACACATAAAATAATTTTAAAACTTGATCGCTACACTGTTACATTTACAATTTCAAAATTGGAACATCAAACTTATACGAATTTTAAAATTGGAACATCAAACTTATACGAATTTTAAAATTGGATCGAAACACTTACTTATTGTGTCTTAAAACCCTTGGGGTTCTCGAAATCTAATTAGATAACGATTAATGAGATCTATGGGGCTCTAAGTTATTGTCGGGATGCATGTTAAGTATAACTACGTTACTAAGGAGGCCTGGTGTAGTTAACTACGCTTCTACTAACTACCAATACAGAACGATGGTGATGTCAGTGGCTAACTACACTGTCAAAGTATTTTTTATTGTATATTGGTAAATTGCAGGACTGGCCAAAAATATTTTATAGGTCACATTCACATGCTATTAGGTGTGTGTTAACAATGTTAACCGTCGCTTCTTCTGTTTGTGAGAATAAAAGCAAATCTTTATTATGTAACAGTGAATTCCAAAATACATGAAACCAATTAAGTTTTAATCCAACCTAGTGATGTGTGATTTTATAGCCAAGGATTTAACGCTATTTAAGTAGCTCGCAACGTTTCTATTATTTGATGCTAATAAATTTACAAATCAATGCTAAATATGTTAAATTCAAACATCCAATCAACTTACAGTTACACGACTTAGTCCAAATCGTACGAGGGATGCCATTAGAACATCGTAAAAGTTTGAAATTTTTGATTAATTTAATATGAGATGTATCTAGTTATAAATTTAGCTCACGATAAGCATAATCATTGACGAATATAATCGAGCGATGCTAAAATATGGCACTATAATTGAAAATTTTGATGGCCGCTATTCTGTTCTATCTCCTTCGTAACGCTTAACCGCGAGAAGCTCATTTCTTATGCCATTAAAACAAAAAAAAGAAACTCGAAAATAGGACAGGGTTGCCACCACAATTCTCA
The DNA here is from genome assembly GCA_905404295.2 of Ochlodes sylvanus. Lineage (NCBI taxonomy): Eukaryota > Metazoa > Arthropoda > Insecta > Lepidoptera > Hesperiidae > Ochlodes > Ochlodes sylvanus. Next base: position 11,895,639 of record FR990132.1, on the reverse strand, counting down.
TTAAGCGCGCACCAGCGAGTCGTTCGCAATCCATCATTACGTGCGGGTGAACGAAGACAGCCCTATAATTTCCCCGCTCCCCGCAGCGATGCGCCGTCCCTCTCGCACTTAACCGCTTAAGCTGTATTAAAAGAAGATGTTTCTACAAAATGAGTTTCGTCGAAAAAACAAGCGCTTGGCGCGTTTTACATTAGTACTGTTTGGTTGAAATTAAGTACATTTTTCGTTTCAGATTTACATGAAGATATAATTTCGTGACATAAACATGCTGGCTGCTAAAAGCATTACCGGCGTAGCGATATAACATAGCTTTAAACCCTTAAAAACTACTGTCTAGAAATTACTGTAGATAAAAAATTACTTTAGCAAACAGGTCATGTGTGTAGGTACCAAGACGGGAATACATTAAAAACAATGTTACTTAATATCGATCTTCACACATCAGTTACAAAGAACAGTTTCTTTTCTTTAATGTTAATTCCATTTTAGCGTCAGGTAAGATTAAGATAAGATCATGTAACTTCAGCGGCTACCTATTATTATAATTCAGTCTATGCATGCGATTAAAACTATTTCACAATTCTAGTCATACTTAAATGCTTGGCAGTATTAGGATAATCGATTGATGCTAGAATCGATATAAACTCGATACTTTTACATAAATGGGCAGGTGTAATTCCGAACAAAACACGTTTGAAATTACCGTTGTAGAGATAGATATCTTTCATTTAATGATATATCTTTAATATTACCTATGTACTTAATATGTAATGTATGCGTATATAATAATAAATAATCATCTCAACATTTTCTTAATTAGAAAAAAAATATATTGAAATAGCGTTAACAAAAGGCGAATTTTTTTTTAATAACTAAGCGAATATTTAAAAAATCCGATTAAGCACGCCTGTCAACTGAGTCGTTACAATATCGTTTCATTCTTGTCTTATAGAATCCAGCCAATGACCTTAGCATCGCTTTTCGACCGACTGAATAAAGCCTAGCTTACCGCTGATAAAAATATTTCTCAGCCCATCGATACACAATCAACAACTTTAACGCAAAGCAACATGGTATAATTTTCTTCGACAGCCACTAATAAATAGTTTTGCATTAAAGTTGATTCGCGCGTAATAACCAATCATATTATTCGATAAAGGAATAATTCGATTAAGTTCGCTTCGGAAAATATCTCGATAATTTTCGCTTTTAATGGTTGCAACACTAATTTGTATCGGAATAAATTATAATTATGGCGAAATAAAGAACAAAATTCCGAATTCAGTTATTATATTCGTATTTAAATATAGGAACGATTAGCAAGTCTTTAACTTATAATAATTGAATAATATTTTTTTTATATTTTACCACATAATTATTTATTTTTTATACTCACATAAATATAATAAAAAAATAAATGCTAACATACTCATATCCCGCAATAGTATTCCCTGTGTCGCGGGTGGCATGGGCAACTAATAACACATCACTAACATCCATGACCCGAGAACAAACATTTATCTGTCACGTAAACATCTGCCCCGGCCGGGAATCGAACCCGGGACCCCTCGTTTCGCAGACTGGGTCACTACCAACCGGGCTACGAGGTCGTCCAAATATAAAATATCCAATATAAATTGGATTTAATCTATCTCAATTTCAATGAGGAAATAAAAGAGACACTAAATAATATTCATTACTTTTTATTGGTTGCGTAACCAATTAATGATTAAAATAACAAACAATATGCATTAGTGTAGAAAGGACATTGTTATTTCAACGTGGTACCGCCGACCGACCTTGCAATTTAGTAGTGTCTTCTTCATAATAGCCATAGCGGCATGTATTTCTTTAATTGGAAATTTAATTTGCATTAATTAGCAATATTTCATACTACACGGTCAGATAAAAAAGTACAAGGATGGAAGTGATAAAATTTAAAATGTTATATATGGAACTACAACAGACAGTAATAGCTGTAACGCAACTAAAAAAAACTCATTATTTTGTTTTGATTTCATTTTTTATCAAAAAAGTTTTAAATTTAATGCTCAGTTTATTAATCAACGATTACATCCTACTTTCACTTCAATAAAATTCATTTTTCACATTTTCCCTTGCACTCTTTGCATTATATACCTACCTATTTTAAAACATTTTTCAATTCACTCAAAGAAAATCTAGCCATTTCGACTTTATCTCTTCAAAAACTGTGAATGAAACACTATACTACTACATAAATATTGGTATTATTCGTATTTATTTACTTTTAAACAAAACAATACACAATTAAAATACAAAATACCTATGACAGATTAATTAAAACATTGAAGAGCTTAAAACGGCTGACTACACACTAGACGAACAACTTTTTAAAGATGACTGCCGACTTTCCGCCGCTGAGACACTGACAGTCGGACGGACATGGGTTGCCACGTGCTAAGCTGATGTGCAGGTTTAAGAGCAATACGTTCATTTAGGCATTAACTTACATTTACTTTGACGTGTGTACCTCGACCTTTAATAATATCCTTTGTTTTGAGTAGACATTTTATGAAATAAAAGAATTGAGCAGCAGAAAATAATAATTATAGTGTCTACTATTTACCCAATCATTACATTTTAATACCGTACACGAATAAATAAAGTAGGTAATGCGAATAAAAGCATACAAAACAACAAGAAAATAGTCTGCGTACCAACAGTTAATTGCACTTTTGTACAGAAAAACCATATAAATGACGCTATTAAAACCTCATTACCGTTCACAATTTAGAGCTCAATTGTAAGTTATCGCTGAAATTAAAAGTTACGTTAAAGTTCCGCTTTATAAAATACTTATACGCGATTCTTGTTTGCTGCAAAAGGGATAATACTCGTTGGAAACGAACATAAAAGTATTTAATGATTATCGTAAAGATAAACTATATGTAAACACTCTAATCATGTCATAAAATTTCAATTAAGGGCATACTGATCTATTGAAACGAGTTGGGCAGTTGTTGGCAAAAAGCGAATGAGCTCACTTGTGGGAATGCATCAGGTAATGCAATCTTTTTGCCGGTCACATTATCCTTCTACACTTAAATGTAGTCGACGTACCACAGAAATAACTCGGCGATAGACGCCACCCCGTAAGCTGGTGTTGCCAACAAGAATAAAACCGATGCAACGACGGTTCGTGATCATTCGAATAGCAAGATTTTGAATTTTAAATCGACTTTTTTCAATGTTACGTCCGATACATCGCTTTTGCATCTCAAACAGAAGTTATTTTCACTCCTTTGAGTTTAACTTCAATATTTTCCATTTCATTCCATACATAGTTGCAGTAACAATTTATAACTATTTGTACAGGCCAAGTTATTTTTTTAGGTTTTAGATAGGTAACTACTACTACTTTCATTATTAGGGTTATGTGTTTTTTAAAGTTTTTTAATAAAATATTTAAAATTCAAGCATAAAAAAATCATTAACACATTTTTTGTTGGTTAGTAAGTTAGTGTTATTATAATGATGACATTTGTGTATTGTAAAAAAAATCAATATACGTAGATACTATATAATAATAGGTATATTGCACTAATGGACTCTCGCTCATCATTAATTCATTATATCTTCGGCAATTTACATATTTCTTTAACGGAATGATATATCATATTTGATACTTCTGTATTGACTTGCATGCTTATGGTAATGTGATACCGAATTACTCATCTGCCTCAAAAACCCATTACCGTTCTAGACACAAAAAACGAACGAATATATCAATAAGTTCTCAGACTTATCCGGACTCGGTAAGCATAAAATACCTGAAACATAACGTAAATAAATGAGAGAAGCGATCATAATCGATCAAGCACACTGGAGCTTAAATCGGATTCATTTTTTTTCACACAGAATTAACTCGCACAAAGCGGCGAATATTCACGGAGAACGACATTTTGTTTAATTGCTACATATATTGTGCAGATGTATAGCAAAAAATTGCCAGGCGAGCCTTCGCTGGACAGAAGGACAGGGCATAATGTGCAGTCTAGTTGGTCTGTGTGGTTTTTGCCGCCCACATATACATATCTTGTTGAAAGAAAATACACTGTTGCGGTGACATTACTGTGACTGATCGATTTTATAATAAAAAAATGGTTGCCTGTAAAGTCGGTTTTACGGGCGAAGATTTTACGTGACAACGTCTTTTTCTCGGTAGAATATTTATTGATATGAATATAATTAAATTGCGCAATAGGAACAAGGAATTGAATGAAAATAAGAATTGCACAAATTTTAACTATAGAAATATATTTTGTTTACTAAAACATTGTACATGTAAACTTAAACTTAACGCGCCGATTCAATGCGCCTAATTCTCTAGTGCTGCGCGCGCGACAGACCGATCATAGTTGAGTGGGAGAGAGACGCAAGGCATTCGGCGGGCCTCTCTCTCGTTCGGTGACTCATCGTAACGTTACCGAGCGTTACTATTTTTCATAAGTGACTCCCAGCTAACCTAATTTAAGACGTTGTCACGTCAAAAAAAATGTTGTTTCTGCAACAAAGCTTCTTTTATTTTTATATACCTTCCTGTCAGTGGAAGCGATACGGTATCGTAAAATTGATATTTATTATGAAGTTTAATCTTTAGAAGAAATTAAATATGCCACTGTAATCGATGAGTTTAGTCGTGATATTGTTATATGAATTCAATTGATGAGTATTTTGTGATTTGAATTATTTTTTAAACTATATCAACGTTTGCTATGCCAGACTGCCGTTCGAAGCGTCGGATTCCCCGCGAGCTGTAATTTTGAATAGTAAGTTTAAATTTTTGTTACCGGTCTGGGTTGTACTTGTTTGTGTGTTGTCCATGGCATAGGGAATCCTAGTGTGCGGCTATAAATTTAAGCGTTATTATTTATTGATAAAAATTATAAAATACTTTTTAGTCGACCCCTAAAATACGCAGACATGATACAGTTTGTTGGCAAGAGACAGTAGCGCACCGTGCCCCGCAGAGAAGCGATCGGTGTCATTACCATATATCGAGGGATGGCAATTTATACAGAAATACATTTATTTGACATATTGTACATGTACTTAAATTCTATAAATATATTTCATTAATTTTTACAAACATCAAAAAATATATCCAAGCCTAAAATTAAATTAAATCATGACTTCTAATTACCATACGCATTTAATACGACATATTGCAAGTACTCCGTTCTTGAATATTAATTTATTATAAGCGGCAAACTGATTAAACTTCACCTACGACACCTACGCGAAGTTTCCGAGTCACAGTATAGCAACAGAGAAGAAACTGCCGTCGGTACAGCGGCGAAGATTTATCGATTTCCGCAGATAACCAAGTGCTCACAAGCATTCTTCCGTCCTTGACGTCAGGTGCTCGAATAGACCTGGCAGCCCTGATGGCATCACGATATTATCATTACCATATTGCATCGGGAATTTTGCGTGCGCGCTACCGCAGCAGTTCAGTACAAAACGGCTTCGCGTGTTCTCTGTGCCGGAGTTATGCGATGATAATACTTTCATTACTGTCAATACTGCGCTAGGAACGACCACTCAACGTCTGCATATCGGAGTGACTAGGTTTTTTTTCCAAACCAGAACAAGTCTCGATTATGGTCTCTAGATGGCTGAGTAGACACCTGACGTGCAACGACGACGAGCATTCATCCTGATAATTAGCAGCCTGACGAGCATTCATCCTGATAATTAGCAAAACGCTGGTATCCGCAGGGAATAGAATATCGTATGTACCACGAGAAACCACATACCGCTCTCGTAATAAATAAATGTACACAATGGATCAATAAGAAAAACGCATTAAGAAGTAGATACCCACATAAAAGATTGCAATCAAAACGATCATTACTCACTTCAATCTTAAACGCTCACGAGATCAAGACCTTAAACAGCTTGTCTACAAATTTATTTTTAATGTGCACTTAGTTGGAAAGTTTGAGTCATCTTTCAGTGCCTGGGAGCTCGGACTCGGAGTATGATAGTGGATTAGGTATTCTCTTGTTGTATAATATGCATAAGTTTTAAAGTTTTCAATCCAATAAAACGAGAACACTAATAATTCGAAACCAACAACGGATAGAACTATAACTCATTTTGAAAGTCTTTCTTACAGGGTTGTTCACCTGTATATATGTACATGATCTATTTCTGGTCAACGACTGTGAAAGTTTTAACGTATCTGGAGCTGTGGGGGCAGTTAACACGACATCTTTTTCATGATACCAATTACCAATGCCCATAGGTGGCACTAACCACTTACCATCAAGTAGCCCATCAACTCTCAAAAAGTAACTTTGTTTTCTTTGGAGAACGTATTTTGTTGAAATATCGTTTCAATGTAATGTTATACTCCGATTACGACTACAATACAATTTGTACAAAAAGAAATACAAACTTGTAAAAACGACCACAAATAGTACACAAAAGGCGGCCTTACTAAGGAAAGCGATCTCGTCCAGGCAACCTTAAGTCACGGAATATAATTTATGCGTATGATAAATAGTTGATCTGTATGTTAGTTGGGGTGTTTTAACTACTTTAATATTTGAATTAATGTTATGCACATTTTTTTTGCTTATGTACCTACCTACTTTGGAATCCGAAAGGGGGTGTTCTATTCCACTTACTTATCAACAAAAATACTAGATATAGAGCAACTATAGAACATTCTACCACCTTAACTTTCTTTACCACCTTCCAAAAATACATAAACTTCACAAAGGTGATCGGTAGATTTCTGTAATCGAACGCGTGATGTCCGATAACTTTGTTAGGACAACAAGCTTCAAAACGGGCTTCAGAAGTGTTCCCTAAGTACGTAATCATATTTTTGCGGGGACAAAGTCGCAGATAAATGCTAGTACGTAAGAAGGTAAAGGTTCGTGGGCGCAGGTAATTATATCGTACCTCCGGACCACGGCCATGCATTGTAAGCAATCGACAATTCGCTTTTTTCTTTATTTAGCCTACCAATAAATTAAGCTGGAATATCTCGTGAACATATATTATCTGTGGGTAATGTAATATGTAGACGCGAGACCATATCAATAATAACTGGCATACGTTTATTTTTTCAATATGACAACTGATTTAAATATGACTAAGGCCCGTAAGATCAATCGTAGTTTAAACTACGGTTTATGTAATCTAAAGATAACGTTTAATCGATGGTTTAATCGATGGTCCTAAGGTCAATTGCCAAATATGAATAGATTGACTAAACTTAGATTAATCTTTTAGACATGGCAACATTTGCTACAATATTGAAATAAATGACATTAATAAAGCTAGTTTGACGTTGAAATTGACATTATCGAGCTTTTTCTCTGACGTTTGACGTTTTATATAATATTAAAAACGGTTGCTATTTGTTATTTGGCGATTTAGTTTGGTTCGTTAATTTTCTAATTACACAGAACAGAAACACCATTTTTAAATACATAAAACAACACAAAATCTCCAACGCAAATAAATAACGCACAAAAATAAAAATTGAACTGAAGAAATTGAATTTGAAGAAATGTCAAACGACAGTTTAATCTGTCATAGAGAGTTTAAACCAACCCGATCTGGCGTTTAAACTAATCGATAGTTTAAACTAGCCTTGGTCGATTAACTACCGTTGATCTTAAGAAATAATCGGAGACAATAGATTAAACTCCCTTACGCGGTTTAAACTACGATTGATCTTACGGGCCTAATTAACGTTCAGTTACTATAGATATTTTAAAGATTTTAGTTAAACTTATATTAAATTTACTTTTATCCTTAGCCGTTATAAGTAAGGTGTATCGAAGTTGTTCAGTCTTGGACGACAAAAGAAAACTAACAAATGGAAAAATAAACACCTAAACCACAAACTTTTTGCCTGCATCTATTACATAAAATTATTCCGTAAATGGACCCCAAGACCCTTCGGTTAAGAAGCTCATTAAACTGGTCTTCAACATAAAAAAATACTTGGAAGTAATTCTCTATCATACTTAAAAACTGTAAATCTATGTACCTACGTCGAGCCGAACTGAGCGTTCATCTTTTTACAATCGGTTAAAAACTGTTGATTGTTGTCCATTCGTTTACTTACAATAACAAGGCGCAGTGCGAGGTGTGGCCGTATCTCTGTCTCGCTCACTCTTGCGCATGGTGCCATTGAAACCATATCACAATGGTCTGCAAAATGACATCCGAGACGTGACACCAAGATTGATTCTTCAAAAGTGTAATGAACGGATCCTGGGATATACTTGGTTAAGGTCATGCGAGTTTGAAGCTTATCGATAGAAAAATAGGATCTAAGTTGCAATGAACGCCTCCCACATAAATAAATTAGGTATGTCTTATTCGGCATTTTATCGAAAGATTCACCAAAATCACTTGGACATATTAAATTACCGTAACATTTATTTATATTTCGGTTTCAAAGTACGACAACCAGCGCATTCATCACTCCTTGATCGGCAACTTGTTTGTGATTCCCCTGGTGTTCTCGGTGGTGATGTGGCCTGGTGCGGTGCCAATCTTCTGACTTCGATTTACATAGGAACATTTTAAGTTACACATAATTCTATTATCTTTTTAGAAGCGCTCCGTCACCGGAAACATTCGCCTGTAGTAACAGCAAAGATTCGAGCATTGTTCAGGCTAATGATCTTTCTTCAGTGGACAGTATTCTTATGTAAACTCGAATCTTGATGAGGGAGAGTCTTAAGAGACAATGCTTGTATAATGTCCCATGGTTTCCAATCTCTTCAATCGTAGATTTAAAAAGTAAATATTTGGCAATATACGTATTTTTTAAAGTTAATAGCTGACAAATGATTAGACTAACAACCTCCTGGTAAGTGGTAACCGTTGCCCATTACATTAGTAACACCATTACCGACGTGGTGCCGGTCAAGAAAGATGGAAGGAGACAGAAAGAATATCATTTAGTGACACAATCTTCCCGGGGTTATAAAGACGAGGCAAGTCTTATTTTGACGGGTAGTGAATATTATCTAAAAGCGCATGTTGCACGCATGGATGCATGCATATTGCATGCAATACGAAACAAAAACTAGTACAATTTTATTGATCACATGCAGAAATGTACTGACAGAGCAGTATTGAAGTTTTTATTAAATAAAACAGAACGCCGTTTAGCCTAGTAAACCAGTCTCTCTCTCGGTTATTCTTTTATTTTTAGTAATTTAAGCCATGAATTTTCTAATATGTACCTACCTACTTACTTCGACGATATAGGTCTTATAGGAATTCTTCGCGAAAGAACCTAAGCATACCTGAGAGGTATACCTACTTATAAAATGTGAAGTCTATATTTGCCGTTCGTTAGACTTTAGATATTACTTTTTTAAGGATTGGTACCTACTAGAATAAAAAAAAATCCCCTCGCAAAGTTGCCGGCCCCAACTAGTAGGTACTAAATCAATAAATAATTTATTGTCTTGAATATACTGGTACCTAGTCAAAGTTATTAGGTACGTAACGTGGGAATCGAAAAAACGAATAAATTACAATACAATCACCTAAAAGGCAACACAGCGCAAAAGAGCAGTGAATCACTCTGAATAATCGAGAAAAACAATCATTTTAATACACGTTACATTACTATTCTTCCATTAATTAATCTGTCGTAATGGATGCATTCGCGTGCGTTCACTTTTCGCTGCATCTTGCACATAATTTAACAGTGGGCGATATCGAAAGAGAAAAGAAACCTCGAGTAGGTATCACGAAGTAAACAGAGCAATTGAATTTACATAATGAGTATAAAATAAATATCATAAAGAAACCTTTAGTTGCACATTCATGTTAAATTTTAAAATAAGAACGCATAAAAGCCAATATCTTGTCCGTTTTAAAAAAGTAAACTGTCAACACTACGCCAAACGAGAAGTGACTTGGAATTAAGATTTTTTTTAGATCGCGCAAAAAGTTGCCGCCGATAATGCCCTAATGTCATCGAGTTTTTTAAATCGATCTAAAAGGCAATGGTTTGTCTGCGTTCGGTCTCATAAATCCGCTGAGTTACATCATTAACAATCGCGTGACTGGGAACCATAAGAGAACGTGTCTCCGGGTGTTTACGACTATTTAAGCTCTGCTAGACCAATTTATTGAAGAGCACTCACGTATAGATTAAGTAATTCGATGCTGGCTGCGATAACACTAGCAAAACCTGTCATTCGTCAAATTAGCTTACCTACACTACCTACACTAATGTCACACCTTAGAGAAAATTAGAGTATGCATAGCACCGCTGCCATTAAACACATTTCCCATATAATTTACCCCCAAGCCAACAGGATTGCTGTATAATTATGCAAAGAAAACCACACTGTATTTTTCTTTACTTCTGCTTTAAAGTTCCTTTGACATGCAACGTATGCAAATTTTATTCGATAGAACTCAAAATATTTTATTGCTCATTTGCTCACTGTTATAACCGAAGAAACGCTCGGCCCATCAAGCGAGATCTGTCCGTTTGAAACCGCAGCCCGCCAAACGTAAAATTACGCGCCATTACATTTACGACTGGCCTTCCATAATCAGACTGCTAAATTTCATCCTTTCGGCGGCGAACGAATAAAATTTGTATGTAATTAGCCCGACTATCATTGGTGATTAAATCTTGGACGTAGGTATAATGACCACGCTCCCAATAATCCTGTATAAAGCGAAATATCTAATCCTCTTTTTAATTATCTTTGTCAAAAACAAAAACACAAGGTTTAACAAGTGACGGGCTACAAAAATGCCGATTTGCACACTGCCTACGCACGCGATCAAGCGGTAACCATGGCAACGGAATCCAAGATGGCCGCTGTATCTTTTCGTTATTGAAGACTGACCGGCAGAAAGTCGAACTTCATACCGCTCTATAATTAATAAAAAAAATTGGTGACCAATCGACAGCAGCGCCACCTACCGGGTCCAAGTGTGAATCTAAACCAAGCCTGTATTGATCGGTGATCATAATTTAGCATTCAAGTGGTGAAAGAATTTTTGGACAAACATAAAAATATAATCTATGAAAAGATGTAGCGACTAGCGACTGAGCACAGTATCTAAAACTATTTTATACAACAAGAATGTAAAAACACAGCCACATTGATATCGACTGAAACGCAATATTATGTTTATTTTTGTAACACGCTTAGAATAAAAAAAGTATAGTCGTTAATATTTTTACTCGGTGAGATTGAGATTTAAACAAATAACTTTTGGAATTCCTTGCATCGCTTCTTTTTACAGAAAACAAGAATTACGAGGAGAAGGTGACATACTATCCAAGTAAAAAATTCGAACCGCAGGACATCATTAATATGCTTTGAAAACTGTAAATATTTTACTCGTGGCAGGCCAAGCGAGAGGATTTGAATCTATAAAACGAGACCTAATTTTAACGTTTACGATTATCATGCACAATAAAATTTATTATAGTGGGCTATTTCACTTGAAAGCCAGTTATTTTTTGAAGTTATACTTCTTTAGGCGCGTTATGAAAAAATGTTGAAAGTAAAATTTTATGATGTGAAGTTGGCGCTGTAAGAAAAAAAAGCTACAGGTTGAAGTTGCTGAGAGTGAAATTTTGTCTTATGTCATGTGAATGTCAAAATTTTATGTGTTATACTGTCATGTCTATTGTCAATGTAGTTTTCATCTTAATTTTATTGTCGTTTTCACAGATACAATTTCACAGATTCAGTATTTCACAGATAAAATATGGTCCATTGAGTAGTAATTAAACAATGCCCATTGTTTTTGTTTTTACAGAGTATATAACAAAACTTTTTTACTCAATGCAGTGATTTATATTTTCTTCCGTTGGTATACCGGATGTCCATGGACAATGCATAATATGGTCACAGCCAAACTGTTTAAAGTCATACAAACCCATTCCGTTCCTTACTTACACATTAATAAACCAACGTACATTACAGGCTGTTTGTAGCTAGTTAAAAACAGATGTAGCCAGTACTGCGATAGGCGGTATCAGCGGAGCAATCAGCAATATGGAGTTCCTTATCTACGTGTACAATACCGCTCGCAGTTACCGACCCATTTGGATGCGGTATTCATTCAGGAAAAACAACTAGTACTTATGTACATGGTTTTTTATGGTCAGCAAAAGAGCGGACGGACCACCACTGGGCGGTAAGTGACCACTGGAATATCGCGTACACGTTGCTGAGAGTCGAGAGGGTATCATCACATTGTTTTTATATGCTTCGTTAGGGCGCGTTCACATAGGACGTCCGTTTTACTGGATCTGTTTTAACGGGTCAGTATTTCCGGTGTGTGTGGGATGTTTTACTGGATCCGGTATACTGGATTCTGTGTGAAATTGCTCATACAACTATATACGCTACTAGCATCCAGTATTCCGGATCCAGTAAAACGGACGTCCTATGTGAACGCGCCCTTAAACCCTCAAGTCCTAACTGGAGTTGTATGGAGCAATTAAGACGTTTCATAAATCTTTGGCTGGCTACAACCCATTAATGGCCCACTACTGAGCACGGGTCTCTCCTCGTACCTGAGGAGGCCTAGAGCATACTCCACCACGCTGCTCCAGTGCGGATTGGTGGAGGGGTTAGTGGCCAACCCAAGTGTCGGAAATTTTAAGCCGCCCGAAGGTATCCGACATGGCTTAACGACTGCTACCAAATGATAACAACCGGGACCGACGGCTTTACGTGCCCTCCGAAGCACGGAAGCGCTCAAGAAATTTTTGCCACTAGCGGTCACCCATCCAACTACCGACCGCGCCCGCTGTTGCTTAACTTTGTCGATCACTTGAGATCAACGCAAGCCGCCGGACTATGAGCGCTTCCATAAATCTTTACTTGATATAAATTAAGAATATAACGTTAAATGTTTTCGCTTTAATCTTATTGTATGTGTGTGTCGATAATTCGGTCCACAGTAAGTAAATTAATAAAGTAAGTTAATTTTAAACTCTAAGATGATCTTAACGCCCTCATCACCGGTACATAAAAATAAGTTCGTATTGTCGCACTGACAAACATTCCAAATAAATTATGTACGTAAACTGTGATATTCTGAAACGATACCCAGTATTTAATTTATCTTTTTGTCGGCAACTTTGAGGCATTTAACGGTAGCTAGGCGCAATAAACTCTACCCATAAATGCCTCCTTAAAAGTAAATTTAAAAAAGGAATGCGATCATCGTGCTTCAACTCGTACGTGTATCTTAGTAAAAACAAATTAATGAATGTATAAAGGGAGGTTTTAAATGGCATCGCATTATTCGCGAAAGTAAAATAAAGCACATTGCTGTAGATAATTCGACGTATCGTAGCAAGACTAGCGAGAGTTCACATTAATTTCGCAATCCGTCTCGGATATCACTGGAAAATCAACGTATGTGGCGCGGGACGGCGATAGTTGTAGGCTTGTAGGATTCTCACACGTTCCGGCCGAGCGGTGCCGTACCGGCTCGTGCCGTTAGTTGGCGACTGCGCGTTTTGATGCAATTTGATCCACATTGAACATGGTGCCAAGTACTTTCAATTAACGTACAATGTTCTTATTCGTATGTTTCTGGTCATAGAGTAGTAATATATGTAGACCGTGACTCCGGACTTTAGTACTGATCTTTTATCGTTGAACTATAACGTCCTCAATTTCCTGTTTAATACTGGTAAGATTAGTATCACACTGCAATCCGAGTAAAATTGCGTCAAGGATTATGTGAATGTATGTATTTTTACGATTATATTTGACGTGTACAATAAAATTTCCAAACTGTCAGTGGCAGTGACAGCCGGTCCGGCACGCGTCGCGCCGGGCCGGGCCGCGCGGGGAGCCGGGCAGCATCGCCGCCGCGCCGCGGGCGCATCGTCACTTGCTCAGCAAGCGCGCACTGTTTAATTTTCAATTTAGATCGTAATTTGCGATGCGCACACCGCACGCCCAAACTGGCATCACTCCACTCGATAGATTTATACCCTGCACTTATGACTATGTGCCTCATATCAGTGGAATATATTAAAGAGGAATTAACTCGCGTAAGTTATGACTCTCCGCCGGATTCGACCGATAAGGTTTAATGAAAATTGCGACGTTTTTTAGCAAATTCGCGAGCGGGCGGGGACTGAGATAAGAGGAATTGATCTGTCAAGAGTGACTAATTGTCCGATCGCTTGATGTAGCTTGTTTTATATTAATTGAACACGGCCGAACAATATGTTTATTGGTCGATTCCTTCGATAATGTTCCCGTTGGCGTCACCTCTTATCGCGTCCGAGATGTGAAACCAGACAAATTGCGCGCGTGGACACTCGTATGCGCTTTAATACTTATATAAAATTCAGACAATTTATTGACATTTTTAGTGGATTTACTTTTATCCGCGCGCGACCACGACCGTTCTACCAGTCAAATAGTATAAATAGCACAGAGCATATGTTTATTAAAGTAAAGAGTATACTAAAAGTTGAGGCGGCTTTTAATTAAATGAGCTCCAAGTGTGCGCTTGTAAGCTCGAGTGTATCAACAACTGGCCACAATGCGAATGACTCTAGCATAATTAGTCGACATTTGAATGCACAGCGCTACTTGTTATTAAACCGACCTAAATATCGTTCGCGTAGAACTTCCTACCATTCCCACGGATCAAATACAAATAGCTACTCGTTATATATGATATACGATGGGTTTCAATTAAATTTTTGTGATGTTCTATGTTTTTGATTGGCCGAAGACGTACGAGTAATTAAACCGAATGTTGCAAATTAACAGCAGTCACGCCACATGAAGACTTTCACCAAATGAAACTGATTCTGATTCATTACGACTGTGGAGCCAAATTGATATTTTTAATTACCTAACAGCACCGCGGTTCAAAGAACGCATATTAATTTTATATAATGAAGTACCTGTCTTTATGGTAGCAAGGTGTAAGACTGTTAGAATTTTAATCGTTTACGATCGGAGTCCATCATGCGGTTTGGCTATGTAGTTCAATGAACATTTATGACCTCTAGATGCTGGTAAGGAATTTGGCAGCGTCGTGGACTCAATTGCCCACCAGTCTCAAACCTGCTTTAAACATATTATCTTTCAAAATGTATGGTATTTCATTCATCTGGAATAAAATGAATTTATGTTAATTCCACGATAACAGAAATTTTTGATGGAAACTGTTGAATCCTGAAAAGTTGGGTTTCTTTACTACATAACAAAATTGTTGAAGCCTACATTTGGAAATATTTAATAATAGATCAAAAACTCACCTTTAAAATGCAGCTGCCGACGGCCTCGTTCTCCGGCACCGTCACGTTGTAGAAGGACTGGTCGAAGATAGGCTCGTTGTCATTCACATCCAACACTGTCACAAGCAACGTCGCCGTGGACGTCAGTGGTGGATTACCACGATCGCTAGCCACCACTGTCAACCGAGGCATCGGATTCGTCTCACAATCTACTCGAGAACGCGTAGTAACCAAACCGGATCGCTCGTCGATCGAAAACCAATCCGACTGTGGCGTCGGAACCAACGAATACCGTATCTCCGAATTCTCGCCCTCATCCGCATCACTAGCTGACACTTGAATTACTGGCGTACCAGGCGCCGCCGCTTCTGGGACGCTGGTCTTGTAAACGCTTTCTAAGAAAACTGGGGGATTATCATTGACATCTGTCACTTTGAGGTTAATTATACGCGACGCGTGTAAAGGAGGCGAACCTTTGTCAGTAGCGACTACATTAAGGGTATAAGTGGAACGTGATTCTCTATCTAAAGGTAACGCGACTACCACTAAATAAATTATATTATCGTGCGTCCGCAAATCGAAGTGTCCGTCACCACCACTTAGAGTAACATTTACATTAGAGTATTCTGTTTTCGAATCGGGATCGTGAACTGATATTCTAGCTACGAATTCATCTAGCTGCGCCGATTCTGATATTTTCGGTGTCGCGTCATCACTTAGGAAAATAACGTCTATCGTTGGTTGGTTATCGTTGACATCAGTGACGCGAATGGATACGAAAGCCGTAGTTTCCAACGGCTGAGCGCCTTTGTCTCTTGCAACGACGACCAATTCATGCAGTTCTTTGGTCTCAAAATCTAAAGCTTTATTAACAGTAATCTCTCCGGTTTCTGGGTCTATTTTAAACATGTTCTCTTTATCACTTTGCCGTCTGTTTATTGAGTATTCGATTAGACCATTTTCCCCAGCGTCAGAGTCTGTTGCCGATACTTTTAGAACAGTTGTACCAACTGTTGCGTTTTCTGGTATCATAGCTGAATATACGCTCTCCGCAAATACCGGAGGGTTATCATTTACATCTAATATGGTAATATTTACAGTCATAGTACCTCGCAGAGGCGGGGTTCCTCCATCTAATGCTTCTATTACCAATTCATAATGGTCTGTTGTTTCCCTATCTAGAAACCCATTAATCTGTAGATCTAAGTACAACACTCCATCTCTTTCTCTATGCGAGGACAACCTAAACGCATTATCCGTGTTTCCCGAAATAATATTATACCTCTGAGTGTTGAACGCTCCTAAATCCTGGTCTCTAGCCGGATTCAGTTTCCTCTTAACGTCTCTGGGAGTGTTTTCTGAAAATTCTACGTTCATTACCGGAGTGGGAAAGGTGGGAGCATTGTCGTTTTCGTCGGAGACTCTGACAACAACGCGAATGTTATCCCCGCTCGCGGGAATGGCGACTAGAGCGTAGTGGTCCCTGTTCTCTCTGTCGAGTGGGACTCTGGTGCGTATTTCCCCGGTGTGGGGGTCTATTTTGAGGTCGTCGTTGACGGCGCTGCCGGGGACGGGAACTATGGTGTAGGGCGGCGCGGCGTCGGGGAGCTCGTCTCCAAGATGGCCGACCAGGGCGCCGGCGCGCGCGTTCTCGCGGACGGTGAACTCTCGCACGTGCTCGGCCGCCGCCGAAGCGACCAGGAAGCAGACCAATGCGCGCCACATCGCGCCACTCTTAACTTCACCGCTCGCACATCGTCACTCACACCTGTAATGGACAAAATAAACAATTAGCAATGGCCAATACACAACGGGCACGGACATTGATTTCTTGCGATTGAATTTTTTTAAATCTGAACTCGAAGAAATGTATATAATTTTTGTCACTTTAATCGAAACAGCGCCTCAATCAATACCGTCTATCAAAAGCAACTTTACATCCAGAGAGTGTATTTAACTAAGCATTAACAGCATCATTAAATAACGAAGTATTTCCTTCCAGAAATATTATCAAAACTCTCCATCTTTTATACACGGCAATAAAACTCAATATATGATATAACGATTAGTAAGACGACGAAATGGTCAACGGGTTCTTAAGCCCAAATTATCTCAAACCGTATATTGTGGACGCACTAAAAGCATCAAATGAACTCGGTTATACGACCTTCATTAACGCTCATTATGGCACGGATACATCATAATATGTCAGATGTACGGGTTTTCGGTGGAGGTGGAGAAAGTCACTTATTGCATTTACTTTCTCTTAAGGCAATAGACGCAATGGCAACGAGAGGCGAACAACTTTACGAGATAAGAATAACAATTGACAACATGCCGAAACAAGAAATTAGGTACGTTTATAGAGATCCATAATTTTTAAAAGTTAATTCATGTGAATTGGTATTCCAATTGAATACAGTCTAGTCCCCAATTAAATTCAGCTATAGTGTGGCCGAGTAGGAGTAGTGACTTAGTGACACCGCGATGATAAAGTAATATATTTTACCTATTTAATTTGTACAATAAGAGATAAAAAAGTAATCGAAATTACAGATGTCCATGCGCGATGGAGGCCACTTACCACTAGGTGGCTCTTTTGCTCGTATGCTGGCTATTAACAAAAATATATAATTTTGTAACAATTCTGCGAGCGAGAATACAATTTTACGTAATCAAAAAGCTGTAAAGAATGTCACAGCACATCGCTACTAGCGTGTAGTCCAACCAGTACGCGATACCGTAATGTCTGCATAACTATCGTTTGATATGATACCCGCTCGAGTTACATTAGGCTACCTAATGTGTTGAGCGTTCCATTGTGGTGGCGATGGCGTTTCTCTCATTATTGTTAATTACTTACGTCTTTCCATGTAGTTTGTTCACAAAAGATTTAGCGAAACCACCATTTCACTTTGAAACTCTTTCCGATAAATTTCCTTGAAAAAATGCTTTCTCCAAATTTAAATTACTATTGTACCTACCTAGTGAAATTTATATAGTGATATTAAATCAAAACTATATCAAAAATCTGTTGTAAGTAATATATATTTGTGAGAAACCGGCGATCTCATAAAGACATCAGCTAGAACATCCACTTATATAGAAAACATGTTATGTATTAGTTAAAATTAAAATCAATTTTATTGTTAAAGTTCCTTGCCCCAAATGTAATCTTCCTTTACCTTTATTGTTTTATATTCTCAAAAACAAAGTCCTATTTATACATATATGTACCTACTGTTATAAAATATGTATATCCTATAATATTATTATAATAGCAGTAGAAACAAGAGAGATAGAAGTTCATTTATTTTCTTTAAATTATTTGATCGACACGATGACGCAAACTCTTTGATTCCCATTTTTAAATTACGTAACTATTTCAAATTCATATTTGATTGGTATACCTACTATATTAATCTATTACGTATAAAATAAAAGATAAAAATACCGATAAAGTCTTAAATAACCGATGCAGAGATACGAGCATTATGCAACGTTTGATAGCTAATGATTTAGGAAGTATATAATAGATAATTATATGTAATAGTCAAGTACTCAAATTTATACAAGTTATGCTTTGGCTAGGGTTGTGTCGGCTAGCCGGGAATTTTGACTCTTTCAGTCTTGTTCAGTAATTCTTTCATAATAAGTAGGCTTCATAATAAGTATGAAATATTCTATGTATGTATGTGTATGTATTAAGTTAGCAAGGTAAATTTTATTAAGAACATCTGTTTACTTGAAAATGAACACAATGAAATACTAAATGAACATTTTCTTTAAAAACTTAAACAAAAGAAAATTACACCATACTAGTTAATTCATAAATATTCATGACTATAGGGCCGCGACTCTACTATTATGCATAGTAGAATTATCACGGAAATTACATCAGTATCTGGCAACCCTAGTTTAAGCTGCATTTATATAATCTGTGATTGTTGTTACTAATGTATATTTCATAAATCATTCACCATGCTTGCTAAATATTTTAATAGGTATCAATCAAGGCTCTCAATTTGTTTAATTTGTCTGTATTATTAGGAACAAATCGCAACTTCTTTCACAAATTACTATTAATTTTTTGAAAGCCAACCTTCCGCGCCTAAAAAGCTGTCAACTTTCTGGCAGTGTTGTAGTCTGAAACCTTCAACTAACTTTTTTGTTTCTTTTTTTAGTGAAGATAATTTTGAATATTCATTGTTTTTATTCCCTGGCGCAAAAAGATGTTTGTTTGTGGGATTGTAGCTCGGATGGACCGAGTTTAACCTAGTTTTTAGACTTTATTAAGTGTTTAAACTACGATTGAAGAAAATCTGTTCAGCTATTTGAAGATCATCTCATTCGAGTAGTTTTATTGTTTTCATTTATTAGCATCTTTTGTTATAATTTTTTAAATAACGTAGTGTTTCATTAAAAATGCCTTCCAAGTGTTCCTTGGCTTTGCATATTTAGGAACCGCATTAAAGTACTAGTTCTAGTGGTGTTCGAGCATACGAGCCTGCCTATAAGCCGTTTAACACTAATCCACATAACGAGTTGAAACCGGCCTTACGATGACACCAGCATGAGTTATTGCCGACCAATCAGCCGCATTCTCTCACTATACCCTGTCAGATTCCGTTACTGGCTGTTTAGATAGTTCGAAAATTAAAAGAATGAACGAATGTCAATTCTATTTTCTGAAAATTGAAAAATTTCAAACCTATACATAGGTACCTAATTGCTGAAGATATAAGAAAATAACTAACAAACTAACAAATAACTAACTAACGAATAATAACCTAATAATTGAATATAATGCAATTATTCTAAGCCACCAGGTGATCCATAACTTAGTATGTCCGCTATTGACATCGAAATAGGAATAAACAATCTCACTTCGATTTTAAAGTGACTATAGAGTGTTTTAAAATTCCATAGCGCCGGTCAATTCGCGCAGGTAGTATTTTTTTCTAAACTCTGTCCAATTGTTAGTTTTTCAAACACCATTTCTCTTACTTGCCGCGCGGTTATTTTTTTAGTCTTCTAACGACAACCTTGTTCTCTTAACATAATAATACTTCAAGCGAAGTCGTAGATTTAAATGCACAAGACTTGTCTCTGTCATAAATAAAATTATATACCTATTCATACAGACAATAATTAGATAGGTGATAAATTAGCTGTGTCATTTATTTTTATTAATTTTAGTATTTTAAGATTAGAATTGTTTAAAGGTGTATGTAGAAAAACTCGAACTGAACCTTACTAGCACGGTAAAAAATGTATAAACGCACACAGACTTGTGGACTGTTTTATCTTACACTCGCGTTACGTCATTTAGGCTAACAGTTAGTGACTGCCGAGGAGTTTTCTTTCGCCGTTTCTTTTTCTCCTCTAAGATTTAAAATTTAAAGACACCTTAGCGAAACGGTGGTAAATGCAAAAAATGACGTTCACAAGTGTATGCAAAATACCTACGTGAAATAAATGATTTGAGTTTGAGTTTGAGACTATTTTTACGTACGATTTTTTTGCTAACTCTCTTTCTAGATAGTATATAAGAAAAGGTTAAGAGAATTGTAAGCAAAAAGCTATTAAAAAAGGGTTATCATACCTAGTTTTCATACTCGCAAACTATATCCCCACTATTTTTACAATCTTTTGAATCACCACACCACAGTCCAACGGCACTTGTTTTCCAGTAATAATAAATAATATATTCTACCACGGGTTCTAATACGAATTGGTGGAGGGGTTCGTGGACTTCGTGGGCAACCTATGTTGGAAATTTATACTCTCATATTTTAAAAATGTGGTTAACCATTTTTTTTTTACCTTTACCTATAATTAAATCTAAATAAGTAATATGATCTATTATCATCTATTAATTCTCCTATCTTTAAACTAGATAGGACTTTTCGGTATCCACTTACGTATAGTAGTAAGCTTAAGGTAACATCTAGCGTTTCGTTATAAAAGGTTCACAAATAAAAAAAATACAGTTCAAAGTATCCTGTCTAAAATTATAAGCAATAATTATTTCGGGTGCGGGTTCTAAGAAAGACTGCCTGAAGCAGAGCCGGGTTACTAGTGTTATTTCGCTGTTCTGTATAATCCAGTACAAGTCATTCTTGATAATAAAATTGAAACTTTATTATAACGAGTCGAGTGTTCAGGTTTAGAGCCGCGCATTAAACTAAATTAAAGCCGTAATACCGCGAATATTTTAAGAAATATTCAGTATGCAAATGTATATCAACTTATTTTTCTGAATTCCACGTTTGTCGGCACCTTATGTAATTACCTAATGAACATAGGTAAGTTCATATATTCGTAGTACAAATAAATAGGTACCTATACCTACTTAAGTACCTACATTTATTCATCATGGTAACTTGTAATTGACAAAATATGACGAATAATCTATTCACTCAGCGCACAAAAAAATATGTCGGTACTTAAATTATTTTTTCTATTTTTTTTTCTCAAATAAAATTTCACGAACTTACGCTGAGTTTCACCACTATAATTAAATGGTTATATACGCGAAAAGTGGTACAAAACGCTAAATAAAAAGCATCAAGGTGTGTTCTTAGGTTAAAAATACCGAAATTGTTAGCGACCGCGAGCCCCAAAAACAAGGGGCTCCTAAACGAATTAGCGTCAAAAATCCTGCGCATGCGCCACGTCGGCGGACGCTAACGATTCCAAATTTAAAGTCGACGCAAACTATGCGCGGACGAATGAGTTATTGTGCGAAACGGGTCTACGCCGACACACACCTACGCTACAGATGTTACAACAAAGATTATTAGTAATAAAAGCCTATGATTTCGAAAAACAAAGAAACATTTTAAATTGTAAGAAATATACATTTTGGCCATAAGAGCCAGTTGGTCTCAGATATAATCACTACTATTAAGCGTTGTGATGAGTTGCCTTATAGCCTAAAGTCTCTTTTTTAAAACAAATTACTTCAAGACAATTTAAACTGTTCTAATAAAAGTCGGTGTACATCGTCGTGCACGTCGTCGTGGCTAGCCGAAATGAGGTCCCACAATGTCCTAATCCTAAATAAGAAATAATTCTAATCTGCATTTTTTTTAAAAGCAAGCTTTAATTTAAATGCCCTATACAGAAAAATATAAAACTTTTTCTTTAAAACTTTTATTATCAAATTATAACGTCACAAGCTTTCTGCCCACGGCTTCACTCGCGTGAAATTCGGTTGTATCGCCTTTTAATGAACTCTACTGAGCGCTAAGCTCAAGTGAGCACTAAAAGGCCTTTTAATGCCTTTTAGTGCTCATTTGCGTCATTTGAGGAACCTATACACATAAAGTTTCAAGTGAATCCATTGAAGAAATAAAAAGTTTCAGTTTATCCCCTTAGGGGGGGGGGGGGGTTGTTAATTTCCAAAAATCGTCTCTTAGCGCTTCCCTACACTGCCTAAAGAACATAGGTACATACACATGCAAAATTTCAGCTTCGTGCGTTCAGTAATTTCGACTGTACGTTGTCTGTCAGTCACTCAGTAACGGAAGAGTTTTATATAAATACAGTTTACACAATTTATATTATGATATAATATAATAATATAATAAGATAATAATATAATAAGCTTTTAATCATTTTATTTATTGCGTCATTGAACAAAAGGTACATAATAAACACAGATATTTTAGAATTAATGACCCTCGTAGGATATAAGTCGACAGTTGAATCTTAGTTTTCACACTACAATTTAAATTATAATAGCGTTTTCCAATCAAAAATATTGTATGGTTTTAACTCGTTGTCGTTTATTAAATTAATCCAATGTCGTTAGGCACCTAATTTATTAAATTATTTACATACATTGTCACGGAGCAAGTAAATTGAAAATTTAGTTTATGTTCTCTAAAGTTAATCATAAATAATTGAAATTACATAGTCATAACATAGTGTGTGAGTTGCTCGGTTGAATGGTTGACGTCCTCTCAGCGGCGACTACCATTGATTGGTTTGCTTGGTCGTCTTTAAACAATAACTTTGAATGGACGGTCGTTGTGCTGACGGCCTAAAGCTGTGTTAACTTTGTTCGACTTACACTTTACAATTACGAGTGTTGAAATGTAATGTTTTGTTGGATCTCGCTGTTAGCTGCACAAAAGTCGGTTGATTTTATGACTAATTAAGAAAGTAATTTAATTAGGCGAAATGAACTAAGTTTTTATGATTAATTAATTTATAATATGGTTCGTATAACATTTTACTATCTTCGTGTATTGTAATTAACTTCTAGTACCAGCTTCTATTATGCCAAAGAATGTAAGTAATTGGTCCCAATTACTTACATTCTAACTCTACTCAGTTAACTAACTTCTAACTACGAACTAACTAAACTACTAAAACTATCTAACCAACCAATCAGTTATTTTTTTGGGTGATTTCAACAACTAATTCGACCTTTTTAAAAATTAAAATAAAATCTGACTTATGAATGTTACTACTACTTATTACAAGTAACAAAATTTATATTTACATAAATTCAGTATATTTATTGAGTAGGTACATAGAAAAAGTATTTTTATAAAATAAAAAAACACTATTATATTATTAAGTATATATTTTACTACATAAAGCATAAATTTACGTAAATATCTACCACTGTGCTGTCCAACATCAAAGCAGGCACATTATATTTGAAAAACAAGTAAGACATAGGCAGCCGTCTCTACCTATTCCGTTTGAAGGCCTTTCAGCCGACGTGGTCGCGGCGAAAAACGTAAAAAAACTTATATGTATGCATCCCAACCCTAACCCTGCTTTGCATTGAATATGATGGTTATCGGCCGCGGGTTGTACCGGAGTCTCCGGGCATCAACACTCGTGACTGCGTCGGACGCAACCAATTTATATTTTTAGTAAATGCTCAGTACCTATTTATTGGTAGGCCTCCGACTAAATGCCATTGATTGTAAACGCCTGCTGAAAAGGGCAACAGGCAACACATTGGCATTAGAATTGATCGCTTGAATACAATTTATTTGACGCGTTTATTTCGAGAAGCTATACCTAAAGATGTTACGTTTTGATGGTAAGTTATAGGTTATTCGATTCTATAAACAATAATTGATTGATTAATATCTAATAAGTTAGATGGAAAATTCAAGACTTTTTTTTCGAATTTTATTAACAAATGTTCGTGGATAATGTGATAAAAGTTACTTTTAAAAAGTCCTTTCTTTTAGTTTTTTGGTTTTAACATTACATAATTTCATTAAGTACAAATATGTTAAATATAGATGCACAGAACTTAATGTTTCGCGAAAGGAAATGAATCCTTTAGCAAAATTTTAGGAATAAGTATTTGTCGACGCGTCAACTAACAAAAACATATTCCAAAGAAGCCGCTATGCGCTAGTATTAACATAGTAAACATAAGTCAAATGGCTCATTCTCGGGAATTGGTATGATTGTGTGCTATTGTGAGAGATTGCTTCGATTCTGTTACTAAAATGTTATTCAGGAAATTGCTTTTGTCTAAGCAGAACCATTTGTGAAATTTAACGGAACGCCGCGTCTGAATCGGATGCTTTGCAAGCTTTAACTTATAATGATACAGCTTCACCAGACTTATCTAAACTATTGTATAAACGCATCTTCTAACTATATTCATTTGCGTAGATTTTTAATTCTTTAATTTTTAAATTTTATATGACATTGTTATTCTTACACTCTTCATGCAAAAAATCCTTTTTTGCAATGTGAATGTCATGAAATATTGATAACAAATATCGATAAGGTTATTCACGATATTATATATCACGTACGATTGCAGGAGGTACAATTTATATTAATTACGCTTGCTCTATACAAGCTTTTGTTTAACTTGCAATCTTTAGGTGTGTATTATTTATTTATGTCCGGGTCAAATCTGGTAGGCTCAATTAGAACTACTTGGTCTTACTCTACGCACTTGAAATTTTATGACAAGCCCGAGCGGACTTTACGCTGAGGATTGAAATTTATTGCTCTGAATTTATAATTCAATTAGCAATATAAAAGCGCGTTTTTTGTTTTTAAAACTATTATTTTTTGTTAATTAACATAATATTTCAAATGTTTAAAATGATATCAGCTTATTATATTAATTATATTTCTTATGTGTCTAAATGTATAGTTTATTTATACGACGTTGACAATTTCCTAAACATATTTTTTTAATTTTCTAATCGTTTATTTTATGAATTAAATAAAAATAAGTATCCATTTCTATTCCCGTAACAAGTTTAAAAAGGCAGTCCGTTGACTAATTAAGAACATTTCGCTCAACATTTTTAGTATTAATATTATGACAAATGGTATCAAAAAAATTACAAGTCTTTAACCTGTTTCTGCCTGTTTCTATGAGAGATCTATCGCCTGGCATTGCAGATTAATGGCTTCCATTTCAACTTTACATATTGCCAAGATTTTTGTAACAAACTTATTTCACAAAGGTTAGGGTACCCAATATTTTGTAACCGATAAAGACTAAATTAAGTATATGAGGGACTAGCAACCGGTGGAAAATCGCGACGGGAACTTATGAAAAGTGTACAAATATACACCAGCGAAAATCACATCAGCCGTGTCTGACACACAGCCGTGTCTGATAAATAAGACAAACATCTAAAACTTCAGTGTAAAGAGCTCTATTGCTTTAATAAATACCCCCAGTTTTTCCGGTGATTCAATCCCTGTACTTTGACCTAGCCAAAACATTCAAATAAAATTGGATGTTAGGAGCTTTTGATATGGATATACCACTAACCCCATTGCTGATACAGAGATAATATCCAGTTCTTATCATCTTAACCCGTCTCTAATAGGGGACGTATAAATCGTGATATTTTTTCTTGTCTTCTACAGAGTTATACTACAACTAGCTATATTTTGATATACATGCCTACTTAAACCAGCGTATAATTCCTTACTTAATTAAGGACCTCATCTTAAACTATCCTAAGAACCACTTCTCAGAATAATTTTCAGCATAATTTGTGACAGGCCTAGAATAGGACTGGTCCTATTACAGACTCGGTCCTATTACAAGCTCGGCCACAAAAAAGCTAGGACAGAGCTTTTTTGTTTTTTGTGTGGACAGTCTGTAATAGGACCAGTCCTAGTCTAGGCCTGGTCCTGTTATAGACTGTCCGAACTTTTTTAGCAGCGACTTATTTTAAGAAAATGAAACCTAAATCAGCCGTAGAGGTTCTTTACTTGATCGGATTTTAAATTACTACTTGTTAGCTAATCTAGCTTTTTCAGCTTCATACTTTAAAAGTTTAAGTGTAGTGCAGACAGAATACTAACGACATTCAGATGTAGGTATTACCTTTAAAGGAAACTAGAAATTGGAACTTCAACATGTTAGGTAATCTAATCTACATTGATAATGAAGCCTCTCCAATATCTTCTTCCCTACTCCGTCCTCAAAATCGCAACCGAACCCTCTCTGAGCTAGAATTTTAATCACGTTATGGGCGAGTTTCAAAGCCAGTTCTCAAAGAACATACAATGCTAGACGACCAATTAAGACGCACATTTACAAGCGAATGCGATACTAAACAAACTTGCATATATAGAAAAGACGAGAGCGCGCGATAAAGCTCTACGAAGCAGCTAAGTCGGGCTGAGCATTCGAGTTCCCTAACCGCATCTGAGAACCCACCTCAGAATCCTTAACGCAGCACAATTTCCACCATAATCAATTATGTTTTTTTCACGTTAACAATAGCCACTAATAGTGTACACTGCACTGCAATCCGAAATACGGCACTGTTGCAAGCACAACACAGTTTTCACTAAGTTTAAAACTAAAACGTGTATCGGGCTGCGCGCGCTGCGACCGACCGCGCGTGTTTTACGGGAGGCACTGGCGGCTCAAGATGCAGCCAGGTCGGGCCGCAGGGGAGCCCCCCTGTAAACAGGTTATGGCCCGCTCCGCATACCGTTTGAGCGCCAATTTCGTGGCTCCCTCCATAGGGACGCCGACTACCACTTGATCCGTGGATAAGGTAATGATAAAAGATAAAACGAACAATTATTTATTCTCGGGCGTTATCAATCGACAGTTTTTTCGTTACGGGTTTTGTGACGCTTGTGTTGGATATGTTTTGATTTTGTTAGGGTTTCTATTATTTATTTTTCATTTTGTAACTTATATATCTGTAGAAATTAAACCCTGAACTCAGAATAATCTATTTTATTATATTATCTATTATTTTGTTGTACTTGCCATTCTAAAACCTAACCAGAGATAACCTAATGATTTAAACGATGGTATCCCACGTGGAGGATCAGAGGATCACCTCTAGTTTCCGAATTTCAGAATTACAAAATTAATGGTACTTGCCTCGGAAAAGGAAATCATCACAAGGAAACCTGCATACCTGACAATACTCCGTAATAATCTCGAGAATGAAGTCTGTCAATCCACAATTGACGGATACGGCGTTCTTCTGCCCTCATTGTCAGAGATAACGCGAGCCCGGAGATAGTATTGTGAAATGTCAATAGTATGGATAGATATTAACTAGTTTTCGAGGTGACGATAGTATTGACAACCTATCGATAGTTAGGTAAAGATAGACAACGCTATACTTGGGATGGTTACCACTGTTTTATGATAGTAATACATGCATATGCAAATGTAAATGCAAAAATTGACGTTCATAAGTGTATTAAAAATACCTACATGAAATAAATGATTTGAGATTAGTCACCCGGCCAATTAAAGGTTTAACATTAATGACCCACTCCAGGGCACGGGTCTTTCCCTATAATTGAGGAGGCCTAGAGCATACTCCACCACGCTGTTCCAGTGTGGATTGGTGAAACAGGACGGAGGTGGTGAGGTGGTAGGGGATCAATTACGTACTTAAAATATTTAGCACGTAAAATACGTTTTTTTTGTTACTTAAAAGAGATAATATATATTATACATATAATATATAAATCGAAAGGCCGTAAGTCCTAAAACAAACGTAAAATGACAACTAGCGACTTTAACGAGTTTAATAAGAAAGGGCATTGCTCCAGCAAACGGGCTGTTATTTAACTAACAAGTTGATTATGTCAACCCATAATGTCACCGCTAGTCGGTACGGACGCTGGAGTGTTCCACTTGGCTCTGTTTTAGGTACTACAGTAGTGAGGGGAATGAAATGAAATGTTGTTCAAAGTTGGTTTTACAAACACTTTGAAAGTCAAATTACGCTGTCGCTTCCATAAATCCCGGCAAGTGATCTTGGAAGCGGCGGTTAAAAACTCCCAAGGAGTCAGAGTTAAAAGTATATTTATCAGATATAAAATATCAAGTCTCGGTCTCTACCACTGTCATAAAGTATTATTATATACTAGTGACGTCTAACAATATTCTGTTATCAATATAAATTAAAAAAAGAACAAAATTCTCTTATAAAAAATAGCCAAAAATTCAATGAAATGTGATTAAATCTCGTGCTCAAACAGAACTGTCCCTTGTAATGATGTGTCGTCTTGCAAAAGACTTCGACGCGTGAGCGTTTTCCCGCGCCACAGACTACAGACTAAACAGATTGCACAGACTACAAATAATAAGACACTGATCGACTCCACTCATCCTTTTGTTACGTTGGTATCACTACGGCTAATGTTAGACACTATTATATAATAATAGGTAATATTCATGGTAACATGTAAGTATTGCGATTTGCGGAATTACAGTGGATACAGTATTATGATATGATTCCTTAAATTCATGACATAATACAATTTTAACATGTAATGTAAGGATCAAGAAGGTGGCTCGCCCGCTCGTTGGACAGCTATTAATATAAATAATGATAAATAAACGCTTACACACTCATACCCTCACACTAGGATCCCCAATGTCGCGGGTGGCATGTACAACACAAAGCACGAACATCACGAACACACATGACCCAAGAAAAAACATTTATCTGACACATAAATATCTGCCCCAGGCGGGAATCGAACCCTGGGCCCCGCGCTTCGCAAGCACGGTCACTACCAACGATGCGCAACGGATGCGGGGTCGCCCCTATATTAAAAAAAAACCTAATATTTTTTCAAACCTATAATTTATGACAGTTATTCATTGGAGAATTTCGTGTTAGAGTTTTCAATGCCTGTGATCGTGATACAAATGATACAATACTAGAAAATAGAGTTAACCTAACAGTCTTAATTTAATAACAATACATTTCTACGAAACAACTCCAGTTGAATTCACTATTTTATTCGTTATCCAGCAGACAGATTAAACGCCTCAAGTCACTAACCCTTCGTTCCCAACATCCGTCATTGTGAACTACAATGTTGCTAAATAAAATTTGCTTTACAAGTGAGCAAACCTAGCATCCACCTACGTTAAAGTGTTAAACTATTCTAATATTTATTTCTTTATAGCACACTAGTTGTTGCTCGCGTCTTCGCCTACGTGGGAGTCAGACTACAAAATACCCGGCAAAGCATTAGCGGGACAAAAACTCTCATCTATCCTTTCCTGGAGCTCAAAGTATCTACAAACCAAATTTCATCGCTATCGGTTCAGCGGATTAAGTGTGAAAATATAGCAGACAGACGGACTGAGTTACTTTGCCATGTATTATATTATTATGGACGAGTGACCAGCCCGCACTTCGCTTCGGGAAACTTATTCCTTGCGTTTGCAAAGGTTTAGTTACATATTTTGGTCATTCTGATATGTAAGCTATATTATTGTAAAGTTTCATCAAAGGTAAAAGTACCATATTCCGGGCTAGTACATTAATCCGTAACATTTTGATTTTTGTCGCAAAATAAGAAAACTGTCCGTAAAATCCATAATTTATTGAATGTCACTACAACTACAGTTCATATCAAATCAAAATAACACGATGTTTGAATATAAATAATCATTCTTAAAGCCGTATCGAGCTTCCGAAGAGTCAGTAGCGGCCCCCGCGACGTTTCAGTACTATGTTGTTAACAGTGAGCGTAAAGCGACAGTGCATTTTCGTAAGGGTCTTATGTGACACTGGTAAGTTAATTTAATTTAATTTTGTAATATTATTAATTGTTACTTATTAACAGAAGGTTTCAGCGTTATTTCGAGTTATAACAAACCATATTTTGAGAGAAAATATGACTGCCGGAATTATGTTCACAACAGTGCAACGGTGAACATAAATACGTGCTGTATTACGTAATAAGGGTAAATTAGTATGATGTGTTTATGGATTTTATTCCGAACTGGGGTTAAATACTTACATAAATATGACTTAAATTAATTCAGTAATGATAACAGATTAGTGTGACGTAATTACGGTATATGCTTTTTTTAATTATAATTCTTAAAATCGAGTTTGAAATTATGACATTTTATGTTATACTAAAGAATCAATACAGTATTTTATCGAAATTAAATTAAGTTTATTTCAAAAAGTAAATAAGGATAGCTATTTATATCGATGTTGTGCACATAATAGTTATATTAACTTTTAATATATTCAGATATTTTATTATTTTTTTTTAATTTAACCTATTTTCTTCAATGCCGTAATAAGGGACAAGAGTTTTTTGCTTATGTCCCATATTCCGGTATACCGTACGGTATTACTTAGTATAGTAATAAGAAGCAGAAACATTGGTTTTCAACATAAAACGCCAAATCTCAATTTTTTCAAGATTTTTGTATTAATCACAAAATGTATCCAAAAATTTAAAACGATACGTTTGCATTTTAAAACATTTTAATATTATTCACAATTATCATTATAACTGTAACCTCGATTTTATTTTATATTTTAGGTTTACCTTTACTGTACTGGAGCAGCGTGGTGCTCAGGGTTATGCTCAAGGCCTCCTCAGGTATGAGGAGAGACCCGTGCTCAGTAGTGGTCCATTAATGGGTTGAAGCCAACCAGGCCTGATCTTAATATTATTATGAATTGATGTTCCTTAGAATAGGTAAGTACTCATAACTTATGTTCTTTAAGATTTTTGTCATAATAAAAGTTGTAAAATTGTTTGTAATTTTGAATTTTCGTTAATTATACTTTTTTTTAATTAAATTTTCACGATGGTGATTATTTAGTAAACAGCTGCTCTCATTTTGTCGCAGAAGTTTTATGGTAATTGTTTTTTTTTTTATTTATCCGAAAGAACAATTATATCGTACTTAATAATTTTAATAAAAGTATAAATTAATACAATTAGGTAGTTTAATTCATTAAGTATATTCTTAAAGACATTTATGATGATTTTAGGTCAAAGAAAACGTATGCTAAAGATAGTACGGAATTACGTACAGTGATTGCCGGAATTAGCTCCAACGCCAAATTTTAGTACGGAATTAGAGACAAACGTGAGGTTCAGCAAAATAACGATTATTCCTATAAATTAACGGCTACGACGGAAAATATTTTTCAACATTTATCTTATAATACCAATCTAGAGAATAAAACAATTTTTATCCCTAGAACCTTCCTACTTTTTCTAAAAACCAACCTCAAAGTCAAAAGTGCCTTAATAGTCCGGAATATGGGACATTTACCTAAAATCCATTCAATATTTTTTGGTGAAAGAGTAACAAACCGACATCCATACATCCTCACATCCTCGCAAACTTTCGCATTTATAATATTAAGTAGTAGGGTATAGCTGGCTGGCGATATCTTGCGTAGAAGCAAGAGTCACAATGTATTATAAACTATTGGTATCAACAAATAAATACATTTATAATACATAAATACAAAATTGTTTACTTAAATTATTATACCTAATCTAACAAATATTACACCCAGATGCCATCAAAGTTAACAAAACATAAAAAATAACAATGTCAATAATAAAATATCATTATGATAGCCAGGTGTGATAATAACAACGGTTGTGCAAGTGTGAATTGTAAAAAGATGACGGAGACAACGCGGTTGGTAAACACACGGGAGGAGTGCGGAGCGTGGCTCGCTGCTGTGTGGGCACTGGCACTGGCACTCGTTGCCACATAGCTCAGTGCTCGGACTAGTGGTATGTTTACAAAAAGTAGGACAAACTTAACAAAAAATATAAGAGAGCTCCGGAAATCGAAGTTCGTAATTTGTAAAACGTTCTTTACTTATCTACTTAATATTAATTAAAGTTATTTGGAACTCTTATAATACATGTTGAAGATGTTTTAAGAAAGTCTAACACCATGCGTGAGACACTTTAACCATGAAACTACGAACATCCCCCACATCAATATCCACTTCAACTGGGAGTCGAATCCGCTATCCCTTGATTGGTGTCGCTACGAACTAAAACCACCTTATAAAACAATACAATAATACGCAAAAAAAAACTAAATGCCACCAAAATAATTTCATGTTAAATACGTTGCTATAAATTCGTAACGATTTAATTGTTAAGTTATCAGATGTCATGAATAGTCAAGCCCCTAACCCTACAAAGCATGATTCTACAAGCCTTAAGTCTACAATGGTCGTCTTAAAGACCCACGCCTCCAGATATAACATTAATTACTGCATAATTGTGAATAGGTCTTCCTTTTTTATAGTACAGACTCGTTTCAAAAATGTCTTCCGGCGACATCCACTCTTCCAACACTCAAGTATCAACAATGTGAACAGTAAACAACTTGGAGCACACTCACAGACAACAGACAAGTATTAAGGAGTTTAGAACTTTGTAACTTCATTACACATTGATTACAATGCCAAGCCAAAGACCACACTGGCTAAGTGCGGATTGGCGGACTTCACACACCTTTGAGAACATTTATGGAGAACTCTCCGATATACAGGTTCCCTCACTATGTGTTCCTTCACCGAAGCAAGTTGTACAAAAAAATTTATACGCACACAATTTATGAAAATCGGTGGTGTGATCGGGGTTTGAACCCGCTATTCAAGAGTCCATACTTTCAAAACACTTGGCTATCTCTGGCTCTATCTGCGTATGCCTACGGTTGGGTTACAAGTATTATATAAATGACAGACGTTAGCCGATTGGAAAAGCATATTAAATAACTTTTCAAAACCCCTAAACGAATCCAAATTGAGCCAACGTACAAATTAAGCCTGGCCTGAGCCATCTGCGGAGAACCAATCCTTGTCCAACATAAATTGCTGTTCGCAGGCCACGGGTAACTTTGTAACACGAGAAAATGTCGTAACCCATCCTAAATAACAGGTAGAGAAGTTTCCTATACAGTTATGGGTGTACAATCATGTTTGAACTTTAGAACAACTTGGTGCGTTAATACAATTATGCAATACACGAAGGCTGTATCCTTAATACATTTAACAGGTTGTTTTAACTTGGATCTTCTTGTATGTTGTATATTGCAAGTTTAAACAATAATTGTTCTTGGGCGGCAACGGAAGGTGGTGCTGCATGCTCGTTTGCTACCTTAATTCCATAAAAAAAGTTTTCTTTATAAGTCAAAAGCATTGTAACCTGTAGCACAAAAAAAGAAAAGGTAAATCGTACGACTAAATTGTGGATATAAAACATACATACGAAAATAAATTTAAATAATGAATTAATTTAAATCTACTTTATATACAATGAAGATGACAAGTAATGATAATTTAAATGTAAATACATACATGTAATATCAATCGAGTCATTTATTATTATTCGTCCGATCATTGCGGACGACTAGCAACATCCATCTCTTTTATCGGCCTTATCAGAGACGGAAGGCGATTATTACTCGTACAAAAAATGTCCTATTCATTTAATAAACATGTCCTATTTATCAAACGAATAGCGGTAATATTAATTTTAAAATGTTATAAACACCGCCTTTGTCATAAATACCTAAATCTGAAAAATCTGACTGTAAATAACACGAGAAGTTAGAATGAAAATAATTAAATAATTACATCATATAACCCTTCTCACTCTGACACCTGAGCCCAACGGTGGGACAGATATGACAATTTAATTTTAAGCAAAGTTATTTAAAAATAATTCTTTGAAGATAATTTGTGTACAATGCAAAGATCGCAGATTTGTTCAAAAATCCTTTTTAAAAACATATTTAAACAAATTTAGATGTCAATAAAACTGATAATGTTTCGTGTTCGATTTCGTAACAAATTAATACATACGAGTATACGTGTTCTTTAATTAAGTAACTAAGTTGGAGGCGCACTGGAATCCAATTCAGGAAGTCTGGGAACCTAGGCAAGGCAGATTTTAACGATGGCGTAATTAGAAAATATCTAGTGAAATGACATAAATAAATTGATTTGGCAATGATGCAGTCTCTGTACAGTTTGAACTTTTCGAATTTCATGAATGCTTGCAAAATATTACATAATCCACTCATCTTAGTAATTCTACTTTGATGCTTAACGTATTTTACCAGAATTAGAGACTTTCTCGAGTGCTGGTAATTTTTACTCCAGAGTCTCCGGACACAGACCCAACGATGCGCCATCAAATTAGCGCTCATAAAAGTTTGACTGTTGGTTGTCTTCCAATCCAACTTAATCACGCTTGGTGTCATTTAACTTTATCAGTCAGCCTCTTTGAACCAGTATAACTAGGGACTATAATGTGCTGCCTTTATAATTACTATGAACAGACGTTAGGTTTGCTTCAGCTTGCCGGTTTGTGTTGACCATAAATAATCGACGGTGATAAGCGTGTACTTATTAAACGCAAGAAAATGTATTTAACACCACAAACTTAACAGTTAAAATCAACCTTAGTGAAATGGTGGTAAATGCAAAAAATTGACGTTCTTAATCACAAGTGTATTAAGAAAAACCTACGTGAAATAAATAATTTGAGTTTGAGTTGGCATCAGTAAGACCCAAAAAAGGTTAAAAAGCCAAACGACACCAAACCTCCACTCGTTAAATACATAATTTGTCACTTGCAAATTCGTTTCAAACAAGAAAAAACAGAGAATTTAAAATGGCGACGAAAAATCAGAATTTGTCCTTATCAAATTACCGGGAAATTAAGTGCCGAAGGTGTGAATTGTACAAGATTTTTGCAAAATGTTTTGTAGTTTCGTCTTTCTCGCGAGGAAATAACGTTCGCGACTTTATGGCAACGAGGTGGGAATGTCGGAAGGTGGGAAATGTATTCCACTCGTAAAGGGTATCGTTTTCAGGGAGGGTACCCACATTTTAACCGCCGCAATCGGTTCTAAAATAAATATTTTTGTTATGCTTCATCAACAATGAAAAGGCTTTTTCTGAGCTTAAACTAAGCTTATACTTAACTAGCTGTTTCAGATGGTTTGCCCCGCGTACTTTTAACCGATTTTCAAAGAAACTTTCATCCCATGTACCTACTGTACCCCCTTGGCTGACTTTCACTGAACCATTTGACCGAATGTGACAAAATCCGTTCTTAGCAGATGTCTCCTACTCATGAACTACCTCCCTGCCATATTTCATTTTAATAAATATATCATGTAGTTTTAGATGTTTCGTGTTTCATCAATGTGTGATTTTATATTATGTGTCTACTACTTTTGCTTTTATATACCTACGAGTACATAGAATATATAGACATATGATAGATAACTACATATGTACCTACTTTACGACAAGTCGTGTATGCATAAACTAATTGTTTATATTAATAACCAAAAATAAAAGCTATTATCTAATAAAACCGTATCTAATCGATTGATTATTTAATATAAACTTTATGTTTAATTTTAACTTCAAACACTACATACGTATTACTGCGAGAATGAAATCAAATCGTCTTGTACACACAGCACAGGTACCACCAACCTATGATACAATCTAAGTTTTGTACCGATTTATATGCAACGACTCGATTTATTATTATTTACGTAATGACATAACGTGATTTGGCTCTTATCTCCTATACAACACATTTATCATTCATCCTACCGCTTATTTGCAATATCTCAAGGTTATTAACTTATTATGCCATTTTGACCACGCCGCTTGAATAATATTTAACAAACATTATAGATCTGATAGCGACGTTATTGATTGTTCTAAGGAGTTTAGAAAAACTGGCCATGTGGGAGTTAAGCTCGCATAAGAAGGGTTCCGTACTACCGAGCAATAACCGTGCGTACGACGAAAAAACATGTTTTACGGAAACATGGGACCCATTTAATTTTTACCATTTCTCACCGACTAATAATAATGTAACAAAACATAAAACCTACTTCAACATCGATGAGGGCTTTCCTCGATTTCCCCGGGATTCCATAATTAGATCCTGTTTTGGTGGCAGTGGGTCCACCTCGGAATACGCTCTTTCAAAAAAATTAACAAACGCACTATTCGCCACTACGATTTTCGAAGGTTCCTCTCGATTTCTCTGGGATGCCATAATCAGATAAGGAAACCAGGTTCCTTATCATCGTACCAACCTTGGGATATCTTCTTTCCAACAAAAAAAGAATCATCAAA
The DNA here is from genome assembly GCA_905404295.2 of Ochlodes sylvanus. Classification (NCBI taxonomy): domain Eukaryota; kingdom Metazoa; phylum Arthropoda; class Insecta; order Lepidoptera; family Hesperiidae; genus Ochlodes; species Ochlodes sylvanus. The sequence goes on along the minus strand of FR990132.1, from coordinate 11,858,916 downwards.
ATCGGTTCATAAACGACGAAGTTATCCGCGAACAGTCGAACACACAAGAAAAAATTCTTATACATATATAAAGACTCTTAATATAAGGTTTCCTTTTTAGCACCCTTTTGATATGGAACCCTAAAAATGCGCTCCCATTTTATTAGGATACTGATTGTATCGAATTAGGAAATTAACGCGAGTCTAATGACCCCTTGCTAAGATTCCCCGATTAATGGATGACATGAATATACCCAATTAGACGCCACAAAGAACAAAGACCATTAGAACATTTATCTATTAGGTACGAGTACATCTAAATGTCCGCCTAAATCTAAATGAATACAAACACGTCTTGGAGTCTTTAGCAGGATGTTAGCCATTATAGAGAGCTACAGATTGGATTTTTAAACGAGCATGCAGCACCACCCTTCCGCCGCCGCCGATGACACAGAATAAAACCCAAATCGGGACTAAGATGCTTAGTTAGCAAACGGTGTTAGAACGTTAGTTCGTTAGTAGGTATGTGGACTGGGGCAGGGGCTGTTAGTCCTGTTAGTAGTTGTTAGTAAATCTTGTTTTAATTACGTCCTTTTTATATTAGATAAGTTAATGCTTGACTACAATCCCACCTGATGGTAAGTGGCGATGAAGTCCAAGGTGATGAACGCAATAACTTATAAAAGCCTATTCACTCTCCTAGATGTGTTGCTACTCTTGAGGACCAAAATGTTCGATTCTATAAAAGTGTAACCGGCTCCACCCTGGTACTTATCATCGCGGTCACTAAACATTTTAAATGCAAACGGGTAACGATTTTTATTTATGTTACCGATATTTCGATCCAGTAACATGGATCTTGGTCACGGGGACACTGAAACAATTCGAAATCGTGAGTACCCGTTGGCATTTAATATTTTCAACTTTTTGCGAAAACCGCAAAAATGTAAAAGATGTCCAAACTGCTCCATTTCCCACATTAAAAACAGCATTACCCCAGTTTTTGGTTAAGGTACGTGGATCGGGCCGCGCTCGGCGCACGACTCGCTAACTGCACGTCAACCGCACCAATCTTCCATCTAAATTCGTTCTCACATTAACTACCGCAGCTAGTAATTCGAGAAATGACGCCATTTCAACTCTAATGATGCAGCATACTTGGAACGTAGATTGGGTTTTGGGCGTCTTCTGTTACAAACGCGTAATTGGTTAGATGCATCATCTCAACTCAACCAAGTTAATACCAATAATTAATACCATTACACCATTGTCCATCGTTCTGGCTGGTGTGGATTAGGAGGTTGTAACTTGTAACTATGAGTACTTACATTCTTAAAAATTCTGAGGGAAAGTAAGTACTTAGTTATGTAGATTGTAGACTGCTTTACATTAAAAGTGATACGTAATTAAGTACCTACTCTTTGTATACTTTAGACAGCGATTGGCAATACCTAACGCAATTGTCAGTAATTGTTCCGAATTCTGCTCACTTCAATTTCTAAAATATCATCCCTATTTAGCTGTAGCTACACTTTCAGATGGTCCAGTCGAAAAAATAAATGTGATTTTACCATGATTATAATGATGAGTTAAAAAAAGAAATAAAGAATCTCCTAATGCTTCTCCCGCGGTTCACCCATTAATTAACGGCGGGTTAAAAATACTATTTTTACTTAGTGCTCCCCACGCTATACATTATAATTATAAGAACCATCACCATCACGAAGTTTATTGCTTCTACGCTTCTAGGTTCAGGTCACGTAAAACGTAGTTTTTATATACTCTTTGGATTCAGGCTATGCGTTGTCTGTCAGTCAGTCAGTTTATCAAATAGATTCTTCGAATCCAACCCAATGACGAACACTTCATACTTAAGCCATCTAGCGGCGATTCTCTGCAACATTTTGTCTTCAGATTTGTGAATGATCGAGTCAAGGATCTATTTTATAGATTAAATTAAAGTATACTTACTGTAATTAATTTAAAAAGGAGTGGGCTGGTATTTTTTGTATTAGTCCATACCGATTTCTGTGAGGTTAGTAGATCCATTTGCGTTTCTTTTTGTAAGGCAAGTGTACGCAATTGACATTGGTCCCATTTGTTATTCTTTTTTCTATTATGGGTATTACAAAAATATAGATACAATTAAGTTATTTTGAAGTTGAATGAACTCTTATTATTTGTACAATAAAATAGATAAGAATAAAGAAAAACTGTATGTTTATTTAAAATTTATTTTACCACTTACATACATTTCCAGGTTAATACAAAACAATACATAACTACCTAAATTACATAATATCTTTTTGCTAACCCACTCTTTACTTATCTACTTTGTGCCCAATCATACCCCCGCACTAAGATAGTTGTATGGTATGAAATTCACAAATAGAAACTATACAAAGAACAAACATAGATCTGTAGGCAGGTTAACTCATCAAAATAAGTGATCTTTAATTCAAATCCTTAAGCTATCACTCTGTATATTGATAGAAGTATTCTATAAATCCTTAGACGGTATGATATCAGAGTTTCAAGGTTCAAGGTTTCAAGAACTATTATGTAACTTAAATAGAAGATAAAGAACCTTATTTACATGGACATAATTATGCAACATAGCATATACATGAAAATCACTCCAAGTACAGCAACTATGATAAATATCAAACAATTGTTTCTTTTACTTGGCACTTGACTACTACCCCACCTGAAGGTAAGTGGCAATGTAGCGCAAAATAACTGAAATGACTTCTGTTATAATAGTGAATGTTAGTGATTCAAAACCTATTAGGTACAACATGTCAGGTTACAGTACCATCACAAGAATTAATACTAGGAATAAGGCTTAATTGATTGAACCAAATTTCAAACTCAGTTATACATATTGTTTGTCTTGGGTATTATGTTTTAAAATAATATAATAAAAATATATAAATATATAATAAAAATCTAAAATAAAAATCTATAATAAAAATCTGTTAGAATGGCTGGCAATGCCATACTGTACATTTAAAACTCATGTCAAAGGCATTTGTATTTGGAGGTCCAGGAATGCCCCTGAGAGGGCTTTTCACGAAAAGGTAGTTAGAGCATTTTTGGCGGGGACATTTCTGTGACTCCAGATGTAATAGTTATACATAATCATGATTAGATTATGCCCAACCCTGTTCTCTACATAGTGCTTTTGTGCCGTAGTACAGTATAGTATTTACAGTACAGTATTGCAGATGTTGAACCTTTATTAACTATACAAGTAAACTATGCTACATAACTTTATCATTTTTGATTTCAATTGTAAAAATTATAGATCATATTAGTTTAACAAATACAAAAAAAGTTATTCTGTGCGTGTCTTAATATAACTTAATTCTACTCATTGCTCGAAACATTAAAGTTAAATGGTATATTTGGCCAGTACTCAGGCTGGGCCTTATCGCATTCACTGATAAATGTACATAACACACACATTTCCAATGCAAGAATCTTCTCCCAATTGTCACCGTAGAGTTCTTTCAACCTGGCTTGCTTCTCCTCTGAACTTTCCAACTTCTCCTCTTGCTCGAGAGCTTCGCGTCGTTCCTTTTCGAGCTTAGCCTTTAACTTCTCCCTTTCTCTCCTATTCGCTTCCTTATGTTTTGCGTTTTGTTTTAAAAATTCAAGAAATTCATCACTTAATACTAAGTTATCATCATCTTCGTTACCTTCGTATGCATCCTCATCATCTTCATATTCATTTTCTACCTCTTCTTCTGTGTCCGAAGAAGCATCTGAAGAAACTGCGTTACATACTTTTTTTGCTGGTTGTTTAAAATGTGTTTCTCTAACTATCTCATGCAGAATTTTATTCTCATATTGTAAAGCTATAGCTCGCGCTTTCCAATACGCAATTTGATGTTTCATCTGCCAAGTGGTAGCTGCTGTATAGTTTTGCGCCCAAGTTGACATTGCGTGAGTTAAGTTCAAATTACTTTGATTTGAATGGTTAGTCTTTCTCAATATGTTATCAGCTTGATGGTGGTGGGTAGGCTTCTTTTTACGTTTTCTACTTTTTTTGCCTGGTGCGCTTTTGTTTACGCTTTTAGGTTTATTGCAGAACATGATAGATTTTTATCATTTTTAGGGTAAGTTTGACATATAATATATTTTTGACTTTCTGTGTCAAGACTGTCAATGTCAAGTCAAGTGACTCAAGCAAGTACCAACCAACGATTAAAGAAAAGAATTAAAAACTTAATTCTTAATTCGTTGGTACCAACACAAAAATGCAATATGTCAACCATAGATTAAATGTCAACAATAACAAAAATCCAAGAATAACACTTGACAGTGACATTGACATGCACTCGTTCTTGAGTTGAGCTTGAAGGTGTCAACTGTCAAACAAAAGTCAAAACTCAAATCATTCAAATCAAATGATCGATTACAAAAATATTTACTTAATTTTTAAGTTTTCATTTCAATGCTATTATCAAAATGAATTATAAAGATTGTTGTAGAACATGCTTAGGAAATAACAAGGAAATGCGACACTATCAAACAATGATTACCATTGCTGGTTCAGACGTTCGATTATCAGATATATTACAAAAATTTTATAATTACGAGGTACAGTAATTGTAAGCTCAGTTTGGCCTATTTCTAAATTAATGCTATAGTAGAAATTTAAGGAGGATATATTTTTTTCAGATCACCACTAACGACTCTTTTCCTGAAAATATTTGCATAAACTGTGTGCATCAGCTCACAGTTACCTATTCGTTTAAAGTTCTCATAGAAAAAAGTTCCAAAACCTTGGAGGAATGGATCACTGCAAGGGATTCAACATGCGATAATTATGACTCTGACCTAGGATTGGATGATCATAGAAGTTCTATTGATTTAAGCCTTAAAGATTACAAAACTCCAAATGTAAGAAAGACAGCTGAAAAAAGAAGCTCTTTTAACGATGAGAATCAAGTATTCTGTGTGGAATGTAAAGCGAAATTCAACTCTGCTAAATCTCTAAGTGAACATTGTGCTAATAGTCATCCAGTAAAATCAACAGTTGGAAGGGATTGTGATTACTGCAATGAAAAGTTTGAAGACTTTGAATCCTTAATAAAGCATATGAAATTACACTTGAAACCATACGCATGCGATAGTTGCTGGGAGGGCTTCTACAACCTGGCCGATGTAAAAACTCATCGTTGTAGATTGAATCGAAAAAAAAAAAATCTACACAAAACCTTACAGCAATGTGAACAATGTGGCAAGTCATATCCATCAGGGTATATCAAATTACACATTCGGATACATGGAAACGATACACCATATTCTTGTAAATATTGCCCAAAGAAATTCAAAGTCCGGTGCAGCCTCAACTCACATGTATTGTGGAAACACAAAAAGACCAAAAACCACACATGCCATATCTGTAATGCCACATTTGTTTCGACAAGTTCACGCAGTTCACATATTCGGAAAGAACATTTCAATGAAAGGAATCATGTTTGTGTTACATGCGGTAAAAAATTTTTCCAAAGGTCAGATATGGAGCGGCATTATTTAACACATACTGGAGTTAAGAATTTCCATTGTGAAATGTGCAATAAATCCTATCAAACAAGATACGGACTGAGTGTACACTTGAAATCTCACTCACATGTACAATACTCCCCTAAAATTGACAAAGTACCAAGCTCTAACATAATTAATTGATTGTTTAATTAACACATAAATGTACATTGTTCTATTGTTAAGTACTGTTGTAAGCAATATAAATTTAATTTGTATTTTATGTCCTTTTATTATGCTATTAATTATAATTACTGTGTTAAGATATATGTTTCAGAAATAAAGAAATCCATAGACGAATAATAATAACTGATATAGCTCAAAGAATTAAATCAATATAGCCCAGCTGAAGTGAGCAGGCCATAAAGCTCAAAAGACTGATAACTATGTGGAAAAGGAAAAAAGGATCTGAAATTTAAACCATGAAAAAAGGGGTATTGGATGCTCTCTGACAAGGTGGACTGACACCTATTCTGACATATTATATAATAGGTCGGGGAAAAAGTCTTTTCGCATTTAGTATGTGTAAACTTGTACTAAAATATCTTTGGCTGTACTCTTTGTATCTGGCTGGTTTTGATGTCATTTAAAAGGCTACTTTTCAAAAAAAGAAACAAATTAGTAAAATATTGTTTCCAGCCTTTTTTCATTTGTTTTTCTTTCTGTCAAAATGAGTGAATCTAATGAAGAAATTCGATACATTTTAAAATTTCATTAAAATAAATAAAAAAATGCAACGCAAGCCACAACATTTTTTTTATCGTTTATGGACCTAACGTAGTGACAGTAAGAGCAGCACAAAGTTTTTTTAAGCGTTTTCAATCCGGGAATTTTGATGTCAAAGATGCACCGCGCTCTGGTCGCCCTGTTACGGAAAAAATGGACGCCATTTTTGAAAAAGTGGAGTAAGTTCGCTATTTCAGCAGTTATGACATAGCTGAAGAACTGGAAATTGACCACAAAACAGTTTTGACCCAATTAAAAAAAGCTGGGTAGCCAAAAAAACTGGATATTTGGGTGCCACACGAGCTTACTGAAAGAAACCTAATGAACCGTGTGCTCATTTGCGATTCTTTATTGAGACGTAATGAAACCGAGCCTTTTTTGAAGAGATTGATAACTGGTGATGAAAAGTGGATCACGTACGACAAGAACATGTGAAAACGGTCGTGGTCAAAGGTCGTTCAGGCTTCACAGACTGTGGTAAACCTCGGGTAAACTCTCAATAAGGTGATGTTGTGTGTATGGTGGGATTGCAAGGGCATTGTTCATTACGAGCTTTTACCACCGGGCAGAACTACTGATTCAGTTTTCTACTGCCAACAACTGATGAGATTAAAGCAAGAAGTTGAGAGAAAACGGCCGGAATGGATCAAAAGAAAGGATGTGGTCTTTCATCACGATAACGCTGGACCACACACATCTTTAGCCACTCAGCAAAAATTAAGAGAGTTTGGCTGGGAGTTGTTAATGCATCCGGCATATAGCCCTGACCTTGCACCTTCAGATTTCTAGCTGTTTCGGTCTCTACAGAATTATTTAGGCAGTGTCAGGTTAACCACAAGAGAGGACTGCCAAAACGACTTGTCGCGTTTTTTTGATCAGAAGTCCCAAAATTTCTAGAGCAAGGGGATCATGTCCATACCTACAAGATGGCAGAAAGTTATCGAACAAAATGGTATATATATACCATAATTAAATGTAAATAAACTTTGAAAAAAAAATGTCTTGAATTTGTATAAATGCGAAGAAACTTTTTCCCCGACCTTATATAATAAGACAACAGGGCCAACAGGCATCTGCTAGATTCAGAAGACTCAGAACATATCAGAGGGCCGCAAATTTGGGCGGGCATAGGCCTGCCGTACTTAGTCGTACTTGTGTTGTGTATAAAAATAAAATTAGCTAAGACTGGCTAGGCTTGCCATCCTAGCTGGAGACTGGAGTGGACTGGTGGGGAAGTGATACTGAAAAACCATTATCAAATCAGAAATTTTAAACTACTCTGTGATCACGTTTGTATTGTCTGTATAATATTTATTGTCTAGAAATGTCACAAAACATCAGTCATGTCAAGCAAGTCAAGTCACGTCAAACTTCAAAGACGTCACGTCACGTCATGACGTCAGTCGTCAAAAGTGAAAGAAGAATAATAATCAATAACATTAGTGATCTGCTATTTTTTACCCATTTACGAAATTTAAATGAATTGTAGGTAGGCATATAAACACAAGAAAATGAATTACAAAAACCGCTGCAGAACTTGCTTGGGTAATGATAAAGAAATGCGATCTATTCAAACGATAATTACAATCGCAGGTGAAGGCGTCCGATTGATTGATATTTTGGACAAATTTTACGATTACAAGGTACCCAAAGTATTATGTTTATACATTGTTTAATTCAAAATTCTTAAGTTAAAGTAGAAAGTAGTAAGTTAGTAAATTAACGTATTATATAATTCATTCCAGGTTTCAAATCAGGACCAATTTCCAGAAAACGTCTGCATAAATTGTGTTCATCAACTAACAATTACCTATTCATTTAAAATCCTTATAGAAAATAGTGCAAAGATATTAGCTGAAAGTAATAACTTTCCGGATTTGACTAGTGACAACTATGATTTAAATTTTGAATCGGACGACTGCAAAGTTTCCAATAATAATACAAGTACCATAAAGAGAATTGTTACAAGACATTCTGGAACAGCAGAAAACAATGTAGTGTTTTGTGTAGAATGTAAAGCAGAGTTTATTTCAGTCAAATCTTTAAATGAACATTGTACAAACAACCATGTAGTAAAGTCTGCAATTGGACGAGATTGTGACTATTGCAACGAAAAGTTTGAAGATTTCAGATCACTTGTAAAACATAGAAAACTTCACCTAAAACCTTATTTATGTGAAAATTGCTGGGAAGGCTTCTATGATCTAAACAGCCTAAATACTCATGCGTGTCAGCCTAACCAGATTAGGGATAAATCCAAGTCAGAAAAAGTTTTGCGGCAATGCGATCAATGTGGAAAGTCATACCCACCAGGATACATAAGGATACACATGTTAACGCACAGCACCGACAGGCCATACGGCTGTGAATTCTGCCCTAAGAAGTTCAAAGTACCGGGAAGCCTCAATTCACATATACTCTGGAATCATAAAAGAACTAGAAACCACAAATGTGATGTGTGTAACGCGACATTCATCTCGTCGAGTGCCCGAAGTTCACATGTTCGGAAAAACCATTTGAAAGAAAAGAAGTATAGCTGTGAGACTTGTGGCAAGAGATTCTTTTCAAAGTCAGAACTGCAACGGCATTCCCTCACTCATACAGGAGTTAAAAACTTTCACTGCCATTTATGTGAAAAATCTTATCAGACCAGATATGGACTGAATGTTCATTTGAAATCGCACACACAAATGACAATCAATGTATTGAACTTGTAAAGGTGTACCCAATGTGGAATACATGTATACTGAACTATTTATGTTAATGATTTTATTCTAGAATGGAAAAATTAAACTGATTACATTTCAGTTATAAGTACAAATAATATTATGATCTCATTTTATACAATATCTTATAGTAATATATCATATTGAAGTATTTTTTTATCATTTAGTTTTTTCACGGACACCCAATATCGTGTGTTTTTTGTAATACATTTAACTCCGGAAGATGGCTTGCTCCAATCATTGCAGTCACCATTGGGATAAAGAATATTGTATCTAAAACATTCTCACTCTCTGAACTACTTTTTTTAAGTGTAACTAATAAATTTACAATCTATTGATTAAGAACTTTGTTATTTCTCATAGAGAAATCAAAATATTTTAAGAGTAATATTTAAAGACCAAAAAAATTCCCTTCCTTGATTTTTATAGGACATACTCCATTTAGGAATGTAGGATTCAATAATAGGAACATAAAATTAAATACATTTTAGACAGGTACCAATAATTTTAATAATATACTTCAAGTAATTACAAACATAATAAACATGCATACTTACAAAATGATCAAGTGTTAATTAACAAAACAATTTCTTACAATAAATCTTCAATAAACCTTCATCCCCAGTACAGTGCCAGAGCCTTCTGCAGAATCAATGAACCATTTTGGATGAATAAATTATTCCATATATAGGAATTAATAAAAAGAATCTAAAGTACATAAGTGAAACCATATCGAAATCGGTTAAGCCATATCTGAGATTAGCAGTAACTAATGCAAAAATATTCTAAAAACATTGTTATTCTCGATAATTTGATGTCCAGATATCGATCACTTAGCTTTATTTTATTTATTCGACGTATATGTAACAGACACCTGTAGAAGTTTGTTGTAGTGTGTGGTATATAAATAAAATTTAAATTCAATTTAACATTACTGACGCTATAATGGGGATTACACACTGACATAATGTCTAAGGATAGTTGCACACTTATTTATCAAGCACGTGAGGCAATTTGTAATTAAAAAGAAATGGGCAAGTGATATAAGCACCACCGATTGAACTATAATAATAATTGGCAATATCTTTATCTTATCATCTACAAAATTAACAGTTCAGAAACATTATATGCATAGAAATTTTTGAAGAATAACTTGTTCAGACTATCTCAATAATAAAACTACGGAAAGTTCCAATCACTGAATTATAAAACTCATTATATCACATATTTAGAATCTCCCGAAATAGATTTCCGTATGACTCCACAGTCGTTGTGGAAGCAGTCGAAAGATACTTAAAAAAAACACCTTGTATCTATCTTTCTTCTTGACACTTCTTTTTTTATTTCAATAATATGACACTATCATAAAATATTCAATATAGTTTTAATTTACGTTACATAACCGTTGCGGTTAAAATGTGCGTCGCAATCATTAAATTTTAGTTTACAATCCACGTTAAACATTGCCACGTGAGAAGACATCTCAGATGACAATAATTAGACGGGAGATAATTACAAAACTTACAAACTAGAATTGACAAATATTTAAATTTAAGAAAAAGCACTTTATCAACAGGCATGTTGAGTTTGTTTCAGCAAAATAAATTAATACATAACACGAAAATGTAGAATACGGCTTACTTTTAAAGAGAATTTAATAACATGTATAAACTATGAAAACTTGTATCAAACGGTAAACAATATTTCAAGGAACTTTCCAATTCAACATATTGGTCGGTGGGGATTAGACATTTCTCTGTAATACAATAAAAGTAGCTTTAATGAGTGGTTCAAGACAATCGGATATAGGAATTATTTCCACAAATTAATTTAAAAACATTTACACTTATAAAAATCACATTTAAAACCTTTCTATTTGAAACTTTGTACCTAAATTCAGTAATTATATTTTTACACCTTTTTTTTACCCTCAATAAAATATATATAATAACTAAAAATAGAAACCGTCCCAGTGTTAGTCGTTCCGCGCGGCGTTAGCTTACGAATTTGTAAGTCAGTCGATAATTATCAACTAGCTTTTCAAGCCTACCTTACCTAGACGTGATTGGTTAAAATAAGGGATTTTATTGACTACGGAACCTTAAACAGTTATCTAGAAGACAAATCAATAACTTTGGATAAATTATTCCGAACAACTAAAGTTACATCCATAAATGCCTAGCGCAAAATGTAGTAGTTACACACATATTTTGTATAACAAACACAAACTATAAATTATACACTTTTGGTATCTAATTGCACATCATAAACCAATTGCTATTCTGATAGACATTCACTCTAATCTAACAACATAGGATTAATATACTTAAGTGTTATTTATAGACCCATTTAAAGCGAAAGGCAACCAATATCAAGTATATGAAACATGTATAAAAATATAAAATTATCACTCTGTCCAGTCTATGTGACACGCTATTGCGTGCACGCGTGTACCGCCCTACGCCAACAGCGCCCAAACAGTTTTCGTTACGACTGATATCTCTATGCCGTTATATTCTAGTGTAACCTGCAAAATAGACATTGATTATAATTGTAACTCAATTATAGCACAGATATAAGAAGAATGGGGCGGTTCAAGTATTACTCGTCAGCAAAAGTAAGCAAATCTCTTACCCCTCCCCTCCCATGCTTACGTAAACATTGGTACTTGCATTCAATGGTTTCATTATTGATTCAAGAGAATTAAAAAAAAAAAACGGGAAAATAAAATATTTATACTGCTGACGTAATCGCCCACCCCCCATGTCATCAAAAATAAGCAAAGCAAAGACCCCCCCGCTCCCCTGTTGTGCTTACGTAATACTTGAATGACCCCAATGTGAAAAAGCTCTTTTTAGTATAATTTGTAAAATAATTGTTCTAAAAGGTGTGCCGAGGAGTTCCTCCAAAACGGTTGTAGAAGCAAAAAATGTCGTGCACAATATATCAATAAAATGGTTACAAAATTACATTGTTTTTCAAAACACGATGATACCGACCATGGGGGGTTTTATGCGATCATTTATTACATTTTGTATCTTTAGACATAAACAATCTGTATGTGAGCACAAGTCGTGAAAAACGACGTAGCCTTTTTAAGTAATGTACTATTATAGAATGTAATGAATACAATAATTGTTATTAAAAATACATTACAGTATCATTAATGAATGTTATAGATAAGAATATTATTTTCAGAACTTAAAATTATAATTTCAAGAAATGATTGTTTAAAAATCAAATGAATACATTATATTCACTAGCACTAGACAATGCAATAAGTTTATTATGATACAGTTTATAAACTCTATTGTCAAAATGTTATGCATTAATAATGTTAGTTCAAGCTGCTCTAAACGAAATTAAAAAATTCATACATGCAAATAATTAACAACATTGCGCACAAAAAATACACTAAATACAATACAACCATCTACGTCTACAATACAATACATACATACGTTAGCAATAACGCTCGTGCCTCAGAAATTCATATCTAAGCCTATCTGATACATAACTTCTTCCATGTCCGTTTCGTTCAATCCGTTCCTTTCAGTATTTTGTTTCTCCGTACCGTTTACTGTGCTTGTTGTGCTCGATGTGGGTTCGGGGTCTGTGATTATGGGCCCAACTATGGGCAAACCGAGGATAATCCTTATCTGGTCGGTTAGATGCGGTGCTGACATAACTTGGTGGTAAATTCCCTCCGCCGTGCTCAGAATTTTGTCCACGTCCAGACACATTGATAGGTCGTTGACATGCTGAAAAAAACATTGTATGTAATTAGCTTGTTTTGCATGTCTCCAAGTGGTCATGGGCGGCAGCGGAAAGGTGGTGCTGCATGCACCATAAAATGAGCTGTCATATGAGCAGAGCAGAGCAGAGTCACCCGATTGTAAGAAATCATTGCATGTTTAAAATCGTAATACAAATAAAATTGTCTTCGAACGGAATACTGGCATTGCGACCATTGCACCACACTCGTTTAAAAAATGTAAAACAATGAACAAGGGGTTTCATACATCCTTTCCAAACTCATTGATTGGTATCAATGGCCAATGGCCAGTGTGGCACAATGGGCACAATGAGGTTGGAAAAGATGTATAATAGGTTGCTACCTATCATGCCCGTGGTGCAACTTGCTGAACAGACAATGCTTTAGCACCAAATCTCCTCTGTTGGAGGTCTTTGGACAGTTTAATCACGATGGTGTTTTGATGGTATGATAGTATAAAATGTTCTATTTTAATTGGTAAAATGATACTTACTTTGAGTATTTCGGTAAAACCATAGTCTTTGTTGATGAGAACATCCTTCTCCGCGTCCAGTATAGCGACACAGATCAACAGGTGGAAATTTGCACACGGCAACCCCGTCCATAATACCTCCCATAACCTGCAATTGTACGTAATTCGCTTTAACTAATTGAAAAATACTAATTACTAATACTAATTGAAAGAGTGATAGAGAGTATATGAGAAAACGCGCGCGTGTTGGTGTGTTGTGGTGAGTGTGTCTACAAATAATATAATACATAAGTATAAAAATATAAATATCTTGATTGGACACTAACAGGAGATTACGACTAATGGAAATTTCACAAAAGTTGGTCTTGTAGCTAAACTGCGATTTCTTCCACACAATCTTTGGGTAGGAATTTAAAAATAAAAAGCATCACAAATTGGTATGGTGCACAACTTTCGGTATACCTCATGATATCCCTGAAGGAGAACTCCCGCTTGAACCAGACGAGCAGCCAGCGGAAGCAGAAGTACATGTTGCCGGAGTCCTTGCTGGCCAGGTGGCGCGCCAGCTCGGGGCTCGCGAACGTCAGCAGCTGTTGCAGGTGCAGCAGCTGCAGCTTCATGCCCGCCTGGTCCATGTCGAAGTTCGGCGCCTGGGGAAGATAATAAATCAATCACGGCTACACAGTCTTCGCCCCACACTAGGATTGCCTGTGTCATCGGTGCTATGGACAAAACTAAAATTTTAATGCATCATTCAAATTTCCATCAATCCAACCCTACCCTTCGAACGGTCCGGCATAGTAACCATTGCGCCATCAAGTCATCAATATTTATATTTTTTTTTACTTGGCGCCCGAAGATTTAGTTTGTTTTATCTGGCGCCCGAAAAAACTTTTTTAGCCGACTGGAAAATGATTTGTTTATTTCACTCGAGCGGGCTTTATTAAAATATTTCCTTTACAATAAAAACTAAGATGCGTAATTTAAAGAGGATTTCTGGTTTCAATCAGACAAGAGCACTTCACCAACACGTGGTACTTGAAATAGATTCAAAGTATATTTTTGAAAACCACAAGGTTTTGTTTATTTTTAACGACAACAATGTTAGCAATCGAAAAATTTATTACTAAAAAATATAAACTTACTATCCTCTCCATAAACCCAACAAAGCACCAGAAGCTATCCACTTCATTACCCAACAGCAGCAGAAGCGGGGCCAACACATCACTCATGCCTTGCACATATCCCAAATCAAAGTTATACATGACATATGTCATTAAAATATCCTGAAGCACTATCAAATTGGGATTATTTTCTCCGGCATAGAACGGGTGGGTCCTATCTGTTCTGGCAACATCCTTCTCCACCAAACTCTTCCTGTCCCTGTACTCTGAGAAGCGGGATTCCTGACCCTCGCTCATGGACCGCCATTGGAGTTTCATGGAGAAGTATTCTTCAGTTTTCCGTTTATGGTAACCTCTGAGTTCGCTGTGTGTCATATTCCAAGGGTAGTAATCCAATAGATATTTCCAAACTGCATGCCGTATTGAGTGAGCGACGCCCTGTGGGATTTCATTGTACTTTATTCATGTAATATATTATTTTTTGGTAATGTATACATACACACAGATCGGATACGATATCGAGAGATTTCAGCTTATTTTCATATAAAATGCTTAGGTATAAGATAAGTTATAAGGTATGTGATGACATTTTATACGAAAAATAAACTGAAATGTCTCGTCCAGAATCTTTAAAAACGTGAGCTCGCAAAAAACTACTTTTTGAATTAGGCCATTACATTACTAAAGGTGCGATAGAATGTAAGAGAATTGTTCAATCGGCAAAAAAAGACACTCACACCTCTGAATATGAGTTGTTTGACACCTTCAACTTCTGTCACTCTTCCCTCGGTGTCCAGCAGACCTTCCCATTTCTCTGTGGACAGCGGGTGACCTCTGTAAAGTAAATTGTCATGTTACTATATGGCTAAGGCCTGCGCTTGAGGTTGTAATTATCCCTCTAGAAGGAGAACAACAATATTAAATAATAATAATAATAATAGTAGTAGCTCACATTGTGAGAGGAGACCCGTGTGTAGCATTTGCCAGTGACCTTACCTGGGTATGCATGGCCGTGGTGGTAAAGTAGGCTTCACGCTGATGACCTCGTACTCGTCACTCTTGGTGACACTTGTGGCATCCTCCAACGCACTCATACTCTTCGTCAGCAGGTCCGCTACTTCCTCCGACACGTCACGTTTACCGTTCACCATTGCTTCGTTTCCGTAGTACACTGTACAGTGAATAGGGTAGATACAAATAAAAAAATATCTCTCAGGAGTAAGGGCGCGTTCCACTGAGCTTTTTATAGAAAAAGAGTCGTGTTCGAAAGAAATACATAATTATTTCAAATTTGCTTACCAATATCAGTTAGTTTCGAAAACGCTTCCAAAGTAGTCTCATAGGGCCTCTGCTTGAAGTTCGACACCAAATTCCAAACCACATCTGTCGTGTTTTCAGTAAAAATATCCAGTTCAGCGAATGACCTGTTCAGCACTTGTGTTTCAATGTTGGATTCGATAACCATATATGTATTCCTGTCGTGTCTGGCTTTAGCGGTTTTAACATGATTCTTTAGATAAGCCACGAATATCTCCGCGTTTCCATGCTGAAAGTAGAAGGTGTTTTGCCAAACGCCTGCTTTTGTTGAGAACTGCATTTGTTGATTATTGCGCGTGACTCTGAAGCTCTTTAGATCATCTATAGGTATCTTTATAATCCTCGCGCGGATTGTCGCATAGTCGGACGTCATGTTGCCACTTAAAGTCCGCTGCCGACGACCTGTAATTAATTATTTATTAAATTAAATAATTAATTAAACAAGTGCACATTATACATTGACGGAAAATATGATACGACAGAAACGATAAATAAATGTTCTGAATTTGATTCCAGACTGGGGCAAATGAATGCCGGGAATTACTTTTTTTTTATGTATGTTGATAACCTAATAAATGAAGGAAAGCAGTACTAATGTACTATATTCAAGATAAGTCCTGAAATTAGTCATTGTATGCCATTATAATGATAACCCGAGGGTTGAGCCGCTGCTAATATAATCTGATCTGTTGTGGTAAGTAACTCATACAATGCTCGTTTATAATACCCATATATCCATAATCCATATAATATCCACAACATAAAGTAATATTCGCACTGTAAGGCGTCGTCCTAATTGGCAGCGATCGTACGATCGTGCGGTCGGTCGTGCGATGGGTATTTCAATACAATTACTTGCGAGGTTAAAATAGGACACTCTGATGAAATCGTCGTTCCTAAAGCTAGTCATACATTTTGAGCTCCGTACATACACGCACAATCATCCGGGTGATACAGTATGTATGTTCTCATGTAGGTGACGATATTATCGTCTTTATGACAAATAAAGTTCTCTAAACCTATACAGTACCCGTCAGGTTCACCCTAGTATAGTAGTAGTATAATCTGTATTACAGTGGCTATCTAAGCTGACTGAATAATCATTATCACAACCTGTAATATTTGTCCAACTGCCTGATAATGAGGTTCCTCCGAGATCATTTCTCGGATATGATCTACTTCCCGTGTGAAGCTGGGGCGGGTCGCTAGTAAGTTCATGATACTGATATATACATAACAAGTTGTCCCGGCGTACTTCGTACCGCTTTATAATTAAAAAATGTTTTGGTGATATATCGACAGCAACGCCACCTATCGGGTCCAATTGTGAATCTAAACCATTCCCAGATCCCCTTGAACACACACAAAAAATTTCATCCAAATCGGTCCAGTTGTTAAAAAATGTTTTGGTGATATATCGACAGCAACGCCACCTACCGGGTCAATTGTGAATCTAAATAATTCTCGGATCCCCTTGAACACACACAAAAAATTTCAACCAAATCGGTCAAGCCGTTTAGGAGGAGTTCAGTGACATACACACTCACACTCAAATTATATATATTAAGTTAAGATTAGGATGATAATAAATTTATTGTGAAATGCCAAATATGAAATTGCTTGCACCTACCAATAGTATTAACAACAGCCCATTCCTGGTCTTGAGTGTCAGAATCAATTGTGATCAGATCATTCGGTCTCCACTCAATGCACTTGAATCCATCTGGACTCTGCACAATGCACAGCATCCCGATTGCATTGAGGTCTGTGATTGGTCGCCCCATGCTGGCTTTGAGCAGGACTCCATCTTGAGTGAACAGGTCCTGTGAAATATAGGTGACATAATTATGCTTGGCTTGGATCTCCACTGTGACAAATACAGGCCAGTTCACCACACTGGCAAAGTGGATTAATAAAAATATTTGTTATAATCAAATGTGACTTACACCTATAATCTTAAAAGGAAATTACAGTTACAGATATATTGCTAGTTCAGAGAACTGATATAGAAGGTTTAATTCACATTTATCAAAATTATCAATAACAAAGACAGGGTTGCTGCCAAGATAATGAAAAATCTATTAAAAAAATTAGATGTGCAAACAGTTTCTTGTCTTTTCTGCAATCATAAAGTATATTTTTTACCCTTGATGAAAAATAGAGGGATATTATAAGTTTAATGTGTCTGTCTGTGGGCACAGTTGATAAGATAGGTGACTACTAGTGGCAAAATATTTTGGATGCTTATGTGCTTCACAGGGCACACAAAGCCTCTGGTTCCAGTTGGTCTTGGTATCATCAGTTAGCAGTTTTTACTCTATGTCCTAGACCCATGTCTATCTATTCATTTCCTCTATCAAGAGATTTATAGTTACAATTAACTTTTAAACTAATAACAAAAAACTCTATAATTTTGTGATTTTTCGACAATTGCTAGGCACCTTACTGGGGAATAAGGATGAATCATATATTGAGAATGGCCATCAGTAAATACAGTTCTTTGTGTCATATGGTCCAGATAAGCCAATTATATCATTGTAATTTGAATACATTTGTCACGAATGTAATTCAGTTTATATGTACAGTTAATAAAGTAGTACCTAGTAAGAATTTATTGACAGGAAAAAACAAATTACATGAATCGTACTAACATAATTATCAGTAATCTGATGTGGAACATATGGATTTATTTAACATTATAAACAGCCTACAATGAGATTATGATAATATCAAAATAATTCTGATTCTAAACAGAATAAACAACAATGTAAAAGACACGCACTGTTAGGACATGAACAGTAAACACTAAAAATAACACAGAATTTTATGACGCAATTTTAGATTAGGATAATGTCGTAAAAAAGTAGCGATGTGAAACCATAATTCAATGTAACTCTTCAATTTGAAGCCAAGGCCGTACGACGTACTAATAATTACGTATGGAACACAAAACAATAAAAAATAGTACCTTGCACTGTTCTGGTATATCCTCAACGGAGCTCGAGGACATCTTCGTGGCACGAACACGAATCTTGAACTATTATTACTTTATTACTTTCAACTTATGTACGTCGCGAACAATTCACAAAACGACACTTGAATTTTCAAACATTGTTAGGCTTACGACGGAATTTTGTACACAAAAGATTATCAAGTAAACAATCAACAATGTGATGTGATGTGATTCAGATTTTGATAAATAAAAAGAAAGAGGAAAGCAAAGACCAAAGAGTATATAGCACTGCGTATGCCCAATTGCCCAACCACCTGGACATTGTGGTCTGCCGTCTATGGCACTCTGTGGACATGTTATTACTGTACTGTGTACTCTGTGAATTCGGTGATCCATGTAAGGAGCTTAGTGAGCGTATATGCTACGGGCACCCGCACACGGGCCAACATCATGCCGATTGATAAAAATCTAAAAGCTTGAAAACATGGTCATGGACTTTGTTTGAATACAGCCTATTGACCTATTCATAAAACATAACCTGACAATAATTAATTTCTGATGGACTTTAATACACAAGTCTTCGATAAAATTCTGTTGGGATTATAGGTAAACTGCATTTAATTCTGTGTAACAGTAACATTATAGTATGCTTAATTATAACGGCAGATAATCGAATGCGCTCTATTTTATAATCACTCTATTCTACTCCACTTTGCTTTACTTTTTGCATGCAGATGTGATGGTAAAACTCAACGTTCACCGAAACAATTCGATTTCAAGAAAATGTGACTTTAAAAATTTGTGGACTTTAACTGTTATGTCAAGTTGACATGTAGGTATTTACAAAAATGACAAATTTGTCACATATGTCACAGCGCTGCTGTGCATGTTTGTGCGTTATGCTGCTTATTTTGTTTGATTGAGGAGCTGGATTCGTTGTATTGTAAACACAACGATAAATAAAGGATAATTCGTGTGACTGCGACTAGCCCTGGCCGTCAAAATACAGTCGTACGAAGCATTGGTAGCAGCCATGACAAACCTCGACGTGAGTATCATGCTGTTTTATTTTGCTGCTGTGTTGTTGCTCCAAATAAGTTATTCTCGTTCATCTACAACATCCACTATCGGTGGTCTTCCTCGAGTGCCTAATTAAGTGCTACTTTTACACGTTTACATAAGTAGAAAGTGCAAAAGAGTGAAGAAACTTATTTGTGTATTGCACTATTTGACTGTGTTTATTACAGTCAACTTGTGGGAGCTGATGTTCAATCAATGTCATTTGATTACACAAATATTAATTGTAGCTAATAATTGTAAAGTCTCATTTTGTATTTATTAATGAGATTTAACCAAACCACCACCAAATGTTGATGTTTACAAATATGATGTTAAGTAAAGTGACTGGTCTTTACAACATTATTTGTATTGTCCTACCTGTATATCTAATATAATGTGCACTAATTCTGGATCTATTGGACATGTAGTTAAAAGAAGATAATTTTATTATTTGTTGAATGTTAACAGTGTTAATAATATTCATCTGAAACTTTTGTTGTACTTTCACTTTTTTAATTTTTCCAGAAAACCAATAATAATCACAGTAGTTCAGACACAAGTTCTGGCTCCAGTTCAGACTCCAGCAGCAGTGGGAGTTCCTCTACCACTTCAGGATCGGCTTCTAGCAGTTCTGATTCTGAATCCTCCTCAGATGTCCCACAGGTGGTTGCCACCATTGCCCCCCCAACAGCAACTGCTGCTCTACCTGTACCAACAGTTGAAATAAATTCCCCAAAATCTCCCAAATCCCCTAAATCACCGAAATCTCCAAAGTCACCACCCAAACCTCCACCTATTGAGGAAATAAAAAAGAAGGAGGAACCAAAAACAAGACGATCATCCAAAACTAAGATCTCATCTTCCAGTGATGATGAAACTCCAAAAGTAGTAAGCCCAAAAACTCTTCCACCCAGAAGGCGATGTTCAACAAAAGCGAAAGTAACAGCATCACTACTTGTTAAATCAAAACCAACTCCTCGGACCCCTGCTGGAGACAAAAATAAGGCAATTTCCAAAACAGTACCAAAGGCAAATCAGAGAAATAAAAATGATACATTAAAAAAGAAGAGTATTTTTTCACCAGACAATAGTTCAGAGTCAGAATCAGAAAGTAAAGGAAGTAAATCATCGAAAACTAGTCCGAAAGCATCTCCAAGAAACAAGAGATCATTGAGAAAGTCAAGCACAGAAAAGGACACTCCGCCATCACCTTTAACACCAATATTGAATGATGATTCAAATGGGTCTAAAGAGAACATTAAACGAAGAGCAAGCCGATCAAATGGACCCCCACCAAAGAAAGTTCTGGAAGAAAAAAGTGCATCGTCATGTTCATCTAGTCAATCATCCGTTGAATCTGTATCGTCTGAAACTGATAGTGACCCAGCTCCTAAAAAAGAGGAATTAACCAATGGACATGCAAAGTCACCATTGCAAACTAGCAAGGTCTGTAATGTCATATATATCCAAAAAATTACAGGTATTATAAATGTAAAGTTAATTTTATAATGTAGAACATAATTTTTACCAAATCAAAATGAGCAGCTAATAATCTGTTTGGTTTGAATGATTTCTCAATCTTGACAAGACACAGATTTATTAGAAAATTCTAATAGGACTGTAGCATTTAAATTCAACAGAAAATTGCTACTTTACAAAATTATTATTGAATAGTTAAATTATGTACTATGCTCACAATCAATGTATTTTCATTGCAGCAAACTGTGTTGCCTCATATTGAATATTTATGTTACCTCAGAATGTAATCAATAGCCTATTGGAAAATGATGGTACAACGCCATCTATCGAAAAAACTCAACATTATTTCTAATTCAAAACAACCAAAGGTCGTAAAGGGGCTCTCGTCATTCGAATGTATTGTAATAAAAATGTGTTTTTTAAGGCCAGATTAGAAACTCTTATAGATTTCAATAATTTTCCAGCAAGAGACAACAACCACGTCAACAACAACGACAGTGAAGGGCGGGGAGTCTGGTGGTTCGACGGCCGCGAATGGCGCCATCCCGCGGAAGTTCACGAGGGCAGCCCGCGCGCGGGTGTCGCGCATCATAAACTCTGCAAGAGCACACACAGACACCGACTCTGACGGGGATGAAAAGTGTAATGGAAAAGTGTGAGTAAAATGTAGTCTTAATTTTACGATGACACAA
This sequence comes from Ochlodes sylvanus, assembly GCA_905404295.2. Taxonomy (NCBI): domain Eukaryota; kingdom Metazoa; phylum Arthropoda; class Insecta; order Lepidoptera; family Hesperiidae; genus Ochlodes; species Ochlodes sylvanus. The sequence goes on along the minus strand of FR990132.1, from coordinate 11,837,061 downwards.
GACGAACATTTGATAAAAAAAGAAATTTCGTATACGAAAAATTAAAAGCTATTTTATTTAATTTTTTAACTTTGATTCTATTTTTGACACGTCTCGACTCAGTCTCAGTCTCCGACACCAACTTTAACTATAACTTCATTTCAACTTCACCCTACCGCCGTAAATTCATCAGCTGTGATGATTTAAAATAAGACTTCCTGTTTAAGAGACTTCCGCAACTTCCGTTTCCAAATAAGTGATATTTTTATTCATTTGTAAAATCCAAAATTCAATCTTATTTCAGCAAAGAGAGCAAAAAGCCGCCAAAAGGCCGACCGGTGTTGCAGTCGATACCGGAGCCGGACACGCCCGTACCGCCCTCCGAGCGCCGCTGCCCAGTCCGCGATTGCGACTCCAGCGGACATCTCGGTATGCACACATACTGGTTACAGGAATTTGAGGACCCCGTAGCCTATTTGGTATATTTATTTATATATTTACCCCTTGGCCAGCTTGGTGGACTATGGCCTGTACCCTCACATGGTGAGAGGAGACCTGTGTCTAGCAGTGGGACAGTTATGGGTTGCGATGATGTATTTGATTTTACATGGTCTACATAATTTTGTTATTTTATTCCCAATTTATTTGAACTGCTCCCTATCATCTTACGGAGTTCAATTGTTTCTTATTGCGTTACGTGGTGCTTTTATGAGGAAACTCCTTAACAGTTCACAAAAGACAAGAAATTGTATATAAGTACACATTTGATTATAACAACTCGTTCTAAACTCGCGTTCATGTTTACAAAATCGCGCATGCTCTGTAGCTAAAATATGGCCATGCTTGACTTTAAATCTTACTAACCTGCCAAAAGATGGCGTCAGTAGTCACTTAGAAGAACAATGATTTTGTTTTGTCTTCGTAAAAAGAAAAACGTGAAATAAATCAATGATAACTTATTATAATAATAGTTATCAGATAATCGGGCGCTTTAAGCATTATGCTTGTATTTCACTTATTTAAGCTTATTACATATTAATATATAGTACTTATCTACTAAATATTACTACTAATCTAATTAAAAAATTGGAGATGACAGCAAACAAAACAGAGATGACTTTAGAATTTTAGATTAAGTCTTAGTCGAGCGGCAGGATGTAACCCGTTGAAAGATAATTATATAGACACCTGGCCAACATGAGAAAGTACAATTGTACAACACAAGAAAAAATTGACATCAGCTGTCAAGTTTGCCTGTAAGTAAATATGCTATCCTTGAAAAAACCGGCACGCAATGTGATACAAAACATATTATCTGTTATAATATATCTCATAAACTTATTCTGTCTGGCTTCTTTTCGTGTCGTCGCCGTAAGTCTTTCTTTTTCTTGTGTGAGAGCAGTAGATGGCATCCATGGGTCTATACTCATCTCCGTCTACGATTCTAGGCGAGGATATAACCTAAGCATAGACACGGTAATAGTATCATACAGTATTCCACCTTCATACAAACGGTTTTAACGCGAATCATACCTACGCGCCTCGGAGTTTAGTACACATTAGGTACACAACAGCCGCAGAAGCGGCGTAGGGCACGAACGTGTAGGTTTGCAATCAGGAAGCGTGCGATATCTACCTCCTTACATTCACTACAACTAGAAAGAGGCAGCCCTAGCGCGCGCGGCTGTAGGCATTCATTTCAAGGACAGGGCTGAGTCACATCACTGTATGATACTTTAACCGCGGCATAGAGTAGTGACGCTCTGTCCTGTGCACGGTGGCGCGTGCAGGCGTAACGTAATGTTGGTCGGAAGGCGGGCTGGCGGCGCGGCACTTCACGTGGGACGCGTGCCCGGTGTACCACAACGTGTCGGGCGCGTGGTGCGTGGCGGCGGCGGAGGAGCGCGGCGCGGCGGCGGCGGCGCGGCGGCGCGCGCTGGCCGCCGTGCAGCAGCGCCCGCGCGCGATGCCCACCATCGAGCAGCGCGCGTACCAGCTCAAGGTTAAGGTGAGCCGGTTTAGGTTTTGGAAGTAAAACTTCTGGACGCACGCTTCACAAATGTCCAAATGTTGATGTTTTGCTTTGCTTACGTAAGCCGCCATTTTGCCGATGCTCTGCGTGTTTGTCCTTGAAAATTTGTCGTTTTCGTTTCCGTTTCATTTAATTTGCGCGTCATTTCCGTCTCATCGAATTCCAAATCGCAACGATACTATAGATGTTTTCACTTAAAAAAGGGGTGTGTGGTTTTATGAAACCATGGTAAAAGTGAAACTTTTTTTCACATTATAGACATTTAACTAAACATTTTTGGATTAATATTCCATCAAGGGTATAAAAATCGCTTTATCAATCTTAATTTTATACTTGGAAAATTGGAATGATAATGGGAAATAATAAAAGTAGACTATTACATTAAACACTGACAAAAACAAACAAAATAGCGTGGAGCACTGGCACAAATGAGTAATAGCCGCCATATTGGCCTTGGCTGCTCTGACGAGCGCCTTTCACTTTATCCCTACTCCGCGGCCGACCGTCACGCGACATGCAACAAACAGACGAAAAAGTTTGAGACGAAGTCAATAAAGTTTCACTTTAAAAGAAACGTACTTTGTCCAACACCAAACCACCCGTCTCGGCAGGACATGCGGTCCAAGTGGAAGAGCGGGCAGGAGCCGCGGGCGCTGGCGGGGCTCGCGGGCGAGGACGTGGGCGAGGAGCGCGAGCCCGCGCTGGACGGGTTCGCGCCGGACTACGACCTGCGGCTGTTCCGCGACGCGCAGGCGCTCGCCGCGATCAAGATCGAGGACGAGCTCGGGGACATATCCACGGACAAGGGCACCAGGTGAGCGCTCGTTGACACCGGAATATGGGGGAATGTAATTATGATTACTAGAGCCGGCGTGGTTTCAGCTTTCTAGGTTTTCGTGAAGTACCCTAGGGGTTCTGTCAAATGAATGAATGAGATATTCATTCATTCATTTGGCAGAACATTTGAATGAATGAGATATTCATTCATTCATTTGACAGAACCCGTAAGTATCCGTAAGAAAAATAATGTCAAGGACATTATTTTTGGTGTTAATTAACTCTTTACTAAATGCATAATTATGGAAGTATACACGGTACATACATATACCAAAATATTTTTTTTAAGATTTTTGTCTGTCTGTTTGTTCCGGCTAATCTCTGGAACGGCTGGCCCGATTTTGACGGGACTTTCACTGGCAGATAGCTGATGTGATAAGCTGATGATTGAAATTCCACGCGGACGAAGTGGCGGTACGAAGTAGTAGACAAACAAAGCAACGTGATATGTTTGTGCAGATACGTGGTGATGGGCAAGTACATGATGGAGGTGTGGTACCAGTCGCCGTACCCGGGGGACGCGGCGCGCGTGCCGCGGCTGTTCGTGTGCGAGTTCTGCCTCAACCACCACAAGTCGCGCGCCGCCGCCGACCGCCACGCGGCCAAGTGCGTCTGGCGGCACCCGCCCGGGGACGAGGTGCGTACACCCTTACACTTATTATAATAAATAACTTTGACCAAAACAGAACAAGACTCAAATCGGGACTAGGACTTTCTTACCACCACACATTCCCCCGGCAGGTGTACAGGAAGGACAGCCTGAGCGTGTGGCAGGTGGACGGACGGAAGCACAAGCAGTACTGCCAGCAGCTGTGTCTGCTCGCCAAGTTCTTCCTCGACCACAAGACGCTGTACTACGACGTGGAGCCGTTCCTCTTCTACGTGATGACCAGCGCCGACGACGAGGGCTGCCACATCGTCGGCTACTTCAGCAAGGTCAGTGGTGCTTGTGGGCTTGGAATAATTACACTATAGAAACGAAGTCCGCGCGGCCGTTTTGAAGCACCTTAATTGGAGTCAGAAATGACTCCAAGCAAAGCTCATGTCAACGCGCGCCAAACGTGTCTCGCGAAAAAAAAAGTATTATGACGATTTGTCCAGTTAAATTGTGTCACAAAATATCTGAAAAGCTATTTATGTACTATTGCTAAAAACATATGATTATCCGCAGCCGAATCATTCCCCGCTTTCGGGAAAGTTTCGGTTTAGTGCTTCACTTTAGACAGAGCGCTTGTATGAAGACTGTCTTTCTATAGTGTTATTATTCTAAGCTAGTAGGATTGTGAACACGAGAATGTTTTCGTTGTTTACACCGACCACACAGCCAATAGACCTAATGTTTGATTTTCCGTGTTGAATGCATGCTGGCAACTAGTTGAGATAAGACGATGCGGGGTGACTGGCTAATTCAACGCTGTGATTGGCTAATTCAAGGCCACACGAAACGTTGGAAAGAAATAGATTAATTTAAGCAACGGGAAAGAATGAGACGGCACGAATTTATATCGGTACTATAAGCCACATGCACGAAAAAGTATGACGTCTACATTGACACTACACGTAAAATGAGCGTACACATTTCAAACGTCATGTCGTGTCAAAGGCATGTTTGTGTAAAGAGTAACTAACATTATTGTTTGTAATGTTAATTGTATTATATGTTATTATTGGCACGTTATGGAAACGTAAACTGGACACCGTACGCTGGACTTAAACAAATATCTCTTTACAATACTATCAAACAACCCCTATACTTGCGTCTAATTACTTTACGTGAAGCTTTTCACTAATTAAAACCTCGATCTGTTCATTCGACCGCAACTCTAGCGTAAATGGATTACTACAACTCTGTTTTTATTTTATTTTACAATATTTTATGTTGACTTATCGGATATGTATTGATTAACTGAAAGCTCATTCGATTTTTTTCGCTCACTGGCCGTGTTTACTCGCACTTAAGAGATTAATGGAGTCCGTTGCGTAGTGATGTTTTATAATATTGAATGCGGTTTCAATGGCGGCTGTTAATTCGCTCTCGCTTCGGGAAACCTGTAACTTAATACCCGCATTCGAAGCAATTGCTATTCATTTTTGTCAGGCATTGTACAAATTTTATTTTACAATTTTAGGGATCAGCTTTTATTATACTTTAAGTTAGTAAAAGTAAAAGTTAAAGTAAAAAAATAATTACTAACCTCCTAACTGTATTTCCATACAAACTAATATCTCTAATACAGGACTTAATTTCACTAACAATCCCTTCCCCAATCCTCATACTTACTAATGAACTGATCTACATACGTTTTTAATAACACCTCCTGCTAACTTTACTGGACTAACCATCCTAGTCCTGTTTTGAGTCTTGTTCTGTGTCGGACAGTTGTCATATATAAGACGCAGTGCAGCAAATCACAGATCAGTACACCTCAGGGCAGTTGAGGCAGACATGTGCCCCCTCCGTATGCTGCGACGCAACTCATTCGCATTAAGATGCGAATGAGTAGCTAAGGCTAGTACAAAGAATAGACGTTTGACAATGATTCTATTAAACGTTCTGTCATTGCAACAAAACTACGCCGCGCGTCGCGCTGAAATCTGTGCCGGCTCTACAACGGGACGCAGAGCAGGACTGACACATGTCAACGTCTGACGTGCCTGCGTCACAGCATACGTAGCTCAATGACGTTCCATACTTTACAAAATCTGCTCAGTTCTGCGCTGCGTGGAACTGCGTCGCCTGCGTTCCAGCATACCCAACCTAAACATGTCATGTATAAACGTGTCATGTCAGTTGTTATCTATGAAACAATTAAAAACATCTTTCTGACTATTTGCGTTTCTATATCGGCGTCCAATCGGACGGTAAATGCACCGGTGAACGTATTACACCAAGCATGACTACACTCCCCAGTGCGATATATTGAACGGGAATTATGTTAAAGGGCTTTCAGTTAATTGCAATCACTATATCGTTATTGATCATATTGTAATTAGTAATGGGCGTAAATAAATGCGGTCCGTGCGGGGATAACTATATAAATGAAATAAATTTCTTTATTTTTTTCAATTAATTTCTCTCCAGGCTCAGGTCGGCTGGAAGAGATTTCATTAGGAATAAGCAGTACCTTTGTACCATAATTACTTTATGCAAATTATATAAATTGTATAATTGTGTGCATAAATTATTAAATAAATAATTTTCCTATTTTTACACTTACTTTTTTTACTTAAATTACTAAAATTACAACTAACTAACCTAATAAATGATAATAATTAAAATTAGATGTGAAGCACACTCAGCTTTAGTTGTATTGTAGCGCATCGCGGTACAAGACCCAACGGCTGGTTTTCAGTGCGTCCTATTTGGCTGCGCAGTTCGGTTAATTGGCGCCGGCATTAAAAAGTAAGTAAACCTCACTCCAGCCGCTTATAAATGTAGTCATCCCAAACGTACCGGTGCACAGTAGTGGGCTCGTACTACACCATTCAGCGCCGCGTCAGCTGTGGGGTCATCGACCTCCCCCTACCCCTTCACAGACACGCCCCAAATAAGCCCCCACCCCGCCATGCCCGCGACGCGCGACGGGGCTCCTTCCATCGTGTGTTTGAAATTATTTTTTTAGCAACGCAATTACGATATTTGTGTTCTGTCCCCGACTGAGACCGCAACTTTGTGAAGCTTTGTGAAGCTTGTAATAGCCACTCGGCGCGGCGCTGTGACTGACGGAACAATATCGCGATTAGCGCTTTGTTTTGCTGAGCGGTGTTTTGGTTTTGGGGTTTTGAGTTTTTTTAGGATAAAAGAGGAATGTTTGCAACATTAATGACACGTTACAGCCGCATGTAGATTGACACCTGACACGTGGCAGAAGCGATGATAGCCAAGACGGAACTTAGACATTTCTATTTTGAAAAAAAGAAAATTAATGATTTTCATATAAAATATCCCACAATAATTTAATTTACGAGTATATTGAAAACGAAGGAATGATTGACGATCACAGACAGTTAATATTGCATGGATTTTTATGTTTACGATTTTTATGTGATAAGTAGGTGACAGTTATTCCAAGGCCTTTCTGTCTACCGCTTAATAATTAATTTGGTTGGCTTTTCCTGGGTCCCTTGTATAATATTTTATAAATGCTTCAATTGCCTCGTGTTTGATTAGTTTTGTACACACGTTTTGTATACCAAATGTGTCAAATAATTCCGCCACGATGCAATGGAATCATTTATAAAATAGCATACTTGGGCCTCTGTTTCGGTTGTAGTATGTCAGTGAACATGTAAGTCAACATTTTCAGTATGCCGACTATAACAGATATTTCAAATTTCTAGAATATCAAAATGGCGACAAAAAGAAAGCCTCAAACACATTGAGCAAAGCGTTAAGCTGACTGACATAGTACCGTATTATACTCTCAGTCAGTCCGAGACAATAAAACCCGGACGTAACAGCCATTCCATTTACCTCGCTAAGTCAACGTGATAAAATCGAAATTTTATTGCAGCGGTTGCTTTTAGCCGTACGTCCTAAACTGCGTTCAAATCGAGCCGCTTTCAACTTTAACGTTTTATTGTTAAGGTTTAAACTTGCAAAGCGCGATATGAGCGCTACATGCAATCATTTACGTTGTACGGAAAGCGGGCGTAGCCGTTCGTAGCGCTACGTTCTCGACGTAAACGTGACGGCGCGTAGATGGCCTACGGCGTAGTAGGATGCAATTACTACGAGATGAGCTAACTGCTCCCAGCTGGGGCCTGAAAGGAGAAACAGATAACGTCACATTTCACACGTTCTCTGTTTATATTACACGTTGTGGGACATATGCGAAGATGTCAACTTTATTACTCATGGACATTTGACTATTGATAAATGAAAACTATGAAGAATCGATATTAAAAATTTTAAATAAAAAAGAAACAAAAAATAAATAGATTCATTTATATGTAACATAAGTTATTTAGAACTCATTTTTATGACGTGCTCTCATTTATATTATTTAAAAAAAAATGTTAATGCTTACAAGAATCCCAACATAGCCGATGTTAAGTGTTAATGATGTCTAAGATGGTGAGCATACTTGCTCTCTCGGTGGTGAGTCAAACAGTGCTCACTTTTTGACTTTTTGACTCTCGAAGACACTCACATCAATAGCGGGCGGCAATGCCGACAAGCAAGCTGCAATGAAATAAAAGAATATAAGACGTAGTCACCAAAATTGGAATGATAGTATTACCAAAACACTTGATCGATTCGATCCGTAGCGGCTAGGTAGCGACCTACAGCGCTGCTGTAGTATAGCGGCGAGACGGTTCCGGGTTCGACGACCGCGTCTCTCCCGGTTCACCCGGCTGTCCCGGCCCGCGAGGCTGCAGCCGGGTAGCCGGGTAGCGATGTTGGGCGTTTCGTCTGGCTTTATTTGGAGTATCGAAATTATTGAATGGTTCAGCTTCTTTAAGATCAGTGACGTTTTGTAGATTAATTACAACTTTGTTAATTTTTTTTCATTACACTGTCTCATAGTAAATATGTTAATTGCTATGAGCTAATGTAAACTCGACCATGTTTCCGAAGTGAAGATAGAAGTGATTTTTGACTTACCTTTCTAATTTAAAAATTTACAGTGAAATATTTTTACTTGTCTCAATCAGCAATGCATTGTGATGCCTTTGGCTTCAACCCATTAACTGCTCACTACTGAGCACGGGTCTCTCCTCATACCTGAGGAGGCCTAGAACATACTCCACCACGCTGCTCCAGTGCGGATTGGTGGTGATGCCTTTGGTATTACTAAAATCCATGGGCGGCAAGACTACTTACAATCAGACGGCTTGTCTACTATACTAATTGCAAAAATTATAGTTATGTTATAATAGTAAAATTAAACTTTTCATAATGCCAACAGTTGTATGGTCGGGCAGAACCCTACCAATATGCTGTGGCAGTGGTGAAGAAAAACAGTCTACCATTAGTGCAGCCTGGGATGGGGTAGTATAGTAAATATTATATATAACCACGACAACTCCCATGTTTTCCTTCCTAATTTAAAAAGAACACTAAATTATCTGCTAACAGAATAAACACAACAAAACTTCGATAACTTCAAAAAATATATCTCCCATTGAACTCCCAATTATCCCCTTTTGAAATGTCTTGCCCCTTACATCTCGATAATGATGTCTGGATCCGAATACCTTAAAAGATTTCTACAAAAGCTACGTAAAGGAACAATCGGTTGAGATAGGAAGTTCTCCTTAGACGGGGGTATGCGATGTAAGGAAGAAGGAAAGTTTAATATCGAAGATTCGGGGAGCGCGGTCGATGACTCGAGGCTAGACGCTGTCGAGACCTGTTTGAAATGAGGTGAGGTAATTTATTCTTTATCGGCTAAAAATTTGTTGACATACGAGTACCTTATGAGGCGTCGTCCTAATTGGCAGCGATCGTACGATGGCGCGATGCGTTCTCGTCCTGCGATGGGTTCAAACATACAGATTTCATCAGAGTGTCCTATTTTAATCTCGTGCAACTTAATAACTTCATGTGTGTAAGATGTGGTTTCATTGGCTATAGTTTCGTTACGGCTGGTTAACGAAATTTTCGAACTGGTCTAATCTATGGTAAATAGTGAGGGACAACTGAATAAACTATCCATTATTGTTGTCTAGTCACCGGTCGATGTGATTACGAATTTTGGTGGTTATCGTCAGATAGCAGTCGTTGTTAAGAAGTCCAAAGGTCGCGGGCGGCACAAGTTTCCGATTAGCCATAAAAAGTTCCATAGATACGAGGCGGGGCATCTTTCTGCTATCCAGTCCTTACTAGAAGTGCGTGTGCCATTAATGAGATGAAGGCATCCTGAGATATATTCTTCCTCATAGCATAATATCGTCTGCTAATATATCCACAAGACATTGAGTTTGAAACGGAAGAAGAGACGTTGGGGAAAGTTTAAAGCAAATTCGGGAAGCGCAGACCTGCGGGTCGACGACCCCAGTCTCGGCCAGACGGCTGGCTCCCATGTCTGGATTTAAGGTGAGGGCACTAACACTATTGATCATGCGCGGCTGCCGGCTGCTGGCTGCCTGATGCATCTTCACTAACGTCACTACCAATGGTGCGCTGGTAACGATGTATCTTTGTCAAAATCAGACATTCGGTTGTTCGCGGTGGGTAAATAGAAGGTGCTTGGCTGTCGGCTGTCGGATACTCAGGATTTTTACTTACTATTTGGCGCTGGAGCAACGTGGTAGTGTATGCTCTAGATCTCCTCAGTTGTGGGGAGAGGTTCATGCCCTGTAGTGGGAAATTAATGGGTTCAAATCCAATTCAGGATTTGATTTGAAGACCAACGAAGCATGCTAAGGAATTTATACCATTTTTTATTTTCACTTTATATTTTTTATACCTTTCAATATGGTAGTCTAATTTGCTGATTAATCCTAATGCGTATTTATTCTAAATTAAAGTATTTTAAATTGATATTTTTAAGAATTTTAAGACTACACGTTAACTTAATGAATGACTGGATCCACTCTGTTACAAAATGCCTATTGTTATTAAGGAACTTCGTCTAACCCGCACAAAACTCCTCTGCTCATGGTGCACCATGGCTTGCCTTCGACTCATTAATGGCCCAGTACAGCGCACGGGCCTCTTCTCTTATTTTAGAGGCCTAGAGCATACTTCACCACGCTGCTCCAGGGTGCATTGATGGTACCATGCTGAACATACTGCAACAACTGAGGCTATATTCATACAAAGATATTAACGATACTTGTTTGTATGCGCGCCGCTGCGCCGCCATGTACATATACGTCGTAGAACGTACATAACATAACTCAGGATGCTTGTAAACAGCGTAAAAAATGAAAAAAGTTCAGCTGAATTGTGGCTCCCGGCCACGTTTGGTTACTTTTAACATAATAACTTTTGTTATTGTACATAATTATATATTACTGGCAACCTGTATAACACAGTATACTCCTATAATACTTTGCCTAAGGCAGGGTATAATTATAATGAGTATAAAGATAAATAACAAATAAAATATTTTATAATGGTAGGTATAGTTACATTAGTTATAGAACAAGACGAGGGATTCTATAGAATGACTGAATTCTATGCTTTACCCGAAGCGTAATATGTACATAAATCTCGGAGAGGGTTTAGTAATTGTGGACAACTTAGCGATTAGTAGATAAGACAAAGGGGGTGGGAGGGTGTCTAATTAATTAGTCTCCTAAGTTTATTATAAAGCCGGAATGCAAAGAGGTGGATACTAAGTTTGGAGGAGATTTTTTCATCTTGATTACTGAGAGGGCGTTGAGAAGTATTCAAGTAATTGTTAAAGATTACAAATTTTACGAACACGCTTATGTCGCAAGTGGTATATGTGAAGTGTGCGTCGGTTGTATAATTATAAAAGCTTGTAAAGCCGCCCTCGATTCTCTTCAGGAAACTTATTCCTTGTGTCCACCAATAGTACCAGCATCCAAAACAATTCATTGCAAGATTAAATTAAGACAGTTGTATTTTTGTGAACTGATTTAAATAGAACTAACACAAAATACACACAGAAGTACGTATATCTTCCATATACATATTTCGATTAGTTAGTTTTATTGGCGCTATGGTTACCATGCCGGACCACCGCGCCGTGGGTTCGATTCCCAGCGAGACTGATATTTAAATGATGAGTTTAAATTTGTGTTCTCGGTCTGGGTGTGTGTGTTCTTGTCTTGTGTGTTGTCCATGGCGCCCACGACACAGCACAGGGAATCCTAATGTGAGGCTATGAGTGTGTAACGTTATTAACTTATTTATATTTTGTGTATAGGTAAGATTTAATAATCGTGGGCACAACCTCTATTGTGGGTACTATAATATGTGTCATTACGATATATTATTTGTGTTAGACGATTATTTAAATTTGTGCATAGTTTCCTGGATCGTGATAACGTGTAAATTAAAGAAGATAATTGTTAACATACGTAGTATTAATTTTTCGTGGACCCTGCCGTGAGTACGGTCTCAATTTATACGCCGAATCTAATTAAACAAGAGCACAAAGAGCAAATGATATGAAGGGTTGTCCTCGTATTGCGTCCCCCAGCTGGCGGATGTAAACACGCGGGTTACTGTCTAGACGGCGGCGGCGCGGACGATCCCGCCGCGATACAGCCGCGAGCGTGGCCACGAGTCTCGGGGCGCGGGGGATGCTCCCACTAATGGATTTATCTATAATAATATAAAGCCGAAGAGTTTATTTGATTGTTTGTTTGGACGTCATAATCTCAGTGACTACGAACTGGTTCGAATTGAAAAAATCTTTTTGAAAAGTCTATTTATCGAGGAAGGCTATAACATCCCGGTACGACCAATAGGAGTGGAGCGTGATCGGATGTATGGGAAATGGGATTATTTTTAATTTTTGTAAAGTTTCCCAAAGCGAAGCGAGGGCGGGTCCACTAGTGTATTATTGTATGCGAAAAATGAATGTTTTTTTAGTTATTTCATATTGAAACTTTCAATATTGGTGTTTAACGAATAATAACCAACGTTCAACAAGCTATAACTCCGTTTGTATTAGGTCTACAGACATTATAAGCCCATTTCATTCTTTTAAGCTATATTTTATGTAATAGCTGAGAACAAATAGAACCTAAAAACGTTTTAACGGAAATCGGCTTAAGCGTGGCCACCATTGAGGACTGAGATGGTCGCCTCTAAAAAGTGTAACCGGCTCCACATCTTTCTGGCCGGAACACAATTGCTGTTAAAACAATTATTACACGGTAGAAAATACCGTCGCGGGCCGTAGCACTACCCCGACCGAACTGTAGTTTCGTGAGAAAATAATAAGACTGCCAGTTCAATATTGATGACAAGTATGCTAGGTAGGCCTAGCTAGGTAGACGAATTATATGTTTAAATGAAATCAAACCTAAATAACAAAGCTTTAATAGCGATAAATCCATCTTTTAAATTGGTGCAGATCGGTATTAAAGTGAATGTCGCGGCGACCCTTCACAAAGGTCGTAGATAATATAGGTACAGCGAGCCCCTCGCCCCGTAACGAGAGTTCCAATGTACTCCAACAGACGTCTAGACGCGGAGTGGATGTCTCTCGGTTAATAAATATACGGTTTATATGTCGCGTACGACTGTTCGCGTGTAAACGCTCTTGGTACAATCGAAACGATCTCGTAGACTCGCAGAACAAATCGCACCCTTAGTAATATAATGGCCTAATTAAAAAAAATTAAATGTCGCACTCGGAGACTGCCGCGGTAAAGCTATTGCATAGCATTTTTTATCAACTTATGCAATTATAATTATTAGAAGTTATATAGTTATATCAGAACAGCGCCATCTAGTTTATAGAAAACATACGTACCATACCTTAGTATTAAGGTACTAGATGGCGCTGATTGGGGGTGTGTATGCGTAAATAAAACGTTGAATTTTCTTCATAAGATGTAATCCGAATCCTGTCGAGGCTTAGCCCTACCACCAAGCAGAGTTTGTTCAGTTGCCGCTTACGACACCTTGGTTCGTCGGCATGGGAGTGATTTTGGTATTCTCGGCCGCCCCAATATTGATCCTGGGTCTTGGGTGTTCGGAGCTTGTGGAATTCTCATTTTTAGCCCTCGTCAGTTGAAAGGTGTTTTTCTTTTGTTTCTTCTTCTTTCGTTGCATGCATGCATCAATGATACCTTTGGTTCGATTGATGTCCATAGGCGACGTTGACCACTGTCTATCAGATGGCTCGTCTCGTCATGTGTAACGTTCATCTTCATTCATTCATCTGTTCAGACCGGGATTTAAATCGGAACTTCAGTCTAGAGTTTCTCAATCAGCAACAGAGCTACAGGTCCACGTTTAAAATCCGATGAAACGGGTACAGCAAACTGAACGCGAGAATGCCAGACTAAACTCCCTAATACCATCGTCTGCACATTTAACATGATATAATATTAATCGTCGTGACTGCCACGCCCGGCGTACCCTAACGAGAGCAGCACAGACGTCTAGACGTGACGTGGAGTCGTGGATGTTCGTAACGCAATAAATTCGTCTGCACTCATAAAGGCTTCATTACTCCGCGGAACGGGGATGGCCGTGTGCCGGACGAGACTGGCTCTCGAGTCATATGTCGTAGGTACATAGGAGAGGTTCATGCTTGAAGACTGAGCAAGTTATGTTTCGTTGACGATTGTTACACGTCTGGCGACTTTAGTGTGTGTGTGTGTGTCTTATTATCATAACATATTATAAAACAAAGTCTCCCGCCATGTCTGTATGTCTGTCTGTCTGTCTGTTTGCAATAAACTCAAAACTACTAAACGGATTTTCATGCGGTATTCACCAATAAAGAGGGATAAAGAAGTTTTAGGAATAACTTATGTTTTGTGTAAATTGGTTGAAATATGACAATATGGAAAAAGTCGGACAGAGTCACGCCGCGCCGCCCGGGTGCTTTCAGTGAAAACGCTGCCTAATCCCTTTGAGATAACAAAACAATATTCCTCTTATACGGGTCTACAATAAAGTCCGCGATGACATACCTCTCTCCACCTGTACTCTAGTCTATCTCAGTGTTCTGGTTGGACAATGTATAGCGGCATAAAGCACCCCAATTTCAAATCAATCGGTTCGCCCGCGGGGTCAACCGCCACGCCAGCCCGCCAGCCCGCCAGCCCGCCAGCCCGCCAGCCCGCCAGCCCTCCAGCGCGCCAGCCCCCTCCGCGGTAACGAAGCCTCTGTGGCACAAAGGTATATTTATTGCGTTAGAGCGTATCGCGTCTAGACGTCTGCGCGCTGTTTACATTCGCGACGGAGCGCGGGGCTGCTGAGACGACGTGGAATCCCAACTCGTATATATCGCTACATACTTTATTTAAAAATGGATTTTGTTTTATGTTTTATTGACTTTATTTATATTATTTATTCAAGGCCACAATATGGTGCATATGGTACAGGTAGGTACGAGTGGTAGTATATTTAGTAGCAATCTATCAAGATTTGCGAACGATATCTAATGGGCGTACTTTCTGAAAAACGTTCCAACCCACACTGATATCAAAATTCAGCTAATAATACAAAATCCCGTGATATATATTTACTAGCTCCTAAAATTTAATTATTCTACCTAGTTGATTTTTTTCGTTAGCGTAGCGTAGATACTAAGTATTTATGAATATATAAAAAATATAATTCTTAGAGCGTGGTCTTTACTATGTAATTATACAATATAAATACACTGTTACA
Source organism: Ochlodes sylvanus (assembly GCA_905404295.2). Lineage (NCBI taxonomy): Eukaryota > Metazoa > Arthropoda > Insecta > Lepidoptera > Hesperiidae > Ochlodes > Ochlodes sylvanus. Next base: position 11,821,933 of record FR990132.1, on the reverse strand, counting down.
CTATAACAATACGCATAGATATTACCTACCTGTTGCCGCAGTCAATATTAGCGAATGTCTAGACGACCCCAAAGGTTATAAGTGGGAGTTGGGAGAGGGCAAAGGGGGTAACGGCCTAAAATTTGAGTTCAACAGGCTTTCATTTGGAGGTAACAGTTCAATTGTAGGTTATTGTCTCTGTTTTTATGTGTTGGACAAAGTAACTTTAAATGACCTCTAACAATCTCTGCCCCAGTCCTCATATGCACTAATACTGACTAACTAACGTTCTAACACCGTCTACTTATTGGATTAACCATCCTAGTCTTGTTCTGGGTCGGTCACAGTTGACATGCGGCAGCGGAAGGGAGGTGCTGCATGCTCGTTTTTAATAATATTAGTGAATAAATGTCAAAATTATAATGCTTCATACTCATAGTCCCACACTAGAATTGCCCGTGGTTGATAACATACCCACCCTGATAGTAAATGGCATACATAATTATATTGGAACACAAGACAATAAATATCAAGTAACCTGGGTGTAAATAAAGATTGTCGGTCGTCGCAGACGGCTGGGCGTTTGACCCGAGCGGAGATAGGCAGCCCCGGCCCCGAACGGGAACGCCCCGGCCCCGGGCTGGCAACTCGGGGCCGGGGCTCTCCGCCTGTTTACCCAAGACGAGCGCTCCGTTTGTCAGTCTAGTCTGTAGGTCGTTGTCTGAGGTCAGGAGTTGAACTGCTTGTGTTCTCATTCTGAGTCATTGAATGTTTTAAATTCTACCTTACTTCTATTATGTTGAGTGTTAATGTAGAAAAATAGCTATAGTTAAATTATTGTAATATTATTTGTTTATCGTAATTTCTTGTTTTTTTTTTATTAAGTTGAATGTTCAAGCTTGGGTTTAAAAGTATTTTCTCGCGTTGTAAAGTTAATTATTAAAATATTTTCCATACTTTATGGGATAACTGCACTATTGATTGAGAAGCTTTTTTTACTGTTTTGTGTCCTTGTTAAAGAAAACTTTAAACTTGTTAAAGAAATAATACCGACAGAAATATAATTATAGTAGCTTTATAATCGTGGCGTAGATTTTCAATTTGAGTTACAATAGCTATCAATATATTTTTTCGCCTTCTCTTTGCTTCTCAGTCTTGCCTCGTATTAGACATTTAAAATTATTAAGGCACTATAAATACTATAAATAGCATTTGGTACATCGGGAAACACGAAAATTCGGCGCTGAAATTGTTAACGGCTCGCTTTGACTTCAGTAGAAGCCGTCTGTCTACCTGCAGGTACCCTGTGCTGTGTGTGTGTGCTATCCATTTGATAACTCACACACGCCTCCGCATGGGGGTATTAACAGATCCCGTCTACGGATCAGATTTGTGTTGCAGACGAGTTCAATGCCCCTCGGACGTCGCGTCGGGATGCGTATAAATTATTTTCCATATGTTTCGCTGTTGTCGAACTGTTAAATTTCGTAATTTGATTTCCCTCAATGCGCGTTCACAGTTCAATTTTTGTTCAGTGTATTTTTTCAATGGAAGAGAACACGAATTTGTTTGTGGTTTATAGACTAGCGGTTGCCATTTTACACCTAAGGCCGCCGCGTTTGACGGGTAATAAGGAAGCGAAGGGAAGGAAAGAAAAAGGTTTACTTTCCATGCAGCATCAGATTTAATGCATAATTTTTTTCGATCAACATTCCACTATTTAGATTATAAGACAAAACGGACAATACAAAAATTCGCATAAATGCAACAACCAATATAAATAGTATCGTACAAAGAATACAGAAATGTGAGCCGTCACGTGACGGCTCGCAGATGTGAAACATCGAAATTATATTGTACAAAATAGATAATTATAAATGTACAGATTATGACAGGAACTAAACATGGCATGTTGAAAAAATACAATATTACGATTTTTCACCAGAAAATGATGACAGTTTTCAAAATATGGCAATACGATATCTAATGATTATTTTCAACACTATCAGTGCTAAGAATATCAACTATATTTTTCTTATTTTGAAGTGAAAACTTCTTTAGTATCGTTGTGATTTGGAAGTCGATGAAACGGATATGACGCGCAAATGAAACGAAACGGAAACTTATGTAAGCAAAGCAATACATCAATATTTGGAATGTGTTTGGGAACTATTAAGTACACTGATTCGATAAAGATTTTCAATTTATTGGTAGATGGCGTTTTAGATATACTTATTTTATAGCGTGGCGATGAATTGCCACGGCCTGTATCGCCCCGCCAACAATCAGGTTTACTCTCGCCTATAGATGTTTCTTATTAAAAAATTGAGACAAATTCAATTTGAGGCTTTTTAGTCAATATTTCTTCGTAAACTTTCAGTATTTTTTTCTTCTTATAAGGCAACAATAAGCGCTTATACTGTGTTATAATTCCAAATTCAAAATCCTTTATGGTATTCTAACAGGAGTTTTTGTCGACAGGAAAAGAACTCGTTCCTCAACTACAACGTGTCGTGTATCCTCACGTTGCCTCCTTACCAGCGGCAAGGCTACGGCAGGTTGCTCATTGATTTCAGTAAGTTTTCTACCATTCTTGATTTACACTGTATATGCAAAAGCTTATTTGATTTGTAGACATCACCGCCTCTTAGGGCGCGTTCACACAGGACGTCCGTTTTACTGGATCCAGAATACTGGATGCTAGTAGTGTATGTAGTTGTATGAGCGTGTTCACACAGAATCCAGTATACCGGATCCAGTAAAAATCCCACACACAACGGAAATACTGACCTGTTAAAACGGATCCAGTAAAACGGACGTTCTATGTGAACGCGCTCAAAATGCTGTGTGAATGTTACCTTCCGTTTTACTGGATCCAGTAAAACGGACGTCCTATGTTAAAGCGCCCTTATTGTATAAAATTTTATGAAATCTGGATTGGATTTATTGAATGGTTGTATACCTATTTATTTATTTAATTTGTTAATGGTAATGAGCTTCGCTTAGACTTGTAAAGTATCTTGCTCTAACCCGTGGCAAGGAATGGATCATTGTCTACGGGTAGACGACTCCTCCGTCCGTTGTGCATGACTTAATTAAAATATATAAGGCAGAATAGTTAAATACTTTAAGAGCGCCTTAAGTTTCTTTCTCAAACAAGAGAAGAACACGGCTAAACGAACTATTTGTATTAGCACAAAGTATTAGTTACTGGATTATTGGAGATTTTTCCTGCTTGGCTAGTTTGCTAGTCTGACGGCTAGAGCAATTGCGCTGGCTACTATTTTTCTTTTAAAAACACACGTGTATGAATTGAAATTCAAAATCGTTCATTAAATTTAGCTACGAAAGATACACTTGTGGACATTAATTTATTGCAATCATTTTTAGATAAACATACTATAAAAAGATAGATACTGAATACTACAAATTAAATAGACTTCAAAAAGTAACTTTTAAAATAATTATGAATGAAATTTAGGGCGCTTACATTATTTGAGGTCTGTGCCAGCAAAGGCGTCGTAAATAAAACAGAACCGACCACATCAAATTCTAGGCCTTTTAAACTATTATGGTTTTTAGTTACAAACATATTCATCATTAAATTAATTTATTATTAGACTTAGCAATAATTTCAATCAGTTGGTCGTGCAAAAGGCGGGGAAAGAAACATGTATGCCGTTCACAAGAAAAAGATTTATTAAACAATCAAAAACAATCTTACATTTGATATGTTCGTGAAAAGCGGCAATAGTATCTGTTTTGACAGCTGGTTAACAGAACGTAACTAATTGATATGATAAGAAACGCCCCAATTAAGAGAACGATAGTACATACATATTAGTATAAGGATCTTTAAGCTAACTAATAACAATGTCGGTACGAGTATACGAATTTAAAATGTATTGCGAGCGATCGGCCGATGCAAACAAGTGTACACCTACACGGAACGCGAGTCCCTTTGTTGTCTGAGCCCTCTATACAAAATATTAATATAACGGTGTCTAAGATGCGGCTGGAGTGAGCCGTAATGTAATTCGTGTTGTTACTGTAGTACTCTATTCGCGAATTTATTTACTTGCGTTACTTTTAGTCTAGACACAGGAAAGCTATTTGTTCATAGGTTTGTATAGGTAATGTTAAATGGTAAGGCCAAGCTTTTGGAAATTCTGATGGTGTAGGCCTGTAGGGAATAAAGAGGAATTTTCTTACCAACTTGCGGCAATTTCCAAATTATTTATTAAAAATCAAAAGCCAACAAAAATCAAAACTTAAAACTTTAGAAAACTCCTTTATAGTATGTAAATAAGCAGACCGCAGCTGCGCGTAGCCGTTCTGGCGTACTCCGTCACAGCACGTTGCTGACGCGAACCCATACGATTTTATCCTAACAAAAATCGTCTAATAGCCCATAGAAGTTTTCACTTCAATAAATGAATACGTAAAGATTACAGAAGCAGTAATTCCGCATTACGCATGAGGCATTTGTAACGCGACGTAATAGTTTTCAGCTGTTGTTCGTGTATCCCATATCGGGAAGGCAGTCGCGACCTACCCCACGAGGCCGCGCGAAGGGTCCGTCCGATTGAGCACGCCGCGCCGTGACGTGACGCCATGGCCCCGCGACTACGGTTTTTCATGATCCCCAACCGGCTAGGGCACTTTCCCACATAAAACTACGGTTTATGGCGCATTTAGGGACAAAGTTTTTATTACCAATGAATCAGGAGAATTGGAGGGGTTTAAAATTGAAGTAGTCAAGTTTTGATGGTAGCTTCGATTTACGGCATTTTTGTTGCGTAGAGTTTTTATTATATGGCATTGTTTTAATAAAGAAAAAAGATTTAATCTGATATAACTGAGTTGGATAGGCAATCATAAGATTTATATGGTCAGATTTAATTAAGGCATGTGAGTCCAAAGAGTTTTTCAAAGAACTCTTTTAAAAATCCAATACATTCTTTAAGGAGTTCATAATTATATTTTCAAGATAGTTCGTCGCATTGCTTAAAAGCCTTGAAGGAAATCATTGTGACATACGTAAGAACTAAACATGTTTTTAAAGATGTGTGAAACTTTAACATACATCTCAACAGTGGCGTTATGAAAGTAGACCAACAAAGGATTGGGTAAATGATTTTTCAGGAGATGAACTAAGGTTCGTCATACTTTTTGAGTTGTGAAAAAAAAAACCATCACAACATCCCTGTGGGCTTCCATAATATTCTTATTTCTGTGAAGTTACACTGAGAAATAACCGTAGATGTTAAACTCTTGAGAGGATAAAATCACTGGCGTTATTAAGAACAATTGGAACACGAAATGAATGCAATAATTAATCAAAAAGATCACAGCAGTTACAGTAACTCGCGTGTCGACATACGCAGGTGAGCGGTCAACGTAAACCCTCCGACCGCCGGGGTGGTGTTGGGAGCCCGCGGGCGCGTCGGGGGCCCGGGGCGACGACCCGACCCGATCGATGCGCTGCAGTATAGATCGGTCTGCGTCTAGACCCACCCCGCCGGGTTCACGGGACCTCCCGTCGCGACTTCGACCACAGAACGGATTTATCGCGTAGATGTGGATGAATGCGAGATATGATTCGAGATCGCACAGCTGTTAGTTTATGTGGTAGTGGTGCGTGTGTGGGAGAATAATATTAAACAGAAGGAAAATAGTTTGTTCATAGCAAAATTTCAATGTTGGTTGATTAACATCACATAGCGCGGAATTTCAAATAAGGTTTGATAAGAGCCAAACGATGAGTTATTAAAAATCGGCAAATTATTTTTTAGGATAAAAATAAAGACTTAAAATTGAAGTAGGCGTTTCGTTCTTGTTATTTCAATTTAAAATGACTGATTAGCGTGAAAATACATTCAAAACGACATAATTTAAAGATTATTCACAACACAGGATCACTTCTATCCCCCATCGACGCTGTGACGTGAACGAATTGTAGATGCGCGGAATTTTGATGGGGCCCCTTAATTATTTGAAACGTCGCGTCGGTGCCGGTGTCGAAACGACCGATCGGCCGCTAATTGGGCGGCGCGCGGGTTGGACGTGACCACATACATCACAATATAGAGCCGTCTAGACGGTACCATTCTATTGTTATTACGTTGTATGTTTATGTTATGGATTTGAAACTGTCCATATATAAAATGGATTAGTAAATGTTTGACAAGGTTTAGGACGGTTAGTATTTGTACCCGTCTATAACCAGCAGCGCTATATTAATTACTAATAGATGGCGCTCTGTTTTACGTTTCTTTATTACATTATATTCTTATATATTTTTCCACCAGTCAGTCCACTCAGTTACCTAGTGCAACTGTCGTTGCCTTGATGTTAAAGTTTGCGATGATGATGATGATGGGGAGACATCCTCGTTTTGCATTGGGAACCGTATGCCTTATTTACCCACAATCGAAAAAATTTTTAGACGGTATTCTTGAAATTTCTAAATCGACTTTTTTATTGTGTCGAAAAGCCAGTTTTAATGTACGGAAAAGATAGATAGATAGAATACGGAAGGCCTTCGCAATGACTGACGATTGCCATTTAAAGAAATTTTAATGATGATTTTCAATTTCTCTCATATATCTGATATCTCATATATCTGTGTTCTCGTCTTTGCGTGTTGTGCATGGCACCCACGGCCTAGGCAACCCTGGTGTGGAGTTATGAATGTGTAGCGTTATTACGAATATATGAGTGTGTTATATTATTGTCTTGAGAAATGAACTTGTCATTGAGCAAGGCAATAACAGTAGGAGCGCGACGCCCCCCAAAGATCCCCCCCCCATGCCCCCGTCCCCGTCGCGGCGTCGCGTCGTCGGCCGCCCTTGGGGTAGGTCAGTCGGCAGTTCGCGCGGGCGGCATGTTAAGGGCGTTGCTAAATGATAAACTATAGTTGTGACTCATACATTATGTAGTTTAGCTCTTGCCGAAAAGATCAGGGTACATGTAGCTACAAGTGACGCGTTTCAAAAACAAATCGACAGTTAAACTATACAATATCGATGGGGTAAAACGGTACTTGATCGGAGAGCGCTATGAAAGCTTTTTTGATCATGATAAACTTCTTATATGCCAAATTTAAAAGCTCTATTAATTATAGTTATGAAGTAGGGAAGCTTAGCAGCGAAAATATAAATCCGCTATATTTCTTACCAGAGATCTCCTAGGCTGTGGCTTTTTCGAAAAAGCCGTAATCAAAACTTGTCTGTATTCTGAATTATTAAACCGCCCGTTAACAGATAAATGGGGTAAACATGAAATCTATGGGACACTTTTTACAAAAGTAAGGATTATGATTCTCGAAGTTCCTACCTAAAGCCAGGGCAATTACTAGCTATAAAAAATAGTTATAGTGTAGTAATTTGTAACTAATATTGGTAAATTTAGTATAAAACTCCAGTAAACCAAACGCATAGCTGCTGTACTATAACGTCTGACATATTTAAAGATACATACGAGCAGCGAAGTTCAAACAATCGCCCCTAGCCGTAGTCACCTGGTTCCGTGGGGATCGCCCCTGGCTAAAGTACGCGCATTTAGGGTCACCATCTTAAAAAGCAGATTCCAGGCAATTGGCTTACCATTAAATGGACGTAGTTTCTGAAAACCTTTCAACCCACACTCTCGTCGAGATTGTGCTGATAATACCGAATTAACTCAAAATTTGACAACTCTACTGTCACTATAATGGTCATTTATGACTAAGTAGCCCAACGCACATTGTATGAACTTAAACCTAGATTTTCTCAAAATGTTATGTTTGTGGATTGGTACGTTTTTCAGGAACTACGTCCAAGTTATAGTTAAAAAGTGTGGGGTGCTTAATATTAAATGTTACGATTATTTTATTGATAGTTATTTATAAAATTTGACTTATTATAAAAATATAGTAAATTGCACCCCACGCTTTATTACTGTAATTGAATTGTTTTGTTAATAGCTTAATTTTTATTTTAAGCTTATTCCACATGAATAGTCATTGCTGTTACACAAACTCTTTAAAACTAAAAAATATTTTCTCCTTTTTAGAACGGTTTCATATTAAAATAGTGTTTTTAGTTTTTTTTTTAACTAGAATAATAATGTATAAATGAAATCTAAATGATTACTTATTATATTTTTAGTTTTTTATATTTTTATTGTAATATCCAGACAAATCCAAAAGCCGGACGAATTCAAAATCCAAACAGAAGGGTAAAATTCGAGACATGTCTATACAAATCCGGACATATGGAGACCCTCTGCTACGCGAATTAAATCGGAAATCAAAAGAGGCAATATTTGGTACATTACGTTCCCTTTGTCCGCCAGCCGTACCTGTACGTGTACATACGTCCGTGTACGTATGTACGGCTGTCTGTCTGGCGAATTTCGTCGCGTACATCGCGACTAGTTTTAAACGCCAATATCACAGAGTAAGTTGTCACAGTTGTACCAATTGGTGGAGCAATCCGTGAAGATGTCCGATTGATTGTTTTGATTCTTCCGCGTTATATTCTGAGTGCGACCTTATCCGTAATGTTGGCACTTCTGCTTCTGTAGCTGCAATTTTGAACTCAAGAAAAGTAAAATCATTTAATGCCAACTGTTAGCTTTGTTCAAGTGTAACTGGCGGAATAAATGTTTCTTTTTTTTTTCTTTCCACTTATTTCTTTCTTGGTAGGCAACGCATCAGTGCCATTGCCATTTCATTTCTGATGTCTATCGGCGACGGTGACCACTTACCATCAAGTGGTCTACCTTGACTAGGATCGAACCCGGAAGTACTCTCTTTGTATCTAGGAACACAGTCATTAGTCACTGGAATACGAGGTCGTAAAAAACCGCGTAATGTTTCACGTTTACGGTCTTAACGCTCTTCCCCAAATACGGTAAGAGATTCGGGAACACGTCTGCTCCCGCACGCCCTGCAAAAAATAGCTATGGTTGTAACCGGAGGTAGTCGTCGTCTTGCGTCTCGCTTTATAACTTTACCTATCGAGGCCAAGCACAGACCCTTTATCCCTTTAAGAGTATAAATGTGTTGTATGTAATGTAGAAATGATACCAATTCATTGTAGTAACACATTTGTAAAATTACGAAACAGTAATGAAACCATTTAGCAATTTTTTCGTGTGCTGTTACTATTTGTATTATAAAAGTTTCATTGTAAAAGGTTGTTCCAGTAGAATGATAAGAAAATAATCTCTTATTCCCTTGCAAATAAAAATATCAAATGACGACCTATATTATGCTGATTTGCGCAAGTTCTAAATTATTACAAAGTGTAGGAATTCGATGCTGGCTACTTCCTCCGACAAAGCTCGCAGTCCCATAGGTTATAGGCGGCGATGGTTAGTTACAGTATACCTACGGCATACGTTTCATGACTACATCTTGTAATTCCTGTTTAGTATCAGAAGCGAAATCCTAAACGTGACTTTTGTCCACAGGCTACCTCCTAACAAAGGTGGAAGGTAAAGTCGGATCACCGGAGACACCTCTGTCAGACCTTGGTCTTATCTCGTACCGGTCCTACTGGAAGGAGGCCCTGCTGAAGAGGTTATGCTCCGCGCCTGGACCTACGCTGTGCATCCGAGACCTCAGCAAGGACCTGGCGATAGCTTCTTCAGACATCGTGTCCACGCTACAGGAGCGAGGGCTCATGAAGTACTGGAAGGGCAAGCATATAGTTCTGAAGAAGCAGGTCAGTTATTTTGTTCTTCTTTGGATTAATAATACCACGAATAAGTTACTGATAGAATGTAGTATATCGTATTTTATTTACCCGTAATTGCAGAAACATAGATTGTATTTATAATTAGGTCATTAAAAAATCTGTATTATGTGTTGGTGGACATTAAATAAATAAGAGTTGCAACCAAGTTAATTTAGCATCTCTGAACCGACTCATATGGTTAAATTTTGTATGATATCAATCAAAAAGATCAAAATATTTTCTAAGGCTTGAAAACGACACGATTTTTTAAATATGCAACTTTTTGTAAGAGCCTATGCAACACGGCGTATTTTTAACGCGCCAAAGACGCGCAGATGACGCATGTTTAATGCGATTTAATCGTAATTCAGACAGACAGACAGACTTAAACGCGTGTGCGCTTTACATCCAAAAGTGCGAGTATATCATCATTAACCAACAAATAGACCTGTGGACATTCATTGAAAATCACATTCGATTCTAAGCTACATACTGACGAAATCCGCACTCAACTACTAGTAGTTTGCAATGCAAGTGCAATGCTGCACACACCATTGGTAGACGTTGAGAATGAGACTTGTCGTTGGCACAGGAGGTGCTCGAGGAGGCGAGCCGGCGGGCGGAGCGCGCGCGTTGCGTGGAGGCGTCCTGCCTGCGCTGGTGGGGCGGCGGCGCGGGGCCGCGCTGACGCCGCGCGCGCGCCGCCCGCGCCGTCCGCCGCGCGCGCGACCTGCGCCCCGCCGGCGAGGCCGCGCGCGCGCTGCTCTAGCGTGCCGCGGCGCGACCCCCCCAGCGACCCCTGCGCGTGCGCAGGTAACTAAAATAAATGCGCCGATAAATGTCCGAAAATAAAATGTTAATGGCTTTTATTTGGTAATTTACTGTTGGCGAGGCGTCACGCCGGGGGAGCGGCCGAGCTCTGACTGTTCACGGTCACCGTGTGACGCGTATGCGGTGTCGCCACATACTGTGAATTATCTAATAATTGTTAGTAATAAAATGCTATCATTGTGTTATTTTCAGACATTTATTGCAAGCACTTGAAATAATTATATTGAAAATTCAACCTAAAAACACTATGTAAAACTCAACTAAGCGTATCATAATTTTGTGTAAATTCATCTTGTATACTTTCAAGAAATAATTATTGCATTGTTTAGTTTAATTTAGATAAAAGTGAACGCTCATTACATCGGTATCACAAGACTCGATATTTGCTCAGGTACATAGCGCCACGCGCGTCTCCCCGCGCGGCGCGCTCCGCCACCCGCTGGGCGACCCCAGCTACGTCGAGACCCAGTCCCGGCCGAGCGGACCCTCGGTTTAGAATCCATGGCTAAACAGAAAGCCACTGGTGACGGTCACGAGTGTTCTTGATAAACAACTGTAATCATAGCGCAGATAGCTTGTTACAGACAGATTTTTGATGAAAATATCTAAAGTGCACAGCGAAACAATTCAGCAGGTTTTTGATGAAAATATCAAAGTGCTCAGCGAAACAATTCAGCAGAGTTTTGATGAAAATATCAAAGTGCACAGCGAAACAATTCAGCAGAGTTTTGATGAAAATATCAAAGTGCACAGCGAAACAATTCAGAAAAATATAACATTAACGTCAATGGACACTCAATTTTCTCATATTTCAACCAAGGTCCAATGATTGATTAAATGTAGCAGTTTCTGCGTAACCAAGTGAACGACTGGAAATCTCAACGTAATGGACGGCTCCCTTGTAAATGTGTCCAGTGTTATAGTTTAGTTTAAAAGACCCCAGTGGCTCGATCTGTGTTGTGGAGACACAACGGGCGGCAACAGTGGTAGCCACGCGACGGACATTGGGCTGCATAGCGTAAGTAGGCTAACTTAGTGTGGCCGGTGTACATATAGGATGGTCGGTTTGTGAACATCCTCTGTTGAGCTGACAGTGAGGATTGTTCTCGTATTAGTAAAATTCGTGTATATAGAGTATTGTATATTACAATATAGTCTTTACGGCTTCCATTATAATTCAAGAGTTTTTAATATTGTAAATATTTAATTATTATTTTAAGGTTGTTTAATTTAAAAGAAATATATTGTATTTTTTTTTATTAAAACAGATATTATGGATGGTTTTATTTTTTAACATTTATGTATTATAAAGATTGTTATCTTGATATTATTACAATTGAATGACTCGTTTTAACAACAATCAATTTAATTTTATTGTATTTAGTGACTTGATCCTGTTATGTTCTCAATATACATGTTTTTACATTTAAATTAATGAAATAATTTGTATTAAATACGATATAAAGAATCGTATATAAGAAAGGAATCGTATAAAAGAAAGGCGATATAAGAAATCGTAAGAGTCCCGTCGCAATGTGTAAAATAATTATAAGGGATGGGTTGCTTCCATGACTTATGAATTTTTGTAAATATTTTGTAGTATTAAAAAACACAATTTTTTATAATAATCGTAATTTATAATTCCAGAATAACACTGTGACCCGAGCCCATCAATGGGATACAAACGGGTTGTGATGAATTAAAAATGTTATATTCTAGATCTAGACACAATTAGAAGTTATAGGTATAGCTCTAGAAATTTCATATAGCTTTTGGGAACCAAAAGATGTAAACAGTTATCGGATCGGATAATATCGTGTTGTTAATTTTTAAAGTTTAAACGATTTGTTAATCGTAAATAATGTAATATTTGTACATAAACCGCAATAAATTATTTATAACGAATCGTTATAATACGTGTTTGTGGTCGTTTTAATGTTAATGGAATCTTGACAATTTACCGACATATTTATTTTCCTATATTCCATAGGAAAATAAATATATATATATATATTTTCCTATATATATATTTTCCTATATTCCATAGGAAAATAAATATGTCGGTACTAACCGATATTCATCTAGACTAGACAAATGTAAAATACGACAATTGTTTAAATTCCGTTTTTATAATGTAATAACAAATAAAAGGTTATTCACTTAACATTATTAATAGGGGATACTCAGTACTCTCTCTAAAATTTACCTAATTAAAAACTAAAAGTATGGACAGTTGGAGAACCCGCGCGCGAAGTGAGCTCGCGGCGTTTTAAAGGTCACTAACCTCGCCGATCGCGCGGCTCAAGCGGGATAAAACCGCACTGTTTTTTTAAGCGTTTGCACACTGTGTCCATACTTCCCGAGGATTTTTAGATATTTTATATTTCTAAACATTACATTTGAACATGTCCTCGAGTACGTCCATGTGCAAGCAAGCAAGCAAAGAGTGACTAAACATTCACCCAGTATATGCTTCAATTAATAAACTGATCTCCATTTTGAATTTTAGTTGTAGTCATTTTATCTGAAAACAAATAAATAAAGCAACAATAATTAATACAAAGTGTGTCCAGTTGTCTTGTTGTGTTAGAGACAGTGAGAATACAATACATGAACGCTCGTATTATCGTATATTACACAGTCATGTTGGGATTGAGATATGTCTCATGAGTTTTTAATAGTTTTATATTAAAATGTTATAAACTAATTAGGTTGAAAATGAAAATTTTCAATTTTATTTATATGTTATGCATAAATTGTACATAGTTAATTGTTTGTTCTACTATACATATTATACAATCGTGACGATAAATGTATTTTTATAATTTTCAAAAACTTTTGTACGCGGTAATAAAAATATAAAATGATTGTCGATCGATGTTTGTACAAATGTATCGAGTAAGTACATACCTGTTCTGTAAATAGCTAGCGTAAGAGAGACTTAATAATGTTGTATAGAATATTATAGCGAATCCTAGTGTTAATGAAGTATAATAAAAAAATTGTATAATTAATAAAATTTGCAATTGAATTTTTCGTATAAAATGAAGATTTCAGTAGGTACTTACTTCCAATATATTACCTCATTTTATACGAATGTTGTCCATGTGAAATGTTAATTGTGATGAATCTTACAATATTATTGATTTTTTTTCTAAGTTATTTAATTTTGACCTGGTAATCATTACCAAATATAGTAGAATTATCAACACAAAATGGTTAATTATTTTATTTATTAAAAAAAATCGATCAAAGCAGATGTCGGAATGTAATTCGATTACGAATTCGACCATGGCAATAAATTAAAATAACGTATTCGACAGCTGTAGTTAAAACAATAGTCGCATATTCTAAAAGTCATTAAGATAATTAGGTAGCGATAAGTGTAGAGATGTAATTTGCGAATGCATTATTTCTTATGATGGTTAATGTAGATCAAGGTTTTATAAATGACTTTTATGGTAACATCATTTCGACCGATAATAATTATAAGATAGAGGTGGAGTACAAATGTATAGGATGGGTTGAGAACTTTATGCAACCTATAGACTGGCGACGGATCTTACACGATGGATGTAACGTTTGTCCCGCGCGTTATATTACAAATTGTTATTTTTTTATCAATTCATTCTAGTTGATGAGATAATTAACTTAATTGGCAATATTTTATTACTTTTAATCAGTTTTTACTGTAAAATCGCTCGTTACAGGAGGGACGATTGTGAATACCCCGGCTACCTAATTCGTTGTAAGTTTAAAATAATGGGGTCTTGTGAAAATGCAATATTAACTTACAATGATATTATCGACTTTTTAAAATGTAAATTAAAAAAAATATTTGAATAGGATATTATCGTATTCAAGTCGTGATCGTGTCGTTGTCGTCAGCAACGAATGTTCACTTTATTTGGAAAAGGACTTTTTACGTACATACTCGTTAAGTTTTATTGCTGCGGGTGTACCGTTGGCTTCATATAATTGTTTAATAAAAATATATTAATTTATAAAAATATTGCTCGCAACATTTATTTTGTAACAATACTACATCATACATTTTAACTGCTATCAATTAGTATCGGGAGTACCCATTGGGCTAAAATGACGATGACGACGACAACTCACTTTTGTGGGTACTCACAATTTTTGAATGCTGTGCGGAAATCAGGAAATTTCATCTAAATAATAAGACTTATAAAATATCTGCAATTTGTTTACCGAAGGTATAGCTCAATTTATCGAAAGCTGGCACGTACAATACTTTAACGTAATGCAGTATGAAATGAACATCTTTATATAAGTCAAGTCAAAGGGGGTTCCTATACAGGAAAGCTCAAAAAATGGGGTTATACTACATTGTACCCTGTTTTTGACCAAATTATTAAGGCTTGACCGGTTTATGTCGATCATAATCATAAATATGACTGTAAACGTGCTAGCTTTAGCTAACTGACCTATACCCATTGATACTTGTTATGTCCAAGCTTTAAGTTTCGTTATGGATGTGGTAGCCACACCCTGGAGTACTACCACAACCCTCGCTGTTGGGAGTTGGGTTCACCGTCATACCGAGACGTGTTTCATCTCGGTCTTCAGCCGTCATTCTGTGATCTCGCAGACGAACTCACCGCGGAATTAGCAGTGATAGTTTTGTTTGTTAGAGAACATGGTCTTTTTGCTTACTTTGATAAGGATTGTATTTCTCACGCGGCTTCTCCGTCTAAAAGAGCATATTACCCGACATTACTAACTGTATTGTTTAAATAAAAAGTCGAAATTTGTTATTTGTTATTGTCAATAAATAAACATGCGTTCGTCAGACTTGCTGGACCGTCTTGTATTATACAATTTTATTAGTAAAATTAATTAGATAAATTAATTGTACGAAATAAAATTTTAAATTTTTACTAATATCGTTTTTTTTCCCCCTAACCATTGGTAAAGGTAAGTTAAATAACCAATATTGTTTACACTCGTAACTAACTGTTACTCGTACCTAACAGCTAGTAGTAGAGCAGTCGAGACATATTATGATACGATTTAAGGTGCACGGGGCTCCATCCATCACTGAGTCTAAGCCGACCTGGATTATTCCACTTTGCCCTACCAAGGCGCCCCACAGGTGGGGCAAATTGGAACGCTTTAAAATTAGCAATGGAATCTGCCCCACCAAATCAATTTAGTGGGGCAGCTTCCACTGCTTTAAAATTAGGTGTATTCCGCCCCACTAGTGTCGGCACTTTAGAGTGTAGGTGGGTTTACTCTCCCCTGCATGTGGTGCATCCTGCTGCACGAGTTGCACGACGGACAAGGTTCCATAACCTCGTCCGTCATCGTCCGGTCCCTCTTCTCCAGAGGTCACGGGATTTTGTACAATCAAGTTTAATCTCGAAGGTACCCTCAGATCTCATGGGCAAATTCAATTTCTTGATATGTCCTTTCCTTACAGTAGGTGTGTGAGTTGCCTGTATCAAAGGATGTGTAAGTTGCCGCGCCCTAAGTCCCGAGCCCAGCAGTGGGATACTTGTGGACTGTGTGCCTACCTACTTAGGTAATGTGTGAAAAAAGACTTCTACAAAACCATACATAACCAGAATTTTCTATATGAGCTACGTACAAAATCCAGTCTACATCTGGTCTACTTACATTCATATTAGCAAAAGAGTAATAAAATATCTACTAAGGAGGTAAGTTGGTGATATGACATTAGTCATAAATATTGATAGAGGCGTCAGCAATATAGGCCGTATTACTGTGCAATAAATATAATATTTGCGTTTACTGTACAGTCGTTCAACGGACATTCTTATGCAGATATCGCGTGGTTATCAATTCAATAACCGCTATACTGGTTAGGTCAAATTATGTTCTGTTAACCCGACTACTTCGAATTGAGCGCGTACATACATAATAATGTGAATAATATTGTACTGTACGACGTAGTCTTTTAAATAATTATATGTTATTCGATATAGACTCAGATTATAAAACAAAAGGCAGATAGAGCGCGCAGAACACGAAAGTTATGCCGCCAAAGCGGACACAAATTCAAAAAGCAATAATTGCCTGCTAGTCTTATCATATATCACTAGTGTTAAGTGCTAAAAATCTATTGAAAGGAATAAAAAAAATTTGAATGAAATGGAAATGGCCTATTTTATGATTATGTAAGTATGCCGTACGTATTGTATGAAAATGTTTTGTGTGTGCTGTTTTAGATATTTTTTTGATTTCTTTCAATCGCATTTGTTTATTTTTAGGAAAATTTAGGCTAAAGGTAAGATATTTAAGCATCGAAGAATAGTTGTTTTTTCATTTAAGTTTGTTTTTTTAAATTTTATACGAATCAATAGCAGGAGCTTGAAATTCATGATATTATTTCTTCAAAATAACAATTGTTATCCAAACGCTGGTTCTTAAGTAGTCGCGTTACAGCGTTCAATAATTCACCTCAATTCTGAATTAAGACGATATATCACAACGCTATTGCAATGAGCAATAAATGCACACCGGCTCTATTCTACCGAATTAATAAATACTAAATATCGTGCAGCGACCAGCGACTAATTGATCATTGTCAAAATTACTCATAATTACTGTTCGCCGAGAGAAATTATTGGATGCATCGCGATTCGTGAGTCGTGAGCAATGGAATGAAATTTTATACATTTTGTTGTCTATGGATGAATTTCATTCGCAGTTTATATTCTGTAAGTTGTAATTGTGTTACCGTCTCTTTTCAACAACTTTTTTTAATATTATGACCATGTTGATAATTTAGGTATCATTAATGCAGAGTCAATTGGCTGTTAATGGGCTATTTACATAAAAAAAGTTTTTATTGGTTTTGGTCACGTGGTTGTAGGCACATCTCTACACCAGCACCAGGGGCACCAACGCCGAGGCGTTGCCGGCAGGGACCGGGGAAGAATCGGTACATCCACTATTTGAAGTCAGTTTCGACCCCCGCGACTGCAATTTTTACTACCACAGTAAACTTTTACAGAGTGCCTGTAATTTTCAAATGAAATAAAATTAATACTTACAGTCTACATCTTTCGTATCTCATTCGTCCAACCATGTCAAACTCCCGTTTAATAAATAAAGAGTCATTAATAATAAATCTGTAGCTGGTCGCTGTCTGTTCATAGAAGATAGGTTTAATATATGAGAAAAACTTTAACGGGGGTCTTTATTAACGCAATAGACCCCAAAACAATGATTTTTAGATTTTTTTCTGTTTCAATCACTCCTAACAATTTCCGAATGTGTGTATAATAAGGAACATGGTTTCCAGAAGCAAAGCGAGAGCGGGGCGAATAGTTGATTCAATCTACTATTATTGTTTTATAATTTTCGGTTATATTACTTAATAATATCGGCGCCATCGTTAAGCGAAATCAGAGGAGTAAAAAAGTGTATGTGACATACTTACACCGTGATAATATGGTTGCAAGAGCGAAAAAGTTACTTTGACGTCATCACGAACTTTCACAGGGCCAACTTGTTGGCCCAGTCCTGAGATATTCAAACATTTTATTAAATATAAATATTGTTTGAATTATGTAGTAGGTATTGTTTTCTTATAATTTAAAATTGGTTTGCGCAGTTGTAAGGGGCAAAGTCATTGACATGAAACGTACCTATTGTAAGGTTGATTTGAGATTATTACTGTTCACAATATTACATAAGTATATAATAGCAGTACCAATAGGTACTACTATTAGGTAATTTGAACAAATGCTCCGTAGTTTTGTTACGAATTTGTTTAAGTAAGTAGTAGTAAGTATAAATAATAAAATGATAAAATTGCACGTGGGTAATCCAGGTTGAGAGCCTCTGTTCCTCGCATGGAGACAACCCAACCCAACCCAACCAGTCGCACACCACGTGCGCGGCGCGGGGTATCGCAGTGAACCGCTCCATTTCTTAATTGATTTTTTATTCGTGTCGTCGCTTTTGAAATGTCTTATTTGCGTGGGCGGATAAGGGAGTATACTCATGCTACGTGCTCATGCCCGTCCTTTCTTCAAAAATTCCATGCTTGGTCACAGGGGCCAAGGGAGGGGGGGGGGGGGGCTTTGGTTTGGACGACGAGAGTTCGTACCGGTAGGTACAATAATGTCCAGTATTTTTTTTGCATTCTGTTCGCAGAAAATGATTTAAAGGGAGTTCTTGGCAAATACTACCCGTGGTCACCGAGAGGGGGAGAGGAATTAAACCTTTTAAAAAAGGGTCGCGTATTATGGGTACAATCTCTTACTTGCGCGGTGCCATGTATTCGAACGGTACACCTCGGCTATAGGTTTTTATTTTCTTTGACCAAGGGCATTTCTTAATTTTGTTACTTTACCGAGTCCGATACTACTGGACCTTTTAGTGAGACTTAAACCATTTTTGGAAATTTAATCAACTTAATTAATTAAGATCGAATGTATCAAATCAATCAATCATGGAATAACATACGAAGTGGCACAAAAGTCGATCTTTCGTTAGAGGTAGAGGGACTTGGGTTCCAGTCCTACTCGCTATTAGTACTTTTTGTCAACTAGAAGGTAACCCGCTCTCCCTTCGCTTTTTTAAGATCTGGACGAAGCGACGTCTGTCTCTTTCCACATCTATATCTATATAAGCAGCTCAGAGCAAACACTTTAAAGACGAAAACAATAAATTATAACGGCCACAAGCATTTTGGGAAAGTTAAGACAGATTTATTTTACGAGTAGATAGATACATATATTATAAAGATATATAACACTGAAGAGGAGAAGCACACAATGTATTGATTTGTAAGTAAATTTTGAGTAGACTGATAAGTAGGTATTGTGGATTATATCTATTTTATTATTAAGTACTTTTGATCCGCCCCTTGTACATTATAAGGTACTCACCTACTTACATAGGTAGTAAGTAGATTATAAAAACACAATAGGTGTATTGTGTTTTCATAATCTATTAAAATAATTGTGTCTTCACGTTCAAAATGACATATGATTCAAAATATTACTTGACGAAATTGTAAAATTTGTTATGAATAAGTATGTGAGTGATACAAGGCGTTTTCATACAATGATATCATTAGTGTTCCATCTGTTGTGTATGACTGTGGTGTCTGACGAGACCTTAATGACTTATTTGCAGTTATTGAACGATAACGAGAATTGCTGTTGTTTATGATTCAGGGGTAAACGTATTGTGTTAAGGAAACTTTTAAAATTACACGGTACCATAACCAAGTTTTAATAATTGTTCATTTTACAACAAGTAGTAAATCTAAATTAAAACGTACCTAGTGAAAGTCAATTTAATAGGTAGGTATTATTTGGTTCAACTCAAAAACTACTTGTCAGATCTCGCTCAAATGGGACCACTTGACAAGCTCTAGCTTTGGAATAAAACAATAATTATCAAAATCGGTACAGCCAGTAAAAAGTTATGATAATCTTTTCGGCGAATATCCGGATAATTTGAATATCCGGACGGACGAAGTATGATGCCCTATTGCCAGTGTCTGTAACTTTTACCTTACGCACTCAATATGTGCAAATGTTTCAATCATTTTCATTATCCTCAATTTCCTCAAATGTCTATTCCGTCACAACATGTCGATAGCCTGGAGTTGTTGAACTCGCATTAATCAAGGTCTCGCTCGTTGTTTATAAATCGAATTGTTCAAATGTTTTCCTCTGGAAGGTATAATACATGTGAATAATTCAAATCATAAACAACGCATATCCTGTCAACCTTCAAAATATTGGAGTAGCCGTAACGCATTTTTTGCTTGTAGGAAGATTCTCGATCTTTCATAATATAATGAATACATTTTCTAGTTATATATTAAACTAGTTTCCGCTGGAAATTGAACAACAATAAGATTTTGATGGACAGAAATAAGATTCCATTTCGGTCTTAAAGACGAATGGGTTCAGTGGCTAAAATGGCTTGAATTACCTCAATGCTAGTATTAGAATTGACTTACCTACCTACATGTGATCTTGACCTATGTACCTATATGCCAATTGTCACGTATGCAGGTGGAATAAAAACTTAAGACTAGTTGGCTACTAAACCCCCACCAATCTACACAGAAGGCGTCCTTAGTTATGAAGAGGAACTCGTGCCAGGTACTTAGTGTGACTAGAATGGATTGTAGCCATGCCCACCCGTAAACATCATAACAACCCATAATTGTCCCATTGCTGGGCAGTGGGCACGGGTCTCCTCTCACTATGTGAGGGGTATAGGCCATAGTCCACCACGCTGGCCAAGTGCGGATTGGCGGACTTCACACACCTTTGAGCACATTATGGAGAACTCTCAGGTGTGCGGGTTTCCTGTTTCCTCACGATGTTTTCTTTCACCGAAGCAAGTGATAATTAAATTTTAATACGCGCATAATTTTTGAAAATTAGTGGTGCGTTTGACCCCGGACACCCCGTTTCGGGAGTCCAACGTTCAACCACAAGGCTATCACCACCCGTACACACGGAATCCTAATGTTAACTACATTAGAATGTGTTAGTGGGTGAACATTGTTGCTCGTAAATCAAAACAAAGCACTGCTCTACTGGCATCGACCCATTAATGGCCCACCACTGAGGACGGGTCTCTTCTCATACCTGAGGAGGGAGAGCATACTTCACCAAGCTGCTTCAGTGCGCTGGAAGAGTCGTGTCGTCCAACTCATGTGTGGAATTTTTTATGCCGCCCGAAGGCCTCCGACGTGGCTTTACAACTGCTTTTGACAATAACGAGAGCATCTCTAAATTTACCCCACCTACTTGAATATTATCGATAACAAGTCTACACCCGCGGCTTCGCTCGCCAAAAATCTCTAAATATATAAAAGTTGATAAAATCAGATAACTTTCATACTAACTTTGCGCCCCCGTTTTACCCCTTTAGGGGGTGAATTTTCAAAAATCCTTTCTTAGTGCTCCCCTACGTTATAAAAGGAACCCCCGTGCAAAATTTCAAGTTTCTAATCCTTATAGTTTAGGCCCTGCGTTGATATGTCAGTCAGTCAGTCTTCTCCTTTTATATAATTATATAGATTCCGAGACTCGAGTAAGTCTGAATCATCGATCAATCTGAAAAAGCAGCCTCATTCAAGGCTGGCTCATTCGAACTACTGGTTTTAGTTTTAATAAGAATGGAAAGACAGATTGGCCTATATAGCCCCAACTGAACCAAACTGGAATAGTAGAAGAGTAGGTAGACTTTAAACCTGCACTGACGTAATCTGTTGAAATCAAGATTGATTAATAACCAAAACCGTTTCTCACGTGCATGACGTCATCAGTGACGTCACGATGTGTCACCGCTCGGCTCGACGCTCCAATGTTATTGAACCCGCTAGATCAAGGTCTATGTGAGCCGTTGACGAGGTGTAGACTGCAGAGTATCACCAGCCATATTAATCAATTTAGGCCGTGTTAAACATTTTACCTAACCGGATAACAAACAAAATAGCCATCTACATGAAAAGCAAAGTCAAGAAGATTCTATTGTAATACGTGAAGCAAAAACTTTGTACCCCGTTGTACGAAAGGAGTGCAGAAAGCTAATTATTTTTTAATAAAATTATTATAAATGAATTAAATTGATAAATATAACATTACAAACACTAACGTTAGTTACTCTATACACACTAACATGCCTTTGACACGACATGACGTTTGAAATGTGTACGCTCATTTTACGTGTAGTGTCAATGTAAAGTAGCCGTTTGAAAGAATACCTCAGTTACGGTCGAATTTTGAGCGCAGAACGGGTAACTATGTATGTAGTTATTATTATAATGACAATGTAAAAGAATGACTGAAACTGAAGGTAAGATCTATTATCTCCGCCAGTTAACAACAAACCCAATCTTCGAGGCCAATGAGTAAATTGTTGATTGAGATGACACTATATTGTTTACTTACATAAATCCTCCACCATGTTACTGTGTGGCTGTATAAATATGTAGCGTCATATGTCGCGTCGCCGTCAACTAAACCGTCATAATCACGGTCACTGCGCTGTTATCGCGAATACATGACGATATACGGTTTGCCTTACTGATAAGATACAATGAGCGCAAAATATTAAGTAAATTCCTCATGAAGCTGGGATGAAGCGATGGATGTCTAAATAATTTAGACATCGCTTAAATGTGGGCACACAATTATTGTGTGCCTACATTAGCCCTATGTTTTGTGTTAAGCGAGGTCAGTCAAAAATTAAGTACCTTTAAATTTAAAAAATCATGTGCGAATTACAATCTTAGATATTATCACATGCTTCGGTGAAGGAGAACATTGTAAGGAAACCTGCACACCTGAGAGCTTTTCATAATATTCTCGAAGGTGTGTGAAGTCTGCCAAACCCCCTCATACTTTATATCGATCCGTACCCAGCAGTGGGAGAGTTATGGGTGGAGATGAAGCATTTTTCTTTTTTCCGCAGCAGTGGAAGAGCTTATAGCCCGACAGCTTGTGTCGATCCTGTGATGCAGAAGAAGCAAATGCGTACGCGGTGGGTGTGTGGATGAGTGACCGCTACAGGCAGAAAGTTCTTGAGCGATTCCGTGCGTTGGCGGGCGTGTATAGCCGTCTATCCCGTGGGAGTGAGAGCAGAGACCCGTGTCCCGTAGTGGGTTGTTAAGGGCAAGCCAACCGAGATGAAACAACCGTTTTTGTCCTAGAAATAACCCCATGAGTCTGATAGACATACATCCTATTAATATTATAAATGCGAAAGTTTGTATGCATGTATGACAGTATGAATGTTTGTTGCTCTTTCACGCAAAAACTACCGAATGGATTTTGCTGAAACTTTACACTATTATAGCTTACACATCAGAATAACACATACGATATAATTTATAAAGATATAGTGTGAATTATACAAAATAAGTATATAACTAAATCTTTACATTACACATACATCCACCACGACTTGAGGACAAACATACGACTATATCTGTCACATAATATAATATTATATCTGCCCCGACAGAGAATCGTACCCGGGACCGCTCGCTTCGTAGGTAGGACGACTACCAATTAGGTCGTCATTCCTGAAGCGTGGTTAAAAGTTACACCATTTTTAATTACACTTTAATTATTGTCATGAGGCTGACGAACTGGAGGGCATCAATATTACAATTATATTATCCATTATCCCTGGCATGTCTTGTGTTAGATTATTTTAAGATAAGCGCCTGCAAGTTAACGAATAGCAACGTTTTGCAATCAATATGCAGTATTTTCTTTGAAGATGGTTATTATTTATTTCTGAATTGTTTATCATTTCCTAATAATCTCAAGTATTTTGTGACAGCTATATATTATTTTAAAGCTATTTATATTGTTAAAAATGATCTTAAGGGTTTTACATTGAATATTGTTTTTTTAAGTTTACCCACTTTATATATTTTTTTTCACTCGGTATTGTAACGGAGAGCAAAAGTAGTTGTGATTCGGGTTATTTTCAAGAATAAAGTGTGTTCAATTCAGTTTGGTGTTTGCTTTATTATTTAATATTCTAACAGTCAGAAGTGTGTAGTAATCTGCGCCGTTATCGGTCAACATTTTACGTCCAGTGTTAAAATAACGGTTATTTTGAAAGACTATTTTGTTGCGTAAATCATATTTGGAACAACAAAATGGGCCGCGGCAGGAGGTCGCGATCGAGGTCAAAACATACGTTGGATTCGCGACGGGGATCAATCTCTCAGTCAAAAGGAAGATCACGGAGTAGACGCCGTGGTTCGAAAGTTGCCCGCAAACAAAATGAGAGGCCAAGTGTGAGGCCAGGTGTGGGGTCACGTTCGCGTTCTCGAAGCGGAGACCGGCAACGCCAGCGGAAATCCAGTAAGCGTACTTCACGAGTGGAATCAATTTCTCGAGGTATGTCAGTTGATTCAAATAGTTCAGGTACTTCCGCGCCAAGCCGATCGCGATATAGGAAGAAGAACCGAAGCGATAAAAATAAAAGGCCAAGCCGGCCCAGGCAGTCACCCGGTATATCTCGTTCAAATCAAGGTGCACATTCAATTGGTGAATCACACAATATTGACGATTCATCAAGGATGGGTGGTGTTAACGGCTGTGGTATTGATCGATCCTATACGCCACCTGTAGCTCATGAAGCACGCAGTGGCAATATTTCTCATGTTAGTATAGATTTAATTGAAACTTTAAATAAGACATTGCAGACATTAGCAACCGTAAATCCAACACATAAAGATAAATATACGTCGATTAATGTGATTCCTGAATTTGACCCTAAAGCTAAAAATCAAACTGTAGTGACTTGGTTAAATAAAGTCAACGAATGTGCTGAAATTTACGGTTGGGATAGTAAACAAACGGCTCATTACTCTCTACCGAAACTTATGGGTACTGCCAAGCGTTGGTATGAAGGGCAGTCATCGGTTATGCATTCATGGGAAATTTGGCAGGAAAAACTTAAGGCTGCTTTTCCGACGTATGAAAATTACGGGCATTTGTTGACTGAAATGCTTAACATAAAAGCCAAATTCGGGGATGACCTTGAAGAATATTATTACGAAAAATTAATAGCACTTAATCGTTGTCACATTTTGGGAAGGGATGCCATAGACTGTATAGTATACGGAATAGAGGATAGATCGGTTCGATATGGCGCCGAAGCCGTTGGTTTTGAAGATATCGATAAATTATTAGGATATTTGAGAAATGTTAAACATGAACGCTCGGACCGTAGCATAAACAAGAAGGCAGCGAAACCTTTGTTAGACCTACGCCGTTTACCAAAGGAAGACGTAATCAAAGGCCTTCGATGTTTTAACTGTCATGAACCTGGACATGTTTTTACCGATTGTACGAAACCGCTTAGAAAATGTCAAAAATGTAATAGAATAGGTCATGATAATCCCAACTGTACCAGGGAAGTTAGGAAAAGTGTAACCGAGGTAAAGTCCTTATGACTAAATTGTACTAGTGCGGTTGATTTTGATGAAAAATTTAGAAAGCCTATAGTCATTCGCGGGAACACTTATACAGGATACGTAGACTTCGGGAGTCAGTGTTGTTTGATTCGTGAATCAAAAGCACGAGAATTAGTACAAAGTGAAGATTGGGTGTGTACTGATTTACCCTTGTTACGCGGATTTGGAAGTACGATTATTAATCCTCTAGGTATATGTAATTTGGAGCTGTCCATAGATGGTGTCTTTATAGTAGTTGATTTAGTTATAGTGCCAGATAGTCTTCTTAGTTATGATATTTTGATAGGGCAGACTGCGACCGAGCAGTCTCACATAGACGTTTATAAAACAAACACCCAATTAGTTATTAAATCAAACAAGTCTAACGTCGTAAGAAGAACTAGATCGTTGAAGTGTAGTACGTTAATTCAGTTATATGGCAGTGGTTCAATTAAATGTTACGTAGACAACTCCTACTCTGGGCAACTTATGATTGAAAATGGCCATCGAAGGACATACAGAGTTGAAGTAGGTAAGTGTACGGTTATGAATGGCATAGCATATGTAACCATAGTAAATCTTATTAATCAACCAATTATATTTAACAAGGATGAGATTATTTCGCGAGGTTATGATTATAGCACTGATTTAGTTGAAATACAAACTATAGGATATCTAAAGTCGGATAAGAATTTATCAAACATTGCTGTTGACGAATTAAATATTGGACCCATTGAAAATATACAGATAGTTAAATTAAAAGAGTTGATTGATGAATATCGTGATTGTTTTGCGAAAAATTTATCTGAATTGGGACACACTAACGTAACAACTATGGACATTCAATTAAGTGATAATGTCCCGGTAGTCTATCGTCCTTATAGGCTGAGTCACTCAGAGCGAGAAGAAGTCAAAAATATGGTAGATGATTTGTTAAAGCATGATATTATAAGGGAGTCGGTCTCTCCATATGCTTCACCTATTATAATAGTAAAGAAAAAGACAGGGGATAAAAGACTATGCGTGGATTACCGAGCGTTAAATAAGAAAACTATTAAACAGCATTATCCAATTCCACGAATAGAGGATCAGATTGACAGACTAGCGGGTAATCGATATTTTTGTGCATTAGATATGGCATCGGGCTATTACCAGATTGGTCTTAATGAAGAATCAAAGGCAAAAACAGCGTTTGTTACACCAGACGGACAATTTGAGTTTAACAGAATGCCGTTTGGTTTGGCAAACGCTCCTGCTGTATTCCAGCGGGCTGTCAATCTGGTCCTGGGAAACGCTCGATTTGATACAGCATTGGCCTATATGGACGACATATTGGTACCGTCAGAAAGTTTTGAGCAAGGTATCGAAAAATTACGGATAGTGTTTGATAAGTTACGACAAGCTAAATTGACACTAAAACCACAGAAATGTTATTTTTTTCAAGATCGCGTAAATTATTTAGGGTTTGAGGTAGCTCAAGATGGTATAAGGCCGGGAATGTGTAAAATAGAGTCTGTAGCGAAATTTCCGCATCCTCGTGATACGCATAATGTCAGGCAGTTTATAGGCCTAGTGAGCTTCTTTAGGAAATTTGTACGAGGTTTTGCAGAAATTGCACGCCCTTTAACAGGTCTCTTAAAGAAGGATGCTCGGTGGGTGTGGGCAGAGGAACAAGAAAATGCGTTCATAAAACTAAAAGCCGCATTGACGACACGACCTGTGTTATCATTGTATAATCCAAAATTAGAAACTCAAATTCATACGGATGCAAGTAAACATGGTGTAGGTGCTATGTTATTACAGAAACAGGTAGATGGACTTTTTAAGCCAATAGCTTTTTACAGTAGGCAAACCTCTCCTGAAGAGTCTCATTTCTCATCTTACGAGCTGGAATCCCTTGCAGTCATATGCGCATTGCTTAGATTTAGACCTTACGTACTTGGTATGCATTTCACCATTGTTACCGATTGTAATTCTTTACGAGCCACTTTCTTGAAAAGGGATATGGTTCCGAGGATAGCAAGATGGTGGAGTCTCATTCAGGAATATGATTGTGATGTAATATACAGGTCTGGTCAGAAAATGGTGCATGTTGACGCGTTGAGCAGAAATCCTCCGTTGTCCCAAGAGGTTGGCGTAGTAAGTGAAGTTGAGGCATATGACGTATTAAATATCAATGATGATTGGCTTGCGACTGTACAATTGGGTGATTCTGAAATACAGCGAATAAAAGATATTCTCTCTAATACAGATTACAAAGACGTAATAGAAGTTCGTAAAAATTTCGTTGTCAAGAAAGATAGGGTTTACCGAATAACAGAAAACGGGTTAAGGTGGGTTGTACCAAAGGGTAGCAGATGGCAGATTTTACAAAAGAACCATGACGAGATAGGGCATTTTGGTTTTGAAAAGACTATTGAGAGAATAAAAGATCATTATTGGTTTCCGCGTATGCGTAGATTTGTCAAGAAGTACGTCGATGCATGTCTGGAGTGTGCTCATAATAAAATTCCAGCAGGTAGAAAACAAGGATATTTGCACCCTATCCCAAAAGTCCCAAAACCCTTTCATACAATCCACATTGACCATGTAGGGCCTTTTGTAATGAGTAAAAGAAGGAATTCTTATATTCTGGTTATTATAGATGCATATACAAAATTTATCGTTTTGAGGGCTGTCAAAAACACAAAGTCTAATACTTCAATTGCAGTGTTAAGAGATTATTTTGGAATGTTTGGTGTACCGATACGGTTGATCAGTGATCGAGGCACATCATTTACTAGCGTCAAATTTAAAACTTTTGTAAATGAAATAGGAACGAAACATATTTTGAATGCCGTCGCTTCACCACGGGCAAATGGCCAGGTGGAGCGATATAATCGAACAATTTTAGATTCGTTAGCTGCTCAAAATCACGGGAAAGATGAACGTTTATGGGATGATCGTTTGTTGCAAGTCCAATGGGGCTTAAATAACACCATAAATAAAGGTACTGGGAAATCCCCATCGGAAATTTTGTTTGGTTCAAACCTCGTCAACACCTATGAAGGTCGTATTTTATGCGAATTAGAGTTGGATGACCATGAAAGTGATGATGAAAATAGAGTTATAAATAAAGTTACTGAAATCAGAAAAGAGGTAGATAAACACATAGAAGAATCACAAGAAAAACAAAAAGAGCATTTTAATAAGAAAAGAAAAAGTCCAGGCAAGTTTAGTATAGGAGAACTTGTAAGAGTAGCAAGAGAAAGTCATAGTGTAGGTAAAAGCAAGAAATTGTTGCCGAAATTGTCAGGTCCATATCGGATTTCAAAAATATTTGATAATGACAGATACGAAGTTGTAGACACTCCATTGACAAAGAAGGGTAGATCTCTTTATAGAGGAGTGTATGCAGTTGATAAAATTTACCCGTGGCTATGTTTTCGCGGACAATGTGATGACGATTGATCAGAGAGTGAAGCTGCAGATAATGAACAAATAGAGGAAATAGATAAGGAGGTAGAGTGTAATGAGAAGTTTGACTAATAAGAATCGCTTGATGAATATAACCTAAATTGTAGTGTTGATGATGGTAATCAGTTCATATAAAACGAGTCGTCAGTATAATGAGTAAGAGTCATAATGTAAAAGCGCAAAGTGCGCTTTAGGCACATACTCGCTAATTGCGCATCATGTGCAAGAGCGCAAAGTGCGCTATAAGCACAAATGCACAAAGTGTGCTATACGTGTGAATGCGCAAAGTGCGCTATAAGCACCTGTGCACAAAGTGTGCTATAAGGGTGAATGCGCAAAGTGCGCTACAAGCACCAATGCACAAAGTGTGCTATAGGTGATTAGGCGCAAAGTGCGCTATAAGCACAAATGCACAAAGTGTGCAATAAGGCCAAATGCACAAAGTGTGCTAACAGTGCGAATGCGCGATGTGCGCTGATCATAAATATGTAATGTGTACCATAAATGTATTACTCTGAAGTGCAATTAATAAGGCAATGTGTACTATACTTACAACTAGTAATCTGAGTAAATGCCGGTGATCTTATTAAACAGAAAACCATAAATTAAATGTAAACATTAGAATAGGGGAAAGTATCAGGGTTATATCATGTATCAGTAAAATCAAAGTAATTCATTTTAATTTGTATTTTTTCTCATTTATTAATTGTAAATTATAATTATTCTCTCGGAAGTAAATAAAAATCATCCTTATTTTTTTTTCGTACACGCGGACGTGTACAGTTATCAGGATGGACGAACTGTTAGATTATTTTAAGATAAGCGCCTGCAAGTTAACGAATAGCAACGTTTTGCAATCAATATGCAGTATTTTCTTTGAAGATGGTTATTATTTATTTCTGAATTGTTTATCATTTCCTAATAATCTCAAGTATTTTGTGACAGCTATATATTATTTTAAAGCTATTTATATTGTTAAAAATGATCTTAAGGGTTTTACATTGAATATTGTTTTTTTAAGTTTACCCACTTTATATATTTTTTTTCACTCGGTATTGTAACGGAGAGCAAAAGTAGTTGTGATTCGGGTTATTTTCAAGAATAAAGTGTGTTCAATTCAGTTTGGTGTTTGCTTTATTATTTAATATTCTAACACTTGCTCATGTTATTAACCTATTAACGACTTATACATACACGATGTTATTGGCATCTCCTATCCATTAATTATGCATTAATCTATGCTGGATATTTATTGATTTATGTACATGATTGTCTGTCTAACATCTAAAATCTGTGCAGTATATTTTGAGATTATCGCTTTCAAAGATAGATAAATTCAAAGATTTTGTTCTCAACTTTATATTTTATCCGATTTGGGTAAAAGTCACAGGGCAAAGAATCGGCCAGTCTGATTCTGTAGTCGTTCACCCTTGCCCCTTCGACCTTAGGACTGGAGGTGAGCCTGCCCTTGCTGCTGCGTGAACCCGCGACCTCGTCGTCTGTTCACCCTGAGCTGACGACACCTCTAATTCGTAATGTCACTTCTGTAATTTACCGAAAGCATTTACTTATTATTATTCATCAAAAATTACTCTGTTTTACGTGTGGTGAACAATGAAGGTTCATAAATAATTTATTATTAATTCAGTCGACTGTAGGTAAATATTACCCTTTGTTTTGTATAATTTAACTACTACCTCGTGTGAAACAAAGTCTTACTGTAACCGACAAATACAAAAAGTACTGTACATATTGGATGTGTGTAGGAAAAACATGATTTTTTTAAAAATCTTGCTTTAAAATCAAATATGAGCCTCGTTAACCATAAGGTAATATTATGGTTTATAGGTAAAGAGCTAAAGGTCAATTTATCACCAGGTTTGGATAGGAACTATACTGAAAGGGATGCTCTGAAAATCTGTAAAGAAAAAGAAAACAACATTGGCGATTTCCCGGAGAAACCAATCCATGTATAACCACAATAGTTAAATTAACTTTACTTTCAGCTGCACGCTCACTACTGAGCATCGTGATGTTCCAGAGAAGATGGAATCGCTCGCGTCTGCAAGAGATACCTTATTACCACTCTGCACGTGTCCTCCGGGTGTTGCTAAAGAGCTGACAACGCCGAGCATCGGGCGGCGGATATGACAACCCGAACCCTGACCTGGTCAGGAGAAGCTACAGAGGCCTAGAAAAGTAAATAGCCTCTAAACGTCCTGGCGCAGAAGGCAAGCGGAAACGACTGCGACTATCTCTCCCAAGAGGTTGGTCCCGACCTCAACAATGACAAGCACAGATAAATTCGAATTACCACTAACAAAATTGGTGCATTTCAACATACTCTGGTTATTCTTGAAAGGACAAATGTTTATACTTGGGCTACCTTTTTCTCTTGCTTCAATTGTATACTGGTACCATAATTACTTTTTCACATTTTCAACATCGTTTAGGCATCAAATAAATATTATGAACCAGGGATTTTATTACACTCAACAATTTAAGTATATGTTGAAATCACTTGCCACGAATATGTTATAATTTTCATCCAATTTTACTACAATACAGTACGTTGAGATCGCTATCATAATTACTGCTCCAACACCTTTTTAAATAAATGTTATTTATTGGAATTATGAAAAACGTCACCTGGTTCGAAAAAGTAGGTATGTATAATATTAATATTAACATAAGTATTGTTTGAATCCCGGTTCTGCTTTCAAAAATATTGTATAGAGTTGGTAATTGATTTTAGGATTTAGCGCACTGGCATTCTACCCTGAAGTAGAACGCCAATACGTTCCTTATACGTGCCATACACGCTTATTATGAAACCATTAGTGACTAAGCATCACTTACAATGAGTGTTACTATAATCATTCATTTATAACTTATCAAGCGACAGTGAATCATTTGGCTAGCTGTTATATCAATTTTGGAAATGGTCTAAGCACAAGTCCTTCCTGGAAGAATTAAGAAAACGAGGGAGTTTTTCAGTTGTAACATCTTCCAGTGGCGCTGAAGTCGTCGATGTTAAGCGCACTAACTTAATGAAAGCAGGCTTCTAAAGAATGGACAGGACTGGACAGAAAGGCTGGAACACCAACACGCAGGCAAGCTATTCCTATCCTTCGCGGCACGCACAACGACTGACGAGGCAACCAGAGTCAGTCGGATGGGCGTAAAACCGACAAAATCCTCACTAGTGTTTTTTCCTTTCAAAATGACCGTATCAAAAAGTCAGAAATATTGCGGGTCCCCGGTTCCAGTATGCTGGCAACGCATCGGTGTTGTATTTGGTGTCTTATTGACGGTCTTGAGCGACAATAACCACTTACCATTGGCTCGCCAGGTGGCTCACCGGCTTGTTTTTCAGCTAGTTGCCTAAAAAGTGTCCTAAATTGTGTCGATAAGATGAATTGAATTTGGGTTAGAATCTGTGAGACTAACAAATATTTGTGATACTGAAAATAGCAGACCTTAATGAAACTAAAGTAGTGATCGCTGTGTGGAGTGCGCGAAGCCAATCTTTCCCTATTGTAAACAAGAAAAATCTGCGATATTTTGTACTGGAGAGTCTATAGGATGCAATCGATAACTGATGCTGTACAGAATGAGTCAACTAGACGTAGGCGGCTAGGCAATCACGGGGTACCTACATTGCGATTCCTTCACTTCTAATCTTAACCTTAGACATTCCTACATCTAGGCAGCAAATGGCTCAAATACGAATATCTTATGGACACAGTACTTATGTGTAATCTACAAGAGTTGACGAAAAAATTCGGAATTAACTTCATAATAATGTCACAAATAAAGGCAGAGATGACGCTATTCACGTACAAAAAATTAAAGATCACTTCGGGAACATTACTTCAAATTCGGGACTAAGGGATCAAGATCAAATTGAACTAGTATGTAGCTTTCAGTATCCCGAGAGTGCTTTCACGAGGCAGTGTGAGAGCGAGCGTTCCACCGAGCAGACGGCGGCGGCCGGCGGCGCGCAGACCAAGATCATTCAGGGTCCGAACTCTGAAGTCGGTGAATGTGACACGCGCGGAGTGGCGGTGGCGAGCAGTGGCGGCGGCCGATTCGCAGGAGGCTTCCGCGGGCGGGGTCAGCGACCTCGTCCCCCGCGCGGCGGCGGGCGCGCCAATGTCAGGGCCGGTGCAGCGGTCAGCTGACGTCTGGCGACGCGCGGGGGACGCGCCGCCAGCGCCGAGCTGCAGTCGGCTCCCGCACTTCGACGGAGACACACGCCTCTCCGTTCCGTGGCGCGCTATAAATAGGAGCAGGCGGTGGCGCCGCGCGCTACTCCGGCGCCGGGGCTTTCCTCCACTAGTCAGGTACCTGAAGTAGCGCGCGGTGCCTCCGCCGTTCGACGCCATGAAGATATCAGAAGCCGACGCCGCACCCGCCGCACGCCCATTGTACTTCATCAGGTGCTCTGGTGTTAATGGTTCCAGGCGCTTGTTGGAGTACACTTACCGTGTCGGCGGTTATCGTCTCGAGTGTCAGGAGCCGCAGCCCACGTGGAGGCCCCGGGAAGGTACGTAGCCGTGGGCCGTGGGCGAGCCGAGGAGCGGTGAGTCACGCGTCGCGCCGGTTGATGCCCTGCGCTGCAGCCCACCCCCTCCCTT
This sequence comes from Ochlodes sylvanus, assembly GCA_905404295.2. Lineage (NCBI taxonomy): Eukaryota > Metazoa > Arthropoda > Insecta > Lepidoptera > Hesperiidae > Ochlodes > Ochlodes sylvanus. Next base: position 11,788,349 of record FR990132.1, on the reverse strand, counting down.
GCCGCGGCACCCTCGCACCTAAATTTCGCATTCGCACAAGTACCCACATGATATTTGCATTGGTCATCGAACTCCCTGCCGAAAGACCGAACAAAGCCAGCTCAAACTGGTTTTCGTATTTTTCGACTGCGACCGGCCTCCGGCGCCGTTTTCCTCCACGGTCCTTGAGCCTACGAGCGTGTTCCGTGATTACATTTTCAGCGCGTTCGCGATCCTTCACGAGTGAAATTAAAAGTGATCGAGGTTTGATGTGCACTCGTGTAGTTTAGTATTTAGTATTTTGTGATTGTCATTAATTTATTTGTTGTGATGACAAAGGTTTTCTAGCAACGCCTCAAGACCACGAGGTCGCCTGGCCGGGGCGAATGTTTGGAGTTAGTCTTATTTTCCGACTGGAGTGACTGGACTGAATGATTTCTGGGCAAGGTTCGCGTATCGTTGATTATTTTTTCATCCACATCATCGCGGCGAGGTGATTTCGAATGTTCGTTTTGCTTCCAAGCAACTAAACTGCTTAATGCAATATCAGACATTTTTCGATGTTCGCAGGTTTCGACCTTGTGTCCTCGTAACAGAGTAAACTTTGCGTCGAGTTGTGCAAAAATACGTGTTTGTCGAGATATTTAATGCAAACAGCCAATAAAAGTACAAGTCTCGGGTGGATGACTCACAGGAATGCGTCTAATTGTCGAAGTGAGTGCAAAGAATTCGTCGTGTTAGATTTCAACTTAAAGTGAAACTAAATCGTTCGACTGCGATAAGTTGTTTGGTTTAAAATTTTGTGTTTTTGTTTGTAATCTGCGAGCGATTGTCGTCCATCATTATCTAAATCCGTCAACGTTCAATGTTTGTCGAAATGTCGACTCAGTTTTAAGATTGTACCTAAGTGTGAACCTAAATGTAATTTGTTCAAATTTTTTTTTTCGATTCTCCATATATTTTCCATGGACGTCGTAAAAGATTAAAAGGCTTTGATGTCGTGTGGCCTATAAGAGTATGGCACATTAATCTTACTTAATTTTCGTTGTATCACCTTCTTAACGTTGGTTTTATTAGCTTTATTTAATTTTATAATCTTAAAGTAAAGATACAATAGAGGATATTATTGTCTGGCATATTACCGAAACAATTTAAACACCTAAGTAAGTTCCCGGCTTAGGCAATCACTGTTGAGTCATCCAATGAACCGTTTTTGCTTTACCATTATGATTTCTAATACTTAGTCGCTCTAAGAATCTGGCCTTGTCTCTACGAGCTTATTCCACGAAATTTGAGACAAGAAAATATTTGATTATTTTATTCCAGGAAAGTGGAAACCGAAGGATAACATTAATTATTTTACCTTTTCTGCAAAAACAGATTCCACTGAATTTGGTTCAGGGACGAGTTTCTTGAATTTTGTCTCGGAGATATATAACAATAACATTTAATTCAATTAGCTATGTGTATATTTCTTCCCGATAATTCAAACTTATTGGAAAAATGTTGATTCAAACTTCAAAACACACACTTATGGCAGGGCATTATAAGATCATATTTCGACTATTCATTCACTCGGTCTACTGCTGAAAATCTACCGCTTACCTAATTCCAAAGTGCTTGTTGCTTAATGCTTATTAACTAGTTGACTAATATCCCTTAAATACAAAATGTACCTACTTTTATAAAATAATTCTAATTGTTTGTTTCGTCCAAACCAGACAGTGTATTTACATGTTAAGATTGTTTTCATTTTGTTATTATATTATTTATTATAGTTATGGTGCATTCAGGTAGATTCTGAGACCGCGGCACTATTTTTATAATCCTTAATTAGACGTCTTCTTCCACCTATCCAGATTTGAACGTCTTCTTTTCTTCTAGCGTCTATTTCTACGATCGCGGCTCCGCGCCTTACGTCTGCGTTTCAATTTTATCATGTATCGAAATATGCGTATCTTCAGAATAGCCTAATGTACCTTAACAAAATAATGTGTTCTAGAAGATTTTGTGTGTTGTTAAATGATATGAGAGTGGGATAGGCCTCAATAATGTTGTTAAATTTATGTGTGAAGTATCAAGTTAATATTATCTGCTTTGCAACAATTGGCGAACACTTAAGACGGTATATGCCTCTAGATATGCGTAGTACCTGCCTTTCACAAAGGAAACATGCAAATTACAATAAATAAAAATGCAATATCTACGAGTACATTGCACCGACACATGTTTAACCCCAAGTGGAGTATCAACATAGCATTTGACTCATCGTAGAAGAGACGTATTAGTAAAGTAAACTAATATTAACTAACAAAGGATACATCCATAGTAACGCTTACTACTAATAATTATTTATTTATTTATTCATTCAAATTACAAAAGCGAGCCAAAGCGCTCACAGACATTAAAACAAGATTCACAACAATAATTAAGCAAAAATACCTTCTATTCTTAAAATAACTTTGAAACACTCAACAATTCAACAAGGACAAACAATTTAATGGAATAATAGTAACAAAACATACAATACTATCTAACAATGATTATAAAATATATGAGAAATAAAGGTATAAAATAAAATTTTATAATGAACAGTTGTCTTTGTATCAATTGGTTCTTGTGCCAATGTTGAAGCTGAATTTAATACATTGTTCAATTGTCTTAACTACACTGTGTCAAAACTATGTAGGTAATTAGGTATAGTTTAATAACTTACACTAAACTTGGCACTTGCGGCACAGAGTAGTTAAAAAAATACACTGAGCTTGCGGTGCTCCTTGTTACAGTACAGTAAATAAATTGATATTTACTGTTTCGTGGTATTACTTAGCACCGAACCGACCAATACTAGGAATATTTTATTGGCATGGTTCGTAAGTGCTAAAATACGGTGTCAGGGCCTGGCCACGTGATTTAGTGCTTGATTAATTTACTCAATAAAATTTATGAATTTATTTCATGTAATTAACACATCGTAAACTCTAGTTTCGTAAGGATCTATTTCTGTAGCATCGTCTTACGTTACTTGTCGTTGAACAGATAGATGGTATCCTATTTAATATCATGCATGATCAGACATTTTAAAATCGCCTCGGTAATAATTACTTTAAGAAGTTAAAATTTAAATCTCGTGGCGGTTCGTGAACAAAAAAGGAAAGCTTTCATTAAATTTTTGGCTATAAATTAAGACTGGCTTTCACATTCTCAAAATTACCACAGGTAATTTCAAAATTAAGATAACCTCGCCCTTATTCGATTCGATTGCTGTGAGCTGATAATATGTTAAAAAGAACCAGTTTAAAAACATCTCATGTGTATAAGTATACCTGGTGTATGTATACCTGTGTTTTTGTATAAAATACGCAAAATAAAACAAAAGAATGTGGAGTTATTGTATATCTAATTTAGTTTCCTTTAAAAATCTTCGAAAGACTCAAACGGAACAAAATAAACAATTACATAAAAATATTATCAAATTCATTAAGAAAACTAAAAGATTGAAGTAGTTACTTTATGTTCAAAAATTTAAAAATGTTCATGGTATCATAATTTTATTAACACTCATTTTTGACCTAACAAAATTATTAAGATTAAGAAAATTTCAAAAGTATGGGTAATCTAAAAAGAAGAATTTAATTATCCTTTGTTTATGATATTTTTAATGAACACATTACTCCTTAACCTTTGTTATGACTTTATTGGATTTTATGAAAAGTGATTCGTATTAGATAGGTACATAATTATAATCAGCAAATTACCACTTAGTCCATAGTTGCTTATTTTCTCTGCGTCTTTTCTGTTTCTAATATGATGTTTCTTTCAAGACTCAAGACTAGTTCTTTATATCTCAAAATATGAAATATATTTTTGAAGTGAAAACTTCTTTAGTATTTCCTCAGTATAAATGAGTTAGCATAGCTAATGATCTAAGCAAATTCTTATATTATTAGGATGAAAACATGTAAGTTCAGCTTCAGAATTAAAACTTAGAGGACATACCAATTCAGAAGCAATATTATACTGACCAATGATTAATAAAGACAGTCCGAACCTCTCCATTATATTTATGAAGACCAATACCAAAGACAGATTCTCATATTTTGCAAGCTTTTCATTGTCTTTTTCTTCCTTATATTATTTACATATTATAGACAAACGGACATGACGAAAATTATAAGGGAATCGTTGTTCCAAATTAGAAAACCCATAAAAGGACAGATGACTTATTAAAATAACTTTATCAGATGCGCCAGGGATCACCATCAAACGAGCAGATTTTGGAGTTAAGTAGGTAAGTACTTACCTTTCTTTAATCACTGTTTACTTTACCGAGGCGTCATCAGCTAGCATTACTCGCAAACGAGGAATTGCGTGAGGAATCTTCGGTAGTCGTGAGTATCAATATTAAGTATACAAGACAACAGTCCTTTTAAGGATTGCCTGCTCAATTACTGAAGCAATGGCATCAGATTGTTTCCATCAAAAGTCCTACCTTTGTTCTCAGTGTTATCACGATGGTACGCTTTGATTTTTCATTTATTTCCTACCATACCATGCTCTGCCAAGATTGGAAGACCAGTGAAATCGGATTTATTAATTTCTCTTCAGACGATCCAGGCGTTGCGACTGACAGTGATCGGCGATCTCAACTTACCGTCGGGTATTTAGTTTATTTTCCAATGTATCAGAAATAACCATCTAATTAATGTCCTGGAAACAAACTGCGGATAACTGCTATAGACAAATATTCACTGTTAAACCCGGTTATTGTCGTTGAGTCATATCTAACCAAACCATTTTGGATTTTGAGAAGACTTCCATCACCCTTTACGGTGCAATAATCAGTTGGAGTCAATACAACATACAAAGCAATGATCCTCGGGTAATCAAGGGTCTTGTGAAGTAAATAAATAAAGTTGTCATTGGTACCTGACCCCGCGTGCGTCAGCTCACGAGTGTTATCGCCCGCCTATGGCCAGTTATCATAAGTGGGCGATTACATTTGCATCATGTAGATATATTTTTAGAATGAAATTTTTACACCAAAATTAATTTTTGTTCCTATTTTTGTACCTACTAAAAATGGTGCAAATTTACTATGCTAGTAGATTTCTTTATAATTGTACTTGTACACATTTTTCACTGTTAATATTTAATAATTTTGTTCGTAAACGATGTTTTATCTTTGTTACACAAAAAGACGCCATTAAAAAACGATTTAATTGCTTACCAATTAAGTTTGGATTGTATGTACAAACCAACAGGACAGAGGACGTAAAAGACGTATTTGGTCTTTCAAAATAATATAAGTAGTTAAAGTATTTAGTGTGTAATACAATATTTATTGTTTTCAAATACATTTTTTCTGTCTGTACTTAAAAGATAAAATTGAAATGGAATTAAAGCGGCGACCACTTACATAATAATATATCTACCAGATAATAATATGCATTTCTTGCGTACCTATCTGTATTTTTTTATTTGATTTATTTGACACATTTCGTTACCAAATGAATAATAGGTACTTTATGCAATATTATATTGTAAAAATTTTGCCTTATTAAAAAGAGATGGAGATAGATTGGAGAGAGATATAGGAGGTAGCTAAAAAGGTTTTCATTTCCGTCATAATTTTCCTAATTCAATTTCATACGAATATTTAACATAAAAACAAGTTTTATAAGAATTATTACGTCTTTTTATAAGAGAAATCTCAGGAGTGAAGTCGAGACCCCATAGTTACTTACGCTAGGCATGGCCCAACATTGTCGCACTATTAATAGCCGAGAACATTTCACGGATGATTATCCAGAAACGTTGATAGATAGCCTTGTCGATCTATTTAAAATAAGTGGAGGCCTACACAATCTCTGAAGCGATCAATGGACCGTGTCTGGCCACTATTGCTTGGCTTATTAACTGAGTCTTGTATCTGTAAAAGCTTTTGTTAAAAAATATGCCTATTTATCGAACATTGATTTTTTTACCATAACCTCGCATGAATAGATCAGAGTTAAGTAGTTATAATAAGGCTAGCGCGTAGCTTTATTTGTGGCAATGGACTGGTCACAGCTCCAGGGACCAGTAGCAAGTTAATAAACATGGCAGAATAAATCATGGGAATAAAAAATTCTCAAACCCCAGAACAAAGGTCCTTGAATGGTGACTAGCACCTTGGAAAAAGGAGCAACTCCCGTCTCTCCCTGACGGATTCGAGGTCTGAAGATGACAGCAGGGTATCCGTTGGACGCAGAAGGCGCAACTCTGGTCATAATATCGCAATTAAGGGCGGTCTCTATCCAGCGCATCTCCTGGCTGATGGAAGCACGGCAGGTTAGTTTTATTAAGTCTGATTAGTGTTTATATATTTTTTATGATTCTAGTGTAATAAACTTTAATCTAATAATGCCCGTTTCGTGGGGACGCTGCGGCGTCTGCCAAAACCGGGCCATCATTGGTATTGAGATTAATGAATAACTCCTTATGTTTCCTATACATTTTGGAAATCACATTAATTTGATTACTTATTAAGATTTCAGTGCGGTTTTTCATTAAATATAGTAAAGTGCCATTTAGTGTTTGTTTAATTTCAATCAATTCAGTTATAAATAAGATTCCCACTAAACAATTTTCGAGGTGTTAAATGGTAAAAAATCATTAGTCATGCTAAATAATTCAATTAGAGTTATAAATGAAAAATAATAAGTGAAGATTTGGTTGCGAATAAAGCCTTGTTATTTTACCATTATCGTGGAACCGCTGTATTGACATAGTACCTACCTACCTAAATATATGTAGGTAGGAAAGTATGCGTACAAATGTATGGCTCTTCTTTCTTAATAACTTAAAAATACAACTGTGTTTATTATAGAAGGTTTTGTTGATTACTGTTTATACTTTGTTGATGAGTAATTTAGTCAACAAAATAGTCCTTAATTAGATATTAATAATTATGTAGGTCTGTACCCACCTAGTAAGTACCTACCTAAATGCATAAGATGGTCTGAGATCAAAATTTTAACTAAGTTTTTTAAATATTATCATAATACTATAAAGTTATTTATGTAATAAATAAAGTTATTTTAAAATTTAATAATCCACTGAAATATTATCTTTAATTAAAATACCGCTTCCATTATTCTCTGCACATTCTTAATGCGGGCTAGCGGATATTGAATAGATAGGCCCTGAAAGTTGGGAGGACGATACGTGAAGGTTCACCTAACGACCGGGCTAATTTAGCTAAATAGCAGAAAAATTGGGACAATTAATATGTACGAGTAAGTAAGTATAACTAATTGTCCCCATTACCTACCTACTTACTACCTTCTAGGTAGTAGTTAGTACATAGGTAACATGCTTTCTATTGAATTAAGTATGAAATTTTCGAATACGATAACGGTATGGTTGAGTGGAATGGTGACATCTATAGGTGAGTCCCAAAATGGAAAATGGATGGGTCCAGTCAACTTTAAGATCCAGTGGTATACATAATTAAAGCACTATGTCCATCTTGTCGTTCGCGTCGTACCGGTTATCTACATTACTAGCATTCTGTACTAATAGATCTTTTAGGAGCCCTAATATATTTTAATTAAGATGGATAGAGGCCTAAACATTTATTTAATGTAATTCTTTCCTCTCGTCTTTGGCCAACAACGCATCAGTGATGGATTCGGGGTTACTGGTTTCCGTGGTTGAAGATGGCCACTTATTATCAGGTGGTGACTATTCCCTATTTAAATGATTAAAAAAAAACAAGGAAGAAAAATCTGAAAATTCAGTGTAACATTCATAAAATCCCAGTGTAAACGTAAAATGGACATGCCATCGACCAGGGTTCAGTGGACAGTGCCCCCCAGAGCGGCAGTGGCTCGGAATGTGGAAAGTATTGTCACACACGAATAGCTTCGCTCGTAGCAATTATGTTGAGCGCGCGCCGCGCGCCGCACCGATCAATAAATGATATTTTCCGCGTAAACACTACGTAAACACAAATGATTATTAATTGAAAAAAAACTTCGGATATAGTTATGCTTCAGCTTTCTAATCTGTGGTACAATTAATGTGAATAGGTTTTTAAAAAGATATTCCTTGACTAAAATTGCACCTGATGTTATGTGAAATGTGTCTTGGGTAGAACTAACATTGAAAAGAAGAAATTAAATTTTCGCAAGACCTTACGTAAATTAAATACACCGGAAACTTTTCGGTGACTTAATTACCTTATTTGAGGATTTAAACTACTTAAGATTAGTTCTATTAATTTATATGTCATTCCTTCTCCAGTTTCCGGGATAGAACTAAAATATAATTTTATATAACGTTCTGAATATCGCAATTTCAGTTATTTTGCTCATATGATATCAATAGCAACGCAAAAATTCATTAAAAATTCCGCATAATCGTCTCCTATACAGTTTTATTAAGTTGATTGCCCTCAGCTTGAATGTTGCTGCTACCTGCGTAAGGATCGAATCGGATGGAAGACCACTGCTCGCAAAATAAAACAAAAACCCTGCTTAGCACAACAACCGATTTCTTTTTAAAGGTATGTAGGTACTTATTATGCAAATAATATATGTAACCTACCTATTATATAGTATTATTTGAAATTATTGAAATATGTTTTTCACTTGAATTACTCTGTGGTAACAATTTTTATTTTTAAAAACAAGTAAACCCGCCCTCGCTTCGCTTCGGGAAACATTTCCAATAGTAGTTACGCACATTCTGAAATTATTAAACGAGACATAACTTTTTTATTTACTAACCGATTGATATGAATATGAAATATATAACACTAAATTTTAAGTGAAGCTTGTATATAAGTATGTAGATTTCTAAGGGGATTAGGGTTGACTTTTTCTCATTCTCCGTTTCTTCATCCTGGCGTGCTTCTGATACATGGCTCAACTCACGCAAGGGCATCTGGCATAACTGAGGAGGCGTAGAGCATACTCCACCACGCAGCTCCAGTGCGAATTGGTGGAGAGGATTCTGAAACATAAAAGCAGGGGCAAGACGCTGACACCCGAAACACAGTTTCCAGCTAATTCGGGGATCAGAGGCTTCATTATTTTATGTGAATGTAAAAATATGTCAATAAAGATTTGATTTATTTACTTTGAATAAATATGTAGGTATAGGACAATAGGTATATTTAAATGTCATAGTTATATTTAACTTTAAACTTTCCACAGAGCTCAAACTACTTGTGGGGACGGAATCAGAAGTCTCTGTTAGCTTGGACCAACGAGCTAAAAGCTTGGACCATGTTTTTCGAGCATCTCTACTACGTCACAGGTAAGATGGATAATTCATAAGAGAGCGAGAGAGAGAGAGATAGAGAGTGAGAGATTGAATCCGGTTTCACTTTTTTAGAGGCGACCACCTTAGTCCTCGAGGGTATCAACAGTCAACACATCTGTGAACGAATTACAACGAGACCTTTAACAACTTAATAACAATTGATAACTTCATTGTAACAATGCAGTTATGAATTGTTAACACCAATTATTATTATATCAACAACTATAACTATCACTAACAGTCCCTGCCCCAGTTCTCATACTACTAACTAACCAAAGTAAAGTTCTTAATAACACCCTCTGGTCTGACCATCCTTGCTCTAATCAGAGTCTTGTTCTGTGTCAGCCACAGTTGTCGTGGGCGGCAGTGAAAGGGCTCGTTTGGTATCATAATTAAATAAATATTAGTATATTAGTTTATCATCATAAGTCTTTTCGAATCTTCGAAACTACAACAATGTGATTTATATTCGTCCAAGTTATAAAGCCACGGAATAGATTCTTCGGTAATAATAGTGGTCCTAAAGCTTGTAACGTTCTGACGCAATGGTTGCCATGTAAGACCGCCTATCAAAGGATACTGGGTTCGATTCCCAGCAAGGCGGTGAATGAGTTTATCATTGTGTGTGCTTCTTTGGAGGGAAAAAATCTGAATAATTTTTCTGTGTTATTGCAATTTTAGGCTTCAAATATTAGTCACAGTAATGATAACATTCAACAGATTATCAAATTGCTACTAAGCCGAACGATAGGCCACAGTGAGCCCAGTGATAGTATAGTTAATAATCTGTCGCGATCGTGTTGTTGTTTTGGACTTGCTTTTTGCTATAAGATCACAAACTTGCTTGTCAGACTCGGACTAACATTTTCTTATTGATACGCAAACGTAATCATTGTTATAATTATATTTTTTTAATTTATTTTAAACATCTGAGATCAAAAATGCCTTAATTATAGTGTAACCCATTATAATGTAACCCATAGATATATTGAAAGTAAATATCATGCGTTGGTAGGCGGTTAAAACACTGTTAAATTATTATAGGTAGTGAATGATTTTTTCGATACTGAAAAAGTGATTTTTATATTTATCTTTCTTCAATAATTTCTGTATTTTTGTTTCATGTAACGTACCACGGAAAACACAGAAACCGTAGCTCTGTTTTGTGTAACGTACCATAGTTAGTTCCTACCTGAGACGACAATTTATCCATCCCCATTCATAGGTGCACAATTTTGACAACTTCCAAAAGAGACAATACATTTCCCACGTGAAAAAAACATAATTACGAGTACATAATAGCTACATTATTTATGTATGCGTGATTCTGGTGCGAATGTCATTTCGAGGTTATAGTGGTAATATAAACTCAGAATTTCAGATTATTATGTAATTTGCATGCTGTTTTATACAACGAAGGTTTTCGCCTAATCAAACTAAATCTTTGTTAAGAATCACCTAAAATTAATAATATTTAGTAAGGCAATATAATTCATTACTTCATTAGTTTTCAAAACTTTACATTAGTAGTACCTAACCTACCTAATTAGAAATGTACCTAGCGTCTAAATTATAAGAGAGATGCAATTTTATTTCTTAATTTTTTTACTTCTAAAACTTCATTAACAGTTGCCATAAAACACGATCGAAGGCAATTCAATTATAAAGAGAAAAAATGATAGTATTGTAGGATAGGTAGGGTATATCAAGCCTCTTTTTCAAGTAAAACATCTAACGGTTAATTCATTTCTCCTCAATGACATTATAAGTGTAATATATCATTGTTTCTCCTTACATTCTGTGTAGGTAATTTGATCAAGATAAAACTTTGAGAGAACAGTTTAATTTTACAACTGACTAAAGCGTCAAAATGGCGACCCACATTAAATATTAAGTACCTATGTATAATTTACGGCCAAGACTTTAAACTTTACGCAAAATGTAATCTTACTTAACAGATAAAGAAAGCCATTGTCCCAGAAAATAGGTAGGAAGGTATTAAATTGTTCTATTTCTGTAGGTACTTTCTTAAATTAATTGCTATTTCTATGACAAGATAATTTATAGTAGTTTAACGGAGTCCAACCAAAACGATGTTTTCTTTTAATGCCACCAAAAATCGCGATGTTTTTTCTACGGTGTCAAAATTAATTGTTTTCAAACAATCTTATAACCAATAATTGACGAAGTTGGCAACAGCACAGCCCGACACCAACTGGTAATAAACAAAAACTCCTAAACCGAACACGACGTGCGTAACGTGTAATGACCTCACCAAAAAGTGTAAAATAAAATGGCGATGGCGATCGGCTGTGCGATCGCAAACTTGTTTTTAAGGGCGTTTCGAGGTTAGATATTATATAAAATTCCTCGTTCACCCTACGTGGGGTAGAGGGCGCGGCGGGCGCGGACGGAGGACGGATCCCTCAGTCTGCGCGCTGACCTTCCTCAAGCCCTTGCGTGAACAAAGGTCGTCGACAACTCTCCTATAGCTGTCTGGCTAAGCGACAGATTTATCGTGGAGACATTTCAATTTGTATCCTGCTTATCTTGCTATCTGCTACATTATGTAATTTATAGTCTCTATTAAATATCTGTATTCGGTCGCAATGTTTATTATTGTGATAATGAACTAACAGATTTTAATTTAATTCTTATTGTTTGCGTCCACACGTCAGTTCTTGCGTGCAGTACCTACTCGTAATTTTGGCTGTGCATTCTCTGCCAGTCACTCAGTAACGCAAGAGTAGGTTTGATTAGCAAGTGCCCACGTCTTCGATGAATGCTCACACATACTTTTACTCCCCATTTTACTTCTTCATAGGTTGAATTTTCTAAAGTCCTTTAAATCCTTAGTTATCACCCGCAAATCCTGCAATATACGAAGCTTCTGCACAAAGAAACAGTCATACTTTTATGCCCATTGGTTCATGCTGTTTCTGTCAGTCAGTCATCGCATTCGATCATCATTTTTATCGCTAGCGTTTTATAAATGGATTTGTAGATTAAAATTAATTAAAATGTTCTATTGGGATTAGAACATGAAGCAGTGTAAATCATGTGAAATTAGTTTCTTTAATATTGCCGGCGTGTCAACAAATGGGGCCGCGCGGCCGTATTGACTCCCCCAGACCCACGTAGCAGTCTTTTATGTGAAGTAGGTACGCTGTTGATTTTTGGATTCAGCGCCTTAAATACCAATATTGGAACCGTTATTTAAACGGTCAAATGTATAGATTGGAACATGTTATGCAATGAATACCTAGACAATTAAATTTACCTATTATTATGTAAAGAAAAGGTCTCTGGAGTTTATTGATGTAGCGTACCTAAGTGTATCAGTGAACATTTATTTCACCCTCATGCTACCAGTAACCCGGCCTCGCTTCGGGAGACATTTGCCTTAATTTAACATCCTCAATCCTCACCCGACACTATTGCTCTGAATTTAATCAGGCGTCATATAAAATTGCATGTAATTAGTCTATTAGATATCTACGAGTATACCTACATATAATGAAACTGCTGATCTATGTCGGTACACAAGATAATTAAGAATTTAAGAAAAAAATGTATACGAGGTCTTTATAGGTCCATTAGAAGCTAAAATGATTATATTTAGAATTTTTGCCTGTCCGTATGTTTCTGTATGCATGTGTTTAAGTACCAATCTTGAATAAATATTAGAATTTACGAGACCATCCAAATTCACCCAAACCATTACTACATAGCATGGCATGTTATATCTCACAAAGTGTAATAATTTCCCTTCTCGCCTTTCAATTTACCTAGGTAAATAAAGTAGGGTCGATCTCCGGCGGGTGCCGGCGACGGAACCTCTTTGTTGCTATGCCAGGTGAGGAATGGCGTCTTATAGGAACGTCGTGAATATCGATACAGAACATGCCTTTTTCATACCTAATTTAAGTTAGTCCTTGACCACAATCTCACATGGAGGTCAGTGGAAATGAAATCTACGATTATGTAAGCACTAACTTAGTAGCTTCACTTATCTACTTTGTGGTAGAGCTGATTGACTCTCCATCAAAAACTCATACATCAAAAATAGTAAACATATAACAATGAAAAAATTAGGACACCATTTATACCTCCAACACGTGTTACCCCTAAAAGAATCATGATCAAGGTGGACACTATGCACACTATTAACGCATCTTTTGTCTATATTATACAAATATTTAAGAAACATGTAAAAACACGACTAATAGAGAAAGGTTATTATACAGTAGAAAAATATATTCATGACAAGGATGCTTGGATATAGACATCCGCGACCAAATCTACTCATGTTAATATGTATGTATCTGTATGTAGGTATAAAATTTGTAATCTAGCATTTTTTTTTAAAGATGTACCGAGGAGTTTCTTTCGCCGGCGCCGTTTCTTTTTCTCCTCAAAGATTTAAAAAATCAATATTTAAAGGCACCTTAGCGAAACGATGGTAAATGCAAAAAATTGACGGTCATAAGTGTAATGTATCATACCTACATGAAATAAATTAAATATTATAAATATTTGAGTTTGAGTTCAATTGAATTATAACTAATTTAAGATTATTATTTATGTAGGTATAGTTAGGACGTACTAAGAAATTTTTTTTTTAATAAATTATTTTACATGTAAAATTTTACTATAGGTAATTCAGCTTAAATAAATTACCTTGTAAGTTAAGTAAGCCGGTATAGTAAGTGATTGAGTGATTTCAGGTTTTACACTTCAATCGGGCGTGTTCGGGGTGTTTCCACTACCACGGGACGCGACGACACGACGACGTGGCGCCGGATCGGCACGACACGACATCGGCATCGCGGCAACCATTGTACTACAAGTTCCAAAAACATTAAAACTTACTTGAATAACGTTTACAAATTCAGTTAACATAAACATACTACAAATTGAAAACAAAAACTATCGCTTTAATTCTTAAGTACATAAATTAAAATTAATTAATATAATTATTATTATTAAATTAATTAATTAAATTCTTTTCTTTGTTTCTTTTATTCTTTCTTTTTGTAATTTGTAACTGTATGTTAAGTTGATTACTGACACGATATTTTATGTAATGAATTAATATAGATAGATAAGATATTTACTTAAGACTATTGTATGCCCAAGTGTGGCGGGAATACGCAGGCTATAATTATGTAAGTATTTTTTTTTCCTGACATTTTTTATTACCCATTTTCCACAAAAAGATTTTTGATTGATTGAAGTTATTGTATATTATGATTTACATATTGTATAATATTAAATTTGTATGATTTGTGTAACTGGGTTGAAATTGTAAATGACTAAATCATATACTTCTATGTCTATTCTGTTAAACGACTATAGATTAATAAATTAATAATCTCTGTATTATTTTTTAATTGAGTTAGAATTAAATCTGTTTGGGAGAATCTTGTTGCTTTTTCTTGTTGCTTGTTGTGGGATTTCTTGAAGTGATGCCGTAATTTCACTTACGAAAAAAGTTTAGATGAACCAATATTAAAATAATTAAATTATATCCAATCTAAGAACCGAATGACCGAAAAACCGAATTCATAGTTGAATATAAATAATATCTAGAGAAATAGGTCATGGAATATGATGAAATCCAAAATGGAGAAAATTACTGACGTCGCTTTCAGGAAAACCCTAGAATAAAAAAATGCAATTAGTATTTTTCAAATGCAGCTTTTGCATAACAGTACCTACCCTTTAAACTATAATCAGATAGAGGCTTTCCTTGTTCAGTTACAAAGTTATAATTGGTTGCATAACAGGAAGTTCTTAATATCTTCCTATCGGTTATTGTTCTGTAGCTGCATAAACCTATCTACGAGTACAATGTTATTAATCGTACTTCAAAGTTCCCGTTCAATTATAATGTACGCTATCCAAGCAAGAATAAACCTAAACCACTTCAGACATGCAAATTTCAGTGTCTTAGCTAAAATAAGAGATACCTAAAAATGCTTTAACCATTTAGATGGCACAGAGAAGACCTGGATACTCCACCACGCTGCTCCATTACAGATTGATACAAGGGAAACTTAAAATGATAAACACGCAATACCGACCACAGATTACCACACATATTGCACGAAATATTACTTTCCTCGTAGTAACTGATCGCTATAAAGTTGTCTTTACATTGTTTCTGTCTAAAAATACATCCAAAGTGCAAAATGTTAATTAGTGTAGTGCTTTACCAGTGGATATATGCCAAGTGGGACTGAATATAATGACATACGAATGGGTGACTAAGTTCAAAGGGAGTGAGAGAACTATATGTAGATTTATAAAAAATCAGTACATGATCTAGGTATCTATGTACACACAAGGAACATATATGAGAAAAAAAATTGGGCGCAGTGCAGTTAACGCCATAGATAACATTTTTTATATTTTTTGTCTTAGTCCTTGATCTCAGATACTTTTATTTTGGTTGTCATTATTTCAGTACTGCGCGAAATACAAAGCATACCGATAGATGAATAAAATATATAAATTAGGCTCGTCAGCAAAACCTAGTAGGTACTTTATTTTTTGTTAACGTCACCTATTTAATGGGGCTAAAAATAAGGCGTACGAAAGTCGAAGTCACCCAGGCAAAGGCGACCTAACTCCGTGTTCGCAGCACACAACTGAATTGTGTTCGTTTATAGTGTTTATGTATCACATTTTTGCGTGTCTGCGGATATTTATAGGAGTGGGCGTCGGGCGGCGCGACCTTGCGTCGGAGACAGACTTCGAAGCCGTGCGATCAGACTCACACTTCCGAAGCGCAAATAATGTGTACGGCATCCATTGCTGCGTTAGTATAACGACGAAGTAGCAATAAGGTTCGACACCAGCAATAGTGGTGTAACATACTCGAGCTGTCAATACTTCCTGTGACGCGGTAGGCAGCCAGCGGACAGTGTGCTCGGCGCTCGCTAGCCAATTTCGCACACTGATCAGTACAACGACATCGCTCACGGATGCGCGAAATTCCGCGGACAATGGACACGGCATTATTCGTGTCGTGACTAACACTGAAACTCAACAATGTTCAACTTTTTAATGCTTTCTTCCGCCGGTCTACTCTGTCATCCGTATCAAACTGTATCGCTATCAGTGAATATAGCTATAGTATAGAGACATTTATTTATTTAGGATTTTTTGTGATATGAGTTCTCTGTGGCAACGATAATATAAGTCAATCCAAAATGATTGAAATTTACAATTGATGTAGGGCTACTATAACTTTTTCAGTATTTGTTCAGGATTTTTAAATTTCAGGCAGGATTGCGATCGGATTTTTAAAGTCGACGAAGTAATTCGCAGATTCTTTGATTTGTAATTTATTATATTCATCACAACCCATAACTGTCCCACTGCTGGGCACGGGTCTTCTCTCACAATAAGAGGGGTATAGGCCATAGTCCACCACGCTGGCCAAGTGCGGATTGGCGGACTTCACACACCTTTGAGAACATTATGGAGAACTCTCAGGTGCGCAGGTTTCCTCACGATGTTTTCCTTAAATTAGATATTTATATATATATATATATTTAAATTAGATAATTTATTATATTAGGATCTACAAATATACAAAACCCGAAGCAAAAAATATTTACAACATTTGCCTATCACAAGTGATAAATGAAAACGATCCCCGCTTTGGCCGTATTGGGACTTAAAAGAAGAAACCGAAATCTTGGGAGGAGAAACCGGCTCCACTGGCTTGGTGGTAGGGCTGAGCATAAGGATTATGTTATCAATATTATTAGGTTATTAATATGATTACTGCAATTATTAACCTTGAGACCAAATTGCAATTCCGTGAGGCTAGTGGCTACCACTCTCCTGCTTGAGTCAGCTACCAAACAACTTATCGTGTTTCGGCTGGGAGCTTGAGAACCTGTGCTTTCTTTCTTTCTTACTTCTTTGTGTCTGTCTTTCTTTCTGTCATTCTTTCTTTCTCACTTCTTTCTGACTGTCATTCTTTCTTTCGTTCTTACTTCTTTTTGTCTGTCTTTCTTTCTTTCTGACTTTCTTTCTTTCCTCTTCCTGGTTTCTTAGCCGACAAGGTATAAAATGAAAACACAAAATCATTTAATCATGTGATTATGTTCACAATACCCTCAGACATCGGTGATACGTTGGGTGTTACTGGTCTCCATGTGTGTTGGTTGACCAGTTACAGTCAGGTGGCTCGTCTGTTTGTTTGTCGGCTATTTATAGAAGATGTCTTTATTTTTTTAGTGTTTTTGCAGCCTAGAAGCCGCAAATAAATTTTATAAATTTACCACCTCCGTTGCAAGAACATTTTTTCATACTAAGTATATCATATGACGCATGAAGCTGAAAGGCATATTCCTTGGAGAGTGTAAAATAATATAAGTACTTAAATAATGAATATTTTTTTATATGCCAATTTCTGTTCTTGAAAGTTTTTAAGAAATATTCAAATATTTTGATACGTGAATAATGAAAAATCAGCGATGGTTCCAAGGTATCCCATGACTTTCTCCTCTCGCTACAGAGTCTGAAATTAATGATGTCCTATCCAGTGTGTAGAGATCAGTGGATGTCGCCCACGGCATTCGGCACCAGCCGCGCGGGCCGAGCGCCCGCTGCCGGCTCACGACTCACGACACGACGTCGGATCGCCGCGAACGTCAATATCAATACCGAAATAATTAAACAATCCTTACATTGTTATTCATGATATTGACTCATTGAGTCATTTAACAAATATTTACGATCTGATGTTGATTGCGAATTTGATGTGATTTATTACTGATTAATGTCAATGAAAATGATACAATTGCTATGGAATATAATTATATGTAATCTTAATGTCGGAAACGGCTTCAACGATTTTCATGAAATTTAGTATGCAGTCGTTTTATCCGTGTTTTCCGGCAATGAAAAACTGCTACAATATCATAATACGTTTCGCCACCATCTGGGTAGCTCAGCTGGAAAATCGGACGGTCCCTAAAACAGGTCCAGTCCGAGTCCAGATGTAAAAAAAATGAGCAAATCTTGGGTTTAAACAATTAAATTTTTGTCCCCGTTGGCTATCCTATCTAAATCTATCTATCGAAGCAATGTTCTACTTATTCCGACAAAATAATTTTTATTGATCTATCCGTTGGTTTATGGGACAGTTGGTTACGGGTGAAAGTGCTAGGTAAATACTGTTAGGCCTTTAGGTATATCTACAAAGCTTGTCATCATTAAAATTAAAAAAATCTGCTTTTCAGCAAATTGCACAATATGCTGCATTGAGCAGGTGTGCACATCGAATTGGACTCCAGGGCGATGATGAAGCATTATACACCGTAAAAAGATTACTATCATTTTACTATGGCCTGTACCCCTCATAATTGTGTAAGAGCCACCGTTCCCAGGAGTGCGACAGCTATGGGTTGCGATGTTGATGATGATTATGACAATAATTTTGTAATCTGTTACAGCCAGATAAAAAATATACACATTTGGAATTCCGTAAAATACTCGTAAGTATGCTTTATCCCAAAGGTCAACTGCGGAAAGTCAGCATTCTGCCTGCCATACAGGTAGGTACAAATATTTAAAATCAAAACACTCAGAGTCAACTTTACGTATTACACGGCAAGGTTCAATTTAAAATACCAAGAGCCAGTAGAAATCGATCTTTGAATCAAAAAGATCTTAAAAAACTATAAACACATTGCCTTGACGTCAGGGCATTGAAATTAATACAAGCTAAAACACGTAAAGATAGTAGTTGATGTTGCCTAGGCGTAGGCCAATGAACTGGTCTCTAGGTCGTTTTCCTATCTGTTATGTGATGCCAATAATTCACTTACATATTAGAGAATAAATAGGTACAGCGCTGGTATGTACGATCAATATCGGAGAATAATTGTGAAATCGAGATTGTGGGAAAGAAAATGTCGATTTAAGGACGGAGAAGACCTGATGGAAATAGAAATTGGAGTGGACAACCATTTGAAATTAGAATGACGCAATCACGTGTAAATTAATCAATTGTGACTTTAATTGTTATTGTTTATAATTTGTCACGTACACGAAAGCTAGGAATTGGAATTGAAATTCATGTTAGTTTACTTAGAAATAGTACATTACGATACGTGTGCGTAAAGTAGCTTATTATTGCACGGTGTGAAGTTAGCGCACGAGCGGAGCGAGTGCGCTAAACACTGTACAAATAATATAGCTACTTAACGCACGAGTGTCGTATACTATTTTATAGCACGAGTGACATAAACCCGCCTATACTCAAACATATAATTATTTACAGGGAAATAAAAGAAAGGAAATGTTTACGAAGCTGCTGCCTGCCTGCTTTACCGACATGTCAAACGTCATTCAAAAGTATTATTAGTTTGTCTGCTTTACCGACATGTCAAACTTCATTCAAAAGTATTATTGACTCTTCCTGACATCTATTGGCGAATAATAATACTACTATACTAATACTAATTGCTTTAACGACACAACAGCAGAATAGATGGCGTTGTTAAATGAAAATCAATTGTTTATTTATATTATTTGTGTCTTCTTAATATTATTATTCGTACTTAAATATAATTTCCAAAAAACACAATTTATAAAAAAAATACCGAGCAAAGCTCGTCGATCTAGCTAGGAATCATTTACGCTATCAATTTATCGTAGCGACCAATGTCGATGTTATCGTACGTGCTTATAGTACATTTTAGCATCGAAAATGTTGCCCATAAACTTGGTGGGGCGTACTTTTGTGACAAATGCGCAAAGTATGCCAAGGGACATCTTCACAAAAAGAATTTGATTTGTTTCCTCTGCGCCATTTCTTAAATGCATTGTACGCTGCTGTATATAGCCTTTTTGATTTACTGGGCAACAAATTTAGGGTCACCGATTTTGCTATTTCTTTTATAGCGTCTGGAACAATTTCATCAATGCCATCTTCACTAAACTCACTATCCGAACTACGAGTATTCATTTTAGCGAAAGTTATAATAAATGTACAACTATGACTTTGATAATAATTATTAATACCGTTTCGTTTTGACTTACTTAGTATTTCTACCTACCCACTTCTCTTTTGATATTTTTCCCCTACCAATTTGTAATTGTCAACAGTGTAAGTGTCAATTTGTGCACGGTATGAAGTTAGCATCATAACCCGTGCTATAATCGACTACTTTACGCACGGAAAACCGTGGCATAAATGCGGGTTTAGGTCACAGTGTGCTATAAACTCATTTTTAGTATATTCGTTTCATAATTGCCTACATAATGCCATTTTAATAGATGTAAAGTTGACTGACAAAGCAACGGCGTAAACTTCATTCTCCCGTAAGATTCACTCGATTTCAAATCCTGCACGCACCAATTTATGGACCTATTAAAATAAATAAGTAAATAGTTTACAAATTATTTTTGATCAGTTCTTGATGTTGAGAGCACTTAGATATCACTTGATTCAGGGAAGGAAAACATCGCTATTGAGAGGAAACCTCACCTGATAATTCTCCATAATGTTCGAAAAGCTCTTGGCCATAGTAGAAGACTGGTCCTTAGCCCCTCTTATTTTTACAAAAAACCCGAGCTTCATACCAGGACAGCCGTTGTGAATGTTGTCTTAGACCTGCCTTCCGAGAAGGTTCTAAAAGGATGGACACGTTCGGGATCGCGGGAGAATGTAACAGCGTACCTGGAAATCCTGGAATACCGAGCAGTGATGAGGAAGTGATGTCCTGTGATAACCCGTATAAGTTCAGGGAATCCTATCCGTTGCCCCAGCAACAAGATGAACGCAGATGATTTCTCCACTCTAGATTAGGCGTATCCCCATTGTTCAATAGTTTTTATAGGGCACCTATTAGCAACAGGACAGTTTTGGGTGGAGAATGTGGTGATGAATGTTCGCAATTATTTTGATAGCTGGCAGGCTGTGGGCGAGAGACGCGAACTGGGTTACACGCGCTGTGGTGACGTCACCAGATGGCAGCGCGTTGGGCTGCTCGGGCGGCCATATTGCACATACAGCCAGGATATGCGGTGAGGAGAGGGTGATTTTGTTATGTTATTCTTACCCTTCCAAATTTGAAATTGTCTATTGTAATATTTTAATGTCGTTTTTAGATATTGTGCGCCTTTAGATACTTACCTATAAAATATATTCATGTGTAATTGCTGCTATTAAGGTTGTCTGGAAGAAATTGCTATTTAGCAATAAGATCTTAAATTGCTTTACACATTTAAGAAATGTAAGAAAATTTTCTGCTATCGTTCATCCAACCACGGACCATACCGTGTTGCTCAACTCAACATCCTAATGACTGTTACAACTTTACAAGTGAGGTGTGAACGCTCCAGTTTCTCATCCTATCAAACCCATGGCCGCCCGAAGGTATAGTGAACCCGTCCGCGCCAAAACGAGACTCACAATACTCATTGTGTACCTTTTCCAATGAATCGCGCATCAACGCGCTCAGTCCACTCCCGCTCGCGGACAACCTTCAGAGCGCCAACTGACTAACGGGCGGACACAAAAACTGTATATCGACGTGCCTCGCTCGCTCACAAAGATGACAATCTCTTTGTTACAGAGAATCCATCAACAGGTGCTGGAACAATTCATAAGAAACTTTGGGAGGTTACGGTCTTGTTCAGAAAAGCCATAGCATTTTGATTGTCTTGCGGCTCGCTGGTTCTCAGTCCCTTGCTGTAGATATGCCGTTAATAAACGCCAGACCTTCGAAACTATTATATCTGGTCACTGTTTACTGTTTACATTTACTATTCAGCAAGGAATATGCTATAGAAAGCAACAAGTACAAGTTTAGTACAATGATACATTGAATGTAAGCACTCAACATAATTTCAATAATCGAATATAGCTTAACTTGTCAATCAGAAATGATAGATGGAGTTGAACAGCTTCGGGTACTTTCCATCTTCTAACTTCTTTCTTAGCTGGCATCGTATCTATGATGCTTAACCAATTTTTTACATAAGTTAATGCTTGACAACAATCCCATCTGATGGTAAGTGGCGATGAAGTCCAAGATGTTGGACGTACTTGTTAAAAACCTATTCACTCTTGAGTCTTCTTGAGGACTCCCACGTTATAGTATTTAGTACCCACGTTATAGTAGCTGTGTACAAAACAGCTCTTTCTTGCCTCAAGGCAAGACTTAAAAGTCAATCAGTCAAGCCATCCCTTTTTATTATAATCAGTTATTATAGTTCAGTTAACTAGCGTAGTTATCGCGCGACAACATATCCATTTCCTGTTGCCCGTCCCGCGATATTAGAGATAAAACTTACTATGAAAGTTCTGTACAAAGATAGTTAATATCATTGTAATTGTGTATTGAAATAATGTGTCTCCAATTTATATGACTCAAAATCTCTGACAATCCACAATTGACCAGCGTGGTGGACTATGGCCTGTACCCCTCACTCTGTGAGGAGAACCGGACAATGGGATAGTTATGAACTCAAAACTCAATACTCAGTCAGAATAAAATGGGTTAAAACGGGTAAATGGGTAAATAACAATGTTTGGATGCGGGTCACTTTGTAAACGTAACGATCGAAGCGACGGTTCATAGTTTACAATAAAACATACAATCCAACGTAGATAATAGAAAAACGAAGGGATAAAATAACGACGTAATTCGCCCCGAATACCCTTTGTCTTTGAGAGCTTCAGGAATCAGTAATGTCCCTTTGCGCGCTTCGTGGTATTGTTGATCGAAGTTTGCGCGGGCCATGGGGACACGTAGTGGCTGCGTCCCGCGCCGAAAGCACTGTGTACTCGACGGTATTGCCTATTGTCTACATTCCAACCCTTCCGTATGATGGGTAACCCTGAGTCACGTGATTAGGGCACAAGTTATGTGGTCTAAACCTTTTGAAATAATAGAGTAGTGGACATGAGCTGAATGTTCTAACATTTACATTAATGGCATCGGCAACGAAGTTTATTAATATTTCATTTAAACCAAATTATGTAATAATAAAATTGTAAGTAGGTATGACTGTAACCTGTAACTGTAACTGATCGATGATAGATGTAGGTACATGGAAAATGTTTAAGAAAAACTGTTTTTATGTAAGTACCTACATGTTTCTTTTTTATTTGTTTTAACTTTTCGGTGTATCCGTTTGTCATTGGCTAATCTCAAAAACTATTGTCAAAATGAAATGTAAGAAGACATAATCCCTTTAAAGAAGGACATAATCCTTTAACTCTCAAACTGTTCAAGGAGTTAATCAAATTAACTCAATTTCCGTAGAAACATCATCTTATGTGATTTGTAGTCATAACGTGGACTAACTGCCATGTTGATTGAAATACTTGGTATTTTTTTAAGCTTAAGTTACGTCACGTCACTAAAGCTAAAATTTGACCCAATTGGATCAAGGTCACGGCGAGACTCCGCTGGCGGGGAGAAGTACTAAGCAAGTGTCGCAACTCGCAAGTGACACTTGACAGGCATTAATAACAGATATGGCTGTCAACATTGCGTTTCAATCATGTATTATTATCATCATAATATTGTTGTTAGCTATTGAAATACACGTCGAATGCAAAGTGAGAGTCGTATAGCAACAGTGAGTCAATTCGCGATTCACTCAGGGCTCGTGAGTCACTTCCGACGCGAATTCCTGCTGTCGTGACGTCACGGGGTGCGCCTGCGACGGAATATTTTAAACTGGCGACTTATACCCGATTCGCTTCATTACTTGAAACAGGAAAATTCGAAACGATAATATAGTAAGCAATGTTGCACTTTGACGTGTTAGTTTAATCGCAAAGTTCGTTTTACTCTTCCGCGTTTAATATTATTAGGAGTTTAATCATTGTCAATAGTTGAGGTAAAATAAAATAAAACACAGTTATACACAACTAGTAAACCAGCCCTCGCTTCGCTTCATGATACATGCTCCTTAGTACCCATACTCGAATATTGTTAGACGTGATTCTCTAAACTGGAATAAATTCTTTATTTATGAACTGATTGAAAAACAAATACTTAATTTTAAGTGAACACATTCCACTAAATTATCACATGAGTAAAAACCGCATCCAAATCGTTTAAGCCAAATTTGAGGTTAGCGCGTACATAGACATAAGACAGTGAGTGAGCAGTAAAGAGAAAAAGAGACAAATTCTAACAATCACATTAATAAAGGACCCTATAAATAAATAATACTTTTCTCATATTATTATGTCTTCCATGCAAAGTCAAGTCGTTATTAAGTACATATTTATTTATTTACATATTTTATTTGTTCGCAATTTGTACACCAATATATTATATTGTGGTCCATAAAGTTTAAATAAATAAATTATATATTGCATCCATCTATTATTTGGGATTCCCCGAGACTGATAATATGGTGAAGAAACGAAGATTAGGCTCTTACTTTAAAGTAGTAAGAGGCATAGAGGAGTTAGCTAAAATTCGAACTGGTAATAAAAATCACTTAAACACATCTAATTTAAAAAAAAGTGTATTTAATTGTCAGTGGCTTTGGGTGAAGGAAAACATTGCGAAGAAACCTGCACACCTGAGAGTTCATCATAATTTTCTCATTATGAGAGAAACCCCGTGGCCAACATTTGGACAGTTCTCTGTTACGATGGTGATGAAGAGATCAGTGATTAGAGACTGTTGAAATAATAAAATTGTGAAATATTATCATGCTATGTCACTTTATCGTAAGCAACATAAAATAGTCTCTCCTTTTTTGCAATATGAATGCATCTTCTCTATTTCGGTCATTATCGAATCAATAAAGATAATGCTTTGCTTTATCGTTATATAATTAAGACACTATATATATATAACAACTAAGTACTTCAGATTACGCTGATTTTGCAATATTTTTTTACAAATTCCAATCCTGTGACAAATGTAAGGTAATTTATAACAAAACGACCTCATAGCCCAGTTGGTAAGGATCCTGTCCCCCGAGCGCCAGGTTTCGGGTTCGATGCCCTCCCGGGGCAGGTTTTATAATGCAACAGGTTTAGGCCTGTGTTAATAATAATAATAATAATAACCCCCCCAGGGAATGAACCTTGGCGTGGTGGGGGGGCTTAAAGGAAGCAGGATCTATCTAGACGGTTAGCCCAACTTAACCATACCCCATTATGGGAGAGACATAGTAATGCAGCTCATAACACCAAGAGTACCCTTTCTGAACTAATCATTCCCAAACAACACCCTCATGGAGAAAAGTCAAAGCAGATATAATCTTCGGTCGCTGCCCGGGGGTCGCCGGGGCGCACCTGGAGCCGGTGCTGGGTGCTTCAGAATGCGGGACACCGGTGGCGAGGCGCTGAGCAGGCGGGCGCCCGTCACACAAGATGCTACAGCCGGTCGTCGTGGGTTGAACAGGCGGGCTCGCGACGTGGAAGTTACAGCCGGATCATCAGCGGGCGAAGATACAATTTCCCTATTTTCATCCATCCCTTCGACTCGCCCGTCTTATATGACGAGAAGCAGATCATCTTTGTCATGTGTTAGCTCACTCGACAGTGTTGTGCAGGATGTCAACCTAGACTCTGAACCTGTACCCACTACGAGTGCACCCATTAAACGCAAGCGATGGACACCTGAAATGAATGAGTTCATATTGCGTACGTACCTTAAATTAACAACTCTGGATACCGATACTAAAAACTACCTCGAACCGCTATACCTTAAATTCATTGAGAAATTCCCCAACATGCAAGTTAGCCATCAAAGAGTAGGTGATCAACGTAGAGCCATTATTCGCAATAAACTACTACCACAAAATATAATAGACCAAATTTTCAACCAGGTCAAAGAAGAAATAACAAGTACACAATCACAAATATGCACAAACGGAATACAACAGACTATAACTGCACACAATATAACACAAACTCGTACTAGATTAACTTGGCTAACTCATCACAATGAAGCAATAATGAAGATTTACTACCGAATAACTAACCTAGAAACAAATAGGACTTTGTACCGAAAAATACTACACGAAGAGTTTGTCAAAATATTTCCTACACTATCTCATATTAGTGAACAAAGAGTTGCCGATCAACGAAGAGCGATAGTTAAAAATAGATACATTAGTGAGGATAAATTAGAAGACATAAAGAAAGAAATAGCTGAAGAACTTTTATTAAATAATTGTGACTCTATACATGATAACGCTAATAACATACATAGTACGAACACAGATGAAACTATCAACACTGAAGCAGATGTTCTTGTAAATAATATGGAGTTAAACCTTCAACATGACTCTACCGAACAATTGGAAACCGAGAGACGACCACACATAGATGAATCATTTTATGAGGCATACCAATTTTATAGTCTGACCGAAGCAACCCATAGAACATATATCCCTAAACAAAAGTCATCAAAAAATTTAGTTAAAATAGTAAATTATATCAACGAAATATTAATCCCGGAAAATGTCACTGCAGACACTGATTTTAACACTCTACAATTAGTAATTTACTGTGCTGCCTGGACTGCTGCTAAAACGAATGGATCCAAATTAACACTTGAGCTCTCTAAAACTAATCGCACTGATGTAAAAGATCGTAAACCTAATTGGCAAAGGCGATTAGAACGAAAACTCGAAGATCTGCGGTCTAAGATAGGTAGAGTCACTCAATTTGTAAACGGTAATAGAAATACAAAAATAACTAAGCAGGTAAAAAACATTATGGATCAATACAAAATTCATTCTATACATGAGGAACCAAACACACATCTTACACACATACTGGACACTCTCAAACAAAAACTTTCAGTTGTAGCAGGACGTCTCAAAAGATATAAGGCATGCACTTTAAGGAAACAACAAAACAACGAATTTAAAAATAATGAAAAACAGTTTTATCGCCACATTAAACAAGAAGCAACCAATCTACAAGAAAATAGCAATAGTAAAGTAACTTACGCACCAAACCCAGAAGAGCTGCAAAGCTTCTGGGCAACAATTTGGGAACAACCCATTAAGCATAACAATGAAGCCTCGTGGATCACAGAAGAAATAAACAACAGCGATTTGATGATACAACCTATGCAGTTTGAGCATATTACAATAGATAGATTCAAAGAAGTAATAAGCAACCTACACAATTGGAAAGCACCAGGGTCAGACTATATACACAGCTATTGGTACAAGAAATTCACATCCACTCACATATATTTACATAAATTCATCAACGAGTTCATTCAAGACCCCGAAATAGTCCCAAAGTACATTACGACAGGAACCACATATATGATCCCTAAAGACACTAATGACCTCACTGATCCCGAAAAATACCGACCAATAACTTGTCTGCAAACCATTTATAAAATTATTACATCTTGCATATCCAAAGTCTTATATGAACACGTCCAAGACAATAATATCCTAGCTGAACAGCAAAAAGGATGCCGAAAGTTTTCCCAGGGATGCAAGGAGCAATTAATTATAGATTCTGTCATTCTAAGGCAAGTTCAAAAGACCAAATCTGATTTATACACCATGTACATAGACTACAAAAAAGCGTACGACTCTGTCCCACACTCTTGGTTAGTGCAAGTTCTCGAAATATATAAAGTCCACCCAAATATTATCACATTTCTCAAAACTATAATGACAAAATGGACTACTCGACTTAAGCTTACCACCCCAACAGAAGTAATTGAAACGTGCCCTATATCAATACAGCGTGGAATATTTCAGGGTGATGCTCTTAGCCCGCTCTGGTTTTGTCTCGCTCTTAATCCTCTCTCAAGACTACTTAACTTAACTTCGTTGGGTTACCCCTTATGCTACAAAACAGACGGACAGACTCAAAAGAACACTTTAAGTCATCTTCTTTACATGGACGATATTAAATTATATGCTGCAAGTGAAAATCAATTATACCAACTAACTCAAATAACAGAAGAGTTCACTGAGGACATTAAAATGATATTGTCAATAAATAAGTGTAAAATTAATTCGATCAAAGCAGGAAAAATATACCAGCACAGCTACACTTTGAATAATGGTCTTCAGATTCAACCACTGGATGAACACGAGGTTTATAAATATCTAGGATACAATCAGTCTCTCCAAATACATTTCAAGGAAACAAAATTAAAACTAAAACAAAGTTTCCGACACAGACTAAACACAATATTAAAAACCCAACTTAATTCTAGAAATACCATAAAAGCAATAAATTCTTACGCAATACCTATCCTCACGTACTCCTTCGGCATTATAAAATGGACCAAGACAGATCTTAAAAATTTACAACGCATTATTAACACCACAATGACAAAATTTCGCAAACATCATCCGAGAGCATGCCTACAAAGACTTACATTACCAAGAAAGGAAGGCGGGCGAGGGCTTATTGATATCAGGAATCTACATAACCGGCAAATAAGTACACTCAGACAGTATTTCTTTAGACGAATGGAAACCTCTGAACTTCATAAGGCAGTAGTAACAAATGATAGTAAAGCGACACCTCTAAATCTGCATGATAAAAATATACAAGCAAACGAACAATTGACTGACAACAAGACAAAAATAGCAGAATGGACCAAAAAATCTCTTCATGGGAGACACCGCCAAGATTTATGCCAACCTAATGTCGACAAAGAAGCGTCGAACGCATGGCTCCATCGCGGCGAACTTTTTCCAGAAACCGAAGGATTTTTAATGGCCATACAAGATCAAGTTATAGAAACCAGAAATTACCAAAAACATATTATTCATAACACAGCAATAGACCACTGTAGGAAGTGTAACAGCTCCTCTGAAACAATCCAGCACATAACAGGTGCATGCAAAAGCATAGCCCAAACAGATTACAAGTACAGACATGACCAAGTAGCCAATATTATTCACCAAAAACTGGCTCAACAATATAACTTTATTAAAGTCTTACGACCCTATTATAAATACACTCCAGAAACTGTATTAGAGAACGCTTCTACCAAACTGTATTTCGATAGAGCCATTTTAACTGACCGAACAATCCATTATAACAGACCAGATCTAACATTAATAGACAAAAGGAATAAAACTGGGTACCTGATAGATATTGCTGTACCGAACACACACAACCTACAAAGCACAATAGCAGAAAAACTAACAAAATACTCAGAACTGAAGGACGAAATAATTCGAATATGGCAATTACGTACAGTTACAATAGTTCCAATAGTAATCTCTACCACAGGTGTCATCCCCAAACAGTTACATCAATCCCTCAAAACACTTAAACTGTCACCATACACTTATACTATTTTACAAAAAGCAGTAATCCTTAACACTTGTCGGCTCGTCAGGAAATTCCTTCAAACTGAAATCAACTTTACGCATACACAGCCACCAGGCACCACAGATATTACCAGCTCTTAGCAGTCCCAATCACAAAATCACACACAACTAGATAACATCTCTACTCGCTAGAACCTAATGAACACTTGGCCTAGGCCCGTGTACTTTAGAAAACCGGTGCAAACCGAGAAAAGTAAACAAAAATAAAAATAATAATAATAATAATAATCATTTATTTCTGGCAATTATAGCCCATAGATTGTTAGTATTTACAAAATTTTTCTTAATTCTAGGGGGTTAGTAAAATAAAATACAAATATAAATCAAACTTAATAAATCAAACTCAAATCTGAGATTAATATAAGTACGCTAAAATATAGTTTTGTGAGGGAATTTTAAATTTAGAATACATATTCCCGCACATGGGAGTGACGTGAACCTAAGTGTAACTCGGGGGACATGCTACCATCACCATGCTATCCTAGTATGATTAATCAATGTCAAGTCTGAAAATGTTGTCGGTTCACTCTATATGGTTTAAGGACTAATAAGTTTATCTAATGATAAACTCTAGCACATAAAAACGAGTACATACGGGTACCTACTTCTAGTATTATTGTAGGTATCATCACAACCCATAACTGTCCCACTGCTGGGCACGGGTCTCCTCTCACAGTGTGAGGGGTACAGGCCATAATCCACCACGCTGGCCAAGTGCGGATTGGTGGACTTCACACACCTTTGAGAACATTATGGAGAACTCTCAGGTGTGCAGGTTTCCTCACGATGTTTTCCTTCACCGAAGCAAGTGATAATCAAATATTAATACGCACATAATTTTTGAAAATTAGTGGTGCGTGGGGGGTTTGAACCCGGACCCTCCGGTTCGGTAGTCCAACGTTCAACCACACGGCTATTACTGCTTTTATACACACACTTATTTTATTGTAGGTATAGGTGAATAAAAATGTGTTCGCGTATCCTGACCTACGTCGATATAACTCCATGTAAAATAAAAAATCGTTAAACAAAATTCGTAAATTATTTACTTAATTTTGATTTAATAAACCTTATAGTACAGCACAATAGGTGTACTAAAAAGTCATCAGCATTAAACGAGATGATTAAAAATAAGCTGCCTTAAAAGTCACAACACTGATAAAACACGAAGGTATGTAATTTTATTTTATCCTTCTTCAAAATGATTGCCAGCTCCTAGACTAAACTAGCCGTAAATAGAACTAAGGTGTCTTTGTTTTGTAATGCGGTTAACTATGGATGTAAAATGATAAAGTTTAAAATACGTTGAGCGTTTATATGTACTTACCGTAAAAAATACCAGTGTAAAAAGGTTAGGTACTTGTCGATACGTGTATAGGTACATCAACCATTTAGTTCC
This sequence comes from Ochlodes sylvanus, assembly GCA_905404295.2. Lineage (NCBI taxonomy): Eukaryota > Metazoa > Arthropoda > Insecta > Lepidoptera > Hesperiidae > Ochlodes > Ochlodes sylvanus. The sequence continues at coordinate 11,757,316 of FR990132.1, read as the reverse complement.
TACATACTTGTGTCAGTCGTTTTTAATCGTTATAGATCATTGAAGCCACACTAGAGAAGCCTGTAATAGATGTTTGTACACTGCTTTGAAAAAATATAGAAACAATCTAGTTGCGGGTAAAAACTACAATTTATCCAATCAATAAAGTATTTCTGAATATTTTGTGCCTGTATGCGATAAAAACAAATTACAGGCTACGAAGGTTTATATTACGTGCATCGATCAACCTTTTAGTTTAGTTACTTTAGTCAGTAATTAGATTAGTATACAACAAATAGCTGGTGTTTGGTACACATCAGTTAGACGTTTACTTACTCATGCGCGTTTTCAAATTATTACAAATCGTTACAAATCATGCGTTACACACATAATTGTGGGACCTCTGAATTCTAAAAACGCGCGTTACAAATGGACCAGGGGTTACTCTTACTTTACAGCACTCTCCACAGTAGCAAGGCAACCAGATAGAAACGCACCCAATACCGATCTGGAAAATATTTAGCTTCCAACATAGATGCCGACGAACCTGGCGAACAAATGCTCTGTGGGAGAAAATGCTCAATTAATATTGCCACTAGCGGTCACTCATCTTTTAACACCTACAAAATATCGTAAAAACTAGAAACCAGCAGCTAGCATTTATTGTAAAAAGCCGGCACAGCCTCTTCTTTATTTATAAGATGAAGTTAGCTGCAATAGAGCGTGACCGAGCGGAAAGTTGGCGCGCAAACCCACAATTAATATAGTCGACCAGGCTTTACGAGGCACTTTTTATATGTTGCGATCGTCAACAGATTAACTCGGCCTTTCCTAGTACTATGTTTGTTGTTCAAGTGATATTAATTACTGATACCAAAATTGATATCTAGGAATGCGAGGAATCGCTTCTTCGCACAACGGTCTAAGGAGACGCGTGTAGCAGGACACGCGTCTCCTATAGGCCATCCGCTATAGGAATGAAAACTTTACCTCACTATATTACCCATTATTAAGCCGCACTTTTTCCTCACACTATTTTCAAATAACAAGCCTTTACAGTGTACCTACTGATGTTACATGATTGTGTAATTTAAATACAAAATTCTTATTTCAATTCTTCATCGGCCAACATCAGCCGTCAACTGTTGGACCGGACTGTGGCTCCGGAGGCGCGTGGCTGAGACCAATCTTTAGCTTTAATACCACCTTTTCATAGCCACCTGATGGCAAGTGGTCATTGTACCCGAAGAGTTTCATCTAACCACAATCCACATATTGTCAGATCCCCTTATTGCGTAGTACCTATGCTTTAATTGTCTAGCTAGTCACCACCTTCCTCTCATCAACCGTGAAACGTGAATGTGGTAGTGTTGAGGAAACAGTAAAAGGAGTCCCGTTCATTTCAGAAGAGTCCCGTTTTATGATCTTAAACTGATATCGTCGCGGACACTAATGTCGAAATATCGGTACAACAATTCGAAATCGTGAGTACCCGTATACATTAAAATGAGTCCCGTTTTGTTCCTGCGTCGCATTTGTAACGCCCCTGGTATTACCGATCTGCATGGCGGCGGTGACCACCTATAAAAAAATGAATCGCCTGTACTATCGATTTATCGATAGCTCCCGGGAACGTCGGGTAATCGGAATCACGTCGTTTTTTGTCTACAACCAACGGTTCGAGACTTGTGACGCATCTTCGCATTAAATATAGAGATTTGGGGCAATGAACTTGGACGTCGTTTCAACCACTCATTGCTCTGGTTGCGTGTATGTTGCTCGCTCAATTACTTCTCCATTTGACTTCAAATTAAGAAACAATATTAAATTTTAAGTTTTAATTTGAGTTAGTTGTACTTTTATCGTCATTTTTAGTTTTGATTGTTTCAGCTTCGGAACAACAGCCCTAGAAATGTGGTAGCGAGCTCGATTTTTCGTATCTGGCAGAGTAGGTAGGGTACATACACAATATCCGGGACTGTGTTAGTCAAAACTATAAAAAAACAATGTAGATACTGATCAGTAAATAATTATATACTGCGTTAGATATTCCTTTCGCTACACTATGGAATTTTTATTTCATAGAATCAATATACCTAGCACCCCGTATACGGAGATATTTCAGCACCTACCTTCAATATAATTTTTATGTATAATTATTTTTATGTGGGCGCCAAAATGTGTATCTCTATTTATAATACCAACCAGTGAGCAGTTGATGACTTACTTTAAGTTTATTACCCAGGTAGAATATATTTTAAGTATCTACCCAGTCATATTATCCCAGCGCTTATCGAGCGAAATGTCCTTGAGTTAGTTACGAATAAAATAATTTGCGTTATAGATAGGTATTTAGGGTAATAACCTTGTGCGGGATCACTCGTTCTATTTTCGTTTAACAAAGATTGTCCTCGTTGAAAACACTTGTTTAAATCCCAGTTTCCGAGAAATCTATTAATTTAGGTACATGGAGCATGAAAAAATAAATTTTACTTAAGTACCTAACTATCTAAAAATACCTATTTATTTATACTTTATTATACCAAAATCAATGTGGTACAAAAGGCGGACTTAATGCTAAAAGCATTCTCTATCAGTCAACCTTTGGTCAAAACAGATATCAGCGATGGCGGTGTGAAACATAATTAGTATCTAAGTATATGCAATTGTAATGATGTCCATTAAGTGCCCATAATTATGAGCACCTACATCCCACATCCTTAATTTAGCTAGGTGATGATGCCCGCGGAGCGACCATGCTCCGTTTGTTCATGTTCGGAACTGATGTTTTCAATGTTGTCATTGTCCTAAGCTCACTTCTAAGACGTACTAGAAGATCGCCACCTGTGAGACTGTCGCTAAACCATGTTGTCCGTTCACGGTCCAGCTGATGATTCCCGAGATATATTATGTATCTTACGAGCGGCATATTAATCAGACGCTTCAGAATCATGATTAGAGAAGTTACCGGTAAAGCACATAGAAGGTCTTTGAAATCGCCTTTTTGAGATGTGATAAAATTGATGGCAATCTTCTACAAAGACTACTACTGGTGTATATTATAATGATAGTCCTCCAAAACCATCAGCTCCGTCGAGAGTCATTGCTCCAGCACCTTCACGGTCGACTTTTGAATGTGCTGAAGTAATGTAAATAATCGTCATCTTTTAAGGAGCAGAATAGACGAGTGTGGCTTTCAATGTCTACGGGCGTTTATAACGCGCGTATTGATACTTCCTCGTCTTCAAGGCATGTCCGACAGCAATAAAAATGTAATTACTGTAACTACATAGGTCCATAATTATCATGGCATAAGGACTTTGTCCGCAGAAAAGTTGAAGGCTGGTGACCCTAAGAAAATATGTTTAGAAATAAAAAAATATCTCTAACAGACACCCAAAACTATACGTATTTTATTTTTACTTTATTTCATTTTAGAGTTCTACGTAGTTACCTAAGTACCTGTTTATTGTTTAATTGCAGATGTTTCAACTATCACCAGTACCAGCGAGGTACGTCTATCAATAAATCCTACACGTTCCGTGGATATGGAACGCGTCGCGTGTGCGCTAATTAATCAGAAAAACGCGTCACGGCGCGCGCGCGCGTTTTTGCGCGGTGCGCACGCGCATGCCGCCCGGAAGCGAACGCACGATCGCCTCTTTTTGCTATACCATTAATTTTTAATGCGATCAAGAGCAACGCCCGCCTATTGTTTCAACGTTCCTGTAATGTCCATCGGCTCGTTTGATGTGGTTCCTTCGTTACTGGAATGCATCGAGATTTAAAAAATCTATACGAAAGTATGCAGTTTGCTTTGTATTATCTCGGTTAAGACCACAGACCACAGGGTAAAAAGGTTTTTTCCGGCGAATTTCCACAAATACAAGGTGATTTTCTAATTACATACATAATGTATTTATGTAAGATTTATGTAGACTTCTGCGCCATCAAATCGATGTTTACTTAAACTTATGCTTCATATGTTGCATTACTATTATTATTCCAGGTAGATCGGGCATAATTCGAGGGCAAATTATTTTTTATTTTAGTAACGCAACTGTAGGCTAGAAGAAGCTGATGGCAAGCGGTAACCGCTGCCATTCCTCATCAGACCAGAGATGTCAGGATGTCACCGAATACCTACTTAAAGGCTTTCGGCGGCGTAGAGCTTCTCACTTTTCATTTACTACGAGTACGATGTTTAATATGATACATTCAGTAGTTATAATAAATAAATGAGTCCTATTATCATATAAAAGTAATAATAATTGTCGTGTCGACGATCCAATGACTTTCGCGAGTAGTCAAGGTGCCCGTCTCGATACGACTCCAACGGGCCAGTGGCATAATTCTTCTTAATATCTATTTCGATAAATTCGTCTGCCATAAACGCTTAAGTTTAGTATCCAATAAAATAGTATTGCAAAAATATAAAACAAATTGGCTAACAGAAAACAAAGAAACATTATCAACTGATGCCCGCGACTTCCTTAAAAATAAAATTTACCATACATTTTAACTCTTGGCTACTTAGGCTTTAGTGGATAAATATTATAAAAAACTGTAAGTAATATCTTTTTACTTAACTAATTTAGTTTAGAAGAGTAAATTTTAAGCTTTATCCAGGTAGTATTGGATGACGTTTATTATACATAATAATTTATGTATATAATAAGTACTCTTAAAAAAGTGGGGTAAGTCAAGGTATTTCACAAAGACATAATTATAATTATAGTGTGTCCCTACCTACTATACCATAAATAACATTTTTATTTTAATAAAATGTTTAAACAGTTGGAAAATCTCTATTATACCCACGGCGTACAGAACTTTCGCACTGATTAATGGAAAAAAATTAATGGCGAATGCGGTGCGGCCATATCAATTTCGCGCGAAAACGTTTTTTTTCAGCGGCCTATGTGCAATGTGCAGTGTGGCCGTACATGATGCCAGCATTAATTGCAATCGTAGGAGAAGCCCATAATGCATCTTAATGTAATGTGGGGATACTTGACCATTGTTACGTGACGCACGCGATAGCTTTTTTTATTTGGTGCATCCGAGCGAGTGACGGTCGAAGAAAAACGCGGAATGAGGTTACTTGTAAACGGTATATCGCCGCAAAAAGCGCGGGTCAGCGATCTTTGCATTGGGGGTGCGTTTCGAAGCGGTAGTAGACGTGTTATTGACGTGACAACGTCTTAAATTAGGTTAGCTGGGAGTCACTTATGAAAAATAGTAACGCTCGGTAACGTTACGATGAGTCACCGAACGAGAGAGAGGCCCGCCGAATGCCTTGCGTCTCTCTCCCACTCAACTATGATCGGTCTGTCGCGCGCGCAGCACTAGAGAATTAGGCGCATTGAATCGGCGCGTTAAGTTTAAGTTTACATGTACAATGTTTTAGTAAACAAAATATATTTCTATAGTTAAAATTTGTGCAATTCTTATTTTCATTCAATTCCTTGTTCCTATTGCGCAATTTAATTATATTCATATCAATAAATATTCTACCGAGAAAAAGACGTTGTCACGTAAAATCTTCGCCCGTAAAACCGACTTTACAGGCAACCATTTTTTTAAAATCATTTCTTTATTATATCGATTTAAGTGAGCGTGATGATGATGAAAAATAACGGGTGTAGTATGAAAAATTATTTACAATGAGTAATCGGGGCAGTGAAGCATCTAAAATGGACTAGGATTAGTTGTATGGAATCAGAAGAGTAAGAAAGTCAGGTATAAGATTCTTGTGATAATAAAGACTCTAATACAAAAATTTAAATATATTTATTTGGATAAGGTAGGTACAATTATGGCATTATTGGGGCTGCCTGTAGTGTGTGTCCGATAATCCATTGTTGGAAGTATTAAAGGACGCATTAAACCTCTGTTGAATTTTTTAAATTTTTATCAGGAGGTATTATTATTATTTATTTATTGGTCCTGAATCTTGATGTTATCAGAAACTGCTTTTTGGGTGCTGTTTTCACTGCCGTATTTTTATTAACCTTTTATACATTATACCTATTAATCTGCAACAGTAGGTACTTAGTACCATTTCTACCGTACTTTTGTCTTATTTTTATGTCGTCACAGTTGCCATGTGCGGCAGCGGAAGAGTGGTGACATGCTCGTTTGCTACCTTAATTCCGTAAAAAAAGGAAATAAAGAAAAGAAAAAGTTGTATTTCCCTAAAGAGATTTTGAAACTAAAGTTGTACCTAACGTATTTATTAGGTAGGAACTCTTTCAGTTCTATTAATACAAAGATTGACTTAATATCTGCAGCAGAATTATTCTACAACTATAAACACTCGTCGTCATCAGACATCGTGACAGATGAAGATGCAGATTCTTGTGAGAACTGAGAACATTATCAAGCTCTAAGGTCTCGAAGCTTCTTTCATGAAGTTTTCCTTCAGTTAACCAAGATAAAATATTTTGTAAAACTCGTGTATGCAAAATCTCCAACATTCACGTAGGTATAATTCAAAATAATTCAGTTCTTAAATAATTATAATCACAAAAAGTGCTTTTAAATGGACACTTGATGCAGTAGTGCCATGCCATGCCACATGCCACTTATTTACTATCAGGCATCCCTTTCGTTCGACGGACACTTTGTCTATCCTCCATGAAAATAACATAAAATTACTAGTTTAATAGTCTGTGGTATATAATGTGTCTATTAAGTATCGCAGGTACTGACAGATGACAGTAACGATGTTTCGACTTTTGTCGACAATGACAAATTGAGACATTTTGTCATGATTTGTCAGTCAGTGTCAGTCGTCATGTCAGATAAGTTAAAAATTAAATGTGGAACAGTGGAACTGCATTTACTGCATGCATATGCAATGCAATGTCAAATATTGTAAATTGTAACATTTGTAACACCATCGATCGAAATTCTTTACTTATTTCAATGAAATAACGAAGTGGTTTATTAAATTACTGTAAATTAATTATGTACTACAAGTGTAACTTATCTAATTTTAAACACAATTAAATAAAATGGTCACTGGCAGTAACACAAGCTATATGGCATTCACTATTACTTCGATTGCTATTATAATATTAAGGTGCGTGTGCGTGAGTTTAATGTATCAGGTGACAAATGTACCATTAAGTTATACTTTGAATTGTTTGTTTTAGCACCTATAATGTGGAGGCAAAGAATGAAAACACTGATAACGATTGGGACATACTTATTTTTACCCAGCAATGGCCTGTAACAGAATGCAAGGAAATACAGAAGCATCATCACGACGCTTCGTGTAATATGCCCACTAAGCAAGATTCCTGGTCTATCCACGGCGTCTGGCCTACTAAACTTGGCACCATTGGCCCTGGCTTCTGCAACAGAACATGGCTCTTTGATCCTGAACAGGTTCGCCCGATTGAAAATGAGTTAATGCAAAGTTGGACTAATATTGATGCAGGTAATCTTAATCAGCATACTTAATACATTTGTCATGCAAAATAATATTAAGTGTTTAGAGGAGTATTACTTATGAGTTTTTGTACTAGGGTGAGTTATAATTGTCATCACAAAGCTTTTCTTTGTATGTATATGGTGTACTATACAGATGCGAAGTGTTATGTTTATTATTTTTCCAGGATCAGGACACTATTCATTTTGGGCCCACGAATGGAACAAGCATGGGACATGTGCTGCAATGCTAGACTCGTTAAACTCCGAATTCAAGTATTTTTCCAAGGGCCTGGAATGGCTCGGCAAGTTTTCTATGAGTGATATCCTAGCAGAAGGAAATATAACACCATCAAATAATAATGGATACAAGATATTGGATATCCATAACGCAATTAAGGTGAGGCTAGGTGTCAATCCAGCTATTGAATGCAGGAAAGAGGAAGGTGCAAGTATGATTGCAGAGATTCGGATATGTTTTGATAAGAAACTCAATTTACATGATTGTGACGGTATCAAAAACCACAGAACGATAGGCGGTCAGACTGTCATTACCAACTGTGACCCTTCACAATATGTTATGTACCCCCATTACAGCCAGGGGCAAATGTTTGTTCAATTGTTTAAGCTTATTAGCTTCATTAAGTGGCTGACATTGTAATAGTGCCATTAAGCCACTTATTATTTGAATAACTTTTTTACATCATTTGACAGTAAATTTTTTATGTACCAAAAAAGGTATTGTTCTTAAAATAATAAGCCATCATGAGTCTGCTGTGCGGCAATTATAAAATTTCAAAACTTGTGGTATATAATTAAAGTAGGATTGTGTTAATAGGACACTGAATCTTGACTCTGGAGCTTAAAGCCTTAATAAAAAATTGATTACTTAAAAATACATGTTTCTTGTAGAAGAAATGACGCTTACGTGCAATATTATAAATATTCTTAAATTTTTATTAATTTCATTCTGCTGGCAGGTAGTGTCCGACACTGGACTGGTTTGCACAGCATCTTAGTAGATATTGCTTTGTCTTCCGAAAATAATAATAATTTTGTGACCTTGTAACGTTACAGAATTGCATTTGTTATTAATAAAATATTGATTGTTCATAAATATTTCATACTTTTCAATTCAATTAGTTTAAGTATGCACTCTTTTACAGGGTTATTAATATGGAAATTTGAATAGTTTTTACATTATAGTAGTTCATTACATTTAGCAATACAATTATTTGAAGATCAGGTTGTGCTTATTTATCACGTTATTATGAGCCAATGGCTCACATAGACTATTTATAATTTCGAACAATAATAATTATTATGATCCATTATGCAAAGTGTACTTAACTATTTATTGACTTGTGTCTTGAACATTAAAACTGAATAAAGTAATATTTATTTATGCATATAATAAAATTGTTGGACCATTGTCTCATGATGTTAAAAAACTATTATTTGGATGATTTATATAACACAATAGATAACATAATGATTTTTGTCTATTGGTTTTGGCTATTTGTCGCTGTGAAACGTTTATTGGTGTTTGGTTGCTATTGCAGTGGAGAAGAGAAGAGTTAGTTATCAATTGTGAGACATTAATATTTTACTTAAACTAGTGTTTAAATGTCCATGGACAGAGAGTCATTTAATAAACTTTAGTACTTAATTACTAGGCTGTCCAAGAAGTGATCAATTAAAAATAATATGTTGTAATTTTAAAATGCATAAAGTTATTAAAATAAAGGGGTTTTTATATGAAACGAGTTTTAATTTAAAAAGTGTCCATGTATTTATTTATAAATATGATATTTATAGATATGAAACTATCCCCAAATCTACTATTATAAAAATGTAACCAGATATGTGCTAGGTAAAGAAATCCTACATTACATGCAATATACCTACATACCTTCAATATAAGTACATAGTAAGGTTCAGGAAATATTAACTGGTAAAGTCGTCGACAATACAAATTTATCCTTGTAGCTTTGATGTTGTATTTCCTTATTAGAATATATTTTGTTGAATATACATAGTCAGTATTTAGTGTAGTATATAGCTTTTCATGAATAAAGATAGTCTTAAAAGATAAACTTACTGTTAACCCAACGAATTGAACAATAATTGTTTCAAAAATTATTTAAATTCCTTTCTAATAGAGAAAAAAAGCATTCAATTGATCTGATAGAAATCTTTGAACATTGAAACTTCCCTTCCTTTGGTGGTTCCGTATCGCCACGTGAACTCACCGGCTCAACCAGGCACGTGCGTTCATTACCTCTCTAAAAGTATTCTTCCCCGCCGGAGGAAACCTTTTCTGGTTCTTCGCGCTACCCGGACCCCCTGACAGAGGCCTAGGGCCTGTTAAATTTCCTCGTCGGGCGGCCTTTCCTCTCGGAAAGGTCTTTCAGGCTCAATAGACGCTTCAGGTATAATATGTAATTTGCAATCAACTAGAAGCAAGTTTAGTTATAACGAGAAGTTCATTATATTATGTAATAAATAGAAGATATTTATTATTTTAACACGACTGACTAAATAAAAAACACATTACCGACACAAATTTATTAAATAAAAGATCTTAACCTTATTTACGAATGCATTAACAGATTCAATACAGTCAACATACATTAATTACCAATATAAACTGGAAGCCGATTATCAACATCTTGAGTTGTGTATTGGAAAGGTGGTGCAAAGGTCTGCATAGATGGCGCTGTTATAGCTTGAGACATCTGTATTATGTAATTTAAATCTAGTTTTGAAGAGCACAAAACAGTCTTTATATTTCGTTATGAAGCTTGAATTTTATTTATATAAGTACCTACTTAAAAAAAGCAAGTTCTTTCAGATTTTTTACTTAAAAGTTTTTTGACAAAAAGTGAGTTCCTCTATTTTTACATTCGAATCCACTACAAAAAGCCCCTTTTGTGAAATATTTGTATGTAATCAATAACACGCGATCTAAACAAATTATGTGAAAAACATATTGATCCAGATTTAAAATGCTGCGTTCACATTGAATATTGACATAACATAATAACACAATGTCACAAAATCTACTAGCGGCATCTCGCAGTCTCCTACAATGAATTATGAACAAGAGAACATTATGAATAAGAAAAAATTATGAATAAGAGAACATATATTATATTAAATAAATACCATGTTATAATATTCAAGAATTAAAACATTACATTAACTTAAATACCAGTGAGTTGTATTCTCTGCCTGCAGAGCGGAGGGTGAAACACATCAATTTTGTTGACGAAGTATTGGATTAGGTAAGTGAAATAGTAATAGCAAATAGCGCTTGGGTCGTTATAAAGATAACCACAGACTTACAATTTATTTTAATTATTCAATTTCTTCCTTGCGAATTGTGTTAAATTACCTTATGTGTACATGCATAGTGGTGAAGTTGGTGGTAAATCATCCATACTTATTTTAAATCAATGTTAGAGTTAGAGCGAATAGATCAAAGTTATGGAAAGGAATGTGTATCTATCTTTCTTTATTGAATGAAACAACTATTTTAGAGTATGGTTGTCTTAGCAAGACGGATAGACAGATACAAGAACTGAATATGTTACCAGAGAAAGGATAGATTAAATATTGGGGACAGTCATAATTAAATCGGAATGCGATTAAGACAATTTAGACACAACAACTGATGCTGTGTCTATGCCTGTCTTGCCAATAAAAAGCCCTATTTCGGCATTACATCAAATATGTATAATTAGGTGTTGTAAAAGCTGTATACTCAAGTGAAAACTATTTAACATTCATAAATTTTTCAAAAGGGTTGTTACAGGCAGTTACTTTATATGTCAGTGTCAGCTTGGACTATAATAACACCGTTTGTGCCCTAACACTCCAACACAGTTCACCTTATCCTAAACACTCGCGCTCACACTCCCTTAGACACAATGATCACTGCCGAAGGTACTAACCCTGAAAACAAAAATATAATTATATAACAAATTTTTCATAACTATGGTTTTTTTTATTTTTTTATACGATTCTAAGTTAATCCTTGACAACAATCCCACCTGATGTTAAGTGGCGACGATGTCCATAGTTGGTAAGCGCATATTATAAAATAAATTAAATAAATGAATTAAAATATGAATATTACCCAACAACTCCAGTGGCTTGTCATAGTCATCGCTGGTAAATACTTTCTTGGGGAATGTTGTCATCAGCTTGATGTTTGATTGTTGAGCGTATTCTTGACTATTCATTTCTAGAAATAGCCTGGAACATTATTTATTCATTTCATCAATTAGCTATAGTACATAAAAAAATAATACACAATTGAAAATGAAAAGAAATGGAAAATTAATAAATATAATTATAATATGAAACTTAGATAAATAATTTTGTACAAGGTGTGATAATTTTTTTTTTTCGATTTGGATGATTTTCTACAAATAAATACTATAACAAAATGGGACATGATCAATGAGTGTACATGGAAAATATCATATAAAAGACTAATTGGCCCAGGTTTTCATTAACACAATAGATCCTGCAATAACAGACATCCATTCGGATTGAAACGAAATAACCAATTATTTTGATAAAAAAATATGTAACTTATGTAACCAGACAGAATAATTAATAAAAAGGCTTTTAAATGGCTTTCATGCCTATTATGATGCTCCAACTACATGGACCTACCTGACTGCGGCCAACTGTTCCTTAGCCCCAAAGGTGTGGGACAGTGACTTGCCATCAGGAAGTCTCAGCTGTATGCGAGCCTGCTCGTAGGACACTTTGGGTGCTGTGGCAGCGGCTGAGGCAGGCTGAGGGGCGGGAGGAGCTGGCGCCGGCTCAGGTGGTTTCTGCCCTGATGCCGCTAACCTAGAAGAATATTTATATAAAGTAGTTGTTTCCGACTCCATTGGTTAATGGCTCCATGTAAGGTGTAAGAATCCTCCAATAAGCCATATCCTCAGCAATTCATGGCAATAATCCACTGCAGAAGATTAGAATTAGGAGGTCACATGATCAGACCTGTTGAAATAGAGATTAAGACTTACTTTCGAGCTTGCTTGTCAGCCTCGATCTGTGCTCTAACCCTCTCGCGCGCCTTCTGGTCTTCCACTTTCTCCCGGCGTCGCTGCTCGACTAGCTTCTGCATCTCCTGCTCTTGCAGCCGAAGCCGCGCGTCCTGCATGTCTTTACCAGACTTGATGCGGAGACGCTCTCGCTCTAATGCTTCTGCCTGCAATTGTGAATTGAAATTAAGTGTGGATCTTACGATGTATGATTTTAATTTCAGGAGTATTACTTGTATTATACTACATACTACTAGTATCATACTACTTTATGCATTTTCTGGTGATTTTATCACCATCAACTATGTGCGCACACAACGTCTATGCTACATCTATGATGATACATTATGACTAGATCTGGATAGATAGTACAAAGTATAATTTACAAAAGAACTGAATCAGAATAAAACAAGGAGAATTGTGGATGGTCCAATTGCTAAGGACTTTCGAACAGTCAAAGATTGGAAGAAAAGTGCAAAACAATCATGACCAGTTAATTAAGCCAGGAGTAATAACCGAGTAGAAATAATTTTTCTTAGGAAAGTATACTTAGGTTGAAAAACCTTTAAAGGTAAAATAATGATTTTGGACAAACCTTTTCTCTCTCTTCTCGTTCCTTTCTCTTTTGCTTCATTCTCTCTTCCAACAACGCCAATTGCGCTTTCTTCTCTTCTTCAGTCAACGGCTTTTTCTCTTCAGTGGATTCAGAGAAGCTGCTATGGTTGGTTTTGGCAGCATGATACTCCATTTCCTCCTGATTTTTAAATAGTTTCCCACACTCATCGCATTTTAATGACTTGGCTTCAGCTGGGGCTGCGGGTTCCGAAGACGACGCGGCCTCAGCAACAGGAGACGGAGCGTCGGATGAGCTAGCAGCGATCGTGTGCCCCGCCGACACGCCCGGGTCGTCAGCGTGTGCCAACAACCACTCCATAGCGGGCTCTACACCCTTATAATTGGTGACAGCCAACGCTTTTTCCCTATAAACCGACAACAACAAATTATAACCTTCAAACATCGGTGACCAAACAATCTACAAATTGGAAAGAATACGTACGCTCTTTCCTTCGGAAAACCCATCTCCATCAATGTTTGCATTTCTGCCATTTTATAGTATACGTCTTCAATTTATAAGGAATAAATTAGTATCGGAAAAAATACAATGATAGGAAATTTTTCATCACTCATCAGCTGTTTTTCGGTTTTTTCGTGTTGCGTCGTTTGACACTGTCGTAACTGGCAGGATTTTTTTTTTTTTTTTTGGGGATTTTATGACCTGGTATTTAAAACCTTTAGGTCAGCTCTTATTTTCCATAGCTCATTCATAGGCGTAATATTACGCCTATGAGCACATTCAATTAAATTGTTTTAATTGTATTCTTGATGTATTTGTAGATATGCTTGTAATTAAGTTCGTCTTGTAGCAATTGTTTTAATGGCGGCGGGCGGGACAATAAATCACACTTATTTTCAACATCACTAAGTTCACTGGCCAACACTAGTCTGTCGATTAAAAATTTTTGACAATCAAAGATAATGTGCTCCATAGTTCCATCACTTGAATTACAATATGAACAGTTTTTATTCGCAATAATGCCGAGTCGAGCAAGGTGTGACGGTGCAGTATTATGACCAAAACGCAGTCTATTTATGATAGTAATAAACTCTCTAGTAGCATCTTCCATTCGATGATACCAAGGTCTTGCAGGTAAGCTTTCTTGTATGCTTCCATACCATTTTCCTTTCGTATCTTGATCTTTCTTCCACATTTCTAACCACAACTTTTGAATATTCTGGTCAATACATTGCAAGTAATCGGACATAGGAACATACATTGTATGTCTAACGTCAACAGCATTAACTCCTTCATATGCAGTTTTATCAGCCATTTCATTGCCAGAGATACCTTTGTGGGAAGGCACCCATAGAAAGAAAACTTGGATATTTTTAATGTGATATTGGTGAATTATTTGTTTAATGAAGTAAAGGATATAATTGGACTTGAATTTAACTGTGAGGGTAGTTAAAGCTGTTATCAAGCTCAAGGAATCAGAAATTATTAAAAAATATTTAATGTTATTGATTTCACGAATACGCATTAATGCCTGATACACTGCATATGCTTCTGCCGTAAATATAGAGCAGGGTTCATGCAGAATAAAGCTTGAAGAAAATTTTGCTTGTGGATCATATAGAGCAGCATGTACATAATCACTTGCTTTGCTCCCATCAGTGTAGATAACATAGTATTTTGTATTTTCCTCTAAAAATTTAAGCATTTCTGAATTATTGTTTATTGTCTGTTGAACTACATTAATTGGATGTGAAATACACTGATAAGAGAAAGAGTAACATGGCCATGGATACTGTTTTCTAATTTTAGATAAACTATTGTCTATTTCCAGAAATATATCGGACAGTGTTGGAGAATTGCCGCATAGTAGACCTTGTGCTGTTGTTAATGGTCTTCTTGGGGATCTATTTATATAAGGTACAATTTTGTTTATTACTTGAGTGTTATTTGATGCCAGTAATTTGAGACAGTATCTTTCAGCAAGTAAGATTCGTCTCAAAATCAAAGGCATCACTTTTGTCTCAACTTCCATGGCCCTTATGGGAGTCGAGCACATAGCACCAGATATTATTCTTAAAGCTTTATTCTGCAATATGTCTAATTTATTTACATGAGAACTATTCATATAAGCGAGTGAACTATAATCTAAGTGACTTCTAACAATACTTTTATACAATATAGACAATATTTTAGGGTCTGCACCCCATGTTACACCACAAAGTGATCTAATAACATTTAGTCCTATGTGAGCATTTTTGGATACATATTTAATATGTTCTTCAAAAGTTAGTTTTTGGTCCAGTATTATTCCTAAAAATTTCTTTGAATTGACTCTATTTATAATTTCATTATTGTAAATAATATTTGAATTTGAGGCTTCATTACCAAAAAACATAGCACTACTTTTAGAGGGGTTAATTTTCAAATGTAAATGATTGTTATAATATTGTAATAGTTGAAGTAAGGATTTGTTCATATTATCTATTGCAATCTCTAAGTTGTAATTACTACTATATAATACAATGTCATCAGCAAATTGTAAAATATTTATATCTTTATTATTTACATATTTACAAATCTCACTTGTGTATATATTGTACAGTAATGGAGATAACGTGGCACCTTGCATTGTACCTCTTGAGGCACATTTGGGTCCATATAAAATATTGTTATGCCTAGCATAGATTGTCCTGTTGCTCAAAAAATTATAAATCCATTCACATAAGTGCCCGGGCACACCTAACCTAGACATGACTTGAACTAGTATGCCAGGATCAACACTGTCAAAAGCACTTTGAACGTCTAGGAATACGCAAACAGTATTTAATTTTCTATGTTTTGCATTTTTCAGGTCAGAGATTAAAGAGGTGAAACTGTCTGCACTACTACGTCCTCTACGGAAGCCATTTTGTATATGTGGAATTAAACACTTGGATTCAACATACCAATCAAGACGGACTTTCACCATATTTTCGAATATTTTACCAAGACAGGATGACAAGGAAATTGGTCTATAAGAACTAGCAAACTCAGGAGATTTGTCGGGCTTAAGTATTGGGACAACACACTGTGTTTTCCATGACTGTGGAATAACTTTATTACGCCAAAGCAAATTGAGGATTTTAAGAAACAACTTTTGGGCAGATACATCTAAGTTTTTAATTATAATGTAAGGATAATCATCTAAGCCAGGAGTTGTATTTCGTCTAGACTGCAAACTTGTTAAAAATTCAGACCATGAAAATGGATCTAGTAAAAATTTAGAATTTGGGTTATCATTGTTAATTTCAAAAAGAATGTTCAGTTGATCTACTTCAATTAAATTGTTATTATCTGATAATTTATCCAAAAGTGGAGATATAAACTCATCTGTATATGATTTATTCTTAGGTCTTATGCCTTTAAACATTTTTAATAAATTCCAAATTTTACTTATGGGAGTATTTCTATTAAAAGTGTTACACAAGTTATTCCATCCAATTTTTTTCTGTTCTGAAATTGTTCTCTTTTTCTGGGCATCTTTTCTTTTGTAATTAATGTAATTCTCAATAGTAGGCTCTTTTCTATATAGTTTTAGTGCATTATATGAAGCAATAACACTTTGTTCGCATATACTATTCCACCAAGGAGATGGTGGTCTGCTTATGAAAGTGTTTGTTTTAGTGAGCTTTGGAATTGACATTTCTTTAAGAGTATCTAAATGAGAACAGAAATTATTATAGGTTGAAATAGGATCATGCGATTGAAGTACCAAATCATTAAACATTGTTTTTGAAAGAGCTGTGTATGTTGCCCAGTCAGCTTTTTTATATATGAACCTATCTACAGGTGAATTGAGATGATATTTATCTATATTTAATGAAATCTCTGTTATTGTTGGATAATGGTAACTTCCCATTGTGTCATCATGTACAGACCATTCACATAGTGGTGCGAGGCTGCCACTGATGAAGCTTACATCAATGGCAGAAGGAGTTTGTCTAGGGCGATTTACATAGCACCAGATATTATTCTTAAAGCTTTATTCTGCAATATGTCTAATTTATTTACATGAGAACTATTCATATAAGCGAGTGAACTATAATCTAAGTGACTTCTAACAATACTTTTATACAATATAGACAATATTTTAGGGTCTGCACCCCATGTTACACCACAAAGTGATCTAATAACATTTAGTCCTATGTGAGCATTTTTGGATACATATTTAATATGTTCTTCAAAAGTTAGTTTTTGGTCCAGTATTATTCCTAAAAATTTCTTTGAATTGACTCTATTTATAATTTCATTATTGTAAATAATATTTGAATTTGAGGCTTCATTACCAAAAAACATAGCACTACTTTTAGAGGGGTTAATTTTCAAATGTAAATGATTGTTATAATATTGTAATAGTTGAAGTAAGGATTTGTTCATATTATCTATTGCAATCTCTAAGTTGTAATTACTACTATATAATACAATGTCATCAGCAAATTGTAAAATATTTATATCTTTATTATTTACATATTTACAAATCTCACTTGTGTATATATTGTACAGTAATGGAGATAACGTGGCACCTTGCATTGTACCTCTTGAGGCACATTTGGGTCCATATAAAATATTGTTATGCCTAGCATAGATTGTCCTGTTGCTCAAAAAATTATAAATCCATTCACATAAGTGCCCGGGCACACCTAACCTAGACATGACTTGAACTAGTATGCCAGGATCAACACTGTCAAAAGCACTTTGAACGTCTAGGAATACGCAAACAGTATTTAATTTTCTATGTTTTGCATTTTTCAGGTCAGAGATTAAAGAGGTGAAACTGTCTGCACTACTACGTCCTCTACGGAAGCCATTTTGTATATGTGGAATTAAACACTTGGATTCAACATACCAATCAAGACGGACTTTCACCATATTTTCGAATATTTTACCAAGACAGGATGACAAGGAAATTGGTCTATAAGAACTAGCAAACTCAGGAGATTTGTCGGGCTTAAGTATTGGGACAACACACTGTGTTTTCCATGACTGTGGAATAACTTTATTACGCCAAAGCAAATTGAGGATTTTAAGAAACAACTTTTGGGCAGATACATCTAAGTTTTTAATTATAATGTAAGGATAATCATCTAAGCCAGGAGTTGTATTTCGTCTAGACTGCAAACTTGTTAAAAATTCAGACCATGAAAATGGATCTAGTAAAAATTTAGAATTTGGGTTATCATTGTTAATTTCAAAAAGAATGTTCAGTTGATCTACTTCAATTAAATTGTTATTATCTGATAATTTATCCAAAAGTGGAGATATAAACTCATCTGTATATGATTTATTCTTAGGTCTTATGCCTTTAAACATTTTTAATAAATTCCAAATTTTACTTATGGGAGTATTTCTATTAAAAGTGTTACACAAGTTATTCCATCCAATTTTTTTCTGTTCTGAAATTGTTCTCTTTTTCTGGGCATCTTTTCTTTTGTAATTAATGTAATTCTCAATAGTAGGCTCTTTTCTATATAGTTTTAGTGCATTATATGAAGCAATAACACTTTGTTCGCATATACTATTCCACCAAGGAGATGGTGGTCTGCTTATGAAAGTGTTTGTTTTAGTGAGCTTTGGAATTGACATTTCTTTAAGAGTATCTAAATGAGAACAGAAATTATTATAGGTTGAAATAGGATCATGCGATTGAAGTACCAAATCATTAAACATTGTTTTTGAAAGAGCTGTGTATGTTGCCCAGTCAGCTTTTTTATATATGAACCTATCTACAGGTGAATTGAGATGATATTTATCTATATTTAATGAAATCTCTGTTATTGTTGGATAATGGTAACTTCCCATTGTGTCATCATGTACAGACCATTCACATAGTGGTGCGAGGCTGCCACTGATGAAGCTTACATCAATGGCAGAAGGAGTTTGTCTAGGGCGATTTACAGTTGTAGGTCTACCATCATTTAAAATACACAAATCTAAGTCATCAATTAAATTAAATAAATCCTGACCTCTACCTTTGGTTGACTGACAACCAAATGCAATATGATGAGCATTAAAATCACCACTCATAAATATGGGCTTTGGCAGATCATTAATAATGTAACGGAGTCTATTAATTCGCATTCGCCCACTTGAAGGTGGACAGTATACACAGAGAATTGTTAAACTACTATGTCCAGTTGATACAGACACAGCAACTGTTTGAATGTCTTCATAAAATCTGGTATTTAATATATTATACTTAAGGTATGGTTTAATCAGAATTGCAACTCCATTATGTGCATTGTTTGAATTTTTATTGTAAATGTTATATCCTGGTATTTTAAAATTATTATCTTTGAACCATGTCTCATTAAGAAGGCAAATATCAATATTATGTTGTTTTAAAAATTGAATTAATAAAGGTTTTTTACTATTTGCACTTTGAATGTTATACTGAGCGATACGTAGCTTGGATTGTGTAGGACTAGGCCCAACACAATCCATTATGTTAAGTTTTTTAATAATGCATCTTTAATAGTTTTAATATTAGTGGGTGTACTGTCATCTTTATTGGCTAATTCCACCAACGTTTGCACTAGGGCCATAAGTACATCGTTGTTGGAAATTATTTGAGTTTTAAGGTCTTCCTTAGAATTAACTATTTTAACTTTATTTACATCTCGTACAGACTTATTTACAGAGGTATTTACAGACTTATTTACAATAACATTACTATTTACAGGTTGTGGTTTTGGTGGTGGGAGTGTAGGGAAATCTGTTCCATTGATGGCGACCTGTTTTGTTAAGGCGGCACTTGCATAAGATATGTTGTTTTTCTTTTCTATAATCTTCTTAGTTTTAATCGGACATAATCTAGATATCGCGAGATGAGGCCCACTACAATTTATACAGCTGATTTCTGTTGGTTTATCACATTCCTTATACAAGTGTTCACCTCCACAAATACTACATCTTTGTTTACCATTACAAATCTTTGCTGAATGATTAAATTTAAAACACCTATAGCACTGTAGTAATGGTGGAATGTATTCAAAAACTCTGTACGAGAATAGATCATATTGTACATTATTAGGCAGTACATTAGATAAGAAAGTGATGCTTACAGTCTGCAATGGAATGCGCTCTTGTCCTACTTTCTTTGAAAACCTTCTTATTGCCACTATTTCATATGTTGAAGAAAGTCTTGTGTAAAGTTCTTTGTTAGATATATTCGCTGGAACAAATCTGATGATGCCGGTTTTTTCAATTTGCGCTGCCGGTATGAACGCCTTCATGTCATATTTTGTGAGGAAAGTTGTGTTATTAATGAAGTTATTGGCCGTATTATATTGCTTGAAGATAACTGCAATTTTATTGGCATTCACCCTCTGAATACCCGTCACACCTTTTATGTCCATTGCGAAAATATGGTTTAAGTAAGTAGGGCTCTTGTTGCCCAACCTATCGTCGCTTGTGGATTCCACATACACTTTAAAGTCTGTGTTGGTTGAGTTTTCCGGATATAGTCTTTTGTAATTCGGTTTGTAATAAGGGAGATATGCATCTCGCTCATCGCCGCAGTCCAATCGTCCAGAGCCTACGCCTCCTCCTTCATCCGTAGGCCGTGGCCGTTTTATTGAGGTGGGCGGGTGAGACCCGCCCCCCTCGTTTACCTCCATTGCTATTGCGCTTTTCAGCAGCTAATAGCAAAATTTTAAGTCACTTTAACTAAAAAAAACCACTACATAGAGGAAAATTTTAAAATTAAAGTAGAAACACAACCGCGCTTTTTCAAGGTTCCCGCCAGAATCAACTGGCAGGATCCTGCTCGCCCACAGACTACAAATAAAGCACAGAGTATATTTATCATCAAATCCTAACATCACAGATTACAACATCACCAGTATCGCCAAATTAAAAAAAATGATAAATAAAATAATGTATGTTTAGAAAATGCCAATAATATAATCATTAAAATTCAATTTTCTACGTAAAAACTAAACCATTTTAGTATTTTTTACCATGCGATGAAATGAACATGAAAATATTTTAATCAAAGTGCGTTGGTTCACTTGGTTCTACTCCACAATTAGGCCAAAGGCTAGAATGCGACAACCCCTAAGCCCCTTACCGCTTCAGTTACCGTGCTTCCCATTAGCAGCAATAACTTATTTTCATCCGCTTAACTTGTTGCGCTAGAGCAATTTTTGACGTGACAACGTCTTATAATTCGGTGGCACGCATGAAAAAACATGACTCATGCGTTACCGTAACGGCGTAGCAATCGGCCTTTGCGTTCGGCAGCGTTCGGCAGCGTCCGACATCCGTCTCTCTCCTACTTGAGTGAGCGATGCGTCTGCGTGGACAGCTGCTATACTATAGTACATTTATATGTTTTGATCGAGTATCAAGTGCAGTGAAAAGTGAATGTGGTGTCAATTGTTTATAGCAACGATAATTACAGCGATAAAGGTAATGATTCTTTCGATATTAATTATATATTCAGTGATATATTGTCGAATAGGTATTCGTGCTTTCATCATTAAAATGAATAGCATCGGTCCGCTAGTGCAGCGATTGTAGGTTATGCTATAATTGACATTGACAAATCTATTGACACGTGAAATTAAAATTTTCTTTTGAAAAATGCTACCATTCCATCCATTGACATAAATACTATGGACTTAGGGTCTCCTACTAAAATCGCGAAAATAATGTCCCAGTTTGACATCACAAGAATTTAAATGTTTACAAGGTAATTTAAGCACTAAAATCATTATATCACGGTTTCATTTCGATTGCAACAAACACTGATACATCAATGACACCTTATGATACTTCGAGTGCTCAACACACCATAATCACCATATGCAGCTCATAGTGAAATAAAACGCGACTAATAAAGTAATAGAGTAGTGTTTATTTAAAATAATACATTATTTATTTTTATTTTTATTACACATTAATTACATTTTTTAACTGAAACTTTTTTCGGAACGTTATGAATTAGATTCAATGAAACAAAAAAGAGTAATGAAAAAGATACAACTTATGAAATGAAATATAATGAAATTTATTCGAAGTTGGTTTTTTACAAACACTTTTCGAAAATCAATCTACGCCATCGCTTTAACAAATCCCTACCGTGAGTAGTCTTGGAAGAAGAAGCGGCAAGAAACTTCCAAGAAGCTTTTTTTTGCTACTCACATTACAGATAGCACTTACTACTACTTACTAGCTAGAATATCAAACTCATGTCCAAGCATTTTTATCTTTAAAATAAACATCAAGTTTGTAATAACCTTTCGTCATAAGTATGACTTTGACATGAATTTTTGACATGAAATTTACAGTATGGCATTTCCGTCAATTCGAACGGAATTTTATTATAGATTTTAATACATCTACCCATGAACGAGCCACCAGTTTAACCACCAGTCTAAGTCTGAAGTTTAGCCTTGTTCCTAGTATTAATCACGTGAACATCACTCTTCTTAAGGAAACTGTCATAGTATTTTTAACGTACATTTGTACATTTGTTTGTAAAGTACATTTGATAACATTATCAAAAATTACATATCTGTCTTAATGGTTTTTCTATTAATATATTCGTTCTTACAGGCTATTTTGTAATTATCTTACCGCATTATCATCATCTATACTTGTAATTTAATTTTCATTTGATAGGTCAGTGACAGTCGCTCTATTAGCATCATCAGTTAACTATAAAGAAACAAATAATTACGGTTGAAATATTAAGTAGAAACATACACGTTATTTTTTGTAAACCATAAAGCCCAATAAGGTGAAGAGTAAGGTATAAACCAAGTGGTATTTACTTGCAATGTTGGCACAGCTGTGTTTTTTATTCTTCTTATGCCTTTGCCAGTTATGTACATGTCATCTTCTTTAAAATGATCCGAGCATACAACGTGGGCTGCTTTCGGCATAAAATATTCTTCCTCTCGCGATGTAGCAATAATACTTCTTCATGCTTAACAACGTATTGGGTCTAAAGGAAATCTAGAAGAAATATATTTTATTGTACTAAAAAAAATTTAAACATAATCTATTTATATAACATCAACAGCGACTCTATGGAAACTTTTGTTCTATATCTTGCATTTATTCGTTTAATATTGTGCAATCGTGAAATCGTGCAAAATAATTTAAACTAAAGTAATGGATATGTTTATCTCTTTCTGACTACAGTCTGTATAGTGAGAAGACAAAGACAAAGATATATTTTTGATTCTTTTGAGTGATTCTGAGATTTATTTACGAAATTAATTCGATTTAAAATAAAATAGTGTGTATTCGTAGCAAACCAATACTTTAAAAGATAAAACAATGTTTTACTTACCGAAAATA
The DNA here is from genome assembly GCA_905404295.2 of Ochlodes sylvanus. NCBI lineage: Eukaryota > Metazoa > Arthropoda > Insecta > Lepidoptera > Hesperiidae > Ochlodes > Ochlodes sylvanus. The sequence continues at coordinate 11,733,913 of FR990132.1, read as the reverse complement.
TGATATACCATCGGCTTTTTTCACTTTACTTGCGTAGTTTTTACACGATTTCAAAATACAATACGGCATCGTTGATGTGTTGTTGACAGCGCGGTCGAAAAGTGACTAACGGGGCATTGTTGTTCTACTTGCGTATTGTTGTTGAGTTGGCTCGGACATTTTTTAGCGCGGACCGTGCGTCCATAGTAATATCATATGTCAATGATTCCATCAGTATTTTCTTAAGACGTTGTCACGTTCAACTATCGTCAGTAAACCGACTTTACAGACAACCAATTTTTGTTTAAAATGCCATGTCGACATGTCGCGGACAAGCGGATTATACTATAATAATACATAGTAGTTGTAATACTTTTTACATAGTGATTGTAAACAGAATTAATACCTTGCTTTGTTTTGAAAAGTACACCTCTAGGCTTGCAATCACAGAATACGTAAACACCATAGATTATACACTTATATATGAGACGTAAACACTACGTGTGTCAACTCAATACTGTCAATAGTGTCAATCTAACTTGTCAATGAGATAATTTTCTGGGAACGTTTATTTGAATTTCAGAAAATTAAAATATCCAAATATAATCTGAATATCATCTATATCGATAATAAAAATGTCCATACAAATAAGAAGACAAGGTCGACGGAAGAGTATTCAGCATAGCGATCCTGGAAAAATATTGGATTTAGTAATGAGTCTCAATGACGAAAATTGTGCTTCTTTGCAGATGAAAATAAATTCGTATGTACGTGTGTCTACCTACCTTTATTGAACTACTTATATAAGTTATTAAACATTGCCTTGTAAATCTTTAAGGCTTTAGGTATGACTTCTGTAATAGTAATATGAACTTAGTATAACTGCTAACTTAGTCAAAACTGATATCTTAATTCTTAGATTATTTATTGTTATAGTTGCGGGAAGAGTGCGAGGCAGAAACGGTGTTACTCATTGTGGTTCACACAGTGGGGAACGAAGCGTTTATCGAAGCTGTCGGAGGAACGGCCATGCCGCGAAAATTGAAAATTTGCGTATGTTTAATAATTTTTAGTTAGATTTTTTTGGACATATATTATTGCGAATATTGCCCGCGATACCATGCAGCCAGAACATGATGACGTAAGAAGCGACAGAAGTCCGCCACCGGTTGGTGGTAGGGCTTGGCGTAAGGATTATTATTGACTCATTAGTACCTATTACCACGGTAATAGTATCATACAGTATGGTGACTCGGCCCTGTCCTTGAAATAAATGCCTACAGTCCCGCGCGTTAAGGCTGCCTCTTTCTAGTTGTAGTGAATGTAAGTAGGTAGGTAGGTAAATCGCACGCTTCCTGATTAAAAACCCACACGTGCGTCCGTCCCTGTGGCGCTTTCGCGGCTGTTGTCTACCTAGTGTGTACTAAACTCCGAGGTGCGTAGGTATGATTCGCGTTTCGACCGTGTGTATGAAGATGGAATAGTGTATGATACTATTATTACAGGTATTATTACTACCTACTACTACCAGGCTACCACACTTTTGCTTGAGTCAGCCGCCAACGTGTCTTGCTTCGGCGAGAAGCTTAGTGCTCACTTTCCTTCGCCTCCCTTCTCTCTTAGTCGCCAACGCATCGGTGAAGCCTTTGTGTTACCGATGTCCAATGGCGGTGGTGACCACTCGCCAATCTTACCATCAGGTGGTTCGTCTGCTCGTGCGTCGCATATTTAGGTCCAGAAAAATAATGAAATAATTATGTAGTACCTACTATGAAATACGAGAACGCAAAGGAATTGTGTAATATTATTTTGTAGATGACTGCAAAACTCAACCATATTCTAAAAACTGCTATCGAGGAGACAGAAAATATGGCCCACTTCGGAGCTGATTTTCAAGCTATAGTTGCGCCCGTAAGTTATTTAACCCCGTATTCACAAATAATCCTTCAGAGCAATCTTAATCGAGATCATAATCGAGAGTTGTTAACCTTTAAAATAATTTCAATTATTACATTTTTGTTAGTTCCAGTTTTAAATTTAATTTATTGTTTGCTTATACGCTGTGGAGTTACAGTATTTCTTATCTTCAACTTAATTACGATGACGCTAACACACACATACGTCCCCCGAAATAGGATTTCCAGTGTCGTGGATACCATGAACAACACAAATTTAAATATATCACCCATCATCATAACCCGAACAAAATAAAAATAGGTACCTGTCCGACCGGAAATCGAACCCGGGTTCCTAACTTAGTAGGCATGACCTGGGATTGTCAATATTGTTGATCTGAGCATATATTAAATACCTCCAGTATGGACGTCACGCTTTGCGTCATCATTTATTATGCGTACCCTGAAGGACTGAAACAAATTGCCTGCGACGTGTATCCCGTTCGATTACAATGTGTTTTCAAGTCAAGAGTGAAAAGGCTTCTAAGTTAGTGCGCTTTGCCACCCACGACTACATCGCTGCTTACCATCAGGAGGGATTGTATGTAACCAACCATTAACTTAGGTACTCGTATAGTACGGCCGGCGGTTCTAGGCCGCTCTGAACTTTGTTCAAGTTGTTGTGGCAAGGCGCGCGGGGTGTCACTTTGAGTATTGTTTGTTTCAGTCACACGCTCAGTGTTCGTGTCGCTATCTCTCTCTAAAGGACAATACCTGCGAACTATATCCGAGAGCCTAACTTCAGAGCGCCCTAGAACCGCCGCCCGTACTGTACAGTTATGTATGATGTAAAAATACATGTTTATTTCAGCTCCTTCCCAAAGACAGTTTGAAGAAACGTGTGCTAATGTTCCCGGTCCCGGACAAGCCGTTCTCCGTGCTGGTGTGCGTGGTCGCCCCCAACATCCTGGAGGATACGGCCGCTTGCATCTGCCACGAGTGTTTTATGTACAAATTAAAATTATACTAACGTTACACACTCATAGCCCCACACTGGGATTCCCTGTGTCGTGGGTGCCATGGACAACACATAAGACAAGCACACACCCAGACTGAGAACAGAAATTTAAACTTCCGACTCGCTGGGAATAGAACCCAGCATCTTTTGAACGTGATTCCGGCGTGCCGACCATTGCGCCACACGGGACGTTAAGTTCCGTATGTGTATATTGTGCCGAATTCTAGTGAAGTAGAGTGACCGTTGCCTACAAACGAGCAGGCGAGCCACCTGATGGTATTGGTTACCTCCATACTTGGACACGAGGGATGATGTCCTCCTCATCGTATCGATGACAGCGACCCATGCTAGGTCCTTGCATGCGCTCGCAAGTGCAAGGGTCAATACATAGGCAGCCAAAACGAAGTGGGGAACCCTCATGATTTCTGACATCGACACTGTGATCGAAACCTATTAAAACATTTCACGGTCCATTTTAGGAGTGCTGTAGCTAGCCAGGGTGTGAATAAATTCCCACCGTAAGTACCTACCGTTAGGATTAAACTTAGTGGTATAAAAGAGTTCAGTAACTTCCAACACTAGACAGAGGCAATTACCTTATCCGTTGTTCTGCAAAGGAAATTGGCTTGGACTGATAATGGATAGAGAATGTACATCCCATTACTTGTTCGGATTACCGAAGGCCAAAAAGGCGTTATTTTTAAACGTTGATGTAAATCTGACCTTTACATTTCTAGATTCTGTTGGCCAGTGCTAAAGAAAAGTGTGGCGTTAGAATACGAATGTACTCTGAAACAAAAATGTCAACAGCTATTACGTGTTGCTCGGCGGCTTTTCAGTCAAGTAAGTTCTAGATAGTGTGTCTGAGCAGAAAGATAGGTATCTGTAGTAGTATATCTATAGTAGTAGTAGTATCTGATGGTAGGTGATCATCGTCGCATGGAACATAGGAACATTAGGGGCGTCACCAACAAGTTGCTGGTTAAAACGGATGCAAAAGACTTGATTGAAAGGAGGAACGGAGCAACTTATAACTCAACTTAACTTATAACTTATAACACTATGATTCCCTCTATTGTTATAGAGGGAATCATAGTGTGGAGTGGTCATAGACTGGAAAACTGAAGGAAACTCATTATTCAAATTTCCGCGTCGCTGGGAATCGAACCTAGGACCCTTGCAACGGCGATCCGGCATGTAACCATTGCGCCACACGGGTCGTTAAGCCTATGTGATGAACAATCTGACGTGAAATAACGGGATCTCTGTTTGTTATGCGTCGGAAGGTTGCGTCTTTGGAGACCCTGCTGCGCCTGGCGATGGGTCAGGCGAAGCAGCTGACGAAGGCGGAGTACTGCTCCGTGATGCTGGTGGATGTCGACACCATGGAACTGGTCGATCTTACCAACAATGGCAAAAGCCAAGTAATGACGCTCCTCATACTGTTACGATACGATTCGTATTATACGATTATAATGTGGGTGTCTTCAAGTCAAGATTAAAGAGGCTTCTATTAATTTATGTAGTGCCCTTTACCACCCAAGACTATCTTGTCATTTACCGTCAAATGAGTTTGGCAATAACTTGTAATTAGTAAAAAATGTCCTTGAACTTCATATGCTAGCATAAAGACACCCTTTTTTAGCACAGAAGTTCTGTAATCTGTATCTGGTTTTCTTATTTGCCTTACATTTTACTCCATACGTTACTCCACCTTTCCTTAAAGAACTATTACGTAAAGAAAGTCGAGATTTTTATGTAAAGAATTACGTTAATCTCGATTTTACTCTTTCGAAATTAACGACGCATGCAGAATTCGAATCCACTCTGCCCTGGGCAGAAGTCTCAATTATGACTACTTTAGTCACATAATATTCACCACAGCCGCAAAATTAAGTATACTTATTTATGAAGTTGCGATATTAAGGTGTGCTGAATCGAAATAAGCATTCATTGTGGAAAAATAATTTCCAGGATGATAAAGAGACAGTGGGGCGCCGGTTTCCAATGAACATCGGCCTGACCGGCCAGGTGATCAACACTGGCAACTTGATTAATGCTAAATCGGTGAAGGACTATCCCGCTTTTTGCCCTGAAATTGATTGCTATCCTGGAGTGGAATGCAAGTTGGTATTGAATAATTTTTATATCCCTATGGATTTATTTAGAGACAATGCTTTCACACTCACACCCCTGCAGTAGGGTGACGCACTAACACCAACATTCCTGCTTTTCTACAATATGCGGCATTTTAAGTCTTAGGGCGCGTTCACATAGAATGTCCGTTTTACTGGATCCGGAATACTGGATGCTAGTAGCGTATGTAGAATCCATTCATACAGAATGCAGTATTCTGGATCCAGTAAAAAATACCGATCCAACAAAATAAACAGCAATCCGTTTTACTTATTTACGTTATTAGCGTTTGTAGTTGTATGAGCGATTTCACACAGAATCCAGTATACCGGATCCAGTAAAAAATTCCACACACAACGGAAATACTGACCCGTTAAAACAGTTCCAGTAAAACGGACGTTCTATGTGAACGCGCCCTTAGGGACATAATCATTACAACATGCATTCCTGTTATTATTGGTGTGTATGCGCAATGGTGACTTTTACGTGCCATCGGGTGGTTCGACTGCTCGGTTGTCGGCGATATATATAAAAAAGATACATTTTTTGGTGCTAAGCGTTTTAGCCTTTAGTGGGATGTGAGCACAGACCGATGGTGTGGTCTGTGGATGTGACAAACACTGATCAAAATTGCCTGGAAGAAATCTCTATGTAGCGATAAGGCCGCCTTTTGTTTTTAATGTCTTCCTTGATTAATTTCCTGTACGTTCTTGTTTAATTACGTAAAACAATAACAATCCCAGGTCACTCCTATGCTTCCCAATCCGCGAACAAACCGGGATCATCGGGGTGGGGTTGTTGATTAACAAGATCGGTGACCCGTACTTCGATGCCATGGACGAGGAGATGGCGTTGGCGTTCAGCATCTACTGCGGGGTCTGCATCATGCACTCCGTGGTCTATCAGAAGATACAAGAGGCTCACGTCAGGAATGCTCTGGCTAATGAGCTGGTTATGTATCATATGCAGGTAAGGTGGTTTACTGGCGGGTGCACCTAACATCCCTACTAATATTATAAATGCGAAAGTAACTCTGTCTGTCTGTCTGTCTGTCTGTCTGTCTGCGTCGCTTTCCCGCTTAAACCTCTCAACCGATTTTGATGAAATTTGACACAGACAATCTTTAGACCCTGAGAAAGGACATAGGCTACCTTTTATTGCGACAAAAAGGGATGAAGAAATTGAATTAAAGGTTGAAAGTTTGTATGGGATTTCTTCGGGTTTTAAGCACAGCGCCATCTAGGTGAACCTTCCTAACTTAAAGAATAAGAACGCCATCGGCCTAGCGCCATCTCTTAAAGAACCATGAAACTTTATATTTAAGCACTTTATAATAAGTTTCCCGAAGCGAAGCGAGGGCGGGTCGCTAGTTCATAATATAATATACTCGTACTCATAACAGATGACCTAATATTCTAACCAATTATAATCTTTAGTTAGTAGGTAAAGTAATAACAATGTAACAACTATTGACAGTTCGCTTGAGGATTGCGGGTAGATAAAAATAATATTGCACACGGCCGTAAAAGATGGTAGTTGTAAAACCGTTGTGGTGTCTCAATAATCTATTGTCACATTTTTCATACATATTTAATTCTAATTACTTACCTTATTGTTAAAGTTTAACGAAGTACCTACTTACTACTTACCTCAGATTCCGGTAAAAGAAGGAATCTTAAGTTGCACGTTTTATTGTGTAAAGGTTGGTGATTCGGAAGTGGCCCGACTTCTAGACTGCACCGGGTACCACAACCACCCCCATCTTTCCAGCCTACATTTCAACCTTCGCGCGGTGCCCTTACGAGAACTGCCTTGCTATGTGTTAAAAATGTTTTCCGACCTTGGCTATGACAAAAGGTAAATAAATATTAAAGCGATGTGCCCTCTTATTTAATATTCAGTACTAATATCTAGGTAGGTTTTATATTGTACCTAAATCGTTTTTACGTTATTTTATTTCGCTGCGGCTATCGTAATTTTCTATGAAAGAAATCACGACGTGCCACAAGCAAGCAATAACACCTTGTATGTACTCAAATTTTAAGCAAATAAATATGAATTTGAAATTTGACGTACTTATACGTGATCCGCAAACGTGTTACTTGAAAATTTGTATACCTTCCTCAATATCAATAGATAGATGTCAAGGTACAATCACAATGCAATTATTTCATAGCTTCGTTTTGATGTCCTGACTAGGTACTATTGAAGTATTTTATTAGTAACATAATTTAGATTTTCTTGTTACTACACATTAATTAGCCATAATATTGATTATTGGACTTTCTATAGATGTACCTATCACGTGTGTGACTGTGTGTCATGATGGACTGTCACTGTGTGTGTGTGTGTGTGTGTGTGCATGCGTGCGTGCGTGCGTGTGTGTTTGAGTGCTTTTTAAGTGTGTGTAATTAAACCATAATTTATTAAAATGACGTGACAAGAGAGCCAATCGGCGGCAGGTTCAGCATAAAGAAGCACAAGCTGGCGCGGTTCATCCTGCACGTGAAGAAGAGCTACCGCGACGTGCCCTACCACAGCTGGCTGCACGCCTTCAGCGTGGCGCAGTGGGCCTTCGCCGCGCTCACCAACTACAAGCTCGTCGCCCAGGGATACCTCACGTCAGTCCACTAATACCAACTTCTAGATGCTTTCGTGCCTCTTTAGGGTTACGTACCTCAAACGAATACACGGAACCCTTTATAGGTATATATCACGTTGTTGTCCGTCGGTCAAGAGTGTTTTTCTCAAGAACGCGTCGAGGTGTCGAACTAAAATTAATACCACATACCTACTCAGGTCAGCAATACTTTAGAGCAGAGAAAAAATTAAACTTCTAAGTCAACGCAGTTAAAAGATACTGCCATTTAAATATGCTTGTCGCATATTTAGACGCCAGCTTAATCCTAAACCTATAGGGTACTTCCAGTTGTTCTATTGTAGAATCTTGAAATTTGGTAATGGGAAACTCTTGTAATGTAATATTTTTGTAGCTTGCAGCGTTGATTTCCCCACGACTCCCTAGTGCGGACTCAAAGCAATCCGTGACTAAATTACAAAGCAAGAAAATTTTAAACTGTCCTAATAAGCAATTTTGTTAATAAAAGGTTTTATAAAGCAGATAAATTTTTGATCTTCCCGTCATTAACTTTCAGAGAGCTTCAAGGTCTAATGTACTTTATAGCAGGCTTGGTACACGACATGGACCATCGCGGCACTACCAACAGTTTTCAAATAAGTGGACGTTAGTATAATATTTAATTTTAAGCATCCTCGGTTCGCTTCAGGGAAGCTTCATCTTATTCCCGGCACTTGGAGAAAATAAACTGCGTTTGGTTTGGCCATTCGCGCATCGGCAACACCTCATGGGCGATGTTGACCATCCATTACCTAGCATTTTATGTCAGGTGGACAAAAAATTTCACCTCGGCCATGGGTTAACTGGTAAAAATACCATCAGGCATAAAGTCCGTCTTTTGTGAAAGAAACTGATTTCAAGTGTTATCATAAATAATAAATAAATAAGTAGGAATAAATATGTGACGCCACGAAATGCTCATCCATCCCCGTCACACGACGTCGCAGTTGATGGGTCAACTCTTCCGTAATGTCAGTTTGCTAACCCTTCCTTCGTCATCGCAACCCATAACTGCCCCACTGCTGGGCACGGGTAACCTCTCACAATGTGAGGGGTACAGGCCATAGTTCACCACAGGTGCAGATTGGCGGACTTCATACACCTTTGAGAACATTAAGGAGAACTCTGAGGTGTGCAGGTTTCCTCACGATGATTTCCTTCACCGAAGCTAGTGATAATTAAATCCTAATTCTAATCCCTCCTTCCCTCCTTCATCATCATCATCATGATCATGATCACAACCCATAAATGTCCCACTGCTGGCCACGGGTGACCCCTCCGTAACGTATGACAAATGATGACGCGACGACCCCGGCTGCGCAGAGACGACGCTGGCGGCGCTGTACTCGAGCGAGGGCTCGGTGATGGAGCGGCACCACCTGGCGCAGGCGATGTGCGTGCTCAACACGGAGGGCTGCGACGTGCTGGAGACGCTCCCGCGCCGCGACTACGACCGCGCCATCATGATGCTGCGCGACTACATCCTCGCCACCGACCTCGCCAACTACTTCAAGTAGGAGCGGGCATCTTTTTTGAAGTGAACACTTCTTTAGTGTCGTTGTATTTTGGAATTCGTTGAAACGGACATGACGCGAATGAAGCATCGGCAAAATGGCGGCTGACGTAAGCAAAGCGAAACAATATTTGGTCTGATAGTAGGTAACCTATTCGATGTTATGAAGTTTCACTTCTAGCACGTGTGTGTGAATTGCGCACATTTTGATTTTTTTTGTTTGATGACCCTTTGCAGGTGGTGAACTTGAGGTTTGCCGATAGATGACGTTACGTTTTTTGGAGCATTTAAAACTTGTAATTTTGTACGCATGACGTAGGTAACCCCTCCCGTCTTCTATTCACCTAATGTTACAGTTTCTTCATCCCCCCATCTTTATGGATGGCCTCTTGTGAGCTTCGAGAGAACCTAGAACCCATCAAAAATTTTTTAATTAGAGTAACCTCTAATTAAAACTAACCTCTAATTAAAAGTTAACCTCTAATTAAAAATTAACCTCTAATTAAAAAATTTTTGATGTTTCTGTGATTCATGCATAATGACGTATATGCATTAGTTAGGTTAGGAGTTAGGCCCCCACAAAAATGTTTACTCAAATATTTTCCATGTTCATTTTACTAGCTATAGATAAACAATGGTTGCCACAGGAACCTGAACGAATTCAAGCTGGTGTCGATGGACTTCCAGAAGGGCAACCGCGTACACGTGTCGGCGCTGCAGTCCATGCTCATGAACGCCGCCGACCTAGGAGACCAGCTCAAGGACTGGGGCAACGTCAAGAAGACTGCGGTAACACATGGTTTTATGTTTAGTTATAAGTTTGACGGTTCTGTGTCGGTATATATGTGTGTCTGTTTGTGATAAAGATGCAGTTTATTTTTAAGTTTATGAAAGCTGACGTGATCCACATGGTTCTTAGCTATAATTTATGAACTCTGTTCGGCGTTTGATGATGATCAGCTCATTACAGATTGTCTTCTGTTCTCTCCACGTTATTTCCCGTACCAACATTACCGTGTGTAGACTGTGTAGTCCGTCTGTATGTTTGGAATTGGTTGGTCCGCAGGCGGCGGTGCTGACGGAGTTCTTCAGGCAAGGCGAGCTGGAGAAGAGCCGCGGCGAGCTGCCGCCCATCATCATGGACCGCGAGAAGTGCTTCATCCCCGACCTCGAGATACAGTTCCTCAATATGACCTGCGTGCCGCTCTTCGAGTTAGTTCACGGTCAATGGTTCATTCAGGTTGTGATGATTAAGTGGTGATGAACTCGTTGATAGGAGGCCGACAATGGGTGCTCTTGTGTTTTTAATACAAATATGTGTATCCCATTGGTTCTAAAAGGACATTTGTACGTGGTAAAGGTGCCCGCTTTACGAAACATTGAATCTTCTAGAATTTCCATTTTCGTAATGGAATGCAAAATAAATGATTTTGATTTCAGGAGAAAATTTCTACGTGGAAAATAAGTACATATATTGCGTAGTCTAAAATACCTAATTATAGTGACACTACCAGAAAGATGTAAAATAGTGACTTTTTTTTTTACTGTGGGTACATGTAAAGTATCGTTCATATTAGAACGAATTATTATTATTCATACTTTTTTCACAGAATTTTGGGACGGATAATACCTAAAGCGGCGAATTGTTTAAAAATAATCGAGGGACACATAGAGAAGTGGGACGCGGCCAAACCTATTTTTGCAGAGGTAAGTTGACTTGGTACCAATCCACAATTATTTTGTCGTCACGCTTTACAATTGGTAGTCATGTTTTGCAATTTGTGCCTACAATTTACAATTTAACGTTATAACTTGCAATTTGATACAATTTACAATTGTCAAGATTGCCACTTGTGGCTAGTTAACAATCTATCTAAATTCTTTGCAATTTATAGATAGGTAACTTATTCAAATGGTCGTCATTCGCAATTTGCGGCTACAATTTACAATAGGCCGTCATGATTTGCAATTTGAGGCTACAATTTACAATTTATCGTCATGATTTGCAATTTGAGGCTACAATTTACAATTGGTCGTCACGATTTATTCATTGCATTTACCATTTATCGTCATTTTCTAAATAACTTCATATTGAATGTTGTATCATCCAGGTACCAATAACAGCTGGTTTGTCAGTACTTCTGAGTCCAGAACTGGACAACCTGATAGAACAGAATATAAAAGAGAAAGAAAGGTTGCGTTTGGAAGCGGAGCTAGTACAAGCTGAGACCTAGATTTTATTAAAAATGTTTATGCTGAATATTTATTTCAATTAAACATGTATTGTGTTTTATTACAATCATGTCACAGAAAACAATTTTTCCCGAATTATTATGGATCATGGGTGTGCGATTTTTGATAATTTGATGTTTATATACTTTTAATTAGTATTCAATTGGTTTAAATAAAACAAAATGTTGTTTATTTTATTAATGTTTTATTTTGTGCAAATAGATACTTGTAAATATTAAATTACATACATACTTCTACATTGCAAGCTGCTTACAGCAACATTGGAATCATACAATATTAAATTCTTTAATATTTTCACCCCTGTAGATTAGAATTAAATCAGACAAAAGTTGACGTTAAAGACGCAGATGTCGTTCACCACGCAACAGACTATCACAATTCCAATCTGATATGAATAGTATTGTGATGTACAAAATGCTAATTAAATTTGAGTGTTTTATTGTCTTATAAATAATAGTTACCGCTTCATATTCGAAAAAATTAAGGTTTGGGCGTATTACATTAACTCAACTTCAATCCGACTACGTTCAATTCCTAGGAAAGCATTGAAATATGAATGTATATACTCGCACTTGGCTCATTTTTTTCGAATATTTTCCATGTACAGAAATCGGTCATTTTATTATTATCATATAACATATTATGTTGGTTAGTTGGTTGCGTTGGTACTGCATAAATTATTTCATGAAATTATGGTTCAATTATGTTTAGTGATTATTTATAATAATATTTGTTTGTTTGTGAGGTGACACTTGTCTTTCCCTGTTTAATTTAGTGTATTCTATGATTGTGATAGTGTTCACTTTGTTGTTGTAACTTATTAAATAAATAAATTAGGTTGTGTATCACATTAAAGACACCTTAATTAAAGTTTATAAACTTATCAGATCTGGGATATAGGATTGTCAGATCTGAATACATTGACATTATGTGAATATTATCATTTGTTAGTACAATATTTCAGCTATTATCTATACAAATAAATAAAATTGGAGTGTCTGTTTGTAATATTAAAATTTTTGCTAAATGCATACTATTATGGATGTATACACGGTACATATAGCAAAATAACATTTTTTTACAATTTTTGTCCGTCTGTCTGTCTGTTGATCCGTCTATCTGTTTGTTTGTTTAGGCTCTGGAACGGCTGGACCGATTTCGACGTGACTTTCACTGGTAGAAAGCTGATGTAGTAAGGAGTAACATTGGCTACTTTTATTTTAGAAATTTCCCCATAACACGTAAAATTCAACACAGACGAAGGCACAGACAGCTAGTTAAAATTATATTAGAAAATAATTAAAAATATGGAATATGTCAGTATACACTTTTTTTGTTTAGAAATAAATATACAAATGTTATTTTATCGACCAAAGTTCAAAATTTTATCCAATTGTTGGTCAATTATCAAATTACCCTCAATTGTCCTTTACACGATGTGACCTTGGTATTTTTGGATCCTCAGGATTAAACTTGGTGTTACTTTTAATTTACTGTAAGGATAAATGCAACACGGAACTGTTCCAACGAAAAGTATGATAAGTGTGTACGCTTGAATTTTTATGTTGTATGTAAAGATTTGATAAAATTAGCCTTGAGTCTGTTCTACACACCAAATGGTCATAACACCAATCCCTTGACTTATAAATAAGTTACTTTGGTCAGATTTCACTATTATATCACATCACTATTAAACTATTGTGAACTTCTACGATCACACTAACTTTATTGCAAAGTACTTTGGTGACACACCAAAGATTTCGAATAATTTGGCAATTATTTTTTCTTCAGTATCCCATTCATGTAAAATCAAGAGGAATGTCATTAAAACTATTTAAATAATCACAACGTGACATATCTACAGGCATATCACTAAGATTCATTCCCATTAAATTATATGAATCAGAAAAAACCTGTAAGTTGTTTAAATATTGTATTTACAATATTATTCGTCCTTTGCTAGTATAAATAAAGAATTGGGCAAGAATTATAATAGAAAAATAAAAAAATATAGGAACTTGTGCAAATATGTATTAGAATTAGTCTGTTTATTCGGGGTATTATGCTATCCCTTTGAGATCTCATACACAAAGGGGCCGTTCAAGTATTACGTAAGCAGATTTTTTGCAATTTTTAACCCCCCCGACCCCGTCGTCAGCAAAAGTAAGCAAATCACTTATCCCTCCCCCCCATGCTTACGTAAACATTGGTACTTGCATTCAATGGTTTCTTTATCGATTCAAGAGAATTTTGAGAAAATCTGCTGACGTAATCACCATCTAGACTCCCCAACCCCCCATGTCATCAAAAATAAGCATAGCAAAGACCCCCCCTGTTGTGCTTACGTAATACTTGAATGACCCCTTATACGAATTTCTAACGACCGGTCGCTAAAAACTATCTATTCGTGTCTATAAGCATAAACCCCCAGGAATCACACATTAGTATTTAAAATAAAAAGCTGCAACTAATGTTAGTTAAGTTACCTTCCCACGTACAATATCGCAAGTGTAAAGCTCAGTTTTAGGGACTTACCATACTATACGTAGATGGGGTCCGCATTGACATAAAAGCAAGCGACACTAAGGAACTAACTAACTAAATTAACGGATATGTCATCATCATTGCCCGTCTGATATTATTTTTATTCATATTCTTTTACATTAAACATATATAATTTGGACAGAAACTTCAAATTATGTATGTTTAAGACAAGTTAGTAAATTCCCAAGTGTTATTGCTGTAAAGTCTCAACGTCAGTGTCGGTTACTCGATCAGCCCGTTGAGCTTGGGCTGCACCAGCTCGTCAACAAACTCCTGAACCATCTTCTGGAGCTCCAACTTCTTATTCTCTTGTTCACTGAAATAATATACGTTATTATTATTATATAGGCCAAAATAACTGCATCCAAATAGCAGTAGTTCGGTTGCTAGTCCGGTTGACCGAACTAGAGATACTTTTCAGTGGCAATAGTCCGGTTGATAAAAAGCAACGAACTATTACATTTTAGTAGTTCGGTGCCGGTAGCCGCCATTTTACCGTTAAAGGTATTGCTCTAGGACCCCGACCTTGCAGCACGCAAGCGGATAAAGCTACCCATCTCATTTTCTCCCACGCCAAAATACAGTCTCTTTTTACTGACGCTTTTTCGTTTCATCGATTTTCAACACAGCGATGCTAGAAGTTTTCATTTCAAAAAGAACAAAAAAAAAAATTGCTGACAAAAATTGCTGCACGCGCGCGGCCGCGCCCAAGCCACACTCACCGCTTCGTGCGCGCCTCGCAGACCAGCTCCGAGTAGTACTTGAGCTTGGGCTCGGTGCCGCTGGTGCGCAGCGCCACGCGCAGCCCGCCCGCGCACCGGAACGACACCATCTCGCCGCTCGTGTAGTCCTGCTCCAGGCCCGTGCCCAGCACGTCTGGACGGGGAACGGACATACGAACATTATCATCATCATAATCATTTTATTGCATCATGCTTACATACAATGAGATCATAAAGTATATTATACAATATATACTGAGCATGAACCCCGTTAGGCAGTATTTACAATTTATTTCCGTAGGTGTTTAATTTTAATTATTCAATTGTTAATTATTTAAATTATTCTAATTAGGTACATAAATTAATGACAACAAATTTTAAAGGTAAGTACTTAAACTCATATCAGTTTTCTTAATATGTACATAATATGCAAAATTTTAGATCAATCAGGTTAGGGGGCGTCCATTAATTACGTAATTGCATTTAGGGGGAGAGGGGGTCGAGATAAATCTCACATAATCTAACGTCAGGGAAGGGAAGGCTCTCGCCAAATCTCACGACTTCATCCCAAAGCGGGAACGGGCGAAAATATACCAAAATGTGCTCTCAAATTCTGCACGCATACCCTAATTTAAAAAATGATTTGTATATTAGAATTTATTTTCACTTGCTTAGTTGAAGGAAAATATCGTGAGGAAATCTACCCATAATCGAAACCCGAGAGCTCTCTATAATGTTCTCAAATGTGTGTGAAGTCCGCCAATCTGCACTTGGCCAGCGTGGTACACTATGGGCTGCACTCCTTGCACTGTAAGACCCGTGCCCAGCAGTGGGGCAGTTATGGGTTGCGAAGCCTCGAGTAGAGCAGTGATGGTAATGATGTACAATCACGGTAAAAGTATCATACAGTATTGTGACTCGGCCCGGTCCTTGAAAAAAATGCCTACAGCCGCGCGCGCTAGGGCCGCCTCTTTCTAGTTGTGAATGTAAGTAGGTGGTAAATCGCACGCTTCCTGATTACAAACCCACACGTTCGTTCGTCCCTACGGCGCTTCTGCGGCTGTTGTGTACCTAGTGCGTATTAAACTCCGAGGCGCGTAGGTATGATTCGCGTTAGGACCGTTTGTATGAAGATGGAATACTGTATGATACTATTACCGTGGTACAATCAATTAATCATCAATCAAGCAATCGCTTACTTAGATGTCCATTACCGTCCCCTTCTTGCACCTCTGGTATCTTTACACCGGCGGTGAAGTCTTTCAACGACACTATCTCGCTCGAGGCCACTTTTGTTGGATACTGTAAAATAACAGAACGACAAAAATTATTTCCTAAGATCGATAAATTTAAGTAAAAATGATATTTATAATTTTGCAACGAAGTGCCTTAACGCGGGTAGTGCGATTTAGTAAAAATCGTCACGTAACGAAATGGCGTATGCTGTGTGTGTATGTGTATCGAGCCTATAACATGTAAATGAGTACATGAGCAAATGTGAGCTGTGACATGGTATATTATACCAAAATAACAATTGTACAATTTTTGTCTATCTATCTGTCTGTTTGTTTTGGCTAATCTCTGGCACGGCTGGACCGATTTTGACGGGACTTTCACTGGCAGATAGCTCATGTAATAAGTAGTAACTAAGGCTACTTTTATTTTAGAATTTTCCCCGTAACAATTAAAATTCCACGGACGAGCCGCGGGCACGGCTAGTGGGTAATAAAACTCAAACTCAAATAATTTATTTCATGTAGGTATTTTCAATACACTTATGAACGTCATTTTTTGCATTTACCACCGTTTCGCTAAGGTGCCTTTAAATTTTAAATCTTTGAGTATTAAAAAGTATTTTGGCATCTCCCATGTCCGGAGAGGCGAAGATGCTGTGTAGGTTGACTGCTTCTTCCTTGCGAAAATTTAGAATTTTGTTTTGTTATGTTGTATTATATGTTGTAGTAATTACTTTTTGTTTTTAAGCTATTTCATAGCTTTTATCGCGGGCCTTGAGCGTGGGGACCGAATCCAGAAATTCCGTAACGAAAAAAACCTAACACCCCCAATCAGCGCCATCTAGTACCTTAATACTAAGGTATGGTACGTATGTTTTCTACAAACTAGATGGCGCTGATCTGATATAACTATATAACTTCTAATAATTATAATTGCATAAGTTGATAAAAAATGCTATGCAATAGCTTTACCGCGGCAGTCTCCAAGTGCCACATTTAATTTATTTTTCTGATCATCACATCATCCCGTGATGATGTGGTCGCCCAGCGACAAATTCCCTTCAACAAATTAAAAAAAAAATCTTTGAGGAGAAGCAACGGCGAAAAGAAGATAAAGCGAACGGTCTCACCTCGCCCGGGCCGTGGTAGTTCCTGATCCTGCAGAATATCCTGCTGATGACGGCCGCGTCGCGCACCACGTAGTACCCGTTGTGCGTCACGTGGTACCCGTACTGGCGGTACAGCGCCTGCAGCTGCTGCTCGAGCGACGACCCCCTCGCGTACAGCTTGGACGCTAGGGAGGCCACCTGCAATGATAATCACTCTCTATACATTTAATCGATACATATAGTAAACCTAGATAGATCAAAACTAAGACAACTCGAAATTGAAGAAAATTGACCTAACGACCTAACGCTCTGTCGCTATAACACATAATAATATAAAGTTAAAAAAAATAGATGTTATCCATTCCATAATTTATTAAGATTTAAGTGAAATCGTTTTTGTATGTTGCATAATATTGCGATAGGTTATTCGAGTGTTGCATAAGGTATTGTTTTTCGAATTTTGAGTTGTCTTAGATTTGATCTAGGTGTGCGATATATAAATGTAATCGCTTTCTGTACATGGAAGACATATGAAAAGAACTATTATTTGGGGTCTTTTAACCCAATAGACCCAAAACATAGATTGTTAGAATTTTTGTTTTTTTGTCTGTGCGTTTGCGCACGTTAATCTTAGAAACAGCTTAACTGATTAGGGTACAGTTGAGGTCAGTCTAAGCGCGCGTTTATATGACGCGATAGTTTTCTCTCGCTCGCTGCTGGTGGATAGCAAATTAAACTTTATTGACTAGTCCACAACGTACAAATTCTTAGCAGTTACCTAACTGCGCGGCGGCCGCACGGCGGATGCGCGGTCGAATAACTGCTAAGAATTTGTACGTTTTGGACTAATCAATAAAGTTTAATTTGCTATACACAAGGAGCTATGCCATTTGCTATGCGGCCACTGCGCGAAAACTATCGCGTCGTCTAACTGGGGCCTAATACGGCCAACTCCATTATACGAGGGAGGAACGGGGACGGTGGAATTACTTCGAACAGTATGATGCTATACCTGGACTGCAGCGGAGACCCCATCCTTGTCAGGCACCCGCCGGTGGCACATGTACCCGATCGCCTCCTCGTACGCGAACAGCGCCAACTTGTCCTCCTTGCCGAGGATCAGCGTTGCGTTGCCTGAAATAATGACAATTCATCCTAATATCATATTAAATCTGTGACTATGTTGAACGTGCTGTGAATAAAGAAATTAACAGCAAGTTTAACATATTGGTATTTTCACAAATAGGGTCCATTAAAGATTTAGTAGATTAGATTGAGATCGGCGTCATAAATCTTGGTAAAAATCTCATAATAAAACTAATAATAAATTTAATTTTCTTACAAAAATCTTAGTTATAGACAAAATATTAGACACAATTAATAATACAGAAACAACCTATATATCTTTAATATAATCTATAATAGTATTTATTAACTTTAAAATTTTATGTTGTTTTAGTTGTGACATTGTTGGATTCCATTTATTTTATTGTTCTAATTAACTTGCCAATTAATTTTGTGTTTATAGAAATTTGTTTTTTTTTTTTAAACTTTGATTCAGATTTTAATATTTTATTATTATTTTTTATTGTCGTCGCCTATAATTGTCCTGGCACTTAAAATTATAGTTTTATGGAATGTTTATTTTTAAGTTGGATTTATTACTGTACAGAATGTTGGCGATTCTATAAATAAATATCCAAACTCACCCATCCACTTGAAGCCAGTGAGGGTCTCCACGAAGTGTCCCCTGCCCCTGACGACGGCCGCCAGCATCTTGGAGCTGACGATGGACGTCAGCACGTACACGTCCCCGCCGCCGTGCTGCTGCAGCAGCCACCAGCCCAGCAGGGAGCCCATCTCGTTGCCGGTGAACACCTTCCACGACTTGCTCCTGATATCGTACACGCAGATGAGTATAGACCACCGACCACACCAGCCAATAGACTCCTAATAACAGGCGAATGGCTTCTGTCAACACATCTGGCTTATAGTACCGATATAATATCGTGCCGTCTCATTCTTTCCCTTTGCCTAAATTAATCTATTTCTGTCCAACGTTCCGTGTGGCCTTGAATTAGCTAATGATAGCGTTGAATCAGCCAGTCACCCCGCTTCGTGTTACCTCAGCCAGTTGCCAGAATGCATTCAATACGGCAAATCAAACATTAGGTGTCTACTGGCTGTGTGGTCGGTGGTATAGACCCATGGACGCCAACACGTTTTTAGGAATTGTAAATCAAACTAATAAACTTATTTTTGCAACCAGTCCATAGGGAGGGCACTGGTGACCTGTACTACAGACTTTTCTAAATACCTATTTTTTTTTACTTCTTATAAGGTAGTGCTTGACAACAATTCCACCTGATGGCAAGTGGCGATGATGTCCTACGTATGATGTGGGAGTCCTCAAGAGGAGAGTGAATAGGCTTTATCTAAGTTAGTGTGCTCAACACCTATTTCTCTCTCACTGGGAAAGGTTCAGAAATAATGCACATTAGTTGCTAGCATTAAAACATTGTAACGTTTTGTAATGAGGCTGATAAATGATTTCATTATTATTATTATTATTAATCGCGCTTGAAAACTCCAAATGTGCCCCACTAGCTATACACTCACTCGTCATCGAACTCGGCCACAGCGAGACGGTCAGCGTCGGGGTCGTTGACCAACACCAGCTTCACCCCTTCACTCTCTGCCAGCTTCATGCTCAGCTCCAGACATTCCGGCTCCTCAGGGTTTGGGAAGGTCACGGTCGGAAAGTCGGGATCTGGCTCTTGTTGCTCGGGGACACTTATTGGAGGCTGTAATAAAAGTGATTGTAATCAAATAACCTGAATAAATTATAGTTATGAGTGCGTCGTTGCGTATTATTTGCGTGTATATAATTATGTACATTGTACGTACACATTGTAGAACGCACACAAACAAATTTATTATGCACAGGCCTCCGACTTAAACATTTATGTGCGTCCTACAGTGCGTACGTAGGTGCTTGGTGGTGTAGTGGCGTGCACACAAACAAGTTTTCTTAGTAATTTGTTTGAAGATAATCTAAAAAGGTTTTAATATCAACGAGCTATAAAATATTATCCGAACGTGTTACATATTTTGAAATTTTAAAACTAGTTATCAACGATTGTAAACACCAATTCTAAAATTAATTCATCTGTTTAAAGTATTTATTCGTAAGTACAATGAATTGTGTGAGAATTTGAGTTTTAGCGTTTGAGATTTATACATGTGACCACGATTCTTAATGTCTGACGTCATTTATTCATTAAGCTTATTACGTCATTTATGTGTGACTGTTACGTTTTCTAGTGTAACAAGTTCCGTTTCCGGTGCCGCTATAATATTAATATTGATAGCAATGATTAAATATTAGATTTATATAATTAAACATAATTATTATATTCACTAGTGGATTAATAGGAATAATCGCAATATTAAGATTCCTTCAAATTAATTAAAGTGTATCAAATGTATTTGCTACTTAAAAATATGTACTGACGGCGGCCATATTGAAATAGAGGAATAAAAGCGGGTTGACGTGCTGAACGCTTATTTAATTGTTATTTATTAAATACTCTTGTAATACTAGAGATTACCTTGAGCCCGCTCGCCTCGAAAGCCTTCACGATGTAATCGTAGCCGACGCCGTGCACCGCGCTGTACACCGTACCGATGGCCGCACTTCTGTTCTGTTCTCGAAGCTTCTCGCTCAGACAGTCCCGGACATACTCCGTGTACAGCGTTGTTATCTCCTCCTGGCAGTCCTTGACCAGGTCGTGGGTTCGAATCCCGTCTATGTTCCAGTGGTCATCGGGTATACTGGAATACGATGCGACATTTTTAGGTACCCTAGGATTCTGAATGCAATGAATATAATAAATGAATGCACTCGTGCGTAAAGGCGGCGTTATGGCCGGTTTTTATAACTTAATTACCTGTTTTGATAACATAGCAGAGAAAAATACATAATATTTTTATACTGCCGAATGTTGATTATGAAAGTTTATAAAAAAAGGGATCGTTAATTGCAAAGGGATATGTAGAAAATAGTAACCGATGTTTAATATATCGCACCTTTAGAATTGAAGTGGCATAACTCAAAATTTTAAGAAAATGACTGTTCCATCTTTGAGAGTCTATTAGATAGGTATATTTATGCTTATAAACATTATGTTTTATACTTATAAACATTTTTATGAGTATATTCATCTATAAAAGTAATTTTCTTAAAATTTTGAGTTATGCCACTTCAATTCTAAAGGTGCGATATTTAAAAGCTCCTGCTGTTTACATTGCAGTATAACTTTCGCCAATGTTTATAGTTATGGCCCTTTCGAACTACGCGTACGGCGATGCGTGGTACACAATTTTATTTACACAATTATTTGTCAGAATCGAAAGAGACGGCAGAATAGAAGGCGGGCAAGCAATTAAAACGCCCCACAACTCGTCTTTCACCCCGCAAGCGTCCTTATTTGAAATTCTACCCTCCTTACACAACGGCCATAAACTTTGGCGCGAGTCACCCAACTTCATCCGTGAACAACTCACTCCAAACAGCTCCAAATCTCATCGAGGATGTTGTTGTCGTGGGGTCCGATGACCTGCGACCCGTTGCTCCAGTACACCTTGTAGCCGTTGTCCTCCTTGGGGTTGTGCGAGGCGGTCACCATCACCCCCGCGGCCGCGCTGTAGTGAATGGTGGCGAACGACACCAGCGGCGTGGGGCACACCAAACGGAACAGGTGTACCGGGATCGATGACGATACGAACACCTTCGCTGTGAGCTCCGCGAACCTGTTAGAGATGACACAGTCCGAAATCATAGCTATGGGTATTCGCGAGCAGTTTAGGTGCTAAGCTGTCATTTTGGAGCAACTAATAATATTATTGTGATAATAGAATATATTTTCTCTTGTATACGCGCAATACGTCGCCGTCTATGTTGTCAATGATAGCTATGGAATAGCGCTATATTTATTTTTATATTTACACGGTGTTTATAAGGGAAGTGGTAATTTTTACCCGGTTGCGACCGTGTGTTCGAAACTGGCTAGCGAAGAACGCAAGGTTAAACGGTGATAATTTTAATACCACGACGCAGGTACATTCAGAGTAACTACACTATTAGTTGTCTATTAATGAAGTTTCTTTTGTTGCGATTACACTAAATGATATATTTGTAAATGTTAAAATTACGTATCTGTGCTGTTGATTGCTGAGATTTCTCTTAAAGAATCCTTTTTGGTTGCGGTAGTCAGGTTGTGAGTTAAGAAGGATCTATTATAATCGATTGCGTATACAAAGCATGTGTGTATTGATAACTCTTGAGGAGTCCCGCTGCAATCAATCCTTAGCGCATTGCAATTAAAGTGTGTAAAGTTTCTACCCCGTAGGGTAAGGGGACGTGGTTCTCAGCTTACGAGATTAGGCCCAGGAAGGATTAGACACACTGAGAATTAAAGTTAACCTAAAAAAAACCTTGGAATACAAACATTTTACCAAACGGAGCCAGGGCGGGGTATCTAGTTGGTAACACACATTCAAACCAAAATGTAGATAATTACCTTTTGCTGTTATACCGGCCGTCGTAACCCACCACAATGCCATTGCTTATCTGATCCTTATTGGATACCTTCTGGATGTAGGAACATAAAGCCTGGAAAACAATATCTGTGTATAACTTTTATTATTTTATATTTATATTACATAATATTTAATATTTTTCTAAAAATAATGTCCATTTTAATGCAACATGGTCATGACTCAATAGAAAAACATAAATAGCTTACTATCGTGAGTTCCAGTAACGTAGCATTAATATTTTTTTTATGTGTAATTATTACTTTGTTAATTGAAAACCAAAAAAACAATTACAGCCTGTATATTCTATAGTATTTCTTATCAGTTATCAGCAGTAAGCTCCTTACGACCTTACCTTGACCTCTTTACGGCCCTTACCAATATTCTATCTATCCATGATTTCTGTATATTGTTGTAGGTAAATTAACAACAATCAACACTACAATGTGTGTGTAAATTTTCTAAAGTTGCAATCCAATTGAGGAATATGGTTAAAGAGAAATATGGTTGCTGTTAGCGGCTAGCGTGTTTGCGGCTTCGCCCGCGTGGCATTGCGGAAACTACAAAATACCGTATTAGGTATTTCAAAGCAACATAAAACAACTGTAAAAGCCTTTAGATTGTAACAGTGCTAATAAATAAATGTGGACTCGGAGACTGCCGCGGTAAAGCTATTGCATAGCATTTTTTATCAACTTATGCAATTATAATTATTAGAAGTTATATAGTTATATCAGAACAGCGCCATCTAGTTTGTAGAAAACATACGTACCATACCTTAGTATTAAGGTACTAGATGGCGCTGATTGGGGGTGTTAGGTTTTTTTCGTTACGGAATTTCTGGATTCGGTCCCCACGCTCAAGGCCCGCGATAAAAGCTATGCAATAGCTTAAAAAAGTAGTGTTGTCACCTGTGCAGTTTGCAGTACGACGACATCATTCATGCACATGTAGCCGGCGCCCATGCGGCTGCGCAGCCCGGCCGTGCCGAACTTCTGCCGCGTGAGCATCGTCCGCCGGAGATTGTCCCATCGCGCGCTCGACACGTCCGCGAGGACCTCCTCGCGCGTCACCGGGTTCTATTACAATATGGAACAACATTTTGAAATTATAATAATCTTAACCCCACCCCAGGCACGGTAATGGTATCATACAGTATTCCATCTTCATACAAACAGTCGAAACGCGAATCATACCTGCGCCCCTCGGAGTTTGGTATATAGGTCGGTACACAACAGTCGCAGAGATGCACTGTATATAGGGACGAACGAACATGTGGGTATGTAATCAGGAAGCATACGATTTACCTACCCACTAACATTCACTACAACTTCAAAGAGGCAGCCTTAGCGCGCGGGACTGTAGGCATTAATTTCAAGGACAGGGCCAAGTCACAATACTGTATGATACTATTACCGTGCCCCGGGTATACATTCGACTGTGGAGGGTGCGCTTTGATAACAAAAGTATTTGATAAGGCAATCTGTTACTAAGACCACATATAGGTATTATAAACAGATAACTCATAAATTTATAATTATCTAACTTGGTTGATAGTAATACTCAGTGCAAAATAAGAATTATGTAACCACAGATACTGATAAGTGTTTATTGGTTCAATAACAATGATTCCTTTTATTAAGTGTTTTAGTGTTTAGTTCCAGCATGACTAGAATTGATGCAATTTATTTCAAATAGAAAGGAAATGAAGATTTAAAATATCCAGTGTAAACATATTTAGGTGCGAATACTATCTGCTGACATAGATTATGGTGGATCATGTAGAAATATTTTGAACCCAAGTCACTACTACGTCAAAATAAAATTATATTTTATATTGCTTAACAATCTACACTTTACTAAACAACATTAAACAAGTATTTTACTGTGAAACACAGTTAGTGTCGTGTATTGACATTCACTCAATTTGTCAAGGTGAACTTAATTAATGAACTAGGATTTATTGCCCCTTTCTAAGTATCTATTTGTCATGCAACCTTCACAGTAAAGATTCTCATTGTGTTTCTAAGCAAACTTGCTTATTCAATTGCATTTTTAAACACCAATTTAACTGTAGTTAATGATGTTATATAAATAGATGTTGTATCACCTTAGTCTAAGATCTCAAGAGCTGGTTAATGGATGAAAAGTATTTTATATTAAACTAGGTATATTAAGGTTTAGGTCATTTTATACTGGGATCCTATACTAAGTGCTCAAATTGATTAATGACAATCAGCTTGTTTAAATGGTATTACACTTTGTGGTTGGTAGTATAAGTACCTATATCATGTTTTACTACACAACAATATTTTGTAATTCTATCAACTTTCATGATTTATAATTCTATGTTTTTTATCTTAATGGCCAGCAAACAATCAGACGATCCTGAAGGTAAGTGGTCACCGTTGCCCGTAGAAATCAGTAACCTCAAAGGCATCACCAATGAATTGACGACCTAGGAAGAAGGAATAGTAAAGAAAGAATATACTATCTCTAGAGTGCCAGTATTGAGAGAGAGTATAATTATATACTCTTGAGAGTATAATCTTGTGTTTCAAAAACACAAGTTGTTTGGCCAGCTGAATCGAGTACAGGGATGGCAGCTAAAAAGCTGGGGTTCAGCCCTATCACCAAGCAAATAGCATTACAACAATCTACCTGTGGGTGCCTCATCTTTCCACACAACTTGGGAGGCCTAATTGAATTCTCTTCACAATCACCTGTCCAGTTCCAAATTACTTAATTCCTTCATCAATTGATCACTAATTAATAACAATTTTTGTGCCAGCCCTATGCACTTTTAATAAATTGGTTTATCTGTCATAAAGGGCACTTCAGTCTGTGCTCAGAGTGATTAAGTTATTACTTACTTTAAACACATATTATTATCTTACAATAAGTTTAAAAAAGTAAACAAGGTTTGCTTAATAATATCAATACGGTAAGTATGAAAAATGTGAGTATCCTTACTTTATCATGTTTCAGCCAGGTCTCCACAGCCAAGTCCAGCTTTGGGTCACCACTTTCGCAGATCTTCATTTTTTGTAAAATATATTGTTAAGAAGTTTCACACAAACTATTCTTTGAGAATTTCAAGATGAATGTAATCACTACGTGGATTCAATGGTCAACGGTCTACTGTGTACGTTTAGAGACACATTAAGAGCCAATTCGCACAATTTATTTCAATATCAATTTAAATGAACCGACCGACACTTGAAGTTAATTAACATTCTGATCGATCAACATTGGAATTTTGACATTTCGTGCGTACGAAGTAAAAACTTACAAAGTACTCTGTGTTCTGTGAACTTCTGTCACTTCTGTGCTGTCACTGCTGTCAGTGCTGTGTTTCCGGTTTCGTAATTTGATCGTAGAGTACGAATTTCGTACTCTTGAATTCAACACTAGCGCTAGCGCCAAATTATGTTAAGATTTGTGTGTCCATTTTGAGAACTAATTGAAATTAGTATCAAATTAGCTGTCAAGAGCGATAAACGATAAAATGAGTCAAACGTTAGAAGCGTTTAATGCTCTAGACTAGAATCTAGATACTAGACAGTGACCTGTGACAGTGACACAAGACTCAAGAGTAGCGTTACGCAGTACGCCTTCAGTACGCTATACTTATTTTCTTTGAATTATGACAAATTCAGGGTTAATTTATTATGTCAGCAAGGAAAATTATGTTATATCACAATATAACTTTGTTATTTATATTATATTTAATGTTCTTACAAATTTTATGTGGGGCCAATAGTTTGCCAGATAAACCACAAAAACTATTTGCATCCTTGTTTCCACGATGGCGGCTGCAGGACAAGGGTTGCGACTTGCGACCCCCCAAACCTGGTAAATCCAGGTTTATGGGGTCTTCTTCACTTCACACTACCCTCCCTCTTGAAATCTGAGGGCCTGAATAAAAGAAATTGTAACATGCGACGTTATCAACTGAGCTATTATAATATTACAGGAGCCCTCGATAACATTTACATAGAAGTATTTTTTGTTTTTTATCAATTTCTATTGAACTTAAAATAATTGAAAAATATAGTTAAAACCATTAAAACAAACTAAAAACACACTTTTTTAATAAATCGAAATAAAAAATATTTCTAAACTAAAAACGTGGGCCGCTTTGATTAGAAAATCGTTCGAAAAATGTTTATAATTATTTATTTGGATTGCCAACATAAGATGCAGCAAATACATGTTTATACCGATTTTAAATACAGGATACTTAGGCTTAGCTGATCTCACAATTACAGGCAACCACAGCATGCTTATTGTTTTTCAACTATAAGTAGTACGTACATACGAAAGATATGGCACAAAGCGCCCCACTAGGTTACTAACATACGTATGAAGCTAATAAAAGCGTATTAAAAACCAGCACACTACATATTTGTTGGATCTTGCATTATTTAAGAGGTTTAATTTTATATTTAAGTATACTTTGGATTTATTTTTAGGCATTCAAATACACCACAAAAGAAATTTAAACCTCCTCAGGTTCAAATCGATTAAGTAGTCCTTACTAATTAATCGATTTCTTACTGTCTGCTATCCTGCAGGTTCCGTTATTATTGACGCCGTCTACTGGCAGGCACTGTCGGGATTGAACAGGGTAGACAGAGCCTAATAACCGTCAAGAAAAAGGATGTGTATCATCCCGAACAAGACGAGATTGGCTTGGCAGCATCAACTTTAACGCATGGAACAGATAATTTATGTTGAACCACCTTCCATCGTATCGTAAGAGTTCACGTCTAATAGATATCGATATGGAAATAACTTATATGAAATACCCGTTTCTAAAGTGTTCACTACACTCCATGGTCATATACGTACTAAGTACTAAAAGTTAGTAGTACTAACGTACTTACCACCGTCTTGGGGTGTAATGGACTCCAGCAAGCCTTAAGTTCAAGCTAAACCCTCCTGCTCGTGGTTTCTCCTGTTGAACAACGTTTGAGGCTATGGGGACATGCCCCTTCTATTGAAAGTTTAGGCTCTGATGTACCTACATGGTGATAGTGTATTTTAACCACTTGGCTAGCTGGCTAGCTGCCACTTTCCTTTTAAAATCGACCGTAAAACGTTTTATACTTGTTTCCGTTGCACTGTTGGTGAGTAAGAAATCTATAGGTAGGTAATAATATGATTATGGACATACAATATAACATTATGGAGAAATCTCTGGTGTGAAGGTTTCCTCACGTTTAATGATAAGGTTGACTGGCAAAGCAGGCAAAGAATGCTTTTTGCATTAAGTCTACCTTTTGTTCTTATACTTTGAATAGTACAAAAAAGTTTAAACAAATAAATATTTAAGTAAATTATAATGCGCACATCAGTTTTGAAATTAGAGTTGGGTGCAGGATTCGAACCTAGCCCCCCCGTTCGGCAGTCTAACGTTCAAATCCCTTGGTTATCACAGCCGCGCTGTAGTTATTTCCAGCACTAACTAAACGAATTAAATACTAACTGGCTGCTATCGACGAAGGCAACTTTATGGCTTTCAAAGCGCTTTTGCCACCAGCAATTACTTATCTAATTACTGACTGCATCCAAGTTGGTTGGTCGATCCTAGGGTTGACAAAATCCAGTCGGGCTGTGATTATTTAGCGCCTCAGATTGAGACGTTTTAATTTAATTTAATGGAATCGCCTTCAACCACTATTAATTGAACCAAGACGTTTCTACAAACGCTCAGCATGGCAACCTTGTATACGAATCATGTAGAAATGTAAAAAGTATTTTAATCAGATTAGCCACATTATTGTGGCATTATTGTAGCGGGCATTCTAACCAAACCGGGGATCACCTTCACCCGATGACGTCACCACACTTGATTAGGAAGCTGATTTTCCAATCAGTGGCCAATCACGTAATTGTAATTGCTACGGAACCGACCACTCCACGCCCCTCGCCCGTCCCTGCCGCATGCCGCCCGCGTCCGGCCGCGCGTTTAATTCGTTTGTGTGCGTTGCACCTTTTAGTTTTAAGGCTCTTGTCTCATGATCAGCTATAATGCTAGATAGATGCTACTTATCTGTTTTATGGTAGCGACATTAGCAAAGTCAAAATTGAACTTTTGTATATTCTAATTTTATGAACTTCAGCGGACAGAAAAAGGGTTATATTAATTGAACTGAGAATATGTTTATAGTACTTATTGCATGCTTGCAATAAACGTTTAAAATGCCTTACCTATGTCCTATTAAATATAATTACATTTATCAGACCAACAACTAAATTTTTTTAGTTAAATTTATAAATTTCGTAAGATTTTTTTTGAGAACCACAGTCGAGAGGTAAATATTGGATAGAGATGCGGGCGGATCCATAAATTACCTAAAAATAAATCAAACGGTAATTTTGTGGAGAAGATTAGTAACAAGCCTGGTAGGAAAAAACTAACAACCGCATAAAGTCAAGACTAAGCAATATTGTATACAAAAGTTTACAACATGACTCATTTGTTAATGCTAACTAAAAGTTGGATAGGCTGTGATGCCTCCTTACTAAACCCAATCAGTATCCATGCATCCTTTGTGCCCTTGTGCATCCTCTACTGGACATAGGCCTCCGCTAACTTGCGTCGTCAGTCTGACCGGTAATAAACTCGTAATAAATCTCTTCTCGCTATTAACTGATGCTGGAACAAATGACTGAGACCAACGTTAGATTGTTGGCCTTTTTGTAATTGAGTTGCAACGATTGGCTTTGAGAGTCCTTTTGTTATGGGGATATGTTCGCGGTATTTATCTGACCTATATGATTATATAATAACTACATTTTAAATAATGTCTGTTGTTGTATTTTGTTGTTGTTTCGCGATTTGTTTTCAAACATTTGTATTGCTTTTATTCTGCACGCAACTACAATTTTCAACAATTTATGTGCGTAAACATTGGTTTTGACTGTTTCCACGAATATAAATTGAAGAAAAAATTAATATTAATTTCATGATGATAAATACTTTGAAGAAATCTGAGAGATCCTACAATGCACAATGTGCTCAAAGGTGAAATTTAGTAATCCGCTGTGAGCCACCGTGGTGGACTATAGCTTCACCCCTGATTTGCGTGAGGTCTCTCTAGCCCAGCGGGGGGTTTGCTTACGGTTGTCTTGTGATGACCTATATGTTGTTCGATTTTACGATTATGCTAAATTGTAACCATCTTCACATCGAAGCAGCATGAGCTGCAAAAAAGCAAGTTGGTTCCAGCTGGTCTTAAGACTAATGACTAATTCTCTCTGAGTCAGTGGTAGCAATCTTGTAACCTACACAAATCTGAAACAAAACCATTTAATATATTAAAATGATCATATTATTATTTATCCAAGCCACAGAAACCTGGCACTTTCGACCACATCTCGAGTGTCAATAGATCAAGAGAATTGTAATTCCGTGTCCATTATACGATTCTACGATTGCAATTGAAAAAGCATTTGATCGCGAAGCGTATAAATAACGGTAATCTGGGGCGGCTGCCGTGCCATTGGCACTGGGCGGGCGGCAGTCTGCTGCCAGATAGGGCGCGTAAACGTATCACAAATTACGCAAACGTATCGTAAAAATCTATTGATTTTTGACATTCGATCTGTGCTGCTGTGATTATAAATGGGTGCTGAGGATTCGATGGATGCCGATACGTTGGCGTCGGTTGAGTTTGAGGTGTACGGTCAGGTGCAAGGTTTGTTTTTATTATTATAATAAAGTTCTATATAATAAACTTCTTGAAGTAAAACATTTTCGTAACGTTGTTAGAATAAAATGGGCATAAGTGTATTGATAAAATACCCGCACGATTAAACGATTTTAAACTTGTAACCACTGCTAAATCGATTGCTAAAGTTTGATTGTTATAACCCAACGTTCCAAACCTACTTACCATCCTAAATTGTAAGTATTTAACTCAGTTAAGTTAAATAATTAACTTCCTAAGGGGGAGGCGGACACTTTTAGCAAAATTTCTTGAATTTAGAATTTTGTTTTGTTTCAATTATGTTGTAGTAATTACGTTTTGTTTTTTTCTGTACGGGATGATATGGTCGCCCAGCGACAAATTCCCTTCAATAAAAAAGAAACAATAATTCTGTGCTGCTGTGGAAATGTTCAACCGTCTCAGTGTTAACTGAGACTGTTACTGAAATCAACTGAAATCAACTTCTGACACTTGAGTTGGCTTGATCCGCCACCAACTCTTAGGACAGAAGCACTACTGTAGAACCTTAGGTACTTATTATTTTTTAACCGAGAGTGAATTTATACAATGAAATTAAAACAGGTTTACTTCGTTACTCAGCAACTGCCTCTAATCGACTGAAGTTCTTAGGTACCGACGAGTGAGTAATTATGTCAGTTATTAGGGTTCCGTACCAAAATGGTAAAAAACGGAACCCTATTAATATGGCTCCGATATCTATATGTCCGTCTGTCAGTCACAGGGCTCTATCTCTTGAACGGAAATAGGTAGACACCTGAAATTTTCAGAGAATACGCGTTATGTACTCTGGGCGCTATAACAACAAATAATAAAAACTTAAAAAGTTAGGTCCCAAAGGAGGTGCCCATACAAGTAACGTAAAGTCCTACGTGTCATTAGAGCTTCCATCACGACAATAAAGTTAATCCCAATACAAGAAACTAAAGTAATATTTCGATCTTCGCAAATATAGGAATAAATTAAAACAAAATATTTTTTTTATTATTTTTTTAATAAATAAACAAAAAAGCACTAAATTAATTTGGAATCATAAAATATTCAATCATGAATAATGAATACAACAGTTCACACACACAGTTCTCCGCTATAAATGACAAATAGTCAAATAGATGCTTTGCAAATGTTTTTATATATTACTTATATACCTATCGTCGAATTTCTAAAATCATCCTTTAGTGCTTCATGTGGGCTAATTACCTAAGCTTTGTTCTGTCAGTTTAAATCAACTCTTTGATTATAATATAACTAGCGACCCGCCCTCGCTTCGCTTCGGGAAAAGATTTAGTTATATATTTTGGATAATTCACACTATATCTTTATAATTTATAGCCTATGTGTTATTCTGATGTGTAAGCTATATTATTGTAAAGTTTCATCAAAATCCATTCGGTAGTTTTTGCGTGAAAAGGTAACAGACAGACAGAGTTACTTTCGCATTTATAATATTAGTAAGGATTTTATCAGAGTGCTTTAAAAGTACATACATACCTATATGCGATAGTACCTATAGTTGCTGTATTTTTTGTATTTCCTAAATATTTCTATATCAGTGTCAAATCTACCTTTTGATGGCACTTGCCACCGTGAAGTTAGTTCCCATAATACCTACCCATTACCTACAAGGTGTGTCATAACATAAACGTATTATGGAACTTAAACCCTGTTATCGTATAATTCAGGGGTGATGAAGACACTTAAAATAAACACGCATTACTAAATAATTTAATCACTCTTATCGATAGTAATTAATTTGGATCAAACATTGTTAATTGCAGATTGATTTAATTTATGACACAAATAAAATGAATCATGTTATGGTTGTTTAAAGTGTGACGATGACGACTGGGACTTAACTTTTGCTGTTGTGCTACATTGTGATGGGTAAATTATTAACAGAAACAGATCATGACCTTAAAAGGAGATGTTTCAAATTCGGCCCAGTATATTATGTACAGTACCATGGAAAATCGAGAAAAATCCTTGAAACTCGGGAAAAATATAGATAAATTGCTTAAACGCATACTTTTCTTATGCTTTCTATACCTACGGCATTTTTTTATTGATTTAAGGCAGCAAACGAGCATGCAGCACCACCTTCCGCTGCCGCCCATGATAACTGCGACCGACTTAGAATAAGACTCATATGGGGACTGGGATAGTTAGTCCGGTAAGGTGACGGTGATATTTTATGCGAACCAGGCACTACTGCACTGTTTTTTGGCCTAATACTTACTTGATTACAATCCCACCTGATTATAAGCGTAACTCTTCGGAATTGAACATGTTTGATGCATTAAATAATGCTATTTCTCGATGCGTAGTGAATATATGGAGTATGGAAATGGGAAGGTGTGATGTGTCCCATTAGGTTACTATAGTTGGATATTGCGCGTTGAAAATTGAGATATATTTAGCAGGTCAAGGTAAGGTATGAGCTGGATATAAAAGAGAAACCTTGAAGCCGCTCAAAGTCGGTGATACTAGTACTCCTAGGTATACTTATATAGGCAATGTTATTTTACGTCAAAGTAGGTACTACAGTTTCTTTAGTAAAATAATTGGCAATTAAATTTATTGGCTCGCAGCCCAGACGATGTTAAAGGATTGTTGTTATTATTGATACTTCACAAAGTTTGTTGACTGTAAGTAATGTCCATTTATCTATAGTAATACCTAAGTACAAACTTAGAAATAAGTAAAATTTGAGTGTATTTTTGTAATATTTAAATAACCGTTTTTTATGAAATGCATACGGATGCATATACGCTACCTAGGTACATATAAGCAGATAACATTTTTTTATAATTTTTGTCTGTCTGTCTGTCTGTTTGTTCTGGATAATCTCTGGAACGGCTGGACCGACATGACGGGTCTCTCAATGGCAGATACTGCGATAGATGATGTAATAAGGAGTACACTTACGCTACTTATTTTAGATCAATATTTTTTTGTTATAATAAATTCCACGCGGAAGAAGTTGATTCTTGTTCTGTATCGGTCACAGTTGTCATGGGCGGCAGCGGAAGGGCGGTGCTGCATGCTCTTTTGCTACATTAATTCCAACGACCACACAGCCAATAGACACCTAACGTTTGATTTTCCGTATTGAATGCATTCTGGCAACTAGCTGAGATAACACGAAGCGGGGTGACTGGCTAATTCAATGCTGTGATTCGCTAATTCAAGGCCACACGAAACGTTGGAAAGAAATAGATTAATTTAAGCAACGGGAAAGAATGAGACGACTCGAATTTATATCGGTACTATAAGCCAGATGTGTTGACAGAAGCCATTCGACTGTTATTAGGAGTCTATTGGCTGTGTGGTCGGTGATTAATTCCAATAAAAAATAGTATGATGATGACATTTCGTTATGAACACTTCTTGATTACTTAGTTTATTTTACACAAAACTTAATTATATCACAGTTATCATCGTTAAAATAATAAAAAAAACACTGGATCATAAAACAAAATCTTTTGAAGAGAATTTGAAAGTATCGTCTCGCACTCTAGAAACGACATCAATCCATAACTTGCGCCAGTTCCACATCAATGTTCATCACCAGTAGTTTGTTTGCAGGATGCTATTTCACAAAATACTGCAAGGAGGTGGCGGAGACCCTCGGCATCAGCGGCTGGGTGAAGAACTCCAAGAAAGGCACCATCGTCGGCAAGTTGGAGGGTGTCAAGTCACAACTGGATCAGATGTGAGTTCATTGCTTGACATACATTCGTCTTTACAATTAAATAAAACATAGAAAATGTTCTCTAGAGCCATTGACTTATGTTACTATCCGATAGAGCCAATAAACTTGAATTGAAATTGCAGAAGATCAGTACATAGTATAAAACAAAGTCGCTTTCCCTGTCCCTATGTATGCTTAGATCTTTAAAACTACGCAACGGATTTTGATGTGGTTTTTTTAATAGATATGATGATCCAAGAGGAAAGTTTATATGTATAATATATTAAAGTTTTGAAAGTCGGAAAAAATCAGGTTTCCCGAAGCGAAGCGAGGCCGAGTTTACTAGTAATGTATTAAATAGGGTTTATATTAACGTTGTACAAAATTTTGTTTGTCGTAGAGCCACGAAACCTTGGACTTTGAACCATTCGACGCAGAATTTTTTTCTGATTTTGAATCTGCAATAAAAACAAATTCATAGGTATGGGTACATTTGCGCTTTTTTCCGTCGATATTTATGTAGATATCTAAGAAAAAGTATTGTTCGGGTTGTCAACGCAAAAATCCCATAACTACAATTTTAGTCTCTTTGTTGGTTGTCTGGTTGTTTGCGCTTATATCAGGAAACGGTTCAGATTTCGATAGTACTTTTCATTAAGCTTCGGTAACATTTAGTATTTGTTAGGTATATAGGTAGTAGAACTCTCAACCTGCCTGGCTAGCTACCACTCTCCTTTCAGAATCAACCGTAAAATGTTTCATACTTGTTTCCGTTGCTGTGTCGAAGGGTTATAATGACAATACCACTTATTTTAAATAGGTAATGATCTAAGTATAATAATAATCATGAGCACAAACTGAGTGATTCACTTCATGTAACACTATGGTATTATGGATTTATGATAATTATCTTTATTTATATGACCATATTATTTACATTCGATGAATGGGAGCTATAAATAAAAATTTTAGTGACGTAGTTATAAATATAGAAATGACTTGTAAGTAAAAGGTCCAATCGTTCACTCCGTTATCAATCGATGTTTGCACGTAATCGGAATTGACTTCAATATGTTTAATCGAAAATGACGTACTTTTACCTATTTAGATTTTTAAAATTATTTTCTTTCAGCACGGTAGGAAAACATTTAATGAATGCTGAAATAATGTTCTCAGTGGTGAAGTATGCAAAGTGTGTGCGCAAAGTGTGCAAAGCGCCAGCGTGAACTACCTTATACCCCTCACATTGTGAGAGGACTCCTGAGCCCCTGCCTGAGCAGTGGAACAGTAATGGGTTCCAACGATGATGAATCAAAAATATATCCAATTTACAGATTTGGCATCGTTAGAGTTTTATTATTAGTAAATATAAATGAATTACAGGCATCAAACGATAAATGATAACATAGTTTATCATCATATATTAATAATTTTGTAATTTTATCTGCAAACTCTTTGTCAAATATCAATTTTTATAAATGAAACTAATAAATGTGTATTTTGATTTACCGTTCCGTATGCTATCCGTAGATATCATGTTATCCAATCGATGTTATATGTACGTCTGTCTAGACGTCGCTATCAGGTTTATTTTCAACTTGTTACCCATCCTAGCTTACCTTTCGGTTACCTATCTATTACGTACGTCTTATTACTTATTGTTATCAGCTGTTTCATCGTTTTTAGTCCAACAAATCTGTAATCACAAAATACACATAAACAAGTTATCGTTGCTCACTAACTTTCATAAGGCGTATACGTAATAGTTAAATACTTCGGTTTTAATGAATATCAATTTATGTAATTAACTGTACCTAATTGTCGCAAAACAAACCATAATTTTATTAATTACCAAACACCAAAGGTATCACTGCCAAGTTGCGTACCGAATAGAAAACGGGAGACTCGAAATTTTAGTGTAATTTACTCTACCTGCAACAGAGGAACCTATTTCGAGGGTCTAAATGTGGGTTTAATGGTAATTTGCTATATAATTACGATACCATACCTTCCACTACATTCACATCATCTTTATAATATCACAGCTTGGGTATGTCTTATAGTCTGGACACATTTTTCGCTCCATATTGTTATCTCCAGACACCGCACGGAGCTGTAAGAAGCAAATAAATCTGAATGATATTTGTGGATGATTGATGAATATTTCCGCATAAAAGCGTAGGTAACTGCGAATCGGTCGACCCAGACCTGTATCTCCAGACATCGATAGCATTTTCTTAGTATCCAAATTTTTCCCCGATAAAGGCAGAGGACATGATATTTGATTCTGTCAACAAAAGAGGTTTATTATGAGAATTATCTGTATAATCCTTATCATTACACTGAGCTCGGAGTACGTTTAAATCTGAACAGCAGATACATGTTATAATGTCTTCTTGATATTGTACCATTCTGCGCCTCGCCCACGATTAAAAACAAATATACACTACTCCTTTTGCTTCCTTCTCTATTTTTTTTAGCCGACAACCCATCAGGGATGCCTTTGGTGTTTCTAATGTCTACGGGCGACGTTGACCATTTACCATGAGGTGGGTCGTTCTTGTTTGTCAGTT
Organism: Ochlodes sylvanus; assembly: GCA_905404295.2. Classification (NCBI taxonomy): domain Eukaryota; kingdom Metazoa; phylum Arthropoda; class Insecta; order Lepidoptera; family Hesperiidae; genus Ochlodes; species Ochlodes sylvanus. The sequence continues at coordinate 11,697,273 of FR990132.1, read as the reverse complement.
ATTTATATAGAAATACCTAAGCCTGAGCTTGGCTCTTCTGTTGGAATTAGGAAACTGGCTAAAAAGTGAGCTGACACACTTAGCACACCTTGGAGAAAATTATGGAGAACTTTCGGATAGGTTCATGATATTGGTAACAAAAAAATAATTATTGTGGATTTCGGATTAGTGGGCACTGACTTGTAAAAGTGCATGCAGAGTTTTAAGTAAAATAATTGTAATAAATAACGCATGACACTTACATATACCCACGATTAAAAACAAATATACACTACTCCTTTTGCTTCCTTCTCTATTTTTTTTAGCCGACAACCCATCAGGGATGCCTTTGGTGTTTCTAATGTCTACGGGCGACGTTGACCATTTACCATGAGGTGGGTCGTTCTTGTTTGTCAGTTATTTATATAGAAATACCTAAGCCTGAGCTTGGCTCTTCTGTTGGAATTAGGAAACTGGCTAAAAAGTGAGCTGACACACTTAGCACACCTTGGAGAAAATTATGGAGAACTTTCGGATAGGTTCATGATATTGGTAACAAAAAAATAATTATTGTGGATTTCGGATTAGTGGGCACTGACTTGTAAAAGTGCATGCAGAGTTTTAAGTAAAATAATTGTAATAAATAACGCATGACACTTACATATATCCCCATCTAGAATTGCGTATACCTATTGCGTATCATGGAACTACACACAAAACAAGAACACACATCCAGACCGAAAACAGAAGTTTAAACTCATATCATAATTACGATCTGCTAAGAATCCAGTCCAGGATCTTTCGAGCGGCATGGACCATGGACCATACGGGTCATCAATAATTCAAATAAGAATCCAATCATACTTTTGGTTCCAGGATTGACTGGCTGAGCACGACTGGGTCACCAGGCTGCAAGATCGAGAGGTGTGAGCTCACCAACTGGGCGTACACCACGAGGATAGCCTACAACACATTTAGCATACGTTTCTAAACATTGGTCAGTTTTATAAACCTTTTGATATGCGCCTACGTTTTATTTGTCGAGCCTATCAAAATTATGGTGGCGACTCGCACGAGGCAAAATGTTTGTGCAAAAAGACAAAAAAACGTAGTAAATATGTTTGTGAAAAGAGGCAAAAAGACGTAATACATAATTACCTATAATTTTAATAAATAAATCGTTTTCTAATAAGATAATATGCTTTTTATCGTTTAATAATTTACCATATACCGCTCTTCATGTATGTCTGTATCTGCCTACGATTAGCTGGTAAAGAAAGAATTAAGCACTAAGCACGTTAATTGTGCCATAATCTATTGTAGTCAGTAAAGTTTTAATAGATGAATAAATAATAGGTGAAGTTAACAAGCTGTATTAACAAACAGTATAAACAATAAAGCTTGCATACAAGTAGTAAATTTAATTAACATTAATGTTGTCTGTACGGTTAGTGATTAGTATTTTGTGGCGTCGGCGTCGTCGCCAGTTTGTACCAGCCGATAACGCTCGTAAACAATGCTCGTGAACGATCTGCTATTTACGACTGCGGATCTGCGCTGTGGGAGGCATTCCCTTTCTAATTTCACCTGTGGGAGGTATTCCCTTGACCTTATGGCGTTTGACATAACACATTGACACATTAACTTAACTGAATGCGCGCTGCAAATGTTCAAATTCAATATTCACAGTTAAGACAGGACAACGTCTGTCGGGTCAGCTAGTTATGTACAAATATTTCTTTAATTGAATATACTTTCATAAATAATGGCTTACTCAGGTCTGATAAGTAATCCACTAGACAGTAATATACGTAAGACGATATACATAGATCTATACGTAACGTACGTAAAGTTTGTGTGACATACTTCAATTTTTTGATATGAATATTACGTAGAAATAAGATAATAATATGAAGGACGTTATGGAAGGTACACGATTGAATATTGATTTTATACGAAGAAAATTGCATTTGGATTATGCTTGACTGGAGAGGAATTTATGGTCCGTGAGGTTCATCCATTGTAATCTAAATTTCCAATTCCGCGTAATGTCGACCAAGGTTTAAACAGTTTTGACAGTAATTTAATTATTCAGCGTCATAAACTGTTTCATAGCTTCGAAAATGATTGCTTATCTTTGACAACGGTTCCAACTACAGCCACAGAAGGGATACCTATAATATATGTAAGTGTAATAGTAGTCCGTACTACAGCTCACACAGCGGTTTCTGTCAGCGTTCACAACAGTTTCACAGTTTATTCAGAGGCTTTTCTCGGCTATGTCGTAAACCTTCGAAAATAATGATAATAATTTTGCAATCCGCTAAGGTGTAACGGTGTGTAAGGTAAGGTGTAAATAGTATTTTATTATAATTTATTAGTCCCACTAGTGTTCTATGTACAACTGATATTTATCAAACACACGTAAGGAAGTAGTATCAGACAATAATAATTGTTGTACGAGAAATTTCCTATTAGTGATACGGGGAATAACTCAACATTTAGATTATCAATGCGATTATCAAGGATTCAGACAGATATATATATAGATATATATATATAGATATATATATAGATATATATATATATATATATATATATATATATATATATATATATATATATATATATATATATATAGGTACCTAAGTAAGAAAGATAAGTACTAAGATTTGTTCGCAGTAAAAAGCACAAATAAAAAGTCTGACCCGCCACTACGAGTTTATAAACGACTTTGATACGACTGGATTACATTCATCGAAAAAATAATACATACTCGTACCTATATGCATTTATAACAAGTGCACCTAAATTGTAAAACAAGAAAAACATGGTAAAGGACAATGACCATTAAAGTATGGGAAATGACCTAAAATGGCTTCATAATTACTTAATTTGATAAGCTTAGTAAATAAAATTGGTTAGCAAGTCGCGTAAGTATTTTTCAAAGGTAAACCGGGGTTAAAAATATATATTTATGTTATTAAGATATTTACAGTTCAACATACCTTCTCGACATAGATGACAACTTAATTCATTATAGTTACACATGATAACCATGATTTTACATCTAAATCACGTGCTGCATCAAAAACATATTTCACGTTTTAATAAAAAAAAATATAATATTTTCTTACTTATAAGTACCTAATATCTATATAATAAAATCCCCTGTTCAAAATACTGATTCTAATACTTACACGACGGTTACAATAAAAACTAATAATTATGGTTCTGGAGTTCATCTGAAGTGTGAGAAAATTGCAGACAAAAATAATCGTTCTCCTTTATAATTTCGATTTAAGTCATACATTTCTTGGAGAAACCCGTATCAGAAAAGTATCTCTTTATATTATCTATATATTAGGAGTCTATTGGCTGTGTGGTCGGTGCTTGCTGGTGAGCTCCCAGCCAGGCCCTCTCCTTGGAGGTTGCAGGGTCCTGTCGGTGGACGAGGTTGCCTTGGACTCAAGACGTATAGGGTACCATACTGCGCCCACACTGTGGTACCTATACATTACATACAATACGTGGGTACTATTCTTAATATGTCTATTTATGATCTCAAGTTTAAGGTTGGTAGACCATTGTACGTTCGTCCGTGGGCAGTCCTGACTATTTATCAGATGAGCCATAATGTCGTCTCGCTATTTCCACAACAAACTGCTTCCTGCGCTAAATCAACAACAACAACAAGCGACATTGAAATTTAAAATTAGAATTGGTCCTCTATTGTTGTATTATCATTTATAACATGCTATGCCACTGTAAAAATACCATAATCTAAATCTAGTTAGTTTAGTTAGTTAAAATAAGAAGAGCCTAGAGTTTGCTTGGGGTAGTAGGTACTACCGCCCAACACAGTATTTCGTACCATTTCTACTATGTAATAATTGTTTTAACAGCAATTGTGTTCTGGTTCGAAAGGTGTGGAGCCGGTTAAGGTGGAGGATCGCGGCCGAGACCGAGACAGGAGACCGAGACCGGATACCGCGACCGTCGCTTGACGATATAGACCAGGCGCCAGAGGTAGTTGAGTATGCAAAATGTGAGGACCGGCAACTATGCTCAAATTCTTTTACCTGAGACCCTAAATAATAGAAAATCACATGTTGCCGGCAGCTGTACTGGTCCATTTCCCTTTCCCCCACCCACCCCATTTTTAGAGGCTAATTAACATTTATTAACTACATGCAAAAAAAATTGCATTTTCGAAATTTTGAATGATAAACGAGTTCTGATTTTAGAGATTACCTGTCAAAAAGGTACTTGCACCTTTTTGACAGGAAATCTTCAAACTCGTTTGAGAAATGTACCTGATTTAGTTACAGTATAAGCGCATTTTCTGAGAAAATGTACCATAGTAATGTATATTTTTTTTTCACCATCAGAAAGTAGATATTTCAACGAACAAAAAGCCTACCGACTTTTAAAAAAAAAAGATATTTTTACGCGAGAATTTTCGATTGAAAATCAGGGTGCTTTTTCGATATTAAGTCAATATAAGGTGCAAAAATAAATATTTTAAATAGAAAAAGTTACAGTGTGTTTGAGACAAAAAAAGGTAAGTTTTCACCAAATTTGGTGAAAAAAGAACAAATTTTTGAAAAGTTAAAAATAAAAAACCAAATACTTGGTTTTTTTAATTTTTCATATACATTTTGAGGTTATGTGAAAAAACAGGTAAACAAAAGTTGCAGATCTTTATATTAACTACAACTTTGCCATTAAACTTTTTTCCATCGGACTTGTAGTTTTTTCGAAAATCGAGATAATACGTTTTTTTATCCTAAACACCAACGATTTACTACAGCCTTTTAATTACACCTTCTTAGGCAAAGCTTAGGCTTTTAGGCTTAGGAAAAGAAAGATGGTAAATTATACCCATGAGAAATGACGAACGAAACGAGCAACCACTGCCGGAATTGTTGATTCAACCCTGTAAATGTACGTCCAATTGTAAATAATGGCTGGCTCTTGTAAAAAGTTACATAGGTATTGTTTGTATTTCGTTATGCAAATTCATAAATAACTATTGTCAAAATAAAAAAAGATTGATTAGTACAATTTTTTATGATAATTATGTCTCTGTCTTGGAGGCTAAGGGGGCGGGGTGTAAAAAAAAATGGACCAATATACCTCCTGGCAACATTCAGAATCATTATGTGTATGCTTTTCTGAGTTCAAAACCATTCACCGAATGCGGTCCTCACATTTTGCACACTCAACTCCATCCAGCGCCCGGTCTAATAGGCAATGTATAGGCGACAACTCACGACCGAGACCGAGACGGTCTCGCGCGCCTATACAATATATAATTATTATTATTGGTATTTAGGCAGCAAACGAGCATGCAGCACCACCTTCCGCTGCCGCCCATGACAACTGTGACCGACTTAGAACAAGACTCATATGGGGACTGGGATAGTTAGTCCGGTTAGGTGACGGTGTTAGAACATTAGTTTGTAAGTATGAGGACTGGGACAGGGACTGTTAGTGAATGTTAGTCCTGTTAGTTGTTGTTAGTAATAGTCCAGTTAGTAAATGTTAGTAAGAGTCTCGTTATAATTCGGTCACAGATGTGTTGCTTCCCTAGAGGACTGAGATGGTCGCCTATAAAAAAGTGTATTGATGTTATAGATATCTTATCTAACGAATGCTGACGAAGAAAGTGATTTTTTATCTGAAATAATGTCAACATTTTATTGAGATAACTCTTACATTTAAAGAACCGATGTCTCGTGAGGAAATCACTAAAGATCTACTAAGCAAACACGGTCGTTAATTATATGAGTGTTAAATCATGTATGAAAACGTATGAGAAATTTCTTTTTTATTTAAGTATTTCGTCATTTCATAATCGATTTAAAAAATAAATGAAGAAAGGGTTTTTGAATGAAAAAAAAACGTTTATAAAAGTGTAATGTTAAATCGTTTTATTGCTTGTACTTCAACGGCTTCACAAGAAATAGACAATATTTACATAAACTTATGCGCTAGTGGTATGTACAACGTGTGGAATGATCGCGAAGTTTGACTTAGATTTCATCACCTACTCAAACTTAAATTAAAAGGAAAACAAAACTTGAGATATAAATATAGGTAACTCGGTAACAAAAATATTTATTACAATATACAAATTTTATAGATAGGTATCATAAAATATGATGAAGACATCACTTAACCATAGATACAAGAAAAACATAAAAGTTAACTGTCAAGAAAAAACCAAATCATTTCAAAAATATAAATATTGTATATAAAAATGTTTACAAAATAATTTGAAAAAAGTATGGAATGACTAAAACAATTACATGTGTAATTTAAAATTACGAAAATCATGTCGTAACTTGTAGGTAAGTTGATTATAAAAATTAAATGTAAGGTAACAAACCTCCAATACTGATAGAAAATAAATAAATATTTGAAATTATAAATACTAAAAGAATGTACTGAAAAAAATTAAAAACTTTTTATAAATTGTAAAATGAGCCATTATAAGTTATAAGTAACAGTTTTATTCAAAATACTAAATTTGACTTATCCTATATTTTGATTTTAGAACTGCAAAACTAAATGAATAAGCAAAACAAAACATTTGTTTAAAACCTGATAAAGCTTCTAATCTCAATTGGTTTATCTCACAAATAATTTCAACAAGGCACAATAATCTTTACAACCACGGAAATCGTAACAATTCACGATACTATCAAATGATTCGTAAACAAATCACAATACAATAAAAAATATTATTGGTGATCACCAATTATGGTAATAAAACCGCTGTAGCGAAACGTAAGTGTTCTAGACTACATGTTTTTTTTTTATTTTACTGAAGCATTTTCACACTCATTAATATTTAATACGATACAGCATATTATTATTAATTATAAAACTTACTACCGACACTTTATAAAAACAGTAAGCTTATTGTTACATTAAAACTATTGAAGACATTCGTATCCCGTCTTAGATAAATATTATAGACGTACATACGTATAAATTACATATTGAATTATCAATGAATTTATCTAGTTGTCGACATAAAATAAGAATAAATTTAATAAATTAAGTCCTCAATATTTGTTTCCAATTTTCCTCGCGTCATTTTTTCATTTTTAAGGATGGAGCGTTTACACGACACCAGTACATTAACGTATCAAGTGAAGTGAGTAAACACAACGACTATTTGGCCGGTTGGTCATTGATGTCACTTGTCATGAAAAGTGACAAGTAGAACAACAAAAATTCTTCAACAAATACTAGTATTAAGCAACAATATTCAATGAATTGGCCGGAGACTACCTATCCATCACTGTTAATATTTACATGATTAAATGAACATTGAAGGGATAGAATCTGATAATGATTATTAAGCATTTTGAAATCATTACTATGCCACGTAAAGCCGCAATAATTCACCACTTCAATTAAGCAAAGCTATTAAAATTGGCCTTAATATTCTCGCAGCCAAAACAAAGAATTATTTCAACCTAGTTGTACAATGTCTAAGATGTTCCTGTTATACTTTTTCTTCAGGTATTTGTAAGGGTACACTGGCTTCTTCTGTTTTCCTAGTAGCTGCAGCAGCGGCGGCGACTAAAGCTCTTTTATGTCTCTTCTTAGTTCTCTCTTTGTGAAAGAAGAGTCGGAGATAATGGCAAGGGAACACCACACAGTCACCGGCTGGTTCTTCGGCGTCGATGTAGACTCCTCGCACAAGAATAGAGTTGGAGCAGTTGAGGAGGATCAGCAGAGCAAGACTGATGATGTGTGAGCACCAGTTGCTCAGCTTTGGGGTTTCTGTGAAAGAAAAATGGTTTAAAATGCATCTATAATTCAGTGTTACTGTAACTGTACAGTTATATTTTTGGCATCAATCTTGAAGTTTTGAGTAAGTTTAGCAAGTAAGCGATAGCAGCTACTAGGAAGCTTGGTGTCCTAGCGAAGTTGCGGCAGTACTTTACACCGAAGCAGCTTCTACCCCTATATAAAGCACAGGTTTGGCCATGTGTGGAGTAGGTAGGAGTGGTAGTAGCAGGAGGACTGGAACAAATTGCCTGCGTCGGTATTGCCGTTCGATTACAGTAGGTGTCTTCAAGTCAAGAATAAATAGGCTTCTAAGTTAATGAACTTTACCACCTTCGACTACATCGCTGCTTACCATCAGGGGGATTGTAGTCAAGCATTAATTTACGTGAAAAACGGTGATTTTTTTTTAACTTATACTATCGAGGCAAAGAAGCATGATTTACAACAATCGTTTACCTGGGAAGAAGTATATATCCAACAGGCCCCAAACGCCTCGCCATACATTGACAGTGGCAATGAAGGAGACGAGGTGGTACACATCGGCTAGCAGTAGTCGCGCGGCACCCTGGAGTCGTGAAGCTGCCCACCGCATTGGAGCTTGCAGGGCAAAAGTGAACACGACTAAGGCGTATCCCACTATCTGTTGAAAGAAAAAAAAATCAATGACTGCAAACATATTTAAAATATTTTCGGACCGTAAAATATTTATTATGAGCCGCGAGGCACACCAAATTGTTTGCCTGCTAAATAATTAAATCATTAATTTTAACGCACTTTGTTACATTAAGGAGATTGGCTAGCAATTAATTATTTTTTATCCGCAAACATTACTTATGTGATACTTTTACGCTCAAATTCAGACCTTTCTTTACAGGAAGGGATGTAACATCCGCAAAGTATCTATCAGGAAAACGTAAACAATTGACAGACAAGATCGTGTGACGGCGCCAGGCACAATCTCTGTTCAAACAAGACTGGGTAACTTATCTTTATTTGTTTATTTATACATAAATGGATGTAGTCTAAGCCCTTCAATAATTGGCTTCACTGTATACAATCTTAGTGACAGCTTAGTAGTAATCTTTAGTAAACACATTTAAACATAGGGTTTATTTGGTGAACGATGGAAACCGCCATGACCCAGGTTATCGGGAAGATTTGTAAATACAATAAGGATTAAGAGTACCTAAATTGCTCAACTGGTACATTTTACTGCGTCAAATTTTAACACAGTAGATATTTACACTGCGGTGATAAGCTGCTAATTTTTTTTGTTAATATTGTAAAGTTAATAGATGTAGATAATAAATAACAAGGATGCTTTATTTTCGTTTGCTATATATTATAAGTATTATATACCTATGCCTCATTGTTCACAATAAAGTACGTCTTTATATCCAGGTAAAACCACATACAATAAACTCTACAACCCTGAGAAAAATAATATCTGACTCAGAAATATTTACTCACAGCCATTCACACTAACAATTTGTTAGCTTTGTGCTAAATAAACTTAATCTCGGAACACAAGGAAGTTTCCGTACAATAATGTAATTATTTACTAGATAAGTTCTTAGAGTAACTAGCTATTTATAAATACAGTGCAGACGTTTTAATGTAAACAATTGGTTCAGTGACCTATCATCCAATAAAATAAATTACAATAGGGTGCCCATGCAAGCTTTATTTTATTTTAAGTGGCCTTCCTTGGCCCTAGGAGTGGTTTCACGTACAAGAAACAGGGATAACGAGGTCAAGGCTTTCAAAACAGACTTTAGAATTGAACTTTGATAGTTTTTTACTCTACCTTTGAAACCGAATCTGAGAAATGTAAAATATGATTTCGTAACGATTTCTAACTAATAACACTTTTGGACTGTCACAAGAGAGGGACGTCATTATGTTAGAATTTCTACTTGAATTTGTTAAAATAATCATAGTTAAATACTTATACTAAAACACTTACTTATAATATTTTAAAATAAAATTCAATTTGCGTCAGAAAGGAAATTGCAGACAACCTATTTAATTGCATTCTGCAATTCCGCGGGTCAAAATGTTATCTATCAATTTTCTCAATATCATATCGTAATTCAATTGTTGTACCTACCATAATTACATATTTATAGACATAAAATATAAATAAATAATGTGTAAGTAACAGTAGCTCTTAAATCGGTATTGAGTTATTACTAAAATTAATTTAGGGGTAACTCAGAAACCAAATTTTAGTGGCAAGTGGCTGTGGGTGGTCACCAGAACTTTTTAACTAACGTAAGCGTGACGTAAACGGGTCACCTATTTAATAAAAAGTATTGAAAATCCGAATTAATCCGATTAATGAACATAGCTTTACTTGTCAATATTTTGAAACTAAAATGTTTCATAAACCTGTGTCCAAAATCTATTTATTACAAGTCTAGCAACTAATACAGGTCTATAAATATTGACAATCATAAGTGTGATAATACATACTTGTGAAAGATGAGCAAATATAGATGCAGTAAATCCTTGTTAAGGTTCAATAACGGCCTCAGAGCGTACAAAAGCCACTAATGCTAGTCAATTGAACAGCTTATTTGGCTTGGAAGATTCCATATATTGAAACCTTGTTGTAAGTGGTTTTTTGCCAATATTTATGAAACAGAGAATATTTGCAAAAAACCTGCTTGTTTACATTGAAGAAATGGAGAATTGGCAGAATTGGGGCCCAACATAATTTGATTGGATACATGAACAAAGCAAAATAAAATATAGGTAACCAATGACGAAAGTACATGACCTTAGAAGCTAAAGGTGAGTACACTAATGATTAATGATATTATTTATCATATAAGTACACACAAGAACTATACATATAATATTTTAATAATTATAAATTTAGAATTATAATCTTTTATATATTTACATAAAGAGATTCCCCATGGATTTTTAAAAGCAGCTTCAAATTTTATCGTAGGCCTAATTGCTTTAATGTAATGTTCTTTTGCAAAGACAACGTAAAATGCGGTTCATTCCTTATTGTAAGAATTAGAAAATTGCTTATATGCAAATCTTTGCGAGCTAAAGTTCCTGTATTCGTCTTAACCATAGATTATACACTTATATATGAGAGTCATAACGATGCTAAAAATAACCTATTGCCTGTTTCCCGGCTAACAAGGTAAACGGATCATCAATTTAAATGAAGCAAAGTTGTCATTTCATTCACACGGTGATGATTAAATCATCACCATTTAGATGCGATGCTCAAGAAAAACGATTCATCGCTGAGCTAACAATATCAACAGATTATCTGATTAAATGAGTCTAAGGAACTTTGCTAATAGGGTAAATGCACCAGTTCCGACCAGCTCAGTTACATGCTCGCGTATCTCTGTACGTCCTACGGCGTTTGCCACAATGTCATCCTTTGATAGTGAACGTGAGACCGCGATGGACCGACAGATTGAAGCGATTAGTTAAGGACCGTGTTAAACTGTGATTAATAAATATCCCTGTGAGACATTCATGTATCTATGGAAGTAACATCATAAACATGCTTTGTATAGCTCAGAAATCTGGACAATAAATCACAATTTTTCTTTATTTTTTTTTAATAGCCGACGAACTAGCTGTTCCGTCACACGATGGTAATTGGTCGCCGGCCCCCATGGACAACCAGTGAAACCAAAGGAATCGCCGATGAGTTGCTAGCCAAGAAAGAAGTTAGAGGTAAGAAAGAATGTAATTATTCTTTAGTTTGGCGACATGCTCAAACGAAAGGGCAATAACTAGCTTGACAGGCTTCAGGAATATGTTGTAAATCACTTAACTTAAAATTTAATTTATTTTAATTTTTACTGTGAAGTTATAAAAATCGATTAAAGATAAACTTTCATTCGTACCGAACCTGACTATGGTCTTTGACGTAAAGCGTAGACTAAGGAGTGCGCACATTACAACGACTCCACGACCGACCGACGCCAACGCGACTAAAACCTTGACAAAGCTAACATTCAATTATGAGCCTTTTATCTTTGAAGGTAAGGTTGAATTTCGAACTTATACTTAAAAGCCCTGTACGGCTCGCCCTACACCCATAGCCATTCCGTTTCGAGACCAACGCGTCGACGTTGCGTTGACAACTCACCGTAGACGAGTAGTCCACGCGTCGACCGACACAATGACGTAAAGTACCTAGAACGGAATGTCGGAGTTGAAACGGAGTGGAGACGGAGTCGAGTTGACGTCGATGAAGCGTTGATCGCGGAACGGAACGTCGGAGTTGAAACGGAGTGGAGTCGGAGTGGAGTTGACGTCGAGTTGGTGTAATGTGCGCACTCCATAAATTATGACGAAAATACGACAGGTTCATTGTAATTCGTAACCAACTAGGTGATAGCGGAAATTATCATAATTATATAATAATATTTGTCAATCTAATGACGTACGAGTATTTCTATGTAGAATATACATTTCTGAGAAGCAGTTTATAAAGATTGAATCGTTTGTTTTGTAACAATACATCCACTACCTATGTCTATTTATGATCTCAAGTTTAAGGTTGGTAGACCATTGTACGTTCGTCCGTGGGCAGTCCTGACTATTTATCAGATGAGCCATAATGTCGTCTCGCTATTTCCACAACAAACTGCTTCCTGCGCTAAATCAACAACAACAACAAGCGACATTGAAATTTAAAATTAGAATTGGTCCTCTATTGTTGTATTATCATTTATAACATGCTATGCCACTGTAAAAATACCATAATCTAAATCTAGTTAGTTTAGTTAGTTAAAATAAGAAGAGCCTAGAGTTTGCTTGGGGTAGTAGGTACTACCGCCCAACACAGTATTTCGTACCATTTCTACTATGTAATAATTGTTTTAACAGCAATTGTGTTCTGGTTCGAAAGGTGTGGAGCCGGTTAAGGTGGAGGATCGCGGCCGAGACCGAGACAGGAGACCGAGACCGGATACCGCGACCGTCGCTTGACGATATAGACCAGGCGCCAGAGGTAGTTGAGTATGCAAAATGTGAGGACCGGCAACTATGCTCAAATTCTTTTACCTGAGACCCTAAATAATAGAAAATCACATGTTGCCGGCAGCTGTACTGGTCCATTTCCCTTTCCCCCACCCACCCCATTTTTAGAGGCTAATTAACATTTATTAACTACATGCAAAAAAAATTGCATTTTCGAAATTTTGAATGATAAACGAGTTCTGATTTTAGAGATTACCTGTCAAAAAGGTACTTGCACCTTTTTGACAGGAAATCTTCAAACTCGTTTGAGAAATGTACCTGATTTAGTTACAGTATAAGCGCATTTTCTGAGAAAATGTACCATAGTAATGTATATTTTTTTTTCACCATCAGAAAGTAGATATTTCAACGAACAAAAAGCCTACCGACTTTTAAAAAAAAAAGATATTTTTACGCGAGAATTTTCGATTGAAAATCAGGGTGCTTTTTCGATATTAAGTCAATATAAGGTGCAAAAATAAATATTTTAAATAGAAAAAGTTACAGTGTGTTTGAGACAAAAAAAGGTAAGTTTTCACCAAATTTGGTGAAAAAAGAACAAATTTTTGAAAAGTTAAAAATAAAAAACCAAATACTTGGTTTTTTTAATTTTTCATATACATTTTGAGGTTATGTGAAAAAACAGGTAAACAAAAGTTGCAGATCTTTATATTAACTACAACTTTGCCATTAAACTTTTTTCCATCGGACTTGTAGTTTTTTCGAAAATCGAGATAATACGTTTTTTTATCCTAAACACCAACGATTTACTACAGCCTTTTAATTACACCTTCTTAGGCAAAGCTTAGGCTTTTAGGCTTAGGAAAAGAAAGATGGTAAATTATACCCATGAGAAATGACGAACGAAACGAGCAACCACTGCCGGAATTGTTGATTCAACCCTGTAAATGTACGTCCAATTGTAAATAATGGCTGGCTCTTGTAAAAAGTTACATAGGTATTGTTTGTATTTCGTTATGCAAATTCATAAATAACTATTGTCAAAATAAAAAAAGATTGATTAGTACAATTTTTTATGATAATTATGTCTCTGTCTTGGAGGCTAAGGGGGCGGGGTGTAAAAAAAAATGGACCAATATACCTCCTGGCAACATTCAGAATCATTATGTGTATGCTTTTCTGAGTTCAAAACCATTCACCGAATGCGGTCCTCACATTTTGCACACTCAACTCCATCCAGCGCCCGGTCTAATAGGCAATGTATAGGCGACAACTCACGACCGAGACCGAGACGGTCTCGCGCGCCTATACAATATATAATTATTATTATTGGTATTTAGGCAGCAAACGAGCATGCAGCACCACCTTCCGCTGCCGCCCATGACAACTGTGACCGACTTAGAACAAGACTCATATGGGGACTGGGATAGTTAGTCCGGTTAGGTGACGGTGTTAGAACATTAGTTTGTAAGTATGAGGACTGGGACAGGGACTGTTAGTGAATGTTAGTCCTGTTAGTTGTTGTTAGTAATAGTCCAGTTAGTAAATGTTAGTAAGAGTCTCGTTATAATTCGGTCACAGATGTGTTGCTTCCCTAGAGGACTGAGATGGTCGCCTATAAAAAAGTGTATTGATGTTATAGATATCTTATCTAACGAATGCTGACGAAGAAAGTGATTTTTTATCTGAAATAATGTCAACATTTTATTGAGATAACTCTTACATTTAAAGAACCGATGTCTCGTGAGGAAATCACTAAAGATCTACTAAGCAAACACGGTCGTTAATTATATGAGTGTTAAATCATGTATGAAAACGTATGAGAAATTTCTTTTTTATTTAAGTATTTCGTCATTTCATAATCGATTTAAAAAATAAATGAAGAAAGGGTTTTTGAATGAAAAAAAAACGTTTATAAAAGTGTAATGTTAAATCGTTTTATTGCTTGTACTTCAACGGCTTCACAAGAAATAGACAATATTTACATAAACTTATGCGCTAGTGGTATGTACAACGTGTGGAATGATCGCGAAGTTTGACTTAGATTTCATCACCTACTCAAACTTAAATTAAAAGGAAAACAAAACTTGAGATATAAATATAGGTAACTCGGTAACAAAAATATTTATTACAATATACAAATTTTATAGATAGGTATCATAAAATATGATGAAGACATCACTTAACCATAGATACAAGAAAAACATAAAAGTTAACTGTCAAGAAAAAACCAAATCATTTCAAAAATATAAATATTGTATATAAAAATGTTTACAAAATAATTTGAAAAAAGTATGGAATGACTAAAACAATTACATGTGTAATTTAAAATTACGAAAATCATGTCGTAACTTGTAGGTAAGTTGATTATAAAAATTAAATGTAAGGTAACAAACCTCCAATACTGATAGAAAATAAATAAATATTTGAAATTATAAATACTAAAAGAATGTACTGAAAAAAATTAAAAACTTTTTATAAATTGTAAAATGAGCCATTATAAGTTATAAGTAACAGTTTTATTCAAAATACTAAATTTGACTTATCCTATATTTTGATTTTAGAACTGCAAAACTAAATGAATAAGCAAAACAAAACATTTGTTTAAAACCTGATAAAGCTTCTAATCTCAATTGGTTTATCTCACAAATAATTTCAACAAGGCACAATAATCTTTACAACCACGGAAATCGTAACAATTCACGATACTATCAAATGATTCGTAAACAAATCACAATACAATAAAAAATATTATTGGTGATCACCAATTATGGTAATAAAACCGCTGTAGCGAAACGTAAGTGTTCTAGACTACATGTTTTTTTTTTATTTTACTGAAGCATTTTCACACTCATTAATATTTAATACGATACAGCATATTATTATTAATTATAAAACTTACTACCGACACTTTATAAAAACAGTAAGCTTATTGTTACATTAAAACTATTGAAGACATTCGTATCCCGTCTTAGATAAATATTATAGACGTACATACGTATAAATTACATATTGAATTATCAATGAATTTATCTAGTTGTCGACATAAAATAAGAATAAATTTAATAAATTAAGTCCTCAATATTTGTTTCCAATTTTCCTCGCGTCATTTTTTCATTTTTAAGGATGGAGCGTTTACACGACACCAGTACATTAACGTATCAAGTGAAGTGAGTAAACACAACGACTATTTGGCCGGTTGGTCATTGATGTCACTTGTCATGAAAAGTGACAAGTAGAACAACAAAAATTCTTCAACAAATACTAGTATTAAGCAACAATATTCAATGAATTGGCCGGAGACTACCTATCCATCACTGTTAATATTTACATGATTAAATGAACATTGAAGGGATAGAATCTGATAATGATTATTAAGCATTTTGAAATCATTACTATGCCACGTAAAGCCGCAATAATTCACCACTTCAATTAAGCAAAGCTATTAAAATTGGCCTTAATATTCTCGCAGCCAAAACAAAGAATTATTTCAACCTAGTTGTACAATGTCTAAGATGTTCCTGTTATACTTTTTCTTCAGGTATTTGTAAGGGTACACTGGCTTCTTCTGTTTTCCTAGTAGCTGCAGCAGCGGCGGCGACTAAAGCTCTTTTATGTCTCTTCTTAGTTCTCTCTTTGTGAAAGAAGAGTCGGAGATAATGGCAAGGGAACACCACACAGTCACCGGCTGGTTCTTCGGCGTCGATGTAGACTCCTCGCACAAGAATAGAGTTGGAGCAGTTGAGGAGGATCAGCAGAGCAAGACTGATGATGTGTGAGCACCAGTTGCTCAGCTTTGGGGTTTCTGTGAAAGAAAAATGGTTTAAAATGCATCTATAATTCAGTGTTACTGTAACTGTACAGTTATATTTTTGGCATCAATCTTGAAGTTTTGAGTAAGTTTAGCAAGTAAGCGATAGCAGCTACTAGGAAGCTTGGTGTCCTAGCGAAGTTGCGGCAGTACTTTACACCGAAGCAGCTTCTACCCCTATATAAAGCACAGGTTTGGCCATGTGTGGAGTAGGTAGGAGTGGTAGTAGCAGGAGGACTGGAACAAATTGCCTGCGTCGGTATTGCCGTTCGATTACAGTAGGTGTCTTCAAGTCAAGAATAAATAGGCTTCTAAGTTAATGAACTTTACCACCTTCGACTACATCGCTGCTTACCATCAGGGGGATTGTAGTCAAGCATTAATTTACGTGAAAAACGGTGATTTTTTTTTAACTTATACTATCGAGGCAAAGAAGCATGATTTACAACAATCGTTTACCTGGGAAGAAGTATATATCCAACAGGCCCCAAACGCCTCGCCATACATTGACAGTGGCAATGAAGGAGACGAGGTGGTACACATCGGCTAGCAGTAGTCGCGCGGCACCCTGGAGTCGTGAAGCTGCCCACCGCATTGGAGCTTGCAGGGCAAAAGTGAACACGACTAAGGCGTATCCCACTATCTGTTGAAAGAAAAAAAAATCAATGACTGCAAACATATTTAAAATATTTTCGGATCGTAAAATATTTATTATGAGCCGCGAGGCACACCAAATTGTTTGCCTGCTAAATAATTAAATCATTAATTTTAACGCACTTTGTTACATTAAGGAGATTGGCTAGCAATTAATTATTTTTTATCCGCAAACATTACTTATGTGATACTTTTACGCTCAAATTCAGACCTTTCTTTACAGGAAGGGATGTAACATCCGCAAAGTATCTATCAGGAAAACGTAAACAATTGACAGACAAGATCGTGTGACGGCGCCAGGCACAATCTCTGTTCAAACAAGACTGGGTAACTTATCTTTATTTGTTTATTTATACATAAATGGATGTAGTCTAAGCCCTTCAATAATTGGCTTCACTGTATACAATCTTAGTGACAGCTTAGTAGTAATCTTTAGTAAACACATTTAAACATAGGGTTTATTTGGTGAACGATGGAAACCGCCATGACCCAGGTTATCGGGAAGATTTGTAAATACAATAAGGATTAAGAGTACCTAAATTGCTCAACTGGTACATTTTACTGCGTCAAATTTTAACACAGTAGATATTTACACTGCGGTGATAAGCTGCTAATTTTTTTTGTTAATATTGTAAAGTTAATAGATGTAGATAATAAATAACAAGGATGCTTTATTTTCGTTTGCTATATATTATAAGTATTATATACCTATGCCTCATTGTTCACAATAAAGTACGTCTTTATATCCAGGTAAAACCACATACAATAAACTCTACAACCCTGAGAAAAATAATATCTGACTCAGAAATATTTACTCACAGCCATTCACACTAACAATTTGTTAGCTTTGTGCTAAATAAACTTAATCTCGGAACACAAGGAAGTTTCCGTACAATAATGTAATTATTTACTAGATAAGTTCTTAGAGTAACTAGCTATTTATAAATACAGTGCAGACGTTTTAATGTAAACAATTGGTTCAGTGACCTATCATCCAATAAAATAAATTACAATAGGGTGCCCATGCAAGCTTTATTTTATTTTAAGTGGCCTTCCTTGGCCCTAGGAGTGGTTTCACGTACAAGAAACAGGGATAACGAGGTCAAGGCTTTCAAAACAGACTTTAGAATTGAACTTTGATAGTTTTTTACTCTACCTTTGAAACCGAATCTGAGAAATGTAAAATATGATTTCGTAACGATTTCTAACTAATAACACTTTTGGACTGTCACAAGAGAGGGTCGTCATTATGTTAGAATTTCTACTTGAATTTGTTAAAATAATCATAGTTAAATACTTATACTAAAACACTTACTTATAATATTTTAAAATAAAATTCAATTTGCGTCAGAAAGGAAATTGCAGACAACCTATTTAATTGCATTCTGCAATTCCGCGGGTCAAAATGTTATCTATCAATTTTCTCAATATCATATCGTAATTCAATTGTTGTACCTACCATAATTACATATTTATAGACATAAAATATAAATAAATAATGTGTAAGTAACAGTAGCTCTTAAATCGGTATTGAGTTATTACTAAAATTAATTTAGGGGTAACTCAGAAACCAAATTTTAGTGGCAAGTGGCTGTGGGTGGTCACCAGAACTTTTTAACTAACGTAAGCGTGACGTAAACGGGTCACCTATTTAATAAAAAGTATTGAAAATCCGAATTAATCCGATTAATGAACATAGCTTTACTTGTCAATATTTTGAAACTAAAATGTTTCATAAACCTGTGTCCAAAATCTATTTATTACAAGTCTAGCAACTAATACAGGTCTATAAATATTGACAATCATAAGTGTGATAATACATACTTGTGAAAGATGAGCAAATATAGATGCAGTAAATCCTTGTTAAGGTTCAATAACGGCCTCAGAGCGTACAAAAGCCACTAATGCTAGTCAATTGAACAGCTTATTTGGCTTGGAAGATTCCATATATTGAAACCTTGTTGTAAGTGGTTTTTTGCCAATATTTATGAAACAGAGAATATTTGCAAAAAACCTGCTTGTTTACATTGAAGAAATGGAGAATTGGCAGAATTGGGGCCCAACATAATTTGATTGGATACATGAACAAAGCAAAATAAAATATAGGTAACCAATGACGAAAGTACATGACCTTAGAAGCTAAAGGTGAGTACACTAATGATTAATGATATTATTTATCATATAAGTACACACAAGAACTATACATATAATATTTTAATAATTATAAATTTAGAATTATAATCTTTTATATATTTACATAAAGAGATTCCCCATGGATTTTTAAAAGCAGCTTCAAATTTTATCGTAGGCCTAATTGCTTTAATGTAATGTTCTTTTGCAAAGACAACGTAAAATGCGGTTCATTCCTTATTGTAAGAATTAGAAAATTGCTTATATGCAAATCTTTGCGAGCTAAAGTTCCTGTATTCGTCTTAACCATAGATTATACACTTATATATGAGAGTCATAACGATGCTAAAAATAACCTATTGCCTGTTTCCCGGCTAACAAGGTAAACGGATCATCAATTTAAATGAAGCAAAGTTGTCATTTCATTCACACGGTGATGATTAAATCATCACCATTTAGATGCGATGCTCAAGAAAAACGATTCATCGCTGAGCTAACAATATCAACAGATTATCTGATTAAATGAGTCTAAGGAACTTTGCTAATAGGGTAAATGCACCAGTTCCGACCAGCTCAGTTACATGCTCGCGTATCTCTGTACGTCCTACGGCGTTTGCCACAATGTCATCCTTTGATAGTGAACGTGAGACCGCGATGGACCGACAGATTGAAGCGATTAGTTAAGGACCGTGTTAAACTGTGATTAATAAATATCCCTGTGAGACATTCATGTATCTATGGAAGTAACATCATAAACATGCTTTGTATAGCTCAGAAATCTGGACAATAAATCACAATTTTTCTTTATTTTTTTTTAATAGCCGACGAACTAGCTGTTCCGTCACACGATGGTAATTGGTCGCCGGCCCCCATGGACAACCAGTGAAACCAAAGGAATCGCCGATGAGTTGCTAGCCAAGAAAGAAGTTAGAGGTAAGAAAGAATGTAATTATTCTTTAGTTTGGCGACATGCTCAAACGAAAGGGCAATAACTAGCTTGACAGGCTTCAGGAATATGTTGTAAATCACTTAACTTAAAATTTAATTTATTTTAATTTTTACTGTGAAGTTATAAAAATCGATTAAAGATAAACTTTCATTCGTACCGAACCTGACTATGGTCTTTGACGTAAAGCGTAGACTAAGGAGTGCGCACATTACAACGACTCCACGACCGACCGACGCCAACGCGACTAAAACCTTGACAAAGCTAACATTCAATTATGAGCCTTTTATCTTTGAAGGTAAGGTTGAATTTCGAACTTATACTTAAAAGCCCTGTACGGCTCGCCCTACACCCATAGCCATTCCGTTTCGAGACCAACGCGTCGACGTTGCGTTGACAACTCACCGTAGACGAGTAGTCCACGCGTCGACCGACACAATGACGTAAAGTACCTAGAACGGAATGTCGGAGTTGAAACGGAGTGGAGACGGAGTCGAGTTGACGTCGATGAAGCGTTGATCGCGGAACGGAACGTCGGAGTTGAAACGGAGTGGAGTCGGAGTGGAGTTGACGTCGAGTTGGTGTAATGTGCGCACTCCATAAATTATGACGAAAATACGACAGGTTCATTGTAATTCGTAACCAACTAGGTGATAGCGGAAATTATCATAATTATATAATAATATTTGTCAATCTAATGACGTACGAGTATTTCTATGTAGAATATACATTTCTGAGAAGCAGTTTATAAAGATTGAATCGTTTGTTTTGTAACAATACATCCACTAGGTACCAATGACGTCGTAAACTATCTAGACTTGTTACTTTGTTAAATATACGTTAATGAAATTAGTAACAATAATTATTTAAATGTTTACCAAAGTTACCCAATAATAAGTAAATTAAGCTTGTGCTAAACGGCTTAAACTTTTCTGATAGTTACTTTAAAAAATCATCAATTTAACTTCAAATGTAATAAATGTAAAAATGCCCTTTATCAAATACCCTTTTACAATAGCATGTTAAGGGATGAGTGAAAAAGGTTCGTGTAATGACCTGAACAAACCATAGCTGTAACAAATTTAGTAGCTGAGCTACGAGTATTTAGGTAATTTAGAATTTTCGGTTCCTTCTATGACATTTATAGAATCCTAATTCACCGTATGAATTGAAAATTACTATTAAAATTTAATAGTTTGCAGTATACCTAATTTGCAATTAAATAAATTAAAAAAGCTTGTTAAAATAAATTTAAAAAACAAGCTTTTATTTAAATGCGTTAAAAAATAAAAAATAAACGTTTCCTTTAAAACTTTTACTATCAAATTATAACGTCATTACACAATTTATATTACGTAAAATCTTGAGCGAGTTTTAAGTACTCGTATTTACTTAGTTTGGAAATTTTAAAATCAATCAGATCAAGTTATTTAATTTACTTGTTAAGCTACACGGGTAAATCTCGCGACAAGCTTTTATATAAAATAAATTGTGTAATGACGTTATAGCGTTATAGTTGAAAGTTTATATGTATAATATATTAAAGTTTTGTGTAAATTGATTTTTCCCAAAGCGAAGCGAGGGGGGTTTACTAGTAAATAATATTTTACGGCTGATTCTAGATAGCTGATTTATTTATTGAATCATTTTCTACCTTCTTAACGTCCTTTTACAAATTATTGAGGAAAATGTAAAATACCTCGAAATCACAAAGTAATCAGACACGTAAGATAAGACCCCGAACAGATATAAATTGTGTAGAAGTGGATAATAGAAGTAACATCGAATTTATATTTCGAATTAATTATTCTGAGTACTCCAGGCGGAATTTCCTTCTATTGAAAATAAAACACTATTGAATGTGTTATAAATACAATTAGGTAGTTGCAAGTCTGTGTCCACTTCCAAAGGTTGTCAGGAACAGATCGCTATTTAGCGACAAGACTTCTTTTCTTATGTAGAATTAAGAGTATAAATATTATAGTTACAAGAAAAAATTAACTTAATACGCTGTAAGAAAATAAAAAAAACTTCAATCTTTTTATATAATCAGCTGTAAAAGATATTGTCGCGATTGTAGACTTAATTTATGAGCACTTTGTGGATAAGATTAATAAATATATCGAAGACGCTGTATCGCCTACTGTATATTATGGGTATAGGAAATTAAATTTATATCTCAAAACTTTACAGTAGATATCTAACCAAGTGATTTATGATTCACATCAATGTGATGTATGTAGGTCATTATATACTAGTAGTGTTGTTTATATAGTTGAAAAGAATCACGTTGATCACTATATGCAGTCGAAATGCAAATGTTTTTGCAGTTTGGCATTTAGGTATAGACAGAAAGCAATTTCAAAAGTATACCTAATGCCTAATCGTAATTATAGTTTAGTATAAGTATGTACCTATGTAATTTTAGTGTGTTGGTAAATACTCCAATAGTTTTCTTATTCCTAAGTTACGTTTTGTAAACTATACAGTTAAATTGAACTAAAGAATTAAATATCGATGTATGTAAATTCTATTGCTTAGAACTACCGATAGCCGCACTGTATTAGAATCACAATTGACCTTAAAAATCCAAACTCGGTTAGAGCATTGTAAATATGAACGTAGTACACGCAGGGGACAAGATGGTTGAGAGGAAGAATCAATTGCGGCGGGCTAAGTGGTAAGTGGTCACTGACTCAGTGGCAAATGCATGGCCCATTTGCGGAAAAATAACATATTGATATCAAAAATATACACACAAACTGTTATGAAAATAAACATTATTTTAACTTTTATTATTTGGGTAAAAATGCATTTAATGTTTAGAATGTATTGCATAAATTATCACTTTTAATAACAAATAGGTGCGCTCTATCTGGGAGAATAACGCAAAATGAAAAAAAATTCAATAGTCAATAAGATTCGAAAACCTTGGCGTAGCGTTGGTAAAATTGTTACCGGTACCGGGTAACCGGTGAAAACACAAACTTGGATCTCATGGAAAGCAGCTAGGATTGTTTCTAGACTTGTTTTGTGCGTGATCGGGTACTATATTCACAGATAAAGCAAACGAATGACTCACCAAAGAGGTCCAGTCAGATTTGACCGGGTCATCAGGGAAGAGGAAGATGTCGAGCAGGGCCCAGGATCCTCGCCACACGAACACCACCAGGGACCCCACCACCGTCACGGAGAATATACAGTCCAGTATATACAGCACCGTCTCTTTGCTGCTCTGTAAATAAATTATCGAAAGTAAATAAATGAAACGGAGGAAATAAATGAAATGAATGCTATGCTGCAACTTATGTCAGTTTTGAAAATTGGTCCTTCGAGCCGACGATGCCATCTTCCATTTATTTATTTTAATAAGGTAACATAGGACAATATCATGTGCTTACAACTAAACTTATGGTAATTAACTAATAATGAATAACTAGTTATTGGCTCCCAAGACATACTCGTACATTATAGAAGAACTGAATTTCTGTGATGCTCAAACAATATTCGTCTCCCTGATGTAACGTGAGTGAGGATAGGATTGGGAAACCAAACTATTTAAGCAAATTATAATGCATCCGCGAGCGGCCTAGAAGAGTAGAGCTCCATCGCGCGGATGGATATAATTGGATCTATAATAATAAATTATCATACTGTGTTTGAGGCTGACATGCGATTTGCAAAAAATACCTTGAAAATTAATGTTATCGGTGTTCTTTCAAGGATAGATTTACTCGGGAAGTCCCCGACACGTTGATAGCTGTGTAATAGCTCAGACTGCGTTAGGTATATTTGCATTAACGATGGGAGTAAAATATGAAACAAAAAAAGAATAATCACAGGACTGCACTTGAACTAATGTTACACACCTGACAATGACGTTACCAATGCAAAGCACATTAATCCCATTGATTATAATATTAATGATTAACGAGTACACAGCGTAGTAGACGTACCTACATCAATTTGGATTATGAAAATGCAGTAAGGCAACAAGTGATCCAATGTTGGCGCGCTGACTGCAGAGCTCTGCATTTTGATTGCTTTATGAAGTCTGTTTATTAGCACAAAGTAGATAAGTAAACTATTAGTATAACGCTCTCGCGTCATTTTCAGATAAACAATGTATCATTAGAAATCACGATAATAGTTCAAACATATTTACAAATATTTTAACAGAAGTGTCATACCGACTTTTATCTTTTATTATTGATACTACCTCCGCTTCACTTGGCTTCGGAAATCGTATTTTTTTACATTTACAAATATTAAGAGTTAACTACTATTTATGTTAAGTAGTAACTAAATCAGGTTCTAAGATTAAACATGTGCCAATTTTAAAATTAGACCTCCAGAAATACCCCTACGTTTTTCGTTCATGATTGATCGAATACAAATAGGTGATAATATATGACATTAATCAATTAATTATCCAATTCATTACTAATCGTTTCAATTGAATTTTATCTGTCTCGTCGGCTGCTTTGTATTAATTGTGATATGATATTAAATACGATTAGCTCATGAAACTTGCAATCTCATCAATGCAATGAATGTTATGCTTATGAATGTGATCAATGACAAAACCAAAAGGAAAAGATTTGGTCCACCATTGTTATTTCAGGATAATAACTGGAACGATCGACTTACGGCCGTTCTCTACATTCAATCTATCCATAACCCCTAGTCAGTTGCGTAATAAATTGTATGAAGTTTTCTGATCGTATCAAAGGTTCGCAGCTCGCAGCTTATCAGGGAGTTGAATTTACCAGGGTTATTTTTTTAAAAACACTTTATTAACGAACAAATAGATGCTTACATAATCATAACCTCGCAATAGTATTCCCTGTGTCGCGGGTGGCGTGGACAACACTAATAACACATCACTAACAACCATGACCCGAGAACAAACATTTATCTGTCACATAAACATCTGCCCCGGCCGGGACTCGAACTCGGGACCCCTCGCTTCGCAGGCAGGGTCACTACGAACTGAGCTACGGGGTCGTATTATGGCTGAAATTTAAACAAAATCTAGACACGAAGACACTAGTTCGAAGAGACGGGTCACCGGTATAAGTCCAGCCGATCCAGAGATTAGCCGGAACAGACAGACATGTTATTTTGGTATAATATGTACCGTGTGTACCCATATGCATTTAATGAAAAGCGGTTATTTTAAGAATGCAAACAGACACTCTCATTTTATTTATTGGTATAGATGACGTATATGAGTAGCGATTAACGGTGACCACTTACCATGAGAAAAATACGATAAGACTGATGAAAAATTCGTTACAATGAAATTAAAAATGTGATACAAATAATGACCTTTGACATAATATATGGCAGTATGATTTATGAACGACTTTTAAATATAGAAAGTTTTAAATAAAGGAAAGGCCAAGAAAGTTTAGCTTCAATTTCATAACAATAATATAATTATTATTATTATTATTATTTTGTAGTAGTAATACAGTCACAAGACAGTTCTTACGCTGGCAATAGACGTCCGATTTTTCTCTCCGACTGTCTGATCCGACAATCCACGTCCACCAATCCAGATCGATCCGATAGTAGGATCGGACGTGTATTGAGTATTCAAACAAATGTATGGCACGAGCGCTTTCCGATTGTCTGATCAGACTATCGGATCAGACAATCGGAGAGAAAAATCGGACGTCTATTGGCTCTATTGCCAGCCTTAAGCGGCTTAGTGTTGACATAAAAAGTAATATTTTAAACGTAATCCGGAGCCTATGTAAAACTTTACTCAGCCTGAAAAGCAGATGCGATTTTCGTTTAGACTGAGTTTAGTATACCTACCTACGGCCTCAAAATACTGAAAGCAATTTTGGGATATCTTGCACAGATAAGTTTATCCGCCATTTTGACGATGAAGAAAATTAAATTGCATGAAGGAAATTTATACATAAAACACACATTCTAATTACTAAATAAGCATAAACATTGAGTTAAAGTGAGGCGGTTGACTTTATTAAATAACCTTGAACATAATTATTTAGTTGGTGTATTCCTAAATTAATCAATTTAACCTTAAGCACGGTAATAGTATCATTACATAAGTAATAGATTTTGGATGTTTTGTAGAAATGTCGAATGCACATGACGTGATTTATAACATTGTTCCCACGGACTGAAAGTAAAGGTACTATACAGTAGTGATTGTACTACTGTATAGTAGTGATTGTAAATGACCAAACAAAAGCAATTCACAACACACGTATCCTGCACCAACATAAAGAACGCTCACGATACTTTTAAAACACACCTGTTTATAAAATGTTGGGGCATCGAAGTATCCTTCTGGTGAGTCCACAATGACGCAGAAGGGAGCGGATATTGAATTGCGTACTCCTCTAAGGGACAGTAAGGTTAGGGTTGCGACCACAGTAGTCAGAACAATAAGATCCGGGTCTAATTCAGTATTGTCCAAAATATTCCAGACACCCCTGCAAGCACCGACGTTGACGATTCCGGCCAAGCACGTATACAATCTTGTCAATATGTAGTATGGCCATCCGATCTCAGGGTTTAACCATTTGTTAAAGTGGTCTTGAAACATGCACAGTATAAGACCAAATAAAAGCCCATAGACGGCGGTGATTACCGCACTCCAGATGGGATGTTCAGGTAGGATGTAGAGGTCCATAAGACTCCAGGCCGTCTTCCAATATATTATAACGAGGGGTCCTACGACGATTGCCGAGAATATTATGTCGAATAACTCCAGGAGAGCTTCTTCGGCTCGTTGGCCTTCGATGTATCGGCTAACCGCCTCAAATGCCTGACTGCCACGCATACTTAGGTACGGTCGCTGTGTGCAACTGGTTCTACTAGCCTTTTGTATGTGCAAAATTATCTCGGAGAATCGGATGATGTGTTGGGTTTGGATTACTCTGTGACAGATTTTAATATCTAGATATCGTCACTTTGAGACAAATGTTTCCCTGAAGAATGCAAAGTGGATGAACGATATTTTCAGATATGTCTCTAATCTCTTTTCGAGATCCTTTCTAGGTTAGGTCTGGTCACGCCGACGCGAATACGCAGTCGAGAGTGAAGGGATCCAGGATTTTCAAAATTTTCAAAATATCGAAAACTTCTTTCCGAACTACAGCGCACGAGTTATCCATTCACAATTAGGGATTTAATGTGATCTCAGAACAGGCTTCGCTGTTCACAGTCCATGTAAGGAAGAGCTGGATAGTATGCACGATTAGCAAGAGTATAGATTATTTTTAAATAATTTAATTTAATCACCGTCTGGCACTGAATTTAGCGGAACACTGACATACCCGAACGAAAGTAAAGTAGTGATTCCCCAAAGTGAAGATTAGGGCACGAATACCGTTTATATATGCGGGGAAAGGTAGATAGGTATGCCGATAGCGGCGCTTGTTTTGTCCACGCGTCAGGTCTGAAGCTTCCGTAATGAATCACAACTAATATTATTTTTAAACATTACTATACTCCTGATATCATCGGTTAAATCAGAAATAATTCCCCGGATCATCGGAAGTTCTATAAAATAATTTGAAGCGGTAATAATCCTAATAAATATAGTATAAAGCCTCTATGTAGTGTTAACAGCAAACGTTTCCAAATTTACCTGGAACAATATTCGTATGTTTAATAAAAATATACCTACATATTGTCACAGCCGTGGGTAGGGGATGGGAAGAAATAAGGCCGGCTTCAATAGATGTTGTTTTATTTTCACTGTAAAAGGGTAACACACGAAACACGGTACTATACACTTTACTGTACACTTTACTTCCCTTCACACTTCACTTCACACTCGCGACACTGTATTGTGAAACGGCACTTCACTTCACTCGCGACACTGTACTGTGAAACGGCAGTTCACTTCCTATTTCTTCTTCCCACTGGCGCGCTTCCCGACTCGCTACCAAGACTCGACTGACTCTGCCTTGGCCGGAATCGCCTTATATACCACCAATTTCAATCATTCCAAATTCAAAGGTTTTCTTTTAATTTAGCGTCGAAAACATTTTATAAATTCTATTTTCAAATTTTCTTTTTCTTTTATTTTTAATTTACGCGACACTGCCCCCTCTCAAGACATGATCGTCCCGATCATCGTTGCTTCCGTGATATCGTGCCAACCGATCCACATGTACGATCTTTGGAGGACTGCGAGGAGTACGCTGAATTCGGAGAGTGACGTCGTTGATCTTAGTCACAACTCTATAAGGCCCTTCCCAACTCGGTTGAAGCTTCGGAGACTTCCCTTTTCGTCTAACGGGGTTATGTAACCAGACCAGGGTTCCTTCTTCAAAGCTAGGCCCGTTGGCCCGTCGGTCGTAGCGGGTTTTCATTCGTTCGCTGGCCTTATATCCTGCTTCTCTGATTTGCTCATACACGTCAACCATCTTGTTGCGTAGATCGCTTACGTAGTCAGTTATTTCTTTTGGTGTATCCGGTGGAGCACTCGAGAGCAAATCGGCTGGCAGTCGCAGTTCTCTTCCAAAATTAGCATACGCCGGAGTGACTGTTGTGGTCTCATGAACCGCAGTCCTATAGGACATGAGAAACAGTGGAATATACTCGTCCCAGTTCTTCTGATGATTATCCACCACTTTTGCCAGATGCCGTTCCAACGTTTGATTAAATCTCTCAACCATTCCATCAGATTGCGGGTGATAAGGCGTCGTCCGAGTTTTATGTATTCCCATCACTTTACAAACTTCTTGAAAAACTTGCGACTCAAAGTTCCGTCCTTGATCACTATGCATCTCTAGTGGTACGCCAAATCTGCAGAACACTTCAGTAACAAGCTTCGTTGCCACGGTGATAGCCTCCTGGTTGGGTAGTGCAAACGCTTCTGGCCATTTCGTGAAATAGTCCATCACTACCAAAATGTATCGATTTCCAGCATTCGTGACTGGAAACGGTCCAGCTATATCAAGAGCCACTCTTTCCCAAGGAACCCCAACATTATACAGCTTCATTGCACCCCTGCTTCTAGTCTGCGGTCCCTTAACGGCTGCACAACTCTGACACCGCCGACACCAGTCTTCCACATCGTCACGGCAATGCAACCAGTAGAATCGTTCTTTGATTTTGGTGAGAGTTCTTCTTATTCCCAGGTGTCCTCCTGAAGAACCATCGTGGTAAGTCTTCAACACCTCGTTCACTTTTGCTCTTGGAACCACCATCTGAAGATGACAATCTTTGCCTTTAGGAGTCTCCCACTTGCGGCAGAGCAATCCATTGTGGAGTACCAGGCTTTCCCACTGTGCCCAGAGACTCTTCGTGGCCGTACTGTACTTGGCCACTTCTGACCATTTCGGCTTAGGGGTTCCACTTTCCAGCCAGTTTAGGAGCGGTTGAAGATCCTTATCACCCTTTTGGGCTCTTCTCATGGTGTCATTGCTCCAATTTGAATCGATAGAATCTGTTCGGATAAGTTGAACTTTTATTTCCTCTTTCTCCTCTTGCCGATTACAATGCCTGCAGTCTTCAGAGCATGGTCTTCTGGACAGGGCGTCTGCGTTGCCATGAATTCTTCCACCACGATGTTCAATCTCAAACTCATACTCCTGCAGTTGCTCCAACCATCTGGCCACTTGTCCTTCGGGATTCCTGAATTCCAGCAACCACTTCAATGCGGCGTGATCCGTTCTTACTAAGAATTTACGACCGAGCAAATATTTCTTAAAATGTTGCAAGGTCTTTACGACAGCCAACAATTCCCTGCGAGTTACGCAGTAATTCCTTTCCGGCCTTGATAAAGATTTGCTGAAGTAGGCAATCACAACTTCCTGATCTCCTCTCTGTTGAGAAAGAACACCTCCAATTCCAGTGTTACTTGCATCAGTGTCCACGATAAATCTTCCCTCTGTGTCAGGATATCCGAGAATAGGTGATTCACATAGACACATTTTGAGATTCTGGAAAGCTTGCTTGCAGTCTTCGTCCCAAGAAAATGCTCTTTTCTCTTCTGTTAGGCGATGTAATGGCTTAGCTATGTCAGAAAAACCTTTGACAAAGCGTCGGTAGTATGAGCACAGACCCAGGAAGGCTCTCACTTGCGACTTATCCGTCGGCGTCGGCCAATCTTTAACAGCGCTTATCTTGGATGGGTCAGTTGCAACACCTCGCTCCGATACAACATGTCCCAAGTAATCCACTTGACGTTGAAAGAATGAACACTTCTTCGGACTCAGCTTCAAATTTGCGCCCCGTAACTTTGTGAACACACTTTCAAGTTTCTTGAGATGATCATCAAAATCACGCCCCATTATGATGATATCGTCTAAATAGACTAAGCAGGTTTCTCCCAGCAAACCTGCCAGCACATGTTCCATCAATCTCTCAAATGTAGCAGGCGCGTTGCATAATCCAAATGGCATGGTTTTGAACTGCCACAAGCCTTTTCCAGTCGAAAACGCAGTTTTTTCCTTGTCTTTGGAGTCCATTTCAACTTGCCAATATCCACTTTTCAGATCAAGGGTGGAAAACCACGTCATTCCACAAAGTGAATCCAGGGTGTCATTGATTCTGGGCAATGGATAACTGTCCTTTTTCGTTACATCATTCACTCGCCGATAGTCCACACAAAATCTGGTCGATCCATCTTTCTTCTTCACTAATACAATCGGTGAACACCATGGACTTGACGAAGGTTCTATAACGCCGTTCTTCCTCATCTCCAGAATCATGTCTTCAACTTCTTGCTCACGAGCAAACGGAACAGGTCGTGGTCTCTGTCGTATGGGTGCTATATTACCCGTATCAATTTTGTGTTTCACCAAATCAGTTCTGCCAATGTCTTGGTCGTTTTTCGAGAAAAGATCGGTATAACGGAACAGAAAATTTCTTGCTTTTATTAATTGCAGCTTAGTAAGATTATTTTTACAGTCTTCCAAAAGCTTTGCCACATTTTGTTCTTGACTCGGAACTCTTCGCTGTTGTCCTTCTTCGCACTTCCTTAGCCAGGCCACCTCATCACAGGTTCCGACAACCGTTCCCTTTTCGACTGTTTGTTCATCGTCATCAGGATTGAATACAGGTACCATCGTAACACAGCCGCTTCCCACTAAAGTCCTGGCCGGTATCCATGGTGAGCCCACGACTCCTCTCTCTATGATGGCACATCTTCGCTGTA
This sequence comes from Ochlodes sylvanus, assembly GCA_905404295.2. Classification (NCBI taxonomy): domain Eukaryota; kingdom Metazoa; phylum Arthropoda; class Insecta; order Lepidoptera; family Hesperiidae; genus Ochlodes; species Ochlodes sylvanus. The sequence continues at coordinate 11,665,818 of FR990132.1, read as the reverse complement.
TTCCTCCATCGTTCTGCGGTAGTCTAACAGGAACTAATGTCTGAGATCTTGGTTTTAGGATGGTGTCCTTCAAACATAGCACTTTTCCGAAATTGCCCCCCTTCATTGGAATTTCATCATTTCCATGTTTTAGAACGCCTTGTTTCAAGTCGATGTTGCACTGATGATTTTGTAAAAAGTCCAAGCCAATAATGCAGTCATCGGATATGTTCGCTACAATGACTTTTTGCCAATAAAGTGTGTCACCAATCTTGATAGCCACAACTTTTTCACCTTGGGTTGAGATACGCTGACCGGTAGCAGTCGTTAACGTGAGGCTTCCTTTCGTTCGAATGTACCGCCCTCCGATGTCCTTAAATCTGAGGCTACTGATAACTGTACGCGAGGCACCCGTGTCCAACGTTAATTGACAAGGTCGTCCGTTGATTGTTCCATCTATCACAAGAGTGTTTCCATCATTCGTCTGTTTTACAACGATCTCTGGGGCTTTACTGCTAGCGGCCAGCGCGCACCCCACTGCTCTGGCCTTCTCTAGTTTTCCTCCGGCTGTTCCGACGTCGATACCGCCGCATCCACCTGACGTCGGAAATTGGTACGCTCACGCCTAGAGCAAGTGCTACGTATATGACCCCGTTCTCCGCATTCATAACATATGGGATTGTACGGTCGCCGTCTATTGTTATCCGCTGCTATAACTTCCCGCAGCCTCGGAGAACGCAAGTCATGTCGCACAGCTTCTACCTCAAGAGCATGAGCTACTGCTTCCTTCAAGGTGGCGTGGTGTTCAAGTCGTACGGTGGCCCTGACCTCAGAATCCCGTATTCCGTCGATGAATACCTGCAGAAGCATATCCTCAACCACGGACGGCGACGACTGATATGCCTTGCGTACCAGTCTCTCCACTTCAACGGACCATTGTTGTATAGTCTCGTTAACCCGTTGAATGCGATCCTTAAGCTGCGCTCGATATACATGCTCCAGGTGACTGTCGCCATATCTGGCCTCCAGCACGTTCACTAGCTCGTCGTAAGAGACCTCCTTTTTCCCACCAGCGAGTGCTACCAACACGGAGAGAGCCTCGTCCCGTAGCGCTAGGATCAGCGCTGACTGCGCCTCCTGGTCACTCCAGCAGCTGGTTCTTTTGACTGTCTCCAGTTGAAGTTTGAAGGCAGCCCAAGAGGATTTTCCATCATATGGAGGAACCTTCAGATGTCTACCGGAAGTTACTACGGACGTGGTTACGGAACCCCCGACCTCCAGGAGCTTCACTCGTTGATTTAACTGTTGAAGCGTTCCCTTGACTTCCGTAACTTCTCCCTTGACTTCCGTAACTTCTCCCTTGACTTCCGTAATTTCTCCCTTGACTTCCTCTTTCACTACTTCTATCCTAGAGGCGTTGGCCCGAATCCCGGCCACCAGATCCTTGCTAAGGCCGTCCTGGAGCTCCTGTAAACGCTCCTCTTGGCGGCGTGCTTCTTCCTCCCGGTGGCTCGCTTGCTCCTCCTGCATTGCACGCAGCTGCTCCTCCTGGCGGCGCGCTTGGTCCTCCTGGCGACGTGCTTGCTCTTCCTGCATTGTACGCAGCTGCTCCTCCTGGCGGCGTGCTTGCTCTTCCTGCATTGTACGCAGCTGCTCCTCCTGGCGGCGCGCTTGGTCCTCCTGGCGGCGCGCTTGGTCCTCCTGGCGGCGAGCTTCTTCCTCCCGGTGGCGCGCTTGCTCCTCCTGCATTGCACGCAGCTGCTCCTCCTGGCGACGATCTTGATCCTCCTGCAGTGCACGTACCTGCTCCTCTTGGCGGCGAGCTTGCTCCTGCATCATGGCAGTCATTTGCTGCAGGAGCGCACTCATGTCCATTGACGCAGGCGGTGAAACGGCCGGAGTCGCCATGGCGCCGTCTCCGGTGCTAGGCCCCTCTTGCGACTGTTCTTCTGCCGCTGCAGCTCCCGCTCTGGTAGTTACCCCTCTCTCGTTCCTTGGCACGATCGGCATCTTTCCCATCCACTTCTGACACCAGTTGTCACAGCCGTGGGTAGGGGATGGGAAGAAATAAGGCCGGCTTCAATAGATGTTGTTTTATTTTCACTGTAAAAGGGTAACACACGAAACACGGTACTATACACTTTACTGTACACTTTACTTCCCTTCACACTTCACTTCACACTCGCGACACTGTATTGTGAAACGGCACTTCACTTCACTCGCGACACTGTACTGTGAAACGGCAGTTCACTTCCTATTTCTTCTTCCCACTGGCGCGCTTCCCGACTCGCTACCAAGACTCGACTGACTCTGCCTTGGCCGGAATCGCCTTATATACCACCAATTTCAATCATTCCAAATTCAAAGGTTTTCTTTTAATTTAGCGTCGAAAACATTTTATAAATTCTATTTTCAAATTTTCTTTTTCTTTTATTTTTAATTTACGCGACAATATTCTTAATTTGAAGATTTTATCTTTTTTTTGTAGATACTAAGAATATCCAGTGTAATTGTATGTGTACCAAAATGGTAGTTATTACAATTAAAATAAATAATATAAGTATATCTATTCAAAATTATTGCACATGCTTCTGTGATAATACTTTTAATAGGATGCATAAAAAGTATTACGCAGTAGGAGTTAACTTTCAAAATATTTAAAGCCAAAGGACATTTGCATGATTTTTTACAAAAACCTTTCTTTTACTTTACGTTTCAAAAGTCAAAATATTACGAAGAGTTTCAAGTGTAATTAATTGATTCAAAACATTACAAAATAACATTTACGAATAAAATTAAGCATTGCATAATTGTGTGAAATTACTTTGGTACCTATCCCTATGATGTGGAAGGCATTTTGGGCGTCACCATTATGACGTCATTACGATTTCCGCCAATCGAACTCAGTCCACAACTCCATAGGTGTTTTTTAATTTGCATTTTCGGCGTAAGCTTATGCCAGTGTTATCGCGATATGATTTTATCCTCAATAACTCCGATGATTGATGCAATTGCACTGTTCCGTTGTATGTGTATGGCAGCGGTTAGCTATAGGTATCTACTTAATACGACATTGATGATATAATGTGATAGGATATAATATTATTATAGGCAATAGATCTATCGGATTATAATTAACAGTTACCGGAATTGTTATGGTGTAAAATAAAATATTAACTAGTATTACGCATAAAAACAAGTGTTTTGAAAGTTGAGCCTCCGAACAGAGGGACCTGGGTTCGAAACCTGTAAGCATCGTTATTTTTTAAATTATGTGTTAGAGATTAATATTAACGCTTCGGTGAACGACAACAACTCAAAGGTGTGTGAAAGTGTGTGGTGTCAGGGTCAGTACACTAGTACTAGTGTGCGACCCGAGTCCAGCAGTGGGACAGTTATGAGTTTCGATAGTGATGAAGGCAGCTCAAGATAAAAGGGTACCCTTTTTATCTTACCGGTGTATTGGCTAAGCAAGTACCAGTCCTTCCCTCCTCTAGCATAATTAAAGCAAAATGACTCTTACAAAGACTCTTTCCTCGACTTCTGCACTTCTTTACTTTTATTGGGAAAACTTCGGAATATCGGAAAAACCCACAGTGTGAAATTTTACCTCAAAAACAGACACCCTCGTTTTATTGCATAAATGTAGAGTAGACGATCCGTCTAGACATTGCGTCATTTTATCAGGGTTATCACATGTAACAATATTAGATACTAGCGACCCGCCCTCGCTTCGCTTCGGGAAACTTATTATCAAGTGCTTAAATATAAAGTTTCATGGTTCTTTAAGAGATGGCGCTAGGCGTTCTTATTCTTTAAGTTAGGAAGGTTGACCCCTAGATGGCGCTGTGCTTAAAACCCGAAGAAATCCCATACAAACTTTCAACCTCTATTTCAACCTCTTCATCCCTTTTTGTCGCAATAAAAAGTAGCCTATGTCCTTTCTCAGGGTCTAAAGATTGTCTGTGTCAAATTTCATCAAAATCGGTTGAGAGGTTTAAGCGGGAAAGCGACACAGACAGACAGACAGACAGACAGACAGAGTTACTTTCGCATTTATAATATTAGTAGGGATTATAATAATATAAATGATTGTGGTATGGATTGTACGTATATCAAAACACGCTTATCAAAAACGATCTTCCCCAAAAGCGCACACCCTGTGTGTCCTATATGATTGACATTGAACTGAGACTTCAAATAAACATGCGTCCGAATTGTTAGGGAAGTCCAGTATATTTTCAGTATAATTTTAAAATTTATTTTATGATTTTCAATTGACATACATACGAGTACACTAAATATTTTGAACAATGGGTACGTACTTTTGATTCTGAATTTGAAATATAATTAAATTGTAATGAAAAATATAATTAAACTATAGATATAGGTAAGTATATTCTTAAAATTGTGCACGCTACCGACATGTGCAGCACATGTCGGTAGCGTGCACAATTTTAAATTCCCACCCAAAGGTTGTCTGGAAGAGATCGCTGTTTAGCAATAAGACCGCCTTTTGTGAAATGTCTGCACATTATACTGTTAGTGCACAAAAAATAATATTTCAATTCTATTTTATTCTTTCTTTTCGGAACTTAAATTAATAAAAACCAAATCTATCATCAGCAGTAAGGGACTATCCCTTACTTATCATAATAACATATAATGAAAACAGGCCGTAATGCGATAGTCGGTTTGTTAGATCATTAACTTGATCATTATCGTGTAAAAATCAACTACAGTATGTACCTAGACAGTCAGTTATCGATAATATTTGAAATCTGTCAATGTTTGCATTGAATAACCAAAAATTGAATGATAGGCTTTTGATTTAACGATAATTTCATAGTCTGAGTGTACCACCTTTCACTAAAAAGTCGATAAAAACAGTAATAACACAGTAGTCTTCGGTTGCACTCCCCAAGGAGTGCAGGGGGGCACTAAGAGAGGATTTTTGGAAATTCCCCCACCAAGGAGATAAAAAGGGGATACTCTGAAACTTTTCATTTTTTCACTTGAACGCTGTAGACGCAAGTGAGAACTAATAAAAGATTTTCACGCGGGAGAAGCCGCGAGCGCAAAACTATATAGTAGGTGAAAGTTTAGTCACATGACATACTCGAGGACATGAAAGTAGATGGTCTATAGTATATAAAATAGTGTATATAAAATATACATATAATCAAAATCAAAAAACGTTAAATATTTAAAAAATGGTAATCAAAGATTAGAGGCGTTGCGAGTACATTTCACCATGGTGCAATGTACTCCGTCATAAACCGTCATAAATGGAAGCACATCGTCAAGAGAACAACCCTCCTGAAAAATAACAACATATAATAACATACAATAACATCCAACATCTCGCCATTTACCTCGTGAGCGCAACCACGACCACTCTGACAAGAGTGTCCGATTAAGAAGAAGAAGAAGAATCAAAGATTAGACTGGCGTTTTCTCCAATGGAGACAGACAGTGTGCAAACGCTCAAAACACTGCGGTCTAATGACGCCTGTTCCACACGATCGGCGGGGTTAGTGACTTTTGAAATGCCGCGCGCGTGAACCCCGATTGTCCATACTTTTGGTTTTTAATGGACAATCAGGTTAAATTTTAAGTACCCTATTTAATATGTCAAGTGACTGACCAGTCACATGGTACTTATATTATAAGTACTAAGTAGTTTGCGTTTACAAGTCAATGTTCACCTGCGATCTTGAACGACTATAAGCCGGTATTGACCTGAGAAGGATTACATAGTAGGTGCTCTTACACAGTTATAAGCACTGATTGCTTTAAAAATGAATGTAATCACATCATTCCGTCGTCTTGTAACAACTTTTGTTACTTTTGTTATTGTGTATTTATCGTACATGCAAAGCAAGCGAATAACTTCCCCAATAGAAGCTTGTTACAACCTATATTTTAGCTTTTAATTCTACTTCAACTTTGTTTACGAACGATATAGATAACAATCCTAGTAATGTAAAATAAGATAATCCTTTAATTTTAAATAACAAAAATCTTATAACTAACCCAATTAATATTATAAAATTAACGTTGATTAAAACGGACGAAAGTTATTGTTACTTTAGTAATGAGAAAAATCTGTAGCCAGGGGAGCCGACTCCGTGGGTGCTCGGGGGCTCGAGCACCCATGGGAAATAAACAGTGGGTGCCGAGCACCCCTGAGAATAGACATCAAAAAGCAGGGGTTCCATACGCCACATCGAATTCCATTACATCGAAGTTCATGACATCGAACACGTTACATCGATAGTTTAACTAATAGAGACAAAATATCTTGCTTAAATACTTATTTTATTCTTATGCCACATCTTTTCACTTCGACCAAGGGCGCGGTAAGAGCGCTGTCAAACTCCCGCTAGTGATGGAGTTACATCGGCGCGGCCATAGTTTTGCACATTATCCCCTGTTCCGGTATTTCATCTAACAGTTAGATCAGTAATTGTTGAGTTCAACCTAAGAGTTGACCGACACATCATTTTTATTTCATACCGCTATTATTAAGTACGCAGTATGTAAGTGGGACATTTATTTATTTGTCGGTCGATCAGTGTGCATTTCTATTCTCACACTTCGCCACTTTTTCGAGTCATCAAATGAGCATGAGCACCCATGAGGTTTTCTTAAAGCCGGCGCGGCGCCCCTTTCTGTAGCTGCTACGAGCATACAGAAATGTAAACTGTAATCTTTTAACTGTAAATATTTTTTTACATTTTAGTAGTAGGTATAATTGTTGGTTTTTATTAGAGTCTGATTTATGTACGGTTCGTTCATTTCAATCTCTTAATTTTAATATAATATAATTGTACGTCTATAAGCCAGGATAAATCGTTAAAAAAATACCAATCTTATATTGTCTAAAATATAGAACGATTTGATTTAATTTACATATTATATTATGCAGATAACTATTTAATTTTTAACAAGATACTCGTAGCAAGCCTATAATGAATTATGACGAGTGCTACGGACAGTATTACGTTCTACGGGCTTCTCTACGTCGACAAGTCTTACCTTACCTTACGATATTTAACATAATATTACTAAACATAATGTAATAAGTGTTTATAATATTAGTTGTATGACATTTTAGTTACAATATTCATCTCCCAGACGGCTAGGCTGCCTATGTCATTGTTATATTTAAATTTTCCCTCGCTTTGGAAACATGAAGCATTGTATTTGCTCCGTGGTTGGAAATAAGGAAGATTAGTTTTTACTTGTTGTTGTTGTGTTATGCAAACACGAATTAGCTATTTTTCAATAACTGTAATAAATCATTAATTCGATTTTACCATTTAAAAAGCCTACCATAATCATTAATAACTATTTTTAGATTTTTTGCAATTCTCCGCCATAACAAGCTAAAAAAATTAAATTTTATCCTTTTGCTTAAAATTATGGCTGGAAACTTGAATAAAAAGACAATAAGAATCACTATTAATGTGATTTTTTACATTTTCGGGGTAATAGTGTGGGGGGAATTCCGTAACTGAATTGTGGTAATTTCTAAATCCAGGTGAGCTTACCCGCGTGCAGTTACGAGTACTTATAGGCAGTCCCATTAGATTAGAGTTACATAAAATACTCTCTCAATTGGAGGAACAGTCGAAAGTTTCAGCACGGAGAGTTGATACTCGTAAGATAAGAAGTTGCAGAGGGATGACTATTATGATAGGGTAATAATTTGGGAGGGAAGTATTCGATACTTGTCTCGGGAATATTCCTTTCATTATGCATTTTACACTATTTTAGCGAAAGTTCTGAATAGATTCATAAGTTTTAGACTGAGAATTAGATTTAGTTTTATTTACAGATAGAAATTTAGTATTTAAATTGGTAAGTTAGCTGTTGGAATTTTTTGACCGTATAAAATAAATAAATCTTCTAGTGTAAGTAATTGTAATGACTACACATCTAATGTTACGTACATGAAAATAAATTTAAATAAGACTGATAAATCGATGTCTTATCTTGACAACGAAACAACTATGAAATCCTTCACATAAACTAGCTTAGTATATGACAAGTATGTATGTATGTATGATGTACCTAATTTAGTGTGATTATGTAGATAAATTTAAAATAATTTAGCCGAAAATATAATAGTTATATAATAAAAATGAATAAGTATAACGACAATAATGAATATAAATTAAATAGAAATAATATTATAATAATTATTATAGTTTTATTAAGTTTCATATTTACCGCATCAGTCTGCTAAAATGTTAGGCGTCGAATTTTTGCAAGATAAATTTGATTATCTTTAAAATAGTACACTGTATGGTTACAAACGGAAGCTGTAAGATGAAGAATGTTCAGTAAATATCTCAAGTTTCTCTCCTCTTAATAATTTTGGTATCACTTTTTCAAATACATATATTTATTTTTTACAATGAGAAGCCGGCGTGGGCTAAGACAATGAGTAAATCGATACAGACGTGGTATTATCTGTTTTGCGTTATGCAACCCGAGCTGATTAATTTAGACACGGTTAGTCATTTTGTACGTAATGCGATAAGATAAGAAGTCGTAGATCACTGAGGATAATGTTGTACATTCATTCATGCTTCTCAATAAGAGATGGCACTACTTGAAAGCTTAACCTAATTTATACTTACAACTAATACGCTGCAGCGCTAAAACAATAGTTATGACATCAAACCATTTTGAAGCTTTCACTTCTAGCACATGTGAATTGCACACATTTTGATTATTATATTTATTTAATATTTAAATTATTAACTATCTTGCAATATAGATGGTGCTGAACCTACCTTTTTGATACAATGTTCAAAGTTCGACTTCTGGCCATAAAAAAACTTTTATATAACAATAGATAATAAATATTATTATTTATTATCTAAATATTATTATTTATTATCTATTGTTTATTATAATAAATTTTCTATTCAAATATATCATTAATTTCTACTTGATGAAATATAATATTATTATATATTCTGGTCTAAACTACGTTCTCGTTGTCACGTTATGGTGTAGGTAGAGGTTTGAATTCGAAGTGGTTGGATTTACACAAGTAATTAATATTTAATATTATTTAGCATATTATTTAGCATATAGTATTAGCATTACTAACCCAACAAGAAATACTAACGAAATTGTATAAAAAAATACGCCTCTATTCCATTTTTTTTTAATTATAAATTATCCTATTATAACTACATATTACGCAATTAAATTATTCTTATGGATAATCAATTTTATATTTCACTCTATATTTAGGTTACTAATTTATACAAAAGCCCTTACCTTAGACTGCTTAATCCAAATCATCATCATTAAGAGGGGGTATAAAGCAAAATTGGCAATCTTAGATTCAATTTTTACAGTAGTAGATCAAGTTTCTAGAACCTGAAGAAAAACATAATTATACTTCATTATATTATTGAGTGCAAGATCTAAGCAAAAACAGAAAAAAATAAAATTTTCTCGATAGAAAAAAATCACAAAGTTAGGTCTAATTTTTCACTTAAATCAATTTATTTTCAATGTGGTGCATATTTTAGAGTCAATATTTTAATATATTATGCTAATTAGTATCACGGAGGGATTAGATTAGCGATTTCAAAATCAAATCTATAATTTACGAATTATTAAAATAAAATACATTTGTAGGATTTTGAGTATTTTGACATGCTCGGTTTCATTAATCAGTCACCATTGCTCCATTGAGACGGGAAGACTGCGTCAGTCTTCTCGACATGTAAAATTATTTTTTGGTGTACATTTGTGACTGAGAGCGTAGTTTTTATTACAAAAACAATAATTGTGTGTGTGTGAACTAAAGTTAAAAGACACTAAGATCCAACATGGGTAACAAACGGAATAAAATCAACATTAAAAAGGGATCATAGAAAGCTGAAAATTCAAGTCATGGCTAGTTGTCAGAGGTAAGTTGACAAGTACTATTTCATATTCAAAATTAGACCTTATTTTTTTAACTTTTGTGCTCACAATACAATGTTGATGTTGATGTTTGATCGCTGAAGCAGCATAGTATATACGAAAAATTCACATTGTATGTATCATTAATAGTTAGTATAGGTATGTACTTTCAAACAAAGTATACAGCTTTATCCAAAAGCAAATTTAATTTTGAGTTAATTATTTCCTCTTTGCCCCATAATTTTGTTTTTAAAGCAACACCTATATTTCTGGTAGTCAATTTGATCAATCCCTACAGTAGTTGTTACTTGTGTGTGTTTGAAACTATTATTGTATTTTCATTTCAGAACAAGATTTAATCCAAAATCAAGATATGAGAAGAGAGAATAAGAAAATATTCCAAAATCTATTGATGATGACGGGAACATTACACCAGAGAAGTGCGTATCAATTCATCTGTCTATGTATTGTTTCATTTATTATTTGCTTGTTGTTGCATTGTAACGAATCTACAAAATAACACATAAACTAAACTTTTTTTATACTATACATACATGCATAGTTAGGCAAAATTACTTTAACAAAAACATAAAATTTTGTATAAATGCATTTTTAAAGCGACTTTTTTATTTACTTTTTAATTGCTAATTGTATTTTCTTAAAGAAAAAATATATATTTTCAGGCTTACTATTTTACGCTTTTACAAAATGTAGAAATTTTAGAACATACAGATCCAAATATATATATATATTATATATATATATTATATATTATATATATATATATATATATTATATATATATATTTATTATTATTATTATTATTAAATGCAGACGAATTTATTGCACCGGAACGACTGGCATTAAAATAAAGTATTTATGTAATTTAGTCCTATCTAAAACTTTCAACCGATTATAAATGGCGCAAAGTGATACCTGACGTCATCAGTTTCAATGTTAGGGAGTATAACAGTGTTTGACTTTTTTTTAATTTCAGTAACATCAATCCTCGTGTTTATGAACGGGTCAAGATAAATATCAAGACAAACGACGATACTAAATACGCATGTGAGACAAGTCAACGGCTTATAATAGACAAGATATATTTTTTTGAACAATTAAAACTTCCAACCATGCATAATTTTGGCATTTTATTTTTTCTAGACGGATTTCGGAGTTAGTGAATTAAACTTGATTTCGAATAAATTCATTTTGGTTTTAAGTAAGCTTTGTTCGATTTTATGCTTATTTTTAATCTTCAAAAAATTGTTTAGTTTGATGACTTATGTGTTCTTACCATACCTTAAATATTTTGAATACCCATTATACATTTTTCCTGTTCTCACGCATAATTGTCATCTTTTTTATGATATTATTGTCACTTAATTAGTTTCCTTATAATAACGGCAGTGGCATTTGTAATTTTTCTGTTTTCTGGCGAAGGATTTCTTTCAATTTAAATAAATTTAAAGGATAACTTTCTTTATCTTTTTGTAGCGAAAAAATGAAAACAATGTTATCTATAATAATAAATGTCTGAAAAACATTGTACGTGTTATTTATTTACATGTTATACGGCATACAGGTGTCATCACGTAAAAATAGAGCAGATATTCTGCTTTGCGAGAATTTAAATGATTTAATGGTCACACCAGTACGAACATTATACTGCCTTTCTTGTCATAAAAGTGATTCAATCGCTCCCTACACTAGGTTTCCAGCGCTATGGTTACATGATGCGACCGACACTACCTATAAATGTTATTAGTTTCAGAAATACAGATAGTTACAGCGAGAAGAATTGCTTTAGATTAATAGATACCTACATAATAATATATTCAAAATTATTAATGACACCTAATAATGTGTTGTCTGCCATTCACTGGCTCTCTAGCTATTAACATTGTATAAAAATCTAACCCTAATAAAGAAAAAACAGCTTGCCATTTTTGAGGTAGATGATTCTACATTTATTGAGCCGAAATTTGTCTCAGTTTTTACATTATACTGTGCCGTATTCTTGACTGATGCCATGTTATATAATAGCGGCTGTACACTCTCGTGCGAGAGTACTCGCTATGTCTCGTGACGCCTCGGCCGAGACGTCATGGGAGCGAGAGTAGGCGAGACCCCCCGAGACATCACGAGGCGAGGCGAGCGCTACCAAGTACATTCTCATACGAGTGCACTCGGCTAGCAGTCTCGCGAGAGTGTACAGCCGCTAATAAAGTCAGATGCAACCGGACGCGCAACTGCTGCGGCGCATCTATTTGACGGGCGGGGCGGGGCGCGCGGGTGAAATTTGATTTTTTCCTAGCTTTATACCCCCTCTTAATCCATTTTTACGAGTATGTTCTTTATCCCGCGAAAGGAGAGAGACATTAGAACGTTTATGAATAACAATTTGTTATTAATATGCTTGTAATGAGAAAATGATAATAGGTGTTATTGCATTTATATAAGATTTAGTTGTGAATTTATTGCCTAGTTCCGCGTTAAGAGAAGTTAAATCGTAAACAACGGAAGGAGTCATATTACAAGGCAGGTATATAGTATATGTAGTATTCACCACAGATGCAGGTATAGACGGAAAGGATATCAGTCAATACAATCCACAATATTTTTGTCAGTGTAAAACAGACCGGAATTTCTTTGTAGCTTAGTTATATAGAGTCTTGGGTTCGATTTCCCGGGGCAGAAATGTATGTGAAATGCTTGTTCTTGGCTCGTGGGCGTCATAATGCGATGTTTTATTGAGAATTATCTATACTGCCCATGCACTCCGAGGCATAGGTGTTTCATTTATCATCATGTCGTTTGGATAGTTCGACAGTAGTTAGTAATCTTTTTCCTCACGCCCAACGTGAACGGTATTCATGAAATACGTATTATTATTAGGAACTAACAATAAACAATGTTTGACACACGTTGCTTATAGAATGTTTGCGTATAGATAAAATGTATGTTCTTTCAGATACATAATCGCTCTCTCTTCGTTTTGAGAAACGGATACTTTGGTACCAATTTTTGGACCTCTTTTTTGATTTGTGAACCGATTAAAATAAATAAGCTCTGAATGTTACCTGAAGATTATTTATAAAAAACACCAACAAAAACCGCATCCCAACCGGTTAAGCCGTTTATGAGATTAGCAGACACGAACACACACGCACAACCCGTAAACAGACGTAGGTACTGACAAATTTTTTTAAAATAATTCGTGTAGGATCTATTTCATTATTAAATCACCCATTAATAGATTTTCTTAATATTTTCCATATTACCTACAGATATCGATTAGTTAGAAGCTTAATTAGATCTATAGATAAAGATTTGTATCTGATTGGAAGTGGTAATTTTTTGAGATAAGAATGTTAGGATAAGTGACGCATCGCACAGAGAACGATATTCTTTGTACATTTAGAAACAACTCTCACTTCAACTAATCGCCTTATTTTAGCAGGTCCTGGGACATGTAGGTTTCAAGAATAAACTTTGTCATTAAAGTATCAAGATTATGTGCTCAGTGCTTAAATTGTTTCAGTGATCTGGCGGAAATAAACGTGCGGATTTTAATGTAGAACAATAACAGGATATTATACCAGTATAGCATAACAATTTGTTTTAACTGCGAAGATTCGGACAGTTTAGTGATTTTTCAAAGGAAAATTGTTCTACTGAAGTCAGTTAAAGTCTGAGACTTGAGGTTTTCGAGATGGTAGCAGAATGTGTTGATTTTAAAGCACATTTATGATAATGCAACTGTGGGGCAAAAGTAACTAATGAAATTTTCTCTAAATGTAGTGGTTTTTTATAAAACGTGCCAACTTTTGAGTATAGAGATAGTGTTGCATTTGCCCCGGGTGACCTTACCCGAAATGATTTTAAAGTGGTGTTACAAAAACATACCAACGAAATTATGAGTTAGTTTTAGTGACAAATGTTAGTTGGATGTGATCAGACCCTAGCTCGTGGAATAAAATATCACCAACCGTCCTGAACATGGTGGGGACATCGAAATAGTCTTGCGGCGCGTCGACCGCCACCGCGAACGGCGCCGCGCAAATATTCCGCAGCGTCCTGAGCGCCGCGAGCGACAGCGTGGCCGCGGCCGTCGTCGACAGTATAGTCCTTGCACTGCTGCCCGTGCACTCATTCAGCAGATTCCAAACACCCCGCCACGCCCCGACACAAGCCACCCCCGCGACACACGTGTACAACCGCGACAGTATGTAGTAGGTCAGCCTGCCGCGGTCCGGCCTCAGGTACTTGCTCAACTGTGTCTGGAACACGCACAACAACAGGTCACAGCACAGGCCGAAGGCTGCGCACGCGGCCGCGCTGCCCACTTGGTGGTCGGTCAGCACGTACAAGTCCATGAGCGACCACGTCGACTTCCAATACGTGACCACGGCGGGCCCCACGACGACACTCGCGAACAGTACGTCCGCGAACTCTAGGAGAGCGGCGTGCGCGCGCGACCCGTTCGCGAGAGTGTCAGCCAGCCCAGCGGTGCTCCCACGCATGTCTGAAGTGCGAGTGCCGAGCCACGGGTTCAGCGCGACTACAGATTACAACTTCTATATAATTGCATTATTATCGCGTCCCGCGTCGTGACGTATGGACGTTGTTTGTGGGATGTTACTCCCTATAGTGTTCAGAGGCGCCGTACGCTTTCTCCTCGTGTAAACAAATACACGATAACATTTTGTTGTAGTTTCGCCAAATATCCTTGGTGTTAATATTGTAAGGTGGCCGGTTGTCGGTTACCGGTCGGTCGGAACCGGATGGGAGCCATGGGAGGCGGTTTGGATGACGGTTCATTGTTAAGTAAAGCTTAATGAATCTGTCTATGACAATGACAGCGCAGTAAGGATTAATGTTTGCACGTGAAATACATCAAAGACACTTGTATACACAGGGCGTCTATTTCATTAATAGCTCTCAGTGATTGTCGTTCGGCAGTCTTTGCACTTCAAATTTTGAGAGGACGTGAACCTTGTACACGGTACCGGTACAGGTTTGTTAGTCTATTTAGAATTGTCATAATAGGGTGTTTGACACCTTTTAGAAAAATAACTTAAATTGTTCAATATAACATAATACACTATGCAGTTTGCTTAATTCTTTGTAAATATCTCTATTTTCTATGAAAATCACCATCAAAGTTTAAATGAACAAAAAAGCCGCCAAAACGCTAATACGCCATTTTGAACAGGTCATAACGTCACCTGGTCAAATAACCATACTAAGCTGTCAATGCTGTCATTACGTATAGTAAGCAGTAATAGCAAGTGACGTCATTCAGCAAAACCGCGTGTCGATCACGTGATCAAACACGAAAAATTCAATAATTTATTATCGATTTTTAATAAAAATCCAAATAATTTTAAAATAATGTGTAGGCTAAATTGGTTTAAAAAATATATACTTTTAAGCTAACAACAGTTTGATCTATATTTTCATTGTAGTCAAATACCCAATTGAGAATGGTTTTCTGTGATTTTCACTGTCTTCGTATTAGTAAAATAAAAAAGTTATGTTAAGCGACGCAACATAACTTCGACTTTCCTAAGAGAAACCTAGAATGATTTTTAAATACTTACCAATTCAATGATACCCGACTTAACATAGTTCGTAGACTTATTTCTTTTTCTTTTTTGCCAAGTGGCGTCTGGTTGTCCTTATATTGAATTTTGCGTACTGTAATTTCTTCAGTGATACTAACAAGATTAACACAAATCATTTGACATATCATTTATCCAAATCGTCCCACGCGTTTGGTCCTTAGAGTGCTACAAAAGATTCAAAATACATAGGTAGGTAGGTACTTATACCGCAGCCTAAATAAGTTTTTACGCTGTGCTTATACTGTTAAAACACATAATCCTCTTTTAATCCTGTCTGGTAAAAACTTTTCATACTACAATAAACAAACATTCATTAGGAAATATGTTATTATAATGACGATCACTTTACAGTGGTTCAAATTCCCTACGTAGACGACTTGATTACCAACGTGACGAATGACGGCGAGCGTTTAACATTATAATTATGTATTACCTTACGTTAGTTATATTCACCATATCCGACACCGTGCTCTTGTAATTAATCCATGTTATTATGTTGTCGGTAACGTGTCCGTAATGCACTGATTTCAAGCGCTCATAGCCCGGCGGCTTGCGTCGATCTCAAGTGATCGACAAAGTTAAGCAACAGCGGGCGCGGTCGGTAGTTGGATGGGCGACCGCTAGTGGCAACGTTTTCTTGGGTGCTTCCGTGCTTCGGAGGGCGCGTAAAGCCGTCGGTCCCAGTTGTTACCATTTGGTAGCAGTCGTTAAGCCATGTCGGATGCATTCTGGCGGCTTAAAAATTTCCGACACTTGGGTTGGCCACTAACTCACCACCTTCTGGGGAGGGGGGAGGGGAGTCGTGGAGTATGCTCTGGGACTCCTCAAGTCATTGATGGGTTGGGTTTAATGCATGGGTTGAATGCAGCGCCGAACACTCACATCAAGTCTTCGTGCTCCAGGGGATATCTAATTAAAAAAATAGTTTAGCATGTCATGCTTGCTGCGGAAACCACAAAAAATCAAATCTAACCTTTCTTTCCAAAAGAACTTAACCTATGAGCTTCCGATTCCAAGGTTCTAATCGTAAAGAAACTAGATTTAAATATTCTCCATATAGTTTTCAAAAGGGGGTAAATTCTGCACAGATAAACCATGGCTTATCCATGGTTAAGCCATGGATAAGCCATGGCTTATGTCCACACAATGTCACAGAAAACCCGGACCTTCTTTATTTACTCTCTTCATTTCTGGTCGACAAAGCATCTTTTATGTCTTTGATGTCCATGGGCAGTAGTATCCACTTACCTCTCACCTGCGGGTATTTACATAAAAAATTCTACCACTGGAATATGACTGTGATGATTAATCCCTGTGGACTATTAGCCTCGTTGAAACGAGATTTAATTGATTTAGTTGTTTCTATGATGTAACGTAGAGGAACATTACAATTATAGTTAGTCTTCAATTGAATAATGAGAGGGGTTTAATTTAGGCGATGGTCCAATATGCGGACCAGATACAGTTTGACTGATTAAGTAGTCAATGTATCTCCTTGATACCTACCACACACCTTCACCACCTACACCACAACGACATCACACTATAATCACTGAATAACGGCAACTATAATTATATGGACGTAAATGGAAACCTCGCACAATTTGTCGTCCAAATAAAAAGTGTGAACAATA
This sequence comes from Ochlodes sylvanus, assembly GCA_905404295.2. Classification (NCBI taxonomy): domain Eukaryota; kingdom Metazoa; phylum Arthropoda; class Insecta; order Lepidoptera; family Hesperiidae; genus Ochlodes; species Ochlodes sylvanus. The sequence goes on along the minus strand of FR990132.1, from coordinate 11,648,636 downwards.
GGTACATTTGTAAGTATATGTAAATAATTTAATAGCTTTCGACTGGTAATCGACATCAGACTGCATTCATATTGTTCTATAGTGCTTTATCCTTGGCGTGGCGAAGGAGTCTGCAGGTCTCCAGGGGCACCTTTTTACACGGGCTTGGACTCGGGTGAGCTAGTGTCTCCCGGAGATTGGTGGGCCCTGCTTTTGAGTGGTATTATCGGGCTAAATACTTTCCTATGTTATTTCCCACGATTTTACTTATCTACTTTGTGCCAGGATTAAAAATATCTCCATACTTTTTATTTAAATCGGTTTAGCGGATTAAGCGTGAATAGGTAGCAGACAGACAGACAGAGTTACTTTCACATTATATAACAGTAGTACAAATACTGACGTCATGATGAAGTGAACAATCCTTATAAACTCCTTACTTAGAAACAATATAATGTTAGCTCAATGTAATCAGTGAGGTAATCGACATAATTCTCGGCTAAGCGATAACAAAAGTCAGTATCTTCAATAAAAATCTAGATACAATACAAGGCAAGGAAACAAAGATTACGCTTCGCTTCCTAAATCACTGCTCTTTGGACACAGGATCGTACGCAGGCTCAATGTGCTAGGTAAATTGTCTGACCCTCGGCGTAATGTCCGCAATGGGCAGCAAATCATGCCGAAGTGACGTTCCCTTTAAGAGCTTCCTGAGAGCTCGTTTAATGCGCTCCTTGACCCTGGTCATCATTGATTTGATTGATTTTATTATGGGTTAACAAGAATTGTTTTTAGTATCCAAAATAATCTATATTTTCCGTTTTATTATCTATTTTTATTATTTATTATCTATATTTGCCGTGTCTAGATCCAAAATAATCTATATTTTGGATCTAGTCACGGCAATTTATAATCTCCTAGTTCTAAAGCGATTGTTATAATGATAAAAGTTATTATAAATTTGAGGCAAAATTGATTAATATCTAATATTAAAGTCAAACTTGATTAGCTATTGATAACAAAATCTTAACATAAGTATTATAAAACAGTTCGCGATGAACTCAAAAACTACTTAACATATTTTCATGCGGTTTTCAGGTGCAGTTTTGTATAATCTTTTAACGATAGCTTACTATTATTCTATCTTCTAAAAAATGGTCACGTACGATGCGGTAATTGGAAAGACATTTAGACAGATTATTAATGCTCATCAACTTAAGTACTCTCACTTAGGTCAAGGTCACTCAAGTCAACGTACCTAAAGAACTTGGTTTGATTGTGTGCTCACCATGTAGGTATGCACCGTTGAACGCTCACAAGCGAACAGTATCGTCCATAACCGCCCAGCAAAAATCTTTGTGTGTGTAAGCTGCGTAGGTACATGACGATGACCGATCAGCGGCGTACATACAAACAAACCTTGTTAGTACTTTTGTTTGAAGATAATCTACTACTTTAATATTTAATATGCTTTGCTAGCGTCTTCGAGGTAGATCGTACCTAATTGATTAGATTACTCACCTTTTTCTGAAACCTCGTAGTGAAGATGTATGTTGCTTCCTTGCCATCCGTGACCAGGAAGTAGGGCGACGCCAGGATATTCTTCGAGGAGCGAAGTGCTGTGCTGCTCAGGTAGAACACTATCGTGAGTCCTGCGATCAGCACTGGCCTATTTGGAACATCCCGCAAATTATACACAGGCGAACAGTGGCATGAATAGGCCAATGTTGGAAAAAGTTAAAAGTATAAGTAGAAGATAAATAAGCCATAACGTTGGTAAGACCAGTTCAAATATTCGCGGTATCCGGTACCGCTGTGGATAGCATCACCGTGTGATGATGACGGTCCGATACGACCCGCTAAGTATGTAGGGTAAGCTATATTTTTTGCCAGACAGTCCGGTTAAAGGTTATCGTCCACAGTTTCGCACGCCTCGACGACGCATCGACCGACGCATTTAATGCTTTCTATTATCTAAAGTGGACAATAATCAACAAACACAACTCATAGCGGTAGCGATATTCGATTATGCACCCAACTCTATACTCGGCCCTAGTACAAGATCATCAAAAGGCACATGGACTTACCTATGGGAATCATCATCTTCAGGTAGCAATTTCGCAACCAACATGTCCAGTAAGCCCCAGCCTCCGCGCCAGTGCATGATACACGCCAGGATAAATACGTAGGTGTAAACCCTGGACAGGATCCGCTCTCGCAGCCAGCGACCCGCTCTGCCTTCTTTCCCCCACGCACCCTTGGAACGTGACAAAAGTTGAGATCTGTAAAGTTTAAACACTCCTTCATTCTCAGGAACATTTACAAATTAATAAGCTGTTGCCTCATCATCATCATTATTTCAAGCTTTAATTCTCCCACGGTTGAGCTCGAGACTTGCAGTGAGGAGAGTAAGGGTTAACTTCCATACAACATAATTCACGACAATTGCGGATTGGCTTGGTGGACAATAATATAATTTATGTCATTGTCCACCAAAAAGTCAACAAACCAGACTTTTTGGGAATATCATAAAGGATTTTCAGGAGATGGTGCGTGGCTTATATGGTACATATAGTGCATGGTGCATTTATTTCTTTTTATTTTGAATATAGTCATTGGTGCCGCGAACTGAAGTTGAAACCAATATGCAATCGGCGGCGGATTGGTTGAAAATGAAAAATAAATACTTTGTTGCACAATTTTTGACGCGTGCTTTCACACAGGGATTCTCTATGTTACTAACTATGCTTAAAATGTAAAAAATGATAACTAACTAAAATGGCAAAACTACAAAGTTAGAGGCGTGCGTGTGTGTGTGAGCGTGTGATGTTAAAAAGAGTTTTTTGCAGTTTTTAGCACTATACCTAAGGCTATTTTCCTGTACCAGGTATTAGACTAAACACGACTATGGGGCTCATTTAATTTTATACAAATAGTTTTAATACCTGATTAAAACAAAAGACACATGTATAACAATGCCCATGATATAGCTCTGCGCGTAGGGGAACAGGTCTCCATTGTGGTCCATAATACCCCACGTTCCTCGCCACACGCTTACCACTTGTGGCGCTACCACAAAGCTGGTGAACAGCGCGTCGCCTGTAACAACCAAAGTTTTGCTATTAATAATATTATTATTTTTTACTTACTAAAAATAAGCTAATGCTTGAGTAGTCAATCGTAGTCTAAAGTAGATTTAATGGAAATCACTTTGGTAAATGTAGTCTTACCATAATAAAAGCTTAATTTAAAGTTAAGAGTATTAACTTGAAGAATGATTAGACTTTTTAACCGACTTCTAAAAGGAGGAGGTTCTCAATTCGATTGGTATTTATTTATGTATGTAATGTTTTTATAATTGTAGATATTCAATAATTTGTTAAGGGCTTGGCACCGAATTCAAACCTATCAATAGGTAGCACATTATTAATATTAAAGGTATTAGGTTTGCATAAGAGGTGTAAGTATTAAACAGTTTTTTAAACGTGGTTTTTTTATATGTCAGATAATTATTACTCTAGTTTGGTATTATTTAACTTGATGGTAGCCAACGTCTCACTTCAGACAGCCACCAAACGACTTCTATATATAAAAATGAATCGCTGATTTTGTTTGTAAGTGCAAATCTCGAGAACAGCTGAACCGATTTCGCTAATTCATTTTTTATAATATTCCTTAAAGTACGAGGATGGTTTTTACGGAGTGAAAACTTCTAGTCTAAAAACAACACTTTTCTATATTCCCATACAAAAGAATCGTATTAACAGGTAGGTACTTAAAAGTCAATTTGAATTTTAATATCATACCATAAAGTTTAAGTGTTAGTGGAGGGGTTCCGGGAAGGTGTCTCGAATAGCAGAATAAGTATTAAAAAAATAATTAATGAATCGACTGTTAGGCGGTACGAGGTTCGCCGGGTCAGCTAGTATTATTATAAAATCATTGTCAAGCTCACCTGCGCCATATCCGAGTTCTTGACGGTCGCACTCCGTCGTACCCTCCCCCTCTTCATCACTGTATTCCACTACAGGGACAGTCTTCTCCGTTCTGACGTGCGTCACCTCTTGCAGTAAGTCTTCAGAGGCATTGGGCGGCATCTGGACAAACAGAATTGGAATTTAATTATCACTTGCTTCAGTGAAGGAAAACGGCGCTAGGAAACCTGCACATCTGAGAGTTCTCCATAATGCTCTCCAATGTGTGCGAAGTCTGCGAATCCGCACTTGGCCGGCGTGGTGGACTATGGTCCTAGAGCCTAATCCAACCTACCTTGTTCGCACACTCTGCTGAATAACAGACGAGGTAACACTATGGCACTATTTTTAATGCGGTAACATGGACACACACACTCACTATTAGATCCTCGATCGAAGCGCCTTCCTCTGCCTATGATCATAGAACTTGGATAGGTCTGAAGTAGTCGGACTCACCGACTGTCAGTTTGCCCCCACGCTGAGCCAAGCGAGGTGGGCCTCTCATGTTTCCCGGCGGAGCTGTATATCGTTTCACCGAAATATTATCCTTTGGGTCAGGTCTTTTAACTTGTAGACCTGACTTTTCAGCAGTCTTAGAAGCTTTTATTCTTTCTCCTAAGCCTTCCCCAAAGAGGAATTTATCTCTCTTCACCTCTTGGATAATGCTTAAAAATTTTTTATCCAAAGAGGGGTTAATGAGCTTAATTCTGTTGACCGTACTTTCAAAGTGAAGGTCAAGAAATATTTGGTTTATCTCTGATAATTTTTTTATCATTTCCACTTTGTCTATGTCTCTATCAATAAGCAAAGATACCAAATTAGCAATTTCAGCTATTCCTAAGCCCATATGTTGTTGTGCCCTTTCCAAGCGTTTGTCTCTGTTTCTAGCTGAATCTGTAAGAACAGCGGCAATTTCTGGATTCAGTTTAGGTGCTTTCACCAGCTGAAAATTCTCGGGCACTAAGATCTTGTCTATTAACTTTAACTTGAGCTCCTTATCGAGTCCTTCAGTCAGTATACGCCCCCAAAGTTCAGAGACCTTTTCTTGTATCGGCGGCCCAAGTACTTCTGGTTTGCCTTTAGCAACACCAAGGGCTGCCAAGATGTCTGTCGGTAGATCCGCCGTCGAAGGCACCTCAACAACAGGTGCAGATGAACACGATGGTTCATCACTTATAACAGTTGCATAAGGAGGATGTTCAACAGCAGGTTCATGCTCAGGCGAAGGCTCCAGGATCACAGAACGAAGCCTAACATCTTGCACTGATTGATCAGAGTCTGGTACTAGATGTAGCTCGGAGCTACTGCTGTATCTACGCTCCTTAGAATATGCTCTCGAACCGTCTTTCTCTGTAAAAGAGAATAATTATAGTTGGTCATGATCCCGTCATGACACTAAACTATATTTGTGACTGTAATCTCGTTACAGTACTAATAATACCATAGCATCGACTACAATCTCGTTATAGTACTAGCTAAACAAGTTCCTTCGACTGTAATCTCGTTACAGTACTAATTAATAAAGGAAGAAAAAAGTATCTATTACATTTAATTTTGCAAATTTATCTATGCAACTCCGTATTAACATTATCAGTAAACAGATTGATTCCTTTATTGAGATATCTCCATACTAGTTTTTGCGAAAAAACAAAAGGTGACTTACCCGCACTTGACGTACTACGATTGTCATGATCTCTGAGACGCGCTTCTAAGCGTCTAATTTTATTTTTAATACGTTCCCTAGAACGTGATTTGTGTTTGCGTTTACCCATTACGCACAAGTAAATAAAAAATCTGAAATAACACTACAAAAACCACTAAATATAGTCACTGTAAGGTATTACTGTGATACGATGCCCGCACAAAGAAAGCGAATGACAATCGACGAGACGTGACAGCTGAGGTGTGCGAGTGTTTATTTTTTATTACATACTCTAAAATTGTGTTCGATGCCAGTACATTGAAGAGTGTACTACTTGGTGAATATTAAATCTCGAGGATGTAACGACTCATTTAATTATGGTCAAACGTCACAAGGTAAGTTTGTTTAACCATTAAGTATAGCTGTGTAACCGTATTTAAGATATTTCTGGATAGGACTCAAGATCCATTTATGTCACTATTTGAATATGAATTTGTAGCAAAATAACATCAGTCGCGTCAGCTAGGAGTTATTATTAGTCATAAAATCTTATCTTATCCTGCAATTGTAAGCGATTGGCAAAAATATCTGATTTTTTTTCGAAAAGATTGCTTATTTTTCTAAAATTACTGTTTTTTTTAATCCTCCCACCCCAAATGTACTTAAAAAAATGTACTTTCGTTCAAAAAGTTGGCAACTCTTTTAACAACATTTGGACAAAGCGGTCGTTAAAGAGGCAGAAAAGGTTCTATTAAAACCACAGAATAGCGATACAAGGTTTAAACATTAGTGTACCATCTAATGAATGTAAATAAATACGTAAAACATTTTCCATGTTTTTTTTTATCTTACTATCATACATTAGTCATGTTTCTAACGTAAACACCTCTAGTACGCAAAAGATTAAAATTGAATGAACACAAAGTGCCTGATAAAAATGAATACTATTGGTGATGCCAACGAGAAAATAGATGCGAAGGCGTTTTAATGAATTAAAAAAAATGTTTACAAAACTTGTACTTTCCCGAAAGATGTATATTATGTAGTTGATAACACTTTTTTTTTCTAAAAGAGCAAAGTAATTAACACAAAAAATCAAAGTTATTTTCATTATTTTGTAGAAAAACAATCAATTACAAATGCAATCTTGTCCTCTATGAAGTGTATTTTGCCAACTTAAGTTTAAGTTGTACGTCTTCATACCAGTAAAAAATAAACGCAATAAAAACATCGACTAAAATTTCATTTAACTGGTTAATGATATTCTTGATTAGTTCTTGCTAACTACAATAGGAAAATACGGAAAAACAAATACTTAAATGAACAAAATTTAAACTTATTAAACGATTTGAAGCCTATTAGCTAAAGGCATATCATTTTATTGGGTTCGTTTAACATTAATTTATCATGCAATTTTTCACGTACGCTATTTATTAACAACCCCACATTGACGAAATTTGGAAAGAAAATGATATGCCTATATAAAAAAATAAAAAAAAAATGTGGTGTCGTGGGACACCAGGTAGGAACGAAGTTCCTTCGGCTAATGATGGCAACGGCGAACGAAAAGAAAGAGGGATAAAAAAATAAAAATTAAATGTGGCACTCGGTGACTGCCGCGGTAAAGCTATTGCCTAGCATTTTTTATCAACCTATGCAATTATAAAAATTAGATGAATAAATCTTGGATTGCCGCCATCTTGGATTTCTATTTTGACAGCACCATCGACTTCAACACCCTCGAAAACCATGAAAACGATACCCATGACGAAAAGTTGATAATTTCGCGCAGCCGCCATCTTGGATTTCTATTTTGACAGCACTATCGGCTTCACCACCCTCGAAAACCATGAAAACGATACCCATGACGAAAAGTTGATAATTTCGCGCAGCCGCCATCTTGGATTTCTATTTTGACAGCACTATCGGCTTCAACACCCTCGAAAACCATGAAAACGATACCCATGACGAAAAGTTGATAATTTCGCGCAGCCGCCATCTTGGATTTCTATTTTGACAGCACTATCGGCTTCACCACCCTCGAAAACCATGAAAACGATACCCATGACGAAAAGTTGATAATTTCGCGCAGCCGCCATCTTGGATATCTATTTTGACGGAATTATCGGCTTTAGTACCCTCGAAAACCATGAAAAATTATTTATTTATTTATTTTATTTATTTCCATTGACATATGATATTACTATGGACGCACGGTCCGCGCTAAAAAATGTCCGAGCCAACTCAACAACAATACGCAAGTAGAACAACAATGCCCCGTTAGTCACTTTTTGACCGTGCTGACAACTAGACATCAATGATGCCGTATTGTATTTTGAAATCGTGTAAAAACTACGCAAGTAAAGTGAAAAAAGCCGATGGTATATCATATTTTCGGTAAGTAAAATATTGTTTTATCTTTTAAAGTATTGGTTTGCTACGAATACACACTATTTTATTTTAAATCGAATTAATTTCGTAAATAAATCTCAGAATCACTCAAAAGAATCAAAAATATATCTTTGTCTTTGTCTTCTCGCTATACAGACTGTAGTCAGAAAGAGATAAACATATCCATTACTTTAGTTTAAATTATTTTGCACGATTTCACGATTGCACAATAGTAAACGAATAAATGCAAGATATAGAACAAAAGTTTCCATAGAGTCGCTGTTGATGTTATATAAATAGATTATGTTTAAATTTTTTTTAGTACAATAAAATATATTTCTTCTAGATTTCCTTTAGACCCAATACGTTGTTAAGCATGGAGAAGTATTATTGCTACATCGCGAGAGGAAGAATATTTTATGCCGAAAGCAGCCTACGTTGTATGCTCGGATCATTTTAAAGAAGATGACATGTACATAACTGGCAAAGGCATAAGAAGAATAAAAAACACAGCTGTGCCAACATTGCAAGTAAATACCACTTGGTTTATACCTTACTCTTCACCTTATTGGGCTTTATGGTTTACAAAAAATAACGTGTATGTTTCTACTTAATATTTCAACCGTAATTATTTGTTTCTTTATAGTTAACTGATGATGCTAATAGAGCGACTGTCACTGACCTATCAAATGAAAATGAAATTACAAGTATAGATGATGATAATGCGGTAAGATAATTACAAAATAGCCTGTAAGAACGAATATATTAATAGAAAAACCATTAAGACAGATATGTAATTTTTGATAATGTTATCAAATGTACTTTACAAACAAATGTACAAATGTACGTTAAAAATACTATGACAGTTTCCTTAAGAAGAGTGATGTTCACGTGATTAATACTAGGAACAAGGCTAAACTTCAGACTTAGACTGGTGGTTAAACTGGTGGCTCGTTCATGGGTAGATGTATTAAAATCTATAATAAAATTCCGTTCGAATTGACGGAAATGCCATACTGTAAATTTAAAATTCATGTCAGTCATACTTATGACGAAAGGTTATTACAAACTTGATGTTTATTTTAAAGATAAAAATGCTTGGACATGAGTTTGATATTCTAGCTAGTAAGTAGTAGTAAGTGCTATCTGTAATGTGAGTAGCAAAAAAAAGCTTCTTGGAAGTTTCTTGCCGCTTCTTCTTCCAAGACTACTCACGGTAGGGATTTGTTAAAGCGATGGCGTAGATTGACTTTCGAAAAGTGTTTGTAAAAAACCAACTTCGAATAAATTTCATTTCATTTCATAAGTTGTATCTTTTTCATTACTCTTTTTCGTTTCATTGAATCCAATTCATAACGTTCCGAAAAAAGTTTTAGTTAAAAATGTAATTAATGTGTAATAAAAATAAAAATAAATAATGTATTATTTTAAATAAACACTACTCTATTACTTTATTAGTCGCGTTTTATTTCACTATGAGCTGCATATGGTGATTATGGTGTGTTGAGCACTCGAAGTATCATAAGGTGTCATTGATGTATCAGTGTTTGTTGCAATCGAAATGAAACCGTGATGTAATGATTTTAGTGCTTAAATTACCTTGTAAACATTTAAATTCTTGTGATGTCAAACTGGGACATTATTTTCGCGATTTTAGTAGGAGACCCTAAGTCCATAGTATTTATGTCAATGTTTATTTCATTATTTCGTTACGGAATTTCTGGATTCGGTCCCCACGCTCAAGGCCCGCGTTAAAAGCTATGCAATAACTTAAAAAAAAAGGTATTATACACTACTCGCTTGTGTATGCGACTGTCGCGCATGCGCACGTCTTATTCAACGCTTTTATTCCACGCATTTTTTTTCTTACGGTTTTACTATCACATATTTTTCAGTTCGGTCGCCGTAGCAAAACCTATCCCCTCCAAGCCTGCCGTAAGGAACTTCGTTCCAATAAAAACTATCAACTATGTCTGAGTTAAATAATTTTAGCTATTCTCATTTAGGAATTGGTTAATAAATAATAATACTTATTAATATTATAAATGCGAAAATAACTCTATCCATCTATCTATCTGTTAATTTTTCGCGATTAAGCTGCTGAACCGATTTAGATGATAGAGACCCGGTAAAGAACATGTGATAGTTTTTATCTCGATAATACGTTCCTTTGGAATACTGTTAATAATATTTAGTCGTTTAATATTTCCTTCACGGGCGAAGCCGCGAGCAAAAACTAGATATTCATAAGGAAAGTAACATGACATTCAGATGTTTTCAAAAGAAGATAATGTCATCTTTCAGCGCCTCCGAGTTAATAAGTTGAACAAATTTCAATAAGCATGAATACACAATTTAAATGATGCCTCGACTTCTACAGACAGTAAGGTCATGTTCGGTTAGTTACTTAGGTAAAAAGTCTATGAAAGATTTTATCTGTTTGATACAGACAGACTGGGCTTATTGTATAATGAGATATCGATGAATCGACCGAAGCCAATCGATAAGACATTGAAATTCCTGATTAGAATCGATTGAATAACAAATAAAACGCATAATGAAACCAAATCATTTGTTTACACAGTTAAATAGACAAACTAAACAGTCTATAATAATTCGACTCAATTGTGTTGCCCTGGACATTCAACTTTTTTTCTTTAACTTTTATTTGAAAAGTTAAAAAAATAGTTAAATAAATAATTAAATAATTAAAATTAAATTAAAAAAAATAATTAAATTAATAATGAAATTAAAATAAAATTAAATAAATAATTAAATAGTACTTGTTATCCTATTCCGGACGAAGAACACAAATCAGACAGACAGAACGAAGACAAATCCAAAAACACAAAAATCATAAAAATTAGTTCAGCCGTTCTTGAGTTATAATAGTGTTATTGCACGACTTTGTTTTATATTATGTAGATTAATCCATCCATCCTTCCATCATTATTACTCGCCCGTCCAATCCTAGCGTATCTAAGTAGTTACATCTAAGCTCAACCATTGTTGTTCGTTATTAGTTATTAGCTGTATTAGTTAAATCTATAAATTAATAAAGAAAACAAATCAAAATGCGTGCAACTTACACGTGCTAGAACTGAAAACTTAAAAAAAATATAACGTTTTGGTCGCGAGTAAACTATACCCTATACAGCGCTGCATGTTTTGATAGTTTGGTTAGATGTCATAACCGATCGTTAAAATGTGTCTGTCTTTTTCGTTTCCGTTTCGTTCCATTTACGCGTCATTTCCGTTTCAGCGACTTCCAAATCACAACCATACTACAGAATTTTTCACTTCAAAAAGAAAATCTGGTAGGTATTAACTTCGATGCGATTCCATATACGACGATTACATAGGACGGCTTTAATGGTATGTTAATGATGGTGCACGTGTCCTTTTGCACTTGAATGCGGCAAAGAGTGCAACAACACCTTTTGAATAGGTGCATAGCCAGAGGTGTTAATAAGCTTAACACGACTACTCTTTCAGTGAATTAATTTAAACAACATGACGTTAAGGACAAATTAGCTGTACCTATACTAAATGCTTCTGCTATCTTTATGTACATATGTGCATACGTAGGCACCTAGGTTACACAATAAGTTCTGAGTTCTTGATTTTTTTTAAGAGTTACACATAAGTTACACAGTTTTTATCTGCATAAAATAATCAATTATAGCACAATAAGTTTATCACCTGTTTATTTATAAGTAGGTGAGACCTTAAATTCTGATGTTGAATTGCTCAGGTCTTAGAACAGGCTTATCGAGTGACCTACGTAAATTATAATTTGAATAATAAGTAGGTACTTACCTATCGCCTGTTTTTAAGTTTTAAGTATGTTTTTGCGAGCGCCAAATAAGTAGCGATTTCTTGTCTGTTAGATCAAGACTTTCAAGAGTTGTTTCAAAGATTTTAGACTTATAATGAAACTTTACACATGAAGCATAATATAGCATGAAGTAGAATATTTTTGCAAAGATTTAACTCAGCTACTTAGTAGGTACCTAATAAAATATTGAAATATTTTTTTCTCCAAAACTTATTGAGTGACCTACATACATAAATTATAATTTGAATAACAAGTAGGTACTTACCTATCGCCTATTAAAATTATAATTATAACGTAACGTAATTATAATATATTTCTATGCATGTAAGGTAATATGTAAATAACCTTTAGATAATTATGTACATGACTGTTAGATAAAAAATACTTGGCCTATATTTTACTAGTGTTTATACATTGTTTATTTAGATGCCAATTACCTTGGCTTCCACCCATTATTGACTCGCTACCGATGATCAACGAAGTTGATCGAAGCCCACTACTGAGCACGGGTCATTCCTCATATTTTTTTATATTTTTTTTATAAATAACGCTACACACTCATAGCCCCACACTAGGATACCCTGTTTCGTGGGTGCCATGGACAACACACAAGACAAGAACACACACACCCACACCAAGAACGGAAATTTAAATTCATCATTCAAATTTCCGCCTCGCTGGGAATCGAACCCAGGACCCTCGGAACGGCGATCCGGCGTGTTAACCATTGCGTTGCGCCATCCGGGTAGTCAATTGAAGAGGCCTAGAGTAAAACAAATTTGGAACGCGTGATGATTTGCGTATTCCAATTTGAGTATATTATGTACTGCCAAAGCAAGTACGTGAAGTACCTAACACAATAATTGGATCACCTTTGAAACGATTTTTGAGTTTAAGAATGAACAAGAATAAATTGTTTTCACCACTACTTGGTAACTAAAAACAATTAAACTAAACTAAAAACAATTTAAGTATAGCTTTTATACGAGTATTACCTAAATTTTGAAATTAAAACACCCCAGACGTCAATTGAAAACAACTCCCTGTACATATATATTATATACTAGTAAACCATCTGCTCTTCAATCCAGGAAACCTATACCTTCGTAACTTTCCAAACAATTGCTATTTACTTATATCAGGCGAACAATAAATATCAGAATTGTATTTAATGACATTCTTGGTTAAGTATAATTATAGTACATACCTATGAACACTTTGGGCGTATTGGGGCGGTCTAGAATGCCGACCGCAAACCCATTCATTTTTACTATTTTACTCTGTAAAACGAATGTGTATATTCTCCTGATAAATGCCGTGTGGAAAAATGTTTGTGTGGAATGTTTTTTCTTTCTTTCTTTCTTTCTTTCTTTCTTTCTTTCTTTCTTTCTTTCTTTCTTTCTTTCTTTCTTTCTTTCTTTCTTTCCATGCCGTCAGAGGACAGAGGCGTCAGAAGCCTGCCTCTGCTTGGTGGCCGTCTAATCATTGATTGTTCAGTTGAATATAGAAAATAATCTTACCTTATTTGTTGATTCCCGTCACTGCGAGTTACATAATATATTACTGCTGTTCTTTTATAACGTAAAGTAATTTCATTTAATCTCTAAAAAAAATTAAGTTATAACATCCATTGAAGCGGAGAATCGGCCACCTTTTTCAGAAAAATATTTAAAAATCAGCAAGTTACGTAAATTAATCACTTTTAAAAATGAATTATCAGCGTACTCTAAATTACTTTGGCGCGAAATGAATGACTGACAGATCCTATTGTCAAGCCGTATTGTAATTCACTCGTTATTTTATGCAAACGTCTCGTATCCTTCAATAAACACTACGATACTGAGCCAATAACCTCAGAACATCCTAAATAAACAGCCTGCAAACTCGAATCAAAGAAAGGCGAACAAAAAATGACATTATACAGGTATCTACGAGTATTTTAATTGATTAGAAATTCATAAGTTAAGCAGATCGTTATAGGATTCAGATCTCTCGTAATTCGTATTATTTATGTTAATATCTGACAAATTCAGTAACTCCAATAACTCCAAACAGTAACGTCAGTAACTCCGAAGACATCAACGATTCGTTACCGGTCAACTCTTGTTTGTCGACCGGCAACGCATAAGAACGAACTTCCTACAACAATGTTCCCAGTGCTATGACATGGGGTCCTTCAAGAAGCGGGTCCATCGCTTCCTTCTTGGCAACGCGTTGGTGATGCCCCTGGAGTCGCCAATGTCCATGGGCGACGGGGAACACATCGGGTAACCCGTCTGCTCGTGTGTCTGCTTAGGCAATAAATAGCAAAGAAGTACCTAAAGAAAGTGCTCGCCCTGCAAGCCTTCTGGCACAGCTTCGTTCAGAACTGACTCAACCAGAGGGTGGCCAGGCTTTACGGAAGGATAACAATAGCTATAACAATATTACATTAGTACCTAATAATATTCTCTCTCGTTAGATATTGATTCATTGACTTATATTAGTAGTAATAAGTCAATGTATTGATTACTTACCTGTGTTTTACCTAATTGGGGTCCGGACGAAAACTACTTATGTAATTATTAATTTACACTTTAATACTGGTTACATTAAATTGTAAGAATGACGAAACACTCATATCGAACTGCAGTTAATAATATTTAAGAACAAACAATGTTGATATTAGAATTTTATCGCAGATAAAATGAAGTTCATATTGTAAATGTCAAGAAGACGTGGTCATAACTAAGTAAGTCACTCACGGGCTCACGGCCGTGGCATTCTACCTATACCTATACTATAGTACCTAATTTATTCGATCGATAGCCCTTGTCATGTTTCAAGGCTTTGCCATCGATTTTTTCATTAGGTACCTATCAGCTTTAAGTGGCTTAAAATTTATATCACAGGTCTAAACTGGATTCACTGCAGCGCAGCGCCGCCGTTTCTTCTCCTCAATAATAAAGCACATTTTCGAAATGTTGGTAGAATCCAAAAATAGCGTGCATGCATAAGGCAGTTGTCCCACCGCCGGCGAGTAAGTGAGTAACTATTGGCTACAATAAGAATTATATTTCGTGTAAACAAAAGAGATGCATACATCTATACAAATAAATAAAATTGGAGTGTCTGTTTGTAATATTAAAATAACCGCTTTTTATTAAATGCATAATGGGTGTATAGTTGTATACACGGTGCTTACACCAAAATAACATTTTTTACAATTTTTGTCTGTCTGTCTGTCTGTTTGTTCCGGCTAATCTCTGGAACGGCTGGACCGGCTAGATGTCATAAGGAGTAACTAGGCTACTTTTATATTATTTTTTTTATTGTTAAATTCCACGCGGACGAAGTCGAGGGCACTGCTCGTACATTATCCGCTAATTGTTCACACTGCCAGCGAGGATTCGCTCCTCTAGTTTGTCGCCATCGAAATAAAATACCATAGAAACCATTAGGGGTCATTCAAGTATTACGTAAGCACAACAGGGGGCGGGGGGGTCTTTGCTTTGCTTATTTTTGATGACATGGAGGGTGGTGTAGTCGAGATCGTGATAACGTCAGCAGTATAAATAATTTTTTTTCACTTTTTCAGATTTCCCACCATTTTTTTTTCAAAATCTCTTGAATCAATAAAGAAACCATTGAATGCAAGTACCAATGTTTACGTAAGCATGGGGGGGAGGGGTAAGAGATTTGCTTACTTTTGCTGACGAGGGGGTGGGGGGTTAAAAATTGCAAAAAATCGGCTTACGTAATACTTGAACGGCCCCTAATGTTGGACTAATTTAATTAGGTTTACTGCTCAGTTTTTATTGCCTTTGTTAGTTAATATGAATTTTGTAATTTTTAACTTACCAAATGCTACACGAGTGTCTATTTTTAAATACAATTCATTATCTTAAGTAGGTAGGTATACGATAGGTAATTTGATAACTAGTTACAACGTGTAAACTTGTAAGACCGGTTAACAGCCTGTTATAAACTTTTATCTAACAAGCAATGTCTATTTTAATAACTTTGTTTAGGTCAAATCATGCAAGCATAAATAGAACTGTTTCCTCTTATATACTATAATTATGTATATACGGACTTGAAATATTAAATTTTTACTTCTTTTTACTTTTTTCTAGCTTACGATAAGACCTGAATTTAAGTTATTTTCATCAGGCATTTACAAAGTGGTGTTATAGTTGTGTGGTTTATTGTATGTAATGAACAATAATCCAATTCAATTTTTTTTTAAATAAAACCGGTCAAGTTCCAGTCGGACTTACATTCGTTGGGTTCCGTACCACCGAGCTATATTAACTCTAATTGTTATTTATTTGGTACAATAACAAGATATTACGTAGAAAATCGCTTTTGTTTATGGTCACTTATGCTCGGGCCACACTAACGAAATCGTCAACGTCAACGGCAATGCCAAACATCGCGATAATTATTACGATAAAATTAACGCGTTATGTGAGTGGCTACACTTGACTGTCAAACGTGACTGCCCATGACTGTGGTATGGCCGCTTCAACGCATTAATTATCGCGTTAACCAACGGCAAACGGCAATGTGAATGCCGTTGTGAAATTATCGCGTTGAGTCGTGGCTACACCTACGATCATCGCCATAATTAACGGCATTTCCCGTTAGTGTGGCCCGAGCATTACAGTAGCGCTCAAAAGTATTTTGACAAGCGGAAACTTGTAATTAACCAGGATATGGTAATTAACCAAATATATAAATATATTAACTTAAACTAGATAATTTAAGTAAATATATTTATAGAAATTATGGTTTTCCTATTTATCCTACTTCCCCCTATTTAACTTCATCGCCACTTACCATCAGGTGGGATAGTTGTCAAGCATTAACTTATCTCATGTAAAAAAAAAAAAGAATATTTTATTGACCAATTTTTCCACTGTGATCCTAGACTACATCCTTAGTTGATTATAAAATAAATTCAAAGAGGGTCGAAAAATTGCCAAATACAATTCACGTAATTAATGACTTTTCTCTGTATCACCTTATAGAAACTCGTGGTCTAATTTTTGCCGCGTACCTACGTGCAAATTGTGGTATGAATTTCCTTCTGAGGTATTCCTGCAGTTCTTCAAAATAGGTGTAAAAAGAGTTCTCCTTCTGGGCCGGCGTTGCACTGGCGACTCCCCTGGTGTTGCCCGTGTCCATACGACGATGACCACTTACCATCGTGGCTCGTCTGCTTTTACGTCAGCCCTTCAAGCTATAAAAAAAGAAAAAATACGAGGAACAGGTTATGTAGACCACTTGATATAATCATACTGGTCTTGCGACTTAATACTGGATTATTTATCACTATCACGACTCAGTGAACTAGCCCTAATCCAACTAAACAATGTAACCAACCTTGAACTTGAGCAAGAAAATGTCTATTAAATAAAAAGTAAATGGTATTATTACAATCTTTTCATGATTACGGAATTGCCTAGGTGTCGCCGCCATTAAAAAACTTTATCCTTTATTGTGCGAGTTGTTGCAGATTTCTAAGTATTTGCTTTTTGTCCAATTCACTTTTTTGCTCATATATTATGACTAAAGCGTTTCCTTCATTCAAGGTGTAATAGACACATAATCGACGATGCAAAAAAATATAACGCTATTTCACATTCAATAATGCATAGCCGTATACATCGTCCTTCAATAGGACGACGGAAAAATACTATGCATAAATAGA
This sequence comes from Ochlodes sylvanus, assembly GCA_905404295.2. Taxonomy (NCBI): domain Eukaryota; kingdom Metazoa; phylum Arthropoda; class Insecta; order Lepidoptera; family Hesperiidae; genus Ochlodes; species Ochlodes sylvanus. The sequence goes on along the minus strand of FR990132.1, from coordinate 11,631,117 downwards.
CATACGAAGAAAACATAATATTTTAGACCGGTTTAATACATACCTAAATGTCTTGGCTTTCATATGGTAATAGTAGACAAAAGACTGACAGGAAAGCTGATGGTAAGACGTGACTTACGCGTCATTAGCACAATGTGTTTTTTTTACACGCACACTCATAGCCCCGCCCTAGGATTCCCTGTGTCGTGGGTGCCATGGACAACATACAAGACAGGAACACACACACCCAGACCAAGAACTGAAATTTTAAATTCATCATTCAAATTTCCGCCTCGGGAATCGAACCCAGGACCCTCGGAACGGTGATCCGGCGTGTAAACTATTGCGCCATCCGGGTCACAATAGTGAATAGTTGAACGGTTATTAATTTTTACCTGTTGTTTATTATACCTGAAGTCTTGAAAAACAAGATTTACATTAGCAAAATACGTCTTTAGCGCTCCCTTGTAAAGCAGTAATCTCCTAGTTTAAAAACTTATGATAACTTTATGCCGATGCTTCTTACTTTGTTGGCAACTCATCGGTGTCGTCTTTACTGTTACAGATGTTTTACTTATCTACTTTGTGCTAATCACTTACCATCAGATGGCTCGTATCATAGTGTACTACGCTCGTATGCTCGTTAGTCGGTAATTTATTTAACAAAAAAGACATCCTTACTACCAGTTTTTGTATTATTTAATATCCAAGTCCATTTTATCCAAGTCGTCTGTTCAAGATTAGTTATCAGCCTAAAGTAGGTAGGTATTGTGCTTAGAAATTTGACGGTATATAAATAACTTGAATACTAAACGTTTTTGTACATTCCTTTTATTGCAAAACCTTAATATACTTCAATGGTTGTAAGATATTTTATTCTTTTATTCTATTCTATATTATATTCAATATAAAATAGGTACAATACTCAGGTAACAGAAGAGCAAGCATCATTTTCGAGAATCGAATGCAAGAAAGAGAAACGATTTACCTAATCGTTTGATTGTGTAAATACAAAGTTAACGTTTCAAACGTGAAAATGGTTACAATACTGTTAAATTAATAGTAAGCAGAGACTTATATTTTTTAATTAACTTAAAAGGCAGGGCTGGTCTAAACTGTCTTTTCGTTGCTTACGTTCTAACACTGCGGTATAAATATAACGTAACTAATTTGATTGTTAGATTACAGTCATGTATTTTAATTGGCTAACAATATTAATGGCAGATTAATAATATAGCCAGGGTATAAATACAAGTCAGGGTCTCAATAGAAATTCCAGTCTGCTGGTAGAGATTTCTAATACAAATAAGCAGAACCTAAGTACAAAATGTATTAATACTTTTTCTTTCGAAATATATTCATGTACATGATCTATTATATGAAATAATAGGCAGTGACTATTCTACACTCCTCTATCTTCTGAGAAGCAACAAGTGCCAATAGCCCATTCGGAGTAGAAGCAATGGACCCCATAACTATCACTAAGGCTGAGATGCATAGACGATACTTAGCCTTTACTCTGACTTAAGACAGCGTTCGTATTTATAAAGCGATCTTTGACTTGGCTGAGTACGAGCTGTGAAAAGTCTAATAAGTTCATGAAATAGACGACTTACCAAAAACTATGGCCATTATCCGAGCAAAAAATAATAATGGTCCTAAATGAACCTTGATATTAGTCGGTTTCTAAGACATTTAAATTTTTCGTATTAACAAACAGATAGATGGCAGCAATCAATAATGACAGCTTATGCTGAGCGCAATCTCAGCTTGACATGTCTATAAATACCAAATCGCAGTCTTTGCAAAGTCAAGTTTTTCGTAAGTAAAGTGTGAGCTGAGGCTAAGTATCGTCTATGCATCTCAGCCTAAGTATTTGGTTCACAAGTGACTTGTAAATTTTCAGGTTCAAACCATTATTGGAACATACGACCCTTTTAAATTCCGCGCTGTTATAGAAACGAAAGCAAATGAAAACACTAGGTCAAAAATGGCGAAGAGAAATAGTGAAATAGCAGCATTTATTTTCGATACAAGAAGAGCGTATGCTATGCACATTGAGCAGTAACAATTGTACGACAGGTTTAAGGAGACAATTTTGTACGTTATGTCATATGAATTTTTAAAAACAATATTATAATTTTAATAACAAACGTACATACACAATGTCTATATATAGCATAATGAGTAGGTACTAGAACTTAAGCATTTTATACATTTCAAAATACGTGAATTACTGATACAACAAAAAACGCGTTGCGAAAAATGTCCTATTTAACCATTGACTTATTATTACTATGGACGTCGGGTCCGCGCTGAAAAATGTCCGAGCCAAATGAGTAACAAAACGCAAGGAGAGAAACAATTCCGCGTTCACGACCGCAATCAAAATTAAACCGTGATGTAATGATTTTAGTGCTTAAATTACCTTGTTAACATTTCTATTCTTGCAATGGCTGGCGTTCACGACTGCAATCGAAATTAAACCGTGACATAATGATTTTAGTGTTTAAATTACCTTGTTAACTGCATGACATGACATGACATAACTGACTGGGACATTTTTATCGCGATTTTAGTATGAGACTAGATGTCCATAGTAATAATAAGTCAATGTATTTATCGTTTAAATTTATAGGTACACTAGTTTACCGCTCGCGGCTTCGCCTGCGTGTAATTTTCAAAAATCCTTTCCTAGTTCTCACTTGAGGAAACTATAGTAACTACAAAGTTTCAAGTTTATCCATTGAAGAATTATATTCTATCCCCTTTTTTATCGCCAAGATTAGACGATGTCACAAAGTAGATATAACGATGTTAATGATCCACAAAATAACCATAAAGTGTCACCCCGGAATAAGAACAAAACTTAAAACAAAATCCCTTCCTTAAAAATTTAATAGCAATCAACATTCTAGGTAGCATAAAAACGTAACAATATAAAAAAGATTTCTTTGATTATCTACAAAGATCGTACTACCTAGTATTTCTATTGTCTATGAATTGTTAGAAAAATTTCATGCGGAAGTTATACTTATCACTAATGAAAATCTCACTCTTTAATATTGTTCACATTATTTTGTGCCAGACTTTGTGACCACTGGTTAATACAACTATTATTATTTATTATTTGATTGTTATTATTATTAAGTATTCATAAACTAATCAATGATTAATAATAAATACCGTGTGTACGCATTAACTTTTTTGACATATGTATGTAAGTCTCTATAAATATCAATTTTTTTTTCATTTACGTCAGTGTTAACTGATCAAACGGCCAACAGATTAAAGTAAAAACAACAATTAGGTATGGATATATGTATAACAAATAAGATCTTATATTAATTACTTGCAAAGACGAGTGTAAACAGTAACTTAAGGTACACTTCGATTGAGCATCCAGTACGCCTATGCCCTGTACACAGCGAAAAATAATACTGTGCAGAACAAAAACACTTGGGTAACGTACCAACACACACTATAGAAAGCACAGAAACGAATCTATCGCCAATCTCAATCTATAAAACGTTTGTGCGTTCGTATGACTGTTGCAAAGACTGCGCAGCGGTGCTCACAACACGAACAAGCATCGTTGGTACTGTTATTTATGAAACTTGTCGACTGAGATTGTCGCTTGTTTCAATATTTACTGTTCTTTATTTAAGTTGATGTTTGCACGATATTTAATCTTAAATAGGTCCCAAATTAAACACCGGAAATACATTTTATAGGTATCTACGAAAAGTTGTTCGGCACGAGTATTCTACCTACTCTGTAGCAACCTATATAAACAAATCGGTCGAGAATACAACTGTCATTTAAAACACATTTTTATGACTTAGCTTAATTAACACACGCCGTCAAATACACAATACAATACATTATATTATATTTAGTACACAATAATCTTTCAAGCAAATGTCACTGGGACATCAATTAATGAATGAAATCAATTGATTGTCATGACGTATCAGTTTCTATTCACATGTACAACAACGACACTATAACACACGACATTACAACGACACCACAACGACAAATACTTGAGCGGGTAAAAGTTTATATGAAAATACATAGATTTATTTACACGGACCACATTTCACTTCAATAAATGTGTATTGACCATGGCACCCACGACATAGGGAATCCTAGTATCGAGCTATACGTGTTTAACGTTATATTTGTTTATGATTTTGCGATCCAAATCAACAGTATCATTTATATTGTTATCGTATGAAATCGTAACAGCGTCGATAGATGCTCGTCGGTTCTATACGCATCTGTAGCAAAGAAATATTACCTATTTCTGTGGTTGAGACAACGCAGGTTCTAAAAGTCGCAGCGACACTTTTGCCACTGTTTGCTGACTTGTCGTTACGATATTGTGTCGTTGTCGCACGTGAACAGACATCTACTACTATAAAATCAGTTTGGACACCAGGCCTACAACTCTCTAACAATCGATAAATTTCAATTCACAATCTACAAAATATCCATAATCTTTATAACTTTGACAATATTTACGATAACCTTAACCTCATCTTTCTAAACACTTATAGCTTAAGCTCATTCAACCCATCGATTGCCAACACCGATTCACCTATCAATAAACACAACTTGATAATATCGACAATAATTAAAAGAACTGCTAACCACTTCATACAAACGTGCCTATAACCGTTTACACTTTTATTAAACGTCATTAAACCCTTAAATGAGATATTTATACAACTTACAATTTACATAAACACTGCAACGCCCAACAATAACATAAGCTACTAAACTTAACATGTCAATATCAAAGTCAACACTCGATACAAATTCTAGCATTCATTTAAATTATTGTTAGAAAGAGTTCTTTTTTTTTTCATTTAAAAATTTGCATGGGTCTCGTCTCTTTCAATCCTCACGACCTCTGCTAAGGCTGAAGCGACGATGAAACTTGAACGTCTTTTTCTTTTCTTGTTTCTCTTCAACAGTTTTACCATCCACAAGACTGTCAGCGCTTTTGGCAACCTGGACACTTTTTCGTCTATTCTTCATGGATTTAACTAGCCTATAGAACTTCCCTTTCTTCTTCGCGGGATCCAGCGTCAAGTCTGCTAGCTCTTCTACTTCTACGCTGAATTCTGATGATATGTCTCCTAAGTCTTCGATGCTGTGACTAGATTCCTTCGGCTGAGGGACCTCGAGCCTTGATTTGGATGTATTTGGTTTTGGTTCCGCAGGTGGCGGTGGGGCGTCAGGGTCTACGCACTGAAAATAAATTGAAGAAGATTCTTTATTTACGATAATTATAATCACGTGCACCATCAGGTGCATTTATTGATTTACAGAGTGATCGGACAATATGCCAATCCTCGAAACGATAAATCAGACGCAGAAGGTTGTATTTCCTTCAAAAAAGATTATCTATATTTGATTTTGTGAGAATGATGGAATTCATTCCCAAATTAGTTATTCAAATATAGTGATGAGCAAAACTTTCGTTTCAAATCATTTTGTTAAAACAAGCAACATACCTAAAGTTTACAATTTAATCCATCCCTTAAATTACGTTTCGTCCGGACGTGAGGCCATATTTTGTTTGGTCTATGCCTGATTCACACACTGTAAGCCGAACTTGTTAAACGGTAAACAAAATTAATATTAATTTCTGTTGGCAATGTGTTCAAAACTCATATTGAAAAAGTTACGTGTTGGAAACTTAAAAGGTATCCAAATGCTCGTCGGATATTACTACGACTGAAAATTTACTCATTCTTTCTTATTTCCTTCCTCTTCCTTAGTCGGCAACGCATCGAGTTTGCCTTTGATCTTACTGGTGTCTATCTACGACAGTGACCACTTGAACTCCGGTAGCTTGTCCGCTCGTTTACCGGGTAATGTACTGTTATTTTTAGTTACGAGTAAGTATTGTAATAACGATTCGAAAATACGATAAAATCATCATGAATTTATTATGAAACACAAATTGAGGCTAGTTTCGTAGAGTATTATTTGGTAACGTAAGTGGCCTGACGGCCATGTAATGGACGACTGCATAATTACGGTAAATTAGCTATTATTAAACTTTAAATAGTAATTTAACAACCGTGTTTCAATTGTATGGTGTATTTAGGGGTGTAATTATTAGAAGCTAAAATTAGAAGAAGAACGTTGAATTATTTAGGGTAGTAATCATTCTGTGTAATTCATGCTGCATAAGTATGTAAAAAATGATTTAAAAGTAATTTCGATAAACTATACAAATTTTTCCTCATACTAGTAGGTGTTCTTTATTCAATCTCTTGTACTAATGACTTTGCTTAATTATACTTCCACTCTTTTTGCTTCGCTAATATACCTTCATTAAAACTGAATGTAAACTTTACTTAGTTTATTAATTATACCACTAGTAGGTTTACTATCGTATCTACCCGAATGTTTATCCCTTTTGTACAAAGAATATACGTTTTATACAAACTGTACTCAGTATTATACCTATTAACTAAGTATGTATCTCTAAGTTATGCACCTATGTAAAAACTGTTCCCAAAATAACCTCTATTTCATTAGTAAACAAACAAACAAATAAACTTTGAGTAGTACCTAGTTTATCTTATTACTAATTTAGTAAGTATTATTTTAATAATATCGTAGTATGTAATAGTCATTAGCTACTATTACTAGTACTAACTCCAAACACTTATTTCGTGTAAACTGGGATTTATTCTCGTAGTTTCTGTCCATTGTTAGATCATTATTCATTACGAATTCTAAATTACTTTTTTCTGGAGAAGTTTTTTGTTCGGTATTGCGGCCTTACGATTCAAGTAGAGGAATTATCTTATTTCAAACTTTATATTTTGTTCCACAAGATTATACAAGAAAACTTTGTGAAGTGTAACATAATGAGCATAATATTAACTTAGATTATGATGCATATAGGTTGCAAGCGCTAACTTAAACAAAGGAAAAAAGCCTATCTGCTATATCATTTTTAAAAATGCCAGTGTTTTTTTAAAGAAGATATGTTTTACTCAGATACTTAAGGATAAAACATAATCTTCACATTTTATCCATGCTTGCTTTAACGACATTCGGGTGCGTGGACGCGGAAAATTTAATCTAAGTTTTCCTCCATGGCAGTTAAAATGACCCAAGGCGCTTCGGTAAAAGTAAACGAAACTAGTTTTACTACTTACATTGTATAAATCTAATAAAACGACTAAGAACAGACTTATTTTTGAAGTTCGAGTTCTCGGAGCTAGGCAGTTACAGATTCGGAAATGAGATTGTCGTAAATAAAAAGTTTACGAAATGATCCACTAAGTTTTGTGGAACTTGGGTTATTTTATTAAATTATAGGTATGTAGTAATGTCCCCAAAACTTTTCGTGAGTTTAACTTAGATTAGAGAGTATGGGCAGTTACTAGAAATTTGTATAGATTCTATCAACCGGTTTATCTTATTATATAACTTAAACTTAATTTGCCACGGTATTTTGCTAAGTGCGTCCTGTTTCGTTAACGCTTTTATTTTATTGTTTTTATATACATTTACGCCTTTCTCTTTCTATAGTGTATGTTGATGAAATAGATAGGTATATTTAATTCTTTTAATAAAATTCTACTGTACTTTCCCCCATTTACTCCAATATCCTTCTATTTCTGTCTCCAACAACATCCTTCCCACTCTCCCTCACTGAAAAAGTATTGTACTTACATCTTCGAGCGATATACGAAACGATGGAACCTGTTCTGGATGTCTCCAAGGCTTGTGGTAGGGGTAGTCCGTGAGCGCCTTCCAGCCGGGGTACCGTCGAGCTGCTGAATGTAGTTGGTTGACTAGCCGGGGCGCTAACTGAGCAGTCACTCTGAAATATTTAAAGAACTTTAATTATTATATGTCGCTGGGCTGCTTAAGACTTCCATTTGTACGTAACATCTCATATTTATCTTCACATATTCTTTCAAATTCACAAATTATGACCACACCAACATACATAAATATACCCACACCCGAACAAGTAAATGTACCATTTATCTTACATCTGACTGTCCATTAATTGTTTAATAGAGCAATGAATTTTAGTGTAACTTAATTTAATTAATTAATTAATCTATTCATTCATTCATCTATTTATTCATTCATTTATTCAATAAAATAATCTCTGCATAATTTTTGAAAATAGTGATACGCATGATTAACTGTATACGTGGTTATTTAGCAATCTCACAGTTTAAATTTAAACTCAACTGATTCTGCGAAGATTAGGTAACGATGAAGGGAAATAAAATACTCGTGCATCGTCTTCCAATTCCAAGCCATTCTTTTCAATGACAACATTGACAATCATCTGTCTATGCTCGGAGATCGCCTCCTCGCCAGTCAGTAATATTTTGTTCGTCACAAGACTCCCTCCTCCTCACTTCGCCTCACCACTTCCTCCTTCCTCCTTCCTCCACTAAAAGCAATAAGAGGTTGACATGTTGACAGTTTGACAGTAAACAGGGAAACATTGACACTCACTTATTAACCAGCCACGCCGGAAGCGCTCCTCTCGGGTCCGAGCGAGACACGTAGCCCAACCAACTGCCCGCGCCGACTCGGGTCCTCACCACGAACCCAGTCAACAGTGACAGTGCTCTGTCGAAACGAAATTATATTCTATCAAAACTGTCTAACTTTCTAATACAAAACTGTCTACTTTTGGCGTGTCAGTAGGGACTTCATTATACTTTTATTTCCAAATGAACTTTACGCTGATGTTTGAGTCTGCTAAGCTTAACTTGAATTATAAAGTTTAATGCAAAGCTACATGACACAATAAGGACATAAACTGTGAATAAATAAATTATGTTTGTGAGTTGTAGGTAGGTAGGTACATGATTAACACGTTCCCTGCGGATCACCCACAATCGGCCCGATGCTGTGCCAACGCGCTGTGCGGACGGGAAAAATAGGTTCCTCCCGCCAGTGCGGGACCGGTTTCTTGGGAATTTTTACGAGTATGACAGAGACAAATATAGTTTTCGATTCGTGACTAATAATGTAGAAATATAGCAGTTTAATAAAGCGGCGGGCCTTTTTTGACCGCCGCCGCACAGAACGTAAAAAAAGTTATCTCAGTGCGGGAGCGGGCCTGTTTTGGTGGATGACCGCCCGCGACCCGATGCCGCACTGTGCAGATGCGTACGCGTCGAGCCGCGAGTAGTGTTGTGCTTGCTACGCGAGGAGCACGCCCTCGTGGTCGATACAATGGCGCATCACAACAAACAATTATTAATAGGAAATAAAAGTGACAACGGGGAGGAATACGACGCTTAAGCTTCAAAAACGCCTAAACAAAATAAATACAGGAAAACATATTTTAAAAAACAAGAAGTACACCACCAGCAAAATTACAATTTTAGAACATAAAATAATCCGCTCGGCAAATAAAGTATTGTCTTATGGTATTTTACTATGGGGTAAATCAGCGGAAACTAAAACAATCTTTGTGTTACAGAAAAGACCTGTTAGGAAAATTTATAAATTAAAATCAAGCGAATCATTGCGTGAAAAATTCAAAGAAATAGATGTACTAACTGTAGCTTCCCAATATGTTTATAGCAATTTAATTTTTATTAGGAAAAAATTGAGATGTTATTAACAAAAATCCGATATTACCGATCGGCAAACTAGAAACATGCACCATTTAGTGATTTCTCGTACCGCCTTCGTAGGGTCCAGCGGTCATTTGTGCGGCTCGGTGTACGCTTTTTTAATAAGTTACCAAAATCTATTATTGATTTGCCCTTACAAATATTTAAGAAACAGGTAAAAACACGACTAATAGAGAAAGGTTATTATACATTAGCAGTAGCATTATTAATTTTTAAAAGATGTGCCGAGGAGTTTCTTTTTCTCCTCAAAGATTAAAAAAATCAATATTTGAAGGCACCTTAGCGAAACGGTGGGAGATGCAAAAAATTGACGTTCATAAGTGTATGTATCATACCTACATGAGTTTGAGTTTTTTTTTTTTAAGTTTACATAATTTGTTTTACATATTTTTTTAAACCCATTATTGTACTTAATAAAATTTTATTAAATAATGACTCGATATTTTCTTTTCGTTCACTTTCCCATCACTACAAAAATTACACTCTAGTGCGGCATCGGTCCTTATCGACCTGACATTTTTAATTGTTAATTACTCATTTTCTGTTAGGAGAATCCAGGGGCGGTGCCAATGCAAACACAAGTGATTCATGACGATTTCAAAAAGTATAAAAATTGTTATATACCATACTCCTTGGCTAAGATATTGAGCTTAAATACCACTCAGAGGTGTCGGGTCGAAAGGGACCGCCCCGCACAGTAAGAAAGTCAAGTGGGTGCCTTTTTGGACCGCCACCGCACCAGCTGAAAGTCACTGTTTTTACTGCCGCAGTTAAGGTGTTAAAAACATTGTCCTCTTTTTGGGGCATCTGTTAAAACCAGATATAAAGTTCAAAGACCGTATAAAGTTGTGTTTAGCATGATTTAATCATACAACCTGATCTACCTGCATCGGTAATGATCTAACATTCTAACTAAGTAGATAACATACTATAAAATATGCAGTCGAATCATCCAACGCAACCGTGACGGAACACCTAGGGTTGGCATCTGTACTATATTACATGTACAGTATCTAAACTGTTCCTATAATACTATATTTCAGTCAATTATAAGCTTTAATACTTAAAAATAAAAAATGCAAAATAATCTATATTTTCATCGCTAATTAATTATCGTGCTTAACTGTGATCAAACTTATTGACGTAACTCAATTGGTCTATTTGTTAATTTTGAGGTTTTTTATGTACACTTAATCATTATTTTTGTACTAACTGTCATTAAAATAAAAACATAACAATACGCAATGATTGAAAATAAAAGATTACTGAATTTTTCCTACATATCCTAAAAGAACCTAATTTTTCTAATCTTTCTAAAAGTAGAGTGCCTTCTTTATTACTCTTCCAAAAAAAGGTAGCAGACTGACAACCCTAATACCACGTATCTTATCGGCGAAGTGGTGCGCACACGATCGAATTAATGAGAGGTGAGGACGTGACCACTCGAACCCACGCGGCATTCACCAAACAACACCTGGAAAACTTTGTGCGCCGCGCCGAGTACATCTGCAATGAGTATCCCTCTCTTCTTACTCCTACTCCTTATTACTTACTGTAAAGAGGACATTCATACTGCGGCGATAACGACATACTTCCCTATCGATAATTCGGTGTGAACCGCATTAACTCGGGCAGCATCTTCCTTTACACTTTCTTAGCTTTATCTATTGAAATTCACAAGAATGAACTCGGGCAGAACCTCCTCGTAGAACTGTCACAATGACTGCAATATCGTGGCCTAGCATATTTGTAGCCCACCTTCAACCCCACTTACGATCTAATCAGAAGTCGGGTAACACTTATAATCTGAAATAATACTACCTACTATACTCGTATTTATCTGTATATATAAAAGGAGAAGCTGACTGACTGACTGACTGACATAATGTCAACGCAGGGCCTAAACAATAATGGCTTAGAAACTTAAAATTTTGCACGGGGGTTCCTTTTATAACGTAGGAGAGCACTAAGAAAGGATTTTTGAAAATTCACCCCCTAAGGGGGTAAAATGGAGGTGCAAAGTTAGTATGAAAGTTCTCTGATTTTATCAGCTTTTATATATTTAGGGATTTTTGGCGGGCGAAGCTGCGGGTGTAGGCTTGACCACTATAATTGGTATTTATCAATTATTAAGTACATGTAAGTAATTATTGTAATTTATGATCATTATCGAAAGTATTTGGAGTATTCTTGAAGCGCCGGAAGTAGAAATTATAACATTACACATAGGTACTAAGAATCGCTAGGTCCAGGTCGTCGTCGTCTACATAATAAGGGCCGATCGGTTCCAGTAATTAACGATCGGGGCGAGGGCCGATCACGTAGGCGGGTGGTTGCGGTCTTCCGCGAACGTTCGTATTGAATTAGTTTGCGGGTCTTTCCAATTATCTAAGACTGAATACTCAGCCAGCTTTTCTTTTCCAATTTGCTTGACGGAAATTGATTTACTGAAGATTTTGTTATAGATTTTATTTTCTTTCTTAGCATCGTGACTTATGGAGAATGGATGAAAGATTGGATTTGCTTAGACAGAATTAAAGCAACTAGAATGATTTCCTCGTGATTGAGTTCGACGGATTGTATCGTTCAGTTTAATCCTGTCCTAACCGTAACTTACACTAAATGATCGAGGTTAAAATTCTTATTCAAAAACATACAAATAATTCTCCCACCGTTTCACAAAGGTGCTGTAACATGAAGAAGAAACAACAAAAGAAACTCCTCAGCACATTCTTACAACCCCTAATTACCTGACGAACCCCTTCCTCGGGGGGTAATCCTTGTGGTAGACGGAGTGGTTGAGGATCATCTTCTCGTCGCCGGTGTCCAGCCACGAGCGCTGCAACACGAAGTCCCTGTTCTTGAGCGGCGCCGGACATGACACTGGAACAAATCGTATCTCAATATTCACGCAAAACAGCGGAAACGCTGTAATAACGCGCTTATTTTATTGGAATCCTTTCGCAAATAAAAAAAACAATTATGTTTATCTAAAGAATCCCGTCTAAACATATTTCCGAGTGCAGGTAACCTACCAGAAACAAAGCAAGGGCGGTTACTAGTAATATACCTTTTGAGAGAAGCAAAATAATAACTTTCATAAAGGCATGAAATCTGTTGAAGCGAAGTTTCGTGCCTTTAATAGTAGGTATATTGAGTTCAAACTTCATCAACTAAAGTCCAAAGTTGATTGCGGTGACCGCACCGCGCGAATTCGTTCGGCTACGCGACAATGTGCGCGATGTAGCACGTTATGTTTTCTCTATTATCAACCTTAGTCAACTTTGATAGAACTCAAAATACTATTAACGTTTTCGCGCTGCTTTGCTTCGATACGCTAGTGGGAGTTAAGCCTTATAGTTTGAAAGGAAATGAGCCTGAAGTCATGAGTCTGAAATACGTTAATTAACTACTTTGAAAGTTTTCCAATAACACATATACAGTCCCTCCCTCCCACATGCGGCCTTATCCACTGCCAGCTTATCAATAAATAGCGTGCGTGCTGATCCTACTATGAAGGGTTCCGAGTAAAACAACTTTGATGGATGGACAGATAGAGACGTAACGAAATTTTAAAGGTTTTCGTTTTTATAAAAGTTTCCGTTCCATTTTCGCCATTTGGATGGAAATACAGAGGGTCTTCCTTTTGAGACAGCAACGCGTTCGTGACAAATTAATTTAAGGTGTCTCGTCTCTCGTTTATCGACTAATACCTAACATAGAAAAATACAAAGTACGCAACCCTATAAAGCAATCAATCTTAAAGTAAGCCGCATTTTATTATCCAATTCTCGCATCACTGCAATATTTGTCTTCGACTATAAAACCTAATCGAAAGATTCCATCAAGATTATTAGCAATATCAATTTGAGTAAATAATTCACTAAACATTGCGTAACATGTAATTCCACGTGGTTTCATTAATGAACCCAAGGTCGTCTTTTTTGCCCATTTACAACCATAAAGTCAATAATTTATTACCTGTTAATATAACTTCCGAGTTCACTACATTAATTTGTTTAATGTTTGTTTTGTTTGTTACCCAGTGGTAGGGTATATATATATCGAATGCTAACGTAATCCACACGATTAAGTACCTACTGAATTTTGTATCGGACAGAATTCAGGTAAGTGGGAAGTAAAATCTTTGAGTTCAAGACAACCCTCAATGTTCGGGGTCTACCCTCGTGTACAATGGACCCGGTCATGATCCACTGTCAACAGTACCCAGTGGTAGAAATTTTAACCACTTAGTTGGCTACCACCATACTTCTAAACGCGTCGGGGGAAAGTATTTAGGCGCGCAGGTCTGAGTGGAATACAGAAGTTATACTTATGGAATCCTTGTATGTTTTCTCGATAATTTAAAGATTTCAAGAAGCCGCTTCTAAGTAAATAATTTCATATTTAAGTAGCATAGGGAAGTATGCATCTAAATACTCGCTCTCTAGTTGTATAGTAAGATAAAGTGATTATTCACAAGTACAACAGTGACGCAACAACGACACGACAAAATGATGCAAGCATTATGTTATGGATTTTCAAATTGGTAAGTTTGCGCCTGCCAATTTCCATATGGTTAAATGGATTCCATATTGTTATATGCATTCCATAATGTTAAATGCATTCCATATTGTTATATGGATACCATATTTTTAAATATATTAATAGATCGGTATCTACTGAACGGCTCCACAAACAGTCTGTCTGTAAGAGTCGTAAGACTCCTAAGCACGCTTTATAAATCTAGTTCACGGGCGAGCGAGTACCTACTTAGTGCAGTAATGCAAGTTCCGTGTCATCGCTCAAGCAGCCTCCGTCTCCTGCGCTGTGGCAAGAGCACTTCCGCTTATCTGGATACGCTTTTTAGCTTAATATTAATCGTCAGCGTCTTAAAAATTTCCGACACTTGGGTTGGCCACGAACACCTCCACCAACCCACACTGGAGCAGCGTGGTGGAGTATGCTCTCGGCCTCCTACCGGACTAACTATCCTGGTCAACATTTGAGTCTTGTTCTAGCGTAAGGGTGGTGCTGCATGCTCGTTTGCTACCTTAATTCCATAAAAAAGGGATGAGTTGCAATGTTGATAAATGATGACTGTTAAAGTTAAGTTATTTTACCGACTGATTAAAAAAGGGTGCTAAATATTAGCAAACGCAAAATTTATATTTTCCATTTGGCTACGCAACTTTGCTGTTCAGTCAGTCCATTAGAGGCCCCTATAGCTTTAATTATACCCTCGTTTATACCAGCGCGGCCATTAGCAAGCTGGCACCCTTTTTAAAACCTATTATTTTAATACATTGTAAGTAAGATTGCGATCATCTATAAAGTTACTTGCATTTTTATATTTTTTATACGTAACCGACTTCAAAAATATTTCGTTTGTGTTTATCACTCTTCTTTACTGTGATAAAGAGAAATAATTTTATATTACGAATTACGGAGTAACATGGACATTTAAAAAATTGAGGGATCTCTAGGAAAATACCACTTACATCACCCGAGGTGTAAAAAATTACCTAAAAAGTTCCTTATAATATATCGCGTGCGCTGTATTTTATAAATTGTTACTACATACTTGATGTCATCGACTTTTTGGAGTGTGGATTAAGAAAATACTGGCACTGAAGCCAGCTTGAACACGACAAGTCCTGGTGGCTGACTCAAGCAAAGGATGGTAGCGAGCCCGGTGGTAGCTTCAACCCTACCACCAAGCCCAGAGTACCTTCGGGATTAAAACTCGATGGTACAAAGTCGTTCGGTTTCAACAGGTGCGCCACAAGCAGGGGAGGCTTGGACTAAAATATACATTGACTGAAATTACTCGTATATGAGTTTGATAAGCTATAAGAATTAGGAAGTAGCATCTGTAACTGAGAGTAGAAAAAATCTCCTTAGGAGTTTCTTGCCGCTTCTTCTGAAATCTCGAATGATAGGAATTTGTTGCACTTTTGAATGGTGTTAATGAAAATCACCTTCGAACAAAATACTATCCCATTTAATTTATTGGTCGGACATTTACGATTTATGCACGTTACAAATAGCTCTGGGTTACGAGCGTTTATTACCAGTTATTAAAATGGTTGCCATAAATAATTTTTAGATAAACAATACTGCCATATGATTCCGTTTTCAATACTATATTCGCTCGGGAAATATAAAAGCTTCGGTATTTATTTTCACAAGTCAAAGGTCGTAACACGTACGGGGCGGGCGGCGGCGGGCGGCGCGCCTTCAGAATAAAATAGGCTAAGCGTTTGATCTTATGAGAGATTATGTTAGGCTCTTTCTTATCTAATACTACCCAGTTTTGCCATAGCGGGATGTGACGTAAATAACATTATTCAATAGTTATTCCTTTACTTGTGTCTGCGGATACTTCGCTTTAGCCGAGGGGTTTGAACGCTGGACTTCCCAATCTGCAGGCACTTCTTATATTGAAAAATTATGTGGGTTTCACAATTAAACTACCACTTGGTTTTAGGTGAAGGAAAACATCGTGAAGAAACCTGCACACAATGAGAGTTCTCCATAAGTCTTATCCTCCATGTATTTAAAATTAACGAAGATAATATTTAAACATAAAATAAATATTTAAAGAGAAATTTCGAGTCAAATAAGTACATCAATCAAAGTGGGCGTATTACTCCTAGTATCCAATAAAATTATTAGCATCACAATCTAGATATTACCAATAGGTACATATTTTATTATTCTTTACTGAAACGTAAATAAAGCTATCAACCAACACGGCTTCTTATTTCGCGCCTCTCCTAACATTTATGAGAGGCCCTAATGGCGGTTGCACACGAGAATGTCTGATCAAATGCGTGTCGGCATCTCATCGTTTCAAGCCTGTTTGTATATGTGGACTAGATTCACGAGCTTGGTACTCGGTATATTGCCGCCTTTCGCTTCATCCATGCCTTCGTATTCCATCCGTTAGGGTTGTACAATCAGAAATATTATAAATAGTTTTGGCGTGAAAGAGTAACAGACAGACATCCATACATCCATCCATGCATCCTCACAAACTTTCGCATTTATAATATTAGTAGGAACTAGGTTAATCGTATTCCTGAATCACGCTAAGTTTTTTACATTCCTAATAACAATCGATGCACGGCGCTTCATAAGTTTGGTCACTCAGCTTGACAAAACTCAATTTGTCCATCTTGTCACATTGTCACTCTATGAGTCGTACAGGTCATATCGTACCCATGTACAATTCACCGAGACGAGTAAGGTTTACTAAATAATCACTTTCTGGGAACACTGACAATCTGCGACAATGTGCATAATTCATTTTAACATCACTAGCTTATGCTTGTTTATGACGTCATTTGTGACGTAGACAGCTGGTTTAATTTTTCACACGTGCAAAATTATATTCCCTTTTATTTTGCCTGTATAATATACCTACAAGATAAAGAAAACAAAAGTTTTTTAATATAATAAATAACAATAAATACAACTGACTCCAAAATCATTAAGTGGAAAACATTAAACTAAGGCCATAGACTAATTAATTTCTCAATTGATGATTTAATTTATGAATTAAAATTTTTTTTTTTAAAAGATGTGCCGAGGAGTTTTCTTTCGCCGTTTCTTTTTCTCCTCGTAAGATCGTTTAAATTTAAAGGCACCTTAGCGAAACGGTGGTAAATGCAAAAAATGACGTTCATAAGTGTATTCTAAATACCTACATGGAATAAATGATTTGAGTTTGAGTTTGAGAGTTTGAATACAATGTTTATGTCGATTTTGTTGATGTCTATACATAATTATACATATTATATAACATTCTAAAAGTTAGTTTGATGATAATATCTAGCGTCAATAACTCTATTTCAGTTACATATACCGTAACTTTTGACTAGCCGTGTGATTTGAACTTTGGACTCCCGAATAGGAGGGCCTGGGTTCAAATTCTAAATGCACCTCTTATTTTTAAAAGTAACGTGAATGAAACTAATTAATACCTAATTGTTTTGAAATGGCTTTGGTAAAAGAAAACATCGTGAGAAAACTGCTTGTAGACCTTCATTCCGTACTTGGCCAGCGTGATGGAACGTTAATGGCATTTCTATGTCACTAGATAAACATAAAACAGCAGCGACAACCCTACCGGCCCCTATAATTTTCATTCATGGCATTCATGCCCACGCTGTCATTTATGCTTTATACACTTTACCCCAACACACATACGGAGCAGAGCGCTTTTTATCTGTTCTTAGCTGTTTAATAAAGCTGAAGCGAAATAAGGGATAATATTACGAGTAAAATGCGGTTAACGGGCACACGTACATAATAAAATGAACATATCTTTCTAAATTAAGATACAAATGAGGTATATGACTCTGTAGACTCGTTTGCTGACGCATATTCTGCTCTGTTCTTTATTTTAAAACTCAATCATTAGTGTCGTTTATTCGAAGAAAGTCAATGGCAAACGACTCACAGTATCTACTCGTAGTAGTTAAAACATAATGTAGATGTGTTTTAACGTGATAACGACTTATAAATTGATGAACACCGGCAGCGTGCACGAAAAAATGTCCCGTTCCGCCTGAGCCTAAGAGTGCCCGCGAGAGCGCGGACTAAGCGATAGAGAGGTACGATCGGCCCTCGCAACGCATTTATTTCTCTTCCCTTAAGACGTTATCACGTAAAATTATTGTCCGTAAACCGGTTTTACGGACAACCATTTTTAACAGTGCAGCATATACTATTATATTATATAAGTTAATGCTTCACAATAATCCCACCTGGTGGTAAGTGGCGATGAAGTCTAAGATGTTGGATACACTAACTTATTAAAAGCCTATTCACTCTCCTCTTGAAGACTCCCACATTATACGCATTATTATGAATGAATTAATGATAAGTTTTCACAGAACTTTAACTCTATAAACTAACAAAGTTCTGCTCGTTTAATATTTGAGTTTAGATTGTAAATTATGCAACTCCGTAGTAACGTTATTCGTAATGCCGCAGTCGATTTGAAATGAAAATCCAATATTTGTCAAATTTGTAACTCCAATATTTGTCAAAATGCTGCTCAAATTTGAACACAATAGCATGTTGAATGTAATAAATGCTTTGTTACGTATTAACATTGTTTTATTTTATCTAGGGCAAAATAAACAAACGTGCCCTAATCGATAATGTGCCCCAAATAAAAAACTAACCGATGTATTTTGAAATTGGCTCTACTTTGATCCAAGTAGTATAGTGAAACCAGTATGGCTGTAATCAGAAATGGGCAAAATGTAATCAGATTACACATTACGCCTGCATCTGGGGGCACGAAAACGTCCCAGCCCAATGATATTTACTTATAAAATGTCATTGTCCCAGCCTGCCAAGACCGTAAGGGCAATATCTCATTAGGACGTTATGACAGCGACGCCGGCAGCGCCGCCAGTAAAAACGTGTAACATTGTATTACAACGTATCGTATAAACGTATCGTAACGTATCGTATCGGATGAAACAGGAATGGAGCTAGCGGTTAGGAGGATAAATCTGTAATTTGATGAGAAAATACCATAAAACTTCGAGAAAATTCTCTTCGAAAGAATAAGGCCTGCTTTAGGAATTACAATGTGACATACACGGTATGATATACCGGAGGGGACAACCGTACAGGTTCAACCAGTCCGTGTGCCAACTAGTGCGGTATGCCCAAAGCTACAGCCATCGGTAGATCGTCCGGTATACCGCCAACTCTCCGGTAGACCGTCCGGTAGACTGGTATCTGGTAGAGCATCCAGTAGTATCGTGTTCCGTCGTAACAGACTAACTTGCATAGTATCCGACGTCGTTGTTGACGTTGATGTGTCCCGCGTCCTCGGCGGCCAGCATATGCGTGTCCCAGACGGACCGGTACTCGGGGTCGTGCAGCACATCGTACAGCGCGTCTGGCTCCACATCCTCGAACTCCGCAACCACCTGGAATGAAGGGTCTTTGTGTAAATAACCGAAGCGCTCATAGCCAAGCTGTGATTCAGTATTCGGTAGCAGGTTCAGTTTATAGTATAATAGTCATTAAGTCATTAAGCCACTGAAGCCATATTACGGTACTTTCGACAATTGGGTTGTCCATAACCCCTCTAAAAATCTGTACTGGAACAGTGTTGTGGAGTATGCTCCATACGTCAGTTGTGAGGAGAGACCCGTGGCCTGTGAAGCCACGTAAATAGCCGACGAACGAGCATACGGGTCACCTAACACGCTCGCTGTGGCGATCGTAACTTTCTATAGAATAAACGCGACGTAACACGTCTTAATTTTGATCACCGTAGATAACAGCAATTAATGACGCGGTGCTGGCCAAGAAAGAAGAGAACAATAATTCATTTATAATAGCTATCCTAGTCATTCGTTTTTTTCCGATAAAGTACCCAGTATCAAACTCAAAGAGAGAGAACTATAGGCTTATGTTAAGACCATCAAATGAAGTTCTCAGCCAAAATATTTTCTCAAAATAATGCCTGTTGCTCGTCGTTCAATCTCTATTGTGTGTAAACCGCCTTACATTTTAACAACGTCTCTGAGAAGCGCCCTTGTAGAACTACTGAAGAACACGCAACAAGTTGTTCGTTAAAAAAGAAAAGGAATTATACTGACAGGGAAAATTGATCTTTTGATGACGACTTACGAAGGTGAAATATAAGACTCTAGTTGGTAGGGTAGGGTAGTAAACATCTTTTTTCTACTAAGGCATAGGTTTACCGAACCGAAGAAATTATTAGTTTTATATAAAACACGATATGCAACATGCTGATAGTAAATAACGACGCCATTTTTCTTTGTCGTCATTAATCAATTGATTCTGTCCAGAGCATGCGGCTCACGGACGCTGGCCGGAACTGTGACAACAATCGAGGTCCTTTCCATTTAGTAACCGATTTGCCCGACCCATCGTCACAGCCCACGGCTGTCCCACAGCTGGGGTTTGGCTACGGTGGTGGACTATGCACTATTCTTCTTGCAATTAGTAATAAGGACTACGTTGCCACTTACCAGCAGCCAGCAGGTGGAGTCGTAGTAAATCGCTTGTTTATACAAAGTAAAAATGCAAGCCAACGCTTGGGCCGATCGTGCCTCTCTATCGCTTGTTGCGCGACCTCGCTTGCACGCACAGGCTCAGGCGGAACGGGACACTTTTTCGTGCGCGCTGCCGGTGTTCGTCAATTATTAAGATGTTATCACGTAAAAAATCTAAAATACTGGAATAAGTTGCCTGCGTCGGTATTCCCAGTCGATTATAATGTGGGTGTCTTCAAGTCAAGAGTGAATAGGGTTTTTCTAACTTAACGCGCTTCACCATCTAAAGGCTACGTCGCCACTTACCATCAGATGGGACCGTAGTCAAGCGGTAACTTATATTCAATAAAAATATAAGTTACCGCTTACTGCAAATTTTAAAGGTATCGTAAAGGTAAAATCGCAGGAAGCCCAGCGGACATAATATGTACCTTCTTACGTATAATAGAAGACTACATTTAGAAGATTTTAGAGATGAATATATTCAGAAGGAAATACACTTGCCGCTATGCACCATAAAGGTGGGGAATTCTCTAGGTCAGGTCTTCCCAACCGGTGGGGCACGCCCCCCAGGGGTGCGTAGAGGAATTTCAGGGAGGCATACTAAGGTACGTTATCATTTCTGAAAAAATATATTTAACGCGTATGTAGCTTTAACAAGTCACAACACGACGTTTGACGCGCAACCCGTCATGTAAGGGGGGCATGAAAATATTATTTTTGGTTTGGGGGGGCTTGGCGAAAAAAAGGTTGGGAAACCCTGCTCTAGGTAAACTCGTACCCTCGCCCGCCAATGTTGTTTTGTTACTAGATGAGGCGTATTAAACTTAGTTTCATGACGTCACACCCTTAACGATTTCACGCACAATTGAACAAAAGCTTTTGATCTTTTCACACGTGTAGGTTATCAATAGGTAGGATCCTACAGTTCAGTTGGTACGCCCTTTCAGTTATGTGAGGTGTCCGGGTTTGATTTGAGGTGGACACAAATACACACCTAAGTTATTTTAAGGTTTCGGCTGTTTTACTACATAGGTACATGATATATTAATCGTAGAAACTTTTATTCAATTCTGAGTTCAATCTGGTACCTACCTACGATGTAATGGAAATCGATGTGGCGTATGGAACCCCTAGTACCTACATGCAAACGTATCACTTATACAAAAAGCACTGTAATTAGACAGGTACAATTATATATTAAATATCCCTTAAACTGGCACACAACCTTAGATTTCAATTTAATTTCAAATTCGGGTAATGGCATAAAAATTATGACATACGTTATTTAAAGTCCCAGCCTCCCGTCACAAATCATGTTCACCCCGTCGTCGTACAAAGCAGGGATTATTCTGTACCTACGGTTTTTAAAACAATTTTCCTTTTCTCGTCACCGCAAAATTACATAAAACCCACAAAATGCTTTACGACGAACATCTACACGTACCTAGATTGGAACCTTGAAACCAGATTTCGTTACTCAACCCGACGCACGTTCCCGCGGGACTGTTTGCTTATTAGATCAGTGAATATTTCTTTTACTACAAATTTATCGAGTGCCTACTCACTCAACCGAAGAATCTGGTATTATCTAAAATTATATTTATTAGGTTGTGATACTTCTGATGGATGTAATATAAAATATAACCTACCTACAATGCGGTTGGAGTAAATAAATTGGAATATGTAATGTGAATATGGAATGGATAGGTCGCATCTACTTCGTAGAAAACTTCTAACTAGGATTCACAAAGCTAGGAATATAAAAAATAAATAATAACTATATCAAGAACTATTTTTTACACCAATTATTTTTTAATAAGTGAAGATTTTTGGGATTACTTGTGGTGGTCAGCGCCTACAGACTCAACACTAGACGTGTCGCGGATGCGTTGCCAGCTAAGAAAGAAGGAAGTTGAAAAAAGTACCTACTTACCTATTTAAAGTAACAATTTCCGATGTCCCGAATCCAGCGGTTACAACCAGCGAGTCGGAAGTCGGACTCAACCGTGAAATTTCAAATTTTCCGAAGATGGCGCGCTGATTGCGAATAGTCTTTGCCTTGCTCGGTTTAATTATTCAGGGAACGTACAACGCTATAGTCTTTATAACAGGGCTGTCACGATACCTTCGCGAGTAAGCTGTAGGGCCGCAGATACAAATTAATTGTTGCCATGCGAATAAAAAATTTACCTAATAAATATTAGGTAACTATATATTTTGAGAAACACAACTTTAATTTCGTAGGTAGATATTGTAGATTTAAAACATGCGTCGCGGGCCGCAATAAAACAGGCCGCGGTCCGTTGTGTGGACAGCCCTGCTCTCAAGCAAAGACTTTATTTATGGGACATATAAATATAGCCTTAACTCGTGTACTTATATGTGTCTCGAGATCCCCAAGTACCTCTCTACGTATACATACATACTTTCTATATTCAATAACAAATAGACGGTTATACCTACTTTATCATCGCTGAAAATTTTAGGCCGTATTAGGAAAGCCAAGAATACTGACTCCAATCCATCCATGTCTGCGGTCCAGAATGTCGTAACATGCGCAGAACAGAGAGACAAGGTAAGAGCCCACAGGAGCCGGCCCCTGTGTGGTGTGGTGGGTGGTGGTGCTGTGCTTGGTGGTGGGTGGTGGTGCTGTGCTTGGTGGTGGGTGGTGGTGCTGTGGGTGGTGCTGTGGGTGCTTTGTGGTGGGGCTGAAGACCGGCTGGCTAGTTACCATCCTCTTTCTTGAGTCGACCGCGAAAACATGTCGTGTTCCGGCTCAGAGTTTGAGAGCCAGTACTTTATTCTTTTTCCTTCTTTCTTGGTGTTGCTAATGGCAATTGTCAATGGGCGGCGTGACCACTTCTTCAGTTCGTCTGCGTGTTTGTCGACCATTTAAAAATATCGAGTTTTTAAAATTCAATACAAAAACAGTAGATAACGGTGTAATATAAAAAAGTATTTTTTTGGAAATTCACGTTTTAAAGATTCTGGACGAGACATTTCAGCTCTTTTTTCGTATAAAATGTCATCTTATACCTTATAACCTAACTAATAACCATTTTATTACATTTTATAAGATAAAATTTTAGTTTACCTACTTTATCTAAACTAAAATTTTAGAATACATAGCTGTACCAAAAACATTTTCCCACAATGCCAAGAGCTCGCCCAGTACAAACACATCTCTAACGCCCGCCCGAGTGAATTGCGTTAAACGCATTGCAGATGAAGCTTCGGCAAAACCTTACACCACGAACACTGCCCAAAATTCGGAGCAAACATAATAATAATTAAATATTATTTTATTTTGCTTTACAACTCTTCTACTCAACTATCTTCTCTCTTTCCCTTCTTGACTAATAACACAAAAGATAAAAGTGTACGTAATTGTAATGAAAATTAAAGTAATAAAAGTTACACTACTCGTATGTCTGAAAAGTGCACGCAGATTTTTTTATTTTAAAGTTTTCAATTGGAAATAACAATATAGCGAGGGTAGGTAAGTATGTATATAATTGTATAACCGAGAAAGAGAAGTATTTTCAATTCAACATTGAACATTAAATTTATTTCGACCATTGTCGGTTCCGCTTTCTGCAGCTTACCCATTTCCCGTGAAACTGTCACACGTCGAAAAAATACAAAACGACTGCATAAGACAGCCAATATTTTATGGGACAAAGCTATCAATATAAAATTGTTTGTGGTGTAGTACCTTTACAACAACCCAATGATAATAAAAGTAAAAAAGAGGCAGATTAGTGTCAATTTATATAGGACACTATCTACAAACCGTTACACTGTACATAATATTAGTATGAATAGATAATGTAGTTAATAACGTCATATTGCAAATCAGCGATTTTCAGCATGAACGCTCCCATTGTGCAAATATTTGGTGTGGAGATTGTTTAGAACCGTTTTCTAAAATACATTAGGTACTTAAACGTTTATGCTGATAGGTAGTCAGTGAATGAACAGACCACATGGTAAGTGGTTACCCCTGCCCATGAACGACGAATTAATGCATTTCACCAAGAGGGAAGCATATTCCAATGTTGTTTTGAAACATGTAAGAAAGCACGCTTATTTTGGCTTGACTCAGCGTATTTCCTGTCTTCTCTCTTCTTTCTTGGTCGACCACGCATTGCTAACAGCATGTGACCACTTACAATAACGTGTCTCGCCTGCTCGTTTAAACATCAAAAACAAAATCGTTTCTATTTTGCTAACCGTCCTTTCCCCGAGCCCCGTAACGAATACACAAATATATTCAACCTCCTCTAACGAGATCATCCCTGAACGAATTATTTAATCCAACGCTTATACCCTGAAGCATCAAGTGGTCCTACAAAATTATTTACCTTTTATAATACAGTGGGTAAGCCTATTGGTTTGAATTCGGTGGGTATGTCAAGTTAAAGAATACTGTTTTGAGTAGGTACATTGATTGACATTAAGTTAATGGCATTTAAAAAAGAACCAATGGACGAAATTTGATATTATGAAAGATAAGAAACAATTTAGAGTACGCATGTTTTTTTACATCGTGTTTTCGATCGCTTTAATATAACTCCCAATTCCGAACACCAACATTATCTAGTTTCGTCGATAATAATCTAGAAATTCTACTTTTTCCATTTCCTCTATCCCTTTTTGTTGACAGATAAATCTACGCGACAATAAGTATTACAAGACATGACATGGCGTCTACAATAAGCAATGTCTTTTGTGATTGCGTTGGCTTTTTGTGTTACACGCAAGATCAAGACAAACTTATAGACGTAAGAATCATCAACAAACATACATGGACTGAAATATATACATACATAAGGATTCCCAGTCCTCATACGTACTAATGAACTGACCTACCAACATTCAATCTGACAACGTTCTTAAGAACACCCTCTGGTAACTGGACTAACCATCATAGTCCCGATTTGAGTCTTATTCTGTATCGGTCAGAGTTGTAATGGGCGGCAGCGAAGGGTAGTGCTACATGCTCCTTGCTACCTTAAATTTATAAAATAGCTTTTCATTTGTACGTATCATTGGAGAAGCGCTCATAGCCCGGCGACTTGCGTCGATCTCAAGTGATCGACAAAGTTAAGCAACAGCGGGCGCGGTCGGTAGTTGGATGGGTGACCGCTAGTGGCAAAATTTCTTGAGCGCTTCCGTGCTTCGGAGGGCACGTAAAGCCGTCGGTCCCGGTTGTTACCATTTGGTAGCAGTCGTTAACCATGTCGGATACCTTCGGGTGGCTTAAAAATTTCTGACACTTGGGCTGGCCACTAACCCCTCCACCAATCCGCACTGGAGCAGCGTGGTGGAGTATGCTCTAGGCCTCCTCAGGTATGAGGAGAGACCCGTGCTCAGTAGTGGGCCATCAATGGGTTGAAGCCATTGGACCGAACCTTCAAATTAAACAACGATAAAAGTTAAACTGAAATTACATTACCTACATCACAAATTCACAATACATAAGTATTAGTAGCTCTTTCATTTTTCTGACGAGCTGACAGCCGCACGTTTACGCCGGGGGATTAAATGTGACTTATTTTTTGATGACGCAAACGTACCTTGAATTATTTTCGCTGAAAAGGTTACACAAAAACTCCATGTCAACAAAATAATGATCTTTTTTGTTAGGTTTGTTATTGTCAGGAGAAGAATATAATGAAAGAAAAAAATTAGAAAATTGCGCGGATATTTAGAAAATTTAAGAATACTTACTTACTTGGACATAACATTGACAGAATGCTTGCTGCAAATATTCGAATTCAATATTCATAGTTAAGATAGGACCACGTCTGTCGTGTTAGCTAGTATTCAACATATAATTAACCCGTAAGTCTTAGAAATCAACAAATAGCGATAAAAGAAGTGCTTTGTAAACACCAATAGAAAATGACCCAGTTGAGTAAACACACTTCGCCCATTTCCCAGGGAAGAACGACCAAATTGATTCAACCTCTTTTATCAAGGCAATTTTCTCAGCCCCAAGAGAGAGTGCTTAATACGGGTCAATTACCCCTGAGCTGGCACTTACCCTCAAAGTGACGATGAATTGAATCTTGTACGATAATAGTATTCACGAGTTTAGATTATTTATTCCTATGTTAATTATCATTAGACGCAATAATGTTATTTAGTTTACCTACATTAATAACCCGTCCGATGCGGTAAATAAAATCCATACAATAGTACCTAAAAGTATTCTTGTTTCTTTCTTCATGTTTACTCAATTTTTACTTAAGTTGAAATTTTCTGTAGTAACACTTAATTTTCCCAGATGAAGGAACGTTTTCGCTCTTATATCCACCAAGTTTTTTAATAGCTTTAGCCAAATCCGTGCCGATAAGCGTGGGAGAGCCTACGTTACGTATGATTCTGTAAATAAAATTATTGTCATATTTAAAGAGACAGACAGAAAATACTTTCAAAATAATAGGTTCCATTTGTAAATTCACCCAAAACTAGATTGCGCTAATATGGAAACATCCAGCTTCCATATAATCATATGCAATTACCATTTAATGCAACTACCTTAGCAAAATATTATGATTCTATCGAATGTTTACCTCATTCCGCTCTCCAAGTCGCATCTACTATTCGAAACTGTAGTACATAGAACTATACTGTAGGCACATTTTTGCACGTCAAAGCGAGACGTCACGTCAAACCTGAATCACGCTATCGACGTTTTCTACATTGCTCGCATAAATACACGTTCCGAACATGAACAAAGAGAGCACTGCCGCTGCTCATGCACGGGCTAAGTCTAGGAAGATCTCCCTTTGCTTAACTGTTGACCCCGACGTGATATGAACACATTGTGAAAAAAATTATACGTTTCACTGCATCGCGTTGATGTTATCTATGGAAGTTCTTTTAGTGAAGGAAAGTGACGTAAATGTAAAGCGATTCTGTATAGTTAAAACAATTATTACACGGTAAAAATGTTACTTAGGTTACCCCGGGCAATCTCTACGCTCTATCACCCATTAAACGTCAACCTTATACCTTAACGTTAACCCTAAAAAATTATGTTATTTTTATATTTTTGAGGCTCGATCGTGCGTCAGGACGAGCGTGATGAAACAGTCGTGGGGCTGTAAAGATCCCAGGGCTCGATAGACCAAGCATAAATCGTAGCAAAAAGTGCAAGTTTTACCTTTAACGTTTACGAATATCCAGTAGGCAATTATGTACGCTGATCACGCACAGGACCGTTCTTGGGTTCCGTAGCTTTACAATCTCGTGTATGAACGTCTTATTAAACGTCTTATATCTATAAATAGGTCTAATATCTATATTAATACAATTACTGGCCTGTACCCCTCACTTGTTACACCCCGATGGGACAGCTCATGAATGAATACAAATTCACTACTTGCTTTGTTGATATTTTGGCTACTTTATTGCTCAGATCCTATAATCGAAAAACGATTCGTTCTTACGGATAACAGAACTATCTACGAGGCATAACTACAGAGGGTTCCTATAAGAAAAGGTAAGTGTAAATAGGTAGAGGGGTAAAAAAAGTAGGTAAAACGAAGTAAGTAATTAAAGTTTTGCATCCGAAGCGCTTTTAAGTACTTACTATAAGCCTCAATTTTACCTTTCTTCCGATACTACTGTCGTTGTTCAACGTTACAACGTTGTTCAACGTTATGAGGATATTCATGAATACCTACTAAACACTCAACATATTCTATAATCTTTCTACATCTATGAAAAGTTTTTATGTATGCGAGTACCTTTGGCAACAAGTAATCCTCGCTCCAATCAATAGATACCTATCGGAAAACTCCAAAACTCCTTAGAAAATTACAGTTGATTGCGACCTATATAAATAATACCCTCGATAAATATCTCGGTAGGCAGTTGGTAGGGTTGCCACAATTTTTTAAAGAAATTTGGATAATGCTTTTGGGGAATTCCACGTTTATTTCTGAAGCCGAGTTGGTAGTGGCCTTTCCTGCGAAGCTAGAGGTACTGGGTTCTGGGTTCGATTTAAGCCCGGGGCAGAAATTTATGCGGCGGTAAATGCAAAAAATGACGTTCACAAGTGTATTCAAAATACCTACGTGAAATAAATGATTTGAGTTTGAGTTTGAGTTTGACAGATAAATATTCGTTTTCGCGTCATTTCCTCTGTTTTTGTTGTGTAAACCCCCGCATTACGACCCGAGATCAAACATTTATCTGTCATTTACCTAAATGTCTACCCCGGCCTTAAACCGAACTCAGAACCCATCGCTTTGCAGGCAGGGTCTCGTCCAACTAGACTACGGGCTCGAGTTGACTTATATAATAAAATACATATGACAAGTGGCAACCCTAATAGTAGGAAAGTACCCAAGCCGTTCCGTGAAGATTACGTTAAATTGATGAAGGTTTCCTTGTTGCTAAGCGGTTTACGATGTCTCTTTCAGACGTCTTGAAAATATTACCTACTGACTGATTGCTGCCCGCGACTTTGCCTTTCAACACTTATTTTAGAGATGAGATTCAACCTCTTGAGAGTTGAATTTCAAAGGCTGAAACGGATGTTTCATTATTTGTAGCCGGAAAACTAAAGACTATTTATTTAAATTGGTAGCATGCGCGTTTGACGCTTCATTCTTGGCGATGCCTTTATGGATGTAAATGTGTCTATGTATAAATGTATGTATGTAGGTATGTAGCTATGATCCATATATAAAAAACATATCAACGAAACATAAGAATAGGCGATCTTATTTTCCGTTAATTCTATTCTCTTCTTTCTTTTTTAGCTGGCAACCTGTCGCTGACGCCTCTGGTGTTGCTGGTGTCCATCAGCGACGGTGAACACTCGGTTGTCGGTTATTAACATAAAATAAATAAATAAAAAAGCAATATTTTCAAATAAATAAAATAGTGTGCTAATAGTTTGCTAGAGAACCCATAAAAACTATCTGCACACTTTTTTCCACAATGGCGGTCGCGGGACAAGGATTGCGACCCCACAAACTTGGTTTTAAGTTAACAATAACCCCCTCCCCCCCCCCCAAACAAGCGAGCCCACGCAGCTAAATAGCGCCGTTTCCTCGTGCACAATGTGCGCGGTGCTGGAATGTGAGCAAACCTTAACGCAGTCTCACCGCATCACCCCATCCCTAGGTCGTTTAGCAAGCTCAGGCTGGCTGAGTGCTTGCCAACATTACCTAATTAACAAAATATAAGGCTCCTGCTTACTTCAATTTATGCCGTGCAAATTGCAGAGGCCACCTTAAAATGTTTTAACGCTTTTAACCTAAATACGTAGGACTGAGAGGAGCTCTAAACGCAAAAAGAGTTAAATTCACGTAAAAAAATAATAAATAGCAATAGTTTTTTTAATATATCTTACATGTACAGTTTTCTTAGTCAGGGGGTTTTTAAATTTTAAATTTATAGTTATTATTGTGTGATTGATTAGTGAGTGACCTTACGCTTTCATATATTCAGATTATACTAGCTGACCCGGCGAACTTCGTACCGCCTAACAGTCGATTCTTTTTTTTAACTAACACTTCACACTCTCCAGTCTCCACTAACACTTAAACTTTATGGTATTAAAGTTCAAATTGACTTTTAATTATTATTACGAATCTTTTTATGGGAATATAGAAAAGTGTTGTTTTTAAACTTTTTCAGGCAATTTTTTAAAATTTTCTCTCCGTAACAACCGTTCTCGTACTTTAAGGAATATTATAAGGAAAAGAATTAGCGGTTGTCGATTTGCGCTTACCAACAAAATCAGCCATTCATTTTTATACATAAGAAGATATAAATAATAGATTATCCTTTAGTTTTAAAGTAAACACGTGTTAAACAAATAAACGAATTTGAATTTGAATTTAAATTAGACAAGAAATAAATCCGAGTTCTGATGTCCTACATCACCTACATTAAATTGGATTTTGTCGCAGCAGGTCAATGTGCTCACACGCATTGTGACTTACATGACCTTTGATTCTCCTCAATCTCACAAGTCCCGCGGGATTCTGTTATCTTTACGAGTGACCTTACCTTCTCCTCAATCTTACAAGTCCCGCGGGATCCTGTTCTGTTTACGAGTGACATTAAATCAACATTGACTCGGACTCCCGCTACTTCCAGATCCCGGTGTTGAAGTTTCCAGTCCCGGGTTATTCCCTCTAGAGGCAAATTAAATTCAGACATTTCTTTCCATAAAAACAATTATGTCAGGGTACCTTATATCTGACAAGATTTCCGCCCACGTAAAGTTTGGTTATATCGCGCCTTTTAATGAACTTGACGGTTCTTTTTCTTTTCTTGTCTTACAAATTCCATAATTTCCAATAAATCTTTCTTAGTGTTTAATTGCGTCACTTGAGGAACCTAAATACAATGTTTCAAGGTTAACTGTCCTAAAATATAGTAACATCCCTATTTGCTACAATAAAAAAATAAAACGTCGAGCGCTAGGTTCCTACTTCAAAGGATGATACAGTAATCAAGCCGCTCAGTAACGGGCTAGAGAAGTGAGGTGGAAGTGCGGGAAAAGATAAAAAATACTATCAAACGCGAGCGAAACGATCGATTGTGAGTAGATACGACGCCGATATGGCTGGCGGTAACTGCAACACTTCAATATCATTCTGTACACAACGGCTGCACAATACTGTTACGTAATGCTCATATTGAAGCGCTCATAGCCCGTCGGCTTGCGTCGATCAAGTAATACGAGTAGAATAAGCGCGGTCACTAGTTGGATGGGTGACCGCTAGTGGTAACATTTCTTAAGCGCTTCCGTGCTTTGGAGGACACGTAAGGTAATTAAAAAAACATATGTCGGAGCCATTCGGGTGGCAGAAAAAATTCCGACACATGGGTTGGCCGCTAAGCCCACGCCTCCTCACTGGAGCATTTTGGAGGTTCATTAACGCCAATCCTCGTGTTAAAACTCACACACTTTTGAACGCGTTAAAAAAAAGTATTAACACCAATACGCTGGGAAAAGCTCGTAACGTTGCTACGTCGATACGTTCCATACACATGTATCTGTTTAACCAACCACCGGTGACTGGCAACCAATCAGAATTACACACAATGGGCTTAACAAACCGTTCGGCTGCATCCAGTTGGAAAATGTTTGATTGGAAATATTTGATAATTATTACACATCATATCTGGAAGGTCTAAAAACAATCTTTAATTAGTTAACGAATGAATAAATTAACTGGTAGGCCTAAACTTAATAAGTAGCTTCACAGGAAGCTATTCCATTACACAGAGCGATAAGACGTGGAGCTATATACTACGTAGTAAAGTAATAGACAGCACTGTAATTAAGAACAGCTCTAATGCTCTATACCAGAGGTTCTCAAACTAATTTCATCTACTGCCCACTTTGAAAATCAATAATTTTTCAACGCCCCAACAGCCCCCCCCCCCCCATTTTTTTACTTTACCAAAAGTTAAAAACCATAATTACGTACATTCATTAATTTAATTAATTTAATAATTATAGTGTGCTATATAGGTCTGGTCAGAAGTTTAAACTTACATTATAAGCCAAAGCCAAGTTAACAGTAAGGGCAAATAAAACAATTAACTTCAACATCCCCTTTATTTTGGGCGCCTTCCCGCCACCTCTATATAGGCTTCAGCGCCCACAAGGGGGCGTTATCGTCCACTTTGAGAAAGACTGCTCTATACCAAATGACAATAAGCTGAGTAAACGGATCGACCATCGGTCGTACTTACGGTGGGTTAACGTTTGCGTTTACTGTTACATGCGTGTTACAAGGTGTTTGCAACGCTCCTTGTGTTTGTCAAAAAGAACAATTTTATTTTAAGATTGTTGACATTATCGTACTATAGCTCGTGAATGGACACGCGCTATACCAGGATATCGCCTATGGAGGCGACAAAGACCACACTCGTCGCCGCAGATTTTTGATCGGCTCGAATGAAAGTAGTGTAATTATTGATGTGAAGGCCAGACGAGATAGCTAAATAAAAATTACATTTATTAAAATAATGGTCTTTATTTCTTTAAAATCGTCTATCTACTCTATCTGTGGCAGTTGTCCCACCGCCCACCGCCGATCTCGCTCAAGAAACGTACAATAAGATACACATTCCATGTAACAAAAGAGATGCATAACATTAATAGTTGACCGCTGACTGTTCACACTGCCGGCGAGCTTTATTACAAAAATAGAATTGAAAATAAGATTGAAATAAGAAAAAAAAATGTTAATTGAATGAAACGGAAAAAGGAGAGATCAAAGAATGGTTAATCCGATAATACACTGATTCTGGTTGAAATCCTTTCCGGAGCCGTCAAAGGGCGATAATTCGGCCAAAGCCATCACACCGCGAGGCATTCACACGTATTCTCATCGTGGGTGGAGCTATTTTTTTAATTTAACTTGCATTGTTAAGGTATGTTCGCGTCAAATCTTGCAAGCTGGATTATAACTACTTCCTATTACTCTACGGACTTGAAATGTTTCGTATGGCTTGAGTACCGATGACAATCCAATTTTATGGATACTGCGCTTAGGATTGGTTTCAGAAAAGACTCCTCAACGGTTAATATCACAGTAAATACATTTACTGCTTTCCATTTATGGTTCACTTAACATCAGCGTTATAAAAGCGTGTTTTCATTTTTCAAAGTTATGATTTATTAAACAAGTGGGTTTTTTCAAACAATGCACAATGGTACCAACATGGTTCCGTGGTGTGTACTGCGTCATGTATTTACGTAGCTTATAACGCACACAAAGATTGTCGTTGGGCAAATAAGGTTACTAGTTCGTCTGACATACCCACACGACGCGAACCACCTGATGTCAAGTGGTAATCGTCGCCTATGGACACAAGCAACACCAGGGGAGTCGCCAGTGCAACGCCAGCCCTGAAGGAGAACTCTTTTTATACCTTTTTTGAACCCCCTGTCATAGCTCTCTGGGAATACCTCAGAAGGAAGTTTATTGCACAATTTGCAAGTACGAGGCAAAAACGATCGTGAGAATCGGACCATTGGCGTACGAGTCCAATCGACGTGGATGGAATTTCAGTCTTCGGCTAGTGGGGTGATGATGGAAGGGTGAAGTAGGCACCAAATTGAACAATTACTCTGAGCACTCAACGTTGTATAGTCGGTAGAACACGCAGAGACATCCAATGTCTTCGATATCATTATTTTTTAAGCTGCTATGAACATGCTCATTGGGCACCATACCTCATAATAACTTGCCATTATACAATCCCAAAAGTAATTAAAATACTAGTAGGGAATAAACCTTTAAAACTCCTTGAAACCTAAAAAGAGCATTAACTCTGGAAACTTTATACTGAACAAGCTTTGAAACAACTTTTGAGAATTTTCAACAACCTTTTCATCATGCCTAAGCCACGAAGAGGCAGCCTTATAAAATAAATGGACAACTCTAGATAGCGAATAAACGTGAAATATACAAGAAATATGTATTACTTCCGATACAATATTTTGCCTGCTGTAATAAAATTTATCGAATGTAAATGTTTACCTATAATGTTTAATAATGTATGAATATTCTCGCAATATTATGTCGATATTTACTGACTTAGTTTCCATTGCTTGTGGTCAAGGTTAAGCCTGGAAATATCATCATAATTTATTGTGCTTAATCCATATTTCCAGCTTTTGTAAAGTCGTGCCTTTGAAGTATTAATTGCCTGCAAACGAGTAGACGAGCCTCCTGATTGTAAGTGGTCACCGTGCCCCATTATAGTAACACCGAATGCGTCACCGTTGAGTTGTCAGCTAAGAAGAATGGTAGACGAAAGAAAGAAAAACGATTATTACGATTTTATACCACGTAGAACTTTGAAAAATTTACCTAAATATCAATTATTATTTGATTCACGCTTTATTTTTAAACTAAGCCGCATTATTATCATAATGTCATTAGTAAAAAATATTTAGACAGCGTTGAAAAGCACTCATTGTTAATGAAACACCAGCACCACCCGCTTAAAGTTTATTAATTTCTTGAGACCAGATACGGGTCAATGACCAGACCTAGTTTTCCTGGGAAGTTCGTTCTCAAACAATACGCCTACATTGCACTTTTCAGACTGGACTCAGTAAATTGAAAAGTTGCATTCAGATTGCAACAGTCATTAATTCAAGTTTAAACTTACATTATCTCTCGACTTTATATTCGCAGTAACATTAACTTAAAATAACATGACTTTGACAACAAGCTTAAAATTAGTTCTCGGTGTTAATATTTTAAACGAAATGCAAATGAGCACACGTCGGGTAATTAGTAAAGCTAAACATACCTTAACTGTCCGCAAAGCGCCGTGAGCCGCGTCCTCGGCCCACACTTTGACGCCGTCCCGTTCGTACTCCACGGTCCAGCCTTCCTCGGAAGCCAGGAGTGTTTTTAAGGTCTCGAAATCCGAATCGTCGGCAACACGCGCTTCGCCGCGCGCCCACCCCGCGCCTCCCATCCGCACGACATCACAACACAACACCGGGGTTAAACTGCCAAGGAGCCAAGTGCCAAGCTCGACTGGCGACTGGGTCGAGGAACCACGCATGCGCGACACCCACCGCCACTTTTCGACCGCTTTCGAAAACGCTCCTGTGTGGCTCAAAATGTTTAGATGTGCGTACTTTACGCTGTGCAAGAATAAATCCTGCTATAAAATATGAGCAATAAAGTAGGCCGCAGTTCAACGCCGCGGTATCCAATCAAGCCTAAGTACTTTTGAAATCATTGACCGATATTTTTATTCAAAAATTGTATTGCTCTACCTACCTCAGCTGAGTGTTCGTGAGTTCTTACGGAATTTTAGTTTCTCGACAATTTATGTTTTTTGTTAACCCCATTCTAATTTTAATATTTTGTGAAGTATTAACAACAAAAAATAGTTAAAATACATACAAAAACATAAGATAACTTTTTATTTCTTCAATGGATTCATTAAGTAGAAACATGCATACAACGTTCCTCAACTGACGCAAGTCCGCACTAAGAAAGGATTTTTGGAAATTGGCGGGCGAAACCGCCGGGGAAAGCTAGTAAAATACATAATTTTTAAAATTAAACCATATAATGCTTATATAGCAATAACAGCACAGAAAAGTGGCTATAGGGACAACTAAACATCTTAAAATATCCGAGAGCATTCAAAAAATGTATAACAGCTGCGATAAATATACCCAAGTGGCAATTATAGGGTAGCAGGTGGCGCAAAGTCGCAGAAATAACATTTTTGATTGTGATAAAAAGCTTCATTAGCAACTCTGCTAGTTGCGAAAATGTGTTTCAACCCATTAATGGCCCATTAATGTAACTGAGACTCTTACTCATTTCTAAGGAGGCCTAGAGCACACTCCACCACGCTGTTCAATTGGTGGAGGGACTATTGGCCAACCCATGTGGCAAATTAACTGTTTTCTTCCTATAGCCGGTATTGACGGCTTAACGTGCCCTGCCATTTGGATTTCGATATTCAGAGTAAAATAGGGAAATAGTTAAATAATGTTCGACGGTGCATTTCAATTTGCTGTTTCGTTTCAGAACCACAGAATAAATAACAGACAGAACTCTTAAGGAGCCAAATTGTACCAATAAACGATTCTGTTTTTGAATACATCCCGAATCGAGTCCGTTGTGTGAAAGATTAATGTTTTCTCTAAAGTTAATGTAATGTTCGTTTGTAAAATTAATCTATTCGTAATTTAACATGAAACACGGCGTGTTCTGTATGAATTACCTATGTCAAGAACACGAAACGCCGGAATAATTTATACCTACTTGCATTACGTAGCACTTCTCATTTAGAGTACCGTAACACTAAACAGCAATTATGAGACGAACTTTCAAAATTAGAATCTTTTAGCCGAGTTTTAACATTAACCCTTAGCCACCCAACGACGGTCACTGTGACCCCACAGTTTTTATTTTTTGAATTCCTCCGTGATTACGCGAGCTACGCAAAGGGGTCATCATAACCCCCGTTAGGTTGTAATGTTGCTCAAAAATATGTACATACATTAGGAACTATTAATTTAATTAGGAACTAATAATTTAGTATATTATTATTAGTATATTGTTTAACTTAGGTATCACAAGTTAGTTAATCAACTTAATAAAACGCTATCAGCAAGGGACTGACAAACAACGC
Organism: Ochlodes sylvanus; assembly: GCA_905404295.2. NCBI lineage: Eukaryota > Metazoa > Arthropoda > Insecta > Lepidoptera > Hesperiidae > Ochlodes > Ochlodes sylvanus. The sequence continues at coordinate 11,594,255 of FR990132.1, read as the reverse complement.
ACAGTCTACACCAGTGGGTATTGAAGCATAAAATGTTATACAGGGTGCTTTATATAGTGAGGGGGAGCGAAATGCTCATAATAGAACAATTTTTGCAAAATAAATCTATCCCCCTTAAATTGGGGTTAACGTTTTTAAGAACATAAAAATAAACTTCTTCCGATTTAGGTACGTACTTGAAACTTGGAAATTACTCTTCTTAACTGAATTAATAAAAAGTGTAATACAGAAAATTCTTCCCGTGAGGGGATAAAATAGGATGTTAAAGTTTATATGAATGCAAAACGTAATCCCAGTAGTAGTACGTAGCACGTAGCACCTACTAGAGTAAGATCCCAGAGCGATCTGACATACTTAACTTATTTTCACGTAGATGAAACCTTAGGTACTCAGTAGCGTCTCATGTTCTTTGAATGTTCTTTCCTGCGTGCTTGTGGAAGCTCACCTCGTGACACCTGGGCAGGTACCAGGTAAGAAAGGCAGCTAAAAATAAGAGTTACTTCACTTTATTTTCACATGGCTGATTTTTATATAATTATGTTTTGTAGAATATTCTTAAATAGTATCCATAATAGTCAGACACCTTCCATGGGCCAAAACTTTTGTCAGACGCTAACTCCAGGGACATCTCTAATATGTGTGTTCGAAATTAGAGACAATATCCCCCTGGACCGACTCTACGGCTATATCTATATCAGAATTCGTTTACTTAATTATTATTCGTTCTTAATTTTATATTGTGCACCATAAGAGCATGCTCATTTCTTACTACCGTCAAGTAAAAAGAATTTCTCAAGAGCCATTATAAAGCATGATGTTACTATTCGTGCGAGATGTTCTCACGTTCCCTACTGTAAGAATTCTTACACAATAAACGGTCCACGGAGTGAAACTCGAAAGAGGTGTAAAAATGAACTGTTTTTCGCTTCATTCACTAAGAATCACAAAGAACTTTTGTCCCTTTGAAATTATAGTATTTTCTAAAAGACTACATAGTGGATAAGGATTGTAGAAAAACACTCGGTTTTCCCACAAGGAAATTAATTGTGGGCGAGGGGATATAAGGTTGGAAGTAAAGGATCGTTTCGCGTTATGACTAGTCCAGCAGTTACTAAATTATAACCTTCGTAATTATTAGGCCCATACTGTGTTAGATACTGGCCGCGTGAAAATAAGTAATAATACTGGCTTTACTTAACATTAAGTGGAAATAATAGTGCTCTAATCAGTCTAGCTTATAAGTATTTCTATGTAAATAGCAGGCAACGCATCGGTGATCGCTTCGATCCTAACATTAAGCAGTGCCGACTTCTGCCGACGTCTCCTACGACACCCAGGTTCAACAGCATGCGATGGGGTCAGTACCTATTCTAGGCCGCCCCAATATAGCCAGATTATTTAGTAGCAATACAAAATTTATTGTAGTCATTCAATATGTGGTTTAACAAATAATTATGTAAGATACATTAAAAACCTCCCGAAGAAAATCTGTAATGAACTGATGAACATCAAACGCTTATACAGATCTTCATAAATTAAACCTAGAACCATGTCGATCATGTCAGCTTTCGAATAAAAAAAACGCATCTAATTCGGTCAAGTCGTTTAGGAGCTACCTTGCTACAGACAGACACACAGGCACATACCTAGACATACTGACACGTCAAACTTATAACACCCCTCTTTTTGCGTGGGGGATTAAAAAGTAACATAAGTTAGATGTTACTGCAGTATACGTGTATTTAAAATATATACAGCATAACAGCAGAATAGCTTAAGATAATATTCGCCACGCATACCAGATACCAGACCGGTTTGGAACTATTCGCTAACTTTGTAAAACATCGCATTGTTCCCGCCTGGGCCTGACCCAAATAGCGCGGAGCGTCTTGCTCTGTTCGGTGTACGGAACACAACTTTGCTCAGCTTTAAATAAATCCATTTGCACAGTCTGCTCATTCTCGTTTTTAACGTCCCACGCAAAAAGAAGAGTGTTATAAGCATGGCGTGTCTGTGCATGCGTCTGTCTATAGGAATTGTAGCTCCTAAACGAATGGACATTACGAGTAGATGCGGTTTTTTGTTTGAACACCGACGTGATCGAGATTGTGCTTAGTTAAATTTATGAAGATCTGTTCAGGCGTTTGATAAAATCATCAGCTCATTAAAGGATACGCCGCAGTGATATGGCCGAGTGTTTGAACGTTGGACTCTCGAACCGAGGGGCCCGGGTTCGAACGTATTAGAATTTTATTATAACTTGCTTCAGCGAAGGAATACATCGTGAGGAAACCTGCACACCTGAGAGTTCTACATAATGATTTCAAAAGTGTTGTGACATCCGCCAATCCGCACTTGGCCAGCGTGGTGGACTATGGCCTGTACCCAATCTTGTGCCCTCAGATTATGAGGCACAGGCACACGCACAGGCTGGGCACGGGCCCAGCAGTGGGACAGTTATGGGTTGCGATGATAAATCAAGAAAACGAGCATACTACTAACAATTACTACTACTAATAACTAGGCGATACACTGTGAATCACTAACTATTCAATAATGTAGATATAGTAACTTAATACTTACAATGTCATAGACACTATTGGTAAAACTATTGGTTGAAAGAAAAAAAGGGAACAAAATAAATAATTGGATCTCTAGGCCAACCACCAAGCGTGCTCCGGCCGTACTCTCTCGCCTCGAAGACACCCTGGTTTGCCTGCATGCGAATGGGATTATTCTAACCCGCCCCAATACGGCCAAAAAATCAATTTACCTAAATATTTATATCTACTGTTTTATGTTTTGAGACCTCGAAAGATTATTTAACAGATCCGGGAATGTTATCGCGAGCAATATGTAAGCTCGTAAAAAATAACAAAATAATATAATAACTCTATATTTAATATTAACGTGCATTTTAACATTTTGTTCTAAATAGTTCCTAGGTTTATGGATCTTTAAAATACCAAATGAACGCAAAAAATAGGTAACTATTTAAATTAAATAGTTTCAGTTATTAAGTACTTAGCACGAAGCAAATGTACTTAGACACTTAATTAAATAAAAATTACACACATCTTTACAGCGGCCCATAGAGTGTAACAAAAATATACTTTCAGACCAGTAATGATCGCCTATTTCATAATTATTATGTCAATTTGAAATGACCATTTCTTACTGGTCTGGAATGTACTATTTTCTTTCCTTCTACTAAGTACTACACCTTAGAAAGGGCAATCTCAGCGACGCCAAATATACCTACATACAATGACATTATAATAATAACATTGCCTATATACATGTACATACTACAAAAGTTTCAACTAACAGAATACATGTAGCAGTTGTAGCTGAATTGTTTGAACGTTGGACTTGCGAACTGGGCGCCTGCGAATCATCCTGCGCGCACTGTGCGTACTAGAAATTAATTATCAGTTGCTTCAAAGGAAAGTAGAATTTTCCATAATGTTCTCAAAGGTGTGTGAAGTCACCAATCCGCACTTGGCCAGCGCCGTAGACTATGGCCTGTAGCCCTCACACTGCGAGGGCAGATCCGAACTCAGCATTGAGACAGATAAGGGTTGCAAAGAGGAAGAAAACTTTCGCTAAAATTTCTATAGAAATCTTAAAAAATCAATTTAATTTTAAAATTTAATCATTTATTTGTGCGATTACAATTAGGTATAATAGAAAGTTAGCCTGAGAATACGGTAATGAAACAAAACATTGGTATCTAAATACTAAAAAGACCTAACAAGAACTTATGACAGGCAGCGAGCCGCGGCAATGATTCTTCCATCCATACCAGGCGTTGAACCCATGGCGTTGGAAAACTTTCTTCGCGCACTTTGCGGCCTTTGTTATGTCATCGGTGAGAAGATCTGAAATACACAATTTGTTTATTATTTATATTTAAAACGAGATAATTTTAGTCAATACATAAAAACACGCTGTTATCGCAGCCACCTTCACCATCAGGCCTTGTCATCTTAGATTAGAATGATAAATTATTGAAATCGACAAATCAAACGAGCCCAAACTCGAAAGGTTCTTAAAAGTAAACTCTTCAATAAGGGACCTGATCTACGTCTTTCACTCACCAGAAGGTAACAGACCAGTAGGTAGCAGGACAAGTTAATTTGGACCAAATTTTGGACAGCGCTTAAAAATCTATCGTTTTAGAAGCCATAAATGATACTTAAAAAACGACAAAAAGTAAAGTTATAAACGACGAACGTTATGTCGACAAACAAGCAGACGAGTCCCCTAACGGTCAGTGGTCTCTGTCGTCAATAATCGATTACCAATACGTTGCTGACGAGGAAAGAGGAGAGAAGAAAGGAAGTAAGAATATTCGAAACTAAAGAATACCGTTGCAGGTGACATTGCAGTCCTTTCCAGGTGTGCTCGTGTTGCTGCACCAATACTTGTCGTTGATCTGGAAGAGACCGTAGTCCCGGGAACCGTTCTTGTTCACTCTGCCAATTTTATTTGTAGTCCTGGAACTCTCGTTCTCCACTAAACACACCCCTGAAAATACAAAGATCAATATATATTTGGAAATAACCTTAAAAAGTTTCAGGGTGCCTCCCTATACGTGCCGTGGAGATAAATTGTTTGATCTATACCATTCTATGATGTGAGGTACGGATGGGCGGTAATGATATGTCGTTCAAATAAATCGCTGACGTGCGTAAACCATTTCTTGATTTAGGATTCCGTTTGCAAAAAATATCTTTAACAACATGATTTGTTTTATTTTAACCCAATACAGGGTCCTGGGTTTTCATAGTGCACGCACCTCTTATTTTCATAAATTATGAGCGAAAACCTTCATACCTGAGTGTTCTCCAAAATGTTCTCAAATGGATCCTCTGTCTCATGTGAAGCCTGCCAGTTCGGCTTTGGCCAGCGTGGTGGACCATGGCCTGTACCCCTCACATCGTGAAAGGAGACAGATACAGTTATGGATTGTTATGTTGAACCTTGAATTAAATAATAAAACCTTATAAAATATTACTTACAATCCCTCATCTTGTCTTCCGGGAATCCATGGCTTCTGAGCTCGTGAACCAATTGGCACCTCGTGAACTGCTTGGCTTCTGACTGAAGGAACACGGCGAAGAGTACTACACACGCTACTGCGATGTACTTCATTTTGTTTGTATATTTATTAGTTTAACGCAAACCGTCGTTGTGACTTAAGCGTCGGGAATGATATGATTTGCTGAAGGAAAAAATGCGCTTATATACCAGCGCTCTGTTTGTTATTAATGTGTTGTGTTCACATATCGTCATTGCGCAGGAAAAGGGGAATCCTCTCTATCTCTGGATGCTGAAATGGTAGGTATATCTGTTATCGGAGCAAGAGCGGAGCGAGGTTTATCGAGTCTTGTTTTATAAAATATAAAATACAAATTACAAACAAGTAACAGCAATAATATGTCGATCTCATAGCCTAAGTAGCCTACCCTGCCTGCGAAGCCGACGAGGGGTCCCGGGTTCGATTCCCGGCCAGGGCAGATGTTATGTGACAGACAAATGTTTGTTCTCGAGTCATGGGTGTTGGTTATGTGTAATTTGTGTCCTTGATAAGTAAGCCAGATTTCGATTTAATCCGACGTTTTAAAGGTCAAACTCCTGTTCAAACTTTCCGTTACATAGGCACATGCTAACATATGAAGCCTATATCGACGGTTAAAAGGCGACTTGATTCAAGCGCCATTTTGAGAACTTTAAAGGAGAGCGTTTTAAAGTTTATTTTTTGAGAAAAAAAATCACTATTCTTAAAGTATACAATAAAAATTGACGAGTCTCCCCAATCATAAAGCGGCATATTTTGTGCTAATTTTTTGTATATATATAACAAATAAAAGGTGTTTTTTAACGGAGTTAGATGTAACTTGAGCCATTTTGCACAATTCTCTGATCAGGGCAAAAGGAATCTTAGTACACGATTACTATATGTACATATATCTGTTCAAAGCAAAATAATTCAAGTGTACAATGACTTCTTTAACAGATCATGGATAAATGATTTAAATCACTCGCCTAGTTGTAAACTGTTCATGGATAAATGATTTAAATCACTCGCCTAGTTGTAAACTGGTCATGGATAAATGATTTAAACCGCTCACCTAGTTGTAAACTGTTCAAGGGGTAATGACTCAAATTACACAGTGATGTAATAAGATTTTAAAAAAATTGTTTTAATCGCAAGATTTTATACAACGAAAGAATTAAAATAAAACAATTCTTTTCATGAATCAACTTTTGTTTTAATTATTCATTTTCTTAAATTTAAGTATATTTAAACGTTGGTAATATTTGTAATAATCAGCCTTCGAATATTGGCACTACTCGTAATTCTAAATGATATGACTTAAAACTGGTCAAGGAAAATTAGCACAAGTCATATTCTTCAACATACTAGTTCAGATAAGATTGATTCAAGCGACAGAGATAATGTTTGAATGTTCAAGGCAAAATGATTTAAGTTACATACACTAATAAATATGGTTCAAGCAAAAAGGAATTAAAATCCTTTGTTTAATTATTTAAGATCAAGTAAAAATAATTCAAATGCCGATACCATTTCATTCCATCCGAGGATAAATGGCTTAAATTACAAATAGTAAGAAAAACCCTTTTTTTTCGTGGGTCTATATACATGCTTTGAAAAAAACAACCAAATTCGCTACACTTGATACCACGTAAGCAAAAATGATACCCAAATTGGTCATGGAGCCAAGCGCCAAAAAAGTGCTCAGATTAACCTCAAACCTGGCTCAATCGAAGCGGAAAAATTCGCCGATTCCAATGATGTATATAACTCAATATCGCCCAGGATGGCGCTTGAATCAATTCGCCTTTTAACCGTCGATATGTATAACCTATATGTATAACCTATGAAACTAATAAAAGCCTGTTACAACAGTACGGATAACATTTTTAACTAATGTCATTGCAATTGATTGCTATGCAAAAATATAATTCCCCTGTATTTAGTACCTATTTATAACTAAGTGTATTGAGTCATTGCAGGGGACTTCACCGTGATTTTGTTTATCAATGCTAATAATTCAACTGTAACAGAACCGAATCTGTGAATTACTTTTTGTTTTATCGTGGGTTATCAACAGAGGGTAAAACATTGGCTTCAAGTAATGGCTCACTACTGGACTTGGGCGATTCCTCGTCGGAACTTGTAGCATACTCCAGCAGCACACCACGCTGCTCCAGTACGGATTGTTGGAGGGTTTAGTTGCCAACCCCAATCAAAATAACGCTACACTCTCATAGCCCCTAGGATTCCCTGTGTCGTGGGTGCCATGGACAACACACAAGACAAGAACACACACACCCAGACCAAAAACGGAAATTTAAACTCATCATTCAAATTTCCGCCTCGCTGGGAATCGAACCCAGGACCCTCGGAACGCGATCCGGCGTGTTAACCATTGCGCCGTCCGGGGCGTCAAAAGTTTTTATGTTGTCGAAAGGTCTCAGTCGCGACGTGGCATAAAGATTGCTGCCTATCGGTAACAACCGAAGCCTGGAAACGTGCGGAAGTAGTAGCGCGAGTAGATAAGTAACAAGTTCGCAAAGTTTTTTATGTAAGTAAATAACCGACAAACGAGTTAGCTTGCCATCAGATGGAAGGTGCCTAATCACTGAAATCAAAGGCGAAGAAAAAAGGAAAAGGGAAGAAATGAAAATCTGTCTCACAAGCTAAAAATGACTCCACAGAGCTGCTTACTCATTTGATTAGGAATAAAATTATTGCTGTTAAGTTTATTACTCCTAAAACGCAAGGAGCAGAAGGGAAAACAAATATGGTGACGACTTCAGGAAGATCTACATACTTACTGGAATAGAGCTTCTACAGTAGGTATATTGTTTTGCAGACGAGTCAAAAATAATCCTAAATAATGATAGGGGTGAATTATAAGGGGTGAGTATTAAATGCGCACGTACATCACGTGCGCATTTAATAATAAAATTGCGTTTTTTTACGCTATACGACGCGACGCGACGCAACTAACTGCGGTTTGAACTTGCTCCCAAATCGCCAGTGTGGTAAAGCCTTAAAAAGGTACTATATACCTCCTCTAACTGGGTAACTCTGAAAAGGGGTTACCAGGAAGCGCCTGACAAAAAATAACCATTTATTAACGTGGCCTCACATTGATAAATGTAACGATTTTCATTTGAAGAAATGCTGTCGTAAAGCGGATTAATCATACAATTATAAATATCAGTACATTTCAAATAAGTCGTCTCAACATTATTACACATTGTTTATGTGTAGTAATTTGTATCAATGCCTATGAATTGTATCAGTATTGTGGTCATTGGTCATAGGGTTGTTCTTCAGATTACGGATGAGTCCATCATGATGATAATTAGATAATAATGTCTCTTTGTCAGGGTTTTCTTGCGGGTTTTGTTAATACCTAGATAATTATTTAGTACAAAAGTTGAACAGGACATGAAAAAAATATAAAAAATCTGATAAAAATTACTGCGAAATATTAGAACAATGACACTTATCATTTTTTTCATAACAATTGAAGCAATATTATTGTTGCTTGACTGTTAATCAGTGTTACTAATATAATGCTATCTATACTATCTGCTTGCCTAATTTATTATGAATATATCACTAGTCTGTATTATACCAGCAAAGATTAGATCAGGGAAAATATGTGTTGAAAATATAAATACAAATCTTTTCCTGTTATAGGCTGCAACATCGGCAACAATATCTAACTAAAAACATTTCATGTAAAACAGGTTGCCAAGACTCACAAGTAGGTAGTACCTACATAACGCGTTGGGTATTAAAAAGTTATTAGATCTCATGAAGAACCAAGTCCTTATCTCAAGCCTACAACTTGGGCAAAATTAAGACTTGGCCGGTTCGCTGCCATCGCACAAATTCTGTCATAAACTTAGGATAAGATTGTCTTATGTGTCATGCACACAGACCACTTAACCTAGTGGTCTGTGGTCATGCAATAGTTTTATGAAGCGGCCTAGCCAAAGTAGCACGGGAAGTACCCTATAAATTTTGATAGGTTAGTGAATAATGGCAAAATCGACGTATTTTATTTTTAGGTAGGTATTTTAGGTAGGTACATAATTATAAAGCTAGACCAATGAAACTTAATTGTGTTTCAAAAGTTTGCTAATTAGGTACATTCTCTTCTGAGAATTTGAGCTCCTTAGAATTATCCACTCCGAAGCTATGAGAGTTTGAAATGCTTTGAGAAAATGTATGTACCTACCAAGTACCGGTCGTCTTGTCATTAAATCATTTCCAACATATCTTTGAATCACAAGTTTGTATTGTACTAAAATAAAATACTAAATGCATTAATTGCAAACTTTTAAAATACCACAAAAATGACGACGCAGAAAATGGACAATATAAATTGTACAACAACATTAAGGCATGCATTACGTTATTGTTATTCTATCTCTTGTTGTGTTGTTACTCTAACTCCCATTTCAGTTTATCGTACAACTTTTAGGACAGACTGTATAAAAAAGTTTCTAAAATATACCGATCAGACGTATCTTCCTACTTTATAGCCGGTTAAACCGTCAGGGCCGAGACGGTATAGGTTAGACATCCAGAATACTAATTATATTATATCGGTAGGTTTTTCCGCCCCGTGAATATGCCGTGCAACGCGCGGTGTTTTGTTGCATGTACGTTGCCGTTAGGGCTGCCACCTTGTATATGAATTTTATCTAGAATCGTATATTTCTGGTTATGTCTATTTTATGATATAGAAAAGTAATAGTACAAAAGATACTATATTATTCTTTTCATTGCTAGTTATTTGAGTCGCTTTTTTGTTTGAACTGTGACTAAACATAATCCCGTTGTTCAATCGGTCAATTTGTTGATTTTGGGGTCAAATAAACTACTTTTTGTTTGTTATGCATTCGTAACATTCATTCATTTATTTTTATGACATTCCATAAAAATAAATATGTAGGTACCAAAATTAATAATTTATTAAAAAGAAAATAGTGTTGTATTTATGCATTTTTTAAAAATTACATACCATATACCTTTTAAAAAAGGTGGCAACCCTAGTTGTCGTCGCTGAATCGTCGTATTCAAGGTGGGCCAATTAATGTAATCAACAATGAACACCACACATTAATGTAATCAACAATGAACACCACACATTAATGTAATCAACAATGAACACCACACATTAATGTAATCAACAATGACGCTTTCATATTCGAACAGTTAATCAACTGCGGGTCGATTTTGAACTTTCGAACGTGGTCAGTCAACGGTATAGGTGGACGGGTGAACGCTAGTGGGTACTGGAGCGCTTCCGTGCTTCGGAGGGCATATTATATCGGTGGTCCCGGTTATTATTATTAGATCAATCAGATCGGTTATTATTATTAATCAGATCGTAGTACTTCGGACACTTGGGCTAACCCCTCTTATCCCTCCATTATTTACAGTACAGTATTTATCAATCCATCCATCAACAGACCGAACTAGTATGATCCGACTGAACTATTATGGTGAAGTAGGTATGCTCTATGCTTCCTCAATTACGAGGAGAAACCCTTAACGGTTTAAGGCCATGCCAATCTAATGTCAATAAAACTAACAGCCGGTTCAAACAACCTATCCATTCCTTACTGACCTTACTGTAGTTAACGATTCGGTTCTTTTGTTGTATTATCTTTAACCATGATTCCAGGAGCGGCTCTATAACATGTAGAGCCCAGGTGCTATCAATGTCCTGGCGCCCTTTTGTATCAAAACGCGGGCGAAATAGATTAGGTCTAGGTGTCGCGAGCAGCTCTCGGCGCCCCCTGACATCCGGCGCCCGAGTACACCGCAGCCCGCAGCGCAGAAAGAAAAAAAAAGAAAGACAGTGCTTGCTGTCAAATCTCCCAAATCTAGACCGTCCCAACACGACTTCAAACATGAAACAACGCTTAGTTAGAACTTATATATAATTTATTGTTACATAAATAAAAGCGAAAACACTTTCTCCGTGAGAACCAACTACAGTACTTATATCTGAAGTGTGCTAGCAGTAGCTGATGTCAGGGAGCCCGCCCTGGCAGTGAGCAATCCACGCGTACCAACCCCTGAAGCCGTGGATACCGTAAATCTTCTTCGCACAAGTTGCGGCCTTCGAGATGTCGTCAGAAATGAGGTCTGAAAATAATTTAATCAATGAAAATTCAATGGTTAACACGCCGGATCGCGTTCCGAGGGTTCTGGGTTCGATTCAGAGCGAGGCGGAAATGGCTTGTCTTGGGTGTTGTCCATGGCACCCACGACACAGGGAATCCTAGTGTGGGGCTATGAGCGTGTAGCGTGTAACGTATAAATCATAATTATGATTCTATACTTCAGAGTAATACGATAAGGTACCAAACTTAGAGTATATTTACTCTAAGGTACCAAAACACAAATTTTACTGGACGGACAAAAGGGGGCAAAAATGCGCGGTAACCAACTTTATACGCATTTTCGTGCAATGTTTAGGTATTTAATTATACATATTCGAGTGACCTAAACTGTATTTTGTTATTTTATAGGCGAAATTTTAATATTTCATATCATTATAGCGTTAAAATAACTATTGATTTCATTTCGTAGACTCGTGAATTACGTTAACGTAGGTAAGTACCTAAACATCCCTACCTCTCTACAGCGCCTTAAATTGAAATAATAATTTACTTATGTCAACGTTCAATTTCCTTTTATTTGTTAATAAATGGAAATATATTTATGTAGCTTGTTAGCTACATAAATTTGTTGAATCACTAATATATTCATTAAGTGAGTATGTAGGATTTGGTGTGGCACTGGCCAAGGCCCTTTAAATACTAAATAACAGTCAACTGTTTTACAATTTCGTAAGTAATTTTGCTCAATCGTTTTGTTCAGGCGTATTTACGCCATAACATCTTTGATTTTTAACTAACCTTTGACATTTTAGTTTAAAAATATTTTTTCGGAATTTGTCTAATAAATTAAGGTTAATCTAAATTTTTATGATTTTTGTGATTACACTGATTGGTTAATTTTTTACTTATTAGTGTAATTAAATTATGGAAGCTTATTGAATGCTTATTTCATTTCTACGATTTTTAATCAGTTTTCTCATATCCGGACCAATAAAGAGCCGGACAGAACACCAGACACGTCCGGAAAAATCCGGATATCTAGTAACGTTTTATTTTCAGGTATACCCTTCATTTCCATCTATTCAAATATTTGAAATCTACTTATACTATAGAGAATAGAAATAGAGAGATATATATTATAGATTAGATTAGTAGACTAATAATAAATCTGTAGCTGGTCGCTGTCTGTACATAGAAAAACTTTTACCGAGGGTCTTTTAAACGCAATAGAATCGCCTAACAATTTCCGAATATGTGTACTAAGGGACATGTTTCCCGAAGCAAAGCGTGGGCGTGTCCACTAGTAAAAAATTGTATTACCGTTGCAGGTGACATGGCATTCCTTGCCGGGCCAGCCGCCGTTGTTGCACCAGTATCTGTCGTTGATCTGGAACAGGCCGAAGTCCTTGGAGCCGTCCGTGTTCAAGGTGCCGACCACGTGCGTGTTGCTGTTGCTTTCGTGCTCTACAAGGCACACCCCTGAAACATAACGAAAAATGTCATATGACCCACCTTTGCGTAACCAGACGAGTACATACATACATAACTTCATTTTTTTTATGAAGTTATGTATAAAAGTAATTTTTTATCTGTTGTCATTCAATGTTTTTGACGCCTCCTCTCCCTTCCTCCCTCCCTATTTGATACTGCTATTGTTTTTTCTGCTTTTTCTTTCTTCTTAAAGCAGTTGCTTTAAGAAGTTTCTTTGTATCGTACTTAGTTAAGTACAATGCAAAACTAGCTTAGTGTTCTTAGGTGTACAGAAAAAGTACCAAAGTACTCACAATTAGCCAGCTCATGTTCAGGAAATCCATGGTACCGAAGCTCCCGCACTAATTCGCACCTGTCCAGATGTCTTGCTTCTGAATGAAGAAACACGCAGAAGAGAACCACAATCACAATTATGGGCTGCATGTTGTTTCAATACTCTCTCAAACCAATGTCCTGTCGACTGTGGTGCAGGGAATATTGTGATTTTTAAACGAAAAAGACGAGCTTATATACGAACGATGCGATGTTTAGGCCGTTATTAACAAAGTTTATTTTCTTAGTGGACCAGAGGACGTCGACACTTTGCCCACCTAATTTTCCCCATCGGTCGGGTTTTTTATGCAGCCGTTTTGTGTGGTAACACTGTCGTTATGTTAAAATACGAATTACAAACACCTACATACATTTAAGTCACAGGGCGAACATACACGTAAAACCTCAATATAAGAACATATTGAGTATTCGTAATTCTCACATAAATCTCTTTGACTAAAAAACAATCCAAATCCCTTGAAAAATAATCTCACTTTGCTTATTTCATTAAGTAGAAATCAAATCAATTTAATTGAAATCTTTAAAATAACTATCAAATTACACATTTCTTGTAACACAATACCTAAGTAGTCAATAAAAATATTTTTATGTAGGTAAGTACGTAACAGTACCTATTGATAACCTAATACAAACTTTTAGTCTATAGAACCTACGTCGCATCACATAATAACAATGTATCACTATCTAATAATGTTTTACTGTGAGATCTATTTTACCTGTTAGTTTTAATTTGTTAAAACCTGTTTCTTTTAATTGGTTTTAAATGGTCAAAACTAATGACTCAAACAAAGCTAAGCATACAGTGCAACGATTGAGGAAATAGAACAACTTTGGGCGCGGTCGGCAGATTAAATGGGTATAAAATTCTTAATCTCTCGTGCTCAGGAAGGTACGTTAACCAGTCGGTGTCCGTTCTCGTTATGTAGCAATGAATAATACACAGCTTGCCATTAACAATATTTAATTAACATTTACCATTAAGAGAGAACAGCACTGTAAAATGAACGATCTCGAGCGAACATTTTAGACAATCTATTATCGATAACAATCAGCGCTCAAAGGAGAACACCTCATCGATAGCTTTCATTCGTAATTGTAACGTCTTACCTACATTCGAGCATTTGTCTATCAATGATAATATTGGATTGTTGGCATTACAGGCGAATGTTTGCGGTCAAGGAGCTCATTATGCGATGCGCAACTTGTACCAATCAATACAACTTGTAACATTACAGGTTGTACTTAACATCAAAGGGCTAAGTTACAGAATTGTAACCAAAGTTGTAACCGGAAGCAGCTTATACTCAGTTACATACTGATTTTGATGAGCATTGGCGCATGTAGGATTGTTAGGTTACAGGCGAATGCTCATCAGTTGTAATACTTAAATTCGAAATCCTGGATGGTTACCTAACACAGCCAAACGCAATCTATGAGAGACCGCCTTTAAACTTATCTAAACGAAAATACCTTCAACGGCAACGATTGGACTGTAATTTCATGTTTACAAGAAAATAAAATTAAATAGAGGAATCACAAAACTTAGTGACGAACAATGATTACTTGGCAGGACAAGCGACATTTGTGGTGGAATTTTATAAGGATACAAAAACAAGTGTAACCAAGTAAATACGATGACTGGACAGATAATAGGTTTATGAATCGTCATGACTCGGAAGAATCTTGGGGAAAAATAGGTATGGGTTCTTTTACTTAAATAATAATTTTATTAGAGTCAAAACAGTAATAAGTATTAAGACAAGTTAAGGATGTTTCCAAAAATCCTTTTTAGTAAATTTTTGCATTAATTTGTAGTTATTTCAGTGAAAGTTTCACGCTATCTCTGCCCGCTACGTATCGATGAATCAGTCGATAAGGACATAGTTTTATGTATTGGTACATAACACATCAACATTGATGTAAAATATATCAAAGCACATCTACTAAAACTTCCTCTGTTTAAACTCCAAAATTATTTACTTTTAAAGGACTGTGTAAACTAGAAACCCTTATTATTTTGCCATGTCCCCTCGTCTGCTCCTCCGACACGCGATGAGTCAAGCTTAAAATCATACTTTACGTTCTCAGCGCATCTTTTAAAAAAGTCTACCAGTCCGCTCTTGGCCAGCGTGGTGGACTATGCCCTGTGCCCCTCAAGCTATTAGGCGATGATGATGACTGGATACGGGAAAAGAGACATGGTAAACCTAATCGCGGTCGAGGACCGAACCACACCGCAGCGAATAACCGGAATCAGCACAGACTTCCACCACCGTTAGCTGATTACCCGACCGGGAAACCGGTCCTCTGCCTTTACGCCAAGTCGACATAAATGCATTCCAATATTTAGTAATAACAGGAACACGTCTCTTTATTTTGTGAATAAGACCATAAAGAAAAGACCCACACTATGATTCCCCCTGTTGCAAATGCCATGAAAAACATACAAACACACTTATGAAATCAGAAAAAACTAATTATTCAAATATCCCCCGTCAAGTAACGAAGCTAGCCTTCTAGCAGTTCACCGTCAGCGCCCCCTGACGGTACGCAAATAAATAAATAAATAACTTTAACAGCTGGGACCGACTGCTTTCGAGCCCTCAGAGGCACAGAAGTGCTCCAGAAATTTTCCCATTACCGACCCGCCTACTGTTGCTTAACTCGGGCAATCACAGGATCGACACAAGGCGCCGGGCTATGAGCGCTTTCAAAGTAGTTATTCACTGTTGAATGACCAAAATCGTAGTAAAAATAAATAACTGACATTCACTTGCTACTTTGGCGGTTCAGAGTACCAGAATATCTCTAGCTCTCTGCGCTTCGGATATTCACAGTAATAAGAAATACGTAACCCGAAACAGGAAAGGGTCGTTAACCTTTAAAGACAAATGACTAAACGGGAAAATCGATGCGAGCAACTATTTTAACTACTTAGTTACCCGCTCTGCGGTCGAAATTCGACCGTAATTCATTCTGTCAAAGGGTTACTTAAACATTGACTCTATGACCCTATGACACATTTCAAACTTCGTGTCAAACGTATGGCAGTGTGAATAGCGTAACTTTAAAACATTACAATAAGTCCCACTACCCCCCATAACCCGTTGGTCCACTACTTACGGGACACCCTGTATAGTATGTGCATTGACTTATTATAAATTATGGTCAACAGCCACAACTGGTTCTGGTCAAGTTAATAACGCACGCATAATGGTTTTGTAATTAAACTGTTTGACTTACAAAAGATGAGTTGATAACTTCAGGTGGGATTGTAGTCAAGCATTAACTTATTCATAATAATAATAATAAAAAAGTAAACACAATTTTCCAATCAAAAGTTTAATTGTAAACATATTTACAGTAACTAACATTATTTTTAAACATTTTGTATTATTTCATTGATAAATATTATTAAACATAAATATACGAACATCACTCACATCTATTCTTTAGTCTATCTTCAATTTTCTTTTTAGCCTCGAGAGCCTTTTTCATTAGCGTCTCTTCCATTGACTTAAGCTAGAAAAAAATCTGTATTAAATTTCATGAACAATACTTAGAACTATATACAATATTCAGTTAGTGTGACTAACATATTGGGTATACCGTAGACCGAGAAGAGTATATAGTCAATACTCTTCTCGTGTGGTCTATCCTATAGACCACATTTTGGGCACGCTCACCAGATGCTATACAGGGTGTTAGGGGCTCAAACAGAAACCTTGTAACCACGCTTTCGGACCGTGATTCTAAGTAATACCAAGTTTTTTCTATGTAGAAATATGTAGTAGTAGAAATATGTAGTATGTTCTCGGTCTGCGACGTATTCCCTTTTTTTTACTTTTAAATTTTCATAGCCGACTAACGAGCTGACCAGCCTCTGATGGTAAGTGGTCAGTCGCCATACACATCATTAACATCACGGGCATTATTGACGAATTGGCCGACAGAGAAGGAAACCAGACACCGGCATTATTCCTTACTCTCCGGCACTGCGACCGAACCGCGTGTTAAACATTCATGGTCGATATTTTTTCGTTTTTTAGGAGGGTGGTAGCTTTCACTGGTGAAAATCCTTACCATTTTGCCGGAGTACCATTGGAATTAATGTAGGTGGTACTGGGATAAAGCCCAAATATCACCAACAGGAGGGATTGTCGCAATAGCATCATCTATTGTTGAGCAATGGCTCTACAAAGGGAGATTGGTGCGATCTCAAGGATGGATGACAACCCTAACACTCTATCCCTGTTTAAAACAATGTGGCAAATGCTTTTAAATCTATCGATCAATCTCTCTGTTCCCATCCAGTGCCAGAAGGAGTTATTATCTCACTTCTTTTCTGCTATCCTAGACCTATATCCAATTTAGGGCCTCTTCTGGCGTCCGAGTTGCTCATCTCAACCAGAAGGTGCATATCGCATTCCACTTGACAGTCTAGTTATCTTGGCCGGGTAATGTACATACCTCCAAAACAAAATTCTTCTCAATCCTGGCCAGTTCCTCAATCGCCTCGGCTTTCTCCTGTTCATATTTCACTGTCAGGTCCTTAATTTCTTGTGTGCATTGTGCAATTCTCTTACATCTCTCTCTACATTTCTTGTCTTTCTCCTCTGCATCTCGAAGATTGCTAGATGGGAATTAGATTAGCATATTTTAAATAGAGGTAAAAAGATTATGGCAATTCAGGTCAACAAAACGGTTCAAAAATATCTATACAAAACACACAACCTACATTTAAAGTACAGTGTACAGTGACTGTAATGAACAAAACCAACCTCTGTGTTAATGTCCGTTCTTGTTGTCTTTTCGCATGTGCCTCTTGCCTCTTGTCAGCTGCCTCTGCCCTTGTTGCCTTCAGTTCAGCCAGTTGGACCTCTAACTCACTGATCTCTGTGTTCAGGACATCTAACTCTCCCTCCTTGCTGTCGGAATCCAGGTCCCCATTCTCATAATCTCTGGAATTTCATTAATTAACAGACATTTCATTAATAACATAAACATATCCAATTTGTTTCGGTAAAAAAAAACATTGTGAGGAAACCTGCATACCAAACTTCTAACACTGTGCAAAGTCTGCTCATTCCCACTCAACTAGTGTAGTTTGTATTTACAAGTTTACCAGAGATTTTGTATGGATAGAATATTAGATATAGCTGGAAGTATATCACTTACCTTAAACTTTCTGACAATTTCATAATCTCATGCAACAGATTATTAGCAGTATCAAGATTTGGTTTAATGGTCTGCAGATTCTTCAAACTATTTTCCTTCTGCATCAACGTCTCCTTCAGGGATTTAAGATTCTCATCTGCATCTTGTACATTCTGGGCAGCCTGCTCCGCTTGAGCTTTGATATCATCAGCGTCGTACACCCTCAAAGCCTGTTTCTTTTCTATCTCGGCCAGCAATCCATCCCGATGCCCTTTCTTCAGATCTAGAGTGATCTCTGTTTGCTTGTTCTCTTTCAAAATGGCCTCCAGTTCTTGCTGTTCCTCATCAAGTGCTTCTTTCTCTACTCGTAACTCTTCTTCAAATTTCTTTATTTCATCATCTAACTATAAGTTCAAACAGTAGAAAAAATTAAATATTACATTATTTTTTAGTTTAACAGAATTAAAAATAACATTAATGCACTACATTCCGAAAATGCGTAACTGTTCTGCAACATAATTACAAATTCCAAGTTAAGAGAAATGCAACTAACATAATATATCATCATCATCATCATCATTGCAACCCTTAACTGTCCCACTGCTGGGCACGGCTCTCCTCTCACAACAACAACAACATAATATATAATACTAAGATTTTAAGATTACTGGTGAATATCCATGGACGACATGGACCAAGTCAATATTACAGATATTTTCAGGACAAGGATGTAACTTTAAGATTTTTTTTTAATAATATTACCTTCTGAAGTCTTTCTGCTATTTTTCCCTTTTCTTCAGCTTGCTCATTCAGCATACTTAACAATTTATTATTTTTGTCTTCCAATGATTTTACCTTGAATATAAGATAAAATTTGTATTCAAAACACTTGAATGTAAGTAATGAAAACCGTAAATAGCATTTCATGTGTAAAAATTAAATGCTTGATCAAGCAAAAGATTGAAGAAGCAATGAAAATACAGCACTGTGTTATGTTTTCTTTATGGTAAGGCCAATATAATTTATTAAAACATTTGTAATACAATTTTATTTATTTATTTATTCACTCTTTACTGTAATCTTAAAAAACTAGATTGCAATGGGCGGTCTACCTAACCCTAGGTGGTATATAATAGCTATACAAACCTGGTCTATCTTGGATAATAAAACTTCCTCATATGGTTGTATATCTCTTAGTCGGTTTTCATAAAAGATCATGACATTGAACAGAATCATCAACATTGAATGCGACGTGCTGGCTATTGGTTGGAGGAAGTGGGTGATATTACTGGTCAGAGCCGGTCGCTTCATGAATGACAACAGGTGATTGACGACTCGAGTCATGTTGATGACTGGCAGAAGATCCCAGTAGTAAATTAAGTGTTCATTGCGGCATTCTTCTGGTGGAGGCTGAAAAGTCATCATCATTACAAGATCAT
The DNA here is from genome assembly GCA_905404295.2 of Ochlodes sylvanus. Classification (NCBI taxonomy): domain Eukaryota; kingdom Metazoa; phylum Arthropoda; class Insecta; order Lepidoptera; family Hesperiidae; genus Ochlodes; species Ochlodes sylvanus. The sequence continues at coordinate 11,574,645 of FR990132.1, read as the reverse complement.
TAGAAACGCGCGCACAGCGGACCGCGATGGACGCTTTTTCGAGTGATATGTCGTAAAGGTTCTGTCCCGAAAATGACGCGTACCAAGTGCAATGTTGTGATGAATGCATTATTAACTTATATATACGACAGAGCTTACTGTAAAAATTGTTTACACATGCAACCTGTGGACCAAGTTCTCCTTCTTCTTGGAGACATAGTTTTGTCTCATTTTGTGTGCCGGATTTTTCCAGGAAAACGCAGTGGCATACAAGTTTTGACTGCTGACCATCGAATTTTTCTTGTGCCACATACAATTTAATTTCTGATGCTATTTCATGTTGGCCACGCTTCCCTGTCTATGAGCAATTGGTGTCACTGTAAATACAGTGACCACTGCATTATTGGCCTTTGTTATAAAGAAAGCACTTACTGCAGTAATAACATCTCTGTCAATTCCAAGATTGTGGAATACCAAGAGCACTGCAGTCATGACTGATTGAGGCTTCTTCAGGTCCATCTCTACCAGTGGATAGTCAGGGAACTCCCCGTTCCAACCGCCTAGGAACCTCTCCAACGATGTTGCTGGATCTGAAATAGGCATGAAACTTGTTAAGTAACATATAACGGTAAGGTTTAAACTCATATTTTTGTAATATGTAACTTGGTAGTGAGTGTTGGGACCAAGCCAGAGCATCTCTCATCCTAGGTTAAATTCCCGGCTAGGACAGAGGTGTGTGCGTGGTAACGGGTTGGGATTCTAATAAAATATAAATCTACGTACTCTTTTCCATTTTGCGTGAGCTCTGTACACGAAAACTTATCCAGTGAGTCTATTCTTGATTTGATTATTTTGATTTAAGACTGTCTATTTTTTTGCAGTTTGTGTATGTTAATTATGAACCTTACGCGGCAACGGTGAAATTTTAAATTTCATTTCAAATCAAAAGACAAATTGATCAACAAAAAGTCATAGAGAAACGCTATTTGTCATTGGCTTGTCAATGTCAAATGTCAACTAAAAACGCAAAGCAAAGAATCTTAGAGAGAATAGAAGTAAGGAGCACCATACTTTATAAATGACTCGAATGAATCGAAAGATAATATATGACGCTACTGTAGCAAAAGTGTAAATTCAACAGGTCTTTTCAAGGTTATATTCACTAATTTATTTTAAACTACGTGAATAGTATAGGTTTTGCATACAGCAGTTTCAATAACTTCTCTGGTAATTAATATTTTTTTTTCAACTGAGAACACGCTTCTCTCTGTCTATAAGTGCTGACCTGAATTCAAATTATCATACACCTTAGCTACTCTAGCGCTGCTACTCATACACTGCGCACTTTTTCGACTTGTCACCTACACGAGTAGAGATAAACACTGAAATTATGTATTTTGAATTTCAATGTAAATTCCTGAGCTTAGAGTTTATATTACGGTAGTATAGAGCACGCGCAACGAGGTGGGAACTCCTACGTCGGTTGAGAACAACACGACGTTCCCGCCGCGAGCGCTTGTAGTCGTGGTTGAGTGAACTTGAGTGCTAGCGCTGTGCGTTCCTACAGAGAGTTTTCGAATATTTACGTATCAAAATGGTCAAATGTGCAGTTCAATCTTGCAAACACGATACTAGGAAACACACAAAACTGAAATCCAGTATCACATTTCATCGGTAAGTCGATTTATATACTTATTTTTATGAAAACAAATCACGTATCGCGGGGGTGAAAGAGACGTGCGGGGCGGGCACGCTTGGCACGCGTAGGACTCCCCGCGCGCCCCGTTCCCCGCGCTTAGTGAAGCGTGGAGAGCGGTGATGTGACGCGACCAACGCTGTATTCGATATTTAAAATATTTTTTTAAATGTTAGCTATGAACCTATATAATTATTAGTAACCTATAATATAGGTGGATTTTGAATATTAAACTTACATTAATATATTATATTATATATTATATTAATGTAATATATTATATATTTTATTAATGTAACTCAATTATATATTAATACTCAAAATGTTTTAAACATTTATTATAAATATTTTTGGTGTGTGTTTAGTACGATTTTAGTACTTTTTAGTATTTTAATGCGAAAAATATTATAGCGTAAACTAGAGTAGTAATGTAGTAAAAGAGTTACTGTCACTGTTTAATTGTTGTTGTTTATTAGGTTTAAGATACTTAAGTCATCTAAATAACTACTAATCCTTTCTACCATCGAACGACCCGACTCACGGCGTTTATTCATCCCTTCGTCGTAAACATCCCTCCAGTACGGAAGTCACGCTTTGCGTCATCATTCATCATACGTAGCGCGAAGGACTGGAACAAATTGCCTGCGTCGGTATTTCCGTTCGATTACAATGTATGTAGGTATCTTCAAGTCAAGAGTGAATAGGCTTCTAAGTTATTGCGCCTTACCACCCTCGACTACATCGCTGCTTACCATCAGGTGGGATTGTAGTCAGTAGATAGATTGTAGTAGTTAATGCTTTAACTTATGTCTAAAAAATTTGCGTTGCCATAATTATATACAGATTTTTTCGTATTTATACAGATTTTCGATGTGCGCTACAGATTAGCACTGGATACAGGTTTTTATACAGAATTCTTACTCTATTGATAAAATTACCATATTCAACTAAAACAAAACTTTGAAGAAGAACGATTTTTTAAATAAATATTACCTAGTTCCTTTGTTGCAAATATGTAAATTTTGATTGTTGTTGCGTATAATTATGTTTTTAATTTTACTATTTACACTGGTATTCTATTTTTCTTTAATAAATATTAGTTCCTTTGTTGCAAATATTTGAATTTTGATTGATGTTTCTTATAATTATGTTTTTAATTTTACTATTTACACTAGCATTCTATTTTACTTCAATAAATATTAGTTACTTTGTTGCAAATATTTGAATTTTGATTGTTGTTTGCAAAGTTTCATACTAACTTTGCACCCCCGTTTTACCCCTTTAGGGGATGAATTTTCAAAAATCCTTATTTAGTGCTCACCTACGTTATAAAACGAACCCCTGTGCAAAATTTCAAGTTTCTAACCCTTATAGTTTAGGCCCTGCGTTGATATGTCAGTCAGTCAGTCAGTCAGTTAGTCATTCAACTTCTCCTTTTATATATAGATTTTGTAATAAAAAAAATTACACTAAACCCGATATTTTATTTCATAAACTTTAATATAACAAGCCACACGATTTGATTACATTTCTATTACTCATAATTTTCGACAGTCGATAGTGACGTAATGTAATCGGTACATCCCTAATTGCCATACACTTCTCAATATAAATATGTATCTATAGCACACCTGCCTACGCTGCGAGCTGAACATTTTGTGCAATACGCGTGCTCTATACTACCGTAATATATACTCTAAGTTCCTGAGCTTATTTCAATGACAGTCGCTTGTCCTATAATAAACGTCAAGCAACAATCCGATCCGCAAGACCGCAAACGTCAGACGGTCAAACGTCAGACGTCACTAACGTCATCAACATCGCCTTTCTCCGAGTTCTGGTTCTCCGACACAGTTACATTTCTTGTCCCATAAAATTTAATACAATAATAAGTTTGTATTGTAATGTACTAGCATTATAAGCACTAAAATGAGAATAACGAACGTAAGACGCGGTAGGATTATCCGCATGGGAGGGCTTTGTATCATTCTTTTGTTATTGATTTACGCTTTGCATAGTTACTCCAGTGACTCTACTTTGAACGTAGACATTATTTCAAATGATATACTCGCTGGCCCTCAAAAGAGTTACTACAAATTTCACCGCGATGTGTACCCTGTCCTAAAGACTGGTAAGAGAATAAATTATTTATAGCTTATGAGAATGACATTATTTGTTGAGTACAGTTATGTGCCCTAGTGTACCTATGTAAGCCGGCGAAGCGCCGAAGCGTGATGTTTTTGTCACGTGTACTGCATACAAGTCAGTTACGAAATTAGATTAGAAAAGCCGATAATGTTTGAATAAAATTTGTATTGTTAGACTCCTTGCTATTTTCTTTATTTCTTGACTATCTGAAATTTGAATAGACTATGGACCTTTACAGTTATTATATTAGTTATTTATATGTGCATAAATACTCTCATTGTTAAAAAATATTTTTCATAATTACATTTTATGCAAAAATGCAAGAAACTGAAATGGGGCGGGTTAGTTTTAGATGTGGATATACCATTTCACAGGCTTTTATTTACCTTCTAATGTTTGTATGTATGTATGGTTGAATAAGAACTACCAACTAATACTCTATGGACTTGACATTTTACATATTACTTAAGTTCTGATGATTGATCTGAACAGTCAAATTGAGAATTGACTTGTTTATAGCATTCAATATAGATCATTAATCAAATAGCATGTATTGAGTATAATGTCTCCTCAATGATGAGAAGAAATATGTGCTCAATAGTTAGTCGTTAATTAGGTTAATAGCCAATAAAACATGTTTAACACGTTAGCTGCTGCGCACATAAACATCATGATTTTTTACAAAGGACGATTACGATTGCCACAGCTGAGGTGTTAAAACAAAAATACATATTAGTTTGATACATGGTCCATTCTAGGCGGTGAAAGAAATCATTATAAACAAGAATCAACAAGCCATCGGAGCTCAATTAGATATACCCTAACTGGGACTTCCCTATCCAGCCTTGAACTCTCTAAATACAAGGGGTCCTCAACATCTTCCTCATATTCAGTTCACATTATCAAGGGAAAATCAGGGCTCCTTTTACAAAGTAAAAATAATTGATTTATTGTAAAAAGTTGTTGTTTTACTTATAGCTAGCAATGCTTGTATTCTTTCAATTTGATTATGAAGTATGAGTATTTAAACAATACTTTAACTTATCAGTTCAACCATGCTAATTAGCTAAAAAAAATATAAAGATTGTAACTGTTTTCATATCATTTATAGATACCTAGAATTTTATCTGCTTATTAAATCCAAACATTAATAGTATTTTAAATAACATGTTTAATATAGTAACAAAGCTAGGAAATCTGTATACATGACATTATTTAGAGAAAACTTTGTACCCCATGTTAAGAATAATGCTTGCACTTATAAGTGTTATATTTGTCATAGTTAAAAAAAATGTACATAGAACATTTATTAGTGTCAATGTGAAGTATACCTTAGACATAATGAATTACAGTTAAATATCAACCAAAGAATGGGAGTTACTAAAATCTATTAAAATTGTAATTAATGTTTTAGAGTTGGGTAACTTCGAACCAGCAATAATCAAGGTGGGAAAAGGCCCTGGGGAAGAAGGAAAGGCATATCACATGGCTGCAGACCGCGTCAATGATATTGCAGACTCTGAGTCGGAGTATGGCATGAACATAGCTGCATCTGATGATATTGCTATGAACAGGTAAGGATTTTTTTTATTAAGTGCATAAATTAAGGATCAAACCCGCCCCGATTTTAACATATTGTGATAGATAAATATTTCTGATAAACCTACGGTTTTAAAAGAATAGATGGGGCCTGTAACTTCGTTTTTTATTTGTACAAAGTTAACCCCTTATTTACACCTTTGGGTAACAATTAAAAAAAAGGGGTTAAATAATACAAATTCATATTTATTACTCATTGCCAAACGCTAGATTGCTAAACATTAACACACTCATACCCCTAGCATTCCCTGTGTCGCGGGTGGCATGGACAACACAAATACCTACCCCATCATAAAAACCCATGTCCCGGGAACAAACATTTATCTGTCACACTTGCCTCGGCTGGGAATCGAACCCTTGACCCCTCGCTTCGCAGCCAGGTCACTACCAACTAGGCTACAGAGTCGTTCCAAAGTTGAAGAAAATCTGACGAAATGAATTTTTTAGCTCTCAATTTTCAAAAATCCATTCTTAAAGCGTCTCTACACTATTTAACGAACGCTGTACAAAGTTTTGTGCTTCCTAGATCCACTGAATCATTCTGTGATGTCTGTCAGTCAGTCACCGTCAGTACACGCAAACACACTTGTGTAACGAGCACTCAAGCGGTAATTCCGTGCGTGATTGCTTTTTCATAACTTACGCAATAAAGTGCCATGGTCTTGCATAAATCTATGACTATCGTATTCGTTATATTTGTTATTATTTATGTCGTATATGGGAAGATCTTTAAAAAGATACATTTAAGTCTAAATAGCAACGATTGACTAAGAAAAAAAGAGGAATTACAATTTATATAGGGAAATGATACTGTTACTTTTACTTTTGGGGTTATAATTATAACTATATATCCTTGACGCCAAGTCAACTTAGTCTTCTGATGGTGCAATATCACTACAAGGGATGATGAACAAGGCAATGTAACCTTATCCCTTTTGAGGTCCCTTGGCTGACCACCTAGCTTCTAGTGGAGATCGCATGTAACGTAACGATTTCTAGCCAATGAACATTCGTCAATCGATATTTTTGAGAAATGTTAAGTACACTTGACAACATATCGATTTTGCAAATATAAGGTATCTTATAATTTGTTGATAATTACATCACTGAACTTAAAATGATTTTTGTGTAATAGGCAATAAGATTCATTTAGGTGAATACTCCTACGTAATTGGAAATACTACGCATCGAGCCTGGAAATCTCGAAATGAAGCGTTTAGCGTGAACTTATTGTCTTAATCTTATTGAAGAACTGCCTCCCAACAGGTCTGTATTGGACACTCGAAACGAAGAGTGCAAATACTGGCACTATCCAGTGGAACTGCCCAGTACGTCTGTGATTATAGTGTTCCACAACGAAGGTTTTTCGGTACTGATGCGAACGGTCCACTCCGTCATTGATCGGTCCCCACCGAACATTCTACATGAAGTTGTTTTGGTGAGTATGGTGATATTGACTACGTTAATTTTGTCTGATAGCTAAGTTAGCTTCAACCAGTGGACTAATAGGTACATTGTTGATTCCATACAAAAGGCCTTAGGTCTATGAAGGCGGAACGTGGGTTACTCAACAAACTTAAGACGCAAAGTTATACAACTGGGTCGTAATATCGTTAAAACAATTCAAAGTCGTGAGTACTCGTTTACATCCAAAAATGTAGTGCCACGATGATATCAGTTTAAAATCATAATGTGACACCTAATGTTAAATGGCCACCGTTCGACGTCGACATTAGTAACATCAAAGGCATCACCGATGAGTTGCTCGCCAAGAAAGTCTGAAATCGATCTCTGAACACTAATGAACTGTTAATAACTAAATACATTATAAAAATGTTTTGCTAGTTCATTTCACATTAAATATTAACTAGGAAATCGCACCTCCGTAATCGGTAATGTAGAAAAATGTTTGCAGGTCGACGACTTTTCAGACAAAGAAAATTTAAAACAAAACCTCGACATATACATCCGGCGTTGGAACGGCAAAGTCCGTTTGATACGAAATATACAAAGAGAAGGTCTGATTCGAACTCGGTCCCGGGGAGCTCAAGAGGCTACAGGTGACGTCATCGTCTTCTTGGACGCGCATTGCGAGGTCAACACTAACTGGCTGCCCCCCCTCCTGGCCCCCATATACAGAGACTACAGGATCATGACCGTGCCGGTTATAGATGGCATCGACCACAAAACCTTCGAGTACAGACCGGTCTATCAACACGATACCAACTATCGAGGTATCTTCGAGTGGGGCATGTTGTATAAGGAGAACGAAGTGCCCGATAGGGAAGCGAGCCTCCACAAACACCCGTCGGAGCCGTACAAGAGTCCAACGCACGCCGGTGGTCTATTCGCAATAAACAGACGTTACTTCTTGGAAATTGGGGCGTACGATCCTGGCCTGCTCGTTTGGGGAGGCGAGAATTTCGAGTTGAGCTTCAAAATCTGGCAATGTGGGGGCAGCATCGAATGGGTGCCCTGTTCGAGAGTTGGCCACGTTTACAGGGCGTTCATGCCTTACTCGTTCGGGACTCTAGCGAAGAATAGAAAGGGTTCTCTGATAACGATTAACTACAAACGAGTGATCGAAACTTGGTTCGACGAAGAACACAAGGAGTACTTCTATACGCGGGAACCGATGGCCAGGTTCCTGGATATGGGAGACATCACTGAGCAGATTGCTCTGAAGGAAAAGTTGAAATGCAAGAGCTTCTCTTGGTTTATGGAGAATGTGGCGTATGACGTGTATGACAAATTTCCAAGGCTTCCGAAGAACGTACATTGGGGAATGGTGAAGAACAAAGCCACTGGGCTCTGTTTGGATACAATGGGAAAACCTGCTCCAGCTTATATTGGTAAGTTGCTTTACAAAATGTCGTAAATTAATCGCTAAGAAATGCTAACACACTTATACCCCCACACTAGGATTCCCTGTGTCTAAATAACACTGACATCGCTAACACCCATGACCCGAGAACAAACGCTTAAGGTTGATTCAAACAGCCGACGCGGCCGGGGCAGATATTTATGTGAGAGTTAAAGGTTGATTCAAACAGCCGACGCGACCCGTCCCACCCCGTCGGCTCTTGGCGGCCGGAAACCGAACTCTTGGATTCCTCGCTTCGCATCCAGATCACCTGCCAACTATTACTGTGGAGACGTCAAATATGACCCCATATTTGCTAAATACTATGTGTAGTGGAATATTCCACTATGTGTAGTGGAATATACAACTCTAATAGTCGGTGACGCGTTGCAGGCACGTCGGGGTGTCACGGCGCGGGCAACAACCAACTGTTCCGTCTGAACGAAGCCGGGCAGCTGGGCGTGGGCGAGCGCTGCGTGGAGGGCGACACCGACAGCATCAAGCAGGCCATCTGCAGGCTCGGGACCGTCGATGGACCTTGGAGGTGACTCACTGTTTGTTTTGTCACAAGCTGACCCGATAACGTTGTTTGTGTCTGACGGGTCTGACCAGGCAGTTGCCTAGAGATAGAGTCAATTGGCAATTTAATTCACATGTTCAGTCAACTGACAAATATTAGAATTGTTGTCAACTCAACAATTTGTACACATACATACATATATTCAAGTAAAATACATATAAAAAATTGTAACTAATCTATATAACAAAAATATGTATATCTTATAGGGGTGTTTATAGGGCAAAAATAATTATTTTTAGATTTTGTTGTCTGCTTGTCTGTATGTTTGTACGTGAATCACATAAAAACTATTGAATTGAATATGATGCGGTTTTCACAGTTATATAAGTGGAGGTGACGCAAATTTTATCATTTGATTTAATTAAAATACCCCATTCAGCGAGGCTGACAACTATCTCTCCAATGGGTACTCCCAATGTCCATGCAACACCGGTAATTAATATTTACATTGATTCTAATGAACAACGACTAATTCACCAGGTACGATGACGAGCACAAACAGCTGGTGCACCGGCTCCACAGCCACTGCCTGACGCTGCAGCCGCACGCGCGCACCCTGGGCCTCGCGCCCTGCGACCCCCACAACACGTACCAGCAGTGGACCATCACGCACAAGAAGCCCAACTGGTGAGGGCAACACTCCCACGGTGTGTAGGTAAGGTGGTCAGTGTTCCGTAGCTAGGACAGTGTGATTCTAGTTGATTGGCTGGAGTGGGTAGCGATGTAGGAAATTGTTATATTAGTTGTTAAATTGGCTATCTGCGATGTTCAAGTCAGACATCACTTGCAGGTGCGGAAAATCAAACTTTTCAAGTAAGCTAGCAAGCTATTAAATTGTCATTCTAGTAAGCTGTCAAACTAGCATTCTAGCAAGCTGTCAAACTTGTATTCTAGCAAGCTGTCAAACTAGCATTCTAGTAAGCTGTCAAACTAGTATTCTAGTAAGGTGTGAAACTAGCATTTTGGTACACTGTCAAACTAGTATTCTAGTAAGCTATCGTACTAGTATTCTAGTAAGCTGTCAAACTAGTATTCTAGTAAGGTGTCAAACTAGTATTCTAGTAAGGTGTGAAACTAGCATTTTGGTACACTGTCAAACTAGTATTCTAGTAAGCTATCGTACTAGTATTCTAGTAAGCTGTCAAACTAGTATTCTAGTAAGGTGTCAAACTAGTATTCTAGTAAGGTGTGAAACTAGTATTTTGGTACACTGTCAAACTAGTATTCTAGTAAGCTATCGTACTAGCATTCTAGTAAGCTGTCAAACAAGCAGCTGTCAGCTGTCATATTGGCGTTCTAGGAAGCTTAAAAACTGCTTTCTAGTATGTTTACATGTTGTCAAACTAAAGCTACCAAACTCCGTTGTAACTTTTACTCAAAAGTCAAAAATACTGACGACCGCAAGGTTGCCAATACAATCATACGGTCCTAGCTTAGGGTACGGTCAAACAGCCGACGGAGCGTGACGGCGACGCGACGCTGGCGGGACGTGAAGAGGTTGTAACGTATGAGCAAGTATGGAATATGTCACACAGAGCCGTCGCGCTCGGCGGGTCGCGTCACGTCGCGCGCAGTACAACGGGGACGCTAGCGTCGCGTCGCCGTCCCGCCTCGTCGGCTGTTTGACCGTCCCCTTAAGCATTTAATTTGTATTATAAATCGTGTAGGTATCTCAAATGAATTTATTATCGTGAGTTTCGATTTTATTAATTAGTGTTGTGGTATCACGATCATAAGGCATTCATTTTAGAACGACGTATCAAAGTAATGTATAAGCTTACTCCCGAAAGAATTCAGTCGTTAATCGATTGTAATTAAATTCCAATTAAAACAATTTAATTCTAGACGCTGTTCGCACAACGTTCCAAGTTTGAAACAAGTTTTATTAAAAAATGAAACCATAAGTTATTACCATTTAGTTTCTACATTCCGAGTCGAAAGTGATCGCTGCAAAGTAACTTAATATAATCTGGATTTTCAAATTTCAATTAGAGCGAGATCCGATTTGAAAAACAAATCAAGTCTGAATCGCTTTCGGGAGTAAGCCAATTTCGATTGATCGTGCCGGATAACTTCGTACATATTTTGTATTAAAAATTTAAACGAAAATGTTCGAGTTAATTAAAATATCATAAATAACTATATTATTTGTGATATTTTGTTTCTATTCAAGTTACACAAAGATTTTGTAATAAATATACTCTTAGTACTTACTATTATTATATCATTAAAACCTACCTAAATTTTTTGCACATGTATGAAAAAAAGTCTGAATATTAACTATCAAATATTAATTTACATGATTTTTCTGATTCATTGATAATTTTGGGGCTTTATTGTTTAAATGAGCAAATGTTATAATATATTATGCTGCTCGAAGGACCATCATATATTAGACAGAAACCCGTATGTGCTCGTAAAATTCCGCAATAGTTGGTAGGAATAATTGAATCGATTGCTGTAGATGTACTTATTTCGTAAATACTTTAATTAACGAGTATGACGTGGTTTAAACGGATTACGTATATAACGAATTTCGGATTCGGTATATGAATATTTAAACATATATATATATATATACATAATAACTTTATGAATGTGGCTTATTGTAGATATATTAAGTTAGTTTATAGGATAGAAAGGTTGCGACACTACGCAATATGCGCACGTTTCAACAATTTTAGTGGAAAATAAATTGCCAACCGTTAAATTGACTGTAAAGATTCAAGGAAATTGATGGTAAATATTATTAGTTTCAGTTTTATATCGTATGTGTATGAATTCAATCGTAAATGCATTTTTAATGTTAACGATAACACTACACACTTATGTATGGTCGACTAAATCTTATCTAGGGATGATTATCGTTCTAAACAATCTGTTAAGACTTTATGAGTCTGATTAATTAAATTTTTATCACTTCCTAACTCCTCTGTTATTTACAACTAATTCCATAGGTAATGATTATAACAGGAGAGAAATAATATATTATCATTAATAATTTCAGACTAAACGCCCGTACCCATATTATGTCGGATGTCGGGCCCTATACAATTTTGGGCACTGTATAGTCGCTATTCTGAAACTAGTTCCTCATACATCGCTGCACAAAACATAAAACCTAACGTTACTTTATGTAGTAATACAGCAATGTATAACAAATTTGTGAATTTACGAAAGTAGAATAGCGAGTGTAATTTCTAAACATTTTGTATGAAGCTATTCCCAATATCTAATACCGATTATTGTCGGATTTTTTAGATATTATAGCGCCCGACAAGTGGGAACACAATGGAAAGCACAAAAGCCTTTTTTGAAGTGATATTTTTATTCAAGGCACACTGCCGATAAAAAACTGCTAAATAATCCTTACGAATATGATTAAATGTGTATGAATATTATTTGTTAAATGACTACTACTTATTATATTGATATAATTCCTACAATAATATTTTTATTAAACTAAACGATATTTTTACAACAAAAATAATTATATTGTCGCCCGAGTAAGTCTATTAATTACGCCTGTGTTTAGTCAAAATTATCATTAAACATACCTAATAAAATTCTTAGTACGGCACTATCGGAACTATCCAAATGCATTGTAGGAATATATTAAATTTTTATTATGTAAACTTAATACATAATGTATTTAATCAGCTATTTTAATTGGTCTATAAAAATAATTAGTTTTGTTTTGAAAAGCAAAATACATACTGTTATATGTATGTTTTATCCAACTGTATAATTCGATTAGTTCGTAGAATATAATACTTAAATTATCTACTACTTGTATTATAAGCCGCTCTTGAATTGTAAATCTGATTGTGTAATTATCAGTTTTGATTTAGATTATCAACTAACAAATACGCAGACTGCTAGTATATCGTATCGTATGCCGTGTTTTACTAAATAAAACTTTAGTTTTAAAAACTACTAATTTCAGGTAATATGAGATATGACGTTTTATGAGATTACTAATCCATAATGTAAGTGTCGGAGGCAACACATCCTTTAGGTCGCAGGTAGTATAAAAAAGCATTACGAGCTCCCGATTTAATATTGAATTTGAGGAATTTAAGGATTAATTATTTAATTTGAATATGGGAATTAGTAGGTGCCTAATAAATGATTGTGCTCTAGGCTGCACTTCGACACGACATCGGATCCGATATCGTATCGATACAGAAAGGGTAACGATTTTCTGTTTAATTAGTTGATTGTACTTTAACATATTAATAAAGTTACGTACTTAACTCTATACTATATTATGTATATGAAATAGTGAAGAATCTCTTATAACAATAAGTGTAAAAGAAACTTCCATTTGAACTTTTTGTGTTGCTGCTTTATACATTAATATCAATAGTTTTAGTAAGACACTATAGACACTTAATATATTTCTTCTAAAATAAAGAAAATGCTCAAATTAGAAAAAGCTCTCTTGTTATAAAAATTTTACATATAGTTATATATCACAAAAATTGTTATTTTTCATAAAAGTAATAGCTTTTTCCCGTTTTACATATCAATTTAAAATAATTTCATGATTTTTATATGTATAAAAAAATCATCGTATAAATCTTATCATTTATATTATTAATCTTATCTAATCTTATTAAGTATCTTTGCCATAATCATTTTGTGATGTTTACGTTAAAAAGTCTGATGTCTTAATATGTCACAAAACATAATTTGAAATTCATAATAATAAATTTATATTATTTGGAGACAACGACGGGTTATCCTGTCAGCCTGTTTTATTATTATTATTTTGTTTAATTGTACAATCTATTCACCTGTTATTGATAATATTATACTCGAGTCTTTACGTAATGGATTTCGAAATTAAACTGTTACTTAGATAGCATTAAAAACACAACCAATAATTGCACACTTTCAAATTATTACCGTATTTGAAGACTCCATTTTATCCGTAGTATATAATTTATTATTCCAAGCGTCTCGAAAATAATTTGTGTTCACATTAAATTATGAATTTATTAGTTATTTTATTTAAGTTACATTCCTTTAATATGTTATTTCTTATCACATTTATTAAGCTTTTTTGGCCTATATTTTATATTTGACTATTTACGGACTATGTAATATAGATAGATACTGTGATGTTTCAACATTTTATATATTTTCACTGTAGAAATAAATTCATATTTATTGTTAAAAGACGTTTCATTTAAAGCTTTAAGGTAAGGTTGTATTCAGCCTTCTAAAATGTTTAACCAGATGGTTTTCTTGCGAGGATCGTTCGAAACCCTACACACTCGTAACTCCATACTAGGATTCCTTGCGACGCGGCTTCGTAAGTGCCATTGACCACACACAGACAAGAACACACATACCGAGAACAGATCATGAACATTTTAAATGTAAACAGCCGACAAACGATCAGACGAGCCACGGTCAGTGATCACCTCACTGACACATTGCCGTGCAAGAACCCCTTATTTACAAAAACTGACCCCCATCAGGAACGAAGTACCTACGTTTTTTCTTCAACTCCGAATGTAATTCGAAATGAAATCTGTATATTTACCACAGCCGGGTATTACGTAACGATTTCTAAATCGCACTACCCGTAAGCTGCGTTAAGGCACTTGGTTCCAAAAATTCACCAGGTTGCTAGCCAGGCGGGTGAAACCCTACGACCATTCGTCGGGATTAAACTGGGCGATACAGAGTCCAGCTACCTTCGATAGCAGCGTCGTAGGGAGTGCAATCCCAACTCGAGATCGCAAACACCTCAATCCCGCGAGATCCCGGAATTCCGGGATTGCATTCCTTTAGCAGCGGCCTGGCGCCATAGCCTCGTCCGTTATACAACTGGGTGCACCAAGAGCAAGCCCCATACAGTGTTTTGTGGATGTCAGTTTAATATAAAAACATTGTATAATAGGTAATACTTTTATTCATAAATTATTCAATTTAATAAATGCTATGCATGTTAAATCAGGCAGTTACAGTGATTTCAACGCATTTTGTACCAATCACCTAATTTACATTACTAATTTCTTGCTTGTTCTACTCTAAAGGCTATCTATATAAGAGTATTAATTAGATTTTGTCTTACAAGACCTTAGCTTGTGTATCAGATCAAATATCTGGTTGTAGGTCCTTTTCTTTGTTTTTGAGATATTTTTGCTACCAAAGTTATACAATATTATTAGTGTATTTTGATAATTTTTTTTTCAAATTTAACTTTATGTCGACATAATAGTTAATACATGTGACTTAAGATTGTTATTGTTTATTGAGTAAAACAAGTTAATAACAAAGCAAGCTAGGACAGAATACAAAATTAAGTAATTAGTCGTGGGTTATGGTTATAGATTATCAAAGTAAATTATAATGACTATAAATGTACTATATATGGCTAATCAAGGGGATAACATAATGAAATGGTTCATATAAATTCAATAAATCAAGATTATATAAGTTCATGAATTTTTTTACAATATTGAATTTATATAATTTCTGTGTTAACCATACAAAAATTACTGTCTTTTTCAGTACAAATTTACAAGAATTTTCAACACAAAGATCACTGGCATAAAATTTTATGTTTGGGCATGTTTATAGCGAGACTAATTTTCCAAGCTAAATTTATAGCAGAATTGTATTAGAGGAGACTTCAGTGGCTGTTATTCTCTAAATCAGCAACATATAAACGAACCCGTCTGGGATCTGTACTATGAAGGTACTTTGCACCACCAAGCATCCCAATCATAGACACGCTGCGAAGAATCCATAACGGACCAATTAGGTGATGGTATATTGGGCGCCAGCCAATTAAAATCATCTAACCTATCCCAATTATTGCTATTTCTATCTAACGCGGACATTTTAAAATGCTTCTCTAGATCATCGTAGTGCAGGTTATAAGGTGCAGTGCGAATCTCCAAACAATCTTCAACTATGCCTTTACTTGTGACATGCAAGTAAATGTCGCATTTTGTGGAAGTGTGCATTCGAAGCTGCTGGCAGGCGGCGACAATTTTACAATCCGTGCACTTTTCTACAAAGACGGACGAGGTCACTGGTCCAGACAGAATGATACAGTTTTGCAGATTCGTCAAGTGTAAGGTACCCATCACGCCTCGGAGCCCAATGGTACAATTCTTCAAATTACGAAGCGCAACATCCCTTTGATACAGCTCATCGTTCTCCAATGATAATACCATGTTCTCTTTAGAATCAAATCCAAACAAGTTTTCATCCCATTTATTGCTGTCAAGTTTCCCCGCTCCATCATTATCGTCGACCGAATCCTGTTTTTGACTATGAGATTTGGGCAACTTTTTTCTAGTGAAACCAAACTTCTTTCTTGGAACGTATCTATCTTCTAATTCGTAGCATTTTGTTTGCAAATTTTGTACTATACCCAAATACTTGCGCATGTTAAACTCTTTCAGGAAGAACGATGAAGTGACAACATACTTTTGTAACTCGTTGACTTCTCTCTTGATGTTGTCGAAATGAGCCGGCAGAACCTTAGTGTCTAAAGTTGGAACTTCCACCAGTAACTGTTCAACATATTCTGACCTAATTTTAAATGCTCCAGAGAAGTAATCTTCGTTTTCATCAGATGCATCTACTTCCTCCCTTGCCTTATGTGCTTTTTGAAGTTTTTCTAAACGTTGTGCATCTCGCCTGCTCAATCTTTCTAATACAGAATGCTTATCACTCATTTTTTTAATAATTCTTCTATTTTCTTTTTAAGTTCGGGATTAAGGTTTGGGTTTGAGGCTTCTTTTAGTACTGCAATGGTGTCCTTGCTTAATTTTCTCGCATCTGTATGTCTGGATTCACGTTCATACTGGAAAATTACAATAAGAGTCATTAACAGAATGGTATAAAATCCTTGAGTGAATTCAAACAAATATATGGTAGGTTCTTTGAACAATAGATCAAAATGGTATCTGTGTGGAACTTCACATATTTCAGCATTCCAAACTTTTGTGTTAAATACAGTTATAAAAACATTATAAGTCATTCATCCCTAGGCTATAAGGCATGTCATAAGTAAAATAGTATGCTTAATGACTATGCTCACTGACTGAATGTGGTAGAAGGGACACTGATTTATTATAAGTGGCATATTAATGTCCAGGCAATATAGAATATGTAAAGGCAAATAAATTACAAATATAAGTAATTTTCAAAATGTCATAGTGCAATTGTTTATTAATAACTAGTGACTAAACTCGCTTATATGTTTTCATCAATGCTTTCATATCCTTCAGGAAACCTACGCCTTAGTGCAAACATCATTTTTTTTAAATTGTCATATATTTTTTACTTGTGAACCAAATGAAACAGATATCTGAAGCTAACAATAAAATATCAATGCAAACCGCATCCAATACGCTTGAGCTGTTTCTTGGATAAGTGGGAACTAACTCACATAATTATACAAAAGGGGTAAATTGTAATCATCATTAATAAAGGTGGCGGTTCGCGGCCGAGACGGAGACAAGCGACTGAGACAGGAGACCGAGACAGGAGACCGCGACCGGCACTTGACCATAGGCAATGTATAGGCGACAACTCGCGACCGAGACCGAGACAGTCGGTCGCGCCTATACAAAGTGACGGTCGCGGTCTCCTGTCTCGGTCTCCAGTCCCGGTCGCTTCTATTCTATTCGCGGATCTATTGTATAAAAGACTATATCCAATAATAATTTTCCACAAATATCTTCCTAGTACAGGGATCAAGCAGTTTAGGTTTAATTAAATGTATATTATAGTAACGGCAAAAAATTAAGGCCCCTTTGACACATTAAAATAGTGACGTGAAAAATGTTAATTTGGTATCGAAAAAATATGGTCAAGTGCGAGTCGCATCGATACATTTTTAGAATAAAAATTTTAAGCACCTTTTTTAATTACATATTTTTTAATGAGAATCGAATACTGAGTACCCCCTATTAATATCACAAGAGTCTTACGAATCACCTTATATTTAAGGTCTCCTCGGCTTTGAGCTCAGTAGTGGGCCTTGTTGGGTTGAGATGATTTATAGTATATTCATTTATGTAATTGACTTACTTACTTTATTAAAGGTGGCACTGTATTTTGTTAGTAAAAACGTGAAGGAATTTGTTCGCGGTACCAAATACTTTGTTTATATGGTCCCGAATTAGTCCATAATATTTAAATATATATATTGTTTCAATATCCATGTAATTAATTAACTTTGGGTCTTAAAGTTATACATTCGATAAATTTTATGACTTTTTGCACATCACTATAGACCATGAAGAACAGCAATTTGCTCCTTCAAATTTATGTAATAATTTATACGAAACTTGATGATCGGACAGACGTCACATAAACTTCATCGGGGCCTTCCTTTTGTGCCGCACCTATAGTGATATCCTAATATGATATTATGTTATTGATATGTTATATATTAAAATATCTTAGTGATATCCTAATATGATATCTTAGTGATAGAAGTATGATATTTATCTCTCTTCTCGTTTTTCATATATTCCAGGTCTAGGGTGTGTAGAATCAGCCAATTCATACTTAGCCTGGTAAACTTAACTATTGTGGGAGTAGTTTCAGCCCAATAGTGGAATAGTGGGTTTTAAAGATGGTGATACCCATGTATTACTCTATGTACAATAGCTCTATAACTACATAAGCATGAATTTTTCTTTTACCTTGTTTAAAAAAAATCACCTATATAATAAACAAAGAAAAATTAATAAACCCAAAAAGACAAGGTCCACATTATCTTTTCATTAATAAAAACAAAACTGGACAAGTTTTAACATTAATTTGTAAAATTCACTACAGTTATTTGGTCAGCAAGTAAATATATTTACATATATTAAGACAAAAGGAATTAAAGGGTGCAATATAAAGCAACTACATTGTTATGTTATTAAAAATAATAGCATTTTAAATAAAAAAAATAGAAAAATAGAAAATTAAATTTAGCACATAAATTAAAAAAAAAAATGTTAGAAACAGACCACAAACAGTAAATCAGTGTCGTACTTCACATATATAAGAAATTAATGCATAAAGACCTGTTTGAGCTGTGTTTCATCAGGTCTGACAAACGTTGTCAGGCCATAGCCTAGGCCTCCAAACATAATAATCCAAAACGAGACCCTAAGAACAACATTCATCTCACCGACGATTAAATCTTGCCCTCGTTAGTCCACACTTTCTGATCCAGCTCACGAGTGTTTTTTGTACCAAAGGTTTCCCCCACTGTATAATATGTTTCCAATACCCAATTATAGTTTTTATACATATGCAGACGAAAATCTGAAATTACATATTTTAAGTTTAAAATCTTGTTGTTTTACTACCTTACTAGAGAACTTAATTCTACTGCATAAAACACTAGAAGATCTTGTCGAGATGACACTACAACGGCGAGTATAACGGTGTGCTATACAACGGAGTAAAAAAGCCAACCAAAGAATGACCAACAATAATTATAACCACTACAAGAGAACAGTAAAAATCAAGACCTGAGAAGCAAGATTGTCTGGCGCATTTTACAATCGTGAACCGAACACGAAGCCCTACACTTATGAACTAACTTAAGAACTAAATGTAAGATTGAGCAAAATTTATAGTGAAGTAAATAGGATTTTATTATGCAGTCATTTTATTTTATGTCAACAGTTCGGTTAATTGTCTAAATTTTTCAAAAGGAGAGATAAAATAAAGAAATATATACTTAATTACCTCTCTCGGTGTTCAATTTGTACCACAGCCCATATGAAACGACAAAACCTACACCTTCTACTAAGAACACACCGATTGCTGTTAAACCAAGAATCTTCTTTACTCTAGAAGTAGGTTGTTTTGTAAGCATATTAATAATATCGAATCCACAATTTTTACAATCTTTTTACGATTCCAATACAATGTAGTCAGTACAGTAAGATTAAGTAGAGAATTTTCATTTCAGTTTCACAAAATGTCGTCGTCTGATGATGACGTAAGAGTGACAAGTACAGATAAAAAGTTACTCAAATCAAAGTCAACGGGCTATTCTTTACCGTCTGTGAAAAAATAAATGTCGATTACATGATTCGAAATTGTTTTTTTTAAATCTCAAGATTATTGTCTAAATTACTTGAAAAAATAGTTGTCCTACAAAATTTGTGGTTTGATCGAAGAGTCCCCTATTTATTACCATACATGTTGCCGCACCTGTCAGTTCTTGTTAGCAACGTTTTTGCATCTTTGTGTTGCTATGTATTTTTCAGTAGTAATCATTTTTGATGACCTCGTTATCGATACATGTTGGAAGTGGGGGACTCTTCGATCAGACCATACATTTTGTAGGACAAATATTTTTTCAAGTAATTTAGACCCTTAGAATAATGACATATAGAAACGAAGTCCGCGCGGCTACTTTGACAACATTAAATGTGAGTAGTAAATGTCACCAAACGCCGGCCAGCTCCGTCCGTAGTCTTCAATGACAATGCACGGCAAACACGTCTCGCGGAAAAAAAATAATTATGTCGATTTGTGCGCTTAAATTTTGTCACAACACATTTGAAAAACAAAAGAAGTGTAATAACATCACTTTTCACAGGTAATCTTTCAATATTTCATAATATATTTTATATAATTAGGTTTAAATAAAAACGTTTTGTTTCAATACTCAGTGTTGCCCAATTGTGAAAATAAATTTTCCAATTTTAAGTGACGAGTGATATACGGCTTAGTCGTGGAGAAGTATATTGGAAGCCAACCAAAAATACACGAATATGTTCAAAACATTTTAATAATGAAGATAAGTACATTACACAGGGTGGATCGTGTAGATTGCGTGAAAATGCTGTCCCTGTTAAGGTATAATTATTGAAGTTGTTATTCATTATTATTTTAATTATTATTATTAGTTATTATTATTTTAACATAATAGACATGTTAAAATAATAATATCAATGTTATTTTCATCTTAATTTTATTGTTGTTTTCACAGATACAATAGTTCACAGATATAATATAGTCCATAGAGTAGTAAATCAACAAAGCCCATTGTTTTTTGTTTTTCCACAGAGTATATTTAATATTAGAACAAAACTTTTTTACTCAATGCTGTTATTAAAATATACTAAGTTCCTGTGTTCATGCTTATGTTCAGATACGTAAAAGATATGTAAAAAAATAAATAGTAAAAAATGATGTTAATATTTTCTTGTATTCGTTTCATATTTAAATAAACATTCTCGTAATATAACAATTTTACATAACCATACCCATACTTTACCACACAAAGCTATTTATGTAGGTATTATTGCTAAAAACAAATTCTTATCAGCGGCCGAATCATTCCCCACTTTCGGGAAACTGCACTTCCCTGGCAACCATTAAACAAGTATAAAAAAAAAGAAAAAAGAAAATTAGTGCTTCACTTTTTAAAGAGCGCTTGTATGAAGACTGTCATTCTATATGTCATTATTCTAAGTTTAGACCATAATCTTGAGATAAAAAAAACCGTTAGTAATATGTAAATTTTTTCGAATCATGAAATCGACATAATTATTTTATCCCTGCTATTCCTGTTAGCTCCCACAATCGAGAAAATTAGCTTGTTAGTAATCAGATAAAAAAACGTACAAGATTTTGAACAAAGAAAATTTGATTTTTATTTAATCGATTGTTTTCCATTAATCTCACACAGTATTTAATGTGAGCCGCCCGCGGCTCGGCTTCCTTCCGGCACAAAATATAGAGAGTAAACCTCCGGTCTCACTCAATGAGTCTTTAGCTTTAATTATTTGTACTATAATACTTGTAAACTAATACCCAGGTACACTACCTTCTATTATGTATATTCAAGGGTGATGAAAAAACAAAATAAAAATATTGTAGCTAATATTATTTAATCGCGATTCACTTTTTTACAGATTAAACATGGGTTAACATTGAATAACTTAAGTTCTCGTCCATGATGATTGAAAAAAGGCGTTCTCGATTTTACTTTCTGACCCAGTAACCAGTTGATTCTGATTGTTGCCAGATTCTACTTTCAGGAGTGACTGAAAATAAAACATTAAATTAACTTTGCCCGATGTTTTTAATAAATAAAAAGAAAGACACACGCAAGTTTAAAAGGAGGATTTCGATTTTCAATGATAAATAATTTTGTGTTAAATATTATTTTTCCTGTTCTTTCTTTTTTGGAAGGCATCGCAACGATGATGCTTTTGATATTGCTAATGTCCATGGGTGACAGTGACCCTTAGAATTATGTCATTATTATAAGCAGTGACCACTTGCCATCAGTGGCGAGTCTGGTCGATTGCCGGCTAATAACATTTTCACAAAATATTATACATAAGTCAACGTCACGGTGTTAACGGAGTAAATTTTTGTTTTTGAAATAGAAATATGCAAAAGGTTCCCATTTTAATCCTCTGGACGATTTTACGTATAAGGATATTAAATTTGAGGTGTGGGTTCTTCGCCGTTAAATAAATATTCCATAGATACATATATATACCTATATGGTTATTATTATAACAATAGTTATTATTGTACATACTTTCATCTTTCGTTTCTTCGCAAGACTCCTCACACTCTCCTATTTCGTTATCCTGATAGTTTTCCAAACAATATTGAGATGCATCTTTGTGGTCATACATTACACCCTGAGAACAAAAATTAACATTTAATTTATTATATTACTTGTAAATCCACCCGCGCTTCGCTTCGCGTCGGGCAAACTGTCTTTTTTTATAGTTAGTACAATAAAGCACTCTGTGGTACCCTCACCTCACTCCACAATTATTGTTAAACGTAACCCGCGCACGAATTTATTTTCACGCGTGTAATTTTTCATTTTGCGATAAGTCCTAAGATATTCATTTAAATTATATTGTGTAAATGCTTATCATAATGTGCCTGAAATGCGTAAGGTGACACACGTTTAATTCATATTTAAATAGAATTCCAATTAGGTACCACATTGTACGTGACCATTTGTTTAAAACTTAGAATGGGTATAGTAAGCTATCCTTAAAAGATAGACATAGGTATGCCTTCGCGGACTTTATTAATAGTTCTAGATTCCCTACTATGAAACACGGTACTTCCGAAAACCGCATTGTTCTTTCGTCATGCAACAGACAGATGCAAAAATTCTAAAAATAATATTTTTGACTTAAATTGGCACTATCATACATTTTTTCTCAAATAATTCTGTTATGTATGTACATACATACATACATACATACATACATACATACATACATACATACATACATACATACATACATAAACCAGTTGCATTAAATTTTATTGTATGTATAGATACTCACATGTTCGTCATATTTCCTGACCGGCACATTGTCGACAAGGTGGTATCTAAACCGGGAGTGGTAGCCAGTGAGCCGACCTTCGAGGCACGGACCCTCGCACGGGAGCCAGTCCTCCCATTCCGTCATGGGACATTCTGCCGAGGAATCCGGATCACGGGGCGCAGGGGTCTCTCTGTAAAAGGAATATCTATTAGTTGAACTATACCTGAGCAATTTGCATATTCGTTGAATAAGGAATGAGCATTGAGTAAGGATGTGATCGGTTGATTAAGTATGTAGATATTACGAGATTGAAAGATCGAACCTCGCTCAGTGTGTTGTCATTCCAGACAGTACCTACAGTAGAATGCTAATACGAATGTTGCTTAAAGTAGGACGTAGAGTCGACATAGAGAAATTACCTAGGCGGCGGTGGCGGTGTAGTCGGCTGCGGCTCGTTTGAATCATTGCCCTCGTCCGTTTCTGCAATCATTTTCATACAAACATTATATTTTATTATCATTTATAAACTTTTACACAGCGACTTGATGCCCGGCAAAGAATAAATGTTCTCCCGTTGGCCCCAAATCGAGGGCAGCAGTCGATACGAGGAAAGTAATACCTTCGCTAATGACCGGGATGTCGGTAACACAGGTCGGTGTGCTGTAAGTCCGGATCAGATCGAACCGAATTCTTGCGAAGGGCTTGGTGTCCTCCTTGGGGATAAATTTGTTTATTAACGCTGACGATATTGGCCGGGCTGGCAAGGTCTCCTCATTCGGTGACTGTGGAAATAATATTTAAAAATCATCACATCAAAATATAGAATTTAGTTTCGGAACTGCTCCTTTTAAATTATAATATCAGAATACTTCAATTCAAAATTAGAATATGAACTTGTACACTTGTATTCAGAATGCAGAAACCACATATTTCTGTTCTGTCCCTGAACTGAGTTTCGCAAATTTCAAATGGTAATACAGACAGGGCAGCAGCATCTATTGACATCCGCTTCCTCAAGCGGAAAGCCCGTAAGTTGTACAACAGCATCAAAACGAAGTAAAGTTTAATACCACATTGGAGAATAGATGATACGAACAAACTCACTTCGAAAGTCAACCCACTATCCGTTCCCGCGTCCAATGGATACAAGTTCAGCGTCAGGTTCGTCGCCCACTTGTTGGTGATCTCACACAGCTCCATGTTGGCCACCCCTAGGAACCAGTCCGGTGACGGTATAATGGCTGTCACCAGCGATACAAAGTGGTGTTCGCGAGACGCTCGAAATATTGATGTGGTGACCATGTTAGGATTAGGCTCACTCGACGCTTTTATTATTGTACGCACAGAGTTGCCGAGCTGGAAGAAAATATAAACTTGTCATTATGTGGATAGGACTAAAGTAATGGAGCAATACACAAGTAAGCTGTAATGTAGGTATTCTTTGCCTGTGAATTAGGACTTGTGGTCTGCAGGATTGTGTTGTAAAAAATGATGCACGTGTAAACTAATTTGTAATTACTTACCTGTTTTCGTATATCCATTTCCAATTCGGTTGTATTGCCCTGCGCTGCTAGCATCTTTAACCCTTGACCGGCTTCCGAGCCTAAGTTGAACAGGCAATAGTTCTTACTGTGTGAAGCGCCGACCACGTCGCTGAACCGTGCTATGTCTCTCGCCAGATCCGATGTGGGGAACATCATCGGGTGAGTGTTGTAGGTCCACAGCCGTTCGAAGGTCAACTGATTGGAACAGTTATATATATTTTTTAAACGAAAATTTGTTCATTCATGACTCCATGAATTCCAACTGATATTAAGTGGCGATGTATTGTGTTAAGACTCGGAGACTTAGAGACTCGGGCAGGCTATTTTAGTCCAGTTCCAGAAATTCCAGAATATGAGTAGAGTAAGTAGGTATACCAATTGTACCATTTGTAGACCCTGTTGTATCTGGTGTGCCTACTCGTATCTTTATTAGATTTCATAGTTTCTTTACGCGATACAAACTTGCTGTGACGTTATCGCATGCCAATCACAGAGAGATGTCGGTTCAGGATACGGTACGTTTACGGCCATAGTGTGGTTTCAGTGTATTAGGCAGAGTTTTACTTAAGTGTTTCTGACTCACCATGTATCTAGCATCTTCACAAACGCTGCAGTCATCATTCTCGGTAGGCTGCATATCTTCAGCTTTTCGGACATCTTCACACACCTGCTTCGACAGTGGCCCTTCGAAGCTGTACCACACGTCTTGCATTACGGCTAGCAATGCGTAAATTGTCACGCATTTATTATCTTTTGGTGGTGCTCTCCAATGGGCCTAAAAGATGGGGATAGAAATGACCACATAATTAGCAAAGAATATAAATAATCTCTGACTCTTAAACAACAAATATATTTTAAACGTTTTTATCGTTTAATTTAAGGAAGGTTCAATTTGTAGTTGGTCCAAAAGTGGGAAAGGAAAACTAAATCTCTTCGAAGTAATTTTAAAACAAAACAAATAAGTAGACTGACAAAGAAGAGAGTTTCCTCCAATTGATGAACAAGTTATATTTATTTTAATGTCATTTAAGTTGAGAGTTCATGAATATGAATAGTAACTTACTGTAACTGCAGTCTTAGGAGTGATGTCCAGTTGTATGACAGAATTGTTGCAATTGGGACTGGGCACGGATTCATATGGGATCGGTAGGATCAGGCCGGGACTGAGCCTGATTGGCTTTCTGGGATTCTTTTCGTTGGGCTTGGTGTCTTCTCTTGCAGATATCGTAAATGCAATGAACGTTGACTTGTTGTCAGTGGCATAGAGTCGTACTGTAAAAGAGTTTGAAACTGTCATAAAAATTTAAGACTAACTAAACTATTTAGACAGGGGCGGCTTTACCTATAGTGCAGGGGGTTCCTTGCACCCGGGCGCCGGTTGTTAGGGGGCGCCGAGAGATTCTATTTCGACCGCATATTTTGATACAAAAGGGCGCCAGGATACTGATTGCACACGGGCGCTACATGTATTAGAGCTGAGCCTGTATTTATATGAACAATTAAGGGACCAATGGTATATAGTTGTAGATTATAATAAATCTTACCTTTATATTGCCGCATCGGTATATACTTGTCAGCAAGACCTAATATATCGATTTTGAACCGATTATCCGGCGGCAGAGGCTCCGTGCGGGACCCTAGCGGTCTCAGGTCGCAAAAGTCATCAATGCTCAAAGATAACTTTATGATCAGAAGTAGACAAATAGCGTTAATAGTGCTCAGTAAAAATTGTGCCATTTTGGAACTGTATTCGTCACCCAAAGTGCTGAAAATATGTAAATGTAAGGTAAGGTATTTGTTATTGAATAATACAATAGATAATAGTAGATTAGAACAACTAGCTCTCTTATAATCTCTCTTGATGTTTAGTAAGCAAAATTATTTTAAAATGGTGCTATAGTGCCAACTGACTGAGTGCAAGTGATTTTTTTTAGCCCGAACGGGATCCTATCTTCTCCAATAGTATTTCCCCTTTAACGATCACCAATCATAACAGGTTCTCCCTGAACTATATTAGCTGAACTAAGTATACTAGCTTACAGGTTCTAATAAAAAACAATTCAACTTAACTCGGATGCCTCGAATGTTATAAAAAATTCCTTAAAAAAAGAGTAACTTATTTCCTTAATAGATACTTAATGTGCTTATTTAGGTACTTACCCGCTGACTGGAAAAAGTAAGGAAGAAGTAGCTAGAAAACAGAAGCATTTACGTTTTAAAAATTCTCAACGTTTAAAAAAACACAATTTACTTCGTACTTGTACATTTCGGTCAATTGACTCCGGGATACTGGTTGGACGTTGTTAATTAGTGTTAAATTCATGAACCGCGTTATATTATGTTTCCTACTCCAATTTAGCGCTCAGACTAAATCTGCCAAACCATAGTAGCTCTTATGGCATCAGGAAAGTGTTGTTACAACTTCACAAATAGTTTTATTACGAATCTTGGTCATTGCTGCGAATATTCCAGAGTTACCAGGATTTTATGCGTGTTTACCATATTACATATTGGTGTATCGTCTACGTTTGTAGCTCCCGACGTCTATGTAATGTTTGTATGTTTGTTGAACTTTGTTATACTGGGTTCTAAAGGATTCCATCCAACCTTGAGCCTGGAGGCCTACTACGAAAAACAAAAGTCGATCGACGTTTCGGACGACGGATCGTACTTTTTCCTACCAGTCACGGTCGCCAAATTATGTTTCGTGTGAACATAATGGCATTTTCTTAAAGAAAACTCAATGCGATTTTCGTATATAAATTTATTTTAATAGGAAAAGAAACATGTAACAGTAAGAAAAATTACAATCCGTCGTCCGAAACGTCGACTTTCGTTTTTCGTAATAGGCCTCCTACTCGGGTTCACCCCGCTGAAGAATGGACTTGGCTGTGGCAACCGGACCATCCAACGAGTTTGCTAGGCTGAGTTCCACCCAATTGATACAGACAGACCGGTATTCATGCATGATGGTAGGGTATGGACCTGCCTGACTAGCTGCCACCCTCCATCTTGAATCAACCGTAGAACGTTTTTGTGTTTCAATTGCAGTTTTGGGGGCATTAATCAACGGGTCCCCTGCTGTCACAGGTGTCTTCCGAGTATACTGATGTTCATGGGTGAACAGTAACAATTTATACTCAAATTCGAGAATTCTCTGAAGATTTGAATTTTTTTTTAACAAACTCGTTTAAAAGCAATCATTTTAAATAATAATCAATGACTTATTATTACTATACCTACGTATAATAATCTTCCAGTTTTGTCTATCTTTCACAAAGTTACGGACGATTGAAGAAAAAAACTTGCATTAAAAAAATCGATATCTCGAAAAAGTGTAGATATAAAAAATTGAAACAAATCATGGAGACATCTTTTGACCAATACTAAAAAATGAAAAAATTGCAAAAAAAATCAGAGATGCAAAAGCCACAGATGTAAACTTTTGAACCATAATTAAGTATATATTTTTTGATTCAGTTCGACGAACTGAGTCAGAATATAACAAAATTTCTCCGAAGCTGAAAAATTCAAAAATTATATTTCTATGAAACCTACTAAAAATTTAGTACTTACTATCCTGTACCTACTGTATGTAGTACATACTTACTTTCTGTACTTTATTTTCTTTTAAATTTGAAGCGCTCATAGCCCGGCGGCTTGCGTCGATCTCAAGTGATCGATAAAGAGCAACAGCGGGCGCGGTCGGTAGTTGGATGGGTGACCGCTAGTGGCAAAATTTCTTGAGCGCTTCCGTGCTTCGGAGGGCACGTAAAGCCGTCGGTCCCGGTTGTTATCATTTGGTAGCATTCGTTAAGCCATGTCGGATACCTTCGGGCGGCTTAAAATTTTCGACACTTGGGTTGGCCACTAACCCCTCCACCAATCCGCACTGGAGCAGCGTGGTGGAGTATGCTCTAGGCCTCCTCAGGTATGAGGAGAGACCCGTGCTCAGTAGTGGGCCGTTAATGGGTTGTAGCCATGAAGTAAAAAAAACAATTTGCATTATTATTACAAAATTTATTACAAAACACAACAATATTTAGAATTATTGATTATACAAAGTAAAAATATAAACTATTCAATATTATTGCATACTACAATTACAAAATCAAGTCATATTTCTTAATGAAAACGTAATGCATTACAAAAAGTACTTAATGCTGGCTACTCTGTTATCCACTTGCTATACGTGTATATTGTATAGTTCTATATTTTATATTGGTTAATAGTAGATGCAGAATATGCAGATGCACCCCCCTGAAAATAATTCTGGCGGCGGCCATGACCAGACGAGATCTTGATTACCATACCAGCATCCCCCCTTATTCATCTGTTTACAAAACAGTTCAGTATTATTATGGGAATTCAGCAAATTAGATAGGTTAAGCAATACCCTTGAAATTATCGTTAAACTCGAAGCTTAGTTGTAGCATCTTGTAGGAATTCTTTGAGTGATACTTTCGATTCAGGTAGACCAGAAACTGTCAAACCTGCACTAGAAAAAGGACAATTACTTAAGTCTTAAGCTGCAAGTATAAATTCAATACTAACAAAGGTTCCCTTTTTTGCATTTAAGTTATAACTAGATATCTGTATCGGAAGTCCACGTCTGTATCGAAATGTTTGCGCAAACAACGCTGAACGCCTGAACCTAATAAGTATGTTTCTAATAAAGCGCTCATAATAGCCTTGCGGAAGTGTCGGTACTGGAGTGGGCGGTATAAGTGGGTATTAGCTAAGCCAAGCCTAAGGCTAAGTAAAGCAGTCTGGCTCTGGTCCGGTTGGTATCATTAGATTGCGCTCGTTAAGCCATGTCGGAGGCCTTCGGGCGGCATAAAAGTTGCCGCCACATGGGTTGGCCCCTAATCCCTCCAACAATCCGCACTGGCTGGAGCAACGTGGTGGAGTATGCTCTAGCTAAGTCACCTCAATTAGGAGAAACCGTGCTCGGTGGACCATTAATGGGTTGAAGTGTACTGGACATTTTCGTACCTACACCTTCCATGGCCTTTCATACCTTGCCACTACACCTCACATGCCATGCCACTACACCTCACATGCCATGCCTTTCATGGAACCTTTCATGGAACAAACATAGTAGTCTGATGAGGTGGTTGATAACTATCGTCACTTGTACACTCTTCAACTTAAGTACCTCGCTATCTCCGGCGAGATGTAGAACAATCTTCCTCACACTGTTCTCGGTCGAAGTCATTGTAATGTTCTTTGCAGAATTTCGGCACTTCCTGCTTGGGCGTGTCCTTCGCCTGATAGAATTACAAATAAATATTAGATAACTGTTACTAGACCATATTATTAAGTAATTAATCAATGTTTATATGGTTTCTACGTGTTTGGTTCAAAAAGGTATTACCAGGATACAAGCGGCCCTACCACTTTCTTGTGCCAGCAAAGACACCTCTAGTGCTACATACGTGTGGTGGTGCATGGTGGTAACCCACCATCCTATAATAAAATCCTTTTGCTGGTTTTGTTTTCTTGAATAATGGATTACCTGTGTCGCGGGTGGCACGTACACACAAAAATGAAACCCGGTCAGGAATCGAATGTAGAAGTCGCCGATAGACAGGCAGGGTTAACACTAATAGAGTAAGTGGTCGTGAAAGCATAAATTAAAATTATGACATATCGAAGAACCAAGTATCAAGAACAGACATCTACTAATGCCATAATGTCTACTCAGGGCCTGAGTTTCAGGCCAATATCAAACCAGGGATCCTTCATCGACTATCGTCCACCATAAAACTACCTTTATTAGAAAAAAATGTTCACTGAACTGCTTACATCAGGGTCATATTTCTCGACAGCGATGCCATCTACCAGGTGGTATCGTTCTCTCCAACGGTACCCCCTTAACTTGCTCCCCTCGCAGATCCCCTCGCAAGGGCTCCACTCCAGCCACTCCGAGAGAGGACAGTACTTGCTCGACTTCGGATCGGTGATTAAAGGCGCTTCGCTGGGGAAAACTTGTTTATATCAAACAGAATAACAACTTCATTATAATTTCATTATAATCAAAATGGAAAATACATAATGAGTTTAATGAAGTCAGAAAACAATTTCATCAGATTGAATTAATACTTCTTCGTAGTCTATATGCCAACGATCTATAAAGCTATATGCTTACATAATAATAAATTGATATGGCACATAATAAAATAATCTTATGTCTTCCAAAATATCATCCTCTAACATTTTAATTTATTTCAAATTTCGTCCACTTCTCATGAAAAAATCCGCGAAGGATTTAACAAATTAGACAGCTATTGTTTTATAGCTTAGCTTCAAAGTTTTATGCTGATAGACCCTGAAAACATCAACTCTGATAAATGCCTAATCTAATCTTCTGCATGCCCACCCATTTCCAGTTCACATCCTTACAAGTCAGAAATGTCCATTTAAGCTACTAAGTAGTTCGAGAAGTCTACAAGAAAACTATCTAGATATATCTAGAAGACAAGAAAGTGAATTGTAATTGATTGATCGTTAAGATCATTGATCTATTCTTGGAAATGAGCCTAATGAAGTGATCAGAGTGGCGAGTATGATCAACAATAAGTGAAAGGCTCACCCCCGGCGATCGCCGCTATCTAGAGGTGTGTTTTGGTACCTGGAGGGCTCTTCGGGCTCGGCTAGCCCGTTCTCTGGGGTCACTTCCGTAGTCACAGTCTGCCCTTCTGTTGTTGAGGTTCCATCTAGGAAAAGATTTATAAACAATTTAAGATCAAGAATAATGTTGCAGCTAGTTTATGTTCCAGGATTAAGATGTTGGAGTAAAAAACGAATGTGCTTTAGACCACACGACTGAAGTAAAACTTATTTATGCGAAATTGTTGTCGTTCCGTACAAATCGTAAATTATCACCACAAACATTGTAATGCTAGCAAACTCGCTAACGTACTACTGACTGAGATACTTATAAATTTCATGCACTGGCTATAAGAGAAAGAGAGAAAGAAAATGTGCTTGCAGAAACATAACTCTCTCTCTCTTTCTATCTTTACTAACTTATATCTCCCTCTCAACTTCCGTTCGCCTCGCCCAATCACACTTTGCGTAACGTTCTCGTCACACATTCACCAGCATACTCCCCAAATATATAAAATAATAATAAAGAAGTTTTGCTTAAAAAAAGTCTTGACCCGTCTTTCCAAATTAGTAATCATGCCCATGGGTTTCATAACCATAAATAACTGACCAAGTGAAGGCAGAACGACGCTACTTAACAATCTATTAAGTACGTGGATTGAGGATTTTAAGAAAATGTTTGGTCCGAATTCAATCCATGCCAATAATAATCGTAGTAAAAGTGACTCACCAGTACTTTCCCCTTCTCCCTCTTCCTCCTCACAGGGTTTCTCGTAGGTCCTGATCAACTTTATGTTTAGTTTCCCGAATGGATGCATGTCCTTCATGTCTATTTCGTAAAAGGGCGAGTTTCTGTCAAAGGAGCTCATCTCTACCCTATTTATAGCATCTTGCGGATATGTAACGATGTTTACTGACTAAAAGAACTCCAGATTATAACTACATATTTATTTCTAGGGAGATAAATTGTTGTGAGCACAATGGATACCAACTTAAATTATCATTAACTGTTTTCGTATACATAATAATTTTCATATTCTAATCTATTTCTAGGTTCCAGCAATTGAGCGTTTACTTACCTCGTACGACACACCGCTGTCCGTTCCTGCGTCCCAAAGATACAGATTAAGTTCCCTCTCACTGAGCCAAGTGTTGTCCTGGCAGAGTTCGAACCTATTGACTCCCAAGAACCAGTCGGGGGACGGGTGTAATGCCACTGCAGCAGTGAACAGATGGTGCGTCTTGTCCGCGCGGAAGAACGCGTAAGTAGGATTGCTCATCTTTGGATAACCGTGGCCTTTGCCTTTGATTAATGTACGGACACCGTTTCCAATCTAAGAAATTAAACTAAAGCTATGTAATTCAACTTAATTAATAAATGCACCAAAAAGCCAAAGACACTTCTAGAAAGTCATCTTTCTTGATGATATCTACCTTTTTGTAAACTTATTTCTTTGTAGATGAAAAACTTAGAAACTCAAGACCAAATTAGGTAGATTGAATTGCTTTTAGAAGCCATTTTATTTAAACTAGGAAACTTACGGTCAGCAGGTACTTATTTAGTTAAAAATTCAATTCAACAGGTGAATGAGAGTAGTCTGACAATAGGTAGGTACGTATCTAGATATCAGAATAATCTGATCAGTTTTAAGAATACGTCAAGTAATCGGCTAATTTGTGGACGCAAAACTGTAATGTGATGATTATTATAAATAAGTACCTTTTAGGCTACACATGACACCTACCTAGTCGTATCAGAACATCTAAAGGAAATAACATACCTACATAATGAAACACTGGTCTTTATGTACTTACATTTTCCCGAATTTCGGCTTCGAGGTTACTTGAGTTTGCATATTCAGCGAAATCTTTGAAACCTGGAGAAGCTAAATTACCGGGCATCCATAGGATATAGTTGATGTCATGGGAAGCCCCGACGATATCGCTATAGCGTGGCACCCAATCATTTTCGGGATACAGTTGAGGGTGCGTATTGCGGGACCATATTCCGGTAAAAGTGAGCTACAAATAATATAACTAATTAGATACTAAAGCAGGCCTAATGAAGGTAGTTAAGCATTTCATTAATATAGTCAATATCAGCCTAATCTTTCTGTTATTCCCCATCCTTTTTATGCACATTCAATACAATGTTTCCTTTAATTCTCATGTTTTCCATTTGATGATAGCAGCAAATGCTGCAAAAAACATAACTATAATTAGTAAAAACACGAAAAATCAAGAACCTGCCTCATACTTAGCCTCATCACAAATTTGGCAGTCCAGGTTCAGCTGCGGGGTAACGTCATCCGGTTGTCTCATATCCTCACAGAGCCGCTGGGTCAGCGGAGCCCCGTCCTCGAACCAAATTTCCTCATTCTCCGCGACCATGGCGCGTAAGATGACACAACCGTTTCCGGATTTTGGAGCTTGCCAGTACACCTAACGCAGTGTTAAAAAAGGTTTGATAATGGTACTCCTACTAAGAGGAGATGAAGTTAAATTCCGGGTGAAACCTGTTTTCGAGTCCAAATAAATTCTTGACCTGCACGGCCAGCTACCACCCTCCCCTCAATATACATACCTACCTATAATGTACCTCTTTATAATGCATTTTTCAATAAAAAAAACATCTTTTGGACCACATAACTGCTAAAATACTATAAGATAAAATTAGGTTTAAAAAAATCTCTGGATCATGAACTTTAGTTGCGACCTTTAAATTCACATTGTCCTGAACTTAAGTGAAAGATGATAAATAATCTACCTCTACGGAAGATTTAACTGACGCCATAGCTTGTTCCACGGAGTAGAGACATCGATCGCTAAACTTAGCTGTCAAAGTGCTTTGAGGCCGGAGTTCTCCGGGATACAAAGATATTAATCTCCTGGGATTCCGGGGATCAACCTTCGTATCTCCTTCCGCTGATATTACGAAGCTTGTGAAAAGAGACTCGTCATCAGTTGCTTTTATTTGTACTGGAACAAAAATTATCTTTAATAGATCAGTAAAAAGTTGCCCCGCTCATCAATATTTATCGTAAAACAGCTATGACGTTTAATTTATACCAATGATATGTCCCTAATAGCGCTTTATGACTTTGAAAATAGTAACAATTTAAACATGGGTAAATGAAAGTTTAGCTCGAGTATAGGTCTATGGATAGTCGTTACTACGCGCAATTTTTTTTCTTCTTTTGGTCTCTCACAATATGCCACTTCATACAACTCTGCGGTTTACACCAGAGCCCCTAGAATTAAAATACGCCCATGCTTGTATTCTACCGATGTGAATGTTGGGAACAGACGCTTATTTATAATAACTTGAAGTCATCATGTAATTATATCAAGGGTAGTAAAATTTTTATATTTAATACTCACCTACGTAAAGTTGTTCAGGCATATAAGTATCATCGGCGCCAACTACCACCATTTTGAAACGGCCGTCAGATGGCGAAGATTGTGTAATGGACCCATAAGGTCTTCTATCACAGCGGAAACTAATAACTTCATTTAAAAAAGCAACGTTTATAATAAGCATCCATACGGCAACTTTAAAAGGAATTGACGGTTTTTTCATTTTCCAATAATAAACAAGGATAGTACCACCCTCGAGAGCACAATTAGAAATAACATCTTATATACAGATGGTCAGGAGAATTAACTAGTTAACGCATATCATTTTCAGTATCGCATTTCTGTTGTAATTGGTAAGTATCAAGTCTTGACCTATTAATTCAAGAAAAGGCCATGCGCATATTTTATTAACAATTTGACATAACATGCGTTAAAGTAGAATAGTTACCTACTTAAGAACTATAGCAAAGATACACAATAATTTTGAGGGTCCAACTAAAGGTAAGTTTTCACTATAGCCCATGGACATCCGTAAATAATACCAAAGCCTTATGCAACCGTTGCTGGCCAAGAAGAAAACAGGGAACCTGCAGCCGGCTCTCCACTACCCTAACGAGAAGTAATAGAAGTGACTTATTGCATTTATTGCCTCATGGATTTATTTAGCAGAGTAGCTGATATCACTTAAGTATCTACTGTTGGTGGGTGTTGGAGGTGAGGAGAGGAGAGGAGAGATATTATGAGTAGGGAGTCTTCCAGAGGTTTCACGTGTTCCAGCAAAATGCTAATGGGTAGAGAGCAGGCCATCTTCAAGAATAAACAGATGATTAATAAAAACATCATAGAGGAAAAGGAATCATATTATTATCAATGTTGTCATTGAATAAAATGGATTGTAAGACGGAGCACTAGTATTTTATTTTGCCCCTTCAAAGAGTTTATCATAGTGCCTTTGAGTACACGTTGAAACAGTTTGCCACTTTCGCCTTGCATGCAAATGCATGCTAGGTCGCCCTATGGAAAGCTCACGTAGTGTTTATATGCTCTTTGGCAAGCTCTAGCGCTTCGAACGGTGAGGGTATAAGTTCACTTCTAGAACGTCAATTTTTTTTTGGTTTGAAATTGAAACAGCAAATATGCACGAATTGGCACGAAATCGAATAAGTACTCATATTCGCGCGTCTTCGCATTTCTCGTTTCTCGCCAAGGATCCACGTACATTTTATTAATTTCATGTTTAAAATAAGAGCCAAATAGAAAATATATTATAAGTATTGCAATAATTCGTATTCAGAGAGCCCAAATTAGTAGGTCATAATAAATTATAGCATGTCATTAAAAGATGAGTCCAATTTAATTATGTGAACTATTTATTGTCTATGTACTAGTGAACTAGTGATTGACGATTCTGGCGGGAACCTTGAAAAAGCGCGGTTGTCTTTCTACTTTAATTTTAAAATTTTCCTCTATGTAGTGGTTTTTTTTAGTTAAAGTGACTTAAAATTTTGCTATTAGCTGCTGAAAAGCGCAATAGCAATGGATGTAAACGAGGGGGGCGGGTCTCACCCGCCCACCTCAATAAAACGACCACGGCTTACGGATGAAGGAGGAGGCGTAGGCTCTGGACGATTGGTCTGCGGCGATGAGCGAGATGCATATCTCCCTTATTACAAACCGAATTACAAAAGACTATATCCGGAAAACTCAACCAACACAGACTTTAAAGTGTATGTGGAATCCACAAGCGACGATAGGTTGGGCAACAAGAGCCCTACTTACTTAAACCATATTTTCGCAATGGACATAAAAGGTGTGACGGGTATTCAGAGGGTGAATGCCAATAAAATTGCAGTTATCTTCAAGCAATATAATACGGCCAATAACTTCATTAATAACACAACTTTCCTCACAAAATATGACATGAAGGCGTTCATACCGGCAGCGCAAATTGAAAAAACCGGCATCATCAGATTTGTTCCAGCGAATATATCTAACAAAGAACTTTACACAAGACTTTCTTCAACATATGAAATAGTGGCAATAAGAAGGTTTTCAAAGAAAGTAGGACAAGAGCGCATTCCATTGCAGACTGTAAGCATCACTTTCTTATCTAATGTACTGCCTAATAATGTACAATATGATCTATTCTCGTACAGAGTTTTTGAATACATTCCACCATTACTACAGTGCTATAGGTGTTTTAAATTTAATCATTCAGCAAAGATTTGTAATGGTAAACAAAGATGTAGTATTTGTGGAGGTGAACACTTGTATAAGGAATGTGATAAACCAACAGAAATCAGCTGTATAAATTGTAGTGGGCCTCATCTCGCGATATCTAGATTATGTCCGATTAAAACTAAGAAGATTATAGAAAAGAAAAACAACATATCTTATGCAAGTGCCGCCTTAACAAAACAGGTCGCCATCAATGGAACAGATTTCCCTACACTCCCACCACCAAAACCACAACCTGTAAATAGTAATGTTATTGTAAATAAGTCTGTAAATACCTCTGTAAATAAGTCTGTACGAGATGTAAATAAAGTTAAAATAGTTAATTCTAAGGAAGACCTTAAAACTCAAATAATTTCCAACAACGATGTACTTATGGCCCTAGTGCAGACGTTGGTGGAATTAGCCAATAAAGATGACAGTACACCCACTAATATTAAAACTATTAAAGATGCATTATTAAAAAACTTAACATAATGGATTGTGTTGGGCCTAGTCCTACACAATCCAAGCTACGTATCGCTCAGTATAACATTCAAAGTGCAAATAGTAAAAAACCTTTATTAATTCAATTTTTAAAACAACATAATATTGATATTTGCCTTCTTAATGAGACATGGTTCAAAGATAATAATTTTAAAATACCAGGATATAACATTTACAATAAAAATTCAAACAATGCACATAATGGAGTTGCAATTCTGATTAAACCATACCTTAAGTATAATATATTAAATACCAGATTTTATGAAGACATTCAAACAGTTGCTGTGTCTGTATCAACTGGACATAGTAGTTTAACAATTCTCTGTGTATACTGTCCACCTTTAAGTGGGCGAATACGAATTAATAGACTCCGTTACATTATTAATGATCTGCCAAAGCCCATATTTATGAGTGGTGATTTTAATGCTCATCATATTGCATTTGGTTGTCAGTCAACCAAAGGTAGAGGTCAGGATTTATTTAATTTAATTGATGACTTAGATTTGTGTATTTTAAATGATGGTAGACCTACAACTGTAAATCGCCCTAGACAAACTCCTTCTGCCATTGATGTAAGCTTCATCAGTGGCAGCCTCGCACCACTATGTGAATGGTCTGTACATGATGACACAATGGGAAGTTACCATTATCCAACAATAACAGAGATTTCATTAAATATAGATAAATATCATCTCAATTCACCTGTAGATAGGTTCATATATAAAAAAGCTGACTGGGCAACATACACAGCTCTTTCAAAAACAATGTTTAATGATTTGGTACTTCAATCACATGATCCTATTTCAACCTATAATAATTTCTGTTCTCATTTAGATACTCTTAAAGAAATGTCAATTCCAAAGCTCACTAAAACAAACACTTTCATAAGCAGACCACCATCTCCTTGGTGGAATAGTATATGCGAACAAAGTGTTATTGCTTCATATAATGCACTAAAACTATATAGAAAAGAGCCTACTATTGAGAATTACATTAATTACAAAAGAAAAGATGCCCAGAAAAAGAGAACAATTTCAGAACAGAAAAAAATTGGATGGAATAACTTGTGTAACACTTTTAATAGAAATACTCCCATAAGTAAAATTTGGAATTTATTAAAAATGTTTAAAGGCATAAGACCTAAGAATAAATCATATACAGATGAGTTTATATCTCCACTTTTGGATAAATTATCAGATAATAACAATTTAATTGAAGTAGATCAACTGAACATTCTTTTTGAAATTAACAATGATAACCCAAATTCTAAATTTTTACTAGATCCATTTTCATGGTCTGAATTTTTAACAAGTTTGCAGTCTAGACGAAATACAACTCCTGGCTTAGATGATTATCCTTACATTATAATTAAAAACTTAGATGTATCTGCCCAAAAGTTGTTTCTTAAAATCCTCAATTTGCTTTGGCGTAATAAAGTTATTCCACAGTCATGGAAAACACAGTGTGTTGTCCCAATACTTAAGCCCGACAAATCTCCTGAGTTTGCTAGTTCTTATAGACCAATTTCCTTGTCATCCTGTCTTGGTAAAATATTCGAAAATATGGTGAAAGTCCGTCTTGATTGGTATGTTGAATCCAAGTGTTTAATTCCACATATACAAAATGGCTTCCGTAGAGGACGTAGTAGTGCAGACAGTTTCACCTCTTTAATCTCTGACCTGAAAAATGCAAAACATAGAAAATTAAATACTGTTTGCGTATTCCTAGACATTCAAAGTGCTTTTGACAGTGTTGATCCTGGCATACTAGTTCAAGTCATGTCTAGGTTAGGTGTGCCCGGGCACTTATGTGAATGGATTTATAATTTTTTGAGCAACAGGACAATCTATGCTAGGCATAACAATATTTTATATGGACCCAAATGTGCCTCAAGAGGTACAATGCAAGGTGCCACGTTATCTCCATTACTGTACAATATATACACAAGTGAGATTTGTAAATATGTAAATAATAAGGATATAAATATTTTACAATTTGCTGATGACATTGTATTATATAGTAGTAATTACAACTTAGAGATTGCAATAGATAATATGAACAAATCCTTACTTCAACTATTACAATATTATAACAATCATTTACATTTGAAAATTAACCCCTCTAAAAGTAGTGCTATGTTTTTTGGTAATGAAGCCTCAAATTCAAATATTATTTACAATAATGAAATTATAAATAGAGTCAATTCAAAGAAATTTTTAGGAATAATACTGGACCAAAAACTAACTTTTGAAGAACATATTAAATATGTATCCAAAAATGCTCACATAGGACTAAATGTTATTAGATCACTTTGTGGTGTAACATGGGGTGCAGACCCTAAAATATTGTCTATATTGTATAAAAGTATTGTTAGAAGTCACTTAGATTATAGTTCACTCGCTTATATGAATAGTTCTCATGTAAATAAATTAGACATATTGCAGAATAAAGCTTTAAGAATAATATCTGGTGCTATGTGCTCGACTCCCATAAGGGCCATGGAAGTTGAGACAAAAGTGATGCCTTTGATTTTGAGACGAATCTTACTTGCTGAAAGATACTGTCTCAAATTACTGGCATCAAATAACACTCAAGTAATAAACAAAATTGTACCTTATATAAATAGATCCCCAAGAAGACCATTAACAACAGCACAAGGTCTACTATGCGGCAATTCTCCAACACTGTCCGATATATTTCTGGAAATAGACAATAGTTTATCTAAAATTAGAAAACAGTATCCATGGCCATGTTACTCTTTCTCTTATCAGTGTATTTCACATCCAATTAATGTAGTTCAACAGACAATAAACAATAATTCAGAAATGCTTAAATTTTTAGAGGAAAATACAAAATACTATGTTATCTACACTGATGGGAGCAAAGCAAGTGATTATGTACATGCTGCTCTATATGATCCACAAGCAAAATTTTCTTCAAGCTTTATTCTGCATGAACCCTGCTCTATATTTACGGCAGAAGCATATGCAGTGTATCAGGCATTAATGCATATTCGTGAAATCAATAACATTAAATATTTTTTAATAATTTCTGATTCCTTGAGCTTGATAACAGCTTTAACTACCCTCACAGTTAAATTCAAGTCCAATTATATCCTTTACTTCATTAAACAAATAATTCACCAATATCACATTAAAAATATCCAAGTTTTCTTTCTATGGGTGCCTTCCCACAAAGGTATCTCTGGCAATGAAATGGCTGATAAAACTGCATATGAAGGAGTTAATGCTGTTGACGTTAGACATACAATGTATGTTCCTATGTCCGATTACTTGCAATGTATTGACCAGAATATTCAAAAGTTGTGGTTAGAAATGTGGAAGAAAGATCAAGATACGAAAGGAAAATGGTATGGAAG
Organism: Ochlodes sylvanus; assembly: GCA_905404295.2. Classification (NCBI taxonomy): domain Eukaryota; kingdom Metazoa; phylum Arthropoda; class Insecta; order Lepidoptera; family Hesperiidae; genus Ochlodes; species Ochlodes sylvanus. The sequence continues at coordinate 11,533,858 of FR990132.1, read as the reverse complement.
CATACAAGAAAGCTTACCTGCAAGACCTTGGTATCATCGAATGGAAGATGCTACTAGAGAGTTTATTACTATCATAAATAGACTGCGTTTTGGTCATAATACTGCACCGTCACACCTTGCTCGACTCGGCATTATTGCGAATAAAAACTGTTCATATTGTAATTCAAGTGATGGAACTATGGAGCACATTATCTTTGATTGTCAAAAATTTTTAATCGACAGACTAGTGTTGGCCAGTGAACTTAGTGATGTTGAAAATAAGTGTGATTTATTGTCCCGCCCGCCGCCATTAAAACAATTGCTACAAGACGAACTTAATTACAAGCATATCTACAAATACATCAAGAATACAATTAAAACAATTTAATTGAATGTGCTCATAGGCGTAATATTACGCCTATGAATGAGCTATGGAAAATAAGAGCTGACCTAAAGGTTTTAAATACCAGGTCATAAAACCCCAAAAAAAAAAAAAAAAAAACTAGTGATTGACTGACTGACTGTCAAAAAGTTTTTGACAAAAACGTCAAAGTCATAATACTCAAAATGGCCTGTCTGTCTGTGGAATGTACTAATTTTTATAGAAGTTAATTTCATCCATATCTTCCTATTGTAATAGGGTTTTCTTTGTATTTATTTCAGTATCCACAATATTATCATTTTTTTATCTCAAGTTTGCGATAAATAACTTTTGTTTAAATGTAGAAGAAGTCTGAAGTTTAACAATTTTGTGGTCGCGTTCGTTCGTGTTCGTGTGGAAAGGAAGTAATTGTCAAATGGTGAATAAATGTCTGCAAATCCAATAAAAATGCCGTCGGCAACAAAAGATTCGACTATTCTGAAGATTGCGGTGGAGATGTTAAATGCGTCTGGTAAAGTGCCGCAGTTGATAGAATTTGACCAGAGTCAACCTTTGTCTAGCTATATTCAGCATCTATGCAAGCAGTGGGGTCTGCTGGACCCAGAAAATTACGCATTACAGTTTTCGGAGAGCAATAACCAGAATTACATCACAGAGAAGAATCGAAATGAGATTAAGAATGGATCAGTGCTACGTCTCGAGCAATCGCCAGCGAAAACAGTACAAGATATCCTCGCTAACATCAACAATGGTTCAGAGCAGGAGCAAACTGATGCTCTTTGTAAACTGTCCACTGTGAGCAGCGACTTGACGTTCGCACTTGAATTCATAAATAAAAAGGGATTATCACTAATCATAAACAACATTGAGTCTGGCAGATTCAAGGGCAACTCTCTAAAATATGCATTAGTGACTTTTGTTGAATTAATGGATCACGGTATTATATCGTGGGACATCCTGGAAAATCAGTTTATCAATAGAGTTGCTAGTTTTGTTAGCAACCAATCCAATACTCAGGATCCAAAAGTAATTCAATCATGTTTGTCAATTCTCGAAAATATTGTACTGAATAGCTCTGGAAAGAATTCACATGTAGAAAAGGAAATCACAATACCCAGTTTAATATCTCATCTTCAAAAAACACATCAAGACACTATTATCCAGCAGAATGCTATTGCACTCATAAATGCTATATTTTCTAAGGCAGATATGACAAAAAGAAAAACAATTGCTGCTACTTTATCTTCTAAACAAGTACGTAATGTTATATTTGACAATCTGATCAATCCTCGAGAGGCACCGGGGTCAGAGCTTGATCATCAGTTATATGTGCTTCAAACGCTCACTCTTGGGCTGCTGGAACCAAGAATGAGACAACGAGCTGATTCCCAAGAACAGGAATCTCAGGAGAAGATTAAGGAGTTAAGAAAGATTGCATTTGAAAACGATAATAACTGTAATAGTGAAGTTACAACAAGACGTCAAATGGGAAGCTTCTCCAAGGATTTCAAAAAGCTTGGATTCATGTTTGAAATAGACCCTATAAAGGACTTTAACGAAGTCCCACCAGGTGTGTTGGCTTTAGATTGTATGTTATACTTTGCAAGAACTTATCCAGAACACTATGCTAAAATTGTCTTGGAAAATAGTTGTAGGGCTGATGAACATGAATGCCCATTTGGGAAGACAAGTGTGGAGTTAGTCAAGCAGTTATGTGATATCCTACACATTGGGGAACCGCCAAGTGAACAAGGTGTGAAATATCATCCGCTGCTGTTTACACATGATCACCCATTTGAAGAACTATTTTGCGTTTGCATTGTCTTACTGAACAAAACATGGAAAGAAATGAGGGCCACTACTGAAGATTTTGTCAAAGTGTCCAGTGTTGTCAGAGAGCAGATAAGCAGAGCACTATCAGCATTTCCTAAAGGGTTTGATAAGTTCCGCCACACAATCAACCAACTAACATACACCGAGATAACACAGATCTGGCAGCAAGAAAGAACAAGCAGAGAAGTATGGGAGTCTCGAGCAACACCCATTATAGAATTGAAAGAGAAAATTACTCCTGAAATTATAGACTTGATCCAGCAACAAAGACTAGGTGTGTTAGTAGGTGGTACCAGATTTAAAAAATACTCGTCTAGAGGCCAGAGGATGAAAGACAAGTTTTGGTTTGTGCGTTTATCTCCCAACCACAAGATTTTGCACTATGGTGAGTGTGATGAGAAAAGTACACCTAGTTTGGAAGAACTTACGTCAAAACTGGCTGTAGGAGATATTAAATGTTTAGTAGTTGGTAAAGAGTGTCCACATATGAAGGATTTGAGAGGACGGAAAATTAATCCTCATCTGGCATTTTCTCTCATTTTAAAGTCAGCTGAAGTGCCGTCGCTTGATTTTGTGGCTCCAGATGAAAATATATTTGATTATTGGACTGATGGTATCAATGCTTTGCTCAAAGAGAAGATGTGTAGTAAATCATTTGAGCATGACCTAGAAACTTTGTTGTCTATGGATATCAAAGTCCGGCTGCTTGATGCCGAGGGTATTGACATTCCAAAGGATCCTCCCCAAATACCACCGGAACCAGAAGATTATGACTTTTATTACGATAATAACTAACCAGTACATAGCATAATTATATAATTTCTTATATTTTGAATTGTATATAAAATCAATTTTATAGTAGTATCTTATTACCAAGACCATAATGATGACAGTTATATATTGCTTTGTACCATAGATTGACGAGAGAAAGTGATAGAATGACGAAAAGTTAGGGATGAAAGGAAGAATTTTATTTTAGAGCAAACATTAAAATACACAAGTTCATTTTACTTTCAAGAATGGTCTTCAGACACTTGTAAGGGCTTTCTATGTTCTATCTGATTTCCTTATTAATCTATGCTTTGTACCTACCATTTAAAATGCGTAAGTCGCATTCTGAAATGAATATGTATTTTTGGACCATTTTCATTCCTTTTTTAACTTGTTACTTAAAAGCTTGTTTGTAATCGAGCTAGTGTAAGAATATGAGTATTATGAATTTAAGGAATGTGTAATTTATAGGAAAATGAAGTGTTTATTCTTGTATTTGACTATGTATTCCCCAAAAGAATTTGCTAATGTACCAAGCAAAAAATATTTTAGACTATTTTATTATTTTACCTAATACTTCTTATAATGTGTAGGTAATTCATATTTGACTGTAAAGGATTTAGTTAAAAAGCATTTGTATGTAATTTTTAGCAACTTTTATTTTTATGAAGCACAAAGTATTTGAATTGATTGTCATTCTAAGTTTTATTTTACATACAAATATTTTATAATATTTTAATATACATACAACTAAATTTTACATACTTACAAAACAATGGAACGAGCATCCAATTAAGGATACAAATTAAATTTAAGTAATACTTCCAAATATGTTATTAAGCATCTGCGGCCATAGTCCAATTTAATAATTTATATACCAAAGATCATCTAAAGAACAAAGTTTATTTAACAATGTCAATAATAAATAATATTAATAAGAATATTTTTTTATTTATACTAGATAATATATACTAGATGTAAAGGAATTTGTACCAAGACAGTCTATCTAGTTCATTAAACAGTGAGAAAGAATACAACTCAACATACAAATAATTTTACGGATACATTCAAACTTCCTTGTCATTCTTATAAATGCATCTAAAAGTGATAGAGGTTGTCATATTCCCTGCATTTCCATAATCGTCAAGCATACATATACCTACTCATAATTCTTTAAATTTCATATAATGTATTAAAACATTAAAATTCAAATATTCGATAACAGGTGCATATATAACTAATATTGTCGATGCTACATGATTCGGCTCTCTGTGTTAACAGTGAGATCAAAACTTGGCTACATTCAGATTAAAAAGTATAATACTTAGTCAATTGTAGATTGCCAGGTATAAGAGGTGTGTTTGTGAATTAGCTAAAATTTGTGTATTACAGTTAGTTTTTAGAGCGAATTCAGTTTGCAAAAAAAAGGAATTAAGTAGAGACTGAAAAATAAATATTTCTTAAATCGTTTCGAGGGCGACACGACCGATCTCAATATTCTATCTACCCATAATCCTGGATAACAACTTTAAAAAAGTTTAAACTACAATTAATTGTTATTACTTTACCTACTAACTTTCCAGATTATGGACAGATTGATCATTGAAAATGGCTGTTAGAGAACATTAATTATTTAAAAATAAATATGATCAAAATTAAAAGTAAACATTAATAAAATGAAAAATATATTATAATCAACAAAGTAAACGATAATAATTCTGTGCCATAGGAAGGCACGTCGGTCTTCCGAGGAAAATCCACATCGTAGTCGTCGCCAAGTCTTGAAAGACAAAATACTATACAAGAGATCAACTCATTCATTATTTTTCCCCACCACTTTCATCAACTACAAGGGCACACCCTTGCACAGGACCAATGGGAACTATTTTGCGTTTAATTGAAATAGTCAACAACTGGGAATAAATAATTTTCTAAATAGTTCTGCAATCTCTCCTCTTATAATGAAACGCACAACCCTGATTACTATGCATGCAGCATATTTAGAATTCCGTAGCGTATCTATAATACCGGTAACAATGTTTCTGTCCTAAGACAAATTTACTCCAGCCGGACTATCCAAATATGGTCACAATTTCTTCTGGTGATGATGGTGCTGGTGACCACAAAGCTTGGTTTGTGCAAAAACATACTCTGCCTAAAAATTGTTATGCAAATAAATATAATCTTTTACAAATTTCCACATAACTTGAGCACCGCACTTGTCAGTAATTACAATCAAATTAAATCCACCATACTATACATATAACTCCACTAGTGTCCCCGTAGATTCTAATGCTGCGACAATTTTGGTATTTTCGTTTATCATAACACTATAACGAAGAACGGATCTTACAGATGCAAAACTTCGGGATACTCGCTTCTCCATGGTTATTCGAGTCTTATTCTTATACGATCAATACAGACACACCTTTAAGCAGACGTTTATCCGATTTTCATAATTGTCATAAAATGAGACACAATAATGTATTTTAAATATTATTGTATTATATATATTATTGTTGTTATTTATTATATAGTATATATTTATCCACAATTTGTATTTTGGAGACTCCCAAATTCAGTATCGATAATCTCATTCGAGTACTATTTCGCAGCCAGCTAGGGAGAAAGATCTTCGTCTTATATAAATTACATCTTGATAAAGCAGAATTCAACAACACGAAACATTACTGACGAAGTCGAACACGTAACCAAGGTAAAAACAATCCCGGATCATCCGCTTCCACATGGTCCTTCGAGCCATATTCTCCATACAATCAAAACATTATCCAAAGCACATCTTACGTACGTTTGCCAAAACTCACTTCACGTAACGCATTTTTAAAATAAAAACAAGACACGACACATACACTTTTATACACAATAACCGCGCTACTGCATTTTGGACACTTCGAACTTGGTGTTGATGATTTCCTCGTCGGAGTCCAGGAGGGGCAGCGAGGAGGCGGGGATGTTCTCCTCGACCCAGCGAAGGTCCGAGTCAAGGGAGTTGGCGCGCGCGTGCGCCGCCGCCCTCGCGTCGCCGGCCTCCGCCGAGCCGGTGCCGCGCATCTTCACGCCGTACGCGTCGTTTACAAATTGCTCTTCCTCTTCTGTGATAAAAAAAAAATACAGATTTTATAGAATATGTGAATTGTAATAACGCACTGTCGTCATGGGCGCAGCGGAAGGTTGGTGCTGGATGCTCGTTTGCTACCTTAATTCTATAAAAAAGCCAATTCATGCCATTGGTTTTTGTATTTAAGTATTTTGTGTTTATATTCTTAGTTTTTGTAGTATTTTATATCATATACATATTCATAATTTGTTTTTCAAAAAAAAAAAACTCAAAAAAACCACCCTTACAACTACCATCATCTATACAAATAAATAAAATTGGAGTGTCTCTTTGTAATATCAAAATAACCGCTTTTTAATAAATTCATAGGGTATACACGGTACATAAACCAAAATAACATTTTTTACAATTTTTGTCTATCTTTCTGTCCGTCTGTCTGTTTGTTTTGGCTAATCTCTGGAACGGCTGGAACAATTTTGATGGGACTTTTAGAAATTGTTAAAATTAATCTCCACGCGGACGAAGTCACGGGCACAGCTAGTCTTTTATAAATAAATTGGACATCAACTTTGCTAATTTCATTCAGCGGTGATGATATGTAAACAAAAAAAATATTTCGACGGTCCCTACGTAGAAAGGGATATGTCAAAAACCGAGGTTTACAGGAGAGTGAAATAAAACTTCAAACCGCTCTAGAAAAAAATATATTTATAATTATAGTTTCAATTTTCTTTATGTTGTTTAATTAGCTTTAGGAAAGTTATATTAGTATTCATATACGCATATTTTAATGAATTTCTTGAAAAAACTGATAGATAACTGCTTCTACGCTACCATTAAAATCATGCCATGTCGAGTATGTCTAACGTACCCGTTTATACTTCGCACATAAGAAAACAAAATTTCAAAATAGAATTTAAGTAAATGTTTTATGAAAACACAGGAATTTGTTATTATTTTCAAATGGATATCTTAAATACCTGAAATAGCTACCCGTAAATATTAAAAATTCGCTAATGGATACGTAACTCTTTATACGTGGCTTTAAAATATTAAGTTGGACTGTTTTTTGGAATGTAAAAAAGGACAAATATAATCAGCTGAATTTTGAAACATTCAAAATCACACTTATTTTAGATTAAATTTTCAGTCACCATTTACCAGTCAGCGCCTAAGATTAATTTTCTAAATTATAATTATAAATTATTTATCTAATCATCATGACAGTTTCTTCAGACTTATTAATATTACTTTATAATAACAGTTTCTTCACATTATTAATGATATTTTTATAAACTTTTCTTAATAATGTCACAGCCACAATGGATGGGAAGGAATAAAAGGCCGGCTTCAATAGATGATGTTTTGTTTTATTCACTAGATAGGGTAACACTGACGACACGTTGACTCAACACGACGCTGTGCACTTTACTTCGCTTTTCTATTCGCTGCTCTTCCTTATTTCTTCTTCTTCTTCTGGTCCTCCTCTCGGATTCGCTTCCGAAACTGAACTATCGCTGCCGTGTTCAGAGACTTCCCATTTCATCTAACGGGGTTATGTAACCAGACCAGGGTTCCTTCTTCAAAGCTAGGACCGTTGGCCCGTCGGTCGAAGCGGGTTTTCATTCGTTAGCTGGCCTTATCTGATTTGCTCATACACGTCAACCATCGTGTTCCGTAGTTCCCTTGCGTAGTCAGTAATTTCTATCGGTGTATCCGGTGGAGCACTCGAGAGCAAATCGGCTAGCAGTCGCAGTTCTCTTCCAAAATTAGCGTACGCCGGAGTGATTGTTGTGGTCTCATGAACCGCAGTCGTATAGGACATAAGAAACAGTGGTATATATTCGTCCCAGTCCTTCTGATGATTATCCACCACTTTTGCCAGATGCCGTTCCACGTTTGGTTAAATCTCTCAAACATTTCATCAGATTGCGGGTGATAGGGTGTCTTCCAAGTTTTATGTATTCCCATGACTACAGACTTATTGAATTACTTACAACTCGAAGTTCCGTCCTTGATCACTATGCATCTCTAGTGGTACGCCAAATCTGCAGAACACTTCGGTAACAAGCTTCGTCGTTGCCACGGTGATAGCCTCCTGGTTGGGTAGTGCAAACGCTTTTGGTCATTTCGTAAAATAGTCCGTCACTACCAAAATGTATCGATTTCCAGCATTCGTGACTGGAAACGGTCCGGCTATATCAAGAGCCACTCTTTCCCAAGGAACCCCAACATTATACAGCTTCATCTGCTTCTAGTCTGCGGTCCCTTAACGGCTGAACAACTTTGACACCGCCGACACCAGTTTTCTACATCGTCACGGCAATGCAACCAGTAGAAGCGTTCCTTGGTTTGGTGAGAGTTCTTCTTATCCCCAGGTCTCCTCCCGAAGAACAATCGTGATAAGTCTTCAACACCTCGTTCACTTTTGCTCTGGGAACAACCATCTGAAGATGACAATCTTTGCCTTTATTCATTCATTTCATTTATTCATTCATTAGCCATCTGAAATTTCTCCAACTGCATCACTCTGCATTAAACCACTGGTAGCCTCCAAAGATTGATCTTGACGAAAAATTAAGTATAAAATTATTTTTTTATACTGCTTTATAAACGTAAACGAAAACAATTCCCTAAATAAACTGAATTATTGCACGTATAGGCAAACAAGTAGGACATGTCTTCATGTACTTTGCACCGCGTTTGCACCGTGCGATATTTAAAACGCAGTACAAACCGTTAAGTTTAGATAACCGCATCTACGTCACCAATCCTTTATAACTATCACACTTGTTCTCTTGTTCGATTTGTATTTACAGTAAAATACATCATATTTCAATAAAAATCTTATATGGTTATGTGCGTATGGACAATCTAAAGCCATATATGAAATAAAAAAAAAATGACAATTTTGACTTACTCTTATGTACGTAGGGACCGTCGATTTGTAACAAAAAAAAATCAAAATGTGTGCAATTCACACGTGCTAGAAGTGAAATCTAAAAAAAACAAAAACTGTCAGTCCAAATATTGATGTTTTGCTTTGCTTACGTCATTTCCGTTTCATTCAATTCCAAATCACAACGATACTATAGAAGCTATCACTTCAAAAAAACAAAGCGTACCGTCGTCGTCCTCGGCGTTGTCGAGCAGCGGCGTGAACGCGTACCGCTGGTTGTTGTTGGTCGGCCGCCACAGCACCATGATCACGGTCAGCACCATCGCGAACAGCATGTGCCAGAACGCCTCGTCCAGCCACACGCCCTTCCAGTCCTGACACACAACACAGATAATAAATAAATATAATATAATAAAATGAAAACATAATGTGTGCAATTCACACATGCTAGAAGTGAAACTTCAAAAAAACTAATACTGTCAGTCCAAACATTGATGTTTTGCATTGCTTTCTTAAGCCGCCATTTTGCCGTTAAATGTGTCTTGTGTCTTTTTCGTTTCCGTTTTTTTCATTTGCGCGACATTTCCGTTTCATCGACTTCCAAATCACAACAATACCAAAGAAGTTATCACTTCAAAAAGCCTTTTATTTCTTGCATGCACTTTTACAGTATTCATTTTACAATTATTAATTATATTGTATAAATGATTTATGTTTTATTTATTTTATATTATTACATTATTGTTATTTAAATTATACTAAATCATTTATTTTATAAGTTATGTTTTGTTAATTTAAAGTTTATTAAAGTTCGTAATTAATAAAAATTACTATTACTACGGACACATATAGTAATAGTATTGTTAAAATACGTTTTGAACGTACGTTATAATTATACTGGCGGCAATTTTCAAAAATCTATACATCTCGACATACGTTAGTAGGTTAAATAATAACAAGTAGCACTGTAATGTTGTAACATTTTAACGGTTGCTAGGCAACTTACCGAGGATTAAGGATAGATAGTATAATAAAATCGACTGTCAAGGTTAATTTCTAAGATAGCGGCGGCATAGATAGGCGCGCGGTGGCGCACGCTTCCCATTATTTTGGTCCAAATAAATTTGAATTTTATCCGTTAGTGCGTAAATGATCGGTAATATTTTTTACCGAACACCTTATGGCATGTTTGGACAAATAGATCAGAGTGTGTAAATAAATCAACGCTAACACACACGAGTGTGTTGTCAATTATAAATAATTGTAGGTACTTATCAAAAATACCAGAAAAAATATGAGAATATAAACAATATTTGAAAATAAATGAAACATTAAAAATTAACGCAAGTGGAATTTAATCCGTTGTACTAAAAGAAACGTCTGTAGGTGTGTGAAAATGTTGACACACACGAGTGTATTGACAAATAAATCTCAGGTACGTGTTTCGGATGCAACGTCGGAGCGACAGTAAGCCTTCATTCTCGGCAACGCGTCAGCAACTCCTCGAGCGTTAACAATGTGCAGGGTAACCCGACAGTACCTCGCTCGTCCGTTCGTTATTCGGCTATGTACATAAAAAAAACTTACTGTGATACAATCCATTATTTTGTAAGACTTGAGCGAATAGAAGAGGAATATCACAGATGCGATGACGGCAAATATGAGCGTGTTGGTGAAGTGTTTGTACAGCGAGAATTTCACTGAGTTTCTGTAACAAATTAATGCAGTGTGACACTTGTGTATGTCCTAGGGCCCTAGGGGAAACAGAATATCGGGGATTCCGTGAATCCCTAGGTATATCGCTAGTTTAGTTAGGTTAAATTAAAACGGAAACAGGAACCCGCCGGGCGGGGTAACGTCGAACTCAAACGTAAAATTTAAAACATTGCCTGAAAAAGTCTAAAACAACACTTTTCTATATTCCCATACAAAAGATTCGTAATAATACTTAAAAGTCAATTTGAACTTTGACTTATCAACTTTCTTTTTTTTATCTTACTAGCTGACCAGGTGTCCTGAATAGCAGAATAAATATTAAAAAAAATAATAATTAAAGAATCGACTGTAAAGCTGGCGGTTCGCGGCCGGAGCGAGACAGGAGACCGCGACCGTCAATTTGTATAGGCGCGACAGTCTGTCTCGGTCTCGGTCGCGAGTTGTCGCCTATACATTGCCTATGGTCAAGTGCCGGTCGCGGTCTCCTGTCTCGGTCTCGACCGCGAACCGCCAACTTTAGGCGGTACGAAGTTGAGTTAATAAAGTAGGTTAGGAGCGGTGTATGTGTGTCCCCCTCACCTGCGCAGCTGCAGCGTGCGCATGGTGTGCGCGAGCGAGACGAACACCCACCAGCAGATGGCGCTGTCGAGCAGCGAGAGCGGCGCCTCGGCGAGCAGCAGCGCGCGCGCGCGCGCCGGCGAGCGGTGCAGCCGCAGCCACGCCTCGATCCCGCCGAGCAGCGCCCACAGCGCGCCCGCGCCCGCCACGCGCTGCAGCGCCGGCCCCAGCCGCGGCCTGCCCGCGCGCACACACACACATAACAATAATAACATAGTGTAGTAATAATAATCTATACAAATAAATAAAATTGGAGTGTCTGTTTGTAATATTGAAATAACCGTTATTTACTACATGTATATAAATATATATACGGTACATACACCAAAATAACATTATTACAATTTTTGTCTGTCTGTCTGTCTGTCTGTTTGTTCCGGCTAATCGTTGGAATGGCTGGACCGATTTTGACGGGACTTTCACTGGCAGATATCTGATGTAATAAGGAGTAACTTAGGCTACTTTTATTTGCAAAATTTCCCCGTAACAATTAAAATTCCACGGGGACGAAGTCGCGGGCACAGCAGGGGCGGATCCACCGTTATGGGCACGATGGGCATGCCCACAACCCAAATTACTTGTGACGTCACATTTTCACCTCTTCTTACCTAAAAAATCGGTTGACCCTACAGGCAATTCCCTTAAATTCCCGTTAAATTGATATGTCATGAAATCTCGAAGTTATGTTGAAAAAAAAACAGTACTCATTTTCAAAAATTTTCGTCAACGATATCTCCCGAACGGATTAACCGATTTTGAAGCACTTTGCAGCATTCGACACTGTTTTTTTAAATAGATTATGGAACTGATCGATACAGTAGTTCGAAAGTTATTTGAAAATAACACCGAAAAGCCCTCTTTCTTGGCTTTCGGCCCAGAGGAACGCGTCTAGTATGGCATTATAAGTCAGGGAATTCTTGCGAAACAGAGCTGTCTCCAGGGGTACCCCTGGAGACAGCTCTGTTTCGTATCGGGAGATCCAAACGCGTGCACTGATACGGTAGCCGATGTGATATGACCTGGTATGGAAGGTTTTATCCCCAGTTTTGACGATTTGTCATATCTTTTGGTGGAAAAAACCAGCCCTAATACAGCGGTTCATATATCCGCTTCAAACCGCAAGTATACCGCTTACTAGGCCTGAACATCAGCGTACACTTCAAAGGATCCATCTGCGCCAGAGCTGAAGAGAAAGCTCAACGTTGCCTCCCGGTCAGCAAAGAAATGTCCAGGGCGAAGGCCAAGTTTATCGGCAGAATGAGAATACTGGTCGCTAGCTACTTTTGTCGGTAATCTCTTCCAGGACATATCCGTTGTCCATACGGCAAAGGGGAAAGCAGAATTCTGGTCACCCTCTTTGCCACCAACTCGACCCTTGACGATGGGAGGACCACACCACCTAACATCCCACGATATGAGAGCTCACTGAACGATATACTTTTTACTCAAAAGTCATCAGACGATCATTACAGTCCCTCGATACTCTTGAGTTGCCCGTCTTAACGCGCCTATTCTCGCTATCCTACACCGCAGGAATAGTACCGTCTTCGTAGAAAGTAGCCCTAATTGATCCCATCCCCAAAAAGGGTGATCTCAGTGACCCGGCCAATAACAGGCCGATAGCGATAATTTCCCTACTTGAGAAGTTGATGGAGCGTGTAATAAATACACAGTTCCTCAGATATCTTGAGGATGGCCAGCTGATCAGTAATTGAAAGTATGGTTTTCGTCACGACCGATCAGCTGGCTATCTTCTGTTTTTTTTTATTCACAGGTCGCGGTGGGCTCAAGTTCTCGGTAGCATGTAGTAGGGGAAGCACTAGCAGTCAGCCTAGATACTTATCGCTCAGGTCTTCGACCGGGTCTGGCACAGACTCTTCTCGCGATAGCGCTTACGGTCTCCCTGAGAGGTTGTGCAGTTGGGAAGCCAGCTTTCTATCTGAGGGACATATTATTAAGGTCGTAGTAGACAGTTATTGCTTCCCTTTTGGCTATCAGATATTACTGACTACATCAGAAACATCAAAAAACAATTTGGAATTTAATCAAAACTATATTACTAACTATTCAGTTGCACGAAATCAGGTCTGACTACCTCCAATAAAAAAAATATTATTTCCATTCCTAAGACCAAAGCGGAAAAAATGCAATAATCGATTCAAAAGTCACTCATGATTGTTCATGAGCGAGTTCGTGCTCTGACTTGCATTTGGCCGATTTTCAGGTGGCTGTGCCCACAACCTTTTTTAAGGGCTGGATCCGCCCCTGGGGCACAGCCAGTTACAAATACGATTGTTTATGTCTCATTTGTGTTTGTCCACGCCAACCGCGTCACAGGGAATCCTAGTGCAGATGTGCGAGTTTTAAACAGGCCACTCACTTGACGATCCCGAAGCCCAGCGACACGATGATGACGAGCATCCTCGCGAGCGCGCGCTTGGCCACCGACACCCACTCCGCAAACATGTACGCCTCGAAGTTGAACAGCCTGGAAACGTTCCAATTGTACTCATTCACCGGAGTAACGTGTATAACAGTATATTTGACGCAAAAAAGCGGAAACGTAACACCTATGACATTTTTTTGAAGTGAAATCTTCTATAGTATCGTTGTGATTTGGAATTAGATTAAACAGAAATGACGCGCAAATGAAATGAAACGGAAATGAAAAACACACATACACATTTTAACGTGGGAGAAAATGAGATAGGAACATTAGAAAGAGTAAGAAAGACTAAAGTTCGCTGCAGCGCTATAATAAATGACATCTAACAAGTTTTTGAAGTTTCACTTCTAGGACGTGTGAATTGCACACATTTCATTTGCGCGTCACTTCCGTTTCATCGACTTCCATAACACAACGATACTATGGAAGCTTTCACTTCAAAAAGACAACACCCACCCGGTACTATTGATGGAGGAGTAGACGCCGTAGTAGAGGGCGCTCTCGACCATCCCCATGAGCGCCACGCCCCCGATCCAGTACTGGATGCGCAGCAGGTCGCGCCACTGCAGCGCGCACACCACCAGCCACGCCGTGCACAGCAGGGCGTACGCGCCGCACATCACACCGAAGAACTGAACGAGCACCGGGGCAAATAATAACATGTGAAATACATAAACTGGGGAAAAGCCGAGCTTTGTGAGGGCTCGCGTAGTTTTTCTAACGGGTAACAATTTTAAGGGCTACGTGACATTGTCGCTTCCCCGCAAAAACTCGTCGCCGTCATTTTACAACCCGATTCTAGTGGTGTCATCTAGTATTGAGTAGATTAACTATGATGTATATATTTCAGTATTGAGATTAGTTCTTTGCAACGATGTTTCTCTTTGGTTTTCTAACAGTTGGCGTGAGTAGTACAATAACATTCTATTCAATTAATACAAAATTTTTAATGTTCATTTTTAATGGTTATAAAATTATATTTTTTTGACAGATAACACATCTACATTGAAGTTGAATTTAATGAATTGAAGCACAAATCTATAGGCGTGATAGTTTTACAGTAAAGTGTACCAAATTGCTCAGATTGTGGGATAGTGACAGGGCTCGCTTCGCTAGCCCTAATAAGTAGTTAAAACACATAATTACTAGTTAAACGTAGCAACGGAGCGATGTTTGTTATATATTTTTGTGTGTGGAGATAGTTAGGGGGCTGGAGAGTAACGTAGGCAACTTTTTACCCCGGTAACACATCTCATCCCCACGGGAAGATCCGTTGTGATTCGAATCACAACAGTAACAGTAACATCAGTAATAACGTGTGTAGTCCTTCTTTAACTTCGTAAAGGCTCTATGGATTGATATAAATTTTCGAATTCTTACAGTATAGTATACTTCCATTAAATATACTGACCGGCAGCAAAGGCCACAGCGACGCCGACAAGTAGCCAGAGGGCGCCACCAGTTCGATGTAGAAGCTCGCGTTGAACTTGGTGTTGCTCTGCACCTTCATCAACAGGGCGTAAGTACCCGCCTCCGGCACTATACGGGCTGGCTGGTACGGCTGTTACAAACGAAACATATTCAAATTAATCTGTCGACTGTAGCGCGCACCCCCGGCGGTGCAGCACCAACCTTCCGCTGCCGCCCATGACAACTGTGACCGACACAGAATAAGGCTCAAATCGGGACTAGGATGGTTACATGGTTAGTCGGTCAGTAAACGGTGTTAGAACGTTAGTCGGTTAGTTCGTTAGTATGTATGTGGACAGGGTCAGGACTACTTCCATTCACTAAGCGCAGTGTCAAAATCAAGCACTCACATTATTCGCAACATCCTTCGGCGTCTCAGAGCTCTTAGGGTCGACCAGCGAGAACAACACAGCAGTCTTGCCGTTGCAAGTATGCGTTTTCTTCGCCGCGAACTCCGGTATATTGCTCGAGTTGTTCAGTTCGTACGGAGACCAGTCCATATCGTTTGTGCAATCGACGATGTGCTGGAACGGAAAGTGTTTTGTGTCACGAAAAACGTTTAACTTAACGTAAATAAGCATTAACTGCGACGACTGTTCGCACATCAAGATAAGAAATATTTCGACTTTCCACGCTCGGCAGCATAGTGTCGCAGTTATTTAGGTACATAAAAATAATAATACGAGTATACAAAGACTACGGGATCAGAACTTGCATTCACACTGACCATGTAAAAATTGCTTACACTCACACCCATCCCCCCGCACAAGGGTAATAGGGTTGATTGTTTCGCGGGTGGCCCGAGAACAAATATTTATCTGTCACATAAATGTCGACCCCGGTCGGGAATCGAACCCGGGAACCCTCGCTTCGCAGGCATGGCAACCAAATAGAGCAAATTTAAAAAATGTTTAAACTTATTTCCTACTTTCTGTCACCGATTCAACACATGAAACAAATTTCCTGTTATTATCTCTGTAATTAAATTAAACACATTAGCTTTTCAGTTCAAAAAATTCCTAGAACAATAATCAACTTTAAACGTAACTTAACTTTGTTCATTCGATTATTGTAACGTATGTTTTACATATATTCGCTGCCAATAATTATAAGTAGTATGAAACATGCAAACTCATAGTCAGTTTGTTAGAATGCTATATCCCCGTTATCACAAGGACAACCGTTGATCACTATCACGATTTAAATCGGCTATCATTATATCGACTTTCGATTACTATCAAGTATCGTAAGATAAAAACTGATAGATCATCACACGACATTAGGAATCATTAAAATCGGCCTGCGCACATACATCATTACATAAATGTACTACTTAACCTACAGTCCTACAGCTACACAATCATCCTTTGCGTCGTTCAGTAGGCTTACAAACAAACAAATAAACAAACCATCATCGTAACAGTCCATGAGATGTAAATATTATCACCGCAGTGGGGAATGGATAGGAAAGGAATAAGGTCGGTTTTTAATAGTTGATGTTTTCATTCGTACCACTTGGTAGCACTCGTGACACGTCGACACGACCCTGCACTTCACTTCACACTTCACTTTATACTCGCGACCCTGTACTTCGACACGAAACTACACTTCACTTCACTATTCGCTGCTGTTCCTTTCTTCTTCCTCTTCTTCTTCATGTCCTGCTTCCGGAGTCGCTTCCGAAACTGCCCATGCCATGATTATATACCCCTAATTTCGAACACCAACATTCCAAATAGATTTTTTTATTTTCTTTTCTCGTTACATCGAGTACATTCAAGAAATTCTATTTATAAATTTCTTCCACCCTTTTTTTTCTCTGACATACACATAAAATTCTCAAAAGATGAATCTACTCAACAATATTGCGGTTTTAAAGGGTTCATCAAAAATTCAAGGAGTTTTCATCACCATCCACACATTGGTAACTTTTTTGTTGTGGAAGTCTATGGGTGATACTTACCAGGCCATTAGTTAACTATTAACATAAAAGACATAATTACATACCTTTTCTACATAATGGTAATAATCTGGTGAGCACCATGTCGGCCTTAACTTGAACGAAACAGTCAGATTTGTTTCCACATTACTATCACAGTGCACTGAAAAGGAAATATGATTATCATATAATTATGATTATGGCATCATTAACCGAATCACCATTTTAAAAAAGCAGGACAGTGACTAAAATTAATTTGGAGTTCCGTTCTATTGTCATGTTGAAGGCCTGCACACAAAATATTAACTAAACTCAAACTCAGTTCCAATTCAACTAATAGTTAAGCATTGAAATATAAGCTATATTTTGTGTTATAAAATAAGTTTTTAAACTCATTTGTGCATTAAGAGGTTAATTTTGTGTGTTAAAAGTCCACCTTTGTTAGAGATCTTTGTTGAGTTTAAAAAAAAAAAAGCTATGGCATAAAGGCCTCAGATCAATTGCACAGGTCTGGTATTTCCAGGGGTATGTGATGTATGCTAGTGTTATGGTATATTAATTTTAAAAATACCTCAAACTTAGTTTTACACATATTACAATAGTAAATTTCAATTATACTCTAAACCATCTTATCTCGACTAAACAGGATAATAGTCATAACCATTAGTACCATGCTTATCAGCTCAAAGGAATTGTAACTATAAAATTTACTGATAACTAAACATTAGTAATACTATTGACAGTTTGTATTAAATTTAAACAGACAAGTTTCTTTTAACTTTTATTGCTCAGGTACCTCATAATGAGTGAATTGAATACAGTAATTCTCCGCCGGTTAGATTCTCCAACTATCAAGTATGCAGGATTACTCACAAAGATTTCTTTCACTGAAGCAACTGAACAAATCACTTGGCTATCAGGTTTATTACTCTATAAAGCATTGATAACAGAACTAAAATTAGTGTGTCATTAATCCACACTTTACATATACATACATATAGTATAGGCACATCCTTAAACAGTTGGAAAAACAATATCAATTTGATTATAATTGGACATTACTATGGAAAGGGAAAGATAAAATATGGGGGGGACAGTTAAGACTGACAATAAATCTGAACGAGAGGAGTGTTGATCGTGAAATAAGTCACAATGGAAGTAATGGAATGTAGATGTCGCTAAAAGGCACATTGAGATCATTACACCTCAATACAGTTATTTAAAGATACTACACCCAATTGAATTCAATTTACACAATATAAATAAAACGTTTAGAGTGTCAAATGATATGGGAGGGAGTTTGGCATGTCAGAACAAGATAACTTAGCTGCTGTTTGGCTTGCAACTTGTTGCCTACACATCTAGTGTTACAGATAAGTAGAACCAATAGTGAACACTTACAATCATGAGGTGATTTGATGTGGGGTATTTGTAACAATCATTAGCGACCAAACAACATCTATTAGCGCCTATAACGGTGGAACTAAACAACTTTCCTAAATATTTTACATTTTAATATAGAGGATTTATACTCACATACTATTATAAGTTTAGTGTCCTTAAATAATGACTTGGATATTGCAAACCTACATTCCTCCTGAAACAATATAGACAGCATTAAATTTCTTACATTGGCCTTGGCCATTAACTGTTCGTTTGTCGAACATTACCGTAAGAATGTCTGTCAAAACAAAAATGCCATAATCAAAAGAGTATGTTTGTACACGTTTTCAGACAATACTCCTGTACAAAATTTGTAAAGCTCATGACTCACTCTCACTGTGCAATTATGTTATACATCAATAATTATTGCAGCATTCTTAGGGCTCGAAAGGTTTTTAGAAATATAGAATTTATAAAACATTAAGTTCTCACCCCGCTCATTGGCAAATTCCATTTTCCGACGTCGGAAAAACTAAGCGCAACTTTGCAGACAACGGCTAATATTAATATTCCTAACGTTTTGCCCATTGCTATCGAAAACGGAGCTACGAATTATTTAAAGTAATCTGATGGGTTTGTACATTATTTCAAATTAGTTTTACAAAGAAATTATTCTCCAGATACATTTCTGTAAGAATGAATGATAAAATTTTATTTATGCAGTAGGTAAGGTACTCGGAATATTGACTTTAACTTTAGGGATGCCGTCAGCCGTAATAGGCCGCGTTTGACCGAACCGAACTGAATCGACAGTCCGTCCAGTCCGCACAGTTAGTGACACTGACACTGGCAGTCACTGTCACTGCAATCACTGCATGACTGCAGTGATGCAGTCAGTCAGCAGCATCACAGTGTCAGTCAGAAACAGAGTATAAAAACACAAATATTATATCGACAAAATAGCAACAAATTAATATTAGAAAATACTAACTGTCATTAATCTATCTGTAACCGTCAATAAAATTTCTATCATTATAATTAATTAGGTTAATAATAATAATACTAATATAATAATAATAAAAGGTAATACTTTTTAGACAGCGAATATACGTTGACACTATTGATTGACAAACTGACAGTACTGATAAATGACGCTGACGACATTGACGACTGACAGAAATGACAGCTTTGACAGCATTTTGGAGTAATTGACGTTTGACGTAATTGTGATTGTTGGGTCGAGTACATAGCTCGTCAAAATATTTATGTTTGGTTTTTCGTATTTCACTTTTATTTATGTGTAATATGTAATTTTTATAATGAATTCTACTTATTTTAATAAAGAATTTTACGAGGGGTTCTAATGTGCAATGATCGGTTGTCATGTTTTGGTGGTGCAGTACTTATAGTGGTATGTGTTAGTCATGTCAGATTGCGCGCTGGTAGCCAATGTAAGCGAACACGATGCCAGTATGGACGTGGGGAACGACAAGTCTCTATTCGAGCCGACTATTGATATGATGGTAAATGACTTTGATGACGAGAGAACTTTAGACGAAGAAGAAGCAATCGCGGCAGGAGAGCACCAGGACCCGAAAGCTGAACTGAACAGCCTCCAGCGGGAGGGTGATATGCCATTGGAAGAATTACTCGCTCTTTACGGTTATAACAAAAAAATGGAGAAGGCTTTGCCAGAACAAGCACCGGAAGTGGTGCCTGAAGAGAATGAGAAAACTGAGTCAGCTCTGCAGCAGTTGTATACGGAGACGACCAGTCCTGAAGCCACAAGATGCCTTAGGTCGGGTTCGCGACCCCCTTCTGAAGAAGAAGATGATTACGATTACAGTCCTGATGAGGATGACTGGAAAAAAACTATTATGGTTGGTAGCGACTACCAAGCTGGTATTCCGGAAGGTTTGTGCAGCTATGATGATGCCCTGCCTTATGAAAATGAAGATAAATTATTGTGGAACCCAACAGTTCTTGATGAGAAAGTAATAGAGGATTATATGAGGAAAATCTGTGCTATGAATTCTGGCACAGGTGTGGATGCAGTACCACGAGGTAAACAACTTCGAGATGATGAAGAAGCTCTATTCTTACTGCAACAATGTGGGCACAACGTTGAGGAAGCTCTACGTAGGAGACGTATCTCTGCCCAAACCCCAGCTCATGCAAGTGTATGGTCTGAGGAAGAGTGTCGTAACTTTGAAAATGGTATTAAAATTCACGGAAAAGATTTCCATCTCATACGACAGCAAAAGGTCAGGACGCGTTCAGTGGGAGAGCTGGTACAGTTTTACTACATTTGGAAAAAGACAGAGAGACATGATATTTTTGCTAACAAAACACGTTTAGAAAAGAAAAAGTATACGTTACATCCTGGCCACACTGACTATATGGACCGATTCCTTGAGGAGCAAGAAGCGACAGGTGGTGGTACCAATGTTGTGCGACCTGCCTCACCACCACCAATGATGGTATATGTGCCTTCACCTGCTGCTCAACCAGATCCTTTAGCCCTGGGGGAGAAGGAGGTGTTCTCCCAGCTAAACCCACACACTTCACCTTCTAGAACTCTATCAGCTGATGATGCAGAGCCTGACACAGTTTCCTAATACATGTTTAATGGCTATGCCATTTACCATGTAGAATGCACTGTTATTAGACGAGGGACATTGCAATTTCCTTATTCACAAATAAGAACATATTTTTTTTTACTCTTAAGATTAAAAGAGGATTTTATCAGGTGACTTACGGTAATGTTTTATACGAATATTAACAGTACATTGTAAATAATTTTATAATATCTGTGAATGAGGAAACTGAACAATAATTATTCTGGTATAGCCATAGCTAATTATTCAGCATTTGTAACTCGTCAGAAACGTACATGCCAGTTTTTGTTATTATTTATTTGTATGTTTAGTTTAATTTAGATATGGCTTCTGTACTTTCAAACTAGTTTCCTCAACAGTATGTGTGGAAATCACGAGCCGTGTTATGCTGAAACAAGTTAGATTGAAAGCATTCTTAATGAGTTGAGAGAATTTATTGGTCAATTAGTGCAATCCATAAATGTATGGAAAACTTTATAAATCATTGTTGTATTTGATACAATTATTTTCTGGAGAAATATTGTACCAAATCATAATTATGTTTGTTACATGCTATAATCTGAATATACTACATGCTAGATAGATTGGAAGGAGCAATCTAAAATTGTTGCATTAGTGCCTCAAGTTATATACATAGTTATTTGACATGTATAATTGGCATCGAGATATAAGTACTAACGTTAGTACTTATATCTCGATGATAATTGGTAATTTTTGATAAGTGCCTAATGTTTTTGTTCATTATTTCTATTGAATTCATAAGCTAAAGTGTTATATTGTTCTGTTTGTGATGTTCCATGTCTAGAAGTATTTTAAATTACACCTTATTGCGGTGTTACCATAAGTCAAATTCAAAGCGAAAGATGCTTTACAGATTATACTGTGTGCCGTGGAATAACTCGTAAAGGACTAATTGGCTTTGACTTTGACATTGATAAGTAAATTGTCATAATATTTTATTTTTTGACAGTTCCATGCTGTATTCACAATCGATGCGAAAAAGAATGAATGAAGATGTAAAAATTGTGAAAATTTTATTAAACAGTGCAAAAACCAAATCATTTATTTTTGTATGTTTCTACCCTTGTGGTTTAATTTGTTGACATAAAGCAAAATTTATTAGATACTAAAGGTAGGTACTAAACTGTACTGGAGGATAGCGTAGGAAAGTTATTTCTTTTTCTATTAAATATATTAATAAAATTCTATTCTCCATGCATTCATTCACTAATATTATGGCTGGCTGATTCCACTGATTGCTCCAACACTTTTGTACTCCAACTATACAGGATGTAATCGTTAAGTGTGCACAGGCGATTATTCCGTAACTATTACAGATATCAAAAAAGTTTAAATTGATATCGAAAGCACTTTACCTAATGAGTAAAATGACAATAATAATTTATTAAAATAAAAACGAGAAATATCCAAAAAAATTACATTAAACTCTCCCATACATTTAGTATGAGATAGTAGAAAGGTTTTACTTTCTTTATTTAAAGTGGAATAGTACCTACTCCCGCCATAAAGAATTTGAATTTAGAACGAACACCAAAGAGTATCATTCTTTTTGTTTTTATTTAGTATGTTGTTTTTCAGCCAGTTCAAATCAATACGATATTGAAACAAGGTTTATTATTAATTTGAAGTGGTAAGATAATTAATCTACACGTGTGTATCTACTTGAAATTCATCAATATCATATCATACATAATTATAAAATGATAAGGGTAAAATGAGTAGGTCCACTTTAAATAAAGAAAGTAAAACCTTTTTACTATCTCATACTAAATGTATGGGAGAGTTTAATGTATTTTTTTTGGATATTTCTCGTTTTTATTTTAATAAATTATTATTGTAATTTTACTCATTAGGTAAAGTGCTTTCGATATCAGTTTAAAGCTTTTTGATATCTGTAATAGTTACGGAATAATCCCCTGTGCACACTTAACGATTACACCCTGTATAGTAATCTGTAGGTAGATTGCTCTGTGTCAGTTTGCTTACTCCCTGTCCTTACCACTACCTTAGTCTGTGGCTCACTTACTGCTGCACTGCCCTACACTACACTGTGCTGCAAATAGTATTTAAATAACTCAGGGCTTTGTAACGATACCAAATTCACACAATAAGTATCGTTAAGTAACGTTATTTTCATAATGAAAAATTTTAAGGGTAAACACATTTAACGTTACTTTGGTAACGTTAAAAGTATCGGTAATTTTATCGCTACTTAATGCGTTGTAGGCCCTGAAGAATTAAGAAAGGGACCGTTCAAGTATTAAGCTGTATTACGTAAGCAGATTTTTGGCAATCTTTATCCCCCTCGTCAGCAAAAGTAAGCAAATCTCCCCCCAGGCTTACGTAAACATTGGTTTCATTACCATTTACCGTTAAATTTAACGGTAAAAAGTATCGATACCATGCTTAACGCCTTTGTTTTTAACGTTACCATCAGAGGACGAAACTAACGATTTTTAACGTTATTTGGAGCCCTGATATAACTATAGAATACGTTTTACTGTGCTGACTGTGCTGTACAGTAGTACTATTCTGTATTTCTCTACTAAAATGTGTTTGTCATGGAAGTATGAAACCTATGGAAGTGACATGTCAACAAAAAATGCGTGCCATTGTTACGTCATCTGGCCACCAAACATGGCGGCTTTAGTGCTGACCTATAACTCATGACATCAACTACTCATGACTTATAACTGCACAAAAGAACCTTGCTAATTATAATATTAATCTTCCTTTATTTCCCCGGCAACATTAATAATAACCAGAAAAATACCGGCTGAACTGACTGACAATGACATTTGGGTCGGTAAACATGGCGGATTTTTGTTAGTAGTAAACATGGCGGTAAACATGGCGGATTTTTGTTAGTTTTGGTAGTAGTAGTAGTAGTACGTATAGAACAATATGTCGTGTCCCTACTTTAATTCGTCCATGTAACACGTCCATGGTTGGTTTGCAAAACCAAAACCTGTCAGTTGTCTTGTCTTGTACTTTATACTCTGTGCTTGTCAGTTGTCACTGCTGTCAGTGTTTGCTGTCTGGTCTGAGACCTGAGTGTCATGCTATCAACAACAGTTAATTTATATAGGACATACAGTAATTATAGTATGAAAAATCATTGAAATGAAATCATATTAAATTGTAAATCAATATACTAAAAATACTAAAATTTACATTCAAGACTTCTGGTTGTAATCTTGGGTGGGTGTAAAGCTAAGAAAGCTGCTCTTGTTGTCTGGTTAGTATGGACATGAATGTAGATATGACTGAGAAAGAGATTCTTAATGATTTTAAAGAGAATTATGCGAAGATACGTAAATTACTCGATGAAGACAGCAAGAATGACCCCGAGAACGAACCGTATCTATCCAAATACAAAGCTAAAAATATTCTGTCAAATATGCGCGATTCTCTTGTTACCATAAGTTCTGATGTTAACATTGATAAGTTGAAAATCAATGCCATGCTGGGTGCCGTGTTAATGAACATAGGCATTATACATATGGAAACTGAGGAGTTAACTGCTAGTGAAAAAGTGTTAATGGAAGCAGTCGACCTCCTGTCACCGGATGCGTCGAAACCCGAAATTGTATCCACACTTATCAACGTCTACAATAACCTGGGTATCCTGTGGTCAAACAGGGATGAACCTGAGAAGGCTAAGATGCACCTTATAAATGCTAAAGGATGTTATGAATCCTTCAAATGCACAATGCAAATGCCTCTACCCATTGAGCAGATTATGAGTAGCGCTGGTGAAAACGTTGCTGGAGACTTTATGGTGCTTGAGAAGGCTCATACCCTAACACTGTATTACTTAGCTCAAGTTTATGGATCTTTAAAAGAAAATTTGAAGTCTGCTATTTACTGCCATGTCACATTGAGGAGGCAGCTACAGTATTCAGACTATGAACCAATCGATTGGGCGTTAAATTCTGCCACATTGTCACAGTTTTTTGCAGAGCAGAATGGCTTCTTCCAATCAAGACATCACTTGGCTGCAGCGTCTACAATTCTCGAGAATTATGAGGCCACATTACTGGAGTCTGAGAGTGATGATGAAGTGTATTTGGCAAAGAAGGAGACATTCAAGCACCGATCGGCAGATGTGGCTAGATGCTGGGCTAAGTACTGCTTGTTACTCATGAGCGCATCCAAGGCAAGGCTTATGAATGATGCAGACAAATTGTCTGTTGCAATAACAGGTAGGGATTATTATTATTTTTTGTCATAAATGATGGAGTTTGAATAAAATATGATAGAAGTATTTATGAGAGTAAATTATGTTTATTAACACGTTTGGTCCTGAGCACATATGTATATATAATAGTGTTTTTCCAAAGAAAATTACGATCGCCGCAGCAAATATGTTAATGTGCCATTTATTTTCATTATATAGTTTATTACGAAGCAAAAGCATTACCTTATTGTTTTTTAAGTAAATGATTAATAATGTAGACTTGTAAAAAAGTTTTCAGTGTAAATTTTAACAATGTGTCATAAAAATTAACAATAATATGAAATTAAAAATAATTTTAAATTTTAAAAATATTGGATGCATTCATCATTTTCATTTATATTTTTAGTATTTTTTTTTTACATAAGATAAGTCAGTTTTTGACAACAATCCCACCTGATGGTAAGTGGCAATGAAGTCGTGGATGTTGGACGCACTAACTTATTAAAAGCCTATGCACTCTCCTCTTGAAGACTCCCACATTATTGCAATTGCTAAAATTGGATTGTTTTGTAATTTCTGGAGGGTTCATTCATGTTACCAATGATAAGGCAATAAACATAAGCATAGATAATAAGCATGAACATTACTATTAAATAAAAAAATGTCTCTAATGTTCCAGATATGTCAAACTTGGAGTTGGAAGACAATGAGAACATCTGTGGAGGAGATATTAAAAACTTAGTATTTCCAGACTTAGATGTCACTAAACACGAAAACAAAATTGGAGATAAATTCTTGCTTACATACCAAGATGCAAGGGAAGTGTTCTTATGCTGTCAGACTTGGCTCAATAAGGCTAAGGAATATTACAAACTGGAGACGTTGGCTTCCGATTACATAGAGTTAATCCAAGACAGTTCACAGTCTTATTCATATCTAGCATTCTTTGAAGAAGATGATGAAAGACGAGCAAAGATGCATAAAAGACGGGTGGATATGCTAGAGGATCTGATAAAGGAAATCAATCCGACATATTACATGCAGTATTGCAGACAGCTGTGGTTTGAACTCGGAGAAGTTTACTCAGATATTCTAAACATTAAACTCGACAGAGTCTATAAAACCAATGAAAAACTAACACCACATTTGTTGAAGAAAATAAACTTCCTCTGCGAGAAAAGTATTGAGAACTATGACCATTTTCTGGATTCAGTGAAGGATAAAAATGGCAAGATGCCGCAAAAGATAGAATTTGATCTTATACGGCCTGTCGTAAGTGCATATGCATTTATTGGTAGGAATAGTATGAAAAGAATTAGTATTGATAAAATGGCGCAACTTAGCCATGTTAGAAAAAGTTTCGATTCATACCAAGCGGTGGTTGATATTTGCAAGAACGATGAGGAGGCAGCAATAATGATGAAGGAGGAATATAGTTTGTGTCACGAAATGGTCAGAATATTACCAATCAAAATAAAGAAATTAGAAACTGATTTGTTAGCATAATACAAATAGTGCTTTTGCAATGCTTTTGTCGATACAAAGTTTCTCTCATAGTATCAACTAGTACTAAACTATCAAGAGAAATATTACATAAATACTAGTCAACTAATAGTTATCACAATTTGTTGATTTTTGATCTCATATTTCTTGTGGTTTCTTGACGGTTGTGACAATACAAAGCTTGCACAACACTTAGGCTAGGCGTTTGCTGGAATGCAGGCGACGCAGTACAGCAAATCACAGATCAGTACACCTCAGGGCAGTTGAGGCAGACATGTGCCCCCTCCGTATGCTGCGACGCAACTCATTCGCATCTTAGGTAGTACAAAGAATAGACGTTTGACAATGATTCTATTAAACGTTCTGTCATGACTGTCATTGCAACAAAACTACGCCGCGCGTCGCGCTGAAATCTGTGCCGGCTCTACAACGGGACGCAGAGCAGGACTGACACATGTCAACGTCTGACGTGCCTGCGTCGCAGCATACGTAACTCAATGACGTTCCATACTTTACAAAATCTGCTCAGTTCTGCGCTGCGTGGAACTGCGTCGCCTGCGTTCTAGCATACGCCCAGCCTTAATTTCAAATCCTGCGCTATCTGCTCTGCAATGTCCGCTCAGCTATTTGATATAACAAATGATCTTCACTGCTATTTACGATCTAGTGTAATGTGTAACACTCCTATACTATAATTGTTTGATGATCTAATATTTTATGTTAATAATAATTATTTAAGCTTTTGTGAAATAAAAATCATATTGTGTGAATTTACATTCAGACAGTATCTACCAACTGTTATTTGCCCTGTTATGAAATAAAATATTATTACACATTGATAAATTATTTCAAATAATTGAGGTATATAATGTACAGTCACGAGCAATAATATGTATACATTGTCACATTTTCTAAAATATCTTAACTTGAACAACAACAACAACAATTCATTCTAAATTGTATATTATACCTTATTTTGACATTGTTTAATGGTTAGTTTATTTAGAACTAATGGTTGTTCACTTCTTTCTAGATTGGTACAAGTTAAGATATTTTAGAAAACGTGACAATGTATACATATTATTGCTCGTGACTGTACATAAATTGAATAATGAGTTGGTACATCATTTTATTCGGATCGTTTAAACAGAGATAAATGTAATTAATCGAAACAACGATGTAGCACGACGTTTCTAACCCTGCCTACCAAGCAAGCGCTTCGGGATTCGGGTCCCGGCCAGGGTAATCAATAGATAGAATATGATGTGAAATTAACTAATGTTTGCTTTTGCCTATTGTAATAAAGATAATTTATTTTCTTCCTCATGAGATTAAAATTCACTTAAATAGACCATTACGGGTTATTAGCATTGAGCTTTACCTACATACTGACTTTATTTTGCTCACTTACTTAGTGGGTACATTATATTATTATCATTAAATAGTTCTACAACAATTAAAACGGTATTAGTTAAAATCAGTTAAAATGGGTAGTTCTACATTAGCTTTCAGGTCTCACCATGACATGTGAGGTGTATCCAAAGGCTATATCCCACCATGTTGGCCAAATGCGGATTGGCAGACTTCAAACACCTTTGAGAACTCTCAGGTGTGCAGATTTTCTCACTATCTTTTCTTTAACCGAACCAAGTGAAATTTAATTTCTAATTCACAAATATTTTTGAAAATTAGGTTCGTGCGCAATTTGAGCCTGCGACACAGAAAATCTATAAGTGTGTGAGTATAACTATAAGTGTTAGCGTTTAATAACACAAATAGAAGTATTATAACTATGGCCCAATGATTACCTACTGGCTTCAAATTCAGCCTTAATTGGCCGCTAATTCAGCCCACTGCAGATACGGTTTGCTTATTATCATTAATTAGGTGCCTAAATAAGTACCTCGTTTAATTAAAACAAATTTCACTATATTATAATATTTTATTAACACAGTGAGTATATAAAAGTATATTTTAATAGTATATTTTATTATATTTTATTAACTCAGTAGCATTGAACCAATACATAATTATTTATGAAGTTATGTCGGTTGTTCACGGCTTACGATTAGTAGTTTCCTAAAACTTCTCACATTAAATATCACAGGGCAGGAAGCAGCGATATAAATTTTATATAAACATTCCAAAACATGACTTTTATTTTATAGTAGCAATAACAAATGCGATATTTGAAATTGCACTGCATTATAATTATTAACATTATTAACGTACCTCACTACGTACTTCTAATGTCTCTAACCTATACTATAATCTATAGCAGCCAATTTATATATAATTATATATGCCAGCCAATGTATGTATATAATATCATTCCTAGCAACAATTTAGCCAATCGTAGTTCCAATTGTAAAAAACGCAACAATTGAATTGGCGATGAAAATATATAATAATTAGAAGATTATTATATTCATACAAATTAGCAAATTATAAATTTTTATATGTAGATATGAAGGACATCGCTAGGTGCCTACATAAAACAAAATTATAACACAATAAACACCTTCAAATTTTAATAATAACTAAAGTGCATCCATATTGATGACACTATTTCATAATACTTAACTACCTGTGTTTTTTTAATTACCGGGCTCATTTGATTGTTGGTTTATAATAATGGAAGACTGACAGCTACATAACATTTATTTTGACTACTGTACCTACCTGTTACCCTTAAACTATTAGGTACTTAATTATATCAAGCTTAGCACAAAACTTTTAGGAGCTTTGAGCTCGTAAGGGTAAAACATCTTAAAAATACGATTTGGCATAGTACATGTTCAAAGGTAGGTCTTTTGGGCATGATAAACGTACTTGCCCGTTTAGGAAGAATAAATAATTACGTAATTAATTTTTAAACTACCCTGCAGTGTTCTCACTACAGTTATTTGTAAACTTTACGGTCGGAATGCGTTCGAGACCACTGTTAACTACTATTAACATAAACGACAAACCATAGGAATAAAGTAACAAAACAAATAAATAAATGCTATAACATAATAACACACAGCACTACTTTATAAAGGTGCTTTTCCACTTGGTTGATCGATAAGAACCATCGTGCATCGCTCTTAAATTTAGCTGTCGATAATAGATTAACATACTTATCGTGTCTATAATTACTTCTGGCTTTTGAATAAACAAACAATAAATTTGGGCTCTAGGGGTCCCGGGGTAGTCCGCAGCACTAATGCGGTGGTACTGATATAGTGCGGCGGTAATAGCTTTGACACTGCGACCAGTATTTAATCATACCACTAGGTACCAGTAGGTGCCAATACCAGTAGGTCCCTACTAGTACCAATAGGTACCTACTTTCTGCACCAAGGCTACACTATGATGCCATGGCTACATTGGACGATCAAGCAGGTAGAAAAGCATCTTCACATAATATCAATATTTATATACATAATTAATTAAATCCCTCTACAAAAAGCTAATGCATCTTCTGTTTTCCTCCTTTGACGAACAAACGAGAGATCCGTGATAGAATTAACCAAATAGTGGCTACAACGATGAAGATAAGTCCTAGGAAGGCAGCAGCGACATCTAATAGAGCATACTGGTAGAATGGCATGTCTCTTGCAGTAGAGTGCAGGGGTGCGGCGTGACCCCAACGTATGACTCTCTCAACCCAGTACACGGCTGTCTCCAGAGGCGGCGATTGTCTGTCGTGCCACATATTGGACAGGCGTCGGGCGTTCATTCGCATTCTGAAACGGAGAAGTTTGTCAATGAATAAAAGTTTTACAAATGCCTAGTTTACGCTAAAGTGCGCATTATAAAACATAATGTATAATTATGACCCTGTCTTAGACAAGAACAATACTTATATGCGTCCTATCTATTATATATGTAACTAATTATAATACAGATAAGTACTTGTACCAACACTTAAAGTACCTACATAATTTCATGATAGGCACATCTTACTGCAAATCATTATATCCATCCATCCATAACCCATCGAAATAAGGACGATATAGTGCAGTGACTAAAGTCCCTTTCTCCACGTTATATGTGCCTAAGCAAAAATAATAGACGCAGCACCTGTTGTCTGCATAGAAATGATATTATTTATATCGCTAGTTGGCTAGACAGTTGGCGCACTACTTGCAAGAAATAGTAATGTTTTAATCTTGAAAAAGAGAGTACCTATAATTGTTTTTTAGGTTACAAGATATAAATAAACTGAGAGATAGAATAACGTTATATTTAAAGGTATTATTGCTGTAAGTATAGGTATAGCACACAGCGTAATCATAGGCGCCTAAGTGGGAGGCATCCAGGCTTTCGCGATGAGCCACGTTCGATTTGATCTCCATCTATCGATCGAATAACCTGACCTGATAACTAATACATATTTTTAGTTTGGTGCTATATTAAAACGTAATGGTTAGGTAATCGCCCGTGCTACTCGAGCAGGCATAAAGACATATTAACAGGGTTGGGAAATGGAATAGTCATGTAAGTATGTAAGTGCACGTGTAGGTGCACGGAGTCAAAACGTAGGTAATCCCTTACTTGTGACCGTATTCTGGGAAGAGAGTTGTGTAAGCGCATTATAAACAATTACAGGCCAAATCACGAATACATCCATCCACTACAATCCATAGCCATTCACTGTCAACAAAACAAATACCTACATGCCTACCTACCCGAACCGGAATAAGTTCCATTTTTCCCGGGCCCGGGGTAAACATGGGAGCGCTATTCGTCATTTGGTAAATGGGTTAAATTAATGATTGTTCTTGGATAAGTACTTATCTGTTGTTAGCGGCGTGTTATCGTGCACAGCTATTCCACTCAGCCCAGATAATTGAGAAATTATATAACTAAATATATAGCACCGAAAGACTTTCTAAAGGAAACTGCAATTTTAGTATTATGTAAATTTTACATCGGAAAATTTTCCACCTTACGAACAATACTTGCATACGAAATGTAATGAGTAGGTACTTTCTGACTCCATTAGGATGAATTGTGAGTATATTGACGTCATTGAGTTAAATGACATGTCCAGATCTACTTATACAGTTGTAATATAATAGAAGTAGAGGGGATAATGAGATGTTCACGTGAAGTGGACACTATCACAATGAGTGCCTGTGCTTTATCTCTAAAGTAGGTATTCTAGCCAGTAAGAGGTCGTAGAAATAAATTATCTTATTGCTTTGCTTGCCAAGTATTGTATACCGATAACGGCTTCCGTATTCTATACTTAGTCTAATAAAGATAAGAGATGAATTCTCTCCTTCTTAAGGAGTGATAAAGGATTACTTAGTACTTTTTTCAACAATCTGTAGGTACCTAATTATAAAGATAATGAATTATTAGGTATTCATTTCTTAGTACTTTTTTATAGTAATCCCAACCAACGAGCATATCACGTGATAGTAAGACTAAGTAGCAACGATACCCCACGTCAGGGGCGGCTTTACCTATACTTCAGGGGGTGCGGTATACCCAGACGCTGGGTGTCAGGGGCACCGGGAGCCGCTTGCGACACCTAAACCTAATTCATTTCAATCGCACATTTTGATACAAATGGGCGCCAGGGCATTGATTGCATACGGGCGCTACATGTGCTATAGCCGCTTCTGCCCCACGTCATAATTTTAATAGGACATCACAATGGTATGGTAAGTGGTCAACACCACCCATGCGCCAAGCAGATCAGCAATCCCAGGGCCGTCACAGAAGCGTTGCCGGATAAGAAGGAAGTGGTAAATCAGTGCGCTTATTTCCCCTTTTCTTTTGACGCCATGAAGTTTTTTGCGTGTGTCGAGACAAAAAGTCATAATAAGTAATTAATTTAATTAGGTAATCGGTAGGTTCGAATAAATTTAGTGCCTTATGGGGCTATTCATGTAGACGGGAATCTAAAAGTCCACAGCTTGATGACGTTATAATATAAGTAGGGCCAGTAGGTAAGTAGGTACCTACCCTAAATAGAATAATGCTGTATATATTATTTTCAAATCTTCAATATACCAGACCTCTTTGTAAAAAGTACCATACATAACCATACCATACCGTTTATTTTATACCCTCTTAATAAACAATAAATTTAAATTATCAGGAATTCGGAATTTCATTTAAATTGCACTGATAGACTGACACTAGAGCTTGAGTGCTGGTGCCTTTGTACCTATTAAAAACATGTCCATATTGGGGACGTTAACAAATTGGTTCCGCCGGGAAACATACATTTTAAATTACACAGTACGCTTCACTTTAAGATGTTAGAGTCCCCGAGTGAATTAGAAACATCCGACCATTAGATTCAATAATCTTTGAAGCAATATGTACGACATAGTACGTGTGTGGGTAATTCTATACCTTCTAAATATTTGATCATTAGTTACAATTGGAGCCAATAGATGGAGCTGTTAGTAGCGTTGCCAAGTGTACAATTTACGCAGGACGTCCCGCGGTTTGACTAATCTCCATATAGGGACCGTGCACGACAGTACTTAACGTCATCTTGTAAGCGCAACCTATGGGGTGTAGTCAAGTAGTGAATGACAAATAAATGCTTATTATTTTCTAGAAAATAAAGTAAATAGAAAATATATACAAAGGCAATACATAGTATTTTTATAGACGTTTGTTAAAAACAATATAAGGAAAAATGGATAGGTATTATTATGGTTTTGAGAGTGTAAAACACGAAATAAGTTTCCAGCCCCAAACTATTCCAATTAAATAAAAAAAAAAGTACACATTGTTGCACAATATTATATCAACGAGTGATAAATTATGCTCTAACCTTTCGGCGACATTAAAACAATAGGAATCCCATAGTACGTTATTAACATTCAGAGTCGCTCATTGGCTGTTTAGGCTACAACCACACTACACTATACTAATGGCTTGCTGACTATTTTGTAGTGTGGTGAAATTCGCAGATTTCCCTTCCCTTATCTGATTGGTTGATTTTGTATAATAAATCCAACATTCTAATTAATTAATAAAATCTGCAGTTTTGTGAAAATTGTTTTTTTTTTGTAAATAACCATTTTATTTTACCCCTCTAGCAAAACCCCTTAATAAAAATTAAAACAAACTCACTCAGCGCTAAGCACAGCTTGCAATCCCTCTTCCAACGCCTGTTCATTGATCTCCAGGTAGGGAATGACCTTTGCGAAGCCGGCGGCGGCAGCAGCAGCAGCGTTCGTGGGCTGGTCTCCGAAGAAGGGCACCACCAGCATGGGCTTGCCAGCCGACACCGCTTCCGTCATGCCCAGAAGACCCCCGTGAGCAAGGAACGCGATCACTTGTCTATGTTCTGGAAAGTAAAATTACGTATTAAGAGTAGATACCTATATATAAAAAAACAAATACCATTAAACAAAAAAAGATTTAAAATGCAAATTTATGACTGGACCAAATTGGCGTGACCTGATGTGGTGGTGAAAGAATAGGCACACGGGAAGCATCAGCTTTCAAATAAAGAAAGAATCATCAAAATCGATTCACCCAGTCGAACGTTCTGAGGTAACAAACATTTAAATTCTAACTTGATATGCTTGTGCTTGTTGTAAATGTTGATATTAATTTAATTGACTGGCCCTTATTTTAATAATAATTTGACATTGTTTTAATTTGAATTTACCTACACTAACGCATTAGGATGTCGTGTAATGTTAGTGCTATGCGACATAAATAAATAAATAAAAAAATACAGTCGAATTGAGAACCTTCCCCTTTATTGAAGTCGGTTAATAACGAGTATATTTTCCCAATGGCCAACTATTGGTCAGGTGTTAATAGCCAGTTATTCTGATCGGAAGTTTACCAGCCATCCGAAAGCATTTAACAAGGTGTGATAATGATATAAATAAATATGTAAGTAGGTATTTGATATGTTCGTAGTTGCTACGAAAGTAGTAAATTAAAATATTTAATATTGTTGAAATATTTAATATTATTGTTAAAATATTTAATATTATTGTTATTGTCGACCACTAACGAAATAATTTTGTAAAAGCTTATGCAAATCATTTATTAAACCCGGAGAAGACTATAATCATGGTTATAGTCAATGCTAATTCTAGACGAAACAGGTAGCTATGTTTTTCTGTGCCCGTATGTAGCTATGTACCTACATTATTCCTAATTGATAATAGTCGGTCATGAAAGCAAACTAACAGTGAATTAACGTTATAGCGTTATAGATAGGAAGGAATGTCAGTAGCTGTTCAAGCAAGAAATATGTATACAGTTACTCTTGTGACCATACAGACAAGTCCATTAGGACATCGTTAACAAGGCAGGTACAAGCATAATTTTCAGTAGGTATTTTACTGTTACTTGCTGGAACTCATTGTAAACTTTTCATGTGAAAAAGCATTGATGTAGCAAAATTGGTAGCTAATACACTGACTTTTTTGCTGTCGTTGTTACGATAAAATCAATGTAAAATAAAATCTGGTATAGGTATTACAATAAATCAATATGTTGCAGTTATAAGTTATAACCAAAATATTTATTTATCAAACGCCTTAATTTGGGCAGATTACAATATTAGGTACACTACGTTTTAGGCATTGGTTATTTTGAGGAGACTTAAAATGTTCTAATTTTGACTTTACGTTACTAAGTGATTCAGTTTATTTTACTTTTTATAACATTGCATTGTGATCAAATATGCAGAAAACGCGTTCTTATCCTTAAGTAAAATTTTGTCTTAGTACCTAATAATATCCCCAAACACTACAAGTTCGCAATGTTATGGTCACATTACATGGCACTGTTAGCAGCGCAATGGCACAGGCAATGATTTTTGCACAACAGTCGGCTAATAAGTTTTTGCGGTGCCAAGTTCGGTACATTCGGTAAACAGCTGAGATTAGTGAGCTTTGCTGAAGAGTGAATACTCAGACCTACAAAAAAGGTGAAGTTAAATCTGAAAGGTAAGTTGGATCAGCGGATAAACTTATCGGCGTCTTTTCAAGTAAATATAATTTATATAGACAATTTCTGGTTTGGTTGATGATTTTTTGATATATTAAACTGCCAACGTATTTAAATTTCTGTTTACTACTTAAATTAAGTCTTGGGATAATTTAAAACATCTATTGAATTTAACAATTTATTTTAAATATATTTCGTTTACTGTTTACAATTTAAAACTTTGTAAGAATTTAAACATGAAGTAATTAACTTTAACAATCATTTAATTGGATAAATACTTTCAGTCAAATTATCTATCTACTTTTGGAAATGTGCGATTTTTTTGCCTTTAATTAGTTTTCTTAAAATTGTACGAAGATAATTTATTTTTATGTCCATTTGTTTAATAAATCTTCAGATTTTATTTAAAACTAATTGCAATAAGATACGATCAAAATAAACGCTAATAAGATTTTTATTGTTAAACAGTATTTAATTTATTTTTATTTTTAGACAAGAATTCTCCTGGCAAAAATGACGACATACATATGACGCGCTTGCATAGGTTTCTTACGACTGCATAAATATCCTGATGCATCCGATCGTGACTGCCGATTGAAAACTCGATTTCTTACAACCGTAGTCTAGATTGGGTTATTACTATAAGTATTATTACAGGGAAATTGTTTACGTCCGAGATTATTTCGATGATTATTCATGAATTATCTCTCTTGGAATAGTGTTTTTTATTAGAAACAATGTAGATACCGGATTTAAATACAATATGTGAAGTAGGAGGAAAATTTATTTTAAATTCTTTGCCTTAATTATTTACCATATTAATTGTTTTTTTTAAATAAGTAATAATTAAGTTGAACTAACAATAAATGAAATAATTTTGAGGAAATGAAGTGTTTTTCATCAGACAAAATATTTTTTTAATTGTTTTTATAAGGTTCTTGCTTTTACATGTTAATTATTTTTATACCTAGATCAAGGATACTTTAGATACTTGGTTCGTCTTCCGCAAACTGCCAAATATGTGAGGTATAATAAATGTAGTTAGGTACCTATTGCAGAGTTTTATAATTGGGTCATTTTTAGGACGTTTTTAGGTAGTTACAAAGAGACTGCAATAATGACAGTTCTTTCTTGTAAATGCATAAATTATGCAGACTTTACAACAGAAAAATTTTAATTATTAGTAATTATTTAACACAAATTAGGCAGATGCTCTCCGGTAATTCTATCCTATTGTATACCTAAATTACTTTAAGTATCTGTGACTTTAGCGTCTGATTTATGTGGCCTTCGATTCTAATTTTGGTTTTAGAACACGAACTAAAATATTGTCACAACGCACTGACGTCATACTACTGTTACCAAGGGAAACATCTACACAGCTCATACAAGTCGCAAGGATTGTATGGCGTTCGGAATGTCATTGTGTTGAGGGTAGGCGCATCGTTCCTTTTTGTATACTACCCGCAATTTAATGTCATATCAAAATGTAATTTTTCGATGAACTCTGTATCATCCAGTTTAATTCTGCCTGATGTTACTAATGGATTGTAGGATTTTAAATCAACTTAAGTAGTTACTTACCACTCTTTATTAAATCAAACATTACCTATGTTTACGTGCTTTTTCTTAACCGACAACGAGTTACTAAGTTCGTTCGGTGTCGCTAATGTTCATAAATAAATAAATATTAATCACCCACTGCACATTAGGATTCCATGCATCGCGGGTGGCATGGACAACGCAAATAAGACATCATCTTCATCCACACCCCGATAACAACTTTTGTCTGTCTATTTGTATGTTTAGTAGGTATAAATATCTGTCTGGGCCTTTATTTTTTTATTTTTTTATTTGAATTTGTTTGTTGCCAGAACTGGACCAAATTCATGTCAATTTGGTCCAGTTCTGGCATCCATGACAAAACCATATACTTACCTATGTAGGGACCTAAGTCTTAAATTTGCATTATTTTGAATTCGGTTTTATTATCTACTTAAAAGATTATTTACTTTGTATAATTTATCGCTATCTCGACGTTCACACCTGATGGTAAGTAGCAGTGTAGTCCTTAGATGCTAAAGCGCGCTAACTTAGAAAAAAAATAGCTGTCAACCAATGTTAATGTCATCAATGTGGTTACCAGCTTACCACTCATTTACTCATCAACATCATTACTTGGATAATTATGAATACAAAAAATAACAAATAAAATCGCAATTTCTCAGCAACTTCAAGATGAACAATTGCGATACTTACGTAACAGCTCATACTGAGGAATCCACTTCACTCTGAGGATGTTCCCGTTGCCGATGAGTGTGCCCTCCTCACCGCTGTCCTCGTACTTCCAGATGACTCTCTGCTTCAACTTGGAGAGGACGTTGATGAACATTTGCTCCTTGTACTTGGGCATTGTGGAAGTCTTGATTAGGGAGCCGAAGCTGAACAGAAGCACGCCATGGTCCGACTCGTTCATGAACTTCTCCATATACTGAAAAGATAGCTTCAATTAATACCACAACGACACAAGCATTCAGGTCTAATAAGACCCCAGGACGACGCGAAAAATCTTTTTGTGTTGGATAGTCCATAACGAAATAGGCTTTAGAACATACCCCGGCGACGAATAGGAACGGAGAAATGAAAAATGGTTCAAAAATGCGAAAATATATTTTAATATTTGTAAACGTAAACTAACAAATTTCCCGAAACGAAGCGAGGACGGGTCCACTAGTCTAAATATATTACCTGAAGAATTGACCAAACAGGTCAGAAATCCGGGACTCTGATTTGTGGATCTGATTTCTGATCTGAATAGATAAAAAAATTGTAACCCGATCACGGTCTTGAAAGAAGCGGGTACAAATTCGGGGACTTGTCCCTCGGTACAAAAGAGAGCGCGCCAAAAAGGACATTGACCCAAAGTATTATGTGAACGGTCAAAACAAACGCAGTAGGTCGCATCGCATCATCGCTATCCATTCATTTTTTTTTATCGCTATACATCGTCCCGTTAGGGTGGCTACATACTTTTTTGGAAGAAAAAATATTTAGAATACAAAAAAAGCCATGAAAACAGAGTACCTAAGTACTTGTAAGAATTTTTTTGAGAAATAGGTAAGTAGGTACTACTCATTTACTTAAAAATCATTACTTATGTTTTCAGTTTTGCTTCTATTTTTTATGATATCTATAAAAAATATGTGATATGGACATTTTATAACTATTCATAAATTTATCACAAGATTCTTTGCAGGAAAATACACTTTATAATTAAAGTTAATAGCGGCTTTTCGATGCATTTACAGTGTTAGAAAATCATAAAAGAATGAAATATGTTGTACATAATATTGAAGTAGTAGGTACATGTCTACCAGTATACACCAACCGTTACAAACATTTGATCGTATTGTTATCGACCGATAGGAAGTTATTGTGAAATGTACACCGTTACAGAGCCCATTTCTTGATTAAAGTAAAATATAAAACATCAATCCAATATTTTAAGTACATAATTATGAATAAATTACTCGTTAATCAAGTAAATAAAATTACACTTCCGGTTTTTATTTTGTTATTTTTGCAGTGCAATTTATTATGGTGGAACTCACCTGTGGTATTGGCTTCATCACGGGATCCAAGTGCATCCCGCCAACTTCAACGACACCTGGTAACAAGGGTTTCGCACCATTCAGTGGGTGGAACGTATTTACAATCAACAACGACATGTTTTTAGCTAAATCATCCAGGTCAGGAATTTTTCTTCCGAATTTCTTCTCGATAATCGTTTGCTCCTTTACCTGTATCTCGCACCTAAACCAATACTGGTAGAAGAGGTTGAAAAACGTGTTTTTGAGACGCTGTTCGAAACTCATTTGGGTTGTGAAAGGGAGTGAAGTCGTAGGCACGTGTGAAGGGTTGTCAGTGAGGCCGATGCGTAGTGCGGACCAGGGCATCGGAGCACTGGACGACAGCGCTACCATGGGGGCTTGGATGTTATACACATGTAGTAAACCAAGCATACAGTCGCTGTTGAAGTTCTCCACAATCACTAGGTCGTAATCCTTCTTCAGAGCCTCGGTCAGCGGCGGCCAGTCAACTGCCTTACCGCAAACGTTTAACGCCATAGGGGCTAGAGGATCGAATACAAATATCTGCGCGAAATACTTCCCCAAGCAAGGTATCGTATACAGCCAGGGTGGGTTCTCAAACATATCCAAATCCAACGTCTCCAATCCCAAATTTGCGATCCCTTGAAAGCTTACGTCCGTGTAATTGGCTGGTGGGTCATTGAGCGGGAAGAAGGAAGCGACGGTGACATGGTGACCGCGTTCGGCTAGCGTCCTTAGCAGAGGCTCGAAGACCATCTGATGGCTCTTGCCGGTGTGTGGGAACAGGCCGAGTATTCTCGCGCTGTCAGCGAACGCGGAGATCGCGAGAAAAATCAGTGCGGGACGCATCGCACGGCTCTTCCCTGCACCGCTGCATCGAGAACTGTTCGTATACGGCACATCATGCCGCGCGAATACCGAGCTATTTTCAGTCTTAGTTATGTACTTAGCAAGTAGCGACTTACTCAACCTAACGACGTCCACATACGACGATTTCGCGTCTGAAATCGGTTGAAGTGACGGTCACCACGGATGAATGCGACATTCGCGACATCGACAAAAGATTTCAGCCGCGGCTAATGTGTACCGTATAATTGAACGGTTATAAACAACTTTTGATGGAAGTCGGCCATTGTCCGCTAGCGAGGAATCGATAATACAAACTTACCTACATAATTTACGTTCTGTTAAGCTATTGTTTCAATCAGTAATTATTGTAGGTATTCGAAATTCAAATGGACTTTGTATATTTTTTTGTGTGACAAGCGTATTTGAAATTAGGTTTATTTTATTAGGTTTGTATAGTAAACACATAACAACTAGGCAAGTACATAGGTACTTATGTTCTGAATCTACAGCAGTGACTGTTGTTATTGACTCATTATAATCCGCCCTCATTTACTGATTTACTTATGGTACGAGATCCGGTATAAGAAATATATACCCTCATCTGTTATTTACCTACTTGTGATAAGAAATAAATGATAGATAATATTCACATTGACATATTGCAAATAGGTTGCCTAGTTAAATCGCGCCCGGATAATATTAAATAATTAAAATGTTAATTAGAAATATTTCCCTCATCGGTTATTTAAAAAAAATGTACACTAGTCGATAGAATATACCCAACAGATATGAAAACGCAAAGGTTGCCTACTATCACCATCTTGCAACCAACCTTTTTTTTAAGCGTGTAGAAAGACGTTCGTTTCGTCCATCCGGCCACGGGAAGCCGGACAGGTATGTGGGACTTGAACCCACCAAAACCACACGGTGTCGTCGCCTAGCGCATTGGTGCCGGGACTGTGTGCTAATCTCGCTCACTGCCCCGGCGCGGCGGCCGCTACCACGGCGACCTCGGCACGGCACGCTCCCTAGCCCCTCTCCTCGGCGAGGGGTGGATCAGCCTTCAATTTCCCGCTAGGGTAAAAGCGTGCTCGACACCGACGCGCCTTTCAACCCGAGCCGTTACGCCGGACGACGAATTCCGGTATCCGTTACCTGACCGGCTGTTGTTATGAGGGCAGGAGGTGCAGGTCGTAAGCCCGCTTTTTGCGCCCTGTGCGCCGGGTGCGGATGGCGAGGTTTGTGGAGACCTCGCGTTCTATCTCCGCCACCTCTTTGCGGAGCATGACGCACTCCGCAAAGGCCTGCACCGCTGTCCACTACGTCTCCCGAACCACCATTCGGCACGCTCGGAAAGTATCTGTGACAAACGGAATGTCAGGGTACCGTGCCGCTTCGCCAACCATTTGCCTAAAACTTGACGGACTGCTTCGACGGTCCTACGCCCAGCAGTGGGCTGTTCCAGCGTCTGGTTCCACTCCTGGATGGTGCGCTGACACAGCTCGTTGCGGCGTCCTGCAATCTCCCTCGGTGCCGGTCGGTCACCCCGGGCCAGTGCTTCCTCGCGCCAAGTGAATAAGGACGCGAGGATCCCGGCTCCCAGGTCTCAGGGTATGCTACCAGACAGCACGCACGCTGCCTCATTAGAGATCGTGCGATATCCCCGAGCGGCCCTGATCGCCATCACCCTCTGTGGACGGCGCAAGAGGGCGATATTTTTATTACTCAGGGCCTCAGCCCAAACAGGGGCATCATAAAGGGCCATGGATCGCACGACCCCAGCGCTTTTAGTGCTTGCAGGACACGTCAGGCCCTCCCAGATTCGGTAGCAGCCGCGTCAACGCACCACCCGCCGCCATCAAACGCGGCGCTAGTGCCGATTAGGCAACCAACCATAAGGCCACCTAATACTCCCCCTTATCAATCCATCAGCCTTTACAAGTCCACTACTGGACTATTTTCTGGCTATTTTCTTTAGGTTGTAATGATTGTGGGGCACCCATGCTCCTTTTTCCAAGTACATCATGCACCCTTCAAACTAAGTTTCTGTTGAAGCACCCTGGGTACCTCATCTAGATTAAGTCAACTGCACTCATGCATGGCAAGAATGTTTACCTGCTTGGCAAATGAGTCAACCATGGTATGAAATCAACCATAAAATATCAACATACTCGTATTAATTACCGAATGGTTGCTATGTCAGACAGTCCACAAGTGGGTTCACTGTTTTTTCTTAGCATGTGTCAACTGCCGCCATCTGCCACACGAGAAATAAGATAAACGTGCCATAATATAATGAACCGATAGCAATAATATAATAAGTAAGTACCTATAGAAAGCGCGAAAAGCACGACAGTCAAATTCGGGTAATTGTCGTATACTTCATATATTTCATATACTTCACAGCGATCTCTTTCGGTCTCACACGTTTCGTAATTTATATCTAGCATCCATAGTTACAAAGTCATCGCGAAAGGGATCGCAAAGGGATTCGCTAAGAAATTTATTTAAGGAAATAAATATATTAACTGTAGTCTCACAATTTATTTTTGATAATATTATGTACGTTAAAAAATAAAACTTTAGACTTTGCAAAACTGGTGGCTCGTTCATGGGTAGTTGTATTAAAATCTATAATAAAATTCCGTTCGAATTGACGGAAATGCCATACTGTAAATTTAAAAATCATGTCAAAGGCATTCTTATGACGAAAGGTTATTACAAACTTGATGATTATTTTAAAGATAAAAATGCTTGGACATGAGTTTGATATTCTAGCTAGTAAGTAGTAGTAAGTGCTATCTGTAATGTGAGTAGCAAAAAAAGCTTCTTGGAAGTTTCTTGCCGCTTCTTCTTCCAAGACTACTCACGGTAGGGATTTGTCGAAGCGATGGCGTAGATTGACTTTCGAAAAGTGTTTGTAAAAAACCAACTTCGAATAAATTTCATTTCATTTCATTTCATTTCATTTCATTTCATTTCATCGGAGTGACGAACGTAACCTACCTACCTAAAACCTACCTATCTACTTAAAATATATATGC
Organism: Ochlodes sylvanus; assembly: GCA_905404295.2. Lineage (NCBI taxonomy): Eukaryota > Metazoa > Arthropoda > Insecta > Lepidoptera > Hesperiidae > Ochlodes > Ochlodes sylvanus. The sequence goes on along the minus strand of FR990132.1, from coordinate 11,490,580 downwards.
CCTATGAAGTACCTTTGAAAGTACGATATCGTACAGACGACATATTGTGTCACCTTTCATTTGAGGAAAGGATTCTTTGTTTCGCAACAGTAGTTACATTAACAATTGAATTCAGAAACAGGTTAAAGTTTATTGTTTCTGTCAATAACACAATAACGAGCACGAACTACTCGTATTGTCATCATTCATCATTTAACGTTTCCTATTTTTAAAACAATGCCACATTTACGGGAGTTGCGACTGTTAAGAGTTGGTTTGAAACGAGCGCTTTTAATAGCTACTAAACTTGGTAGTCATTGTATAGTATTCAATTGGCGGTGACGGCCAAGGTCAGAATATCTAGGTATTATACCTAGGTACATAGAAATAAAGGATACTGAATGTTCGTCCATACCATACTATATAAAATTATAGATTAAAAAACAAGTATCGATAGAATATCATACAACAATTGCAGAAAATTACTCTCCTTCCATACCATCATCCATCCATTAGGAGCTGGGCCGCTGGTCTCGCACGGACGCACGCCTCACAACAAGCCAATATTGGGCTTGAAAGAAGGCCCGTTGGCCTTTTTGAGTTTATCGCCAACATTGCGGCCATAACTAATACTAATATAATCTATCATAGATTAACTAACCTGTGATAGGTATCTATATATAAGTTTCACTTTAAAAGTTTCACTTCAATAAGAAACTATTCAGTTTAAAATTACATAATCTGCACGAATCAGTGCTATGGCGTCCGAATGGAATGGAATAGTCTTTAATTAATTACACTAGTACGTAATTACTGATTAGCAAATAACTCTAACCTCTGCAGATCTCAATCAGCACGCCAATAATTTAACGTTGAATTAAAATGTACTTGTCATATAAATTAATTATATAAATAACATTAATTATATCATATAAATTGTGTAATAAGTTTTCTTTTTAACGCATTAATAAAACCTTGTTTTTAAAAAGTTCTTTACTTTTAATTTATTATTAGGTATAGATGCTTTAGGTACAACCATTGACTTATTATTACTATGGACGTCGGGTCTTATACTAAAATCGCGAAAAAAATGTCCCAGTCACAGCCTTCGCCAGAATAGAAATGTTTTAACAAGGTAATTTAAACACTAAAACCATTTCAACGCGGTTTAATTTCGATTGCAGTCGATTGTAGCTCTTTTTGCGTTTGAGCTCATTCGCACATTTTTAGCGTGGACTCGATGTCCATAGTACCTTATAAAAAAACAATAAATAAATAATAAAATAAATAAATAAATATAATAAATCAATGGGTACAACCATACCGCAACCACACTATGTAAGTATACAACACCGATGATTATTTAGGCGGGCGCAAATTTGAATAAAATCGTAACGTTTTTAACACAGATCAACACTGCCATCCGATTTATTTATTGGTGTTGACTACAGGAGGGACATTGCAATCATATTCATAACACAACCACAGCAACCACTAGAAACTGGGCGTTTACTACCTTATTGCATCTTATGTGATAAGTGTTCTCTGCCAGGATTAGGGCAGTAATAGGGTATTTGACTACAATGAAAATATAGATCAATCTGTTGTTGGATTAAAAGTATATATTTTTTTAAACCAATTTAGCATAAACATTATTTTAAAATTATTTGGATTTTTATTAAAAATCGGAAATAAAGTAATTAAATTTTCATGTTTGATCACTTGATCGCAAAACACGCGGGATTGACGGAATGACGTCACCTGCTTATAGTCAATGAAGTATTGTACGGTTTGACAGCAATAACGCAATGTCAGCATTGACAGCTAAAATTGCTTGATACGGCGTATTAGCGTTTTAGCGACATTTTTGTTCATTTAAACCCTGATGGTGATTTTCATAGAAAATAGAAAAAATTACAAAGAATTAAGCAAACTGCATTATGTTATATTGAACAATTTGAGATATTTTTCTAAAATCAGTCAAATACCCTATTGCCCTAATTACCTACTTGTTATTATTAAATGTTGGAAAAATAAAATTAATGAAAGGAGCCTTAACTTTTTTTTCATTTTGTGAAAATGGCGTCTTTTGTCACTGTGGTGAATTTTAACTTCTGTCATGTCTTTAGTTAAGACGAATCAATTGACGTAAGATTCATCAAAATCGGGCCATGTGTTCTCCAGAACGCCATATAGGAACAAACATATAAACTAATAAACACAATAGGTACCCTCCTTTGCGTCGCGCAATCGGGCAAAAAGTCGCACCGTCACTGTGGTGTGTTATCGTTGTTGTACGCATGACAGTTGATATTTTGAACTATTAATTGACCGAAATAAACAATAACTCATTAAAATATATTTGAACAATGAACATAAAAATATATTTGACCCGATGATAAGTTTATTTGAGTCATGTACGATATCGAGTTCGATATGTCATTAAATTTCATGACAATAATAAACTAGAATCAAGAATCATCATTAATTACAAATCGCTTTTATCTACATAATTAAGCACTTACTGTATTACGTACAGTCATCACAACTCAACTGTTCCGTTAAGGTACAGAAACACATGATTTTAAAAAGCAAGCTTTATAAGCATGCTTAAAATTAGCATGCTCTTTAGCTGTATACCTAATACCTATACATTGGCTTGAAATAAGCATGCTCGTAGACAATACCTACCTAATATCACGTCCCCTTCCACTCTCTTCTGCGCCCCCTTCCAATTGCGCCGAATGCTAGATAAACGCACGTCTGTTTGTTTTGAGCATGCTGAAAACAAACATGTCTATTTCGAGCATAGCTCTAGGTGTAAGTAGTATGTACTCTCTAAAAGCATGCTTTCGAGCTTCTTAAAATAATCATGTGTATCCCTATTCCTCTACTTCTATACCTATACTTGGCTTAGAACAGAATCATGTTATAAGATTGTTGCTTTGACTAAATGCGGATAAGCACTTAGGCAAACTTCATAGACATAATGTATGTAGGTAGATTGCGTGCAAATTCCGTAACAAAATCTTCCTCAATTTAACAAAATGAAAAAAGAGAGAAATAGATATTGAGAGGGATACAATATTAATCCTTATCGACTTAAATAAATTATGTCAGTCACCTTAAGCATTTCAGGCATAGGATGATAAGCCTTTACACCATATGATTTAATTGGATATCTTAGGAATTATCGCAAAGTGACAACTAACGCGCGTGAATATAAATTCGTGCTCGGGTTACGTTTAACAATTTTGGACGAAACGAAGCGAGGTTTACTAGTATAAAAGAAATATAATAATCAATAACCAATAAAAAACCCAAGGATACAGTAGGTACATAAAACAACTCTTGGCAGACTAGCTAATTAGGTGTGTGTAGTAATACCTACTAATATACGAATGTTATTTAGTATTATTTACTTATGTAGGTACAGTTTAAAATGGATTTGGCAATGGCAAACAAGCATGCATTTTAACCAGAGTTAAGGTCGCAATAAATATAGATCAATGACTGTTTCTAAAACGCAAACAGTACTTTAATCTATACTAATATTATAAAGCTGAAGAGTTAGTTTTTTGTTTGAACGAGCTAATCTCAGGAACTACTTACACTCGATACTGGTTCGGAATGAAAAAATCTTTTTGTGTTAGATATTCCATTTAACAAGGAAGGAAAAATAGGCTTTAGAACTTCCCGCGACGACGAATAGGAACGGAGTATCAATGAAAAATGTTTCAAAAATGCGAAAATATTTAATACATAAGTATAGGTACCTATTCTATTTGTAAACGTACAGTAACAAGTTTCTCGAAGCGCTACCATCGAAGTGCTACTAGCGAAGTCCACTAGTCTAAATATAATTATTACCTGAAGAATTGACCAGAGGTCAGAAATGAGAGTAGAGACTCTTTTTTCTGACATTTTTATCCATTAGGGAATGGATAAAAAAATTGTAACCCGATCACGGTCTTCAACGAAGCAGGTACAAATTCGGGGACTTGTCCCTCGGTACAAAAGTGAGCGCGCCAAAAAGGACATTGACCCAAAGTATTATGTGAACGGTCAAAACAAACGCAGTAGGTCGCATCGCATCATCGCTATCCATTCATTTATTATGTTTATCGCTATACATGTCACCGTTAGGGTTGCTACATACTTTTTTGGAAGAAAAAAAAAATTTGAATACAAAAAAAAGAGTCATGAAAACAGATTAAGTACCTAAATACTCGTAAGTAGGCAATTTTAAGAAATAAAAATAAAAATAGGTAAGTAGGTACTCATTTATTTTTTTATCATATGTTTTCAGTTTTGTTTCTAGTTTTTAAGATATCCATAAAAAAAATTAAAGTTTATATAAGTTATATTAATTTCATAATCAACAAATTATCTCATTGAGCAACGTCTGCTCACAAAAGCGAAGTTTGGTCACAGTAAATACAAAAAATCGCTACTCGTACCTATATTGCATTAGCAATAAAAATATATTACTTTAAGTCGCTAGGTATTTAATACCTTTCTATAATAAGTAATTTATTTGGCTGAAATGCTATCTGTATGGAAGGTTGGTGGCAACCCCGGTTACAGCATCTTGCGGGTCGGGGTGGGGTGAGCCAGCAGTGACACGGTCATTCACAGATAACAAACTAGTTTCTACCAAAGTTAATAGGTACCTACATCATTTAATATTGTTTGCCACCCTTCCTACTTCCTACTTTATTATCGACTATATTATTATGATTATGTACCTATATGAATACTTTTTAATTTTACACCTCCAATCATCCTAATCATTATTACAATAGTTAACATTCATAACATTTATTAATAGATCTTCGGAGCTTCCATCAAAATAATTGTGGAGATAGAGATTTTGAGTTTGATTGATTACTTATTTATTATTCTAGATTGCGAGTTTGTGGACTCCTCACGTTGTGAGAGGAGACCTGTGCTCTGCAGTATGACAGTTAGTCGTATATTAGAAAACGATAAAAAATGTACACTATCTAGCGTGCAGAAAGTTAGAAATAGCCTTTAAATAAATAATGGAAAACTAGCTAAGGAGCAAACTACAGTTTTATTGAGTGCCAATTTAGACTAAAAACTTTAGTAAGGAACTTAAAGTAGGTAGGTATACGAGACACGAGTCTATAGTTATTGTTATTGGCTCTTGCGCGTTATTTATGAAGATCCATTTATCCATTAGAAAGATAAGACAGTTTGCTGATGTGTTTGAAACGGCTAGACAATGTTTACTTGGCCTATATTATATTGTTATGGAATTTTGATGCTGATGATTGATGTGATTACAACTGACGTTGATGTGATATTTGGACATTTTATAACTATTCATAAATACAGTGAAACCTGGTTAAGTGAGACATCAAGGGACCTGCAATGTCGTTTCACTTATAGAGGTATTCCACTTACCCAGTGTCTCAGATATACAGGTATAAATAAATATCTGTCTCATTTACAGAGGGTTCCATTAATAGAGGTGAGAATACAGGTTATTTCAGTTATACAGTCGCGATCATTAAATAAAATAACGTGTTATGTATGTAAATGAGTTTTAATAATAAAAATATAGTATGTACTTAAAGGTAATCATACAAATGTTAACTTCTTCGCGTGTCTTCCCACTTTCATAAACGGATATTAACTTCAGTTTTTCACGTAATGATAACGATTGTAGCTTTCGTTTTGACATTTTTCAAATAAACATCTGTATGATAGTAAAGCGAAACTAAAACTGAAGGTAATTGAAGCTCAAAATTTGTACTTACGTACTTGGAATTACGTGTGGAATTTGTGGGTAAAATAAGAATGAGTAAACAAACAATGTTATCTCAGTTACAGAGGTTTATGCATATAAAATTTACTCGCTGTCTCAGTTATAGAGGTAACTATGATGATAAATCGAAAGAACAAATCCCAGATATAGAGGTTTACCTCGTCCCACTAACAGAGGTAATTCAGTGCCAAAGTGTTGGGACCTCAGCAGGAGTTCCAGTTATAGAGGTTTCTCACTTATCCAGGTCCCACTTAACCAAGTTTCACTGTATATTAATACCATAAGATTCTTTGCAGGAAAATACACTTTATAATGAAAGTTAATAGCGGCTTTTCGATGCATTTACAGTGTTAGAAAATTACAAAAGTATGAAATATGTTGTACATACCTAATAATCATAATATTGAAGTAGTACCTACATGTATACCAGTATTATACATCAACGTTTGCTCGTATTGTTATCGACCGATAGGAAGTTATTGTGAAATGTAAACCGTTACATAGCCAATTTATTGATTATAGTAAAATATAAAACATCAATCCAATATGTTATTTGTATTCGTTTATCTAGTACCCATCTCTAAAATAAAATTAGACTTACGGTTTTCATTTTGTCATTTGGTCACAGTTAAAATTAGACACTCATAAATGAATTTTTTGTTATGCTACACTATTTTTGCAGTGCACTTTATTATGGTGGAACTCACCTGTGGTATAGGCTTCCTCACGGGATCCAAGTGCATTCCACCAACTTCAACGACACCTGGTAACAAGGGTTTCGCACCATTCAGTGGGTGGAACGTGTTTACGATCAACAACGACATATTTTTAGCTAAATCATCCAGGTCAGGAATTTTCCTTCCGAATTTCTTTTCGATAATCGCTTGCTCCTTCACCTGTATCTCGTACCTAAACCAGTACTGGTAGAAGAGGTTGAAGAAAGTGTTTTTGAAACGCTGTTCGAAACCCATTTGGGTCGTGAAAGGGAGTGACGTCGTAGGCACGTGTGAAGGGTTGTCAGTGAGGCCAATGCGTGGTGCGGACCAGGGCATCAGAGCGCTGGACACCAGCGCCACTATGGGGGCTTGGATGTTATACACATGTAGTAAACCAAGCATACAGTCGCTGTTGAAGTTCTCCACAATCACTAGGTCGTAATCCTTCTTCAGAGCCTCGGTCAGCGGCGGCCAGTCAACTGCCTTACCGCAAACGTTTAACGCCATAGGGACTAGAGGACCGAATTCAAATATCTGTGCGAAATACTTTCCCAAGTAAGGTATCGTATAGAGCCAGGGTGGGTTCTCAAACATATCCAAGTCCAACGTCTCCAATCCCAAATTTGCGATCCCTTGAAAGCTTACGTCCGTGTAATTGGCTGGTGGGTCATTGAGCGGGAAGAAGGAAGCGACGGTGACGTGGTGACCGCGTTCGGCTAGGGTCCTTAGCAGAGGCTCGAAGACCATCTGATGGCTCTTGCCGGTGTGGGGGAACAGGCCGAGTATACTCGCGCTGTCAGCGAACGCGAAGATCGCGAGAAAAATCAGTGCGGGACGCATCGCACGGCTCTTCCCTACACCGCGGCGTCGAGAACTGTTCGTATACGGCACATTAGGCCGCGCGACGCGAACACCGAGCTATTTTCAGTCTTATAGTTACGTAGCGACGTCCACAGTCCACCCACGACGATGTCGCGCCTGAAATCGGTTGAAGTGACGGTCACCACGGATGAACGCGACATTCGCGACATCGACAAAAGATTTCAGCCGCGGCTAATGTGTACCGTGTAATTGAATGGTTATATAAGACGTTTCATAAACAACTTTTGATGGAAGTCGGCCAGTGTCCGCTAGCGAGGAATCGATAACATCAACTACATTTACGTTGTGTTACGCTATTGTTTCAATCAGTCATTATTATTATGGTATTCGAAATTCAAATGGGCTTTGTATTTTTGTGTGTGACAAGCGTATTTGAAATTCGAATTACCTATAAGGTTTGTATAGTAATAGCTGTGGTAATAGTATAGCAATATAACAACTAGCCAAGTACATAGGTACCTACTTATGTTCTGAATCTACAGTAGCGACTGTTGTAATTGACTCATTATAATCCGCCCTCATTTATTGATTTAATTAGCATATAATATACCTAATAATAATTGATATAATGTGTTATTTAATTAACTGTTGGGATTACCCAACATCACTCCATTCATTCTCATACATTCTTTACTCTCTCTATTCATCATACATTCTCTACCAGCTAACCATTGCTCCAAACAGAAATACGCGAAGAGCGGTTTTGTAACATACCATACGTTTTGTATCACACATTGTTTTGCATAATATCACTTTTTAATAAAATTATTGCAATATTGTTTCATGTGTTGTAGTTTGTTTTAAATTTTAATTCGAAACCCTACTACGGAACACCTGTAAACTGAATTTTTTAGCTTTCTTTGTCCTTTAGAAGTAATATTTTTGATGTTTATTCGATGAATCATTGATAAAATGCTACTTCTTTCAGAAGTTGCATACCCATGAGTGGTGGGTTATGTTGGATTTCTACCCAGTTATTGATTAGCGTACAAATATAAGGTAAGGCAAAGGCGAAACTTTCATCTATGTTGCTGTGATAGGTGCAGCGCCTTCCTTACAGTTTGCTACAATAGGATACACTGCCACAGTAAATATTGTAAATAAAAGTTTGTTTCATACCAAATTTATATTTCGCTATTCGGTAAGCACCTACCTACCTACCTACGACCTACCCCAACCTACCTTTCTACTAAATTATATTTAAACTATTAAGCCGGCCCTCGCCTCGTTTCGGGAAACTTATATTACATTTGCAAAGATTTATTACCTATATAGGTAATAGAAGCTGCGCCCGCGACTTCTTTTTCTTCGCGCGTTGGTGTGCCGGTTTCGATTCGTTGTTACGTTTTGATGTGAACGAAGGACAAACAAACAAAGACACTTTTACATTTATAGTAGTAGACTTTAACGGTTAAATTTCATTTTGTTAGACCACGAATATAAAGGGACAATGACACGGAAGTTGCCGCACGACACGGCGAATACACGTTTTGCAAATTAAAGTCATCAGGCGCTCAAATATCTGCGTAGTTTTCGGTATTTTATTATAAGATATCCAACTCGTCAGTTAAAATAAATACTAAATATTAAAAAATACACCTACAATTTGTGACTTTCGCATTGATAAATCTAATTTTTTCCTATAGTAAGTATAAATGAAATATCTTACTAAATTTCGCAATAAAAAGACCTTGACTTCAAACTACATAACTGAATAAGTAGGTACGAGTACCTACTTATATCTCGCGACAAGCTTTTGTCATATAAATTGTTTAATGACGTTATAATTTGATAGTAAAAGTTTTTAAGCAAAAGTTTATTAATTATTTTTAGCGCATTTAAAAGCAAAAGTTTAAATTACTAGCGACCCGCCCTCGCTTCGCTTCGGGAAACTTATTCCTTCGGTTTGCAAAGATTTAGCTGTTATATATTTTGGATAATTCACACTATAGCCTATGTGATATTCTGATGTGTAACCTATATTATTGTAAAGTTTCAGTAATATCCATTCGGTAGTTTTTGCGTGAAAGAGTCACAAACATTCATACATCCATACAAACTTTCGCATTTATAATATTAATAGGATTTTTAGCGCATCAATTACTTAGTTATGTAATTACTGATTAGTTGTTTGTAACATTTCTCCTTCTATCTGCGTCAATATTACAAGGTTTCTTCGAGGTCAACTTGAAGCAGCCAAGTTCTTCGATTTGGGGTCGCATATTCACGTCCACCAAACCTCCACCACTCATCACCCATTTAAAACGGTCCATCCATTAAGATGAATCCAACTCGACGCGGTGGTGTCGTTTAATTACTGAGTTCCTACGACCACCTTCCAACTCAATCATCAGATCAGACACTATTAAAAATAAAGTACTCGCCATGACGAATCAAGCAAGCGAGCCGAAACTCGATGGGATTGCGAGTGCCTATGACCACCTTCCCGGTCCATCGCCAGACCCTGGTTACCGTTGAAAGACAAACTACTCGTCAAGACGATTAACCGGTAACCCGGAATTGGATCAAATTTAATTTGCAAGATGACAAACAAAAGATGACTAACAAATTTTCAGACAAAGACGATAAACAAGCAACTCGCAAGCATGAGTTGCTATCGCAACGACACTTTTCGCTGATTAACGTCTGATATTATTTACTTACTACTTTGATACTGTTCACTAATCAGCGAGTTGCTTACATCTTCTTCTATATACATAGGTATATAAAAGGAGAAGCTGACTGACTGACTGACTGACTGACTGACTGACATATCAACGCAGGGTCTAACTAAACTATAAGGGTAGAAACTTGAAATTTTAAAGGCTAAAAAAGGATTTTTGAAAATTCACCCCCTAAAGGGGTAAAACGGGGTAAAAGGAGGGTGCAAAGTTAGTATGAAAGTTCTCTGATTTTATCAACTTTTAGGGAGTAGACTTTTAGGATATAGGAATTTTTGGCGGGCGAAGCTGCGGGGGAATGCTAGTAATATTAAGTGTATGATTGTGATGATGATATAGCTGAAATAAACTTGTTGTTAACCGTCAGTTATGATTTATTACGTAACAAACCCGATTCTTTAAGAGGGGGTAGGTATAAAGCAAAATTGGCAATCTTAGATTCAATTTTTACAGTAGTAAGTAGATCAAGTTTCTAGAACCTGACTAAGAACATAGTTATACTTCAATATATTATTGAGTGAAAGATCTAAGCAAAAACATAAAAAAATAAAAATTTCTCGATAGAAAAAAATCACAAAGTTAAGTCTAATTTTCAACGCTATAAATAAGATGGGCCATAGCAAAATGTTTTCTCAAAATGACTTGTCGATTTTGAAGTCGGTTTTTTGATTGTATTATCTTATCTTATCTTGCTACTTAAAAACAAATTAGTAATTTTCCTAATTACTCATGATTATCACTTACCTACCTTAATAATGTGTATAACGGCTCTTTTAGACTTTATTATAAAAGTTTTAAAGAGCCGTTAAATTCGACGATTCGATTTTAGCAAAAAAGTTTTGTACATAATATACTTAATTAAGTGATAGCTAAGATTTTATTACAAGACTTATAATAATCTGAAGATTTATAAATGCCTCAGTATGTATAGTAATGCATTTACTTACGTGCGGTATGGGCTTCCTCGGGGAGTCCAAGTGAACGCCACCAATTTCTATGATAGCTGGCAGCAGGGGTCTCACACCATTCAATGCAGGGAACGTGTTCACAAGCAGCAACGTCATATTCCTGGCTAATTCGCCCAACGGAGTAATTTTCCTTCCAAACTGTTTTTCGATCATCGCTTGCTCCTTCGATTGTAACACATACTTGTGCCAATTGTGATAGAAAATGTTCGACAACGTGTTCTCGAATCGCTGGCTAAACGTCATTGGTGATGTGAAAGGGAATGTTATCAATGGCACGTGTGAAGGGTTGTCATCGAGTCCGAACCGGGGAGCAGTCCAGGGCATCAGTGCGCAAGAGGATATCGCAACGATTGGCGCTCGCACGTTGAAAACATCTAACAATCCAAGCATGCAGTCGCTGGTAAACGTCTCCATTACCACCAGGTCGTATTCTTTCTTTAATGCGTCAATCAACGGCGGCCAGTCAACGGCTTTTTCGCAAACGGTCAACGCTATCTCGGCTAACAGCTGGAAAATTCCTATCCGAGACAAAGTACTCTGAACACCTGGTATTTTGAACATAAAACTCTGGTTCTCGAAGTGGCTCAAGTCTGTTGTTTCCACCCCGAATTCCGTCATCCCTTGGAAGCTGACGAATGTGTAATTGGCCGGCGGATCATTGAGTGGGAAGAAGGAAGCGACGGTGAGGCGATGACCGCGTTCGGCTAGTTTCCGCAGCAGCGGCTCGAAGACCATATAGTGGCTCTTGGCGGTGTGGGGGAAGAGGCCGAGTATCCTTGCGCCGTTGGCGAACGCTAAGATCGCGAGAAAAATCAGCGCGGGACGCATCGCGCGGCTTACCTCAATGCAGGCGTCTTGATAACTGTTCGTTTTCGCGAAATCGCGAGCGATAATGCAGTAATATCGACAAAAACGTTTGGGTTGTTAATCCAGCCATGCATGCATGAAGACTTTCGCGGACGGACAGTGTCAATTTAAAGTCAAGTTACATTACGATATTTAAGTATGTAGATAGGTAGGTATCTATTTACACGTTGATATTTAATTTGTAATATTCTTTATTTATTTTGTGGTATCTACCGTACTACTTGGTATCTACTGTACGAGTTGGTAGTTAGGTATTTTCTACTGTAAGGTAGGTATAGGTAGTGTGGCAAACCGATCTCATTGTATTTCTATAATTATATTATTTATTTTTTACTTGTCAGCTCTCTTATGAAATGTGACGTTATAAAATATTTTATAAAACCCGATATTTTATCTGCTATTTATCCCTCTGATCCCTCGCCGTCCTCTATAGGCAGCTTATCAATATCTAATCTAATGGCTTTCGGTTGGAATAGGTGCCTACCAGCCTACCTACCTAAGTAAATACCTTATCCCTGTATCCAATTATAAATTTCTTTAAAATTTCCCACTCAACAATTGTAATGAATAACATGATTATTTCTATTATGTAGGATACTTAAACAAGTAATTTATTGTAACGGAAGAATTTTATACCTCTACTAAAACAACAGCGGGGAGCAGGATAATGCTTCTCGCCCACGTCCGATAATCGGTGACCTATTTTTTGTAGGAGAAAAATAGAACGTACTGATAGCAATACTCAATAGTGCAACGCACACGCACAAAAAGTCGATCAGAAATACGGTCATCGGAGGAAAAATCGGCCCGATTATCTCTCCTACAAAAAGTCTGACGTTGGCGAGAAACCTAAGCAGGAAATGGTGATATGCGGCGTGGTGAGGTAAGGCGTGACGAGTTGGTGAGGCGCGATGTGGAATAGTGAGGTGCGGTGATGAGTTTGAGGACAGACGAGGAGAGATTTGATGAGGAGGGAGTCTTCTAACGGTTTCAGATGTTCAAAAAAATGTACTGGCCAGCGAACAGGCCACTTTAAAGAATAGACAGACGATTAATAAAAACAGGAATCATGTCAATATTTCAGCTTCTTGCGTTCAGTACAGCAGTTTCGGCTGTGCGTTGTCTGTAAGTCACTCAGTACCTTAGAGTTTTACATAATGTATATTGGTACCTACCAACTTGGCTACTATAATGAAAGGTTGTTGAAAATTAGCGTTATCAGAGTTGGTTTAATAGTGATTGGCAGATTTCTGGCCGGACCTCGCTTATAAATTAATAATCATCCTCGAATCTAGGACAACCCTACCATAGAATGGCAGGTTACGCAGTGCCCACTACATCCCTTTTTTTGGAGGTCACTGGACCCACTGTCTGCATAATATACCTACCGACCGACCAAGGGGGTGCGAGATTTCAAGGTGGCACCCTAAAAAAAGGTCGCCAATTCCAACGGTCCGTTATTGATAATCGATACTTACCTATGTATAAAATATAGATATACAAGGTGATTCGTAAGACACTTATACTCAGTATTCGATTCTCATTCCAAATACATTATGTAATTAGAACCATGTTCTTTCATGTCCTCGAGTATGTCAACTATGTCAAGTGAATGGACTGATTTCGCTAATTCTTTTTTTGTTGTGTTTGTTATTGTCAGGCGAAGGTCTCACCAAGTCTTTGGAATTACAGTAGGTTTGTAAAATAAAAAAAAACACTAACGAGGAGTTTATTTTTATTATTAAAATACATTTCACGAACTATAATGTAACAGTTATACGCAAATCCACAACATTCATCTTGTTCAAGTTGCATCACACTCCGTTAGGGGCACTAACAATAAATAAGGACTTATTGAAAATAATGAAAACTCATTTCAAATTCACGCTGCTATCAGTACCACGATCATTCTGAAACAAAAATCCACACATTCAATAAAATACGAATGGTAAGCCACCAGGCTTGAACCCAATAATGGCCCACTACTGAGCACGGGTCTCTTGGTCATTAGGGTCTAGTAAAGGTGTGTAACGTGCTTCGCAGGGCACGTAAAGCCGTCGGTCCCGGTTGTTACCATTTGGTAGCAGTCGTTAAGCCATATCGGATGCCTTCAGGCGGCTTAAAAATTTCCGACACTTGAGCTGGCCCCTAACCCCTCCACCAATCCGCACTGGAGCAGCGTGGTGGAGTATGTTGAATGGGATTACCACCTGCCAGCCACAGCCATTCCACATTTATTCGCTTCTTTATGAATGTACTTGGAAAACAGCAATAAATTAAAAATTAAACATTAAACATTTTGTTTGTCACACTTATAGAAATGACACGGAGCAAAAGAAAGAGATAAATTACATCTCGGCATAACGTAGTTGTAACAATTTTAACATTGCAATGTCTAAAATAACATTGCATTATTATAATGGACCAGGCAAACGAATTTTTTTTTACACGTCAAATAAATCTATAAAAAAAAATTGTCTGTAAAGACGGTTTACGATCGAAATTTCCGTGATAACGTTTTATATGTAGTATAAGTCTATAAGGACAAAGGATTAAATGAAGATTCAATCATTTCTCTTACACTGTCATTTATGCGAACCGATTCCGCTTGAGTGGGAGAGAGCGGGCCAGCGAGCCTCTTTCTCGAATGTCGCGCGCGCGCGCGCGCCGTTACGTGACCGGACGGCGGACGTGACTGGACGTGACCGGCTCTGTGACAACTTTTCGAGAATGCCTCCTGTCGGAGCGGCATCAATTTATAAAACGTTATCACGTCAAAAATTACAAGAAAAACTGTGCTTTACTTTTTCCATATCTCAATAAATGGCTGAGATATTAACGATCAAAGTGCGTATTTACGGCCGTTGGTTTTTTTAAAAACGCAGGCGGGCGGTCACTACTCGATGACGTCGTCATTCAGTAGTCGCGCGTAGTTGATAGGGATTTTTGACCGAAATGTTAATTTAAACTCAAGTAAAGCCGCGAGCAAACCTTAGTTATCTACACTAATATTATAAAGAGGAAAGATTTGTATTTTTGTATGTTACGAATAAACTCAAAAAGTACTGGACCGATTTTAAAAATTCTTTCACCATTCGAAAGCTACATTATCTACGAGTAACACAGGCTAAATTTTATTTTGGAAAAAAAATAGGGATCCTTATAATATAACCCAAGGTGTAAAAAAAATACCTAAAATATTCTTTACATCGCGTGCGCTGCGAAAACTATGGATAATAGAGCAAAGTGATGTACTACAGTTTTATAAAGGACATCAATATCTACAATAAAGTCCGCGATGGCATATGTCTAACTATTATAGTTATGCCACAATAAGTGTTTTTTTATTTCAAAAACTTAATTGAGATACTGTCGCTGGAAAAGGCTCTTTATTTGTATCTTAGTATTAATCCTTATCAAAATAAATTAATTCATATTCAAGACTGCTTAATTACCTTTATATAACTTTTTAAATTATTCAATTCGGACATTCCATTCGAAAGATATCACGAGTTTAATAATTTAAGTATTAGAAAAAAGTTGCTCTGCACTAGGAGAAGCTGACTGACTGATTGACATGTAAATGCAGGGCCTAAACTATAAGGGTTAGGAACTTGAAATTTTGCACAGGGGCTCCTTTTATAACGTGGGGGAGCATTATGAAAAGATTTTTGAAAATTCACTCCCTAAGGGGGTAAAACGGGGGTGCAAAGTTAGAATGAAACTTTGCCGTTTTTGAAGGTATTCGAATGAAATTCAGTATGAAGGTTTTTCATTGACAGTTATGAAACATGTATAAAATATTTTTTCGAAAAACATCCCTTAAGGGGGTAAATGGGGGGTGCAAATTTTTATAAACTTTTATATATTTAGGGGTTTATGGCGGGCGAAGCCGCGGGGGAAAGCTATCATTTATAAAGATATCCTGTGAATTATCCAAAATATATAACTAAATCTTTGCAAACCGAAGGAATAACTTTCCCGAAGCGAAGCGAGGGCGGGTCGCTAGTCAATAATAAAATAACATATATAATTCACATACTATCTACTACATCTATGCAAAATTTCAAGTCTGTATCTATAGAAATAAGAAAGTTATAGATTTTTGAACTGCATAGACCCATATTTTCTATAGGTACTTGCGCCGTATCATGCTCGCGGCCGAACTAAATCGTGACGTCATAGCGTAAGCGCGGAAATTCAAAAAAGGGCTTGAACTTCTCTTCTTTATAACTTCGGAAATACTGCATGTATTGAAGTGAAATAAAAAGTTATGTAATGTATATGACCTAAGCTCGGATTTTAGGTGTATTTGATAGTAATATTTTGACCCTTTTGCCTTCTCCATTCAACTCATATTCCGTACAATCTTAAAAGACAGACAGCTGTTTGTTGGGGCGATATTGACTTAAGATTTGTTTCGAGACGAATCAATGTTTACTGAAGTTCACTGCCATAATTTATTGTGTTGATTTCATTTTCCAGAACTGAGTGGAGTTTATTTACATAAGTAATAATGGCAAGAAATATGCGACAATGTCAATGAAAGTATAGTTTAATGCAAACCCTGTAATGTCAATAAATAATATTATGAAAAGGTTATCTATCAACGTCAGTTATTTAGATATGTTAGGGTTGCCAGATGTATTGTGACACTATTAAGTTCATAAAAAAGGCAGATTTATTTAATGTCGAAGTATGTAGAACAAAAATCATAATTAAACACCCATGATCCATGAACAAACATTTATCTACCACATAAATATCTGCCCCGTCCGGGAATCGAACCCGGGACCCGTCGCTTCGCGGGCAGGGTCGCTACCAACTAGTCTACAGGGTCGTCGTTAATCTGTACGCAATCACAAAAATGTAATTTTGAACATAATTTTATAGTATTAGATGTTAGACATAAAATTTCCTAATCTTTAAGTGGAAAATAAAGCTTTTGAATAATTCAGTAATTTATAATATACACTGTGAAAGTCAACACTGCATGTGTCAGGAGACGTGATGATTGATGAAGAAATGGAATGTGTTTCATCCACCCAGGGCAAATATTATAGAGGTAACAATATTGATGCAAAACAAAAGTGTTACAACTCGGATAAGAAATATAATTGGGATCTTATAATTAATTTTTAAACGCTACATACTCATAGAGCCAACAAGAATTCCCTGTGTTGTGGGTGCCATGGACAACACATTCAAATATATGGGAATATAGAAACCTCTTCTCAGACATAGTCATCTAATATTAAAACCAGACAAAAAGATTAATCTTTAAAAGGTCACTGTCCAATTCAACAGCCTATTTGGTTTACGGTTAATGCATGACTATAATTCCATCAGACTAAGTGGCAATAGTCTCGGATGATAAAGTACTCGAGTAAAAGCCAATTTACTCTTCACTTAAAGATTATTATGAGATACTTACCCTCAATAGAAGGTGAATATACAAGAATAATAACAAGGTCACACATCTCAAGTAAGGAAATTTTGTAAAGATTTTGCATTACATTTGCACAACTTTGTATGTTTTATATAATTTGGAATAATGAGTAAATTTCCTCATGATGCATTTTATAACAAATAAAATACCCTGATATAAATGAGACTGCACTGAAATCTCATTTTATTTGAACACAACTCGCACATTTTTAGGAAAATGTTTATTTGATTAACCTAAGGATAGAGTTGGATCAACTTGTTTATCAGCCTTTCAAAGTATGCTCCTGTACATGGAAGGCCTAATTGGCACCACTATGATCAATCCCTGGGGCCTTTCTAAAGTTTTGCAAAATGCATTATTAGCTTCATTTGGAAGTTTTTTTCAAAGGAACCATATCGACTTACCCGTAAAGATACAAAAAGAATGACAGCAGATAGAAGGCCAGCTTAATCCAGCCTTCCCGTTGGCAGACTGTCAAAACATCTGCATTCATTATGGTTGTGGGATCGTACAAACCTTGCCGTGACATGACAGGTCTTGTTCTGTACCTGGAATGAATATTACTTGGGTTTAGTACTGTGACCCCATTGTGAACACCAGTATTGTTAATTAATTCAAAACAATAGCATTGTGAAATGAGGTTACAATTGAATAAATTACCCAATACACATAAGTTAAGAAATAATATGCGGACTGTTGCATAAATTACATTAATTTAATATTAAATCTAATTATCACTATTTTTATTAATTTAAGGTTAATTATTTTTTATGTAACATTTCTTATTAGTTCACAATTTATAAATCCCATTTAATTGTTTACCTCAATATTCAATGAACTAAAGAAATATATGGGATTAAAGTACCTACGTATTTTATTGTTTTAGTGATGGAACATAGAAGCATAAAAGTAAATATTATGGATATTATATAGACAAGTTCAAAAAGTGTTTTTATATTGATATGGACCAGAAAATGCATCAACTATTCATGTAAAGGTATCACCATAAGCATCTAGGTAAAATATGTTAACCAAAGTTGACCCAAGATAAATTTCCACTGCAGAGAGACCCAACATTTAATCTGCTTTTAACATAATGTAGCTGGCACAAGATTTGATTTATTTGCGCATAAATTTTCTAGTTAACAAGTGATTGACAGTTAGTGACTGACCAAAGCCAAATTGTAACATACAAGGTGTCCTACATCTACTAAAGATCAAGTACTAGTTAGTTCTTAGAAATTATTTCAGATTGAATATCTCATGTAGTATTGGCAGGTGCCCCAAAGGGACAGCATTATGAAACACGAAAAGTAGTCAAACGTAACTTAAAGCGATGATTCAAATCATGTGACTCACTTTGAACTACTTCTAGCAAACAATTCATTGAATGCAAAATATAACCTAATTACCTGTGTATATGGTATATGATAAGTGGTACATTAATTAATAATGTGGTCCATTCTCCCGATAACAGGAACAGTAAATTAATGAAGAAATGTAATAAGTACTCCGGTAACACCAACTGAAATCATAAAGGGTAAGGTTAAATGCAAGGTCTTCAAATCAGCATAGCATTTCTAGATCACCAAGTTACTCACTGGATTTAGTGTATCACATTGATCTATTGGATTCTTATAGTCAGTTTTTAGTTCATCGAACGCTATGACATGGAAAATTGAAAAAAATATAAGAAAAGCATCTACAATAAGGGCTATAATATAGGACAACGCTGAAAAGCTAAACGCCATTTTAACAAAAACATAACTGAACTGACATTACTGACAAATTGACAATACAATAATGATTAATGACTGCTTGACTGAATGACGAAGTGACAATTCATAAAATCTGACAACATGGACTAGACAAGACAACCATAGTTTACCATAGACAATATGTACCATTTTTTTCCAACGTTGCGTTGGCGTTATTATTACTTTATTAGGTACCTACTTTAATGACCGCTATCAGCTGTAGCACAAAATAAATATTCTGTGGCTGTAGCTTGTAGGCTTGGTAGGTACCTACCTAGTCTGTGTACCTATGTAAATTTTAGCATTGTCAATAAACTAAACGTCACATCAATGTCGTCAACATTATTGACAAATGATAAGTCACCAACTCATACAAATTATAATCCGTTTAAGTTAAATTGCATACTCTCTTTACGTTTTTATTTAGCACTAATTGGTTTTTAAGTTGGTATTATAATATTGGATTCGTTCAACTTCGGTGCGATTGAAATATTGAATATTGATAGATTTGTTTTGCATTAATTGCTGTTTTTAAATAATTGTTTAAAACGTCTTTAATTTATTTAATATGTGGTTGTAAGCTGTTAATATCATAAAATCCATCATGAGGCCTGCGTGTTTAACTTTTTGTATATTGGGTGTAGTGCAGTGTGTAGAGGTTTCAAACGTTATTGAACATGATTTTAGAGGGTTTGATGACAATATATTATTTTCTATCAAGTGGCCCGGCCAGTTAGAGAGCCCGGAGACGAAAGGCGATGGAGAGAACAATAAATCTGAGGTTAGTATTTTAATTATATCGATTTTCTTGCACTAATGCCCCTCACTATTTCAGAGAAGCATTGGTAGCCTAGTAATTGAAACTTCCTGGAAGCGAGGTACATTTCGAATTCTGTGTGCACATGGTACGTTTTTAAAAGTTAAGTGTATACTAGAAATTAACTCTTATCAGTTGCATTGATGAAGAAAAAGATTGTAAGAAATATGTATTAATTCTGCAAATTTAAGTACTATAATATGTTTTTCAGAATAAAGAAGTCCTAAAGGTGATGACACATCACAAGGAGAAGTATGAATGTCATCTCCCAGAGCTGTACATCAAAGAGTCATCCGTGATCGAGGAGTATGATGGGCCATCTCCGCTGCGTCTGTTGCAGCCATTATTCTCACAGAAGATATGCTCCTTCAGACTGGAAAGTTACTGGAGCTATGAGGTTTGCCATGGAAGACACATCAGGCAGTACCATGAGGAAAGGGATGGTAAGATCCGTTGTGACATACATTTGTCTGCTAGTAGTTGCAGATATTAAAATGTTTGTAATTAATAGCTCAAAGAAACATATTATTGGAATAAAATCTACGTTGAATCTCCATACATATATCATATAAATCGGTTCAGCAAATTAAACATGACAAGTTAACAGATAGGCAGAGTTACTTTTGCAGTTATGATATTAATCATTATTATTATTATTATGATTAATATCATATATAATATTATGATTATTTTAGAGGCCACCATCTCAGTTCTCAAGGGTAGCAACACATCTGTGACTGAATTAGAACGAGACTCTTGCTAACAATTACTAACTGGACTAACAACTAACAGGACTAACTATCACTAACAGTCCCTATCTCAGTCCTCATACTTACTAAAAATTAACCAATTAATGTTCAACAATGTTTCCTAACCGGAGTAACCATCCATTTCAGTCTTGTTCTGTGTCTATCGCAGTTGTCATGGGCGGCAGAAGAAGGCTGGTGTTGCATGATTGTTTGCTATTTTAATTCTATAAAAAAAACTAGTACTAAATAATTCATCCTATTATTTGTTTCTATTTTTCAAGTAGATAAACAAGTGAACCTACAACAATATTACTTGGGATATTGGAGTCCAGAAAAGATGGCCAAACTGGAAGCAGACATGAAAACCGCTGAAGATATGAAGGTGCCGTTTAAAACAACTAAGATGGAAGGGCTCAGTTTGCCATATGTGGAGATGGTAATGGATGAGGGTTTGTAGTTCATGTTTTTAAGCACAACACAAACTTCTCGCTTTTGATTGAGTGAAACCGTTATACTACTATATATTTTTCGCTCAATGTACGTGTGTAGAAACTCAGATGAAATTGGGATTATACAAAACAAATGTTTACTCTGCACAACAGTGAATATTTAGTCATTCCTTCAGCAAAATATTTCTTCATCATATGAATTCGTTAGCACTTGACAATATTGGCTGCAATGTAGTGAACACAAATAAAAGAGTTCTGCATGGTTGTTGCATGTATTGTTAAATTACCTATCCATAAGATTGAAATTTGTATTTTAAGTTTGAATTATAAATCCACAGGAACTAAATGTGATTTAAATGGCAAGCATCGTCTCACACGAGTACGTTATGTGTGTGACATTCATGGAAAACATGAAGTATACTCGTTTAAGGAGACTGCAACGTGTGAGTATGAGATGGTGATTCTTTCGCCGTCACTATGTGAACATCCAAGTTTCAAGCCCAAGGAAGTCAGTGAGAACGTCATCAACTGCATACCGCTTGAAGGGGCTCCGAAGAAACCAAGAAGTTTGTTGAAGTATGAAGTAGATAGTGTCAGGAAGCAGTTTCATGCTATCAAAATGTCGGTAAGTGTACCTTGTAGTGTCAGTGGATTTTCCATACTTTTTTAGATTTCCGAGTAGTCAAATCTGTGTCGCTAATGCCCGGTTTCTGAGGTCCTTTTGTCGGCAGTTTATCTTACCATTAGCGCTATCGGTTCGATAACTTTTGAAAATGTGTTTCTGAACAATCCAATGTTAGATAAACTCCGTTTAAATTAGCTTTGACTTATCTAACTAAAGATGGCCGTTTATATGTTCCATAACTTTATTTTAACGTTTCATTTCGACATTTCTTTTCATGTCTGTCTTAAATCTTTAGGACGAATTACAAGTTACATACAAGTACAACTTTGAGATTATTTGTGTGTGCTGTAGAAGTCCGTAAAACGTTTTATATACCTACTATTGATTTTAGTGTATGGAACTACCGCTGTGTAATATTTTAAAGTTATTCCTTGGACAAATGTATGATAGCATTGCTAGCATAATGAATTCGAGTAGCTCATCAGAGTCCGATATGGAAGTCTTCGAGTGGTGCTTCGAGACGTGCACCACTCGTGAGCACGTCTAGAAAATAATGAGATAGATGGTCACCATCTGGGAGACAGCGCTTATCTTTGTGGTAGGTACATGATGACCCCATTTCTAAATCCACAAACAAACACAGAGAAACTTTACAACGATGCGCAAATTAAAACAAGGAACACCGTTGAGAGGCCATTTGGTGTGTGGAAAAGAAGTTTTGCGTGTTTTTCTCAAAAATTGAGATTAACACTTAAGAGGAAATGCTACGGGTCATTTTTCCATACAAACGTTCTCGACTTATCCCTCGCTGGTTTTTGACTCTAGATCAATAATTTTTTCACACAAGAATAATATCATCATTATCTATGTCGGTACGTTTTGATTTTTTTGATATTTTTGTTTTCAAAAGTTTTAGGCTACTTCAAACAGCGCTTAAAACGGCCAAATAAATATGCTGCAAACAATCGCCTAGTACACAAATTGTATAATAATTAGCACAAAAAGCTAAACGGTCCGACACAGAATATCTCCTTCCCATTCAATTTCCAAAATTTCGTTAAGATTGCTTTAGTTTTGGCGGGGGGATTAGTCGAGAACGGAACCTCGATTTTGATGATTTTTGCCTCGGGTTTTTACACGGAGCTGCAGTTGTCCCTGTCGCACTGACATACACGCCGCTCGCAAGCGCGACAGAGATATTGAGTGAAAAAATCCCAAATTTGAAAAAGTGGTATTTCCTCTTAATCACACAGTAGCAGTAATTGTTGCAACAGCTGTTATACATAACATAGCTTCACAACGAAATGACACTGTGATGATGATTGATGATGATTCTGAACTCGAAGATTTTGCTGTAGAAACTGTTAAAGAACCAATTCCATCTGAAGGAAATCATTTTCGTAGATTGTTATTTAGGTTGGTAAAGTTTTATTTTATTAGGGGGTTGAAATTAAACATGAAACTATTTTTCCTTTTCAATATATTCTCCGTTAACCTTAATACATTTTTCGGATCTCTCAAATACTTTGTTTATACCACCGAAAAAAAAGGTTTATCTTTGCTGTCAAAATAGGCCGAAATTGCAGATTTGACTTCTTCATTTTCGCCATTTTTTTTCCACGCAGCTCCTTTTTCATTTTTGGGAATAAATAATAGACGCTGGGGGCCAAGTCTGGACTGTAAGGTGGGTGCTCAAGATTGTTTTTTTATTGTCGACTAGCAGTCCACCCCGGCTTCGCACGGCTATTTAACAAAAATTTCAACATTAATTATGATTTTATATAGCCTATGTCACCCGGGATAGTGTAGCTTTCCAACAGTGAAAGAATTTTTCAAATCGGTTCAGTAGTTTTGAAGCCTATTCGATGCAAACAAACAAACAAACAAACAAACAAACAATCAATCAAATCTTTCCTCTTTATAATATTAGTATAGATTATAGACACGAATTCTTTGGCCAATTCAATAAGAAGCATCTTCTCTCTATCTGTAAATTTTTACTGCGTTTTCCAAACTCCATTATTTGATATGAAAGAAAAAGCAAATTAATACCACGCGCGAAATGAACCTGAAATTGTTAACCAAAACCAAAACAAATCTCTGATTAACTTTCGACGTTTTAAAATTAAACAAGACGATGAAGGTTACTACATTTTACAACCGAATAAACAACCGAATAAACTAATAATATTAGTGAAAACGACAAAATATAATGATAATATCCATTTTAAACCTGATCTTTTCCAGAGAGCCATCTAATGGCAGTTTTAGGTACTAGTTATCGGATACACAGTAAAAGCCTCTTTGGGTGTTCAGAAACCCAGTGACAGTTATCGGACGATTATCTTTATTGATTCAATAGCTGTTGATCATTTAACTGGAGACTTCAGAAACCGGCCAATAATACTCCAATCAACAATTTTAATTAAAGGAATATTCAGCATAGGAAAAGTTTAGATAATTTTTAGTGTTTATATTATAATTTTAAAGTTTATATTGCAGAAGTTAGCTACAATCTACAAGTAGGTTCTATGTAGGTGCTCGAGAGTAAACAGGTTCATGATAATTTTGAATGACACAATATTTATATTTATTGCTTTATGTTGTTGATTGGAGTCTGATTCAAATTATTTTAACTTCTCTACCAAATGTTAAGGTTTGTTTAGATTAATTGTTTGTACTCTCTATTTCAATGACACATTATATTGTTGCTAGTAATTTTATTTCTCTGATTTAGTTTCATTTTTATTATTTGTAACTTTTTCATGTTATTCTGTATTTTCTGCATCACTTTATTTTATAGTCTACATTATAAATTATAATCGGAATTTTAAATTCAACTCGTATTAAAGACAATCAAAGTCAACTTCATTCATCGTATGATTACCAGCACTACACTATAAATCGACTACCTACCTATCTAAGTACCTATCACTAATATCACTACTACTAATATTGCTGTGTCGAGAGCCAACATTTATCTGTCCCAAATATCTACTCTGGCCAGAAATCGAATCCAGGACCTCTTGCTTCACAGGCAGGACGTCTACCGACTAGGCTATAGGGTCGACATCGTAAGATCACAGCATGTAGTGACAGACTATCACCACACACGACATTTTCTTGCTGTTGATTATAAGCTAATCTCATAGATGAACTAAGGTTTATTTGAAATTCCGATTATATAGTAGCAATGGTAGCGTGCCCAGTGTTGCCATTATGTTCTCAGCTTGTGTACCTACTTTGTTTGTAGTAATTTGTGATGTTGCAATTTCGCTAGTCGCTTGTTTAACAACTCTTCTGGCATGTATTCAGGAAAGCGAACCTAGAGATTTCCTTGCTGTGTTGAAAATTGCGAAAATCGATGAGGTAATTATTTGTGTTTATTTTATTTTTAATGCATAATAATTATGTTTATGTTTAGTTGTATAAATAGTTTAGTGTACATTATGAATTTGTGATACTTACTTAGTGGTAATACTCGTAATATTTAGAGGTTTCGGATGTTGCAATATTCATCTGAGTAGACCAACAGTGATTAGCGCGTACAAAAAAAA
Organism: Ochlodes sylvanus; assembly: GCA_905404295.2. Lineage (NCBI taxonomy): Eukaryota > Metazoa > Arthropoda > Insecta > Lepidoptera > Hesperiidae > Ochlodes > Ochlodes sylvanus. The sequence continues at coordinate 11,465,290 of FR990132.1, read as the reverse complement.
ATGCTTCAGGTTTGTAATATGAATTAAATGGTGTGGTCCAGTGTTGTGCTACCCAGTTTAACCCCGGTACTCATGCATAGGGATGTTTATTTTACATTCTACATTTAAGGATAAAAGTAGAATGTAGAATAACTATTTATTACAGATAACCGTAACGATTTATATATTAATAACCCTCCTCATGAGTAATTTCGTCCATTCGGGAAAGCCGTGTAAAAATTCATTCTGTACTTTTTGTGTATTGCATTCATACAGCAGCGAGGGAATTACTTTTATAATAAAAGGCCTCAAGCCGCAACCCATTAATGGCCACTACAGGGCACGGGGTTCTTTAGAGCATACTCCACCACGCTGCTACAGTGCAACAATGCGGAAAGCTTCAGATTATACCGTCGGAAGAAATTCGACGTGGCTTAACGACTTCTATTTAGCGTTAACAATCGAGACCCGATTGCTTTACGTGCGTACGTTACGCATTATGTTGTAATATCGTGATACGTTATATGATTATGACATTGTATTGCAGGATGGGGGCCTCAACTTCGAGTTACATCCGTTGACAGACATGAGTGAGGTGGCGTCAGAGGGCAGTAAGGGGGCGGCGCTGCCCAAGCCCGCATCGGTAGTGCTCGACGACTCGCCTGTGAGAGCGTTCCTCAACGGGGAGAATTGTCTTCACGGGGTACGCGCCACCTGCTTTTATTTAATGGAATTAGGGTAGTAAACGAGCATGCAACATCACCCTTTCGCTGCCTTATGTCTACTGTGACCGACACAGAATAAGACTCAAATGGGGGCAGTGGATACTGCGTATATATGTATGAACACTTGAACAGGCCCTACTTAATGAAAGTAAAGATTCTTCTTTTTTCTTCATAACCTATAACTGTCCCAATTTATTATTATTATTATTACAAAAAAGTACGAATATAATTATGTCCCAAATTAAAAAGTTTGTAATTTTTTGGTTTTCAATAAAGTACCTATATCTCAATTAAATCTTTATTCAATACTTCATTCATTTTTATGTTTTTATCTATTTATTATACTATTTCCATTTCTTTATTTTCTTTATGTATCTTTTTTACATTATGTATGCATTATTTTATAAAAATATGACGTTTACACACGTACAAGGTTATACCTGATTCTGAGAAACTGATAGGGATGGGCTATATCGATAAACGTAACACGATAACAGACCCGATATTTTTTTACAAAATGTTTTACAAACTAAACTACTGCCGGATACTTTTGTACAAATTTATTAACTCATATTATATTTCATTACAAGATGTTACGCGTATTTATTCTTGATTGATAATGCCATGTACTTTAAAATTTTTGAATTTGTTGCAAAATAAGTAGTTATAGGTAGGTACTCGACAATGAAACGAAATAATTATAACGACAGGTAATCTTTGTTTATTTATTTTAATCAAAATCTGATGAATTTAATATAATAAATATATGCGATCGATATCATTACTTATTTGGTCACAACACTACTACAGAACTGTCATCGAGAAAATAAAGAAATGGAAATAGTATAACTCTTCATTGCATGTACACACGTATCATCATATTTCGAGTCGAATCATCATATTTTTCTTCAGTTTTTTAAATATAAAGCGGGACGTTACGCATTAAGTCTGGTCAAATCTGTCGGTTGGTAACCTGACATTGCTCGACCAGGGCACGGGCTGGTGGCAGTACGAGTTCTGCTACGGGCGCCACGTGCAGCAGTACCACGTGGAGCGCGGGGGCGGGCGGCGCACGCTGCTGCTGGGCGTGTTCGACGAGCCCGCCCACCTGCAGTGGCTCAAGGAGAACCCGGGCAAGGCGCCCAAACCGAAAGGTAGGACGATGTTGGCTAACTTCACCTATCTGATCTGGAAAGATATTTAATGGAAACCTCCCTGAAAATCTACTAAGTTATGTTTGTAGGAAGTAGGTAGTAATATTGTAAGTTTTCCCAAACAAAAATTAAATAGTAATAATAAATTTAAACTTGATTGACCATAACATAATTAAGGTTACAATTTCGTATGCATAATCCTCACACCTAGAAATTCGAAGAAAACATCAAATTCCTCTTTCCATTGTTTTATTGATCTCTCTATTCTGGAAGATGGCTTGTTCGCTAGCTAGTAAAATTTTATAATCCTTTCTTCTCGCCTTATCTCCTCTCCTCACCTTTGTTCCTCATTTCTCTTCACCTCACTCACCACTTATTATTCTTATTGTTTTATTTTTTTCGGTACACATTGCTACAATGAAACCCCATTTCGGTTTCCAGATCAGCGCACATCGGTGTCCCATTTCTATTCTAACGGAGAAATCTGTGATAAAACGGGGAAACCGAGACAAACAGAGGTGAAGCTGAAATGTCTGGAGAATGCCTCTAGTCCGGCACAAGTGACATTGTACCTTCTGGAGCCCAGAACGTGCTTCTACATCTTGGGCGTTGAGTCGCCCCTCATCTGCGATATACTACCTCTAGCAGACGAGAACGGGTTAATTAAAACTTCTAAGTTAAATCGTTTACTTCCCCAAACTCCGGGAAAGAAGGATGATAAGGGTGAAACAGAAGAGGGCGTCGGTGAAGTAGAGAAGATTGACGTAGAGTAGAATAATAAATGTTGTTAAGTTATTATACTATTGTATTTTAATTTTAGCTCATAGTCGTATTCTGTATGTTTCAAACTTTTGATTCACATCACTTTTATTAAGGCGAGCGAAGCGAGCACTATCCCACAATCTGAGCAATTTTTGGTACACTTTACGGAAAAATCATCACGTCTATAGATTTGTGCTATAACATAGTAATTTAACTTCATATCTAGAAGGTTATCTGTCAAAAAAAATTAATTTCATAAGCATTAAAAAATGATCATCAACAATTCTGTATTCATTGCATAGAATGTTATTGTACTACTAACACCATCTGTTAGAAAACCATAAAGTTAACATCGCTGCAACAGAACTAAACTCAATACTCAAATACATCGTAGTTAATCTACTTATTACTAGATGACATCACTAGAGGTTGTAAAATAAAGTCAGAGTTTTGGCGGGAAAGTGACAATGTCACATAGCCCTTAAAATTATTACCCGCACAGGTTAGTTAATCTATGATTACCCGTTAGAAAAACTACGCGAGCTCTCACAAAGCTCAGCTTTTTCCTAGTTTAATGAACAAGTAGATGGAACATGTTTTTATAGACAACAGTCGTGCATTTTTCGAGTATGCTACCCGCGCCGCTGTGTGGAAAGGGGCGTGTGGAAAAATCCTAGCCACATTGTCTATGAGCTTATTTCAAGCAAATGTACCTATACAGCTACAGAACACGTTTAAGAAGCATGCCAAATATCGGCGGGATCCCGATATTTAGACGACCAGTCAGCGACACATACCATACCGAACTTAACATAAGGAGAGGTGAAATCAATACACAGAAATTTCAACTTGACATTTATTTACATACATATCAACAAAACGGGTGTTGTATAAAACAGTTCTTTTTATTCATTTTTATACCAATTGTATAATCTACTAAATAGTGGTGCCTCGAAATAGTGTAAAAATAATTTTCGCGTCTGTAGGATATGCTGCTTTTGTAGGTACCGTGACTTTTGTTTTTTTTCGCATAGAATTTTTTAACATAAGTAGGTAGTTTTTTATATTAAAATCAAAACCTAAAGGCCTTTACAATAATATTTATTTGTAGCATTTTGTTATCGTATCTTCGTACTGAGACTTTTCAAGAAGGAATAATTACATTTAAGACGTCTCTGTTTACAAGATCGAGTTGTAAGAAGATGTCAATCAACATGACTGTGTTGCTACCGTCCACATTCAAAATTTTAATTGACGGTACATGCGACAATACGACGTTACGAAGGAATACAATAACGCAAGCTTATACACATTTTGCTTATTGCTGAAAGCTTAGCACACTTGCCATGACACGTAGGTATGTCTTCGTTCAATAAAATAGGTGAAAATAGTAGGGTAGTAGGTACTTAAACTGCAGAGATTGCATAACGAGTAGGTATACTTAATCAGAATTACGTAGAATTTTGTTACTTCCTTGATTTGATTTTCAAGGATATAATATGAAGAATCAGAAGAGATTCATGGAGGGTAGACTGCGAGTGGCTTGGCGAGCATGCATCGCTGAACTAAGTTGAGAAGCTAATTCAGGCGTAAACATAAGTCACTAAGTAAGTAGCGTTTTTTTTGCGTTCGTGGCTACCGTTTAGTATTTCGAAGTACAGTTTTGATCATGCAAATCTCTATTTTTAGGTATAAATCATAAATCGTTTCCAGTGACGTTTTCGTTAGTCTATTTATTATTTTTTTAATTTAATACACGCAATCGGAAGTAGGTACTTAAATATTATAACAATTACTGTGTTGGAAATGTTGTCCCTCTGAGCAGAATTTTTCGTTCTTTTTGGAAAAGACATGTAGCATATTATATATTTAACCCTGCCTGATGTATAACGCCCAAGAAAGTATTTGTTTTATTTAAGTATCCACGTTTTTCAAATACTTTACGTGACCACAAAGCCATCGCCCACTTGAATAAATGATACATATCAAATGATAATATGTAGGTATTGTAATACCTATAATTTTTCTGCGTGAAAAAATAACATTTTCCAACTGTACATTCGAATTCCATTTTCAAAGCCAGCTATTACCTACGTCAGAAGGAAAGGCGCAATTTTACTGTTACAACAACAATAACGAGTTCTCTCAACTGTACAGTATAGAGAAACTATAAGTAGGTAGAAAATCCTCTTAATTTATACATTATATTCTCATTTTTTTATCTAGATCACACCTATAAACAGACTGTCCAAAGTGGTCGTGTCCAGGATTTTGTTCGAAATAGAATTGCCAACTTGAAAATATCAATTTTTTGAATAAATTGAAGATTCTGTTCGTCAACTTTGTTCCGCGTTATTTACGTTTGTTCACGAAATTAATAAACGTAACAGATAAAAATATACCTAATATGGATGGTTGTGCGTTTTCAATATTAACATCATAAAATTATTGATTCTAAAGAAGTTATCTATGTATATATACACCAAGAGGCAGAACTATTCCGAACAATAATTATAAAACATATTACATCCCCTTCTGTTATAATCGATAAACATTTAACAAAGAAATACGAATGAATTTATGAATTCTCTAAGGGCTTTGCGCACTTAATAATAATGGCCTCCGGTGGGCAGCCATTTTATAGTGATTTAATCAGTTTAATGTATATGTCAAGCGAATTCAAATAACCCGAGAAATGTGACGTCAAAAATAGTCCAGCGCTTACCATTACAGCCCAAAGGAACTAGTGTATGACAAGACAATAACAAACTGAAATTACAACACGGCTGTTTAATCTATGACAGAGAAACTTATTCAGTCTAGATATTGTCTTTCCTCAGACATCAAAAACTTGACTAAATTATACTAAAACAATAAGCACATCTCGATAAACTCTCTTTAAATACAATAATATATAATACTCAACTAAATTAAGTTACAATGACGGTCAGTTCTTTAACACGAAGAATAGAACAAGCAAAATAATTTTAACTGAAAAATAATAAAAATCTATTGGTCATTCTCACTGACAGATACATTAATTCAATGAACGGAAACTAACCCGCACGAGTCCCTTACTCCCTTTGAGAGAGGTCCGTAATTTGGGACAACGGCGTGACATCGACGGGTTAATTGATTACCAGTGAAATTCCCAATTGAGCCTTTTTTTAAATAATTATGAATGACGTGACACAAAGTAAAATAAAAATATATTATTACTTAATTACATAATATTTAATTAAAAAAAAGGAAACATACCCTACAAAAAGTAGGAAACAACGACTTTCAAAGTTTCAAAGTTTGTTCATATAGCCAACCGAAAAAAAATGATGTTATTATTAATGTTGACTATATGAAAAACAAATTTGAGGGTATGATGATGTGCCAAAAACTATGAGAGAATAAGTGACGAATGAATTACTTATACAAATAGAAAAAAGAAAACAATTTATATTCTTAAGAATGAATGTCCAACTTACATAAATGTCTATAATTAAATACTTAACCTAACAAAAATATTTGACTAAGGGTCGATGTTTGCTATCGTTATAATTAGGTAACGTAAAGGAAATTATATTTCTAACGGATGCAACATTGTTCTAGGCTGTACTTTTTTATTTATTCGAATGCAACATTGTTCTAGACTGTATATTTTTTATTATATTGTTATATTTGCTTGAACTGTTTGATTTAAGACTCTAGAATAATAATGTATTTACTTGGTAATGTACGGATAGTTAATGGATCCAGAGCCAGATATGTGCGGTATTTTACGCGTAGAATCTCAGAATACGTAATGACTCGTATGACCTAGAGATTAATATAAAAATTTTAAACATTAAAATTTACAGATATAGTATTAAAAGATCATTATATTTTTCATAAAAGTAGCATAGCCAATAAGACTGGAATTTTAAAATGTTAATGAAACAAAGTTGAACAGTTTGTTGAAATAATTATGTTGGGATGTTAGTTTCTTGAAATAGTTTCAAACAATTTCAGCAGACGAACAGATAAAAAATTACAGCCTGGCCTTGTCATTGTCAGCATGACATCACTATGGGCGCGTTCCACTAAACGATCACAACGCTCAAAACAACCGCTTTTCTACAGAAGGAATGTTTAGAGCGTTGTGATCGCTTTGTGGAACGCACCCTATTTGAGCAGTTTTATTTAAATATTTGTTAGACTACCCGCACATAACGGTCAATTAATTCATGTTCAAGTTGATTTGTTTTAGTAAATAAAACAAGGAGATTTGTTAGTCTTTGCAAATTTATAAAATGATTTACATTTAATACAATAATAATAAAGATTTTTCGAATGTGTATAAGAAAAACAATCTGACATCACATAACGTTTTGTACAATTGAAAGGTTCTAAAAATAGCGACATTTAAGTACGAGTAAGTAATTGAGAATAAGTGAAGGGAAACAATAAATACACTGATCACATTGAGATCGTTTCGTTACTCTAAAAACTTATAATTTTAAACAAAGAAGACTTAAAACTGTTACTGACAATGGCCACATCACCTAAACAAGTGGTAACACGATGAACGAGTTTGCAACGAACAAAACGCGAAACGTACCAACGCAACTAAACCTAACAGCAATACTTGTGGTAAACGGCGAACGGTTGCATACGGTAAGCTTCGACTGACAAAAATATCTCTTACATTTTACAATATAGTTATATGACACAAAACGACGCGATCAAACATTCAGTTCGGAAACGAAAATATTCTTAGTACCGGCTCTTTGGCGTTCACTAATCGCGACTGTCGCTAACGCATCCAACTTATGCTTAACGTGACTAAAACTTATCGTTTATAAAATAAAAATAGCAGTAATAATATAATAATTATTATAATATAGTAAGTAAATAAACAAATTTGGGGAATACTTTGGAAACGATAAATCCTTTGACACAAACCTTAACTTTATTCTTATTAGATAACAACTGTGCACGTGGACTCGCGTATTCGAAATTCGAACGAACCTTACGAACTACCATCAGTTCAAGTGCACCGGGTACATCACAACAAACGTTCAGAAACTTACAACCTCTGCGATAGATTTCCCTTTTTTTAAATTTCTCACTAGGAACGAGTTCTGGAATATTCTAGTACGGTCTCGATAGTTCTTTGGATCTTTTCAATTGAACTTTGAGTCTCTTTGTACCTATTTGGAAGCCGTTCATGGCTTGGATGGCGGCTTGCGCAGAGGACGCGTTGTCGTACGAGACGAAACCGAAGCACTTTGAGAGGTTCGTCTGTTTGTCTATGAACACTTTGGCGGATATGACGTGGCCAAAGGGCAGGAAGGTAGACGCGAGGTCCGTGTCGGTGAACTCCTGCGGTAGATGGTAGATGAACAGATTACCGCCCTCTGGACCTGCAAAATTTATTTACATTTGTTACTTAAATTGTAAAATTAAAATTTTCTGTAAATCAAATATGAATAACCATTGCTAAGGACTGAGGTGGTATGGTCGTTTGTGCATTCTTCATTCACAATGTATTTACGTAGTCCAGCAGTGATCTTTCTGATGATTAGGATGGACCAGCCCAAGTAGTTTTCCGTCAGATGAGTGAGCATGAGAGGCTCAGATGTAATGCTATGTTTTACTGTATCTAAATAATCAGGTTGTATGAATTGGTCATATTTTGATCTTGTTGTATGGTTGTTGCACTAACAATTACTCACTATTACTAACAACGACTAACAGCACTAACTATCACTAACAGGACTAACACTAACTGTCTGTCTTGTTGTAAGTTGTGTGAAGGGTGGTGCTGCATGCTCGTTTGCTACCTTAATTCCTTAGAAGAAATGTATCGTGGTCACGGCTAGATTCGTTGAGTTTCATTCATGTAACATTATCTAGTCTAGAACTCTGCCAATCCGCACTTGGCCAGCGTGGTGGACTACGGCCTGTGCCCGTCACATGGTGAGGGGAGATGCGTGCCCAGCAGTGGGACAGTTATGGGTTGTGATCAAGGGTAAAAGAACAACGAACGCACCTTCCACCTGCTTTCCCGCCGCCGCCGCCGCAGCCGAGCCTAGCGGCGCAGCTGCGAACGTGCCGAACTGCGCCGCGTACGCCGATGTGAGCGGCTCGGCGGTGGACCCTGCGGGTGTTGCCAAGTTACATACACGGAGTAGCTAGCCCGTCGTCCTACGTGGGCCCTAACGTGCGATAAACACTCGCGTTGATGGCATACCTAGGACGACGGTAATTACACTGGTTACTTGGACGAGATGTTGTTGTCTTTTTAGAAAATCTTTTATCCATGGATGTTGTACTAATATGTATCCTCTAACATTCAATTCAACGCCATTGCTGAAGGCAGTTTACCTAAGGTGAGTCCGCCGTTGCTTCGACGAAATTTTATTTTTATTTAAAATTTTCTTATTATTCCAGTTAAGTTTGTATTGTATTGTATTGTATTGTCTCAATGTGTATGTAAGTATGTATGTAAGGTAGGTACTCGTAAGTATGACATAGACGGGTTCTCTTTCCTCAGGTTAGACGGCCTTTGCGTCCTCGGTATCACCAATAGGTGAACATTGAGAGTTGTAAACACTCACTACGATAGTTTGTAGCTTTTTGCGTTATATAAATTGTTTCTAAATGCAACGTACCTACATAATGCCTCCTCAATTGCCTCAAAAAGACCAAAATAGCGTGGTTGTTTACTTTACTTTAATTTAAACAAGTTATAAATAAGCAAATATGGAAATATGTCATTGTAAACGACATGCAGATGTCCCCTACGCGTTTTGTAACATTTTCTTTGTCAAATAAACAGCAGTCACATTTCTAACAACTGAAAGGCAACTAAAGTCTTTTCCGATTTTTTTACGACTCCTCTATACCACTTATAATAGAATCGTATTCGTAAAAGGGGAGACTTAAAGGAATAAAAGTGGCATCTAGACACGTGTCAATCCGAATTAGGGAAATGTGCCCTTCGAGGTTCGAGTCCCTTTGAATGCGAGAAAATCTTTTGTACGGAAAAACTGCGATCGTAAAGAAGTTATACTAACACGCGTTACAACTATATAGTGCCTATCTACTGTGTACACATTTTTATACGCCCAATTGTACCCGGAATATGGAATTATGTGATTTTGTTTTTTTGTGTTTCTTAAATAAGTAGTTTGCGCTATGTAGGTAAATTAACTAATAGTAGTAAGGTTTGACATTAAATGTTACACTAACTGGCCGCTTAAAATTTGTCATAAATCTTTATTGAAAACAAAAATAAGTTTATCATTTTAATATTGAATTAGGGCCTCGTTAACTAGGTACCTACTTATGTCCAATATTAAAAGAGGGGAAATAATATATTAAGATTTTTTTCTAGCAGTGCTATTAATTATGTAAGTACCTATGTCTCTGCCAACGTTTATTGTTCAAAATGTTAATTAATAGATACCAACGATATTACTTACGGACCGGTTCTTATTGATATTTTGTTATTAAATATTTGTAAATATAAAACACAAGGGTAATAGATATTTCCAAGTCGGTATTTGTTTGCAAAGACAACAAACGACGTAATCGCTTACTCATTCATGCCATTATGACATACGATACTTAATTACTTATTAGTAAATACAACACACACCATACATTCTCGCAACAGAGTACAATAACACAATCAAATTCAACAACTATTCGAATATCAGCACAGCATGACAGACACGATGATAAAACAACAATTATTTAGTTTTAGCACTCTCATGCAAAAACAGAACACGTGTTAAAAAACAGAGTACAGTTATAAGTACATCTACCCTATGCACCGTGGTACGTGTTAATTTTTCATAGACAAAAATACAGAGACATCAAACATTATGAAAAATTATGTTGAATAAATCAATGAAGGAACGTACCACACTTTTAAATCAGATGAATAAAATTAGTTAAATACGTTTGACGTTAAATTAATTATTAACTTTATAGGTCCACGTGAACATAGCACATATGTCAACATTTGCTGATAAACAATAATGGACTAACTACCTAACTAAGTAAATCGATGACCATGTGACATGATAATGTTTAGGAATTAGTTAACTCATTTAATTTTCAATTTATTTTAATACTGAAATTTGATTTAAGCTGTTATGTTACTAATATATTTTCTTTTTACTATATTTATGTTATGCTTCTGATATTAAAGTACGAGGATTTGTGATGGTTAATATTCGTGGTGTACAAAATTTTATGTTAATTTTCCTTGTATATTTTAATTAAGGAAAATATTTTACGAAATAATAACGCTTAATTAAACTCTATATTTGTTTGGTATGTCATACGTTTTAAAATAATTATAATTAACATGTAATTAAGGAAACTATATGATACTGAAATTCGTGTGAGTTAATGTAAATGAAATGAAATTCCCTATAAAACTAGGTTATCTACTTTGTTTTATCATGGCCTATAGATTATAAATTATTATTAGTAGTTAATAGTAAACGTACAAAAAAGCAATTGATTTATCCATGCAGAGATTACTCATTACAAATAAAACTACAACAAACTATTTACAATTGTGTGTAGGTAATTAATCAATTATTTTATTCACACTAAATTATTTAACGACAGGCAAAAAATCAATTAAAAATAAAATAAGCTAGCAACTCGCGCCATGTCTTGAACGGAAGATTAAAAAAATACCAATAAATTACAGACAACATAATGTCACAAATTATGAAAAAAGTTAAACACTGGCATTCTGCCTTAATTAGGTATTGAGCCTGTACAAAGCCTAGTCAAGCAACGTCAGAACTACATTCGATGCAATACCGCACATATCAAACCAAGCCTCCTTAGAATACTGTATTAAATGAGATGTTGTTTAAAATAAGACAGATGTAGGTAATGACAGAATTCTTTCTGTGCTTAATATTTTTTATGTCAATATCAATTTTTTAGTCTCATTTATTACATTCATCTAAGAAACCAACAGAGATAAGTCATTCCATGAAAACACACACACTTTCGACTTTTTTACCTGTGATGTTAGTCTTCCCGAGAAGACCTGAAGTGTGAAAAAGTTTCATCGTTAATTAACCGTTTTAAGTCTCTCAATAACGTAAAAAAGTCCAACCTGAAATAGGAAAGTTTGTGGACAAAAATTCTTTACTTCGTACAATATAATTCATTATTTTATTTAAGTTAGTGCCACGAGCCACGACCAATGGCCGCTTTGGCGCCAAAACTATATAGTAAAGTTACTATTGAAAGTAAACCTATTAGTATGAAAACAAAAGTTGTCATAGAGAAAGCGGCAACATATCCGTGACCTCCTTTTATGGACATAACTTGTGCCACAAACTTTGGCACTGTGTTAATGGTCCTTGAATAGGTACGTCGTGTCCTACAAGCGACAAGGACCGATCGACTAATGAACCTTGTCATCATTGCAATAACGATGTTTGTACTCGACGTTCGGGGCGGGAAGTATAATAACTTCACTTCATGATTTCAGGTTGGACGTAACATCTACATCCGGGGTACCGTTTGCCACTTAACACGAAAATGAGCTCATTACCCACTTCATTTTCGTAAAAGGAAAATTTGGGGACAAAAAGATCGTTATGGCACCCACCATCGCCGCCGTGTAAGCTACGTGGCCACATTCCAATTAGAGATTTGGACAGGTAAAGCAATTAGGACGGAATTTATAGAGCCTTAATTGTCTTGCGGAGGTGAAATTTCCGGAAAGGGACGGTGGCGGTGCGCAAAAAACGTCAATTAAGGTTGGCACCCGGGCACTTGTGTCGCCCTGGATATTTTCACAGATTCAACAAGGGCTTTCACCTTTTCTTAAATTGTAAATAATCTTGATCTCAATACGAATGGAACGGGGGCGATTCTGTAATTTGACATCGAACATTATTGCGGCGTTATTTCGGATGCTTGTTATCGAAATTTACGAAGAAAGTATAATAAACACATTCCTGACTATTTAACGTGACGTATGGCAATTACAAGAAGATTAAGTTTAGTAAAATGAGACCAAGATTTTCGACAAATGCCAACTTAAGGAGCAAATTGACTGATTTTGATTTTTATAAAGTGTTTAGAGATGTAGCGTTTTCACCGTATCCCCATTAAATTTATTTTAAATAGGTCTAGTCACAGTCTTGGCCGCTTGCAGGATGAGCAAATTAACTAACTATAATTTTATTGGATACTTACACAATTGGGGGGCGGCTGGTTGGGGTGCCGCGGCCGGGGCAATTTGGGTCGCTTGGGTCACGACGGGTTGGGTCATAGCGGCCAACGCAGCCAAGTTCTGGACAGAGACCGGCGCCAGCAAGCCTTGCAGCTGGTCCGCCGCGCCCCCACCGATGTTACCCACCCCCGTCACACCACTCACGGCGCCCCCGCTAAGGCCTGCGCCATTGAAACCGATTTCCTGATAGTTAACACCTAGGAGGACATCAGATAAAGCAAAATAAATAAAAAAGGGTTAAAACAAAAACGGGTTAAAATAAAAAAAATAATTATATACAAAAATAGTGAAGTAAATTTATTATTTTTGAAATTTGATTTAATTTTTAATCGATAGTGTTGCTAATTCAAATTGACTTCACTAAAAAGGACAGAAAAGGAAAAAATAAGAAGCATCTAGCACCATGACGGCTTACAAAACACCAACTGCACACACTAAAAATAACTGTTACAACAGCATAGACATGTTTATCCAGACCACAGATAGCATATTTATTAATCACAATCAAACCTTCACGCGGCTGAACGAAAAGAATCCCGACGTAAAGCGATGGAATTTAAAATGGGAATAATTAAACGACTTCCTCTAACTGAATACGTAATTAGTCGTAATTCTGTTTCCAATTACGGGGCGTACGTAAATTAGCGGAATTGTTTTTCGGTGTTTCGGATGAGAGTGGCCTCATTGGGCATGTCTGAAAGACTGGAAACACGTTTGTATGGAATAATAAAACATCCATCTTTGTGAGTTTCAATTGGAAACGTTCTCTTATTGAATACAAACTAGACCAAGAATATTTTTCTTGGAATGAATATACCTACCTAATTTAGGTTTTTTTATTGATATGGAAGTAGTCACTGGATATACCTTCTTTAGGTATTCAAGTGGTCACTGAAATCCTTGGAACTCTAGCCGCAAACCAAACCACAAACACTTGTTCCGCATATTCAAAGAAAATCCTTCAAAGGATCATATACGCTTCTGTCGGTCTGTTAGTAGAAATGCAAGAAATGTTGCTTCCTTCATAACTGTCCACTATATAATAATATTTTATCGGAACACTAAAATATTATATCAAATTTCATTTTGTTTCACTGTATGCGTGTGTGGTGTCATGAATAGCATGTAGATTCGTCCTAAAACCATAATTGTCGTACTTATTAAAGTTGTCAATCAGCTCATTTAATAGCTATTCCTACTTCTCTCCTCGTAATGGACGAATCTGGAGCGCAATAGACCACTGTAGTGCGTTATGTTAGAGAAACCTTTTACTGACACTGACAATTCCACATCAGTATCAACATACAAGCATCAGCTTACCTTGCAACAGCGTGGACCCCTGCCCTTGCAGCAGTTGCTGTTGCAGTCCAACTGCTTGCAACTGCTGCAGAAGCTGAAGCTGTGTCGCTGGCGACAGCGCTGCTTCCGAAGCGAGGTACGCCGTCGGCGTGACAGCCGGTGACGTCAGGCCCCAGAGGCTCGCCTGCATCGCTTGCATCTTCTTCTGCTCCTTCTCTTTCTGCGTGTCCGCGAACTTCACCACCAGCGGCGCCGAGCATCCTTCCATCGTTTGACTGTGGTGTAGCGACTGAAAATGTTTAATTGGTGTATTACTGAAATTGCATTACCAGGCAAGCTACACTACTAAAATAAAAACATTTGTTTTGTGAATGGCCGACAAATGAGCAGTAGACGCACCTGATGGCGAAAGGTTATCGTGGCCGATAAACATCAGAAGCACCAAAGGCATCACCAAAGCGTTGTCGACCATAAGGGAAGAAAGAAAGAAAGAACCGGCTCTCTATTCTCCCGTGGAAACATGACAAATCATTTGGCGACTGACTCATGCAACAGGGTAATCTAGCCAGATAGATAACATTAATAACATAAAAATGACTTTGATAATATCATCCTTATCACTCCTCACCACCAACCAAGCAGATCGGCTTCAGTGATCTCTTACGACACTCTGTTCTGATGGCATGGAATTGGTGTCAATAATATAGTCCGCTCCAATACGATACCACTACAAGACGAAGTCCATTACCAACCAAGCAAGTCAGCTGCTGTCGCCTCTTACGACGTCCTGGTTAGCCGGCATGGAATTAGCCTCAGTATTTTGGACGGCTGCAGTACGGCCAAATTGCTTAGTGACTTTTACTCGCGGTTACTGCAACAACTGTTTCCAATTACCTTGATAGCAGCGATGGCAGCCTGTTTGGAGACGAAGGTGACAAACGCGCAACCCTTGCTCTGGCCCTGCGCGTCCCGCAGCACGGTGCACTCCTCGATGGTGCCGTGGCCGGAGAACAGCGCCCTCACGTCGTTCTCCGACAGCTTCTTGTTCAGCATGCCCACGAACAGCTTCCGTTCTGGGGACAATGGTGGACGTATTCAGCTACGAGAGCAAATGAAAAGAGAGGTGTCATGAGACATACGGTTGGAGTAATGTTCCTTTCGCTGTGTGTTATGGTTATTTTAATTGGCACAATGCTGTAAGAACATTTTACGTAAATATTTGTCTTGAATAAGTGAGGAAAAAAAATCACAACGCCTAATTTCCTGTGTCGCGAGTGGTTTGGACAACACAAATAACACATCGCTTACACCTACGGTTCGAGAACAAACATTTATCTGGCACATAAATATCCGCCCAGGCCGAGAATCGAACTCGGGACCTCTCGCTTCGCAGGCAGGGTCATCGCCAACTAGGCTACGGGGTCGTTTGGCGTATTTAAGAGAAAAAAAGAACAAAACACTACAATATACCTGAATCGTAGGTACACGGCTTCTACCAACTAGACTATGGGTTGTCTATTAAAGGTTTGTAAACATAATCGAACTCAAGTAATTACTTATGAAATTCTGTCCCTGTCCCCTAAGCTTTGTACTCGTAATACTTGGGTAGTGATTTCGCAAAATTATAAGTCACGCACACGCAACATCCCCTGACGTACAACTCTGGTTTTTCTTATATTAAATAATAAATCGTGGGCGACACATGTTTAGGGTGTAAAACACGGTTCCCTACAGTGAGTGGCGGTCATTTAGCGGAGTCTGTCATGCTATATTGCAGTGTAAAAAAAGTATTAAGAAATAGTAGCACCGTAAATAGTAGCTTCATTTCCGGATTGTTTCACATGTTACTTATGTTTGGCCACGTTTTTATTTTGTAAAAAGACTACGGGGTCGTCGTAATACCTAAATTATATGTATAGTCATACAGTTGTACTCGTATATGAAGATACTTATAGATTGCTACAGAAGGTGCAATTGACGTAGAAAATAATTAACATATTCATTAGCGAAGTAAAATTATAACAGCGCGCGACATTTCGTAACACTTGTGTACGTATTTTACGATTGTTTACCTAATTGTACAACGGGGACACGGTTGCTTTTTATAGAGAATTCGCAACAATGTGTTCGCGATTATTGATTGTTTGAAACGTATCTAAATGTTCAATACGTTTATCATACGCTTATGAACACACCTCGGCAGTAGTACAATTCCGTGTGTCGCGGGTGTTCCTTGTGCAATGGAACCTAAAACAAATCATTGTACTGGGTTCTATTGCGTTAAAGACCCCCAGTAAAAGTTATTCTCACATATCTTCCATATACAGACAGCGATCAGTTACAGACGTCCGCCACTGACGGCCCTTGGAACAAAAAATAATGCACTGATCTAACGGCCACCACTGGCGGCTGTTTTAGTGGTGGCCGTTGGGAGTAAACCATTTAATATAATGTCTTCGGCTTTAGACGTAACTTCAGAAACGCAAAACGACAGATCAGAATACGTAATTTCGCATACCACGAAACAAACGCAACGTATACAATAATAATATAATTACATAACCAATCTGTCCGCTTGAAAGTCAGTAAAATCGAGTCTCCAACCTTCGAATACTAACGCTCTTAAACGTTTTTCACAGCGCGTTAAAGCGGCTAACCGAGTACAATACAGTCACTAATTGCCGTCATTGTCGTAACGGCCTTCTACTCGACTGTCACAGATAACGGCCGCGCTCTAAAGACGACTCGCGGTTACTTGTTTAACAATAACAAAAGTCAGTCAATTACGTAGTCGAGCAGTTTTAAGTATTTGCCTTTGAAAAATGTCGAAGGTCATGCCTTAAGCACTACTTTGTGTTTAGAATTTCAGGGACTAGTGTTGCTAATTTGGTTCAGTTCCCGGCCGAAGAGAAGGTTAAAATCGGGACATTTGTTATCCAATCGGGACGGTTACATGACGGCGCGGTCTTGGCAGGGACATTTTCGTGCCCCAAAATGTAATCGTAATTTGTAATCATGATTACATTTTGCTCATCTCCGAATAAGCGCCAAAAATAAGTAATATAGCTACCAACTGGCATTGCTGCCGATGAAAGATCTTATCCTCATAACATGCAGTGTAGGAGAATGTTTACTTTTATTCATTTAAAGCACTTATATTGTAACGCAGGGTTTTTATAGCTAAACTAAATCATTAAGAGGAGCAAGCAGCGGTAAGATGTGGCAAGGCGAGATGAGGTGAAGTGAGGTGAGGAAAAGAGAGGAGATACCAGCGGGAGGGAGTCAAATGTGGCTGGTCGGTGGACAACAAAATATTACTGACCGACGCGCACGCCATGTTCTAGAATAGACAGGTGGTTAATAAAAGTAATGGCACAGGGATTTGATGCAATCGATATTGTTATTGAATAACATTGGAAGACGGTGCACGATATTATATTTTCCCTCATAATATTGTACAATACAAAACACAAAAGGCGGACTCAATGCTAAAAGCATTCCCCGCCAGTCAACGTTCCGACTACGCAGCAGTCGGAACGCAACGGAAGCTTGCAATGAATTCCAAAACTGTTTGTATAGCTAATGTCGAATAAAATTTCATAAAACAGAACATTATAAACATTCCGCAACGATCAAAATTTACAACAATAATGAAATTGTAATGAGACTATTAGGATATTTAAAAAATTATATTACAATAAAATTTCCTACAGAATATGAAATGTTGTAAGTACTGTATCCAAACTCTTACTTTTTAAGATTTAGGTTAAGGTTTGCAGTAAATAAAAACGTTTCTAATACGTAGAATAACCACATAATTGAGCAATCCTGAAATTGGAACGCCTGCTAATAATTGTTTTTTTTTATGTATTTAAGATAGCAAAGGAGCATAAAGACTATAAAGAGCCACACTTCCGCTGCCGCCCATGACAACAGGTGACAACAGCACAAAATATAGTGACTATACAACACAATACAATAC
Source organism: Ochlodes sylvanus (assembly GCA_905404295.2). NCBI lineage: Eukaryota > Metazoa > Arthropoda > Insecta > Lepidoptera > Hesperiidae > Ochlodes > Ochlodes sylvanus. The sequence continues at coordinate 11,447,131 of FR990132.1, read as the reverse complement.
AAATATTCTTTATTGTGCTCAAACATGGTAACAAACAAAGTTCAAAAGTACTGTGCGAATGTTACACAAAAGGCGGTCTTATCGCTAAACAGCGATCTCTACCAGACAACCTTTGGGTAAGAACTATATTGACTATATTGATATTCTGTGACAACACTGACCGTCACAGAAAAAGACTTAAGTAAATCGGGACTGGGATGGTTAGTCCGGTTAGCAGATGGTGTTATTAGTTGTTAGTGGATAGTTTGTTCGTTGGTAGATAAAGATATGAGGAGTAATTTCCAGTGCGGTTATTAGTAAACGAGGGTAGTTACTAGGTTTAAAGTATGTATATTAAATTATTATTAAACTATCACCAATGCCTTGAATATAAACTTTTATTACTGTACATACATCATTTAGCTACTAGTGAAAATATTTCAGGACCAGGACCATTATAAAACTTGAGCCATGTTACAGGAATTGCGAAATTTATGTAAGGTATTATAAAACGTCTTAAATTGTAGCGCCCCAGCGGAGCGCAGCGGCGGCCAAAGTACAAAGAAATATCGTTATTGCATTACAATGTATCAAACTCGGACTAAATTATATTAAATGTCTCATTAGATACTGTAATACTAGTACTGCGGCAATATAACAGTAGAAATTACTTTACTAGGTTAAAAAATGTTAAATAAAAATGTTAAAAAGTACTTTTTGATTCCACCACATTCATTTTAAGGCACTACTTACTGGCTGTCAAACGTAAAGAATGCATAATTTATCGTGCCTAGAATTAAGCCTTATTTTATATAATTGTCGCTAAATACATTTTTAAGTACTTAGTTGTAATTAGGAGGTTACAGGACTCACACTACACACATACAAAAGCACTAGTTTTTAAATTTTTGAATTGTTATTCTATGTTTTATTATAAAAAAATACCAAATCTCCATTTCTGCTCCAGTAAACGACACGTGAGCTTTAATAGTGAATCACCTCTAATCAACAACCTTGATTAATGCACATTATTATGCGTTATCTACTCAATGTTACTGTAGTCGTATTTAGGGCAAGTTAACGACGAATATTGCAAACAAAATAAGAAAAAAATATTACTGTATTTACACAAATAAAAAAGTAAACGTTTCTAACGTACCTATATTTTGTCAAAATAGGATGTAGATACAATTTAATGTCTGGTAGGTAATTAATTAACTGATGATGCACCTAATTAATAATGGTATTAAACGCATAGTGTATGTCAGTATGTCGAATGTCGAATGTCATCGAAGTGGTTTCGTTTGTGTTCGCACTGCCTGTAAGTTGACTGGGAGATAATGCTTTTAGCATTAAGTCCGCCTTTGTCTCTGTACTTTTGTATGATGCACAAAGATTAAATAAATAAATACCATTCATTAACATTCCAATTACCAAATTATAATAGTAGCTTCACTGAAACCTAACTGCTACGAACGTCTACTGCATATAAAGGCGCTTAGCCACTTAAGGCGTTGAATAAAATAAGACGCCACGCTGTTCACATTTTGCGGCACAAATCACATACATATATTATAGGTACTCATTTCGCCAAGAAATCCTTGGCATGTATAAAGTTGGTAAACGCCATCTACACAACATTGTTCTCTTTTTTTTTGCAACTTAGTGACAGATTGCCCTGCATCGTGACAGTTGAAATATCAATGTCAATGCTTTATAATTAATTCGTGACAAGTAAAAAAACTATTTAGCATTTCTTGACATGTAGTAACATCTATTCTATTGTGTTGTAGATACAGACTGTTTTGCTAAGTTGAGGATTAAAATCCATATTGGAAACCTTTTTCAAAATAAAACTTATGCTCACATACATTTCCGCACCGAATTTCCTGTCACACAAAGTTCTTTTAACTAAGCTGACAGGTTCACATCAATGTATTTTTATTATTTAATATGTAAATATTATCATAAACGAACCATCGTGTAGTCATTAATTACGTACTTATTAAAATAATGATCATTACAAAAAAATCTAAAGAGAGAAAACAACTTTATGATTTGTATCTTTTCAATTATATTTTGTGATACACAAAAACGGAATGTATGATTTCACCATGGTAAAGGTGATTAATATATAACGACAATATCCAATGTGCCCTGACATCCGCATTCCGCCCCCCTTTGACACGTAGAGGGGGAGTTAGGAGGCAATTTAAATTGTTTAACGAACGATGCTGTTACAGACGCAATGGCGCACTTAAAGCATTAACATTTTAAAACGTCATTTGTACTAAGTACACAATTACTGGTCCAGTCGTGCATTCAAACTGATTACTGATCATGTCACATTCCGTCGTCCGAGTGACAGCAGGTGTACGATATGCTTAAATCGTGTATCGATTCGATTAATATTATTCGATTTATTCAGTATCGATGCTATAAATCCTGAATTTAAGCTATTAATCCTGAATAAGCTTTAAATTGCAGCAAAAAAGCAGAGTACGCTTTTTTACAATAAAATGCATTTTTCTTATTTACACTATTATATTAAAAATATACATACGTTTAATAAAATTTATACACTATTCTTAGGTAATTCAAATTTATTTTCCATTTTTGGTTTTGTATTGGTTTCTTGGCTTTCTATAAAAGCGTGTTTTTTAGTTTTTTAAACTATCATTTATTTTCCATTTTTTAGTTTGGTTATTTTAAACTATTACTTATTTTACATGAATTAACTGTCGGCCGTTTTAAAGGAGGTCAAAATCATGCTCAAAGATTCCGTTACATAGGCACACACTAACATAGGTATGTACGTATGAAGCTAATAAAAGCGTATTAAAAAACTTGACCAGACATGGGTCTGAGCAGTAGTGGCGATTAGGATTGACAATATAAGTTAAAAAAAAACTAACCTGTATGGTTTACAGATTGCAATATGCACGTGTCTATTGCCGCTAGAGCTTCCGTCTTAATCGTCATGTAGGTACATTCGCTCACTCGATTCTACTCGTAACTCTGTATTGTTCGAACAGGGCCCTCATGAGGATCCAGTTCAAATATTCTAATTAGTAGTTGGTCGGACTTTACGGTCGTTTCAATTCCGGAACGACTCACCTATTTGTTCACCGCTCAACGCTCAGAGCGCACCTTTCTGCGTCGACTTGTTGCTCCGAAAATACCTGTCTTCTATTCCTAGTTTGAATGTCGGATGATTTTTTCAGAATTCTGTGGTTAGCATCCACAGGGTTTATACAATATTTTGTAAAGATATTTACGTGTATCATCTAAAAAATATAATATTGTGTTTCTGCAATGTAAGTATTGACAGTTAGCTGCTAAACCCTTTAATACTTTGCGCTGCAATAATCGAAACCAATGAAAATATCTTAATCAAGATCGATCAGAGACCGAGACCGCTAATGGTTGGCCCCTATCGTCACATATTTCTGAGATGGTAATAATATCGGATGAATTTTAAAGTGGTTACTGACGCTTGAAATTTTATTATGATTTAATTAACGTCACATCACTGAGTATCTCGAACCTTGGACAGCCATAGTCAGTAATGAACTTTGTAAACAATGACGTATGGTAATGAAGAGGTACGGTTAAAACGTAAACTACTTCGTAATGGTCGATGGATCTGAAGTTTATGCGCCATACATAAGTACGAAGTCAATCTATCGTTCTCTTGTTTATTTCCCTGTAAATGTAAGGGAGGCCGGCCAGTGTTTCCTTAAGTATTTAAATACGGAAGGGAAGGGAAAAATCTATCTACAAATGCCTGTGAATTTGTGCTATCGAAGTAAATAAACAAAGACCTCACGGAACTACGCTGAAGCATCTTTGCGCCCTAGAGCCTCGAGGTCTCGACACTAAAGAATACGTTCGCAAGGAATATCTGAATATAAAACACTTACAAAGAAGACCACGGGATACATAATACACACCAATTTGCGAAGGAATTCATAATAAGACGTCAAATTGTCTTTCCAAGGCGCATGGCGCGCTCGTGTTAATCCCGCGGTGATTCTGCGAGCATGAAATATTTGTAACAGACGCCCTGAGACGCCTGTACCTTTTCAATTTACCTGCACGGCGCCCCCCAAGGGATTGAAATGTTGAATTTTACGCGTGAAGCGTGTTGCGAGAGTTGTATGTGAAAATTGTGTTGTGTTATTGTTTTTAATTTTTTCCTTTTTTTATTCCTTTATATTCCTTTTATAATTCCTTTCAATGAGTTTCAAATCGGACCACCTACTGTTATTTAAAGTTTTAGGTACACAACGGATCGTTTTACGTAGCGTTGCTGTTGCTTTTGCCAAATCTACACAAAAACTTAAACATTCCACAAAACTAGCACTTCAATTTCGTTAAAATACTTTAAGAAACGCTATCCGGTAGCTTAAACGGAACATCGGGAACCAAACATGTAAAACAAAATAAAACCAAAGTGCCCCGAAGATTGTAATGCTGGCATGGATACTTTCATTTAAATGAACTTCAAAATAGCCTTTAGAAAACCCTCTGGCTACAACATTGAGGCTTTTTACCACCGAGCTCTCGGCCCAACTCAAGATTGCATTGTGTTATGAGTCTTTTGACGCTTCTAGAGGAAATGTCGGCGCCGAAAAATATTTTCTTGAGCTCCGTTTGCTATTTGACTTTCCTGCTTCAAATGTATAAATTGACGTTTACAATCTCATGATATTCTTTCCTTACGACACAGATTCATTTTCAGTAAAATTTTGTTTTAATCTGAAAGCGCATGATTTCAAAGTGGTGTCTATTGGGTTATAATGATATACTACGCCGTAAAAGGATTGTATTCGGGTAATCGAATTACAGCGAAAGTGCAATTCAGATGGCTCGCATGCTTCCTTGTCGGCTACTTTGCTAAAAAAACGGGTCATATCGATACAGATACTTTAATCGTTACAGTTTTACATTTTCGCTTATTTTTGAAGTTGAATGCAATGTTTCCAACGTACAATCCTTCCGTCTAAAGTCGTAAAGCCCGATGTAAATATAACAAAAGTTATTTGAATTTTCTAGGCACGTACATATGTGTTGAGACGCGCAGAGAAACGACCTAACCGCCATCCGTTATTGCCACTGCCTCTATAATATTTATGACTAACTTCTATTTTATTTTAGAAAATACATGTTATTTATAACGACAGCCCCGAAGCCTCGTTGGTAGTGACCCTACCTGCGAATTCTAAGGGTTCGATTCCCGGCCGGGGATGTTTATGTGGCAGATAAATGTTTGTACTCGGGTCATGGGTGTTAGTGGTGTGTAATTTGTGTTGTCCATGTCGCGACACAGGGTATCCTAGTGGCGGTGGTGCAGATGAGTATACTAACGTTATTATTGTATTATTATTATTACCTATAAGTCATTATTGTATTATTATTATTACCTATAAGTCATGTATCTGAAGGTTGTACAATTCTATTTTAAATTTTTAATTTTAAATCGTCTGAGTTTAGTCTTGTAAATGAAGTGTTATGATTTTGGTACAATACAAAACAATACAAAACAATACAATACAATACAATACAATACAATACAATACAATATTCAGATTTTCCCTATAAGTCTGAATAATAATAAATTATATGTATTTCCCTCTTCCTTAAAGGCCTGAAAAGTGCTGGCTAACAACTTACAATCCTCACTTCACGCAAAATCCGTTACTACAATAACCAGATACCTACTCATGACATGCAAAAAGATTGCCTTTCTAGCTGCAAAATTTTTAAATCTGTTTTATCGGGATGTATAAAACACGTCACCCGGTTGGTACAACTCGAACCAATATCCACGTTATAAGCGTAAAAAAGTTGTAAAACATCTCGCACTTCACTACAATCTCTGCGTGTCACTATAATGGCGCTTACTACATTTCGCTTCCCACTGTACATAGTGGCACATAAATCTTAAATGCGAGCCGCGGAAATGAGTTTCCTTATGTGCGATCGCGATGGATATCTTGTCATTGTTGTCACGTAAATGAGACACTTATCCGGCGCGCGGTACTTCTGCGCGGTAATCTATTCCTTGACCTTATTCCTATAAGTCGTTCAAATAAGACATCGCTGTAAACCAGAGGTTGTCAAACATAATTATTTCGTCTACCGCCCAATATGAAAGTCAATTATTTTTCAGCGCCCCCCAATTTTTTTTTACTTCACCATAACATAAAACCACAATGACATTCATTGCTCCAATTAATTTAATCTGGTGCCGTCATAGCCGTGTGGTTGAACGTTGGACTCCCGAACCGGGAGGCCCGGGTTCAAACCCCGCACGCACCTCTAATTTTCAAAAATTTTGTGCGTTTTAGAATTTAGTTATCACTTGCTTCGGTGAAGGAAAACATCGTGAGGAAACTTGCACACCTGAGAGTTCTGCATAATGTTCACAAAGGTGTGTGAAGTCCACCAATCCGCACTTGGGCAGCGTGGTAGTCTATGGCTTTTACCCCTCACATTGCGAAAGGAGACCCGTGCCCAGCAGTGGGACAGTTATGGGTTGTGATGATGATGATACATAAGTCAGGTCTGGAGTAAGTTACCTTCTACGTCAGACTTTTTTACACACCTCGGGCCCACATGGGGGTGTCATCGCCCAATTTGGGAAAGACTGCGTAAACGGTTGCGCTTGCGAATGTGCGCGAGCTTAGATATGCCGCGGTATCGGCTGCCGCTGTTGGTAACGGTCGGTATCCTATTGGGTAAGCGATATTATTCATGATGAAGACCAAATAAAAAAATATATTATGGACACATATTCCTATTCTACCTCACATAAATATTTTTAACTTTTTACTCTAAGATTTACGGTCATTACACTAGATGACTAGATTCACTTCAAATAAATTAAAATCATTCATTCAAACTATTTCGATCACTTGAATAAACGGATCGGGTAAGGTATACTCACCTATCACCGATCCGCCGTTATATGTACATACATAATATACCACAAACGCTTTAACATCGCAAGATTTATTAATTACACGTCGTAACCAGACAAGCATCAGTTGTATTGAATATGTCTACATATTGAAATTCCCGTACACATATCGAACCGATCTATTTACCGGCGGCATCAACAGACACTAGCTAATAGCTAATGGCCAATTAATATCCCGTTACAATGCAACGCGCACACCTCGGTGGAGCCGTGCGTCTTGTACAATATTCCACAATTTGCGTAATTAAAGACAATTGTTGTTCGATGTATTGACGGCGTATTGGCAGGGTAAAAGGATAATCGTCGGACACGCGATATTCAACTATGAATGAAGCGAATTGTCAGAATCTTTTGAGTTTCGAATAGTGAAAATATTAATTCAATGAAAACTAATAAATTATGACAACTTTATTTTGTACATGACCTACTAGTGGTTCACTGAAAAGTTACATTTGCGTTTGTAAGACGAATTTGTCAATTTTATTTTTTAGTTTTGTTCTGTAACTTCGTAGAATCAAAAATCACGTTCCTTTGGGATAAATAACGGTATTTCGTCGTCGTCGGAGCCGGAGGCTTCCACGCGGGCGAAGCCACCAGCAAAAACTAGTAAAAAATTTTGTTAATTCGAAGAAGACCATTTTCGACTGTGGGCACTAAGGTATTATATTTTCCGAAACGAAGCTGCGGCACTCACTAACGAAACATTTGGATTAGCCGGCTCCGTCGCCGCAATATCCTGATGATGTATGAACATTAAGCAGATACGTTTAAGTAAGTTACGTACTCGACCATCACGTGGTAATGCCGTCCGTCGTGCGCTTCCATCAGTCGTTCGGAGAGTTAGCAGAAGTGCGTTCCCTTGTTCCGGGAGACAATGTGTCGTTAGACGCGAGTTATGTGACGTGCGGTATCGCGCTGTCGACGGCAACGCTCTTGGGCTGCGACACACTACCGACGTTTTTAACGTTCGACGTCTATTTCGTTGCGATACCTACGTTTTACGTTTATTACACACAAAACTACTTGTGTACGCGTAATAAACAACTAACGTTTTTTTAACAACTATAACGTTTTTTTAACAACTATTGTTCTGGGTCGGTCACAGTTGTCATGGGCGGCAGTGGAAGACTGGTGCTGCATGCTCGTTTGCTGTCATGATTCATAAAAAAAAGATTAGCTACCAGAATAGACGGTTAGACATCTTGGTTATAGCAATCAGTAACACCAAAAGCATCGCCGATGCGTTGGAGCACAAGAAGGGAAAAAGAGACTCAATTGTTCCTGGCTCTGCGTGTGAAACACTACAAGCGAAACTCTTAATGTTTTTTAAATCCATTCTACAACGCGGATAGCTAGCTTAATGTATTCAAATCCCTTAACACTCGATTCTAACCTCAAATTAGAATTGTACAAACATTATCTTAACATGCAAACAATTTAATTAATCTATTGATGTTTCAATTGCCTTATTGAACCTGGATATGATTGCCAATCTTCATTTTAAATTATTGTATCTTATAGTAATAAATTAATTAATATCCAAAATCTAAAACATGCAATTATTTCGACTTTTGATATGATTCTATTAGAACATTAAACAACAGTAAACGGGTAAAACGGGTAATACAATGGTATTGGCAGTAAGTCGACCCTAATTGCGTAGATGCGCTATAAAGCAGGTAATGATTAAACAGCACGCATACAAACATGATTATCCCTACGCATTCTGCCATCCCCTGTGTATACGCGTACGTGACAACGTACACTGCGAACTCGTGTATATTTGTAAACGTAGGCATGGTCGTCTACTGTTCAGTGTAATCGTGTTCAGTAATTAGTTATTTTGTATCCGTTTTGTACGACCCGGATGGCGCAATGGTTAACACGTCGGATCGCCGTTCCGAGGGTCCTGGGTTCGATTCCCAGCGAGGCGGAAATTTGAATGATGAATTTAAATTTCCGTTCTTGGTCTGGGTGTGTGTGTTCTTGTCTTGTGTGTTGTCCATGGCACCCACGACACAGGGAATCCTAGTGTGGGGCTATGAGTGTGTAGCGTTATAAATGTACCAAAGTATAAAGTATTTATAGCTAATCGATATTCCTAGAATGTATTTTGCATGATGCTTATGATGATGATGAAATGAAATATTTTTTTAATGTCATAGCTGACGAACGACTAAATGAATTCATCTGGTGGTATGTGACAATCGCGCATACATAATTATGTATAACACCAAATGCAACACCGAGGTGTTGCGGGTCAAAAAGGAAGCGGAGAATCTACGTTACCTTCGGTTTCGAACCGTATGACCGGACGTGTAAAAACATTTCACGTTATATTTTAGAAGGAGAGTGGTACCAGATGGAGCCTTGCGGACAATGACCCTGGCAAGATGCATGGGTATCGTCGGTCGATTAAACTGGGTGGTAGAGAGACCAGCGACCTTCAATAGGCAAGACATAGTCAAGTTATTAGTCTTAGGTTAATTATTAGTCTTAGTAAGGCTTAGTGTGTTGATCAGTAAGGTGTACCAGGAGCAGAAGAAATTGACTTAGATTCCGAGAATATCATGGTTGGTACTGTTAATGAGTTCTCTATGATTCATAGCGGTATTGTGGTGGGTATTCATCGATATGGTGTGACAACAAGGCTATGTCATAACTCTTGGCCTTGTATCTAATATTTAAGGTCACATGTACTCCTATGATTGATTTATTTTCTCAGGGTCTCGGAGTTAGGTGACAAAAATGAAATCCATCTGATTTTAACAAATTACACCCATTATTTCATTACATTTTACAAGGCATTCAGATATAATTGTGTACATGAAATTCAGAAAGTGCTACATATAAGTTTATTTTACATATTATTATATGATATGTTGTAAATATACAAAAATAAACATTTGGGATGGAATAAAGTTGTGGGGATAGTGGGTCCTTTAAAATTGCACAGATTTTAAATAAGTGTACAACTTATAACCTATAATGTTGAAAAAAGAATGTCCAAGCCAATTTTACCGGCCATTGAATGAAAGAAAGATGAAGAACGAAAGGAAGAATTTATAGAATATCTACCTTTATGAAATTGGCCACTCTGTTATTTATATTATATTCTATTTGTTCGCGATAAACCCTTATCCGTTGTTCGCTGAACGGTCGCCGTCGAACGAGGGACTGTGTCTGGGTTAATTAAGTGGATAAATTTGTCAAGTAGTTGGCAACGTGAATTAAACAACAAAATAGTTAGCAACTGCATCCGCGCGTTTAACAAGTTCAGAGTAATGCCGCAACTCGTTAATAAGAAGGTAATTAGTTTGCGTTCGAGTCGAGAAGACCGGCGACCCGGGATACATCCCGCCTTGAGAATTAACTTCCTAACGTTTCTAGTTTGTTTCATTGGTAAACTTATTTACAGATTCTGTGGTTTCTTTAAGAAAACTCTAAGTTTTGCAACTTTGGAAAGTTAGAATTTTTAAAAATAAATTGAATTCAGGAAATGATTTCGGGGACTACTTACTTCGATGTTTATTTCTTTTGTTTCTCTTTTCTTAAAACTATTGTCTCGTACATTGTTTAAACTAATAATAAGACAAGTGATGTCCGCTTAGGTTATTTATTTTTTATACAACTGTACCGCGTACCATTATAAAACGAATGTATCGAAATTTCAACGGCATTTAGTACAATTTGCTTTTGCTAAAAGTATCAACATATTCTAGTTAATTTCGTTCGTCGTCCTCAAATCACACATTAGCAATACCTAGCCGTGATTGGAATTGACGAATACAACGCTGACCTTAAATAGTAACCTTGTGAAAACCACGAGTGGTGCCATCGCCGACGACATACGACATATCGCCGCACGGTCGTAGATAACGCTTGTCACTGACAGATCACCGGCGGCGGCTAATTGGTTGGAAGTGTGTAAGTGTGTCGTGTGTACTAAACGTATTCGCACCTCGCACAGCCATGAGGTTCCATTTAGTGCAGCCTCGATTTGTCCTGGCGGTTGCTTGACGTGGCGCGGTTCGGACGCCGCGTGCAAAACGCTCCAACGGTACAAACGTCGTTATTGTATGTGGTCGTCGTTGTCGTCGTTGTTGTGGTGGTCGTTTATGATTGTCGTTTTTAACCCTTTAGCTCAATCACAGACCACGACCAATGGTCTGTGAGCTCAATTTAGTTAAATTACAATATTAATTTTGCAACAATACTGCAAACAGGAAAGACTACGCGTCTCTAACGCGTATCTATCTAATTAAAAAAGCATCATCTCGATAAAGAATTTATAGTATTTATATTCATAGTATATTGTATTGTTGTATTGTATTGTTTTGTTATATTGTATTGTCGATAATCGTCTTCCGCCGTCTATTTTCAGTATCAACTATACAGCCACTGCACAAATAAAATATTTAATTATAAACGCTGCGTGCCACGAAGTCGTGCGGTAGAGTTTTAATTTACAGGAAAACTGTCCACACGCTTAGTGCAATGGAGAGAAAAACGTATATAATATTCTTTCTTGGTTAACAGAAATTCCTCCGTTATCAACATGCTTTCTACTAATGAAAATTTAAGTTTTCTATCTGTCCCCTATGTGCTATCGTGCTATGTCGATGAACAAGCAGGTTCATCGACATAGCACGCCATAACTGTCCCACTGCTGGGCACGGGGCTCCTCTCCCAATGTGAGGGGTACCGGGCCGTATTGGGGCGGCCTAAAATACTGACTTCCATTCCATACCTGAATAGGTACTAGACTGCCGTCAGAGGCGATAGCATCAGCCGGCCTCCTTGCTTGGTGGAAGGGTTTCGTGTGAGGACTATAGGACATAATATGTAGGTATTGTAACTTACATAGTTTATATTAAAACGCACACACACAACACACACACGCAACACACACAAAGCACACACACACTCACTCATACAAAACCCCGTTTGATTTGTTAAAAAATTCAACTGTCTATTTGTGTAATCCGGTTTTGGCCTTATATTAATGTCATGGTATTCTAATAAAATAAGCTAGCTATATATACGCTGTTGGATTACCGAAATAAATAAATAAATAAGTCATTTTATATGACTCTTCACTTAGGCTGAGATGTATAGACGATACTTAGCCTTAGCTCAGACTTTACTTACGAAAAACTTGACTTTGCAAAGACTGCGATTTGGTATTTATAGACATGTCACGCTGAGATTGTGCTCAGCCCGCTAATGTCGTAATTGATTGCTGCCATCTATCTGTTTGTTAATACGAAAAATTTAAATGTTGTAGAAACCGACTAATATCAAGCTTCATTTGGGACCATTATTTTTGTTCGGATTATAGCCAAAGTTTTTGGTAAGTCGTCTATTTCATAAACTTATTAAACTTTGCTCAGCTCGTACTCAGCCAAGTCAAAGATCGCTTTATAAATACGAACGCTGTATTAAGTCAGAGTAAAGTCTGAGTTAAAGTCTGAAAAGAAGAAGATAGTCTATACATCTCAGCCTTAGTCTCTAGTTCTCCTAGTCTCCCTGGCATGTAACACCCACCTCTCCACCACCCACAAACCATCACCTTCTGCTTGAGGCAACTGGTTCTGGTTGGAGATTTGAGGGTCAATACAATTTTTCTTTTCGTTAAGGGATCAGGCATAATGAAAGATCATTTCATTTCTTCCTTGACCGGCAACGCATCGGCGATCCCGCTGGTGTTACCGATGACCATGCACGATGGTGACCACTTACCATCAGGTGGCTTGTGCACTCGTTTGTTGGCTATTAAAATCTGTTTCTATTTAAACGAATAATAAAAATATTCAAGAACCAAAACAAATAAACCTAAGGGTTCGTGCACACAAGATGGAGCACATCTCGAGTAGATTGAGTGGAATAGCAAATAATTCCAGAGCTTTATGTAAATCCCCGTTTCTATACATACTTGAGATGAGAACAACTGATTTACATTTAACGATTACGACCGTGCCAAGGTACATCTTTGCTTCCATCCTCACCCGGTCGTTCATATTGCGAAGAAAGTAGTAACACCGTTGTATCCTGTCGCTTTAGATAAATTGTCTAATTCTTTATTTAGTTCAATTGGCGTATTGAGTCAGATTTAGTTGACACTTAGCTGAATGTCAGGGCATTAAAATTTGAAAAACCCCGACATTAGAAAATATTATCTAGATATTATCATTGTCTGTACCAGTAACTGCCACATGAATAGCGTAATGGACAGAATACAGAGTAAAGTTGTGTTAGAAGAATGAAGATTACTTTAATTACTTTTCCAAATAACTAAGAGAGTTTTCGTAATGTTTACGCAATACTCGTATTCGTACAGATGAATCGTTCTTATTGTTATACATAAACTTTATTTATGTAAGGCATAAATTAGCTCAACAACTTTCCGTTATAACAGCTAATTTCCGAACGAAAATGTTCTTTAATGTTTGTTAATGTTACCATTTATTAAGTAAACGTAAGTGCCGTTGTAAGAATTCTTGAGTAAGTTTTTGATAACTTTTACGTTTATTATTTTGCAATGTTTCAGCCAGGATGTTTGTTAAATTAATTAATCATTTACTGATCGACTGATAGGTAACGTAAAGACCGAATCTGTGAACCTGAAAGTCTTAAACTTTATTCAGGGTACAATTCGGAGGGGAACTCAGTAGAGAAGCGAACATAACATGTTTGCACAAACTTCATCAGGGCGACGAGAAAAACCATTTCGACTTAATTAAATCGTGTTTGCTTAAAAAGAGGATCTCATTAAGTCGAGAGGGTGAAAACTCAACACTAGTCGAGGAACCGGCATACGTCGACCCATGTGGAAGGAACCAGTGAATCGATGAAGAGCGTGTCATACTCGGCGCAATGAAGAAGCGATAGAATTCAGTCTTTCAAGGCGCCTTCCTCATGATGTAGGGTTATCACTTGCAGACGAACCTTACGCTGAAAGAATGGTTTCCATGGACACTGATAATATTAGAGGCGACGTTTCGTCAGAACAAAGCGAGTCGCTGCAAGGGTTTCCATAAATTTATCGAATTATGAACGTGGAATCGGCTTAAACAGTTTACAAAAAGCTTTATGTCCTTGGTCATAAAAGAAAACAACGTCGAACGGTTCGTTAGGCATGTCGGTAGGGTTAGTGCTTATTTACGTTAAGTTTCCTTGGTCTAGTGCCTAACGGATAAATAATTCTTCAAATATTTGTGAAGTATTATCGTGGAAAAATAATGCTATTTGGTGTATTTTATTGTAAGCGACTAAGTTGTGTGTTACCAACCCTAATTTTACTTGATACTTGAAAGCTGCCACATATCAAAGTGACGTTAAACAGTGACGTAAACAAACATTGCTCTGTGCACTCCGGGAGACAATGCCGTGGCGTCCGCGGCATTGTGCCGTGTTCGAGCGGGAATTTTGAAACAAGAACAACGGACTGGCTGGGAATAATTCGCGGAAGCTCGCTTCTGCAATGGCTGTTCAAAACTTTATTTCGTATAAATACATTGCGTATAGACACTAAATATGCGGTTTTCAGTCATTTTCAGCGACTCTTTTGGAAAAACGATTATTTGACGTAGCCATTAAGTAGTCTAAAGTTTTATTATAATCTAATTTAATGGCGTATCTTCTACTCTTTTCGTAAAGTTACATTTTTTCACTTTACGTCGAAATAATAAGATAAATTTCATTTTAATCTAAAATCTTATAATATCTTTAATATTGCTTTCTATTATCATGTCCAGGATTTTTTTGAAGCCAAAGGTATTCACGGAGAAGACTTTAGATTAGGGCTGCCCTTAATGTCTGGGGTTGGCGTTTAAATTCACACAAATCTCGCTAATAACGAAGATATTTCACGGGTAGCAAGATTTCAACAATTCCCAGCCGTTTGCTATCCCCTCAAGGATCTGTCTGGGCCTATAGCCGAATTATGATAAGCAAGTTTATTATATTAAAAGTTTTTATACCCCTTTGTCCGATAATCGAAGTGGACACTACTTTATAAATAAATAATGCTATTTCATATAATACCTTCAGAATCAGTCGCGATCACAACTGGAGACTAGTCAAAGCATTTTAAAACGTCAAAGGATTTAGAACGAAATACAGAAGGATTGTGGTGTTTGATGATGCTGTGCTGTTCACAGGGGATTTGGTTGCAGACGAGAGAAATGTAGCTAGCTCAAAAGATTGTGAGTTTACGTGATTAAGAGGGCCGATATTGGATAACTTTGCCTCTGAAAGTTTTTATGCTGTGTTGATACTCGAGAGACTATATTGTCGTATTACAAAGTACAAGTAGCTTACTATTCTGGTTCGGTTTTGTCTACATATTTTACGCCGTTTTAAATTCATTAACTTTGACGGGGTTTTGAAGTTTTTTGTAGTCTGCTGGTTAGAAACCATAGTAAATTGTCTGTAAGTCGGTGAATTCTGACGATTAAAGTGTCTCAGGTTCTGTCGTTATGACAGAAATACAGTTTGGTATACCAGAAGTATACCAAACTGTATACAACTGTATACCAAAATAAAGTTTGGTATACCAGAAGTATACCAAACTGTATACCAAAATACAGTTTGGTATACCAGAAGTATACCAAACTGTATTTGTCTGTGTTAAACCTACTTGGGTCTACTTGGTATCCCTGATAACATAGAGTCTAGAGTCTTTTCAGATATGTGATCTTTCCCTATAAACGTTCACCGAAGTAAGTGACAATAAACTTTGACGTCATCGACACAATAAATACGAAAAACTAGTGCTTGCATGAATTGCACCGAAATCCCCCTTAAGGAAATCGAGTTTCGAACATTCGAATGCAGCACAGTAACATAAAGCGAATAACACGAATCAAATACTTACAATATATATTTAGCTGGCTTCGCTTCGGGAACCGCAGTGCCTTAGTATCCAGAATTGTAAAAGTTGTAGATGTGTAAAATTCGTAGGCATGAGATAGATTTTCACGAAAACAGTGGCCTATGTCACTCTCCATTCCTCAATCTATCTCCATACCAAAAATCCACATCCATCCATCCATTTTGATGTGAAAGAAGGGCAAGCAGACCAAGTAACAAACACACTTTCACATTTATAATAAGGCATGGATTGTATGTATGGGAAATAAATAATTTCAACACACAATAAAATAAACATAAGCTGCAAGCCCCAAACCAAATGGTTCACTTGATTGAAAGCGGACTGCAATGTAAAGCGAGCGAAAAATAAAGAGAATAAAAAAAATTCTATTGCGACGTCACCGCAGTCGACATAATCGAACTTCTTCCAATTCAAACGACGCGAATCGCAAAAGAAAACACAAACGAAAAATAGAGCGAGAACCCGCCAACATGGCGTTGCAGGCTCGGTGCACCTGACATAAACTGAAATCGAATTAAATTGAAAATATTTTTTCTCGATCGACGAAGGGGACATTTTACTAGGGGACCGGCGCCAACGGAAATTATTCTGTTCGGCGCTTGGTAGCGGGGAGATAGCGGCTAGGGACCGCCTGTAATTCTAACATCGACACGACTGTGTCGTTCGATGACCTGCTTTTTGATTGATATTTTTATAGCGTTAGCAAGATATATTAAGCAAACTATAGATGCGTTATGCTCATACAACGCGAATTGCACTTTTGGATCCGCTCCGATGACATACATACGACATTCCTGAACTAGGATTCAATGTATCGTGGGAAGCATAGACAGACAGAAATTAAACGGACATCAAAAATACCCATTTATTATTCAGTGTAACATTTATAAATCATTGTAACATAAATGTCTGCCGAGGATAGAATCCAAGACCCCTCGCTCCGGCTATAGGGCCATCAATTATATAAGGTTTTTTCCCAACATAAATATTATATAATTATGTTTATAACATAATAATTATATAAACATCACGAAAAAGAGTGTCAGGGCGATCTGGCCGCGAACAGTAAACAGATTTGCAGGAAAACAAACGTAATTTTGTTCGCAACACGACAATAATATTGTATACTCATCGGATTATAATTTTGTTTGCGTTTTATTATTCCTTTTGGAGTTTTTACGCAGGTGTTCTGTTATTCTTTTGTTGTGGGACAAATTGTAAAACTGTTATTTTAAATTGAATTTAAATTGAATAATTATATTAAGGCCTACCTATATTTTAGCCGGGCATTGGCGAGCGAAATAGACTACAACTAGATAGATAGATAGAGACTAAATAAATATAACTTTTCTTCAAAAAAAATATATTTGATTACTATATAATAATTATGAGCCTTCTACTGCAAGAAATTAGCGAGCTCATTTGAATCTTTTTGCTCGCTCAGCCCATTCCGCCAGACTCTTTGTTGGTTGAAATGCGAGTTCAACAGAGCCGTACAAAACACGACGAGTGCCAAAACACGACAACTACACAGACTACAATTGTCAAAACACGACTGAACGAGAACAAGAAGGAGGAAGACGATTGCGGATACTATAAGAAAGTACACGCTAAGAAATATACATATAAATAGTATTTCAACGCCTGTTTATAAAGGAACAACAATAATAACTAAAAAACGATGTTACAACGTAGATATAAGGTAGATATAAGGTTGCAAAGCATTTAGCACGAGTCAATCAAACAATATTGAACGTTGTACGCTCCGAGCCATAGACAAACCGGGCGTAGTGTTGCAGCCGTCGTCGACAACTCGACATCTTGTTTCACGTGTCAGCTGATATGGCCAACCACTATACAAACATTTTGAATAGGGTTGTCACTGTTTATATAATATTGTTTTTTTTTTGCAAACCAAGTTTTAAAAAAATTTGAAGACCCACGTAAAATTTAATGAAGAACGAAGTTCCTGCTATTGGTCAGATAGTTTTATGTTTAGAATATATTGCTATGTCCATGAGCAACGACAATCGGTGACGAAGACTATCTAGGCATCATCAAAGCGTTGCTATTTGCCAGGCAAGAAAGAAATGAAAAAAAAAAATAACGCTACCCACTCATAGGATTACACACTACACTAGGATCCCCTGTGTATGTGCCATGGACGACACACAAGACAAGAACACACACACCCAGATCGAAGACAGAAATTTAAACTCTTGAGGACAAACATAATATTATGTATGTTCTACTCGTAGTCTTGTTTTCAACCAGGTTAATCTCTGTCTGAAGGGCTCGTGATTCTTGTACGTCCGTCTCGCGTGACGTCAGCTGTCGGCGGTCGTGTCAGATTATTGTGTGCTGCCAATACTCGCGCCGACCGATTTCAGCTCCTATTATACAGGCTTCAACTATTGATGAGTATCCTGTGCAATGGAGTTGTGACTCTATGTTGAAGAAATAAATTTCAAAATACCTCGTTTGCGTAAACTCATCAATGCAAAGGTATAGCGCGGGTATTGCTTTCATTGGTAAACACAAACGGACTGACATCAGCGTAATTTATTGTGAATTAAGAATTAGCATTATTTGGAATCTGTATTGTGTTGACGTTAAAACAATTCGGGTATGCCAAAGTAGTAGTAACTCAGTAGCCTGGTTGGTAGTGTCACTGTTTGCGAAGCGTGGAGTCCTGGGTTCGATTCCCGGCCGGGGCAAATATTGTGCATTGGACAGGTATGCATGTACTCAGCTCATGGGTGTTAGAAATGTGTTATTTGTATTTTTATGTCACCGGCGACACAGGCAATGGGAGTGCGGGAGGTATGTGTGTGTTAGCGTTTATTTTTTTTATAATTATTTTTTTCTGAACCGTGAATTTTAAGGTTAGAGACTCCAGAAGAGGCTGTTCTATGTTTTGCTGGAAAGCCATTTATATAAAATCCCTTCCATTGCATATCACTATGATTTCTGTGTCACCCAGTGCAATCTCAAAGGTACATCACACACACACCCACACATACAACACACACACACACACACAAACACACACACACACCACACACATCCATGCGTCATCAAGCAAAGATAGAAAGGACACGGGGCTGTCTCTGAAGAGTAAGCAAGTACTTTTATTTTAGAACTCAACAAAACGTGACAGTCTAATTTTCAAGTGGACAGGGTGTCTCCGACTCTGATCTCGTATATTATTCATGCACGGACAGTCATACTCCGTCCTATTCCCGCCCGTGTACACCGACTGCATTCTTCGGAACGAGCCAATAAATTGTTTATTGGGGGCTCGACCTCCATTAAAATGTTTGAATAAAACATTTTTACCCGAAATGTTTAAGTTGTGGAACATTAACGTTGCTGTGATCCAGAATGAACGAAGGTAAATGTGTTATCCTTCAAGCTTTATAATTATTCAAAAAATTATTCTGGGAATAACAATCAATTCAACTTTTTACCGAAAACTGAAGTCGACAAAATGCTAAATCCCCAGTAGGTAGGTACACACATAAGAATCAAAAAGTCATATACATTATAGTGGTAATTGTGAATTAGGTAGTTTATCTATACATGATATTGGAGAACAAGAGGTATATTTTTTAATGGAATTGAGATAGCAAACGAGTATGCAACACCACCCTCCTGCTGCCGCCCATGACAACTGTGACCGACACAGAACAAGACTCAAATAGGGACTGGGGTATTAACTTTATCCAGACAACCATCGAAAGAATAAATGGGACTCTGTTAATATAGAGCACAATAAATAGCGTTAGCTTCGATTTTAACACCCAATAAAAGTTAGTAAAACCTATTTGTTCCTTGCCCGTAACAAAATCTTGCTTGTAACAAAATCGTAACACGTAACAGTAATGAAACTGTGTAAAATATTAGCTAGTCCCCTTAAACACATTAAGGTGCCTTTAATTCTTTTAAACGAGAAGTGAGAAAAACGATTCCACTTAGTATTCTAAACGAAGCTCCCGTTCTTAGTCCCCAGGGGAGGCGGAGAGTATCGTCTTTTCATTAAATTCGAGGCATAGAGAGAAGTTTATCATCCTAGTTTGTACTTACACCTGGAAACTTTACTTTTACCTACATATATTAATGACGATCCGTATAGCGCAATCACGCTGGATTGCTATTCGAAGGGTCCTGGGATCGATTCCCAGCGAGGCAGAAATTTGAACGATGAGTATAAAATTCTATTCTTGGTCTGGGTGTGTGTTCTTATCTCTTTGTATTGTTCACGGCAACTACAGGGAATCCTAGTGTATTTAGTGTAGTGACGACCCCGTAGCCTAGTTGGTAGTGACCCTGCCTCCGAACGAGGGGTCCACGGTTCGATTCCCGGCCGGGGCAGATATTTATGTGACAGATAAAAGTTTGTTCCCGGGTCATGGGTGTTAGTGATCTGTTATTAGTGTTGTCCATGCCATCCGCGACACAGGGAATCTTAGTGCGGGGTTATGAGTGTGTTAACGTTTATTTATTTATTACTTATTATGTATTTAGACTTGGTGGATAAATGCACTAACTTAGTAGAATTCAGAAGTCTATTCACACTCGACTAGTCACCAATACAATATCTTAAGAACACGGCACAATAATAACAAAAACAATTCGTAGGCGGGCGACGAGGCTACGAAACACAGTACATAAACGGGTATCACGAAGCAAATTTCCGATATAATATATCGGGTGCTATTGTAATGCCTCCCCAAATTGGCACACTTATGGCGCACGCGGATAAAAATGGCTACGCGTTATTTCTTGACGTTCTTTGATGCGAAGTGAAACCTATTCGAGTATAAAACAATAAAATATGCGATACCGAGCGTTGGTGTAAACGCCCGAAGGGGAAATTATATCAGGAACGCTGGAAAATGTGTATTTTCACCAACCAACGGGAAAAGTAGGAGAAAACGAGAGCGGCCCTGTGTAGGTTTATTGAAAGGCACGTTTTAGCTCCAACTTCTTGAGATTTTGTTCATAATTTCAATATTTCAATACATAATTATTTTTCTCACAATAATAGAGCAGCCGTGAAAGTTGCTAGGATAATTTTTAATAAAGCGATATTAAGGTTAAAATTTAAAATGTGCTATTAATATTATATAGGTACAAAGAACCCGGCTTCGCTTCAGAAGAGATCAAATGGTGATGATCAGAGACGACTTTGAAATGTAGAGTTGCACATTGACGCGTATTTGTTTAAACAAATATGTTTTTTGAGAGTAGATTAATGTTTCTGTAATGTTACTAAATTCATAGATAATATAGTCAGACGTCAGAAAATCAATAAACTAACACAATAAACGCTAAACCCTTAAATTGGGATAGTATTGGTAACAATGGCACACCCTTAACATTGCCATTATGAGAGATGTGTCTTGGGACACAGGTCGGAATAAAATTGCTTACGCTAAACCTGTATCATAATTTTTTAATTAAAATTTTTGGACAAATTATAATTGCACGGACCGATCACCGACGCGGGCAATTTATTCCAGTCCTTTGCCGGACGGATAATAAACGAATAAGCAAATCTCATCTTCCGTATATATCTATCCATTCAGAAGAATATGATAATTTTACACACTACCTACAATATTTGTGTATAATGTGCGTCATTTTAAAAGGGTACCATTTTTAAGCAAGTTATTGTCGTTCGCTGCAGTGCGCGTGCATGCAGCGTGCGCTCGCCGAGACAATGCTATTATTCAGCATGAAATGTTCGCAGCGCATGACACATATTGCTGGTGAAATAAAATAAAATTCTAAAGACTGTAGCTTGGCTCAAAGGGATTTAAAAATAGAACAGAATTTATCTTTTATTATCCCGTACTGAACTAGAACACATGGGATTCAAGGCCGTGTGAAGTCGGAATTTGTTTATAAATGTAAGTAGTGAATTAATTAAAAAGTTTTTTGATATAAGTCAAGGTTACAGGAACGGAGAAAAGCAGTGTTGTAAGTTACTAAAAACTTAAAGTTAAAGTTTTTAGTAAAAATAAAAAGCTAAAAATTAAAAAGGAGTCCCTATACATAAAATTGGTTTTCATCAGTAATAGTTACACATTTTAAATTGCACAATTTTGGATAACTATAATTTACACAATACATGTAATAAAAGCAAAATAAAGTTAACTAAAGTCTTTTTAAGAAACATGTTTTTCGGCGTAAATATTGTACGGGGTACGGAACCTTTGGTTTGCGTGTCCGACTTGCAGTTGACCGTTTTTTTTTTAATTGAAATAGATTATAAGCTAAACTTTTACACGGGTGGATAATTTTGCTCCGAGAGAAATTCGAGCAGTAGGTACTTCGCCGGGGAGGTAAAGTGCAATTCGAGAGTTGAGTTGTTATGAAGTTACCACCATCGTTCAGAGTTGGTAAACACTTCAACCCGGTACATTGTTTCATTAATTTGTATAGAAATATCAACTGTGGAGAGGATTAACTTTAACAGTTACCGAGGTTCTCTATTAATCCTGTGCACTTTGAAACGGTCACATCGACAGATATTTCGAGTAAAATGTTTTATGATTTTAATTCGGTTCAAAATCACACATCCCACATACGCTACTTAAAATATATGTATTTAAAAGTTGCTGTTAAACAACCATTCAAATTTTTTATTGTTGGCATTCATATTTATTTTTCTTTAGTTTGGAACAATAATAACTAAGCAAAGCTTAGTTAGTAGGTACTGATGTCATGACGTACCTAACTATAGCAAATTCAGAAAGTGCAAAGTTAAACTTACAGATGACAGATCAGATTCAGATCAATTTAAAACAATAGATTTATTGAGAAACGAAAGCTGGGTAAACTGCGCCATCTGGTGTCAAAGTAATAAATCCAACGAAAATAAACCCAAATCAATTTCTTGAACTTCATTCGTTTATGGTTCAACATGAATCGACTCAACTCAAAATATAGTACCAACTATCATTTATGAATAAACCGAAAGGTTTTTCGAAGAAAACTACTAACGTAACTAAATCGATTCCTTCACTCAAATTTAAATATTTTATAGAAATTTTTAGAGGGCTTTTCAAGAAACTGATTACATAAATATTAGTTCTTAAATGTATCACATGAAACTATTCTGTCTGTAAAATCAAAACTTTGTGATAATTATTATTTAATTACTATGCGTACTTATTTTTGAAGTGGACTTGTATATAAATGTTACGGTTTAAAAATAATTAAAAAGTAGGTATAAAAAACCTCCTTTGATTGGCGTCCTGGTTTAATAATGATGCGGCAGAATGCTTACCTGTAACAAAATAAAATTTACATTAATAAAACAAAAGTTATTTGCAAAAATAACGGTTTATATAGGTACTTACAGTAAACAAAAACAAGGATATTTTAGGTTTCCCTTTATTTCAACCAGTTATTGCAGGGTAAATAAAAGTGTTGTTCTCAAAATGAATTCGCAGGGGTTCGCGACAAAATAGTGGTTTGGCGTTTAAGTTTAAAAAAAATAGAGAACCTAAGCTTTTTAGTTTGGCTACGTAATATGCAGGTATTGCGATAGGCAATAAGATGAGATAATTTCCCTAACCGTTCTTATTACCGGAAAATAACTTCGCTACCTAGAACAATAATATAATCTGTTCAGCTATGTCCTATAAAACCAATCAGGCTGATCTCGCATTTCAAATTACGTTTGCAACGGAAGCCGACGGAATTAAATTCCCGCTTGGCGTAAAGATCAAAATTGGAGTAGGTCCAATTACTTGCAACATCGTGAAAAAAACACGTGGACTCCACTCCAAATCGGGGCGCAAACAGAATCGTATAAATGGATAGTACTTAGGGTAGGCACAGTCTGTAGGTTGACCTATGACGGGTACGCTACGGGCGGCTGGCTACGGGCGATGCCGTAGACGTATGAGTACTGAATACAGACTTCGTACTGCCTGCGATGCCGTAGGCGTACCGAATACAGACTTCGTACTAGCTGCGATGCCGTAGACGTACCGAATACAGACTTCGTACTGGTTGCACTTTAATGTTTTACACACAAATAATCATGTCAAGATCCATACATTGAATTAATTGTACACAAAAACTTTTGCAATAATATTTTTACAATATTGTTACCGTGTTAAAAATAATTAAACTCTTGTAACATAGATACATAATATATGTAAGTTCAAAATTTATTGCAGCCCTTGTATGCACGCTTAGAATTATTGCTTAGAATGTCTATGTATGTATATTTTGTTGTAAACCTATAAGTATTGGTGTAGAATTATCGGAGAGAAAACTTTTTAATGAATTGGTACGTTTATTTACATAGTTTAAAAAAAAGAAATGACGTGCAATTAGTGCATCAGTGATACCTACATGATTAAATGATTTTGAATTTTGATGTCTGCAAGGTTTCTGTATTCGATGACACTGAAGCGCTACCGCTTTCTCGATATCTAGTGTCAATATTCGGGATCATGGCGATTCGTGCGAGAGTATCGATTCGGCGAGCGATTCCGGATAATGCCGGGTATCGAGAGCGGCTTAATTGGGGATCGAGTAGTCTCGGCTGGGGCTCTGACGCCCCATTAAGTCGGGTTCAGATGACAGACTTAATTGGCGATAATTATTATCATTTATATGATGGCCTAATGATTTGAATTTAGCCTCTCGCTCGAGTTGGCGGGGTTCCTATTTAAGACTTAAATACTACTAACGAAGGTTAGCGTAGGAGTAGGTATCTAGTTGATTATAAATTAATTGCTTTGCTTAATCAAAAAAAAAATCGTTTAACTCATTGTTATTAAAATAAAATGTTAATTTTTTTGTACACAAAATTGTATATAACTATTTTGTATGTGAGGTACATGCAAATTAATTATATTGTAACTGTAAATATTCCTCAAAACTTTAACAACTATTATGGTCGAATTTCGGCCACTGGTAGAACACTCGGACAAAGTAATTGCTCGTCTGAATGAGCCCTTGTTTCGTCTCGGATGCGAATTAAAACAAGAGTGCGGGATTTGCACGTAAGCGGTGTGTGCCATGGCTCCTCAGGTTAAGCTCGGGGGATTTGTGCGTACAGCTCGTCATAATTATGTCCTCATGTGTCACGTTTGATGGGGTGTGTGCTTGTTTTGTGGAGCGTGAGTCCCTCATTTGTAAGGATCGAACTGAGATCAAGTACTAAGCAAGTAGCCGGGTAGGATTATATACTTATTTTAGTGTTTGGATTGTGTACCTGCCAGGGATTACCCTCTGTATGATTACCACGGGTTCAATATGGAGTTACCCCTGGTACACATTTGGAGGATTTTGATGGAGCGCATTACAATTTGTATATCTTTACAGGACCTCTTAGAGAGTGCGCGCACGGGGGACTTTTGTCTGCGTGACATAAAAGTTTTGGTCTTCGTCGCGTCGCGTTTCTAAAGTGGGGTGCGCTCACGAGGGCGACATGACTTTTTTGATATTATTATGGAAGCGTCAATGGAACGACGATCTGGCATGTTAACCATTGCACCATCTGGCTCGTCAATGTGAACGGAGAGTGACAATTTTGTCACCGACGCCGATTGGCGGACATAAAAGTCACCCAGTTGTCGCGTCGTAACGTGCGCGCACCTCCATACATATCCAAGGACTTGATAAGAGCGGTGAAACAGTCACGGTGACAAAAGTCCCCCGTGTGCGCACTGTCTTAGACTTTAGAACGCGCTTTATTAAATTGTACACTTAAAAACGTCAGTGTACTCGTACCAGGGGTGACGACTTACTTCGACATTATTAAATAAGTATATTCGGCACACTATTTCTTCGTTTTCTAGCTGATGTCGTGTTGGTATGTTATTATATTTCTCGAGGGTAAGGTTGGGCGTGTCTCGCTGTCAGAATGGTCAGTCATGGCGTAGGATCCAAAATAATACCACTCGGGTTCAACTAAGCCTTTTAATCATTCGTGTACACAACCTTCTCGCAAAATAAGAACGGATCGCACAGATACACGCGGATTACAAATTACCTATCAAGTTACTTTCGCAAAATCACAATTGATTGCACTGATATACTCGGATTACAAATTAACGAAACAATATTGGAAACGCAGCGATTTCGATATCACGTGGACACGCCCTTCGATATCACGTGGACACGACCGTTCTCAACGACGTTCCGAATCTGAATGCCCAATCGCCGCAATGGCTACCGTCCAAACTGTCTTTCTGTCAAAGTCAAACTCAAAGTGTGACCACGTGATACCGACTTCGCTCAAGTGAACTACTTGACGCTTCCATTATTCACTAATAGATGGCGCTACGTGTTTACGCTCCGACACGGCCGTCCTGACCTTTCGCACGTCCCCGTGCGAGATACGTGCGCAAATTGCAAAAGTCATATTTCACAAAACAGTCGCTCGGCCAACCTGACCAATCTTAGGAATACTTAACTTGACAAAAAGTGAAGACTCAAGACAACCTGCATCCGGCGTCTGATAGTCTCAAGACAACCTTTCACAGGCGTCTGATAGTCTCAGGACAACCCTTCACAGGCGTCCGATAGTCTCAGGACAACCCTTCACAGGCGTCTGATAGTCTCAGGACAACCCTTCACAGGCGTCTGATAGTCTCAGGACAACCCTTCACAGGCGTCTGATAGTCTCAAGACAACACTTCACAGGCGTCTGATAGTCTCAGGACAACCCTTCACAGGCGTCTGATAGTCTCAAGACAACCCTTCACAGGCGTCTGATAGTCTCAGGACAACCCTTCACAGGCGTCCGATAATCTCAAGACAACCCTTCACAGGCGTCTGATAGTCTCAAGACAACCCTTCACAGGCGTCTGATAGTCTCTGGACAACCCTTCACAGGCGTCCGATAATGACTCAAGACAACCTGCATCTGGCGTCTGATAGTCCCAGGACAACCTTTCACAGGCGTCCGATAATGACTCAAGACAACCTGCATCTGGCGTCTGATAGTCGCTCTGTCAACGTGGCACAGGGTTACTATTTAGAGCTTTCAAAACATAGGAAAAATGGCTACTAGTGCGAGTAAATTTTAATTAACTTTGTATTGCATTTTTTTTATCCCTAAGTACCGTAAACTACCACTGCTTCCAAGTGTCGCTATGGAGAAGAAGCAGCGGAACAAACTCCATAACATTACAACACATGTTTGAACAAAATTACCAATCAATTATTTGCGCGATTGTAAACTTTTAATCGATACGTCGTCACCGTATAAATCTACGTGATTCGGCGTCTCCACGTGATCCATCTTCACAAACGCTCTACCAGCGGCATCACGTACTCGGCATTGGATATTACAAAACATAGCCTCTGAAGCTATGACATCGGTACCCATAACACGAGGGACCATTCCCCAGTTACTAAACATCGTGTTGACTATCTCTAGGCCTGTCTGCCTTAATTTCCTCATAATTGATCGTCCCATAAAATTCAACAATAACAACCTAACCTTCAGGCACTTTCATCATCAATATCACGGTTAACAATAGCCTTCATCAAACCAAACCCGGTTATTAAGAATTATAAAGTTAAACAAACATACTGGTTAAACAATATCCCTCATATCCAATAAACTTGTAATAACTTATAATGTCATAGTTTTAATTTACACCAACTCAAAACATAATAGCTTGTACTCAAAATAAATTAACTGGTCACTATAGATTATCTCTAAAACAACTTAATTGTCACTAACTCTTAACCAAATTAGACAATAGGGGATACAAAATTCTCTATACTAATAGCCAAAGCCACGCATCACAGTCGTTCGAACCAAATCACAAAACTACTCAGTACAACTGTAGGTACACAAGTTTAACAAAATCTCTAAAAACTTCCGAGTAAGACATCTAGTGCCCCGGCTACCCAGCCGACCAGCAATCACATTGCTCACATCCAGCGAATGGATTAGATCCCTTGGATCACCCGTGTGTCACCCCCTGGTAACCACACGTATGGTCTCTACAGACCCCGACCTCTGCCAGAGCCAAACGCTCACCGCTCACCCACGGACTACTTGAGTTGCCCCAAGAGATACCGATTTCTACCGGGCTACGACTACGTTATAGCTACTGGTTCGGTCGCACACTACTCACTATGGCCCTAGAGTCCCCTTACTCGAGTTTCTGCCACAACTTAAATTTGAACATCATTAACTTCATCTACATCGATCTCGACTGATACGCGACCGGCTGGCATTTTTCTAAGCCTATCATGCGCGTATTTGTAAGAACGATTTGAATTTAACGCTCCTATTACGAAAAACGTAATACGAATTAACGATCTCAGTCATATTTCTCAACAAATAACGCAGGATTCGCAAAAAGTGAACTACTAGGTCTAATAATGTTGGCATCTAACAATTCCTTTACTCGCTCAAGCCTTACTTTTCGTTTCTCTGGCGAGCAACAATAAGGTCGTCTTTGTACAGTTTTATTTTGATCAATTAAGCGAATTTGTAGTTTATACGTTTTGACGCGGGTAGTCGGAAAACCAATAGCAAATATTCCTCATTAATTTCATTATTTAAGCACTTTACGTAACACTCAAAAGATAACTCAAGTAACTACATGAAGTTTTAAAACAACCCGCATCGGTCATTACCAAATAGCCATAGTATGTGAATGTAAACAGATAATTGTCAAATGTACCACCGCTTGATATAAAGCTCATTTGCAAGTGACCTCAAAAACAAGAGAATAATTATTCTTCAGTAAAGCGATAAGAAAACAAAATGATACAAATCACCCGTCACACCACACTCGCAACCGTGAGCCATGACACCAGAGGCGCGAGAAATGGCGTTTGTCCCGGCCTCCCTCGCCAGCAACAGCGCCAGCACGTGACAGACGATGCGGTCCCACACAACACACGGCCACTTAACCGCTCCCCATGTAGTCATCGCAGGTCCACGTCGGCTCACCAAATCCGATGCAATCAAGAAACAAAATAATCAAGAAAGAAAAATAAGCAACGCGTGAAATAAAAGTTATTTCTCTGCACTGCATCACATTATTACCCGAAAATTAACTAAATCGGAACGGAACAACAAAATACCTTAAATAAAATGTTTTCTTTTTCTACACGATTGAAAAGTCAAATCTACCTTCATTAACTTTAACACTTTTTGATGCTACTTAGCCTTGAATGATTCTTTTCTTTGCAGCGAAGTAAAAAAAGGAAAATGAGATATTAAATTGAATTACTACCGGAACCATCGATTTCCTAATTGACACCTATGTTATCGATCACTTCATCATTATCACATCTACAGCCACTGTCCCACTTTTGGGCACGGGGCTCCTCTGATAATGTGAGGGATACAGGCTACAGTCAACCACACTGGCCAAGTGCGGATTGGCAGGCCAATACAGATTGTTGTCCAATTATAACGGTTAACCAGAAATCTAACCAAATATTAAGATTTTTCAATCACAATAGATCTGATGTAATGAAATAAAAACAAGGCCATACCGATACTCGCCATCTTACTTGAAAATCCTTATGTTCCACCATAACCTGATACAACATATCTCCAGCAAGTAAAGAGATGTTTGTGGATCACATTATCACAGTAACCTGAAAAGCTGAAATAGGTCCTTTATCCCACTTCTGATCTCGAGGGTAAGGTTGGGCGTGTCTCGCTGTCAGAATGGTCAGTCATGGCGTAGGATCCAAAATAATACCACTCGGGTTCAACTAAGCCTTTTAATCATTCGTGTACACAACCTTCTCGCAAAATAAGAACGGATCGCACAGATACACGCGGATTACAAATTACCTATCAAGTTACTTTCGCAAAATCACAATTGATTGCACTGATATACTCGGATTACAAATTAACGAAACAATATTGGAAACGCAGCGATTTCGATATCACGTGGACACGCCCTTCGATATCACGTGGACACGACCGTTCTCAACGACGTTCCGAATCTGAATGCCCAATCGCCGCAATGGCTACCGTCCAAACTGTCTTTCTGTCAAAGTCAAACTCAAAGTGTGACCACGTGATACCGACTTCGCTCAAGTGAACTACTTGACGCTTCCATTATTCACTAATAGATGGCGCTACGTGTTTACGCTCCGACATATTTATTAATAAGTCAACATTTTTGCCGTGAGTCCCGATCGTTAATTTTTAATGGTTTCGCGTGTGATTATACCGTAACCCCGGGTTAAAGTTAATTTTGAGAAATCAATTAATAATCCCCGCTTCTTAAGGTGAATAGTCAATGAATAATCTACTCGTAGTTGAGGTGAATAGCCATCATGTAGCGGATACGGCGGGCTTTTGAATAGATTTTTTTAATGGAGTTAAGATAGCAAACAAGCATGCAGCACCACCCTTCAGCTGCCGTCCATGACAACTGTGACCGACCCAGAATAAGACTCAAATCGGGACTAGGATGGATAGTCCAGGTAGCTAGTTAGGGTATTATTAATAACGGATTGTTATTGATAGTTAGTTCTGTTAGTTGTTGTTTAGAATAGTAGTTAGTAAGGGATTAGGATGGTCGCCTCTAAAAAAGTGTAACCGGATCCACACGGTTTCTATGTCCTTGAAAATAAAAAAAAATTGGTGTAAAAACTTTCTTTCTATTAATTATTATATTAATGCTTGACAACAATCCCACCTAATGATAAGAGGCGATGTAGTCTTGGATGGGTAAGTGCACAAACTTAGTAAGAGCCTATTCGCTCTTGATTTGAAGACACCAGCATTCTACTATATTCCACTCTTTCGCGGTACGCATAAAAAAGATTCGAATTTCGAACTCGGGGCCCCTCGCTCTCGTCTCACCGTATACCGTATACTAGTAAACAAGTATTTCCCCGAGGTACGAGGCTCGTGATAAGCTTCATGGATTTGCGCGTACTACGCATCCTCGTTACAATTTAACGCGCGAACGTCGCCGTTGCCGCTTTCAGCTTGAATGCGTGACGGATCTCGACACGGTGCTAAATTGTGAACGTATTGTGTCGGGATTAGGTAAAGGTAAAGTAAATGTTACCTCTCAATTGTGGTAAAATGGGATTCAATAAACTTTGGGGTAACTGAATGTACGATTTAAGTGTAAAATAACCGACTTCTAAATATGAGGGAGTTGTATGTTTTTATTTTCGTTTTTATCGTGTAAATTTACAACTTTAAACGTTATACATTAAAAAATCACTCTGTATTCTGTATAAAAATCAATTATGGGGTCAAAATCAAAAGGTACCTTTTAGAAACAACAGACCGAAAAAGTAACGTCAAGGCAATTTTTTTAAACACTAAACAATAACAGGAGTATTGTAATAGCACAAATTTAAAAAAACCTCACATGCTATACTCATATACATAATGGTCACGGGCTTATTACGAGAGTGGTCGCCGACGCGTGGTGGTGGTCGTAGGTGCCGGCCTAATGTTATAATGATACACTGGAACCAGTGATTTGAAAGCGCAACACCTTGTACAACCATCAATCGGTCACGCGAAGCGCCACGGCTATGTAACGTTCGTTGTTTAAAACAAAATAGTCTGTAGAGTGTAGGTCGTTTGAAAAAAAGTAATACGGAATGTGAATATATGCCGCTTCACAATTAAATTCTCCGATGCATGCTGTGAAAGTAAAAGTATTTTTTTCCGTATACATAAAAACGGATAGATTTAAAAATAAATAATATGTTAAATTTTGTAAAAAGAAATTGTAAAAAAAAACTTGAGCGGTGTGAAGGGACACCCGGATGGAACGATGTTCCTTTCGATTAATTAGTGAAGGAATTGTAATAAAATTTTATTCCAAAACTTCGTTCCAACAACATTAAAAACAATATGAATATTTCCCACTGGTAGCGTCATCTATCGTCAGTGACGCTAAACCTACAAATCTGAAAATGTCAAGTGTGGCACACTGCTGCCATCTATCGGCAAACAAAAAAAAAACAATCGTTACAACTTTTCGTGATAATTTTTCGTTACAACTTTTCGTGATAATTCCGTCTTGCCCCCTTTCGCAACCCGCGATAAGGAACTTCGTTCCAATTGCGGAGCGGAGGGCACATAAAGCAGTCGGTTGTTGCCATTAGATATCAGTCATTAGGCCTTGTTGTAGCCATATAGGCCATATAGCCATGGCCTACGGGCGGCATAAAAAATTCAGAAACTTGTGTTGGCCACTAATCCCTCCACCAATTCGCACTGGAGCAGCGTGGTGAAGTAAGCTGTAAGGCTCATAAGTTATAAGAGACCCGTGCCATGTAGTGGGTTGTACTAACAACCCACTACCTACATGGTACGAGTGATTCAACCCAGTAGGGTTGAAATTATGACATTCACTTAATTAATAATAACACTGTGAATGCAAGTAATTGCTCTTGAAGTTTTTACTCACTCTTCAATGAAAGCGATTAACTACTCCTTGCCACATTTTTTGACAAATTGATGCGTCGTTTCATTGTACACAATGACGATTTGTGATGACAAATTATTCATTATTCAAAAGCAATGCATTGAGCCGGTGGGGAAGCGGCCGTTCTTCAAATTGGACATTGGAGGCGCGGAATTCGATCCCCACGTGTTATTATTTATGGAATTTAAAAGTAGATGTATACAGAAATTACTGTGTAATACAAACTGTGTAATACACCAGCGGTGTTAGCCTGATTGGTTGTGTGAATTTGTAAAATGAAATTAAACCACGGGTTAGGAATTAGGATAGCGTTGAATGGGAAGCCCCTAGTGTGTAAATATGAATGCTACCGTTTTCCGCTTAGGGTTTGGTCACCGACCACACAGTCAATAGACACCTAATGTTTGATTTTCCGTATTGAATGCATTCTGGCAACTTGCTGAGGTAAGACGAAGCGGGGTGACTGGCTAATTCAACGCTGTGATTGGCTAATTCAAGGCCACACGAAACGTTTGAAAGAAATAGATTAATTTAAGCAACGGGAATGAATGAGACGGCACGAATTTATATCGGTACTATAAGCCAGATGTGTTGACAGAAGCCATTCGCCTGTTATTAGGAGTCTATTGGCTGTGTGGTCGGTGGGTTTGGCGCACACTTAACAACTACTATAAGGCATCGCCTTGCTTCAAGCTGATAAAGATTTTATGTTTAAAACTTTATACGCACACTTACGAGACGACTTGTCTGTTACAATGTTTGCCGGACTGTTCGAAGTATCCTGAGTTCGATTCCCAGTAAGGCGTAAATTTTGATAATAAGTTTAAATCTCTGTTTCTAGCCTGGGTGTGTATTCATGCAACAAAAAAATGTATGGACCAAAAAAAATCTTTGAATTTCTAGTTATATTTTAGCTCCTTTATCACATTCCCACAGAAATACTTCGAGTCTCCAGTAACCCTGTACAAGTACGAGCATTACAAAACACTAGTTAATAATACTACTACTAATAATAATACTATCCATTGTACCCTTGGTTACAGACAGCTACGTATCGATTAAACAATTCGGACCCACATGGAGGTCAACCGGCTGGTAACATACGGCATATAAAATAAGTAACGCATTCAAACACATCCTCCGTCTATGCAAATGGGCCGTAACCCGCACACATCGCTTCACACTCGAGTTCAACTACTGGCGGTGGTGTACGCGGAGACGGGGCGGTTCGCGGCTGCCACTGTCTCGTCCGAGTGATTACCATACCCTCCGTGACGTGTGTTTGTTACCGGCTCCGGGGGTTCTCTGCATAATTCTTGAGTTGAGAACTCGAGCCACGAACACGAGCTCTGATTGATTGTTCAAGCGATCGGAATTAAATCTATTTTTAAAGTAATAAAACTGTAATTGATCGATGTCTGTGCACGGATTTTTTTATACGACAAACGAGTCTGTGTGTGTGTGTGTGTGTGTGTGTGTGTGTGAGAGAGAGAGAGAGAGAGAGAGAGAGAGAGAGAGACGAGGAGACGAGCCACTTGATATCAAGCGGTCACCGTCGCTTATCAGCAACACCTAATCACGTAAAACGATGCGTTGCCGCCAAGAAAGAAATAAGAGGAAAGAAGCAAGAAAAATTGGCTCTAAAGTCCCCACTCGGGACACGACAAGTCTTTTCTCACGATACACACACATTTAAAAAGATGAAATTTGGTTTGCCTCGGATGATGAATGTAAGTAGTTCATTCATGAGTAGGCGACGTCATCTAAAAACGGTTTCTGTGATATTTCATTGCTAAGGGGGTTAAATAGGTGTTGAAAGTAAAACTTACTTCCGCGCTGCACACATCGCGGATAACAACTAGTAAAATATAAGTTAGCAAATTAAAAGTAGCGGGTTGATTTACGGCTTTCATGTTCATCGGCAACGTAAAAGGACATAATATCTCTACCTTCCAGACGTAGCAGTGTAATAAAAACAATTTTCCATGTTTCCTATCATCTTGACGAGTTGGTTAGCTCGCAATTTATCACAGGAATAACACCCAATCTATCTACCACGTATCCTTTAAGCTGTAGTGAGCATTAATATCTTTAATAGACCCAATAATCTCTCGGAGATATACGTTGATTCTGTTACGACATCCAGACAGAACTAGATTAGCGGTAAGTACCTATGTTACAATTCCATTATCCTCGCGTAGGAAAAATTTGGAGAACGGTTACAAATAATGCTCAGTATACGAATAGGTAATTCATAACCATTCTCCAAATACTTGAATAATCTGAATAGAATCCATAATATGTTACTGCTAAGCTTTTGTCGCTGAAAATTCCTGTGGAAGTTTTTGTGCGTACAATAATATTTCGTGGAAAATAATTGAATTTGCGTTTACTTTATATTATTTATTTACTTCTCAGGTTTGTTTATTATAGGTCGTTCGCCTACAGCCAATTAAAATTTGTCATACCTCTTTGGCAGAAATACCACGACAAAATTATACAAATACCGTAGCTTACATTTTACCGTATCAATGATTGATCTTTTAATTAAAACAAAATTAAAAATAAAAAAAAAAATAAAAAAAATAAAAGCCTTTATTTCTGCTCAGTTCACAGTTACATTTATATGTATTTAATCCTGCCAGTGACTGTTGGTTTGGGTGTTGGAAAAAAACCTAAATTAAATATCGGCAAACGGTACTTATTCCATCCCAGCTTGTCTTCCGACAAAGGCCTCCTCTAAAGATTTCCATACAGCTCTGTCTTTTGCTATGCGACTCCATAGTGGACCCGCTGTTTTTTTAATATCATCCTCCCATCTTTTATTCTGCCTACCCTTGTTCCTTTTGCTATCCCGTGGGCACCATTCTGTTATTATTTTAGTCCATTTCTCTTTTTTCTCTCTCATCATATGCCCTATCCATCTCCATTTTAATTGTTTGTAGGTTGTATAAGCATTCTTAAAATTTGTTTTGTTTTTAATGTCTTTTAATTTGACTCGGTCTTTTCTTTTAACTCCTATTATGCTTCTCTCCATCCCATTCTGACAAATTTTTATTTTATTTGCTAATTGTTCAGTCAGCGCCCATGTTTGACAACCGTATAGTAGGCATGGTAAAATACACATATTATATACTCTCCTCTTTTCTTTCATCGGCATTTCATTGTTTTTCATTATTTCACTAAGTGACCAAAACCGTTTCCATGTATTTGCTATTCGTCTGTCTACTTCTTTTTGCATGCTTTCTTTGATAGATATTAGTTGTCCTAAGTATATATATTCATGTGTGTATTCTATTTGTTCATTGTTTACTTTTATGATCTCTGTTTGTGGAGAATTTGTCATTATTTTTGTTTTTACTAAATTTATCGTCAAACCTGCCTTGTTACTTTCATTCGCTAGCTGCTGTAGCATTACCTCTAGGGTTTTTGGATTGTCTGAAAATAAGATTAAGTCATCTGCGAAACGTAGATGGCTCAGATTTTCCCCATTTATATTTAATCCCATATTTGTCCACTCAAGGTTTCTGAATATCATCTCTAGGACGGCTGAAAATAGTTTAGGTGAAATCGGGTCGCCTTGGCGTACCCCTCTTTTAATAGGGAATTCTTCGCTTAAAGTTTCTAGCTTTATGCTCGCAGTACTCTTTGTGTATACATTTTTGAGTATTCGTATGTATTTTGCTTGCACGCCTTGTGTTTCTAGTGCGTCCCAGATATATCCGTGATCTATTGTGTCAAATGCCTTGTTATAATCGACGAACCCTAAATAGTAGGTTTTATTATACTCTTTGGATTTTTATAGTATTTGTCTAAGTGTGTGGATGTGGTCTATAGTTGAAAAATTTCTACGGAATCCAGCTTGTTCTTTGGGTTGATTTTCTTCAAGGGTATTATTAATTCTAGATAGTATTATTTTTGAAAATATTTTGTAAATATTGGACATTAGGCTAATGGGTCTGTAATTTGCTATATCCCCTTTATCACCTTTTTTATGAATCAGAATAATTGTTGATTTAGTCCAGTCTTCCGGAATACTTTCTGTTTTAATTATATCGTTAAATATTTCTGTGAGCTTTGGAGCAATCACTGGTATCGTGGATTTAAGCAATTCATTTGTAATGAGATGAGATGAGAAAACAAAATTAAAATACATCAAATTCAGCCTTTTAACTTTTGGTCATCGTTTTTTTGAAGTGAATTGTCTTAGAGTGGACTTCGGAGACGGTTGCGGTAAACCTTTAACGCTAGTAACGCTACTGTGGTTGGGGAACGGTAGTTACGGGATGGAAAGGAAATGTGCTTTAGCGTTAACTTAGGTACCAAAATTCAATTGCAAATATCATAAATGTGAATTTTCCGTCACCCGAAAGTTGGTAATGATCCTGTCTGCAAAGTGAGAGACTCCTCACTTTGTTTGGTTTGATTCCGGCCGGGGCAATTATTAATGTGACAGATAAATAATATATTTTGTTATCGAGTCACGGGCGTTAGTGATGTGTTTTTGTGTTTTCCATTTTACACGCGATACAGGGAATCCTGGAGCTCGGATATGTGTGTGAGCGATTTTCTTAAATAGAAAAATTAAAATAAAGTTTGTTTAAAAAAGTATAAGTGTAAAAAATCAATTAAAACATCCCCCGTTGTTTAATTGCCTTTTGTGAAGTTTCACTTCATCTGCGCGTAGGAACTCCACTCCACGCACCCCTTTTTACATAAAAAAATATCAAACGCAAATAACTTGTCGCACCAAACGACTTTAAAGAGTGAAACTAAAAACTAAAATACAAATAAAACTCTTTCATAAACGAAACATCGCAATACAAGTCAATACCGTCAGCAGCAGATTGAGGACGCTTACGAGTGTAGATCGACGGATGATCGCAGCGGACAAATCCACGCGAGAGCATAAAGTAATCGGTCATGACAGGCTGTCTGTACAAGAGTGGAGTGCCCGATC
Source organism: Ochlodes sylvanus (assembly GCA_905404295.2). Lineage (NCBI taxonomy): Eukaryota > Metazoa > Arthropoda > Insecta > Lepidoptera > Hesperiidae > Ochlodes > Ochlodes sylvanus. Next base: position 11,409,884 of record FR990132.1, on the reverse strand, counting down.
CGTATAGCATTCAGTCGGGGCTTATAAACTGATAGAAAATCCGATTGACTCGTCCTATAGTGATTAAAGATAGGTAGAGTACACGCTTTTGTTGGCAAATGAAATATTAATACAGGATTATGTACTACATGTTTTAATAAAAGTAGGTACTACTACTACTGCTCATACTACTTAAAATTTTGCTCGAAATGTGACGTGTTTTCTAACGGAGTTGTTGAACTTTAAACAGAAAATGAGTTTGCCTTATTGGCATTGAAAGGTTTTTTATTCAAATAACTGACAAACGAACAAACCCAAGATATGTGATCAATTGATCACCGTCGCTCATGGACATTAATAATACCAAAGGCATCAACAACACGTTGTGGATGAAATAGAAATTGAGGGAACCGGGGATATACCTGGGATTCCATCATCAGATCCCGCCTTGGTGGCAGTGGGACCTCCTCGGAAGTACGTACTTTCAAATAAAAAAAAATCAAAATCGGTTCACAAATGACGGATTAATCGCTGGACATACATAAAAAATATAGTCAGCGAACATAATTATAACCTCTTCCTTTTTTGAAGTTGGTTAAAAAACAAACTGACCTAAGTATTTTAATTTCATTCTAAAACCAATGACCGTATTACGACGGCTTATTCAACTAAAAACAAACAAATATATTTTAATTCCATTTCAAAACCAATGACCGTATTACGGAGGCCTATTATTACGAAAACTATTTGCTTGTACAAAAGCACCACTGACACAGAATAACGACTGCCAAATACAGCGACCAAGGAACCTCGCCAACGACACATTATTATCCTCTTTGCGGCAATATTGCACAATTGAATTTTTGGCAGCTTTAATACGAAACTGTTAGCATTTTGTTAACAACTTTTGCCACCAATTTTACGGCCTGGGACAGTCACGTTTTACAGAGGACTTCTTACATTTTAAATGCTAGGCGTAACTACTAATTCGCTTATGTCCGTGGGCGGCGATGACCACTTATCATCACGCTAGATTTCCTACTAGTTTTGTCGGTTGCAAGGCAACATCATCTTATTCATATCTCATTGATCAGCACAATTATTGAACAATATCCACCTCATATCACACCTCACCTAATACGGAGCTTAACACTGAAACCTCACGAGCCATTAATCCTCATCTCGTAACGCGTGCTCAACAACGCTTGTACAATAGAAAAATCGTTTAATAGGAGTACCATTCCCGCCTAAGATGTCGTAAGCTGCATTCAGAGGTAGATTAATGTCTTACAGAGGGAATCTTCTAATCAAATACATAAAGTTTTTAGGGTTCTGTACTTGAACTATTAAACCAATATACATATATATGAAAAAACTAAATAAAAAACAAGTCCAGTTGTTGGGATACGAACTCACGACCCACGGCTTCCCGAGCGCCGTGTTTCCCACTGGGCTATGGAGCAGTTACTGACCACGGTAGAAATAGATAAATATTTATTTCAACTACCAGTAGTACGAGTCCTCAATGTATGATAAATTGTTCTCAAACGTTTTTGCATATCTTTGCGACGGACTATCGCTTGTATCTTCCATGTACTCGTAGAGACAGCTACAATTTACAGTATTATTATTAGTAGGTATAACAATATTATTATAATATAACAATTAATAAGTTTATATACAAAAGAAAATTAACTGAATATTAGTATGGATTGGATAGGTTATTGGAACTTGCGGCCGGCAGTGACGAGCGAGGCCTGTAATATTCCATAACGTTATCGAAGTATGGATTTGTTCCCAGCCGACGCTATCGCAAACTCTAGGCTCTAGACACGGCCGTTCATAACACCAAGTGAGTTATAAACGTGGTGCGATAAAAACGAAGCGATGTTTCCGCTTCCTGAGGGGATCCACGGGCATAAATATTGCAAAAATATCGATAGCAGAACTAGTGTTTCGGGTAAGTTGTGTTTCTTAGTGGCCATAATATCTTACACTGGTCCGATAGATCCAACGACAAATTAATATAAACGTGTAGATAAAGAAAAAAAAAAACACACAAATAATCACAAACACGAACGAATATCTGTTACAAAGATTTCCTTCAGCCGGGAATCGATTCCGCGACCAGGCAGGTAGGGGCACCAAATGACCTACGGGTCCTATACAGGAGCTGTAGTTCAATTACTTCGTTAGCTCATCAAGCTGCTTATTCATTTCGATGAATTCCGTTGAGTTTCCTTGCACGGAACACAAAGACCTAGACGGCGAACAGAAAATAAATCAGTCTCACCGGTAATCGAACACAGAACTCTTGGTTTCGATGTAGGTGTGCGGTATCATAGACACTAACGTACCGACGACGCTGAGCGGCGGATAGTATTAAGAGGTAGGAAATAGTCGATAATAACGTAACAGTTAACTCCCGCGGGTGTAATACGAGTACGTCCACCCGCCGCGCGCCGCTGAGAGCCTGGTAAATACGAATTTCGTATTTTCAATTTATCAGTCATACATGCACTCGGAAATTATAGATTTCTGAGTTAACGTATCGAAGTGTAGATAGGAATTTGAATCGAAGCTTTAGTAACTGAGTAAATCTTTCGCTGATACAAAATACATAGGTATATGGTAAAAAATATTCTTGCTGACTAACATTCAAAAAGCGTTAATGTTGTCTGTTTATTCTATTTTGTCCAAGGAGATTTTATTTTTCTGTGAATAACGCACAAACTTATCTATCAACATAACCATTACCAAAAGCTCTTAACAGAATATCCACCTAATAAATTAATAATTTTATATAAGAAAAGAGAATGTATGTATATAGTAGGTACCAGCTTAGAATATGCCGGGTCTTCCGAATATTATGTAAATACAGACAAATTTCAAACCAAAGAAAAGTAATACAATACCCTATTCCATTTTCACCTCAATTTTTTATACAGATTTGCTTAATACTATTCTATTATATTATACTCGTACCTTACACTAGGCTCTAAACATTACTATACATCATTTTTCCCGCACTACAAAAGCGGATTAAGATCTCAACAAAAATAATCCCCATCTGAAGAAGATTAACTGAATTGAGTTCAAATAAAATATACGAGCATCACCCGCGGCTACGCCCGCCAATTTCAAAAAAAACAGTTTATCCCCTTTTTTATACTTACACCTTTTTATATTTATACCTTTGGGGGGGAATTTCCAAAAATCCTCTCTTAGTGCTCCCCATACTCCCCAACGAACATACATGCCAAAGTTCAGCTTGTTGCGTTCAGTAGTTTCGGCTGTGCGTTGTCTGTCAGTCACTCAGTAACGCAAGAGTTTTTTATATAATTATAGATATTAGATAGATTAAGATTAATAGTTCGTAGCGCTACTGTGTTTATGGTATAGAGTAGATCTCAAGATTAATATACCAACTGATAGATCTAGTCGCTGCCATTATTGGGAGCTGAACCTTATACCATTTCAAAAATAAATAACTACAATATCTATGGAATAAAGTTCAAGTAATCAGTCGACTTCATTAATTATACTGACCAACGCCCGACTATAATCATTGTTAATTAACAGCATAATGAATTATTTTATTCTCTTTTATTTATTTATTATTAATTGTTTATTTTATCGATATGCAAGTGTTAATTAAACAACACGAAACTGTTTTAGTAGCATTATAGTGAGCTATCATAATTTAATGTTTAATTTGAATTAATAACAAAATAATAAATGAATAAAAAAATGAACTGAATCAAGAAATACGTGTGTTACAGAATTAGTAAAGAGAAGTTACAATAAATTAATAACAATTTATAATAAGTTCTAGTGTGAGAGACACGTGCCTGAACTAACGACTTGGCTTGTATTTCTATGTGTAGTGCATGTGCACGTACATATGTATTTATTGTGTCTGCACGTGATGATACAAATTTACAAGTTAGTTGTAGGTATTATATAATATCCATTCTATATCCAACTTAATATCTAGGCATTACGTCAAACCTATCGTAAAATGTAACCGCGCGGCAAGCCCTCGATCGAACCAGCTCATACTCGTAGCAGGAACGAGCATCCTATTTCATACAACGACCCCATTCTTCCAGAATAATCGGCTCCCATATGCCATCTATTACAGGCCTTCGGAGGTGGCTTCGATAAATCAAAACGTAATATCTTCTAACAATTCTATTTAAGCAATAAATTTTCAACATTTAGGTATAATTTTAAATTTAATTTTAAAGAAAACCATTATTTTAACTTTGCCATTTGTTATTGAAAATTGTTCACATGCTCATACCCCAAAACTCTTATCGGTCGGCAACGAGAAGTAGATGCATTTGACTAACGGTGACCATTATTCTGGGGTTTGCTCATGCTGTTCATTGCACACACATACATTGCTTATTCTTGGAATAATAATAAATGTACGACTGCAAACATACGCCTGCCGAGAATTAATCAGTTGGCCGCAATTCATTGTACTTTTTCGCAAATAACTCTTACTCTTACCATCATATTTGAAACGAATATACTCTTTAGCTTTACCAATCTACCGTGATAAACATCCATGGGTTTTAACCAACAGAGCTAGGGTGGCCTTACAATAATAAAGAGCAGAGATAATTGAGGGTAGCCGACAGATAACCCGCTACTTTTCCACTTTACATTAATGAGCTTTCAACCTCTCAACGTCTTTTATTATTTTAAGTGGCATTGTACTGCATTTACCTCATTTCGCAAGCATTTCGAGGTAAGGTAATTTTGTTGATTTTACCTCAGTTTCCATTCAAGAAAGGAGGCGAGTCCTTAAGGTGGGTTCAGTTTAATATTAATTAGCGACTCAAGTGGTTCCCGAAACCTCTTGAATGTTTAATCAACAACCCCTCGGAGACGAGTTGGGTGGGTTTTGCACAAAACGGATGCGATTTGCAAAAATATATCATTTGTACTACTACTAATGCAATAAGGAACAACTTAAATATTTCATCAATACTCACTGAAGACGTACCGAGAAACGGTATATATCCAGTAGGTATCCATTCGAGGTTCGAATTGCGGTCTTACATTCCGAACGTGTCACCCGAAACTTAAAGCACCTTGAAACTTGTCACGGATGTTACAAAATGATCGCTGCGGACGAATTAAAGTTTGCCACGACAATGTACGAGTATAATATCAACGAGTCAATTAGTTTCTGCAGAAAACACGGTGCGCCTCGATCTCTAGCTATTGTAGGTACCATAAGGCTTTATGCAGCATGCTTATTTATTGCAGGAGATATGATTTATATTATGTACTTAGTTACCATAATGATTTATTTATTCCTTGTATAATATTTTTTATTATAATAGCACGATATTATATTAATTCAGTCAAATTGATTTAAACATATAGCGTAGCATCTGAGAGCTGCATGGTGGAGGTGTTTGTGTGGCCATGGCGAGTGGCCACTAAGTAATTAATAAACATAAATTAAATGTCTTAAGTTTTTATGCTCTACGAATGCCTCTGATATGGCTTATCTCGTGTGACTTTCCGTTTCATATCTAATAATAAGAAGCGGTACTCTCCGAAGCAAGGAAGTGCTTCAGAAAGTTGCACATTAACGCAAAAGAAATTAATTCAACTTACTACTAGTGATTTCCTTCATTCATAGAGATATTAAACACTTCATGCTCCAATATGTCATTGAGATCATTATCCTACTCTAAACGATGTTACTACGCCAAATTTAGTGGTTGTTTAACGGAACACCGTAAACGTTTTCTACCGCAGGACAGAATTCCGTACGTATATATTATACGTGTACTGTATGTACTATACTAGACACGGAAGCAATACATCATCACTATGAAGAACAATGGTGAACGCACACATTCGTATGCGAGCGTACGACACGTCTTTGGGGAGTATCGCTTTAACCCGAGGCGCGAGGTGTGAAATGGGCATAACAGCTGCATTGTTATCGCGTTTGTGCGACAGGGATAGCACGTGATATTGCCAAAGCCAGGGTTGTCGATAGAAATTCCCGACGACTTTTGGAATTCCAAACCGGGTATCAATTTACTTTACGGCACTTAAATTATTGTGTTGCGTTGGAATAATAACATGTTAGTTGCGGAAAAAGGAACATAATTTTTCTCTTTGGCTTCAACACATTAATGGCCCACTACTGAGCACGGGAGCATACTAGGCAGAGCGGGTCGTGTGTGTAAGTGATGTGTTATTCGAGTTGACCATGCCACCCGCGACTCAGGGAATCCTAGGGCGGGAATATGAATTGAGTGTGTTAGCGTTTAATAATAGAGTTTAATAGTTGTGTAATGTCCGTTCCATCTGGTCGACTAGAAGTTTCGATTCCGTTGAAAATTAGAGCGTGACTACTTTTAATTGCCACAGTTAAATAATCACACACTGTACCTACTCGTAGGTGCATCTCATTTTTCAAACTCAATTGCGTAAAATTACGAATTAATTAAACTATAAATACGTCTGAAACAACGTGCACATCCAGCAGGGCGGACTACGGCCTTAAGTCCGAACATAACATAGTGACGGGTTGTATCGATGATGAATTGAAAATGATTCACAACTCCAATCATATATGACAACCCTTTACTCAAACATGCACAGCGCATATCCACCAACACACGCGGTTTCGCCGCAAATGTTTACGTTGGCTAAATAAATGTCGTCGCACACACACACACACACAAAACTTACGCGTACTAGTTACCGCTAGTAGGAATGTTAACACTATTGACGACAAAACTATTGAAATAAAATAGGCTCTCACACACACATAAAATATGTACTTCTCACAAGGATTCCCAATGTCTCGGGAAGCATGGACAACACGTAGGTACAACACGTCACTAATAGTCATGACCCGAGAACAAAAAAATATTTATCAGTCAGTATCTTCCCTAGCCGGGAATCAAACCCGGGACCCCTCCCTTCGCAGGGTTATCACTACCAACTAGGCCACGGGGTCTTTAACTTGGTCAGATTATTTTACCATCAATGGAATTTCCAGAAATATTCTTTAGTCATAATCCCGTGGGAATTACCGAAAAGCTCCAAAGGAAATCTGTAACCTAGAATACAATATTGAGTAGTTTCAAAGAACTAATAGAGTTTGTTTTGTACTTTTTACATATAATAATATTAATATGATTATAATAGACGTACCTTAAGGAAATAATAATTATAATTATTGTGTTGCTAGCTATTATTGTGAACATCACGATGTATATAATTAAATAACTTTATCCTTCTATATTACATATAAATTAATTAAATACATTATAAATATTTTATGCACGATTTCAGGACGGTGGTTATGGTTACGAGTCAGGCAAGTTAATGTCCCTCCACACTACTAATTATTATGGACCTATCCGCATTGGAGCAACATGGTTGTCTAGGCCTTTTTTAATTACGATAGGCCAATGTGCCCCACAGAGGGACCCAAAGGATCAGAACCCTTTGTGTGTTTGGATTATAGATAAATGGTTCTGGATTGTTTTGGATAGGCTTAGGTAGATATTCCTCGAGTACCTGTATTGCATATTTGTAGGCTTTATGAAACTGGGGTATATTAATAATTATATACGAAAACCAACAAAATTGTTGCTAATTGCTATTTGTGTTACTTATATCGAATATTCGTGTATTCTATTATGTGAAAACCTCGTGCCTAATGTAACATACACAATTATAATTTGAAATTGGAAGTGTTCGATCATAAATTCCGTTAAATGCGAATAACTAAATTCTCTCAGATCAAACATCTGTACTGGAACAATGAACGAAAGATCACCAAGACCAATGAATAAGCAATTAAATCAAATGTTTCCACCCTCGGGGCGCCAATGTGCGCTCCGCTTGCCATGCGGATAGGGCTGGCACTGTCGAAAAAAATATTAACTACGAGACATTTAAGTAATATAAATAAAAACATGCTTACATCTTATCACATTTATCCGTCGTCACAGGGAAGAAAGATGGGGAAAGAAGGATTACTAGTTACTAATACTTGTCCTTAATGTCCTAATCTCTGTGAATGATCATCGTCGTATAGCAGTATCGTAAGTGATTAAAATTCGTTCGCGGTCGTATTCCCGTTAAGTCAACGCATTGCATCCACTTTTGGTGCGTCAGCAAATAGAGACATCGTAAAGGTTTTAAGGTCGTCTGTGTGTACACTTTCTTATCGTGTTTGAATAGTTCTTACTTCACTAGATATACCTATTAATAAGCGTTTGTTTAATTATCGTAGCTTATCGTACGTCCGTAATCGTCGTATTCGCTTTCTTGGTATTACTGTAATAAATTATCTCTTTTTATTATATGTAATTGTATAAATATTTATTTAGTGAATATGCGAAAAATCCTTTATTCCCTTCATCTTTTTCCAAATAAAACACTAAGTTTATGTAATTTTATCTGCATTTTAACAAAAATCGGTGCGAACCCTACGTAGGTACAAGCGATTTATATTTGACGATTCGCGGGAGTGAATTTCTCGCGGTGTGGCGCGGCGTGAGGCGGTGATCCGTGCGGCCCAGACGCGAGCTGACGGCGAACTTTAAGTCTATTTAAACTGATATAGCGTCATTGTATCGAATATATTATGTAGTTGAAGGGCGAATAATGTAGGTTAAAAATAATAGTTTATCTAGTGTATGTAGCGGATACCTGATACACCCTTAAATTTGGTTGAACCATTCAGTTCGCACCAACCTCCACAGTTCGTAATGTTCTAGGCTTTGGCGACAATAACTCCTCAGGGGGATGCTGGGTTTTGTAACACCCACGGCCTGGCTAGCTAGCTACGACCTTCTAAATTCGACCGTGAAATGTTTTTTACGTGCTTCTGACCCTATATCGGTGAGTGAAAAGTAATGTTGGCCCCTGCTTTCCTTTTAGCTGGCATCGCATCGGTGATTCCTTTAGACTATTCCGTGTTCCTGTTACTGACGACGAAAGACGATGACCACTCACCAACAAGTGGCTCAAAGACCCCTTTACCGGCGATTTAAATAAAATATAACACTAAATACAACAATACCATTAAGCAATACGAAACAAAGAAGTAAACGCGGAAGCTAGCTGCGGTCATTGCTGATCGTGGGCGAGAAGTTACCCGAAGCGAAGCGCGGATCACCTGGTAATATAAAATCCTTGTACACGAAGCAAACTCCGTATCCAATGTCGACGCGTCACACATTTGGTACGCGACGCGAGATACTTGCGGCGCGAGCGGTCAACCGCGGACACGTCACGTGTCGTTCGTGTAATTATTACCTTGTATGTTATGGTTTACGTAACGCAGATCATTCATGATGTTTATATACTACTCGTGGAAAAGACGAAAATCCTGTTGAATGTCCATGTCACACCCGTACCGGTTGTTGTTGCTGGCGCTGCTCTCGGAGTTGTCGACAAGTACGTTTACCAAGGACAAATGATCCAGATGGATCCAACTTCGATAAAGAGGTCACTCGAAGAATCCATCTGGGCTGGAGAGCGTTCGGGAAATTAAGATATTATATCTTGTCTTCTACGAGTAGTATTCATCAGTGCTTGAAGTCGAAAGTGCTCGAGCAATGTGTTGCCAGTGTTAACATATATATGGTCCGAATGTGGTAATTTACTGTTAATGTTGGCCTCATTCAATGGTTCAAAGTTAGGGCTCAGAAAAATACTCTTTAAATGTATTAAAAGTTAAGTTAAGTCTTAAGTGAGTCGTTTGACTCAAACATGTGTGACGTAAACCCTAATAATAGATTGTCTCAAATAACATCCATGTACAGACATCGATCAGTTAAAGTTTCACTTTAACTATTATGTAATATATGTAGGATCTGAAATGTAAACCGAGCCATTATACCCGATGGAGAAAACAATGAGACCCTAGCTGAGGTAGCGGCCAACGTTCATGACACGAATATGTGTCGCCCTCTACAGGTTATTGATCTGTAATGTAGATGCACACTGGGGTCCCCACGCATTCATTTAATTTTATACACATAATTAAATTATCATACCGCTGTGCTGTTTTGAATGGTAATGAACAATTTAAAGGTACGTGAAGACGACAATGTCGCTCAATGACCTGTTAATGGAGCGAAGAGCTCTGGGTTCGTTTTCCGACCCGGTCAGACATCATTATTGTGTGAGCGATAAATATTTGTTATGGTTTCATCACTGTTTTGATGGCTGCTTTATGTGTGAAAGTATTTGTCATACTTACTACCTAACTCGTTACGATTGTTTTGCATATAAAACTCTTGAAATGACTTGCCCTGGCAACATAATCTCTATAGCAGAAGTAATACATACCTGAAACAAAAAAAACATCATCAGTTAAAGTTATTACCAGAAAATACAAACAAAAATTACTTAAAAATCCTGGGTCTGTAATTTTGCTGTTATTAAGTAGTACTGCTAAACTGCTTTTTAATACAATCTAAACACTACCTTCTTTTTAATGGTTATCCATATAGATAAAAAATTGTTTGTGCATCCGTTATTATCGTGTAATAATCTGAACAGTCAAGTTTTTTATAAGGCAACGGTTCTTACTTATCTCATGATTCGATTCATTACGTTTTAGACGCTATAGTCGTAACCAACCAGCAGTAGTCCGTTTGTTTAACTTTCTAAAGCTAATTAATAACATAACTAAAAAGTTTTCCAGTTCCACTAATAATCCCCTGTATGCAGCCACCTTAAAAACCGATTTTAGTATGCAATGCGCGCGCGCCGCCGCCGCGCCGCGTCCGCTCTTTCGTAGTTGGCTCGATGAAGACGTTTGAATTTAAACAGCAGCAGTGAACGTTACCGAGTCCTCCGGTGTAATGTGATCTCACGGAGATCTTAACACCATTTTACTGTACATTGAAGTTTCACATGTGCTAGATTTCATTTAATTAGTCTCAGTAAATATTGATTTTGAAGTCCGATTCGTTCGCTATGTAGATTGTACGATCGGTAATATGTAGATAAATCAAGTAGATAAGAGTGGTGTCAAATTGACAGTAATTATATTTAATTATATAGGTAGATAGATGTTTTTTTGAAGATGAAAATTACCGATCATCATCATCACAACCCATAACTGTCCCACTGCTGGGCACGGGTCTCCTCTCACAATGTGAGGGGTATAGGCCATAGTCCACCACGCTGGCCAAGTGCGGATTGGTGGACTTCACACACCTTTGAGAACATTATGGAGAACTCTCAGGTGTGCAGGTTTCCTCACGATGTTTTCCTTCACCGAAGCAAGTGATGATAAAACTCTAATACGCGTATAATTTTTGAAAATTAGAGGTGCGTGCGGGGTTTGAACCCGAGCCCCTCGGTTCGGGAGTCCAACGTTCAACCACACGGCTATCACCGGCTATTACCACGGCTATTACCGATCATACTTATACCATAATATAAAAGAGTATATAGGTACAGATTGGTCCTTTCATTTTAATTCATGACAGCTTTATTTGCGTTTTTAAACCATAAACATTAATAGTTACCCTAGATTTGACAATTGAATGATGAATGAATAGGTAACCGAACGTGTCTGCAAATCTTTCACAAATATAGCTTGCATCAAGATTTTATATTTCTGCTATTTATTTATGTCCATGTCTATGTCGCATCGGAGCTATGGGGATATCCTAAACGCTATAGTTAACTATATTACAATGAACGAAGGATCTCACTGTGAAAAGCACGAGAGGTCACAACCGTCCCGCAACGTTTAAATTATTCAAACATGGGGATCGGAGAGATTTCCAGTTGCTACTGTTCATTGCAAATTGAATCTTGATAATGTAATCTGTGAGTGTATTTTACGTTGCCAACTACACAGTATCGTATGGGCAATTGATATTTTAGTCACAAATCCAGTCGGGCGTTCGTTCGTTCGATATTAAATTTGCGGTCCGGATAACCGTCGGAACGGACTTATTGACGTCGGACTCGGATCTTTAATAGCATTAGCGTTCCTGTTAGTTCGATAGAACTGACATTATTAGACCGTGTTTAATTAAATAAAGGATTAGAATGTCCAAAGATCAGATTTGTGCCATTATTTGTTCTTTCAAAGGATTCGTTTGTTCAGGGGATTGGTGTGTAATTCTGTCGGTCCTTCATTATGACGTTAATCATAACGATTTTGATGGAGGTTTTTAGTATTTCCTTAAAGAGAAGGTGACAAACAGAACCCAATTAATATGCATCCGCTGTCTGTGTGTCTATCATAGACCTTTATCTCTTGAGCGGCTATAGGTAGACATCTGAAATTTTCACAAAATGCGCGTTCCAAAAAACAAATACAAAAAGCCTTAAAGAATATGGATTTTGTAAATTGTATGTTTTAACTGGTAACAACATTGCCATGACAAGTCTTGTTACGCAATACTACTATAATATACCGTGATCACCTTTTCATCAGCCGGAAGCCAGAGAACCACTATTTCCTTTTTTGTTCCTTATTTCTATGCCGATATGTACTCCCTAATGTAATAAGTAGATCAGGTCCATCCAGCATTCGACCTTTTGTTTAAAACACCCAAAAATTCCCTACAAACCAAATTCGATTGAAATTAATTTAATTGAAATTCACTAGTCATTCAGACATTCAACGTTAACACTTAAATTCTTAAATCAATTTATTTCGTAATACTAACCGAAAGATTAAACTAACACATGTGTTATAATGTGTTAGCTGTATGAAGTTGCGTAATGTTAGTAATGTAGCATTATGTTGAACACGAGTATAACAAACAGCGCTCGTGTATCAAGGTGGCATAATTTGCCGCCGCGCGCCGCCCGCCGCCCGTTAAGTGATAAAATCTACTTTTACTTACGAAGTGTTTAGGATTGTTTGTTTTTAACTATTTTATTGGTATATTATTATGATAAATGGCGCCTGGCGGTGTGATTTTAACGCTACACAATGATTATTTGTTTAGTTGGTACCAATGGAAATCACGCGAAGGATAATGAATTTTTAAATCGTCATCGTCATCTCTCTCGTAATCCAACCCTTCAAACGGCGCGGCGGTCCAAACTTGTAACCATTTCGCCATACGGGTCGTTAAATTTGACCAAAATGGAAGTAAATACGTCTAAATTTCCTCTTCGGGGTCGTCGATTATTATTGTAGAATACATAAATTATATAATATATCCATATATTATGAATGTAATATTACAGCATAGTACAATCTAATACATAAAAATATCGTATCTCGGCGTTTGTGGTCGCACTCCTCCGAAACGGCTTGAACGATATTAATGTTTTTTTTTTGTTTATTTGGTAGATACGAGAATAGGTACTTTTGGTTTCGAGCGTAGAAACCGTGTATACTTGTAAACTTAACTAAAACTCAGGATTTGACCGAGGATATTCTAAATAAAAAAAACGTAGTACCGATTTGAAGGCTACTTTATTACTGATCAAACAAAATGCATCTACATGGTGGGCTCGTACGGTGGCCACATTCCGCTGAGCTGTTACGAGGCACATCGCCACGGGTTGATATGCTATAACTATACATCTATATTCAATCTAAGGCCGAGGATTGAGGGGTATCCATAACTCCTCCGACCTTAAGAGGGAAATTATCGGAAGGTTCGAGTTTAGAATCATTCCGATAATTTTTCTTTAACAATAAACATTTTGGCAATTTTAGCCAAATTATGTAAATCAAAAATATAAGAAAACTGAAAATTACTAAACCTAAAGTCACATATCCTAAATTATCACTAAAGCTAAAGTCCTTCTTTTTATTCAAAACACTTTCTATCACTTCACTATGCTTTAACGAAAAGGCCATATATTTCACTTCGTCTAAACTAATTCCCTTCATATTAATTACACTTCCTTTGGGTAGAGTGGTATTCTCGTTCAACTGGGGCAACGCGACAATCGGAATCCTTTCTACAACATACGATTCCACAAAAACACGACGACGTAATTTTATTCCATGGATTAACAGTTCACAGGGCTCATCCATTGTCACCAGGTAAGTACCAAATACAAGCTGGTTGCTAATCTCTTCACCACATTGCTTAGTGAGGGTAGTTCTCAATCTACTATAAAGTAACCAGCTATTTGCTCTAACTTCTTGGGCCCTGACCTCTTCAATTTGAATTTCACGCTGTTCACAGGATGTATGATCTTTCTCGAATTTCATCAGCTGCTCTACACAGGTAAGTTCATAGTATAGAGCTTGACTATCTGCGGTGCATAGGTATTGATCACCAGAAGATAATTGACGGCAGGGTTTTATAAGCGGTAAGTATTTCATTCCTTTCGCCAGAAGGTAAGGATATTTAGGGATTATAGTTAAGGTTTTATTTTCGATCTCATGGAAAGTTGGTAAGGAATATATCTTAAAATAATTATACAAAGTCTTGTCAGTAAACGGAACTTCCATTATAAAAGTTATCTTATTATCTTTGATAAAGGATTTTACACAAATAGTTTCCTCAATTTTTAATAAATTTTCTTCTAATGGTGGATATATTAAATTTTCATGGTTAGAAATCAAATTTAGGTGATACAATAATTCTGTAGAGTTTACAATTGATGGATGTAATATTGAGATCTTACTTAATGATAATGCTGTTTCAATTTCACTTAACCTTGCAAAGATTGTACGAAAACTACTCGTGAATATCGAAAATAACCCTGTGAGGTAAGTTAGAAAAATCCAATTATTTTGCTTACTACTTAAATCTTTCATAAGTACTTCAATCTTTGTCAGGCGATTGTGAAGATTTACAGTATTCTTATTTATGGTTTCAGTCACATTAATAAAACTGTCAAACATCTTGGAGACTATTGTTAATTTTTCCGAAGTAACAATTTGATTGTGCTTTAGCTCCGAAATAAGTTTATCATACTTAATTGCATCATCGTGATCTAAATTGCCGGTTATCAATTTTATAACAGAACCCAATGGATTTATAAGTCCTCTTTTAGAACGTTTCTGCGGAACTAGTTGTCGGTATTTTTCTACTGCTATGTCGCGTATGAACTCTGTGTGAACTTTCATGTCTGTAAGTTCTTGAGAATATGATGCGTTCCAATCAATAATTTTGCACATTTGTTGGTAGTTAATCGATACGCGATTTAAATCATTATGAATCTGTTTTAGACTTACAAGTTTAATTATAGTCCAGTGACCAACTTGAATACTTGCTTGGCCTTCTTTTACCGGGAATATTCCTGGGTTTCCTTCAAGATTTTGCAGATGAAGGGCCAGCGATGGCATCACTATTAGTAGGACGCCACACCACCTGCGGAGGGCGTTTGACATTTTTAATGGGGGTCTTAGAAATTCTTTCTCCTATTTGTATGGGAAGAACATTCTTTTCCGCTTGACCTACAACCTTCGCCTTTACATATCTAGGTTTATCCTTACTTTTACGCTTGTTAACATCTTTCGCAAAAATAGTCTCACCTTCATTAAATCTAACGACTTCACCACCTTTCCTTTCCCTATGTTTTTCTTTTATCGCTACCATTTTATCTGCAAGATGCTTATACATAACCTTGATACGCTTTGCATGATCCTTAATAATTTTCTGGAAGTATTGCTTTTCTAACTCTATACTATAAGGACTACTTGCGTCGGTATGCCCGAACACAACTTCAAATGGAGAAAGTTCAGTAACGGAATGAATGGTATGGTTATAAGCCATAACCGAATACGTCATTACGGATGCCGCATCAGTACACCTCTTTTCGTAATTTGCTAATCTGTATATTTCAATTAAAGTAGAATGGAAACGCTCTATTAAGCCCATTGAGTTAGGGTTGTTTGGCGTACCGATGTGAAGTTCGACTTTATGTAAACTTAAAAATTCCTTCATCAATTCGTTATTGAATTCCGTACCTGGGTCTGAACTAATTTTTCTAGGGATGCCATAGTAGGAAAAATATTTCATCAAGGCTCGGACGACCTCTGAAGTAGATTTGTTAGAAATTTCAATGGCCTGTCCTAGTTTGCTAAAGGCGTCTATAAGGGTAAGATAGGTTTTACCTTCGATACTAAATAAATCTATGAATAGTTCCTGAAACGGAGCATTTTGAGTTTGTGTCAATTGTAAGGCCGGTTTGATAGGTCTTCTATCATACTTCATTTTCCGGCATGCTTCACAACTATTAATAATTGCTGTTACTGTTTCTTGCATTTTATCCCAATAATAATTTCTACGAAGCCTAGCTAATGTCTCCTTAATGCCACGATGACATGTCTTTCCTTCATGGCATTTAAATATCATATCTCTCTGTTCTCCTTCATCTTCCACGCATATTACTCTTTCTGTACATTCATAAAGATTAAGACCTTCTTTAAAATTTTGAATTATTACATTACTGAATAGTCTACGATGTTCTTTATCCTCAAAATAAATGAAATATTTAATTTTTGATTTTATGTACTCTTTTAAAAATTCCTTTACTAACTCTGGGTTATCTTTTGGTAGGAAAACTTCTAACACTTTCTGTTTTTTACTTGAGAGATCCTTTACTTGTAATTTATTTTGGAGCCATGCGAACACTAAAATTTGATTTGGCTTAGTGTCCACAGCTTCGTGCAAGATGGGTATTCCTGTGGACTCATTTAAAGCTGAATGAACTGTACATGATTTACTAGATTCGGACACGGGGTCCTCGTTAATAGTTTCATCCATAAATTCCATACTACTAGCAGTTGCTGTCCTACTCATGTCTGATATAGTTATAGTTGAAGAATCACTAAGTTCTAGTCTGTCTTTAGATTTGGACTTCTCTGTACAATTTTCATCAACATTTACTACAAGTGATTGATTATCGTCTACTGAATTTAAGGCATTTAATTTTATTCTAGAAAAGGCGTCAGCGTTGGTATTTTGCTTGCCATTTTTGTAAATTAATTCAAAATCATAGTCTTGTAAGCGAAGTCTCCAACGTGTAAGTTTACTACTAGGGTCTTTCAGAGATCGAAGCCATACTAACGGTCGATGATCAGTGTATATATAAAATTTCCTACCGTATAAGTAGGGTCGGAAGTGTTTGACTGCCCATATTATAGCGAGCAACTCTCGTTCAATCGTACTATAACGGGATTCCGTATCGCTAAGGGTGCGACTAGCGTACGCAATAGGCTTATCACTGCCAATTACTCCCTGCGACAAAACTGCACCAAGAGCTACGTTCGACGCGTCAGTGGTAAGTATAAAAGGTTTGTCATAATCGGGGTATTGTAAAAGAGGGGCATGTGTCAAAAGTTCCTTGCATTTGTTAAATGCGTCAATGTATTTTTGGTCTATTACGATTTTGTTACGTTTTTTTAAGCATGATGTCAATGGTTGGGTAATTTTTGCAAAGTCCTTGATAAAACGTCGGTAGTATCCTATCAGTCCAAGAAAACTTTTGATTTCAGTCGTCGTTGATGGTAAAGGGTATTTTAGTACAGCCATAATTTTGTCATCGTTGGGTTTCAGTCCATCCTTAGTAATTTTATGTCCTAAGTATAATACTTCCTTACGTAAAAACTCAGATTTGTCAAGTTGAATTTTCATGTTAGTCGCTCTAAGTCGGTCAAAAACGGTTCTTAAATTTTGGATCATGTGGTCCAGGCTGTTCCCATATACAATAATGTCATCTAAATATACCATACAGTGTAGTCCTTGTAACCCACGCAAAATGTTGTCCATTGTCCTCTGGAATGTAGCCGGGGCAGTTTTTAACCCAAACGGCATTCTGAGGAATTCGAAATGTCCATTTTGAGTGGAAAAAGCTGTTTTCTCTCTGTCATTCTCATCTAATTCAATTTGATGGTATCCGCTTGCTAAGTCAAGTGTAGTATAATAAGTGCTTTTCCCTAACTTGTCAAAAAGGTCAGTAATATTGGGTAGGGGGTATTTGTCGTCTGTTGTAATTTCATTAAGTCTTCTAAAGTCAATAACCATCCTATACTTCCTTTCACCAGATGCGTCAGTCTTTTTGGGCACTAAGTGAACTGGGGCATTCCAAGGTGAATGCGACTCTTGAATGACATTGTCTTTTAATAATTGGTCAACTTGTCTGTTAATTTCGTTTTGGACAAACGGAGCCTGTCTATATGGTTTCACATAAATAGGGTCTTCGTTCTTAGTTCGTATATGATGTTTTACCGAATTAGAAAATGTCAAGGGAATTTTGTCACAATAAAATATGTCCTTGTATTCTTTGCAAAGTCTGTAAATCTTTTCTCGTTCTTCTTCGTTTGTGTGGTCAAGTCTAAGTTTACTTAAATTGTCTTCAAGTAATCTGTCTGTCTCTATGTCGGTCTCATTGTTAATAAAATTTAAATCACAGTCAACATTTTCGTATTTTGTCACGCAAAGTGGGTGTTTTATATTAAGTCGTTTTGAGCTATCTGAACAATTTTGAACTACTGTATATGCGTACCCATTTACACAGTTGACTAAAGCGCTAGGCATACGCAGATTATTCTCAAATTCTTGAAAATCAAGTACAGCATCACCCGAATGCTGATCGACTGGTAGCTTAACTCGTAGCTCGGTTCGTGGTGGTACATCAATTATATAATTCAGATTATTATTTATTATAGGAATACAAGTAGTGCTAGTTGTTAATATTTGATTTTTTAAATCAATTACTGCACCTAATTGTTGCAAAAGGTCATTACCAATAAGCCCATCATATCTTGGATCAACATCGTATAAATAAAATTTATGCCAATTATCTGTCGCAAATGTAGGTAAAAGAGGAATTTCTAGTACTTTATCATGTACGCTGGAAGCATGGGTGCTAACCACTACAAAATTTTCACTTCTAATAAATTCACTAAAATATTCACAAGCCTTTCGGGGACTTATGAAAGATCTCATGCTCCCAGTGTCAATCATCATTTTTGCGTCTATTTCTTCTAAATAAATGTAGGGAAGCTTTAGATTGGGATCACAATTTAGTTCTAAGATTTCTTGTCCTTGTCCGAGGCTTCTTTCCGAAAATTTATATTCTGGTTATCATTTGTTGATTCTAATTCATTATAAGGTGCATTAAAATTGTCCATGTCATTTAAGTCGGCAGAGTCGTCATAGTCATTAAATGTATTGTCGGTGTAATATTCGTCATAGTATCCATACTCATTCATACATACATACGGACTGTATTCACACTCATAATCGTTCATATTAAGTTCATTTAACGTAAAACCTTGTTGGGGCCTTGATGGGGCCGTCCTCATCGAAACGTCTTGGTCTTTTAAAGCCTGAGGGGTATTCGATTGAATTTGTTGTAGCGGTTTGTTTCCGAATTGTTGCGGTGGTTTATATCCAAACTGTAAGGGTGGCCTATAGCCAAATTGTTGAGGTGGCTTATAGCCAACCGGTTGAAATGGTCTATAACCAAATTGTTGGGGTGGTTTATAACCAAATTGTTGGGGTGGTCTATAACCAAATTGTTGGGGTGGTCTATAACCAAATTGTTGGGGTGGTTTATAACCAAATTGTTGGGGTGGTCTATAACCAAATGGTTGAGGTTGCGAACTTGGTTGAAGACGATAACCGAACGCAGGTCGGGGCATTTGACCTTGACCTAAAAATCCAGGTACCGATTTTTGTGCATATTGGGAATTAAATTTTGACTGAAAAGGCATCAAAGGTTTGTTCCCAAATGCTTGGTTACTACCATGAATGCGGTTACGCGCGTTATATTGATCTAGGAAATTAACTTCCTCAAGGACAAAACTTAAGGCTTCTTCGAGGGTTTTTGGCGATTTGAGCCTAACAATACGCACCATATTTTCAGGAAGGTTATATAAAAATACATTCAAAGCTGTATTATTGTAGATAATTAATTTAGCGCGTTTTAATTCCTCATTATCAATAGCATTCACTTTTGACATTAATAACGAACGAACGCTTTGAATTCTGTTACAGAAATCTAAAAAGCTTTCCCCGGATTTAATTCTTAAAGATTCTAATTCTATATTAATACAAGCTTCACTACGCGGGTCTCCAAAATGTTGAATTAGCAGTTCCTTCAACGCGGACCATGTAACAATATCTTCGCGTTCCGATAAGAGCGCAGCTGCATCCTCTCTAAGTCTACTCGTTATAGCATTAAAAACATAAAGATTTTGTTCCACACTTCCCTTAAACCGATCAAGCACATATTTACATTTTCGCAAATAAAGGTTTAACTGTCTTTTATCACCATTAAATAACGGAATTAATTCTATAATATCTTTTGGTATTTGTTCGACTGTCGTCATGATTAAAGAGTAGTAACTAATTAGAGGCAGCAACTGGCTTTAATTAAAATCTTATTAAATTATGACACACACACATATAAAACAATAAAATGCACAATAGAATCACACAATAATGTATAAACATAAAATTAACTCACACATTTAATAATTTTGTAAAACTTGTAAAATTCGTATAAAAATTAAAATTGCGAAAATATCAAAATTATTCAACTATAATAATCATTGAGTTTTAAATGATTGTATTTTATATTTATACTTAATTTGTTCAATAAGGATTACATTAATAATTGTTAAAATATAAACTCTCTTACGCTGAATTACTCTATGTCTAGTTCCAAGAATTTGGACGATAGATAAGACCATAGAATTCCATACAGACCTACCTGACTATAATTATAAAACACTGTTATATGAGCAAGGTCTGATCTCAATTATAACACTTAAATTTAATGAAAAATACGGGAGGATTTGAAGGACAAAGGATTGGCGAAAAGTTTTACTCACCAACCGCTTCCGACTCCCATACTCGATCGAAAGAATATTTATTTGGTTCGTCGGATTTTCTCTGCTTCCGTAGATTTGTCGCTTACTTTTTCTTAACGAATTTAGACGTCGGAAAAATGAGCTAACTACGAGCTTCAACGAGAAAATCCTACCGGCTGCGCCACTTTTGGTTTCGAGCGTAGAAACCGTGTATACTTGTAAACTTAACTAAAACTCAGGATTTGACCGAGGATATTATAAATAAAAAAACGTAGTACCGATTTGAAGGCTACTTTATTACTGATCAAACAAAATGCATCTACATGGTGGGCTCGTACGGTGGCCACATTCCGCTGAGCTGTTACGAGGCACATCGCCACGGGTTGATATGCTATAACTATACATCTATATTCAATCTAAGGCCGAGGATTGAGGGGTATCCATAACTAGGTCGTAAAGTATTATCTGTTATCAATAGGTGAGTTTTGTGTCCCTATTAAGATAATTTATTTTATCATTTTTACTCCCACCCCCCCATTTTTAATCGCATTTCATACAAATAATTTATATGAAAGAATAACGTTCGCTGGGTCAGTTAGTAATTTTATATTAAGTAGGTACGTTTAACCAATTTGAATCACCGACTAAAGAACCGCCGCGAGTCCGTGACACGCCGCACAGTTAATCACGCAGTCAACAAAGACGTACCAGATTGATGCCGCGCGTCTATCAAAACGAACAAACAAACAAACAAAACGCTACTTTGTTTGTTACTCTTATTAACACGCGTTGGGAACAAAAATAGCGGGACTAATAATAAATCGAAGCGGAAAACTTGCAGTACAGGTGGTGTTACTGTTTGTATCGATCGTTGGTGAAATGATGTGAATTTTTATTGGTATTGGTTGTTGGGTACGGAGTTTTGCGCAGATTGGTGGAGATGTTAGTGATTAATAGTGTTAGTTAGTTGTTTACGAGTGTAGTGTTATGTACCTACACTTCAACAAACTGCGAGGAGACACTTGCCCAGCAGTGGCCGATAATAGGTTGAAGCCACGGGACTATTTATAGGTAACATACGAACGTTTGTATGTAAATAGGTAATGTAGTAGCTGGAACAACAACAATACAGCTTATAATCGGGCCGCAGGAAATATCTATTAAGTCCGTGACTCGACAACTATAATTGACTTGTCCCTGTAGTTATGTCGGGCCAGGAAACTGGAGACCGACGCGATGTCATTGTACTAATGTTACAGACATAAGGAAAAAAAGCGGTCGATATTATTATTTATTTTATTAGATAGATTTAGTTTATTATAAGTACTTTTTTTCAAAAACCATTCTGGCAAATGTTTCTGTTGAATTTTGCGCAAGATGTGAATTCGCAAAATTTAACACTGGTAATGGTGCACGCGGTAGGTACTCTGGCCCCGAGGCGACCAGAAATTTATATAAATGAGGTCATAATCGCGAATTCGTATAACTTAGGTCCGGATAATCGAGTCTCCACTGTAGTTTTTGTTTTTAAAAATATACTGGATAAAAATATATTTTGCATAATATTAATAAGCATTAAATTAAGTACTTACTAATAGACATACCATGAATTAAAGCAACTTAAGCGATCATAATAATTTTACATTATATTACAAGTTACAAATAAAAACTTAGAAAAATCTATTTTATAGAGTTTAACTTTGGCAATAAAAATAAATTAACAACGAAGCGATGAATTCAGCGCAATGAAAATAATTTCAGAGTAATCGTTCAGAATAAACGCGACGGCTTTTGAAATAGCTAGTTTAATGGCCAAGCACAGTCAATTAAGTTCAGCTCTGAAGTTAGTCGATTAAATAAGCCTAAAATAAAGTACTGTAGATAAACTCATAGTTAGTGAATTTGTTCGCTATTTCGCGGAATAAAATAAAACTACGCTGTGAACGTATTTTTAAAGGTTTTTTATACTAATGGACGAGCGTACCGTTTCTCTGATGTTATGTTATATCAGAGATGGCTTAAACTACTTGCTGGAAAAGTCGGTTTGGACTAAAGCTTAGGGATGGATGTAGACCCTTACAACCCTAAATATTAATCAAAACATTTATCACTTAGGATCCTTAATAAAATTAAGAGAAAATGCTCTGTTAAAGCTGACTTTAATAGGATAAATAAATAACTATGAATAACGCTAAACACTCATAGCTCCACACTAGGATTCCCTGTGTCGTGTGTGCCATGGACAACACACAAGACAAGAACACACACACCCGGACCCAGAACACAAATTTTAGTTTTAATTTCATCATTCAAATTTCCGCCTCGCTGGGAATCGAACCCAGGACCTTTCGAAGGGCGGTACGGCGTGGTAACCATTACACCACAGGGGTCTTCAAATAACTAATTGTTCGATCTTTGATCTTTCCAAATAACTAACACCAGGGCTGCGAGTGACTATTGATAAATATTAAATCGAGCCCTAACTGGGCTAGTTGAGATGTCACACGCTTGCCAACAAATGTGACGTCCGACGTGACACATTCCCGGGATAGTCACAGTATGATAAGCACACAAACAGTGTTATCGACACATCGAGTGCGCACGCTTTTAATCTGTGTGTGCTTACGGATTAAAATAAGTTGAGGTCATAGCATCGTTTAGCAGTGAAAGCAGAGTCGTTTGAAACTTGGACTCTCGAACCGGGGAGCCCGGGATCAAATCCTACATGCATCTCTAATTTGTAAACATTATGTACGTATTACACTTATCACTTGCCTCGGTTAAGGAAAACATGGTAAGGAATCCTACGAGTTCAACATAATCTTCTCAAAGATGACTTAAGTCCGTCAATTCGCACTTGGCCAGCGTGGTAGACTATGGTCAGTACGCCCCACATACTACGAGGATAACCGTGCCCAGCAGTGGGCCAGTTATGGGTTGCGATGAGGTCATAGTTTTTGTTGCGGGTTTATCCCCGGATAAGAAAAATTGTGTTTTATATTGACGAGGATACAGAAAACATAATATTAAGCTACCGTTGTTGTCAGTTCAAATATACTACGTCATAAAGTTAGTCACGGTTCAATTACGATCTGGAAGATTAGATTTTTATCTATTAGTTTATTAGTTACTAGCTGACCCCGCGAACGTTGTTCCGCCATATAGATTGTGAATGATTAAAGCGCTATTTAAATTTGAGGGGTGGGGGTAGGGAAGTGAAAATTTGGGAATGTGTGTATTTTTTTATGTCACACCATAAAAAAATAACCAAAAAAAAATTTGTTCAGAAATTGAAAAATTTTGAATGGGTGAACAACCCTTAACGTTTACGGGTACGAAAAATAGATGTCGGTCGATTCTCAGACCTACTCGATATGCACACAAAATTTCATGAGAATCGGTCTATCCGTTTCGGAGGAGTATGGTAACTAACATTGTGACACGAGAATTTTATATATAAGATTTTATTAGTTATTGATCTAACGGCCCCAATGCTGGGCTCGAGTTTCGCACGGTTCAGGCTTTCACTTCCTTTGAGAGATTAAATGCGGCGTATAAAATGCCGCAACTTTAGAGACATAAACATGATCCATCATTATAATATGCCATTTGTTTCAAGGCCACTTGACGAGAGCACATCTGCTAAGGAAAATTTGTGAAGGTCCCATTATAATCCTGGGGATACTCTAATTGGAACGAAGTTCCTTACGGCAGGTTTGGAGGGGATAGGGAGTTTGCTGCGCGACCGAGCTGAAAAATATGTAATAGTAAAACCGTAAGCGTGGAATGAGACGCGTGGAAAAAAATGCGTGGAATAAAACCGTGAAATGAGACGTGCGCAGGAGCGACAGTAGCCGAAGGAACTTCGTTCCTACCTGGTGTCCCACGACACAATTAGTTTTTTTGGATTGTATGTGTTTGGAAGTTTATTAAAAGTTATCAGAACACAGTGGTGGAGTACGTTCTAGGCCTCCTCCTCAGTTATAAGGAGAGACTCGTGCTAACTAGTGGGCCATTAGGGGATTAGAGGTAAATAAAAAAGATAATGTTCGTTTTACAGAATCCCGCACAAATAGGGTAATGGTATAGGTATCATTGCGAAGCGAGGGCAATTACTTACTGGTTCAAACTTCAAAGGAAAAAAGAGTATTAAGTTATAAGGACGTCTCAATTCGTAAAGCCTTATGTTATGCAAATGGTATGCAGTGAATCATTGCAGCGAAATGTACGAGCGTCGGTTTCCGTTGTACCTTGCGTTTTCGTGACGTGTTCGCGAAGCGTATTCGAGTATCCTGGTTATATTTATGTAAGTATTTCAACACCCTTTTTAATTATGATTTGCTTGTTTGCTTATTTGATTGACTGATTAAGCTATAAGTAGAGGAATATTATATATGTATTATGTAGGTACCATACCATCAGACGACCCGTGTGCTCGTTTGCCTGCTTAGGTGATAAAAAATGTTCAGAGGTTTATATACCTGCATTATCAATAGCGGCATGACATCCACAACCTGTTCTGCATAGGTTAATAAATCTTCTACATTATTTTGAAAAATGTGCCGAGAAGTTTTTTACTTACATCGTATATTCTTCTAAACGATACAGCGTGTGTCCGATATTATTTAAGAAGCAAAAAGTAATATCGACGTAGACATGACTAAATTATTTTTAATTTGTAAGATACAACCTCGTGAATAGTATTTCAATAGAAGAAACGAGTAACAAAAAATAAGTAATTTAACATACCGCGCGCGTAAAACATCTTAATTTACGCTATGCGTCGCGTCGCATGGTTTTTACGCGAAACGATCCCACGAAACAGTTCCCAGTGCCGTGCCGTGAGGCAAGTTGTTATGGAAAATGTATACTCACATTCTTATTCATAAGGTTACCATCTCATAAGTTGAAAAGTCCGGACACTTAGCTGCATATTATTGAAAAAAACCAAACATTTCTTTAGAAATTTAAAGCTTTTTAAAGCCCCAACATTTTTGCAACAAAATAAAATTTTGCAATATTTCCTTTTATATTAAATTGTTTTTTTTTTATAAACCACATAATAAAAACCGGACAGAAAGCCAAGAGTCCTGACATGTCCGGTCAAATCCGGACTTTAAGGCTAACCTTTTAATTGACATAACGCAAGACCACGTGGGAAGTCGCAACTCGCGCGATCAGATGCCAATTTGGATGACGCATGAGGGCGCTGTCTGGCTGTCGATCGCGAATAGCGACCGGAGATTCCACCTCGACGTACCGTTCTTATCTCTCCTTTTGATTTGGCTGCAGCCCATTACAATAATAGAAAGTGCAGGCCCTACACAGAGCCGTCATAGCCTCGGTACACACTAAACGCATTTATTTAAAATGCAGGCATCTCTAATCGAATTATGTATAGAACAATAGTTCATGAAATATAAATTGTTATAGATCGTAAATTGACCATTTACAAACAAAATGATAAGAAAAACATACAGATGTTTTTTTATTTATATTCAATGACTAGCTGGCCCGGCGAACTTCGTACCGCCTAACAATCGATTCTTTAATTATTATTATTAATAATTACTCTGCTATTCACGGGACTCCTTCCCGGAACCCCTCCTTTATGGTATGGTATTAAAGTTCAAATTGACTTTTAAGTATTATTACGAATCCTTTGTAGGGGAATATAGAAAAGCTTTGTTTTTAGACTTTTTCAGGCAATTTTTTAAAATTTTCTCTCCGTAATAACCATCTTCGTACTTTAAGGAATATCATAAAAAAAGAATTAGCGAAATCGGTTCAGCTGTTCTGGAGATCTGCTCTTAGCAACAAAATCAGCGATCCATTTTTATATATAAGAAGATACACCACCATAATATGGCTTGTCGACTTAATTTTTTTTTGTGTTCATAATATGGCCGCTGCTCAGTGCCGTATTGAATTTTGATAACCGTCATGCGTTTAGTATACAAATTAAATATTATACGTATTTATGGTATGGTGCGCAAATTTACGACTTTATTTTATTGAGATATAAAATAAGTTAATGCTTCGTTTAATAAAATTATATTTTAGAAAATCTACATAATTATTTTATAGGCTTATCTACTGCCGAAAAAAATTAATATATAATAATTAATAATCGAATGCTTATTTTTTTACTGTAATACGTAAATCATACAATATTATTTACCTTCACGTTGAATGAAAACCGAGACACCCAATCGTGCCCGCTCTATGTTCTTTAAAAGACTGCTTCACATATTACATATTATACATATTTCTTTACCAACAATATCTTTTCCATTATTTTATTCAGCCTGAGTGATACGTCATCGCTGACATTTCTCTTTCATAGCTTCGTGAGTGAGTACCTAGCTCGCGGGTGATGTACGAGTATGTTACAGCACAGCTCCGGTGTCGATGTATTGCTAGTGAAATGTAAAAACACGAAAACTAGTTGATAAAAATACACTTTGGTGATGTTGGCAACAATTATTATCGAATACGAAACATTTGGTATACGGTTACGGTGTACTGGACGTACACAAATATCCTGTCGACATAAAAAAGTGTGCGGGACATTTTTGTCGCGAGTCTGATTTTAAATTACAGTGTAAAAAATGTTCTGTGTAAAAAAATGTAAACAGTATGTTAGTGACATAATAAATAAATAAATAAAATGTATACACGCGATTATACGTAGGTATTAAGGTAAAATGCAAAGCCTGTTTTTTGTGCTTCCTCGCATTAATCGTGAAAACTAAAGCTTCTAAGTTTATGCGCTTTACCACCCTCGACTACATCGCTGCTTACCATCAGGTGGGATTGTAGTCAACCATTAACTTATAATATGATGTAAAAAAACTAGAGTGTTACTTATGATTAGTGTAAGGGAAGTTACTCACATTTAATTTGCCTGCACTGGTGATAGACAACATAGCCTAGTCTATTCATGGACAGAAAATTATGTAAGTATTCGTTGTAGGTACAAAACTGAAAACGATTCCTGAATCATACAGGTATGACATCCCTGGTGCAGAGCAAAGTGGACTTGATAAATGCCCATTTCTTGGTACAAGCAATGTACTGTAGTATAATATTGTGACGTTAAACAAAAACATAAAACATACGAGTATATTTGACAAGTGCACAGTGTCAAACAAAACAATGAACACATTTTTTACGAATACAACACTAGCGTGCCATAGTGTGACGTCACACAATACCTTTTAGTGGCAGCCGGTATCCGTCATAGAGCGTCTCACCTCGCATTGTCAACGGATCAAATTGTACAACATTACTTTTACTGCTCGTCTAAATCTTATCGTGTATATAATAAGGTTGGTTTTCCATTGCTGATACCGTATGCTAAGAGGGTAGGGAAGATTTTATTTTATATTTTACTACGATTTTCATTACATCCGTTTCGCTTGCTCGCTCGCTCATACGTTTGTCGCAATGACAATGTTGCTCGCTCGTGAATATTCAAAGCCAAGAATGGGTCTTAAAGTCCATGGGTGCGATCGGTACAATTATTTCGAATATGTGACTTACCTACTGACATTTTTATTTGTATGTTATTTTTTCATGATTTTGGCCCCAAACCGGCATGCCAGCTCCGTCCTTAGCTTAAAGCAATCAATAGCTTTACAATGCAAATCTCTCTCTTCATTACTGAGGAGGCCTAGAGCACACTCTACTCCATCTGTTCCAGTACGGATTGGTGGCCAACCCAAGCCAAAGCGGAAGTTTTTATGCTGCCCGAAGGACTTAGGCAAGAACACGAATACGCTATGAACATTGCAATTAGTGCCCCTCGGGTAATAACCCGTCTCTATATAGATGGCCGTTCTTATGGGGCTCATGTGCGCTGTTACGAAAATTCAACACAGAGTGATAGGAATCCAATCCATTTCAAACAAGAGGAACCCAGCGCTATTGTGTCACATTGACATCTTGTGACAGTTTCGGGACACTGAAAGAACTCGAAGGTGATTATAAAAACCTTTCAGAACTTTTAATTAAGCTACTACGAGTATGGTATCTCCGCGCAACTAGGGTTTGGAGAATATTTCTGTATTCTGCTCTATTGGAATATTGCAGCGATTTCCATTTAATTTCCAGTAGATACCCTAACCCTGCAGTAGGCCATTATAGGATTGAAGCCATGTTAGATATATTATGAACCAGAAAACGACATAATATTTTTTGGACTGAAATTTTCAAATAAAATTGTACTATGATCGTAACTTATTACAAAAGGAGATGGGGTTCCTTTAATTAGAAGAATATTTATACGTCGTTGGTCCCCGTTTTCTCTTTCAACTTTACATTTTGCGTGGGAGCCATGTCTCAACAATCACTGAAGAATCCGTGAATGAAAAAAGTGTTTTATATGTGCTTGTGTGTTGTCTATGTGTATGTTGTAAGTATGTGTAGGAATAGGAAAAAAAGTGTTTGTATGTGCGCGTGTATACTTAATTAGAGGTAATATGTTAAAACAATCCAATCGGACATCATTAGGGTAGGTCCGGCGCGGAAGCTCCCAGTGGATATTATTGCCAAAGTGGGCGTGGTTCACTTGGACTTTGATTGATGGACGTGCGGCCCATTTCGATAACATCAAGCACGGCACGTCGTGGTCGTTTCTGTCGCGGCGACACGATGCGATCACGACACGACACGTTGTATTTTTCTTATTTTTTGCCGTGATAAATAAAAGCAGTTTAAGTATCTAATCTGAAGGTTTAAAGTTAGTTCAAATATTAGGGTAACCTCCTTTTTCTTATATTTTCCTTACATCTTTCTTTGCCCGCAACGTCTCGATAGTGCCGTTGTAGTAGGTTTCTTATGTCCAATATGTCCATGGCCATGGATGTTCACTCGTCAACTCATTTGATTTATTGTAATTTACATAAAAAACCCGTGGCACTCGTCTCGTCATCATCTGGTACTCGTGAAGTAGCCTGCATTAGAATCCTGCTAGGCCGCTCTTAGCCAGCGTCTTGAATTAAGGCCGGTACTTACTCATCACATTATGAGGATATTTACGAAGACGAGTGAGATAGAAAAGGGTATTTGTGAAGAAGCTGAAAAAATGATCCGCAAACAATCCACAATGGGAGTCTCAAAGTCTGGTAAGCATTTCTGAAGTGTACCTTAGCAATCTTTTTAGTCTATTTGTTTTTGCGTTTACATCCTTTAAAATCCACTGTAAAGATAATTACCATAAAAACAATTATATAAGATTTATTTTAGAAAGTTTATAACGATTAAAACGATATTGGGAAACTTTATTTCAGTTACAGCGAAGCGCTCGCGTAGCCACTTGTATGAGGAAACTCACCTAACCCTTACCTTAGTAAGCATATTTCATAAAGTAAGTTACGAACCTAATCTCAACATATCAAAAGTATCACATTAAACAAATATATATTAGAAACTAACATAGAAAAATACTGAAAAATGTCATCTAACACTGCACAGCCGACAGCCATTAGCACGACAAATTTTAATAGTTTCGACAATTGTCTTCAAAAAGCGACGCGTATGACGCATCGGTCATTAGTGGCCGAGCCCAAAATAAAGCGGTATATCTGGACCTACCCCGTGCCGTTGCTTGGTTCGAACAATTGGTATTTAGTGCAGGTGATGCTACTCGGATGCTGCTCTTTATATCACTTGCCTTTAAGATGCGTATGTTTTTAACTGTTAGAAGATAATTACATGGTCCCAATTCTACCTCATGGTAAGTGGCCATGTAGTGTTGAGTGGTGCAGTAAATTAATAATACCTATATTCGTTTCATTTTCAGATAATAAAAAAAATCACAAGGCCGCGATGAAAGTAGACGTCGCTTCTTTACCTAAGTCACTTGTCACCTCATCATCGGTATTATCGACGCACTGTTGACTCGTTTAAGTAATAATGATAAACACTTATCCACTATACCTACGTGCATAAATTTCTACACCTTCGTTTTTTCATCGAAAGACTCGACAAACGGCAAGTTATCCATCCTAATGTAGTCAACATCCCGCCGCGCCGCGCACCGGTGTGACTTGGGTCGCCTCGTCATTCATTATGCGTACCGCGAAGTGGATTATTAAGCTGATATTAATTATTACATTATCATATTATTATTATTAGCTTACCTGCGTTGGTATTCCCACTATCCTATAATGTGCATCAAGAATTCAATCAATAATTAACTTATTAAGGTAATTATGAAGATAAAGTTAATTATTTCTATCCCGTGTAATTTTTTTTATTGCGGGTACTAAGGCATAGATTCTTTGAATCTTGGTTTACCTTAGCAAGGGCGTTATTAGTTTTAGCTTAAGCTTATTAGTCGATTATCGTGAAGAGTCGTCACGCAGAGCCCACACCATCCACCGTACGTTGTATTAATAGTGATGTCACTAGGGTTACCAAATGTCTGGGTTTGTTCGGACCTATCCGGAATATAGGCCTGCACGGCTCTTGATTTGATCGGTTATTTAAAAAAACGAAATAAAAATGAAGCAGGTTAAGTTAAGTTAAGTTTTCATTAAGTTTTCGTTAAGTTTTCATTTAAAAATAAACAATCGACTTTGTAACTTCTAATTCAAACATACCAGTTTTAAACAATAATTTACAAAACTTTATTTCGCAATTAAATGTCCAGAATTTCTGGATAACACATCCAAAAATATCCGTTTTTTATGACATAAATCGAATTGGCCGATCTTTTCAAACGTCGAGATGGTAACCCCAGGCGTCACTTAACGGTCGGGCATTCGGGAACCGAATACCGACGCGGGGCCGCACCGGGCCGCCGCGGCCCGTCACTCTTCACCCATCGCGGCCGAGCACTATTTCATACCTCGATGTTTAAAGAAAGAAGAAAGAAAGAAAGAAAAAATGTTTATTCGCCGTTCCAAAAGCCGCAGCTGACATGATAAATACAGTTAGTTTACTGGGTACCACCCTGGCGCTGGTGCGGGAATGTTGCGTTGTGACTAATAACATGGACTCAGTTTCACACTCTTACTACCAACTACTAATTGGACTGTTACTAACAACTACTAACCAGTCCCTACCCCAGTCCTCGTACCTGCTAAGGAACTGACCAACTAAAGTTCTAACACCATTTATTAACTGACTAACCATTCTTCATAGTTATCATGGTCGGCAGCGGAAAGATGGTGCTGCATGCTCGTTTGGTATCTTAATTCCATAAAAAAAGGAAACAGGTACACGTAGCTCATTAAATGTACCAACGAGGCCTGTTTGTGCGTCGCCTTTACGAACGCAGCTTAGGACGCACGCAAAGAAGATTTGAATGGTTTGGAATTATCTACTATTCTTTTTGTATATAAGCGTCCAATCGAAGGTCCTCGTCGATGTAACCAGAGTAAGAGGTTCATCGCTACACTAAAATCTCTCTACTTCCAGACTTTAGAGGGTTCATTGACCGTGGTCCGATCGCAAAGTTCTACTGGGTTACGTTTTTTTTGCCCGTGGCTCCATCAATCGGACTTTTTTCAAGAATAGGTAGGTAATAACGCAGATACAAATTTCTATATTGCTAAACATTTCTTAGTTGATTATTACGTAGAGTGCTTGAGACTTAGAAGTTACAAGTACGATGGTTAATGTTTCAAAACTTTAATTTGCGCAGAACACTTTACTACGAGGAGTTTAATTCACGACAGCAATTGACAACTAATTTCTAAAACGAACATAACTTGGCAAGATTACAGCTGCCTTTAGGATGAATTACAATTACATTGTTACGTCAACTTAACGATTTTATGGTGTAAAATAATGATCGCGAAATGGTGTCTATTGCTAACTGATTGCTAATGATTGTATTGTTCAATAATTGAAATGTTCATTGCTTGATCACTGATAGTTTATTACGAAGGTTTCCTTCGTGGCGAGTATTAGCCTCAGTCACTTAACACGTTCCGTTTAATGATTCATCATTATTTGCATTGTTATCAAGCCATTCGCGTTAACGAGTTTGTAAGTTACGGCGATGTCGCTTTTACAATTGGAAAATTCTTTTAAAATTCGTGTAACATGTTGTTGGTATTGTGCTGTGATAATAGGGATATGATAAGAAAATAATTAACCCGTAAAAGGGAAAATTTCTTATGCGTCATGTTATCAATATTAATATTGGAATTATTTTCGCGGGCCTTGAGCGTGGGGACCGAATCCAGAAATTCCGTAACGAAAAAAACCTAACCCCTGTTCGCGCGTAATCGACGACAGCAACCGACGGCTGCCGACAATTGCCGAGGCGCGCGCGCCATTTAAAAAACTTTGACAATTGAGTGGACAGACCTCTCGTATAATCATCTCGTGAACGGTGAAACAGTGCCGTAATAATTTAAATATCCTTGTGTCATCAAATTACATCATCAAATCGACATATTTTGTAAAACTACTATTCGGATTACTTAAACTAGATGGCGCTGTTCTGATATAACTATATAACTTCTTATAATTATAATTGCATAAGTTGATAAAAAATGCTATGCAATAGCTTTACCGCGGCAGTCTCCGAGTGCCACATTTAATTTTTTTTATATGTCGGTTCATACTTAACACACCCTCTAATTTGTATGAATCCATATTAACTTATTAGGTAGCAGGTATACTTCAAGATGAGAGTCAATAGGCTTTATTAAGTGGGATTGTTGTTACGCATTATTTTATATAACAACTTATTTTATATAAAAAAATATTAAAATACGTATTATATGGGAAAATGGAACTGTTCACGCGGGAAAAGGAATAAAATAGGCATTAGTAGGTAAATGGGTAAATGGTTTAATAAATTTCGTAATAAGTACACTGCAAATGGATACCTACGTAGTTTCTTATTTGAAAAAGGACAGATTATATTATTTCATTGGGTGCATGATCATTAATTATGCATTATATTATCTCAATCGTTCTAGCATTCATTCAGTGAACGATGCAACGATTCAACTTGCAATAACTCTCCTCTTTTCCCGATCCGAAGTTTTAAAAGGAAAAACAGACAAAAAATACGCGTCGCATTTCCAATTGCTTCTCCATAATATGCACAATGTGTATTGTGCGCGCTAATTCAGCAAAGTGCACATCGACAACCAATAACGCGCGCACTCGCGCCACTGGTTCCACAGATCACAAAAACAAACCGCTCATTCCATTCAATTCATTCAATGGCATGAGGCGAGGATCCCTATCGAACGTGAAGCCGAAACGTCACCAAGAAAATTCCTTATGATTATAAGGCAGTTGTCCCACCCCCGGCTACTAGCGAGTAGCGAGTAGAGCCAAAAACTGAAAGCGAGTTGGCGAGCGGCGAGCAGCGAGTGTTTATTTCCGATAGTTTAGTTTCTGGGCTATCAGCGAGTGGCAGACTGCGACGGGCGATTACTCGCACTAATTAAGACGAAATAAATTATTCTTTCTTTCTTTCACTACTCGCTGGGGGCGATACTATCTGTACTCGGCGAGTGTTCCGACCGCCAAGCGATTATCGCTGAGCGAGTATTATAAAATAATAATAAAATAAATAAATAGCGAGAAAATAGCCGATATTTTCTCGCTTACTTGCCGGAGGTGGGACAACTGACATAAAGTACAGCGCCTTTGTGGCTGAAATGAGAACTAAGGTGAGTGAATGAATAATTATGTATTATATTAGTAAGTAGAAAACAAAACGTATTGCTATTAATATGGAAGTACATAAATATGAAATCCGTAAGCATAACGATGTTCATGGAAGTAGGTCATCAGATAGTAATAAAAAAATAATTTCAGGATTTTTATGAATGCTTACACGGGATAGTGGATGAAGAGGATTGATATTGTTTTATATTTCAAACTTAGTATAGGTATCTACTTATAATCATGTAGGATAATAATTAACATCAACTTATTTTAAAGATTTCGAAAATTCTTGCGAGAGAATATAGATTAAAATAAGAAAATTTGTATTTTTTCGCTAATACGAGTAAGTTGCCTATTATCCGTATTGGAATTGCGGCGATTTTCATCAAAGACCAGCGCATCAAAGCGCGAGCAGTTGATAATATCGATAAAAAATAAATAAAAAAATAACGAGAAAAAGTATCGTTAAAATAGTACCACAGATCGATTTGAATAAGGAAAATCCACATAATAAATGGCAATTCTTACGACACCCTGTTAAGCTTAGAGTTTAAGGTTTACTGATTCACGCACTTCGTCCATTAAAACTCGCGAACTCAATATTCTAAGACAGTCACAACAACGTATGGCAAGACAAAGCATTAACTTAATCGCGTCTCAGGTAAAGTGCGTTTATCGTGTTTTCTAGCCATTTACATAGTAATCAGTTAGTGACAACGATGTAAGAACGTCGTTTAAAACCTTACAGTTCAAATATTACATTTTAAATTGACGCTTCCATCAGTCCGCATTTAAAATTATATTTAATTAGTGTTAAGTGACTCACAGAATGAGACGTTTTCACATAATTGTCAGTAATTACTCGTGTAGCGATCGCAATAAAGATAACTATGACGAACTATTAAAGGCTGTAGACAGATAAGACTGTTAAATAATTGTTATTTTCCCTTTCATTTCATTTGTACACGAGATACCTACTAATATAATCATCTACTACTACGTGACGCATAATCACGATTACCTACCTACTTACATTTGAAACAACATTTACTTTTTTTTAATTTTTCCTGGCTATATTTCTTTCAAACAATAATCGTTAACTCTGCTTTTAATTTACTAAACAATGAATTCATGTTTTTTTAACAAACTATTAATATTGTTATTATTTATATATAAAATAACTCAAGATTCCAGATTTTTATCCTTTAAATTTGCTACAAAAAAAAAAACTATTAAAATTATAGCACTCTTTATTACATTTTGTGTTCACGCCAGTTCGTAATCTGTACGTAGTATTCTCAGTCTTCGTAAGGTTCCGTAGCCGGCAAAAACAAACCATTCATTCGTTCAATCGTTCAGTATTTATTCAGATCCGCCGAACGTCAAATAATTCGCGCGATCCGAGAAAGGTACGGTGGCAATAAATAAACCATTCTCGCATTTTCACCCGCGCCGAAAAACGATACGGTGTGGCCATGATTCATTGAGTTATAATTCAGGACTGGGAAATTACGGCCGTGGTGGGGATAGGGGGAAAAAGTTGTGTTATTGGCGATATTAAACCGTGGATCGTGGGGGGAAATAGTGAGTTATGGCTCTCCCATGCATTACAGTAGGTTGACAACACCAAGCCGGATTATGGCAACAAAAGCCCGAACGCTAATGAAATTAATCTCGCCTACAAATGGCGCTTATTGTTTTCTGTTTCTACGTTTCGGTATTCCAGAGGCGTTGATTAAATAATAATTTGCGCCGTTTAGGGATAATTTTGTGACTCATGAGCCGATTTGTTTGTTTTATCTTATTGTTTCATCGAAACCTTTTTTGTTTTTAGCCGGTGAATCGATTATGCGTTGAGATAATAATGTGGCACTAGTTTTAAATACCTTATATCATAAATAATTATGATTAAGTATGACAGAGCAGCGTTCTTACCTGAAACAAAAAAAATTTGGTTAATAATATAATTGGTCGTATCCAGTTACTAAAGGTTACAAATTACAATATTGTAAAATATATCTATTGTTTATTAGTAATTCATTTTTGAGTCCCAATGTATGTCCAATATAGGGTACGGGTATATTTTGTGTTTTATCCTGGAAAACGGTGAGATTTAACAAACGTAAAAGCAACAAAATATAATATAAGGAATCCCTTGCATTTTTACTATAATTTAAATGCCAACACAAACCAAACGAATTTAAGACGAAGACCAGAAAAAAAAAAGAAAACAAAATTGTAAATCACTTCGTATTTTATCTATGGTCTTATTTTTTCAGTTCGGTTTTCTGCTCG
This sequence comes from Ochlodes sylvanus, assembly GCA_905404295.2. Lineage (NCBI taxonomy): Eukaryota > Metazoa > Arthropoda > Insecta > Lepidoptera > Hesperiidae > Ochlodes > Ochlodes sylvanus. Next base: position 11,373,187 of record FR990132.1, on the reverse strand, counting down.
GTTATATTAGCAAGAGGCAAAAGTGACTCGACTGTACTGCCGTTACAGATGTGGTATATTTTTTCAGTGGCTTTTTCTTTAAACTGCAATTTTTTATTTTAACTAAAAGGATACGACCGCCGCGCTGGCACAGTTAATTTCAGAATTTATGCTGTCTTGAGAAAAATATTGGTTATATCATTAAGTAGGCGGAATTTAATGAGTAGGTAGTATACTACCTACTAAATATGATTTTGATCCTGTTAGAAATTTGGAAATTTTACCCTGCCTGCGAAGCGAAAGGCCTTTGGACGATTTAAAGACGCAAATGTTTTCAGGTTTGGACTATTTATGGCAATTTATTTATTTATTCATTTAGTGTTATCAGTTTGCCTCAGATTATGTTGCAAGTGCGTTGGTTGTTAAAAATAATGAAGTTTCTTAAATCAAAGTGGACAAATTAATTTACTTTTATTATTTTTAGGGAAAATATAATTTCAGACCTCGAATTGTATGTATGGAATTGTATGTATTTGCAGGTATTGCGTCAGTACAATAAATGATTACATTAAAGTCATTTAACTACAAAATATCATGTAAAAACCAACATCGAAGCAAAAAGAACTAATTTAACATGAAAAACTATAATCGTCCTCAACCTTATTAAAAGAAGACAAGAAGTTCTCTCACAAGGCCATGTTATGAAATCAATTTAGCATTTTGGTATGGTTTCCAAATACACCGTACAATGAGTTTTTACATGACATTCTCCGTAATAACTGGTAACAAAGCCAGCATTGAATTTTATCCATTTAAGTAATATTATTCAAACACGATTTCTTTAGCATCACAAAGTAGGTATTCTTAATTTTCGCGTGTTAAATCAATTTATAATTTTAGATTTCTAAACAGAGAAACCAGTACCCAAACAGTAGTGATCGCGGTAAAGGGTCTCGGGTTCCAGTCAAGGCTAAGTCAGACATATCCTTGACTAAATTATTTATGTACAAGGAGACGATCAACTTGATCGTAAGACGTCAGCATCGCCTATGGCCATCGGTTACACCAAGAACAATGGATTCCCGGCCAAGCAATTTAGGCAAGAGATATGGGTTTGAGAAACAGTTTGCAATATTAATAAGTAATATAGATATGACCTTCCTTACAAGATGCAACGCCGTACACTTACTGGGTTAAATACGTATAATGTATGCAGACGTCAATTCCACGCGACTTGTATGCAAATGTGTTTAGTATTATGACATCCTTCCTATAGACGTTATAAAAGAAAGAAATACATTATGCGGTCTGTTAAAATAGAATGTTTTGTCTGTGTAACTGTTTATATTAGTCCAATGATACTTCTTACTGATGTTAAGATTAAGATGTATTGAGATTATTGGGGTTTATCGGGCTGCAACCACCTTGAGTCTCAAGTCAAATTTCCCTGCATGTGCTGCACCCTGCGGAACCACAGACTATGGTGCCAGGTTCCTCCTCTTGGAGATCGCTGAACTCAGTGCAACCCAGTTTAAAGGTCTGCGCACATTACACCAACTCCACGTCGACTCAACTCAGACTCCTACCTTTCCGTTCCGTTCACGGGTGTGGGGCGAGTAGTAAACATCTTTCAAGTATACTTTGGAAATCCAACCTTGCACAACAAGATATACCTAAAGTTCATACTTAATTGTGTTTTAGTTTTGTCGACGAGTCGGTACCCGGTGGGAATTGAGTGGGTCTAATGTGCGAAATGACTCATGCATTCGTGGTAGAGATTTTACCGCCTGGATAGCTCTCATTTTCCTTCAAAAATTAGCCTTTACTACGAATTTCGGTCGCAGTGGTAGCGAGAGCTAGAATCTCGTGCTCATGCTGCTCAACTATTAGCGAGTTAAGTTAGGTTAGGTTATATTGGTTAGGTTATCCCTGCATACTTTTTGCTTGTCTTGTATTAATGTCTATAAATAAAGACATTCTACAACCCGGCAACAATCAGCCGCTGGCACACGACCACATCGCGACAGTGGCGCCGAAAACGGTAATTGAACAATTAATCACCGGTGAAGTTATGATGAAAAATCGACGGCCATTAACGTAATTAACTGAATGTAGCGAGCGCCGTCTGATTTATCGACTTATGACATAACATTATAACAATACTGGTATAGGTACACTATACAGAACCAAAGCTAAACGACTTATATTTAACTGGAAAACCATCCTTCTGCTTCAGCATCAGAATTGTGGAAGTCACATACCTACATAAAGAACAGTGGACCAAGTCTGCAAATTTATAAATGCTTCAATTGCGTCGTGTTTGAATGGTTTGAGACATGTACACAAAATGTGTCAAAAACGTGTCAGATTAATCAAACACGACGCAATTGAAGCATTTATAAAATAGCATTTAAAACCAAGTATCATAATATATACAGGGTGTAATCGTTAAGTGTGTACAGGCGATTATTCCGTAACTATTACAGATATCAAAAAACTTTAAACTGATATCGAAAGCACTTTACCTAATGAAAAATTAAAATATTGCACCCGTCTCTGTCATAGTTATTTGTAGTTTAGATTAGATGGATTGTTTCGCATGTCAGTAAGATACTATACAGCTGATCTGTTCTCAAAGACCTCGACTTCTCTATAAACATGCACACGCTAAGTAATTACATATACCTCCTGTTTATCTATTACAATGTTTATTCGTTGTTCCGGTAGCTGTTGGTGTTTCCACTTCACACGACCGTATTACCGTGATTGTTATCGAATGAACTTGTCACGACTGTTCCGCGCTAATATTTAACACAAAGTTGGCTCTCGTGAACTAATGTTTGAGCGAGTGTGTATGTTGGCGAATAGAGGTAATATATACTTACTTATATGTACTATAAATATACTTATGTATATCATAGGGCTACTATAAAATTGAGCGTTTGATCAAAAGCCTAACACCATTTTTATTTATAAGTTAATGCTTGACTACAACACCACCCGATGGTAAGTGGTAACGTAACGTTAACGTGGTAAGGCGCATTGACTTAAAATTTAAACTAGTGACGCGATTGAATTTAAGCACTTCGTCGCAGGAAAATTAAGAAAACAGATTTTAGATCAAATCTCTAAGAAAGGTGATACTTAAACATGCGTTGGGTTAGGTTAGGTTAGGTTAGTTAGATTAGATCAAACATAACTCCTATTTACCCCCCTTCAGCCTTCACTAAGCAGTTTTCTATGTCTTGAATTTTGTGATTGACTACTATGTATTAAAGTTAAGATTTCTAATGTTTTGAGACTCATTTCATATCTTGATTAAAACATTGCAAGTATTTGATCAATCAATTACTTTATAATCAACCCACGGGGTTATTTATTAACATCCGTGAATTGATTATATCCCGTAGGAATTTATTCAAATATCTATTTTCATCATTTCTTTGCGACATACACAAAGATAAGAGAAGAGTTCAGTTAAATTTTATCATGAACCTAAGTTCAGGTTTTTGATCAAAACCCAATTTATTATAACACTGCGACATATGTACCAGGGAGCTTAGTAGCGACTTTTACTTAGTGCGATTCATTCTGGACTACAACACTACTCAGGGCAAGGGATTATTGTCAAGCTTTGACTTCGGCAACTAGGAAGGTATAAACAAAAGAAAACTCTTGTGAACAGGGGTTTGAGGTTTGATTTCCAGCAAAACATTTTGATTTTGCCCTGATTCTGACCACTAGCAATATCAGTTTCTGGTCACCTTACTTATTTTGCGTACCTATCCCTTTTAATAGTTTTAATAGCGGTGACCGACGATCTATTACAAGCCTACGGAAATTATACTCAATATTTTAAATGTAACGGGTACTCACGATTTTTATTATTTATACAGATATTTCGATACAATTTCGCATGGATCATGGTCACGACGAAACTCCTGTATACACCCGTTACAGTTAAAATGGTTATTGTAAGTGACGATAAAAGTAAAATTAAACGATAGTTGGCTATTTTGCCTACTTCAAATACGATGGACCTTTAAGTTCCTACTATGTGGTACTTCCGTAACGTACACTGTATTCGACTACGTTAATGTACTAACCAAATTGGCACACAGCAGCGGACGGCGCATTTAGCATAGACAATATTGTTTGCTCTCTCACGGAAAAGGTAAAGCTTTTTAGCAGTTTAGGGTACGGCCGTATTTTTTTTATTTAAGTAACTAGCTGACTAATGAGCAGACGATCCACTTGATGGAAAGTGGACACCGTCTATGGAAATCAGTAATACAGAGGAATAAAAGGACACGGGCCCTCATTACCAGCTCTTTGATAATGCGACCGAAACACGTGTAGGGTTGCGCGCATTACATCCATTGATTTATTTACATCTATGGTTATCAACTCAACTTCGCCTCGACTCTGATAACTCATAGGAAAGCATTGAAATATGAGCCTACTAACTTGTAAGTTACGGTTGAATTTTCAAAATTTTTTGAAGGAACTGATCCACGCACGATGGAGGCATTGTTTGCCTACGGCCAACTCCAATGCGGTCGAAAATTCAACTGTTTTCCTATGAGTTGAATCCGAGTCAAGTCGGAGTTGAGTTGAATTAGTCTGCGCAGACCTTATGCGTTTCACAATTGATTTAAAAAATATGGTAGCTAGTCATGCGGTTGACTACGTTAACACAAGTAAAATTTAGTTTAATAAACATTATCGGAATCTTTCTAGAACCTGTACAATAATTCGGAATCTTTCTAGAATCTGTACAGTAATTCGCAATCATTCTAGAATCTGCACAATACAAATGCCGCAATTATAATATTCAATCGAGATTTACTAAAGTACTATCAAGTTTTTATTATTAATTTCGTCACCATCACCTTTTTCTGGTTAGTTTTTGCGCTCATCATCGCTTTGTTATACTTATTCACGATTAAGTTCGCAATGAAGCAGCATGAAAACGTTGCAAGTAATATCAAAACGTGGCATTTATTTTAGAATGTTACAAGTAAACATTGTAAAATAAATGGTTTTTGTTTGAACAGTTGCGATGTCAGACGTTTTCGATGTGCTTCGACGCCGATGCTGGTTACTACCCGTGTAGGAATCCTCTTAGGCAAGTCATGTTTGCCTGGTACCACCATTTGTAACCTCTTTATTATTTTCATCGTCATTTAATCGTTTATCTATTTATGTGCAATTGGTCCTGAAAATTTCAGTGCTAGTAATCATCCTATTAATATAATAATTGAAGTTTTTCTATCACTTATCACATAGCTAATAATGTTATAAACCTGAATTCCGTATTTTGCTTCAAACAAATCACAATTCAGGCTGAACTGTGCCTATCCACGTCCTATTTGTGGCCGTGTTAATAAAAACGATAACCTTGAACGGATCGCTCACGGCCGATATAACAGCGTGCGATGCAACTGCACTCGTGGTCGGTTACTAGTGTTGCTACCCGGCGAACGGGGTCAATGGGGCTCGGTCGATGAGCGAGGCTATATGGGTAATAGATAATGTCGCCGTGTATTGTTTGATTTCAAGTAGGACGATTTTTGAAGTGAAAACTTCTTTAGTATCGTTGTGATTCGGAAGTTGATGAAACGGAAATGACGCGCAAATGAAACGAAACGGAAACGAAAAAGACACAGACACATTTTAACGTGGGAGAAAATGAGATGGGAAGCAGCGGCCAAATGGCCGGCCAAACGGCTTACGTAAGCAAAGCAAAACATCAATATTTGGACTGACAGTTTCACTTCTAGCACGTGTGATTTGCACATATTTTGATTTTTATTTGCTTTACACTGTTATAGTTAGGAACGACTTCAGGGGTGGGCTGCTTGCTGGGTCGCTATTCCATTAATTCCATAAAAAAACCTTATCATTCCATCTAGCCTACATTTTCACGCGGCATTCACAGACGTGTGAAATATTCAAAACCAATTTAAACCTCACAATGGAACAGTATTCATTACACAATAACAAACACGCATATTTTTCCGCATAAGTACAATTCCATTGCACAATGTGAATTCCTTACGCATGTTATAATAAAATATAATAAGATGAGACTTATAATAATTCATACACGTCGTCAGCTATTTCTACGTTTTTTTGCGATATCAAATGTAGGTATTATTTATTGGTGCTTATCTTGATCTCAGTTTTTTATTAAACGAATACTTAAACGATAACCCCGTACTATCATTCCCAGTGTCGCGGATGGCGTGGACAGGGCAACACTAATATAACACTATACACACATAATATTATAATAACACATCACTAACACCCACGCGATCCGAGAACAAACATTTATCTATCACATAAATGTTTGCCCCAGCCGGAATCGAACCTGCAACCCCTCGCTTCCCAGGCAGGGTCGCTACCAACTAGGCTTCGCAGCATTGCAGTATATTAAGCTGTAAAAAACACTTATTTACTACGTAATAATTACTTACTACGTGCACTACGCGAGAAGGTCGACTTACGGAAGGTGCGGCAATAACAGCGGGGAACCGATAGAAAAATAAAATACGTTTATATTTTAAAGCAAATACATCACGAAGAGATAGTCATCTAGAGTCGCGTCACCGGCAGGGTACGCGTACATAAGTACATTCACAGATATGGGGAGAAAGATTGGATATGGGATGCGCTTTGTGCAAGCCGCGACGCCGCATCGGGATTATATCACATTTCATTTTAATCTGAGTTACATGGTTACATGGTGAACAGTAACGTTTTACGTTTAGACGACCCGTATGACGCAATGGTTACTATGTTTAAAATGTACAAAACAAATTCTCAAATTACAAATACCTACATTAGAGAAAATGTTACGTTCTTATGTGAACTGACCTTTTACAAAATGTAATGATCGAATTTCGACCGTAGAATGGGCCTCCAATCCAAGCTACCTACGGTAGGTATCTTATTTTATGAAAATTGTTTTGAGTTACGATTTCCAAATTGAAGATGAACGATAGCAAATTAAATTGTTTTTAAAAAAATTGTTTTGAATTTCCCTGTAAACGCAGTGAAGGATTAATTATACAGCTGTTATCATATTTAAATAATTATGTTTCTTTACGATGACGTCTTACAAAGGAATGTCTAGACTCTACATTTTATTTAATAATGACATCGCTTATTTTAATATAATATAATAAAGCTCTTTAGAAGATGTAAAACAGTCTCTTTGACTTTACTTTTCGGTTTAAGGTTAATATTCGGAACTTTTTTCTGTCTATGTGTATGTCACTGAACTCCTCAGCGGAACAATTTTGTTGAATTTTTCTTGTGTGTTTGAGTGGATTTCTGGCGGTTCAGATTCACAATTGAAACCGGTGGTTGTTGGTGTAGAGGTTTAGAGCCAAACCGTTGAAGACACCGATATGCTGCCATAGAAAAAGCTAACATTTAATGAGCAAATGCTCAAGATAAACATAATATTTAAAGGCGTATAAAGTTCTGAGAGCCCTCGGTTGCAGAAAAACGTCTGCCAAGTAAGCTACTAGCAATATAATATAGCGTAAGAAGAAGAGTAATGCAATTCGGTTTCAAAATTCAAACCGTTAGTGGCCCACAACAGAGCACGAACCTCTCTTCATACTTTACTATGCTGCTCCAGTTTGGATCGGTTAGTGGAAAAGGCAATGAGTATTTAATATTCCATTCGAACACATCCGACATGTCTCAAGGGCTGCTTCCTGACGACAACATCGAAATCAACATTAGATCGACGGATTTACGTGACCTCCGAAGCACTGAAGTGTTCAAGAAATATTACCACTAGCGGTCACCCATCCAATGTATCGACCGCGCCCGCACTAACTACGATTATCTCGTTCGATTATGCAGGATCGATACAACCGCGGAGCTATGAGCGTTTCTCAATTTTATCCAAAGCACTAAAACGTAGGTTAATCTAAAGTAAAAAATGAACAGTTTTTGGTTGAAAATATTTTTTAATCTATATCTACAATGAGGGTGACTCGCTATTTCCGTTTCAGAGATAGAGCCCTGTGGCATACAGACCGACAGCGAAAGCATATTAATTGGGTTCCACTTGTTATATAACCCTAATATTATCTAACTGTAGAAATGATTAGACATATTAATAGTTGTATCTCAAAAGAAATTCATCAATAACGGTACGTAATCGTATAAAACAACAAACAAACAACATCTGATGAAACGCCACTATATTATTAAAACCAATTTTCCCGCGAATGTTTCGTCAGACCGTATTTTTTATTCCGTTGAAGCTTTAAACCTTATTGCTCAGGGAATACAGCTCGTGTCAAAGGTTGATTTTATTTTACGGGGTAGGGATGTGCCTCTTCTGTATTAGGTCATTTATATGTAGCTGTAATAGCCAGTAAACTAATATATGAGCCACTTGATGATAAATGAATGGGTTGGTGATAATTAATTTCTAATTTCATTCACCTTGCAGAACATTTGAAAAATCAGGTTTAAATATGAGTCAGCCGTGCGTCATAATTATTGACGTTCGTTAATGCATTTACAGTGCTTTCATTACGAGATTAAGTCCGTGTTAAGCAGTGCTAATAGTGGCTCATTGGAGTTAATAAAAACATTATTAGAACAATAATTTTCCCATCGTTAAAAATATTTAAATGATTTCGGCATTTCTAAAATTTTTACAATTTGCTCAACTCAGGGAGTGAATAGAAGAGTGCGTCAGTCATTTATGTTTTAGTACACTCTCCGTTCTGAACGATTTTTATTGAGCGACGGAACATCCCTATAAAGAATGGAATGTACATAAAGTTTTCACATTCAACTCATGGGCCGACTCGCGAATTGTATCGCCGCTAGTAAATATTTGAGCGGCCGGGCTATCGCAGCGGACGAGGAAATCGGCCCTGCTTTTCATACAATGCAATAGTGTTTCTTAACAATTAAAACTTCTTACTTTATTTAATTAAAAACTTGTAACTTAATAATTATTATGCTTAATGGATATTAAAATTCTTACGCGAAGACCTACCAACCAGCAGGGGCCGACTTATGTCGCCTTTAACGACACCCTGGTCTGATGCCATGGGATTTGGCCGCCCAATAAAGCCAACAAACCATTAATCTACTAATTTCAATGTTATAATGAGTCGATAAGAAATAAAACAATAGACAATAAATCTTCCTTTTTGGCCAGCACTGCTTTGTGAAGCCGTTGGTGTCACTGATGCTGATGGGCAGTGATGACCACGTATCGTTACATTAGATTGTCCACATCACAATACATACGTATATTATAATTATTATACTAAAACCTGTTACCTAATCGATGTACATATATTGAAGATTTTTGAAATAATAACAATTGGGGGGTATTTTAGCAACGCAATTTTGGGATATCACTTAAAGATTTTTAGAATATTTATTTGATTGTCTGTGCACTTGTTCCAGGTAATCTCAGAACACTAATAAATATATTCTTGTAAACTTGTAGTGATTAGTGTTTATTTAAAAAAACGATTTACAAAAAAAATGGCAATTAAAAGAATCCTGTCTAAACAATTTTTTCGAGTGTGGATATTAGTTACATAGGTATGAGTTATTAAGAGGAAATACCACGCGAACCCTTTTTCAAATTTGAGATTTTTTCGCTCAATATCTCTGTCGCGCTTGCGAGCGGCGTGTATGTCAGTGCGATAGGGACAACTGCAGCTCCGTGTATAAACCCGAGGCAAAAATCATCAAAATCGAGGTTCCGTTCTCGACTAATCCCCCCGCCAAAACTAAAGCAATCTTAACGAAATTTTGGAAATTGAATGGGAAGGAGATATTCTGTGTCGGACCGTTTAGCTTTTTGTGCTAATTATTATACAATTTGTGTACTAGGCGTTTGTTTGCGGCATATTTATTTGGCCGTTTTAAGCGCTGTTTGAAGTAGCCTAAAACTTTTGAAAACAAAAATATCAAAAAAATCAAAACGTACCGACATAGATAATGATGATATTATTCTTGTGTGAAAAAATTATTGATCTAGAGTCAAAAACCAGCGAGGGATTAGTCGAGAACGTTTGTATGGAAAAATGACCCGTAGCATTTCCTCTTAAGTAGTGTACCTAACAAAATATTATGAGAATAGTAGGTACGTTCTTTAGTTTTTTCTATTATATTAAATGTACTAGTTTCAATTATAATAGAAGAGGTTTATCATCCATCACTGTCTGGATCGTAGGTCTCTGAGATCTTTCAGAATGAGATACGTTTCAACCAAAGGCCTAGGACAATGCCCAATTTATGGTCACAGACAGATTAGGTATCCTGAGATTTGATTAAGAGCTTAAGATTTTAGTAATATATTTTAGAATAAGATTTCTCTAAAGATTGTAACCTAACGGTTCAATATTGGGAGTAAATTAATGAGTAAATGATCCCACCTGATGGTTTGTGGCGTTGAACGCACCAACTTATAAAAGCCTATTCACTCCTATAGTGAATATATACACGCGGTACAAAATAATATATATTTTCTCAATAGGTACAAGAACTTTTTTATTATTATGTCGGTAAAATCGAAAAATATTATTCATATTTCATCTGTATGTAATTCGTATCTAAATATAATTTCCAAAAAACACGATTTATCAAAAAAAAAACCGAGCAAAGCTAGTTCATCCAGGTACTTGGATATAATTATATCGTTATAGCGTACCCATACCCACAGTTCGAAGTAAAAAAAGCTATTGCTATGCGTTGTATGCAAATAATTACATTGAAAACACCATTAAGTTATATTTACTAGCGTTAATCCGGCTATTATTACCGTCCGAACTAACTTCTACATTTATTTTATAGCTCGTTGTTCTACTCGTACATCTTTTGGTCGAACTACACTCATTCGTCGAGATTCGTATCAGACGTTAGTTTGTAAATGGCGATACTATCGTACGTTAAACATGGCGATAATCGCACTGTTGAACGCCAAGTTGAACCCAGCAGCGTAAGCATCTGATAGCGAAGTATAAAATTTATGAATTGAACCTTTTAATAGGCATGTATATATTGAATAAAAGATGTATCAAACAATATTTTGAATATCCAATTCATCATGTACATATCTGCGTGTATGTATGAATGCATGCGCGCATCATTGTGCATGTGTATGTAGACGACAGAAGGACATAAGACTTTTTAAACCCTTTTATTTAACTTGTTATGTTTGTGTGTACGAGTATGTTTGTTGTGGTCAAATCTTGCAAGGTGAACAGAGAACTAACAGACAGACAGACAAAAATTATAAAAAATGTTATTTTGTTAAAATTATGTACCGTGTATAATTATGTACATCCATAATTATGCATTTAGTAAAAAGGTTATTTAAAAAAAAAAATTGAGTGACTGTTTATGATATATTATTAAATCACAAACAGACACTCAATTTTTTTATTCATATATATTTTTTATTATTATAACGTTATTATTTTATATTTTAAACTATATATTTTATATTTATTAATATAAAAACTATTGTACACGCCTCAACGTATGCATTGCATAGTTGTGTATTTTTTTTGTGATGCCTCTATGTCTAACTCCTCTATTGACGCTACGATCACAACATCCGATTGCATCGAGATCAACAAGTGGCGTCAGTTCACTGTAAACAAGAAGAACGGTGGAAAGTTTACAAAATTGTAAAAGCAAACTTTACATTCGCTGCGCAGCTTAAAGTTACAGATAGACATGCTTTTAAAAAGCAGGATTATGTTTAAAATTAGTATGCTCTTTAGCCTGTATACATTTGCTTAAAATAAGCATGCTCGTAGATAATACGGCTAGGATTTTTTGTATGGAAACGTGCTCAAAGCACGCCCCTTTCCACTCTGTTCTGTGCCCCCTTCAACCCGCGCAGGTAGCATGCTCGATAATCGTACGACTGTTGATTTTTAAGCTTGCTCAAAATAAATCATGCCTATTTTAAGCAAAGCACGTGTACATATGCTTGTAAGTAACAAGTGCTCAATAAAAGCATGCTTTCGTACTTTTAAAATAAGCATCTGTATCTGTACCTCAACTCTATCAGTTAAACATTCAGATACATTGCCAGCGCGAAAGCCAAGCTCGATACTAATTGCTATAGACGTATTTTCATTTGCGAAATTGAAATTGGAGTGTACGACTAACTAACATTTGCAATGCGCTCCGACTGTAATATTCTACAAAGTTTGATTCACATCAAAGTTGTAGCGGGTATTTGGGGATCGATTCTATAATTGCAAAGTTATGTGGGTACTTTTATTTATGCAGGAGTATATATGAATTCGTCTGAAATATATGAAACGTCGATTGCAAATATGAACATTATTACAGCACATTAATATTTTTGTTGTGAGAAAATGACTGAACCCAGTAGTGGGAGAATTGCTTTTTGCGGGTAGTTTTCAGTTCATTGGGTGGACGACATTTGGAGGGGAGGGCCACAGACCTCTCCATCAACCTGGACTGCAGCAGCGTGGTGGAGCATGCTTTAGGCCTCCTCAGTTATGAAGGGAGGCCCGTGCCCGTAGAGGTCTAGTAGTGAGTTGAGGCCGTAGAATAATAACGCGGACTTCGTTTCTATAGTGTAATTATTTTCAATTTAAACGGGTACTCACTATGATCCACGCAACTGGGTCGAAATATCGGTAAAACAATTCAAAATCGTGAGTACCCGTTGAAATTAAAAATGTCTAGTGTCCGCGATGATATCAGTTTAAACTCAGAAGACTTCATCGATCCATTGTCAGCCAACGAAAAAAAAAACAAAAAAGGACAACAGCTTATATCTTCCACTCCTCTTCCCTCTCTCGAGCCCCTCTACTGAATCAATTATTATGATTACGCCACGAACTAGTTGGATACGTGTTCGTTACAAACTATCATTATTACAATGATCCCGCGCCTTTTGGGATCCCGGCCGGGGTTCCCATTCCGCGTCTTTTGTTTCGAACTCAATTAAAAGTTGCTGCCATGCAAAGGCGCCGGTTAGGGGTCGTTAGCAAGTTTCCGAACGGGACATAGATCAAACAGAGTGGATTTGGGGCGATTCGCGATACGGTCGGCGATTTAACTTGTGCAGTTGGATTAATGCTTCGGGGCGGATGTCGCGCGGTGTGGGAATAGCCCGTTGCATCACCAACTAATTGTTGGCGCTAGAGCTAAGCTCCACGTTCACTTTCGACTTTGCAATATTAAGCTTTTAACTGAAAATAAAATGATAGTAGAAGCGCTCATAGAATGGCGACTTGCTTCGGACCTTAAGTCTTGCTTAACTTGCAGTGGGTAGTTGAATAGTTGACCGCTTGTGGCAGGAATTTCATGAGCGTTTCCGCGCTTTGGCGGACTTGTAAAGCTGTCGGTCCCAGTAGTAAAGGTTAGGTAGCAGTAGTCAAGCCATGTTGGAGGCCTTCGAGCGGCATAAAAACAGCCGACACTTGGGTAGGCCATTAACCTCTCCACCAGCTCGGACTGGAGCAGCGTGGTGGATTATGCGCTAGGCCTCTCTGCTGTGAGAAAAGTCCCGTGGAATACAGTGGGCCATTAATGAGGCTAGACAATGATAGTTATTTTCCGGTACATCGAAAGAATGGCAAGTAGTAGCTTTCCTTATTTGCAGTTGACACAAAATCCCAATGACGTGTTATTCGTATTATGTAGTCCAATGTGTTGGCCCGTAATTTTATCTGAGTAGATTCTAAACACGACCAGTTATCAACACGATGTGGAGGGACTACCATAGGATATATCAGAATTACGAAATCAAATATCATACGTCTCTAGGGGCCACAAGGAAAGTCAAGACTTATACGCCCACTACCTCAAACGAAATCTCTTAATATTAGCGGTGATATATATTATGTATTTCCAACAGATAAATTTCAAGCAACTAAGACCCGCGAACGAACAATTAATCTTTTAATCGCCCCGTAGCCAAGTTGGTGTGTGGTAGTGACCCTACTTGCGAAGCGAGGGGCCCCGGATTCGATTTCCAGCCGGGGCAACAGATAAATGTTTGTTCTCGGGTCATAGGTGTTGTGTTGTCCATGCCGCCCCAGAAACACGGAATCCTAGTGCGGGGGTATGTGTAAAAGAGCAAGCGTTTTTTGTTTAGCCTTATTTTTCATCACACAAATGTCTGCCCCGTCGGGGTATCAAACTTGAAATCATTTGCTTTCAGGCTCACAAGCACTGCCGACTCGGCGGGATCATTACTGTAGCGAAATTGCTATCTCAATAACGTAGTTGTTTTAGGGCTGGCAATATTCATAAAGTGACTAACTGTGTTACCCGGGAGGTAGGAACAAACCCAAAGTCTATTATCTAATCAAGTTTAATTTATTTCACACAAGTGGTAGAAACTCCGTACAGCTCCCGTAGGGCGGGACTATATCTGTTTATTTTGCGATGAAGTTTGATTACGACGGAAATATGTTGAAGCCAGCGGCATTGGCGAGTGATTCAGGTAAACCTATTAGTTCACTTTAGAGGTGGAAATACTTTTTATGTCTGGTAGGCTCAGAGGAAAACGTATGTGAAAGATAGTGTGTATATTGTACATACTTCTCGTGTACAAAAAACACGCTTTGATATATATCTCAGGGTCTACATGTATACTGACTGTCGGTGTAAGACTGCCGTCACAATTGCGTAGTGCATACCTTACAGCTACAGACAGACAGACTGATACGCGAATGATTTTGTATGGTCTATCATGGATCCCCGTATTCCCCGTAAACAATATGAGGATCCCATAGCCTAGTTGTTAGTGGCTCTGCCATCGAAGTGAGCAGTCCTGGGTTCACACGGTGGTGGGGGTTTAAACTCTACGAGAGAGAAAGAGATATTAAATGAATAGTCAAGAATACGTAAACGGGTGTACTCGTGGTCATTCGTACTCGTGGTCATTCTCGTGCACGAATATTCAGCGAGAAAATAAACCGAATATTCGGCCAAGTATTTAAACTAGTCGTTTCTTAAAAATAAATAATTATGTAATATCTGCATCTGTTGTAGCGTCAAACACTAGGTACTGACAATATTCAGTTGTATTTTAAAATAGTTATAATATTAATATTCTAAGTTGATTATAATTAATACACCAATCAACCTAATTCCGGGAACATGTTTAATTTTACATCAAACTGTGTAATTAATAAATGATACAATTAACATCGTGTTGGTAATGTGATATTCAATTAAGGATGACGTAACAGGCCTGTTAATTTGAAACTATTGCACAATGAAGTTTGTATTCGCGTGGCTAGCATATCAGATATAGTTTACCATAGTATATCTTCGGCAGTTCAGGAAAAAGAATAGACCATATTTATGATGAAAAAAGCAGTGATAGCGGTGTGGTTGAACATTGGACTGCCGAACCGGAGGTTCCGGGTTCAAACTATGATTAAATTCGTTCCATAATCCAAACTTCAAACACAAAACACAGATATTGCAATCCGTGCTTTTTAGTACTAACAACATTTTGCAAATAGAACATTTGTAGAACACTAGTCCTATTTCAGGAGCGGAGACTAGATTAGAGAATGGATGGCTCATGAATCTTCCAGTTAGGAATAGGGTTGTCACTCAGGTTGCATTTCTATAGGTTGTAAGAAGTCCGATGGATGGTGTTTTAACATTGCCCAAGACAAGACAACATTCTCTCATTTCGCTTGAGGCGGCATGGAATGTTCATCAAGCTGTTTTAGGGTTGGCACACACCTATCAACTCGAAAACGATCCGGCATCAAGTAGTAATTTCCTACATTCGGCCGTTAGTTACAGATGTCAATGGGTGAGTGATGGCAACTTAAAACCAATTAATTATGGTTTATTATTATCAATCGATATAAAAAAATTAAACAAGTCGGGTGCCAGCCCTGAATGAGCAGCCAACGGGACCCGCCTCTTCTGTCATTCACGGCAGTGTCGCGTTTACATTGTAACGTTTACACGGCTCGTTAGATACTAGGACCGCGGCGCCGAGAGATTCAACGCGGGCATTGTACTGTGAACACCGTAAATGAGTCGAAAATTATTTTATAAGCATGTTTACCTTTACGTTTCAGTGTGAGGTGACAAATTTCACACGTCGATTTTGATCTCCTTAGAATATTTGAAAGTGCCGAGTTTGTTTGAATACGAGAGTTATTTTTTATGTTACGAGCAGAGGAGCCATCTGATGGTAAGTGCGAACCTTTACGGTAACCAACCATAATACACGTTCCCCCACTACATAATAGTATTACCGTGGTATCGGTCTCAGACCTCCAACGAAGCCCCGCCGGGAGACTCTAGTTCTCCCGAGTCTATGCCCGGGTAAAAAGGTGACCCTTGAGACCCGCAGATACCCTCCCTGTCCCCCTGCAAAGAGAGTGCGACAGCGCAGGAAGACGGAAAGTGAAGTGAAGTGAAAATCTTTGTGTGCATTCTAAGCTGCATAGGTACACGACAGGACAGGGGCGTGCGCACAGACAAGTCGTGTTGATACCTTTGTTTGAAGATAACCTTATTTAAATATACATACTGACACGTATTAAATATCATTATTAATTGATATGTCGCTACGACGCGCATGAGTCAACCGACTGTGTCTGCATTATAGTGGTACCTATTGGGTAAATTGATACATTTGAAAACAATCACGGTGACGACATTGCCGGGTGTCATGTTTACACTTTGGGTCATTCTAATTCGACGACCAATCCATCGACGATCCAATTGTTACCATGCTGGATTGCCGTTCCAAAGGTCCTGAGTTTGAGCGAGGCGGAAATTTCAATGTTTACTTAGTTAAAATGTTAGTTCTCGGCGTGTGTGTGTTTGTTGTCCAATAGCTAAGAGTGTGTGTCTCAAAATACCCTACACCTAATTTTATTAAGTTCTAATCCCTAAATACACACACATACTACACACACTTGATACTGCACATCATACTTTTATTTTGTTGTGTTAAATGTTTATTTTGATTTACTGTAACTTGTCTCGGTGGATGAGCGGGGCACCCAGTAACACAGGTTTCCACCTAGTACAGGGGCCCTTGCAACTAGTGTGTAATGTAAATTGTGAATAAATACTAATAATAACTTATAATACTAGTAGTTATTTTATAGTTATTGTTTCATTACCGTCTGCTAGGCGAGTAGTATTTTTCATAAAATGCTCTTCTGCTAGCTTCTGTTCCGGCGAATAACTGGAATTAGTTGAATTATTTATTTCTTCTAAATTCCAAAACCGTGCTAGTTGACTCTGTATCTCTTCATTTGAAATGTCACCGGTCGAAGTACCATTTACATAATTGCACTGAATAAGTTTAGGTGGATATGATGTAATAAATCTGGTATTTATAGGGCCAGAAACTATCCATCCTAACTTAGTCTCGCAAAGGATAGGCATATGATGGCCTAAATTAATTCTTTCAGACCCTACTAGATCCCAAAAAATATCAGCACCTAGTATTAAATTTACTGACGCGGGCCTATAGAAATGAGGGTCCGCTAAACAAACGTTTGTAGGTATTTTAAGGTGCGAAATGTTAAGTGTACGACTTGGTACATTATCTGTTAAGGACGGCAAAACAAAACAATTGATATTACGTATAAACGTATCATCTAATGACTGTAAACGCAAGTTACACATTTTATTAATGTTCGTGGTCGCATTATTGATGCCCTGTACAGACAGGTCAATATTATTATAAGGCAAATTTAATAGCCGAAACATTTTCTCCGACAATAGGCTGGAAGTGCTACCGGAATCCAAAACAGCGCGTCCGATATGTTCGCGATTATCTGAATCATACAACTTAACTAGCGCAGTCGATAATATAACGTCTCCACGCTGACTGTTTACGTCAAAAGTAGCGGAAGACACGCTCGCTGATAATGTTAAGTTGTTCTGATCGGTGGCGGGAGTCGCACTGACGTCGTCAGTGCGCTCACCATGCACAGTGGCCTTCTGCTTATTTGTACTCGTAACATGCACCAGAACCGAATGCTTACGTTTACAAATTCTGCATCCCTGTTTCCTACAATTATTTGCAAAATGTGTCTTTGCAAAACAGTTAAAGCATACCTTTAACGTCGGTAATAACTGCAGACGAGCATCGTTGCTTAATGACAAAAATTCAGGACAAGTATTGAGTTGATGCTCGCCGCTACACTTTGGACATGAATCCCTTTGAATTAGATTACGTGGTTTATTGTGAATTGTTACCATCGCCTTTTCTTTAAAAACTTTATTATTTGGTGTAGTAGTTGTGTGTCGTGAGAATTCAATGTTGTCCAGAAGATTCGTCCGTTTGCGCATGAACTCAGTGAAGTGTTGAAGCTCCACGCGTATTTCGATATCCAAGCGACCTTTGTACTCTTCCCATTCACGATGAGTTTTACTATCCAACTTATGAGTCATAATGTGAATGAGAAGTGTGTCCCAGAACTTAGTGGGCTCACCTAAAGAATTGAGTGCACGAATGTTTTTATTAAACTGGTCCATAACAATTTTTAAATTACTGGCCGACTCCCGTGTGACGGGTTGAATGTTAAATAACGAAGCAACATGATGTTGAATCAACAACTGCTTATTGTCGAAACGATCACATAGGAGTTTCCAAGCGACATTATAATTACTGGCCGAAAAATTGATAGACGAAATAACCACCGCAGCAGCGCCCTCCAAGGATGTACGCAAATAGTGAAATTTATTCACGTCGTCTATCTCGTCATTATCGTGAATGAGGCTCGTGAAGGTATCTCGAAACTCAAGCCAATTGTTTAAAAAACCGTTAAATTTAGGTATTTGAATAGTAGGTAACTTCACTGAAATCTGCCTACCACTGCGTGAATAATCAGTAGGCAGAGGCACCTGAGATTTTTTATAATTGGCAATGATATCTTGAGCCTGACTTAATGTCTTATAATATCGGCTTTCAAACTCCTCGCGCTCGGCTAACTGTTGTTCAAAGTCTTCAGATATACATTCTAACCTAGTTTGTACCTCGTCATATTGGGCATACATTGAATCCAACTTGCTTACACGTAATACCAACTCACCAATGTCCTGAGACCCTGACGAATCAAAGGACTTCAAATATCCAAGAAAAATTGTAATACGACCTTTAAAGCTGCTACGCTTTTTTGTCAAATCAGATATTTCGGTTTTTTGAGACATTTTGGGAGTCGGCTGCATAATCCTGGAATTTATAAGAATACACCAGTATTAATACAACAAAATAAAGTAAAGTTAATAAATCAACGTAGATCCTATTTAGACCAGTTCTTGAACAAAACACTACTACAAACCAAAATAATGTTTACAGAATGTATGAGAAGTATAAAAATATAAACATGTTATAATTGATAAATAATAGGAAATGTTTAAATATCAATTATATTATCTTAAATTTGAACACAAAACACAGCCATATTTATAATTATTGAGAATATGTAATTATACATAACAATATTTAGGGCATGACATTTGATACATCTAACAATTCTTAGTTTAAGAATTCTAAACTTAAATTTTATTTTAGTTGTCAATTTTGACAAAATTATATAATTTATTTTATAAATTCCAAAAAATACTATAAAATATTTAATATGGACTTAGATACAAACAATGAAATAATCCAATAAAATAATACCGACTCGACTCACTCCTTACTCCAAACGATTACCTCCGGCTCCAACCGTCTCATGGTACATGGCCAATATCCAACTTTCCATAGATCGCTGGTTCATAATCCGAAATAATAATATCCGGATAATCCAAAATAATAATATCCGGCTCGAAGACGACCAATGTTAATAATGGCAGAGATCAGGGAGGTAAATTGTATAAAAACGGAGTATTTAAATTTATTTTAATGCGTGTTAGCACATATAAAGACAGTGAGTGAATATGTCAAACTTAGAAAAATAAAGCAAAAGAAGAAATCAAACTAAAATACATCTACGAAGGTTATATACAATTAATTATGCGTAGACATGCCCCCAGGCGTTGAATGCCGCGCATTCAACTACTTAGTTTAATCAGAATCACTAGTTGGAAGTCGACAAATCCGAGAAAACGATCTCTTCACGATCCCATTGACCGTCTTGATTTCAGCCACACGAGCGACGTTATCTGGACCAGGAAAAAGCGCCACAATCCGACCGAGTTTCCATTTCAGCGGTGGCAAATTATCTTCTTTTAAAATGACTAATGAGTTAATTTCCAATGGCTTAGTTGGAGTTTGCCATTTAGTGCGTTTCTGTAGTTCGGAAATATACTCTTTACTCCATCTTGCCCAGAAATGCTGACGGAGTTCCTCAATCCGCTGAAATCTCGCGAGGTGATTCTCCTTGCGTCCTCGATATTCTTTAGTTGGTATTGTTGTCAGTGGACGTCCAATTAGAAAATGGCCAGGTGTCAGGGGATTCAAATCGTCTGGATGCGATGATAAAGGAGTGAGTGGTCGCGAATTTAAAATAGCCTCAATTTGTGTTAAAGTGGTATACAATTCTTCATAGGTCAAATGACAATTTCCTAGCACTCGTACTAAATGAAATTTAGTAGATTTCACAGCCGCCTCCCAAATGCCACCAAAATGCGGTGAATATGCCGGTATAAAATGAAAGTTAATCCCTTCATTCGCAAGGTCACTGGACAATGAGTTGGAATGTTGTTTTAAAAAGCTAGCTAAGTCATTGTATGCACCAACAAACGAAGTCCCGTTATCAGAGTAAATATCGCGAGGTTTTCCACGACGGGCAATGAACTTTCGCAAAGCTAAAATATAACTATTACTTGTCAAGTCACCTACTAATTCCAAATGTATAGCCTTTGTTGTAAAACATATAAAAATAAACATTATAAGTAATAATAACTAATATATAATAACTTTATTTATTCGTAGATGTATTTTAGTTTGATTTCTTCTTTTGCTTTATTTTTCTAAGTTTGACATATTCACTCACTGTCTTTATATGTGCTAATACGCATTAAAATAATTATAAATTTAAATACTCCGTTTTTATACAATTTACCTCCCTGATCTCTGCCATTATTAACATTGGTCCTTCGAGCCGGATATTATTATTTTGGATTATGAACCAGCGACCTATGGATAGTTGGATATTGACCATGTACCATGAGACGGTTGGAGCCGGAGGTAATCGTTTGGAGTAAGGAGTGAGTCGAGTCGGTATTATTTTATTGGATTATTGTTTGTATCTACATCCATATTAAATATTTTATAGTATTTTTTGGAATTTATAAAATAAATTATATAATTTTGTCAAAATTGACAACTAAAATAAAATTTAAGTTTAGAATTCTTAAACTAAGAATTGTTAGATGTACCAAATGTCATGTCCTAAATATTGTTATGTATAATTACATATTCTCAATAATTATAAATATGGCTGTGTTTTGTGTTCAAATTTAGGATAATATAATTGGTATTTAAACATTTCCTATTATTTATCAATTATAACATGTTTATATTTTTATACTTCTCATACATTCTGTAAACATTATTTTGGTTTGTAGTAGTGTTTTGTTCAAGAACTGGTCTAAATAGCATCTACGTTGATCTATTAACTTTACTTTATTTGTTGTATTAATACTGGTGTATTCTTATAAATTCCAGGATTATGCAGCCGACTCCCAAAATGTCTCAAAAAACCGAAATATCTGATTTGACAAAAAAGCGTAGCAGCTTTAAAGGTCGTATTACAATTTTTCTTGGATATTTGAAGTCCTTTGATTCGTCAGGGTCTCAGGACATTGGTGAGTTGGTATTACGTGTAAGCAAGTTGGATTCAATGTATGCCCAATATGACGAGGTACAAACTAGGTTAGAATGTATATCTGAAGACTTTGAACAACAGTTAGCCGAGCGCGAGGAGTTTGAAAGCCGATATTATAAGACATTAAGTCAGGCTCAAGATATCATTGCCAATTATAAAAAATCTCAGGTGCCTCTGCCTACTGATTATTCACGCAGTGGTAGGCAGATTTCAGTGAAGTTACCTACTATTCAAATACCTAAATTTAACGGTTTTTTAAACAATTGGCTTGAGTTTCGAGATACCTTCACGAGCCTCATTCACGATAATGACGAGATAGACGACGTGAATAAATTTCACTATTTGCGTACATCCTTGGAGGGCGCTGCTGCGGTGGTTATTTCGTCTATCAATTTTTCGGCCAGTAATTATAATGTCGCTTGGAAACTCCTATGTGATCGTTTCGACAATAAGCAGTTGTTGATTCAACATCATGTTGCTTCGTTATTTAACATTCAACCCGTCACACGGGAGTCGGCCAGTAATTTAAAAATTGTTATGGACCAGTTTAATAAAAACATTCGTGCACTCAATTCTTTAGGTGAGCCCACTAAGTTCTGGGACACACTTCTCATTCACATTATGACTCATAAGTTGGATAGTAAAACTCATCGTGAATGGGAAGAGTACAAAGGTCGCTTAGATATCGAAATGCGCGTGGAGCTTCAACACTTCACTGAATTCATGCGCATACGAACGACCCTTCTGGACAACATTGAATTCTCACGACACACAACTACTACACCAAATAATAAAGTTTTTAAAGAAAAGGCGATGGTAACAATTCACAATAAACCACGTAATCTAATTCAAAGGGATTCATGTCCAAAGTGTAGCGGCGAGCATCAACTCAATACTTGTCCTGAATTTTTGTCATTAAGCAACGATGCTCGTCTGCAGTTATTACCGACGTTAAAGGTATGCTTTAACTGTTTTGCAAAGACACATTTTGCAAATAATTGTAGGAAACAGGGATGCAGAATTTGTAAACGTAAGCATTCGGTTCTGGTGCATGTTACGAGTGCAAATAAGCAGAAGGCCACTGTGCATGGTGAGCGCACTGACGACGTCAGTGCGACTCCCGCCACCGATCAGAACAACTTAACATTATCAGCGAGCGTGTCTTCCGCTACTTTTGACGTAAACAGTCAGCGTGGAGACGTTATATTATCGACTGCGCTAGTTAAGTTGTATGATTCAAATAATCGCGAACATATCGGACGCGCTGTTTTGGATTCCGGTAGCACTTCCAGCCTATTGTCGGAAAAAATGTTCCGGCTATTAAATTTGCCCTATAATAATATTGACCTGTCTGTACAGGGCATCAATAATGCGACCACGAACATTAATAAAATGTGTAACTTGCGTTTACAGTCATTAGATGATACGTTTATACGTAATATCAATTGTTTTGTTTTGCCGTCCTTAACAGATAATGTACCAAGTCGTACACTTAATATTTCGCACCTTAAAATACCTACAAACGTTTGTTTAGCGGATCCTCATTTCTATAGGCCCGCGTCAGTAAATTTAATACTAGGTGCTGATATTTTTTGGGATCTAGTAGGGTCTGAAAGAATTAATTTAGGCCATCATATGCCTATCGTTTGCGAGACTAAGTTAGGATGGATAGTTTCTGGCCCTATAAATACCAGATTTATTACATCATATCCACCTAAACTTATTCAGTGCAATTATGTAAATGGTACTTCGACCGGTGACATTTCAAATGAAGAGATACAGAGTCAACTAGCACGGTTTTGGAATTTAGAAGAAATAAATAATTCAACTAATTCCAGTTATTCGCCGGAACAGAAGCTAGCAGAAGAGCATTTTATGAAAAATACTACTCGCCTAGCAGACGGTCGTTTTTGTGTAAGAGTGCCATTAAAAGAAAACCGTGAGGTTTTGGGAGACTCGTTGCAACGTGCCAAATTCTGTTTTTTATCTTTGGAACGGAGGCTTTTCAAGCAACCGAAACTTTATGAAATGTACCGTGAGTTCATGTCGGAGTATCAGTCTCTGGGTCACATGACAGAATGTGTACTTAGGTCGAATAATAATTTTATTCCACATCATGGCGTCTTACGCGAGAGTAGCACGACTACCAAACTAAGGGCCGTTTTTAATGCGAGTTCAACCACCAGCAATGGCACCAGCTTGAACAGTATTCAAATGGTGGGTCCAACAGTACAGGACGATATTTTGTCCATTCTTTTAAGATTTAGGCAACATAAGTACGTCATTATAGCCGACGTGGAAAAAATGTACCGGCAGATACTGGTGCATCCCGATGATAGGTGCTTACAGCATATATTATGGCGTGACAATTCAACTCAACCGCTTAAGGCATTTGAACTGAATACAATAACCTATGGTACGGCGAGCGCACCATACCTAGCTACCAGATGTCTTAAGCAACTTGGGTTAGATTGTAAGGACCGTCAAATTGCCGAAATTATTCTTCATGATTTTTATGTGGACGATCTGGTGAGTGGTGGAGATGATTTAAAGGTAGTTATAGATATTCGTAAAAGAGTAACAGCTGCTCTTGCTTCTGCTGGCTTTCCACTGAGAAAGTGGAAATCTAATGAGTCTCAGATAATGTCAGAAGTCAATGAGTCAGCGCAGGATTTAAACTTTGGAAGTAGCGGATCAAGTAAGACTTTAGGTTTGGGATGGCTACCTGAATTTGATCAGCTGTACTTTCCTATAGGTACATCAATTGTAAAAGCGAACTCTAAACGTGAAATCCTCTCAATTATTTCTCAGATATTTGATCCACTAGGTCTTGTCTCTCCCGTTGTGATTAAATTCAAAATATTTATTCAAAGTTTATGGTTGTTGAATTTATCGTGGGATGATCCCCTGAAGCTAGACATTCAAAAGACCTGGTTGGAGATAATTAAAAATTTAGATATTTTAAATAATTTGAGAGTACCACGCCGTGTGATAATTGACTCTTATGTACGTTTAGAATTCCATGTATTTTCCGACAGTTCGGAAAAGGCTTACGGTGCGTGTTTATACGTCCGCAGTATAGATAACAGCGGCAGAATATTAGTTAAGTTATTACTCGCGAAAAGTAGAGTAGCGCCCATAAAGGCTTCAACCATTCCGCGCCTTGAACTGTGTGGGGCGCAGGTTGCTGCGAAATTATACGAAAAGGCTATCAGTTCTTTAAGACTGAAGGTAGAGAGGACTGTGTTTTGGACTGACTCCACCATCGTCTTGGGTTGGTTGAAAATGCCACCAAATAAACTCCAGACGTTTGTTCGTAATCGCGTCGGCGATATTTTAGAGAGAACTGGTGATTGTGAGTGGCGACATGTTCCAACAGAGCACAACCCGGCAGATTATGTGTCACGCGGAGTTAGTGTTGACGCTATTCAGTCTCTTGACATGTGGTGGTCAGGACCTGATTATTTGAAAGAGAAAAGTAGTTATTGGCCTTCTACTGTATTATCTAGCGAACCATTGCCTGAAACACGTACTGTAGTTTCGTGTTTAGTTACGTCGAGTAATAATGATAACCCTTTCGTATTTATTAACTTTGATCGCTTTTCGAATTTTAATCGTCTTAGACGTGCAGTAGCTTATGTGCTACGGTTTATTGAGGCATGTAAGGGACGACGTGCTATAAGTAGTTTTCTCACTGAAACTGAATTAAATAATTCATTAAACGTAATTATTCGCACAGCTCAGAAAGAATCGTTTTCAGAATACGATCTTCTGTTGCAAAGGAAAACATTGCCTGCAAAAAATAGGTTACTAAAATTTAACGTTTTTCTTGATGAGAATAATTTAATGCGTGTTGGAGGTCGAATTAATAATTCAGAGTTTTCGTATGATAAAAAGCATCCATTATTATTACAGTCCATTCATCGATTCACACAATTATTATTTACACATGAACATACGAAACTCTTGCATGCTGGGCCACAATTATTGTTGTCATCAATTAGGGAAGTTTACTGGCCAATCGGTGGCCGTAATTTAGCAAAAGCTACTTATCGTCGCTGCGTTAGGTGCGCACGAATGAAGGGACGAGTTGAAGCTCCTCTGATGGGCGAACTACCGCAGCAGCGTCTTACTCCCGGTGGGTATCCTTTTGAATCGGTCGGTGTTGACTATGCGGGACCTATTGCTTCCGCAAGTCGTCAAGGACGTGGTTGTCGTATCGTAAAGGTATACATTGCAATTTTTATATGTTTTACAACAAAGGCTATACATTTGGAATTAGTAGGTGACTTGACAAGTAATAGTTATATTTTAGCTTTGCGAAAGTTCATTGCCCGTCGTGGAAAACCTCGCGATATTTACTCTGATAACGGGACTTCGTTTGTTGGTGCATACAATGACTTAGCTAGCTTTTTAAAACAACATTCCAACTCATTGTCCAGTGACCTTGCGAATGAAGGGATTAACTTTCATTTTATACCGGCATATTCACCGCATTTTGGTGGCATTTGGGAGGCGGCTGTGAAATCTACTAAATTTCATTTAGTACGAGTGCTAGGAAATTGTCATTTGACCTATGAAGAATTGTATACCACTTTAACACAAATTGAGGCTATTTTAAATTCGCGACCACTCACTCCTTTATCATCGCATCCAGACGATTTGAATCCCCTGACACCTGGCCATTTTCTAATTGGACGTCCACTGACAACAATACCAACTAAAGAATATCGAGGACGCAAGGAGAATCACCTCGCGAGATTTCAGCGGATTGAGGAACTCCGTCAGCATTTCTGGGCAAGATGGAGTAAAGAGTATATTTCCGAACTACAGAAACGCACTAAATGGCAAACTCCAACTAAGCCATTGGAAATTAACTCATTAGTCATTTTAAAAGAAGATAATTTGCCACCGCTGAAATGGAAACTCGGTCGGATTGTGGCGCTTTTTCCTGGTCCAGATAACGTCGCTCGTGTGGCTGAAATCAAGACGGTCAATGGGATCGTGAAGAGATCGTTTTCTCGGATTTGTCGACTTCCAACTAGTGATTCTGATTAAACTAAGTAGTTGAATGCGCGGCATTCAACGCCTGGGGGCATGTCTACGCATAATTAATTGTATATAACCTTCGTAGATGTATTTTAGTTTGATTTCTTCTTTTGCTTTATTTTTCTAAGTTTGACATATTCACTCACTGTCTTTATATGTGCTAATACGCATTAAAATAATTATAAATTTAAATACTCCGTTTTTATACAATTTACCTCCCTGATCTCTGCCATTATTAACAAAAAACATTTTCATTTTCATTTTCAAATAGACTAATTTAAGAGGAACGTGTATAATGTGAACGTGAAGAAAATCGTTATTATCGAATTTGTTTAATTTCTTGGATATTTATTGAACCGAAAAATATCTAATGTCTTGTTAACGAGTAAAACGCGAGGAAACCTGCCTAACAACACGGGAATTATCTACAATGTCTTCATCAATATTATGGACATGGCCAAGTCGAAGTTGATTCATTCTTAGAGGAAATTAGATCGCAATAACAATAAAGATTAGAGCATTAAGATTTCTCTAATTATAGTAATAATGATAACAATCTAAACAATAATACAAAACACTTGGAACAATTATATTAAACTACCTGATAAATTAACTAAGCGATTTACATCTAGGTAGTTGGTACGTACTAATAATAAAACAATAAGGGGGTCTGTTGCAACGTTTTTGTAAAATATAATCCCTAAAAAGGTAAAATAAGGGAAGAACGTTGGTTTGGAAATTAATTAGTTAAAATTACATCCGCGAGAGCAAAACCGCGGGCAGCAAATAGTCTTGCAATATAGGTATCTATTATAATAAATTAATAAATTAAAATATTATGAATAACTCTGATGATGTCTTAATACTTCACTTTATTGAGCCATAAAATTAGAATTTACAGTAATCACAAAAACTATAATAATAAAAAATTTAATGTGGCACTCGGAGACTGCCGCGGTAAAGCTATTGCATAGCATTTTTTATCAACTTATGCAATTATAATTATAAGAAGTTATATAGTTATATCAGAACAGCGCCATCTAGTTTGTAGAAAACATACGTACCATACCTTAGTATTAAGGTACTAGATGGCGCTGATTGGGGGTGTTAGGTTTTTTTCGTTACGGAATTTCTAGATTCGGTCCCCACGCTCAAGGCCCGCGATAAAATCTATGCAATAGCTTAAAAATAAAATAAAAAAGTTAACCTCGTAACACATTTGCCCGATCAATTCGAAGAACCAACTTGATACCTAACTATAATTGACTAGAGACAATTGAAATGGCAGTCTTTAAAATTATCATATTTTCATTAATAAGCAATAAGCGAGAGGTTCATATTTTAACGTCAGTAATGAACTGAACAACGTGCGTTATGAAGTTATGAAGTTAATAACGCACGTTAGTGCGGGCGTGACGTGTCGCAGCCGCTTACGTAACACGTAGCACTTGTGCAAACACCGCTGATAAACGTTTGAACAGGGGTTTCACACTGGCGAGAGGGCGCAGGCGCGCGGGGAGTCTCGTCCCACGACAACAACATTATTATATTGCTTCTCGTAAGCATTATCATCTTTATCATCATCGCAACCCATAACTGTCTGGGCACGGGTCTCCTTTTACCATGTGAGGGGTATAGGCCATAGTCCACCACGCTAGCCAAGTGTGGATTGGTGGACTTCACACACCTTTGAGAATATTATGGAGGACTCTCAGGTGTGCAGATTTCCTCACGATGTTTCCCTTCACCGAAGCAAGTTATAATTAAATTCTAATATGAACATATTTTTTTTGAAAATTAAAGGTGCGTGCGGGGTTTGCACCCGGGAACCCCGGTTCGGGAGTCCAACGTTCAACCACTAGGCTATCACGGCATTATCATCTTTATATTATTATGTATAAAAACGAAAGGAAACTTACACAATCACTCACTCACTCACTTACTTACTCACTGATTAAACACGAAATCTCGAAAACTACTAGAGCTATTATATAAAATTTGGCAATTAATTTAGTACATACACGATAGCTTAGAATGGATTATGTCATATTTATTTATAACTCTTTATTGTACACCAAGAACAAGACATTAACAATTATCATATTCCAATCCTAAGGGGGCTAAATAGGGATTGAAAGTTGAAAATACTTTTGCGTAGGACAAACCGCGTGCAACAGCTAGGCTGGCTTATATGCACTTAAAGCTAAAGATTTTATTATTTTTTATTACATTTTATTTATGGATAATTATGTTTTCGATGTGTTTCGTGTCAAAGGTCGATTCACGAGCTTACCAGCCGATCTATTATTGACGTCCAGCGCCAAAGGCATCAAAGAACTTGTTCGTTATGTAGAAAGAAATATATACGTAATTGATGAGTGCCCAATATTTTAGCGTTTAGGTTAACTCAATACTTAACTACATGTTTGGTTGGTGAATGAAGTTTTATGCAAAACCGTCAGCGTACAAATCTTAATCTAAAAAATGAATCTAAATTATTTTAGCTAAGCTATCTGAATTTTTTTACAGTAAGAGCTTTCTTAAATGTTGAGCACATTAACGTTTAAAATTAATAATGCATTTGCATATTTAATTTTAATTTTAAATGGCTTTCCATTAGAAAAAGTGTTGGTAACTTTATAAACTTAAAAATAGTTTACTTGGACACTGTTGTTACAAAAGATTACTTCAATTTCAACAAGCGCGCTTCGACCTCATTCAATAGCGGGCCACCGATTGAGCTCCCCTGGTTTCTTAAGTAATAGTTTATCCTTTGTAATAAAATGCGATTGTGTAAGTTTGAGAGTCCGGATAAAATTTATTGTGTTGGGAGTTTTTATCTCTTTAGCGGTGCAAAAGCTAATAGACGTAAAAAAGCGTCTTTAAAGCTGAGTGCTTTTTACTATCTTTAAAGTTTGTTGTCTGCAGATGAGAAAGGAGACACAGTAAGTAATATTTAGTGAATAAATATCCAAGTTAGTTTGGTCAATTTGAGAAGAGTATTTTTATTTAAAACTAGTGGACCCGCCTCGCTTCGCTTCGGAAAACTTGATCTTTACGTTTACAAATGTTTACGTACATACGTACGTTTACGTTTACTCGCGGCAAAATACTGTTAAAGTGTTCCCAAGGGAACGTATTATCGGGATATAAACTATCCTATGTCCTTTCCTGGATCTTAATCTTTCTCTATACCAAATTTCAACTCAATCACCGTTTTTGAGTTTTAGCGTGACTAACGCACAGCAATTCATTTTTTTTCTAAACCATCCCTGAACTATAGCGAACAAACCAAAAAAAATTTAAATCGGTCCAGCCGTTTTTGAGTTTTAGCGTGACTAACGCACAACAATTCATTTTTATGTACATAGAATAAGGTAATGCTTGACAACTATACAACCTGATGGTAAATGATGATGAAGTCCATGATAGTGAACACACTTCCTTGTAACATAGCCCATTTGTTCTACTCTTGACGACCCCAACGTCATAAGCACTCGGAAGCACCGATTCACCGGTCAAGTTAATAATATGTTTAATAGGTGCTTGTGACAGAAAACCTCAGGAGGAAACTTTTCGATAATTATGTCCTGAGTTCTAAGCTCTCTTTACTTTTTAACGTCTTATAAATTGATGAACACGGGCAGCGCGCCCGAAAAAGTGTCCCGTTCCAATGGCAATGTCAAAGGCAGATAGCTGATGTAATAAGGAGTAACTAAGGCTACTTTTATTTTAGAAATTTCCCGTCACAATTAAATTTCCACGCAGACGAAGTCGCGGGCACAGCCAGTCCCAAATATAACAAGTTTTCGTAACATCTCATCATGGAAAGCTGCTGTCATCATATTCGGTAATGCACACGTGTGTGTGTCTGGTTGCTTGTTTGTCCGACGCGACTGGCGGCGATCACAATGGCCATGGAATGCCCTGTCATGTGCGTTTGTAAACAATAACGATCAGATCTATAAATGTTTATCGATCGCTTCTTTAGTCATCGTAAGGCGGATGACGTCTTTGCGGAGTTTTGTTTGAAGATCATTAACATCCATGGGTTATTCGATAGCAGCTGATCCTCGATCATCCGGACATTATTTATATAAATTCCTGGTTCCTCGGGGCCAAGGCACTGCGCTCACTATTAGCGTTAGGAATCGAATAAGTTAGACACATAAACTCATTAGACCGAAAGGTTTTAATAAAGTTACTTTTGAATTATGACAGGAAGTGAATTTCGGCCAAAATATCAGTCCAGGTATTTACTGTGAATGTATTAAAAGATCAATACGAGCATTGACTTATTACTATGGACGTCAGGTCTGCGCTAAAAAATGTCCGAGCCAAATGAGCAACAAAACGCAAGGAGAGCAACAATTCCGCGTTCACGACTGCAATCGAAATTAAACCGTGACGTAATGATTTTAGTGTTTAAATTACCTTGTTAACTGCATGACATGACATGACAAATGACTGGGACATTTTTTTCGCGATTTTAGTATGAGATTAGATGTTTACTCTTTACATAGGTAGTCGAATCAACATCAGACGTTTTAGTTTTAAGTATATTTTTCTAGGATCAAATTACTAAGTAAATGTTTAATGAGGGCATTCTTAGCAGATTCAACAAATTTTCGAAGTCAGTTTCAACAACTTTTTATTGAATAAGTACACACTTTACTAATTAAAACTGTTCGGAACTGCTGCTTAGTGAACATCACAAATGCATACGAAAGATGGTATATAACCGACTTCAAAAAGAAGGAGGTTCTCAATTAGACTGTATTTTTTATGTGTTACCTCATTAATTTTTACTTTGTGTACCGATTTTGATAATTCTTTTACATATTTGAAAGCTGGTGTTTATCATGTGGTCCTACTTAAATTTGATCGAGGTCTGATGACTAGTTTTTGAGTTATCCCTATAAGTAAAATTTTCAAGTTGGTTAATTTTTTTTAATTATATTCATCTATAAAAACTCTTTCGTTTCCTACTGAGTGACTGACAGAGTGACAGACGACGCACAGCCGAAATTACTAAACGCAAGAAGCTGAAATTTCGCATATATATGTTCCTTGGGGAGTGTAGGCGAGCACTAAGAGAGGGTTTTTGGAAATTCCCCTCCTAAGGGGATAAAAATGGGGATAATCGGAAACTTTTTATTTCTTCAATGGATTCACTTGAAACTTTATAATTATGAAGGTTCCTCAAGTGACGCAAGTGAGCATTACGAAAGGATTTTTGGAAAAAACCGGCGAGCAAAGCCGCGGGGGCATGCTCGTACCTTATATTTTTAAAGATATATCGTTTTAGCTTTAGTGCCATTTTAGTTTTTAACTACAAATTTTTTTTGCAGTTTCGAGTTTTTATCACGATTAATTTTTTTAACAACTGCTCCAAGTTTACCTACTTCTAATTTTGTTTACACATCATCAGAGTGGAAGAGACCGTACATACGAGCTTATCGGTCACACCTGCGTCGTTAACGTATCGCTGCTCCCGCGCGCGGTGTGTGGTTTGATACGACCCGCCACACCACGACACGACACTCCACGTGATGTGATTCACTTCAATTACGTGATTACAAGGTTAGTTTTGTCCATTCGTTATTGATATCGGCATCAAACATTTTATATTGTTTCTAGCTGGTGTTTGAGACGTATGTATGCCGAGATGTTTTTAACTTAGGTCTCCCGCCTTTAGGAGACTTAATACATTTTGCATTTGAAACAAAAACGAAATGTATACAGCGCAGAAAATCAAGCGATAACTAGTCTGTTGTATGTATTAATTTAGATGTTATGTAAAAATAAAATAATGTAATTCTAATTTTTTTCTATAACATTCTGAGCTACCTACTTAATGAAAATTACATTAAACTTTTTTTAAGTAACACAAACTAATAAACAAATAAATGATCTTACTTCTTCATTATTATTATTTGTTAATACAATTATTGCACACGATATTATATTCAAATAAACATAATAAAAAAAGATACCCATTCAGTATCAAACTCTCTCCTGGAGCTAGGAATGGAGAGAAGAACTACTCAGTCATATCAAAATGTAATTATAAACAGCGTTAATATAAATACTAAACAATAAACCTAGATTCTCTCCAATCAATCGTTCCATCCAGTTGAAGCGAACGAAACGAGCTACCGAGCACACACCACACGAGGATAATGCGCTAAGGAAACAAAATACACGCTAATTTTTGTCACTCAATGTGCGTAAGTCCGTAGACTACGTAACACAATAATAGAGAGATACACCGTATAGATGAACAAGCCTTAACTCAATATTAGATTTTTTGATTAAATTATAATTATAGTCATAAGAAATGTTTATGCTACATAAATTATGTAATGTAGGTATATTATGAGATAGAATAGGCTATAACAATATAAAGAAACAAATGCACATCGTAAACGCATCGTTTTAACAAGTACAAGACATATCGTTGACTACCGAGCACAGAGCGGATGGCCCGACTTTAGCAAATTAGGTATCGGTGCATTCATCTTCATTACAATACGACCCGTTTGCTGCAGTACGAGGCATTTACAATAGGTATAACAGTTTAAATTTCATTTAGTCTTTGAATTGTAATAGTAAATTATAGTGTCCGTTTATACTATTCATTTGATAAGATACATACAAACCAATACATTGGTATGCGGTAGGTATACTTAATTCGTTTTAATTATGCAATTAGCCAATAAATGAGCAGATGAGCCACTTGATATATTTTTATTTTGATGGTAAGTGGTCACCGAGCCCCCGGCCAGAAAACGACGAGTCGTTTGTTCCCCCATAAATTTAACCTTTGAAAACTATAAGGTGAATTGTCTATTATGAAGGTTTTCCCTCGATATTTTCCTTCACCTATAACGCACTTTGTTGCGAACGAGGCATTATTTCAAACCACTATAATTATAATAAAATACAATACAATACGATTGTGTGAATTTGTGTCTCATTTCAATATCGCATGCAATAACAATTCACGACGTACCTACACAGTTTATTGCTAAGTGACTCTACAAATAGTTAATTACGTAAGACTCTCCTTGGTATAAATTAGCGTATAATATTTGCATTATATATTCAAACATCAGTACCTATTATAAATTATGCAGGTAGAGCTAGTGAGTTGTAATAAGAGTTGATTAAGTACCATCGCAGCCACAATAACTATTACAAATTACGAGAATGCGTTGTGTTGCGAGAATCAATTGCAAAATGTAATAAAATGTTAATTATTAAATTAGTAGTGATTTGCTCACACTTTGCTTCGAGAAGCATGATTATTACGTTGAAAAGATAGTTATTGTGTAGTAACCGAAACAATCATTGCTCGTTTTAATGTCAGGCGATTAATACATTTTTAATTTTCATTTCATAAGATTTATGAGACTGTCAGTCGACTTGAGGCGCCATCTGCTGCTCACGAGTAAGAACTGATTACAATTCGTGGAGTATAGACGTAGTATCGTATCTAAAATATAATTTTACCAAAAAAATGTGAGCACTTTCTAAGGAATTATACTTTTGAGCAGTCATAGCCTGGTGGTTTGTACCTGGCGCCTGGGTTCGAATAATCGTTACCTCTAATAATCAAAAATAAAGGAAAAGATACCGAGGAAAGGAGTTTTCTATAATGTTCTCAAAGGTATGTGAAGTCTACCAAACCGCATTTGGGCAGCATGGTGGAATAGGGCCTGTACCCCTCCTATTGTGAGAGGAGAGCGGAACTCAGCATCGGAACAGTTATGGGTCGCGAAGAAGAAGTAGTACTTCTGAACAACCATTTGGTTAGGTATCCATAGGTAAATTCATTTTATATCCCCGCTACGTATGAAGACGTTAATAACGACTGGCTAGGTGATGGGATCTTTGCAGTGGTTTTACCACCCTTTCGGTATGCTAATGATGTATTAATCACATTCTCTTCTAATAAATTCGGGACTTTCCCAGGATACTAAATTCTACCTTCTTTCCGTAAGCTTAACACTATTTGAGTGTTAAGATGGACGTGAACAAAATTGAAAGTACCTGTAATATTGATGCAACATTCTCATAGGTTGTTGGTTGTTTTGCGTGCAGCTCCACTTTAAGCTGTAGATGGTAAGGTGCATTTTTTAAGATTAAAGTAGAATACGTGGAAGATTCAACACAGCTGGGTTACTATCGGAAAATTACATGTTCTTTTCCAACATTTTTCCGTTTCTGAAATTTTTGTAGTATTTCCATTCGAAGAAAGTATTCCATATAGTCAAAGTAATGAGTATGACAGGACGAGTCACGTTTTGAACCAGGCGAGGTCCATGTGTCAATAAAATGCCAAACATCATATTTCAATCGGTAATCTGCGAAAGCAGGGATACTCAAAGTGTTATCCGCTATACACAATCGTGTGATAAATGTAAAACAGATTTGCTCAGCTAAAAGTTTGAGTATCACTGTGCTACAGTACCATCGGTGAAAATAGCCGTTTCAAACCCTGTTGGATGTAATTTTTTGTATTAAATCCATTGCAGTGCTATAAATGCTAGAATTTATCAATCTCATGGGTGTGGTGTTTCTTTATTTATTGAATGATCTCTTCACGTTTGTAAAGGATGGTCAGGAACTGTTTATAACGAGCCTATAGTATCTATCTGCTATATCAGACATTGACATTAGACTCAAAAACGTATTATTCGGATACAAAAATTGTAGGATACTTCGAAATATTTGTCATTTAAGATTTACCTAGATTGTCTCCATTTAAGATTTTTGTGCTGTGGTTTTGCAAATCTTTAAAGGAATAGGTATGAGAGGTCTGTGAGCTTTGAAAGCCGTTTAATACGCTTATGTCCATTTAAAATGCTTACAAAGGACCCACGAGTAGTTTTAGTTGTGATTGTCCTCTCTTATTTTTTCAAGCGCCTTGTATATATAAAGGCAGCCAATTTTCATTTCATCGTATTTCTTAAAGAATCTCTTTAAGGTGCTATTAAAAAAACAATTATGATAAACCATATTTATTTAGCGCAAAAATACATCAAAAAGCTTTCAATGGTACAATACAAAGTGGTCTGATAACAAGGTGTTTTAGTACAAACCGCTCGTGACTCAACGAACACTTTGTTATATATTCACATCGTTTGTCGCAAATGAACCGGTAAACGCGGCTGGGATAGATTAAAATACCGAAGAATCCGAAACGAAGCGGAGCAATTTATTACGAAATCGCGTTGGTAACACGGCATTGTTTTTCAGCCAGCATATCGGTCAATGTCGTGCCGGCTTTCGATTTCAAATTCAGCGCAAAAAATATAACCTACGAACGTCAACTGAACGTGGTTACGTCTAGACCTATCTTCCGACATCGCTGTATGAATCGAATCGCTGCTTATTTGAATTACATCGGCCTCCGACCACAACACCGCAGAGTGGTTCAAAATTTTGCACACATTCAAAATAATCGCCTTGCGCCAACAATTCAAACAATGCGAACTTATCATTAAAATTGCTACGATTGCAATCCGATGTGCGATACGTATCGTTTTGTGGAACGAACCTGGCACGTGGTAGGGGGTCGGGTTCGACGGTGGTAGCCAATAGGCAGCACTGATGGGCGGGTAGCTGCCGTTTGACCTGCCAGCGCCCGCCTTGCCCCTAGCGCCGCCCGCCTCACCGCGCATCCTTCACAACACTTCACTGCACAAACACTTTCACGACATGACGCGTCTGCATTCAAGCGCAGCCGGGAGACTACTAATACTAAACACGTATAAAGAGGTGCGCGTGCGCTGACGGCCGATCAGTCATTCTTCGCGGGTCTGTGTCACCTCAGCCCCCCCCCCCCCGTCCCACACCTGCGTTAATGAGCTCCGTCCTGTACTACGTCATGTCACTACACTCGATACAGATTGCGCCATTGTGAAGCACACCTTCTTTCAAGCCAATTCAGCGACGAGGCGGTTTCAGACTGAATTATAGAGTCACGGTTCGCTGTCGAATTCGAGAGTTTGTGACGCTCTGTACCAAATGTGCGGGCGTACAGACGTATGCGTATTTTGTTACCGGCTTACCGGTGTTCTATTTACTTAACGCTTAACATTTTCCTCAATAATCTAGTTAGTTATACCTACTAAGTGCGTCCCACTATTGTACTCTTAAGAGCATGTTGTAAAAAATCTAATATCCTCGTAGTTATAGTTATGGGATTGCATTAAGCAAATCAAATGAAATTTGTTACGCCCCACGTGATTCTGCACTAAGTTTTCTATGCTCTTACGGTTGTTGTTTTACTACGATGGTGCAGATGGTAATGGACGATGTGGTTTGAAGTGGTAAAACGAAACGAAAGAGCCTATGTTGAAGATAGCAAATCAGTAGGTTCAAGCCAACTTAGCAAAATAACACGCTGCAATTTTGCTGTGGCCTGTATTCCGATTTTGCATTGACGTTGAATTCTATGGGTTCAATATTTTTCAGCTTGGCCTAACCAAAATAATTTAATAAAACTTATTTTTTTATTATTTACTAGCAAACCCACCCTTGCGTCGCTTCGGGAGACATGTCCCTTGGTTCATTGGACATTCGGAAATTGCAAGGAGTTTTTCTATAAAGTGATATATAACTTTGTTACTTATAAACCGATTCAAATAAAACAAACACTAAATGTTAAGCGAAGCTTGTTGAAAAGATAGTTTACACAATACATAATTGAAAACCGCATCCATAGCGGTTTAGACTTTTCTAAGATTAGCGCGTACAAAACCAAAAAAAACACAATAAATCTAAAAATCATTGTTTTGGCTTAATGAGAAGATTTAATGTGCTTGTTGTCTGCCCACACCACGGAATCTGCATTCCGTGGCCCACACCAAGCCCAGCGATGGGTCAAATGAGTTCACTGTATGTATACATGTGAGACGTGAGATACAAATATTAATTGCAACATTGTTTTGCATACAAACGGCGTAATTATAAATAATGTTTACCGCGGCATATTGAACGGATTAATATTTCAGGGGTCGATTACTACAATCGGTGATTACGAACGTGTAGCGTATATAAATCGGGAGTTACGTAATGAGATGTAGCAGGTACCCACTTTTTTTTCTATTCAACTCGTTTTGTTTTATTTAACGCTTCAAAATCATTCATTTTCATAGTCCCGGCGACTTGTGTCGATCCTAATTGATCGACTGAATTAAGGAACAGCGGGTGCGGTCGGTAGTTGGATGGGTGACCGCTAGTGGCAAATAATTCTTGAGCACGTCCGTGCTTTGTAGGGCACGTAAAGCAGTCGGTCCCGGCCGTTATCATTGGATAAAAGTCGTTAAGCCATTCGGGAGGCCCTCGGACGTTATAAACACTTCCGACACTTTGGTTGGCTACTAACCAATCCACTAACCTGCACTGAAACATCGTGGTGTATGCTCTAGGTATCCTCGGTTATAAGGAGAGAGAGAGAGAGAACCGCACCCTGAAGTGAGCCGTTAATGGGTTGAAGCTAGGTACTTTTTGTACCGTAGTACTTTTCATTTGTACTATTAGGTAATAAAGATACTGGCCCAATCGTTTCGTCCAAATTTAATCTTTGCTAGAAAAAATAAAGGATGGAAAAATTAAAATTAAAATTTAATTAAAATCTTTTTGAATTGTGAACTGGCTGAAATAAAACAAACATTAAAATGTAATTCCAAGCTTACACCAGTGCAAATCACATTGAAATCGGTTAAGACGTTTTCTTGCACCACGAGCAGAGGAGGTTCGCTTGGATTCAAGTATAGGAATTTTCTACTTGGTTTAATGACCCCTACCATCAATCCCCACTAAAATGGCGTGGCTAGGTGCATATTCACGAGAACACCTACCTACCTTCATAAACTGATTGCAAAATATTATACTAGTATTGCCACAATTCCACTCAGTATAATCTGCATAAATCAGAGCATGGGGTTAATTTTACTGTAATGAATTTGTCACGGCGATTGTTTTACTCGCGCCGTATCGTTGCATATTTTCTATCGTTGTCCTTTACTAACTCACTATAAAATAGCAGGAGGTATAATAAGAAAATATGATTAGTAAAATTTATATCTACGCGTTTATAATAATACTAGCAACCCGCCCTCGCTTCGCTTCGGGAAACTTATTCCTTCGGTTTGCAAAGATTTAGTTATATATATTTTGGATAATTCACAGTATATCTTTATAAATTATATTCTATGTGTTATTCTGATGTGTAAGCTATATTATTGTAAAGTTTCAGCAAAATCCATTCGGTAGTTTTTGCATGAAAGAGCCACAAACATTCACACATCCATACAAACTTTCGCATTTATAATATTAATAGGATATTAATTCTAATTTTGATAATTGAACAAGTTAATGCCGCTTGGGTTAAAAACTTATCCAAGGTACATTACTATAATTATATTTGTACTTATTTAATGTTATTTGCCTAAATTATTAATCATGTTTAGAATGGCTCAGACGATATATACGTAATAAGCCCTACCCCTACAAAAGGCCCTATTCGCCGAATGACCTATTCATAAAAGAACCTATCAGCTAAACGCTCCAGTCCTGTAAGCGCGAAAAGCCTTATTTTACTCGTAGTTTGTAGCGTCTAGTTAGTAAAGATAAATTACAGATTTTAATTGAAGAAAAAAATTACCAATTAGCGCTAAACTTATTTCTCAATAATAGACTCGAGTGCGTGTGAGAAAAACGTGGATATACTGGACCGTGTTGTAATGAGAAATTTCGTAGGTGAGAAAACATTTTAATCTTCAATACGTGATATACGGACTGTAATAAACATTCACTATTGCTTCGTACTGCAAATATGTACATTGTGTGAGCTCAACATGGAGTTATTCCGTTAAAAATCTTAGCTATTAAACAGTTCTCGCTTCGCTACGGGAAAAAGATCCTAATATGTCTCTAAACAAGAAACTTAAGTTGCATATTAATCATCATCTTGGTTAAATTCGCATGAAGATTCTATTGATCCTAAGTTTTCCAAGTGTTTTTCACATTCAATCTTGGTATTAATTTAATTAAAAAAGCTTATACATAATGTACATCGTTAAGTATAGAAACTCTGAAGAAAAACAATTTTGGTGGAAAGCACGGTCTTATGGAGTCCTGTATGTCCATGTATTAGGTATTTTGTATTCAATTCTGTTTTCCACCATTTGAAAACAAAATTTGATTGGCGTAAAGAGAATGCAATTTTTATACCTAAAACAATTAAATAAGTTGTCTTGTTGGAGCAAAGGCGATGAAAGCTGCTATTTACTAAGTGTGTGTGTTTGAACTATTTATTTAGTGTCATATACTTGGCTACACATTACTAATATTGTTGGCTTTTTTGATATATCGCACCTTTAGAATAGAAGAACTACGTTTATTCATTAATATTAGCGTAGACGCAAATTAATTTATTATCTTACGTAACTTTGGAGATAGTATCCCAATATCAGTATTACCTACCTATTAGTAACAATACAGTTATTACTAAGTGGTAGATATAATGTTTGTTTAAAATCACTCACCATTTCTGTTCTCGCTGTCAGCTGGCTTCATTTGTATCGGATGATGCATCTGTAAACAAAAATAAAGAAATAGAAACAACTAAATAAATAAATAAATAATCGGTGCGATCAAACAATGAGTTTCTCTTCTGTGTGTCCATGCCTTTTATAACTGGGCGTGAGTGTATTAGTATTTATTTATTAAACTAAGCATTAACATTTTGGGTAGTAAAGGGCTTCATACCGCTTGAGTCCTGTCAAGCCTTCGCTGCTCGTGGTGCACCAAGCTGAACATCGGTCGCTGGTTTCTGTTACGTCTAGTTTAATCCCAATAGTACGTACACATGGTGGTAGGGGTTTTACCCGCCTAGCTGTCTACTTCCTGTCTACCTCTTCTGTCTACCTACTGTCTACCTACTGTCTACCTACTGTCTACCTACTGTCTACCTACTGTCTACCTACTGCCTATCTCCTGTCTACTAATCGACCGTAAAATGTTTTTATACATGTTTTGGTCGCAGCGCCACGAACCTAGAAACAATGCGGGTCCCCAGCTTTTATTTTAGTTGTTATCAACTAAACTAATAGCTGGCGACAATTAAAGCATCGGTGATGCTTTTGGAGTTACTGACGCCTGTTGCCCGGTGACCAACGGTCACAGCTTACCATCAGATTCAAGTGGCTCGTCTGCTTGTTTGTTTTATATTTAAATAAAAAAACTTAATTGGATACACATAATTACTAAAATATTATTTGCATTAGTCAAACAAAATCTATATACATATTGCGTCTTCTGACATCAAACTGAAATGGAGAGCTCCTTCAAAAGTAATTTCGGATTCATTTCTTCAGCTTTAAAGAAATATTATGATATTAGAAACGTTATTGAAAAGATATGACTTTTATTGCTTTAAATGAGGACGCAGCAACATTTATGCATCATCGAGCAAAAGAAACGTTGAAATGCAAGTAAAAAATGAAAAAAAAACCC
This sequence comes from Ochlodes sylvanus, assembly GCA_905404295.2. Classification (NCBI taxonomy): domain Eukaryota; kingdom Metazoa; phylum Arthropoda; class Insecta; order Lepidoptera; family Hesperiidae; genus Ochlodes; species Ochlodes sylvanus. The sequence continues at coordinate 11,331,794 of FR990132.1, read as the reverse complement.
CGAGCTTTTCAAATATGGATATATTATTTGAAAAGCGTGGGTTTTTCACAAGGAATGTGCATGAATCAAAGGGGATTTCCGTACTTCTTATGAAATTCCTTTGCCATGAGAACGGGATAAGCGTGCACAAAGAACTGTACGTCAAAGGCGGAGTTTATGGTGCCTTGATATTTGTTTGTGCCGCGCGATGTATTGCTGTTTTATGTTTATGCCGAGTGTTTGAGCTGTCTTCCTATTAATGTATATATTAATGAGAGGAAAGTATAACAGATTTTTGTGAACATATAGAGTATTACTGTAGCATTATGGATATACTTTGTTGCACCAAATGCAAAGTTTTCGTAGGTCAAAATAATTACGATACGCGACCAAATAGTTTAACATAAAATTAACAAAAATAGATGTGTTACGTTTATATAACGCGAGTCGCACTTTTTCATCCGCACATTACTGTTACTGTGAATGCGAAAGATAATTAAGGAACATGTGAAACAGACAGAGATAGCTAAATAAAAATTACATTAATTAAGGGAATTTGATTGCCTCACTTAGTGTGCGCTAATGACACATGATAGGTATCACATTGGTTTAAAATGCCCCGGGGAAAAACCAAACTTATTAATCAGAAACATTTGTTGACCGAAATTTAAAGTTAGTTCATATACCTACGTAACGTTTAGTGGCTACTTTAGAAAAAGAGTTTTTCAGTGAATCATTCATTTATAAAATGCCCACTTCGATAACAATTATGCCATCACAATGTGAGGGGTTCAGGCTATAGTCTAACAGGTAAGCCAAGTGCCAATTAGCAGATTTCATAAACCTTTTGAAGATAATTTTCGTATATGTCCAGAATTCTTATTTGAGCATGGGCCCAAGTCCTCAAGTCCCCAAATGTTAATTTATGAATGCTTCATTTGCGTCGTGTCATAATACTCGTAGTTTGACACCAAATTCTGACACAATCAAAGTGATTACTAATACGCTAACAACTCGGAGAATCCTTAGGATTCATTCCCAGGCGTCTCACTACGGAAGAAATTCGTTCAAAACTTTCGTATGATACAAAATTTAAAACACACGCGTAAATGTGCCTCGCGAAAGTTTTAATGAAAGTACCGACAGATATTTCATTGGCCATCGCAATAGCGGCACCGTCTCCCTGTTTACACAACACTCGACGGCGAACGACAAATGTTTACGAATAATTTAAATAGCTCCGTGTGTTTGTGCGAGCGTCGAACGGCATGGATATGCGGCCGATGAATTAACATGTCATCGCTTGATGTTTCGTTATTAATAAACCATATCATCGTAATGTAATTAGATTAAAATGTCACTCTATTTGTCGGTCTCGTCACGTTACGTTGAAAGCTTTATCGTGGGAATGCCGCATAGTTTAGTATTGGGACCTCTTTGTATTGAAGAGGACAATTAGTTATTTTTCTAAGAATGTTTTGTTGATTGAATGTTTTATTTGAAACTTGGATATGCGTACCGGAAACAAATACACTTATAAACATTTACACACTCATAGTCCGCACCCGCAATAGGATTGCCTGCGTCGCGGGTGGCATGGACAACACAAATAATTAAGACAGCACTAACACCCGTGACTCAAAAAGAATCATTTATCTTTGACAAAAATTGCTGCCCCGGGCGGGAACCGAACCCGGGTCTGCTCGCTTCACAGGCAGGATCACTAATTACTAGGCTAAGGACTCGTCAATTTATTTTTAATATTATCGCATATCGCAAACAAATAACTAGCGTAATAGAGAGTTTTTATTGAGATTATGTTGAGAAATAAATAGGTGATCCAGTTTAAGGAATTATTTACAAACATGTACAAGAAAATAGGGATGGCTCAAGGGGTGTCGCGTGATGACTTTCGACATGGGTAGAGATGAGACGACGACGTACAGATTCTTAAGAAGAGTGGTATTGTTTCGCTTTAGACAAATGTCCGGTAGCGGTATGTGATGCATTATTCCAATATAAACACCAGTGTTAGCCTTAGTTGGATAGTTGATTTTTTGCATGGTAACCTAATAGCCAATTTTGCACGCACGTCAAATTTTTGAAGTTTTAGGGTAGGTACCTATATGAAATTAATTTTATCATTTCATATAAACATTGCGAGGAAAGCTAGTTTGTTCCAATATAACAATTGTCCGTAATGTTCTGAATACGTGAAACGTTCTCACTGCACTTGGTCAACGTGAGCAGCCCACAGCCTTTACTCCTTACTGAAAAGGGCAGGAGAACATCAGCGAGATAGGTATCTATCGTCACCACGACAAACACCACCACACCACCGCCGGAATTTCTATACGTGTACATCGTGAGGTTCGGCAGAAGTCGACATCCGAGTTCCAGAGCTAATGTCAATCAACGCCACGTTTATTTTTACTGCCGCGAGGACTGACAGCCCGCGAGTAATGGCCGACCGTCTATTGGCAGGTGACGCGCCAGGCGAGCTCTGAACGAAAATTATTAAAAATATTTGCCTAATGCGTTCGCAAAGAGCTACGCGATGGAACGGAAAATATGATACTTGTAAATGTATGGACTAATAATAAAACTGAAACGGGGTCGAATGTGTACGTTCATGAAATATTTTTTGACAACTTCTATAGTATCGTTGTAGTTTGGAACTCGATGAAACGGAAATGACGTGATGGGAGTAAATGAGATAGGAAGCATCGGCAAAATGGCGGCTTACGTAAGCAAAGCAAAAAAAAAATTGTTTGGACTAACAGTATTCGTTTTTAAGGATTCACATCTAACGTGTGTGATTTGCACACATTTTTTTTTACGTTGGTAAGATTTGTCCCAATATTATGTTACATTTATTTCAATTAACTTGCAATGTTTGTACCGTGTTCGGGTCAAATGTTGCAAGCTGAAATACAACTAAGTACTACAACTTACTCTACCGAATAGAAATTTTGCATATTGCTTTAGTTCCGATGACAATGCAATTTAATGACAAGCACGGCTGAATATTACGCTTAGGATAGGGCACTCCTCAACAGACAACATTTACTAAATGTATTGCTCTACACTTATAATTCACTAAGCATTAAAATAGTGTGTGTTTTAGTTTGCAAACTATTAATTGATTTATCAATAATCCGCAGTACGTTACGCAGCGTGGCCGCTAGCGGCAAAAAAATCTTGAGCGCGTCCGTGCTTCGGACGACACGTAACGTCGTCCGTCCCGGTTGTTATCGATAGATAGTCGTTAAGCTATGTCAGAGGCCTTCGGGCGGTACAAAAACTTCCGTTACTTGGGTTGGCCACTAACTTCTCCACCAATCCGCACTGGAGGCCTTCTCAATGACGAGGAGAGACCAGTGATCATTAGTGGGCCAGTAATGGGTTGAAGCCAAGTTACTTACCAACCTGTCACAAAGTCACTGACATTAAAGTGTTCGTTTTTATCACTTTACCTAATAACTTTATCAAAGATACTGTTCAGGTATGGTGGTATGGCATGGTGGTATGGTATGGTGGTATGATATGGTATGGTGGTGGACGGTCCGGTATCGGCAAAATGTTGGGAACGCTCTATAGAGGATAATGCAAATATTATTGTCTTTTTAGGTAGATATATCTGTTTTTGTGTGAGAGAATCATGAGGAAATATTATTAATTACGTAATGGATTAGTTTTTAGTATACTTTTTATCCCGGAAAATAGTTCAATTCCCGCGAGATATCGTGTTAGGGATAATTAAATAATTAAATGTTGTCGTTAAGATACACGTAATAATTTGTTTAAACATAAAATAGGATCAACTTTAATGATAGGTACGTCTCTTTCGGTCTTTTATTTTATTTTTATTTTGTTGAGATCTTTGTTCGTAGCATGCATTAATAGAGTAATAATGCACTTAAATAGAGTAGTTAACTTTAATCTTTATAATTGATGTATAAGTACTAGGTATATAATTTACCTCTATATCGGCTGTATAAAACAATGATAAATATTTAAAAATAGTAGTGAATCAAAATTAAGTTAATTTAAAATCATTTTAACATCTGAAATAGAGTTATTTGTTCTCCACTCATTTCTTTTCATTACGCTTTGAAATAAATATAAGTTATGGACTATTCAGGCCAACGCGGTATTTCTGTGCCCGTTGTAGAAAATTGAAGAAAACTTCCATTATTCAATAACGGTTAACATTTAAAAAAATGTAATGCTTCTTGTGGTATACACGATTTCGTGGTGGGAACCCAAATTCATATTCATAATAATTTAGATTCTGGACATTTAATTTTTTTTAAATACGTTTAACTTAAAGAACAAAAAATATTTTTCTTAAATAATATTCTTAACGTTTTTAAAAATTGTATTTTTATTACTAGAATGAAACTTATAAAAAAACATTGAAGGTATATTCACATACAGTCCTAAAAAAGCAATAGGTTCTTGCATATTTTTTTATGTTATAATAAAACAACACACCATAGTCAATGGACGTTCTAATTATGAAATAAGTGTACGGGAAAGTAAATAGATTGTATAGAACGGTAATACAATATAGCGTGTATGTTATACAATGCATCATAATTTGTAAATTCTATAATGACGTTAATGAATGATCCATCGCCACGTCAGTAATGACCGTAGCCTGCCGAGCCCTTGTCCGGGGAACCCCCTGTACAGGGGTCCGGGTCCCCTGGGCGGACAGTTATGTGACACATAATGATATGTTCTCGGGGTTTGTTAATATATTGTGTGTATTCATGCAACTAACGAGGGAATTTAATAGTGACACAGCCACAATTCGATTTTAGCTCGTTTTTATTTGTAAATGCAAAGCAATTAATGTAGGTTTGTATACGAAGCACTCAATAATATAAAAGCTAAACAAATAATAAATTTAATAAATTCTACCGGTTCACAGAGTATTTTTCAGTTTTTAGTTAGGTACGCAATAGAGCATATTTGCATTGTAGGTACTGCTGTTCTATTTGATTTGTTTTGCAAACAAATAAATTAATATTAATAGATTCATAGAGTAGGATTGTTCCATAAAAACTTCAAAAACCATTTAGTTTTTTCTACATTACAGTAGGATACCTTAAATAATAAAAAAAAAGAAGTTTGTAATTTTTTTAAAGAAGTAAAACTTTATATAGCATTTCTTTTGACTAGATCAAATGTTGAATTAATTTCTTAGGTTAGATACAACGGATTGGGCTGTACTCTATCAGAGTCGGTCTTTATAGACGACATCTATTTATTTCACTGGATAGTGTCTGAAACCGCATGAACAGCAATGTCAACAATTTATCAATTCCAAAACAAACGCACGCAGCATACTAATAAGCCTTTTTCGGAAGCTACTTTATATTTTAATCTTTTATTGACAATTCACGCAATACATTACAATAATAATTTTATTGGCGAACTTAATGTGTGTTTGGCAAATTATTTTAAAAGTATAAATTTATAGGTGTAACACATTACGTAATCCCGGTATTTAAAATTCAGTGGCATGTACACTTTTTGTAGTTATTTACTTTCTACATTTTCCATTGTCTGTGGTTATTGTCGAGTCGATGGTAAACGAATTGCGCATTGATAGACTGTTGCATTTTTATTAAATTTATATTATTTAAAACGTTAAACCACACGAAACAGGAGACTGTCACCTTGGATGGTGAAATATATTTCATAGTAACTTAAGAGTATTTTAAGTAAGTTGATGCGAATACTACTCTGAATACTACACAAACGCCATTACATTACCAGGCCTCCGTAACCCTGTTGGCTGTGAACCTGCCTGCGAATCGTGGTATTCTGGGTTCGATTCCCGGCCGTGGCGGTCGTCAATGTGACAGTTGAATGATTGCTCCATGATAGTAGGTGCACACTTACTAAAAGATTCAGCCTCCTGAATCAGTTTCATCTGAATCTGAGCAACTATTCGATTATTATACTCGTAGTACATACTCGTAGTTAACACCGGGTACCGATAAAAATCAGACACGTTAAATTTACGCGACACAAACATGGAGAAATGTGGAATGGAGAAGTTCGCAATCCCATCTCAGCGGCGGCGTCCTCCACGAGAGCATCGTCCATCACGCAAGACGCCGAGATTACGGCGGACCGGCTGCGAACATCCCTTATCTAATTAGGCGCAGATGATCATCAATCACGCGTGACGCCGCGCAAACATTGTACACGGCTAACAATTTGTCACGTGTGTGGACGAATATTGCGCCGCGGTTAATAAAGACAACCGACTGCTCTTTGCGACAACGTACAAATTGTCACGGATCTCGGTGTGACTTGCCCAGTCTCAGCGGAAAGGCGGTGGTGTGAAATTTTGGAACTATGTTAAGTACGTTTTAATTATAAAGTCACATGCTTATTTTTATTCACATACATACTCTCCACGGAAACCTTCATCAGCAAGCCAAGTATTGGGTCAAAAACATTAAAAAATAAACACAATATAAAGAAACATTTTATTTTATTTGTGTAAGAAAAAAAATACATGTACACATGTATACATTTCAATAAAGTTGTAACGGATCGATATCCGTAGATGAGAATGGAAGTGAGGGCGCTTGCTAGTCAGAAATAAACGACAATGCGGAAACGTAGTCATTAAAGAGGTAATTTAACTGTTTATTGCAAGTGGATGTACATAAGTTAGTCAAGGACTATTCCTAATAATATACCTACCCCTATACAAACAAAAATCGCATCAAAACACATATGTACCTACACGTGAAAATAATGATGTCAAAAGTTCCTTTACACTGGTAACCTAAATGGTAAATAATATGTGAACAAGCACAAACTAGATCTGATAGAATACGCCCTAAGGTTGACTGGCAGAGAATGCTCTTAGCATTAAGTCCGCCTTTTGTTCCATTACTTATGTAAGGTTCAATAAAGAATAAATACAAATACAAATACGATATAAACCGATTACGCTATTACTGTTCGTTGTCATGTGATTTAAGTTTTAACTTTAAAATGTTTACTTAAAAAACAATGAAAAATAAGTATATGTACTTCCTAATTCCGATCATGGATACTACCGATTTGCGTAATTTTTGTATGTTAATAGTCAACATCCTAATTGCGTAGGTATAAGATGAGCATCAATCACATGTGACAGGGGTGCATGGATTGAACAAAATGAACAATTTGTCACGCGTGCGGACGAATGTCACCTCGTGGACAAACAAGTTGACGTCCGTTTTTTACGAGCGTGACACGAGAGAATAACAAGTCATTTACAACCAATGAGCATGGGAAAACCTCGTGAAATGGCTCCATAACTTATAAATAAGGATTTTTCTTCTCTTCCTCTTAGAAGTTCTCCAAAAGAGGATAAATCCAATGAAAACTTAACTTGTTGCTTCAAACTAGAAAATGTCGCTTAAAGGTGAAATGATAGTGACAGTAATTTGGTAATACATACCAATAATTAATTATTTGGGGAAAATTCATAGAATAGAGCTCTGCTTCCTTATTGGTCGGCAACGCGTCGTGGGGATCCACTAGTATTACAGCTACCACTTACCATCACATGGCTTAATGGCTCGTTTGCTGGCTGTTACTTATAAAAAATATTTAGAAGCTTCGCGGGACCCCCGGCGAATGTGGATAGATGTGGCGTATAGAAATTATTATGTATAGATAATGTTTAAGAGGGGATGTTTTGTTACAGGAAATAAATAATTATGGTATTGTCTTGAATCCCTTGATTTGTCGTTTTCGTATTCAAAACTATTTATTATTAAAGTTAGATTATATAGGTTAGTTACAGTACAGGCAATGTGTTCCAACCAGGTTCCAACCAAATTGCATATCTGAGCTCTAAAACGGGGGGATCTCCAAACCAAGTGAGAAGACAGTCAAAGTTACAAGCGTATGACGAAGCGTTGTCATGCCGGTTTGACCCTTCGTATTTGATAGAACAGAACAACAAAATAGTTATTTTAGTCGTAGAAATCTGAACAAAATATTCTGTACAATCCAGACTTTAAGAGGCATAACCTCTGTGTTAACAAAGTAAATAAATGCATCCCTGTTAAGAGCACGTGCGAACAAATTGAAATCGAGGAGAGGAGCATTGTTTATACCCCAAAGGTTTGTCACGGCGAATTGGACAGCGACGATGCTTATTTTAATTCGACACGAATCACATTGACCCCAGTCCGGAGCGCAATGGAATAACAACATGGCGAGATGAACGTTGTTGTTTACGATCGTCGAGTTTTATTGGCTACTTGAATTGTTTGTTGATTTGGTAACAGTAAGTGGGCATGCATCCACCTGGTAAACTGCAAGGAATCGATATGCACACGTATAGTGAAGTAAAAACAGTATGTGAAGATAGGTTAATGCACGCTGATCCCTTAAAACATCAATCTCTCACACATGTTCGCAGATTCGCATGCCGGAAGTAAAAGTTTTATGAGAAATAAAAAGTTTTTAAACTTAAAATGAACGCAATGTTTCTATACAGATTAAATTTTGATTTCATTGAATGGTGGTTATTTTTTTATTAACAGGATTGGAATTACTACTGTTGATTGATTGAACTTGACTAATAAATAATGGATAAAAGAAAGCAGCATATGAGGTCCTATTCCAGAGAAATCGGCAGCAAAAATACTAGCAGTTACAAAATGAATAAGATGTGTTATATTAATATAAAAGACAAGCGGGTCAACCTCTGGACATAGCAACAGCGAACCAATTGAATATGATCCGTAGAAGAAAGTGAGTGACAGTTAAATTCGAATTAATACATAGCTCTAAGAACCCATCACTCATGAAGAAGAAAAGGCCTCGAAAGGGCCATTAGTGATCTGATAATTAGGCCTCGAAACAGGAGGAGGAATGTTTTAGTCCACCTAAAATGTAGATAATAATTGAAGAATTCCACTTGCGTCTTATGTAAGTTCTATTTAATTGAACTGTTAAGCGAAGTGTTAATTAAGAGAGGTCTATTTTCAACATTCGATAATCAAAAGTTAATAGATGATTGGACAGGGATAAACTGTCTATAATATATCTTCATTCTACGAGTAACTTTCAACAAAAATGCAAAATGCGAAGAATACAGAATTTTCTGCTGAAATTTTCACGTACTCCATCGCACAGACACAGAGGGACAGAGACGTATCTACACGCCTTGCAGGTTTAATCCTCCAGTTTATAGCCGCATGAGATTGAATAGATTCCATCCGCACAGAACTGATACGTCAGCAACCAATCACGTCTCCAGTATCCTAGGACCCTTAGCTAATTGGCATACTCATCACGCGTGACATTGATTGGATCACGGGTAAGGTCAGTCAAGATGGCCGCTTGTTGGGAATTGGACTCGAGAGATGGTGTAGGAAGCTACGCTGTTTATTGTATGTTGATTAATTCATTGTTCATATTATATTGCAATGTGAAGGCTACTTTTGTTACGCAACGGCTTCTATTAGATTCGTGACTGCCTGCTGAGCGAAATTGTATTGGGCAAGATTTTCGGCTGGGGCAGGCTTGTTTTCAGGGCATGGTTGTTTCTAAATGTCTTATTGAGTATGCACATAGATACATAATCATAATATATATCCGCAACATAAGGAACAAACGCTTACGCGCTAACGCTAGCATTCCGGGTTGCATTTTAATAGCATATGTTATTAAAGTAGGTATTTTTAAGAATTCTCTTTTGTAAGTAGTTACAAACATGTAAAATTAGCGTGGCGAACCAATAAATCGGTAGTAAAAAAGTTTCAAACAACGTGAAAATCAGCATAAAAGATACTTTATTTACTCAAACAGCAAAACGTCGAGGATTGAGGAGACATAATTTACGGCGTAATAACTCACATCGCTGTGTTACTGCATAGTTTGTCGTCGTTTTATTGGGGCAATATCTAGCACAAGTATTGAGATTCGAGTACGAATACTCGTTTATGTAGAGAATGTTAATATAATGTCAATAGGCATTAAATAACTATTAAATACCACATAATAATAATAACCTATTAAATACCGCAGCGTCATGCGTACGTACGTCTGTTGTAGCATTAATGATAAATTGCATGCATTCCGATGTTTGAGATTTTTAATTTTGTTTTATTGGGATTTCCAACGAAGAAGTAATCATCATCATCACAACCTATAACTTTCCCATTGCTGGCTTCGGTTCTCCTCTCATAAGATGAGAGGAACAGGACATAGTTCATCACGTTGACCAAGTGTGGATAGGCAGACTACACACACTTTAGAGAACATTAACGACTACACTAAAATGTGCAGGTGTCACGATGTTTTCTTACTCCTTTAGGGATAAAGGGCTTAGTAAAGGAGAAGACAAGAGTACTGTACTGTATGTTTAATTCACTTCTACATACACTGGTTATATGTTATATAATTTGCCCTATACCCTACCAATTACTACCGTTTAACACCGTGGCCCGGTGACGACTGGCGCATCAACTTACGCCTCGCCCGTTGCAGTTGCACAAACTGCATTGTGTGCAATTCTACGCTACACTCCGAAGCAAGTGAGAACTAAATTCTAATATGCACATATTTTTTGAAAATTATAATATGTGTCACTTGGCAATCACCTCCCTATTGTATCCAATGCGATCTAGTTAAATTCATTTTGAATCCATCTGCTCGTGACCGTAAATACCCCAGTCAGTTGGTTGAATGGACTGGACAACATCTCACTACCCATAAACCATAAATTATGTCCGAGTGTTGGACTGCCGGCGGCTATGATAGTTTTTTCGACTATTTTACAGCACAACTGGTGAATTGTTGTATTACGTACAAAAAGTAAAAGGACTCTATGTTTATACTAATATAATAATATAATTGTTGGGGTCCAGAAATAACAACTTGGAAACTTGACTTTAGATACTTTTATTTCACTTGTTATAATATGTTATTGCTTGTACTGAACACACTTTTTCCAAAAATTTCGCCTATTTTTATGTAACTTAGCTCTAATACAAAGGGTCGGTGCTTAAACTAGGTGTTTTTGCCTTCAACCAATCCGGTGCCCGGAAGTTTGCACGCGGCACCAAAGTTTTTGCACACGGCACTAATTTTGTTGCGCACGGCCCTAATTTTCTACACATCTCTCTCTTGCTCGTAGCTTTATCCCTTTCGGTAAGTACTATTCTAACTTATAGCTACGTCCCTTTCGCTCTTACTTATAACTATCTATACTTAGTAATATGTATATTTCGTTCTCTTACAGACTAAGGGAAAATTCTTTATTATTATAATTATGACGGCCTTATTTTCTATATTATATCTATATACATTAAAATCAGTTTTCGCCGTCCGTAACATCCTCCCCCCGGCGTAGATTCTTCGCAGCCTCTTCCACGTGCAGGACGGCGAGCTTCACCGCGGGTCTTCTGAAAATTCCTCCCCTCGTTCTGACGTCTGCGGAGCGGATCACACCATCTGGGCCGGGATGTACTCGTTCGACGACGCCGCGCGGCCATGTGTTGCGGGGCAGCGTACCGTCGATCACCACTACCAGGTCCCCCACTTGTAGAGGTCGCGTCGCATTGGCTGATTCACCGCGAGGTATCAACGTTGGTAGGTATTCTTTTGTCCATTTTTTCCAAAATTGATCGGCGATGGCTTGCGCTTTCCTCCACGTTTGCCGATCTGCTTCTTCGCAGGGACCCGTCAGCGGCAGCCCAGTCGACGACCCGATGAGAAAGTGATTTGGCGTTATTGCTTCCTCGTCCTCTGGGTCCACGGACACATGTGTTAGCGGCCGAGCGTTGATACTGTACTCAGCCTCCGTCAACACGGTCTGTAATACCTCCTCTCTCGGCGATTTTTCTTGCAGTGTTGCGGTCAAGGCTGTCTTCACTGACCGCACGAGTCTCTCCCAAGCGCCGCCCATATGTGGCGCTCCGGGCGGGATAAATCGCCAGTCGGTCTCGTGCAGCAACCCGTAGTCTTTCAACGCCGGTCCCCATGCTGCATATGCGTCCCGTAATTCGTTGTCGGCTCCGCGAAAGTTCGTGGCGTTGTCCGAGTAGACGGTGTGCGGCCATCCTCTTCTGGCGGCCATGCGTCGAAACGCCATGATTGCCGAGTCTGTTGATAGCGACGCTACCAACTCCAAATGCACCGCTCTCGTTGTTAAGCAAGTGAACAACGCGCACCATCGCTTCTCATGCCGTCGCCCAATGGTGACGCTCACTGGTCCAAAATAGTCGACGCCGCAATAATTGAACGGCCGGTGTCCTGGGTCGACTCTTGCCTCAGGTAGGTCGCCTCGCGTCGGCATGTGTGGCGTGGCTTTTCTTATTTTACATAGCTGACATTCCTTCGCTATCCGACGCACTGTTGGCCGCAGTCGCAGTATTATGTATTTTTGTCGGAGTTCGTTGACTACGCGCTCGTTGTTTGCGTGTCCTGCGTTGCGATGATATTTCGCTATCAACAGCTGCGTGAAGGGATGTCTGCCGTCGAGTATTATTGGTCGATTCGTGTGGCTAGATAATGTTGACGCGCCGATCCTGCCTCGGGCCTTTATTATTCCCTCTTCGATTACAGGGTCCAGCTTCGCGAGTTTGCTTCGCGTTGACAGGGCGTGTCCGGACGTCAGCTTGTTGAAATCTTCCTGGAAGCAATCTTGTTGCGCTTGGCGATGCCATTGCGACTCCGCTTCTTTTATGTGCGAGACTTCTAATTGTAAATCCTTTCTCTTTGTTTTCAACTTTAGTATGAAGAGTCGAACACGTGCTGTGGTTCTTATTAGACTCTCATATCTTGAAAATCTGTGGATGTCTGGTAGGGCTTCGTTAGTGCATAGCTTGTTTTCTATTATATACACTAATTCTTCGACCGGCGTGTCGTCTGGCTCTTCACACGGCCACTCTTGAATTGGTGCCCTTAAAAATGCAGGCCCCAACGCCCAGCGATCCGAGCCACTAATCTTATTAGAATTAGATCGCGTGGCGTCGTCGGCTGCGTTCTCGCTCGTGGGTACCCATCGCCAGTCTGATTTCTGTGATAATTCGGCGATCTCGGCTAGCCGATGTGATACAAATGGTGTGTACTTTTTTGTATCGTTCCTTATCCACTGAATGACTGTTTTGGAGTCAGTCCAAAGATATGTGCGTTGCGGCTTCCAAGTGTGTTCGCTACGAATAGTGTTCGCTATTCGCGCTCCAATTAGAGCCGCTTGTAGCTCCATTCTCGGGATGGTGAGCATTTTCAATGGCGCCACCTTTGCCTTTCCCATCACTTGAATAGCCTCAATGGTCCCGTCTGGGTGAGAGATCCTCCAGTAGGCCGTTGTCGCGTACGCTTGCTCGCTGGCGTCGTTAAATACGTGTAGTTGCAGCTCTGATTGCGGCGACATGTTATAGCTGTAACATCGGGGTATCGCCAAGGCTGATATATCTTCTAGTCCGGCGACCCATGTCTTGAATTCTTCTGATTCGTCGGCCGGTAGCTCTTCATCCCAGCCAATTTTCTTCAACCATAACTTTTGTAATATGATTTTCCCTATGATTGTATAGTGACTTATAAGTCCCAGCGGGTCATATATGGACATGACCGCGCTTAGCGCTTCTCTCTTGGTCGGCGCTCTTTGCCGTTGTCTTACTTCGGTCGGCACCCGTTTGCACTCCGTATTGAACCCGATGGTGTCTGGTTTTGGACTCCATCTGAGGCCCAAAGTTTTTTCTGTTAGGCCCGTGGTCAATCGCACGTTCGCGTTCGTTGATCGTTTTGCTTCTGGAATAGCTTTGAGGACGGCTGCGCTATTCGAGTTCCAGCCGCGAAGATTGAAGTTTGCTTGTTCGTGTATATGCACGATGTCTTGGATCATTTGAACCGCTTGCTCTTCTGTATCAAAACTATCTAGATAATCGTCCATGTAGTGGCGTTCTCGTATCGCTTGCGCCGCTAACGGGTATCTTTCTTCGTGTTCTGTAGCGTTGTGATTTCGTACGCTGTGTGCGAGGTACGGCGAACTCGTCGCTCCGAATATCATCGACGTCATTTTCCATTTTTGCGGTTGTTCGTTGCTATTGTCTCTCCACAAAAACATTTGTGCCGGCTGATCTTCAGACCGTATCTTTACTCGTAGAAACATTTCTTCTATATCGGCGGTCACCGCGATTTTCCTTTCGCGGAAACCGAACAAGATTTTTGTAAGTGAAGCTAAAAGGTCCGGCCCCTCCAGTAGGCAGTCGTTCAGGCTGATTCCGTGTGCTTTGGCCGCTGCGTCGAACACCATTCTTAGCTTGCCCGGCTTGTTCACGTTGAACACGGCGAAGTGCGGTAGGTACCATTTAACGTGGCTTTTTTCTTCGCTACCATCGCATCTGACCGCGTAGCCCTTGTTAATAAGGTTGGCGACTTGAGCTTTGTATTCTGTCTGAAAAATGGGTTGTTTTGCCATTTTTCTTTCTAACGTTTCTAATCTCTTGTAGGCGTAGTCGTGGTTGTCGGGGAGCGCAGGGTTATTGCTCCGCCAGGGCAGCCCGACTTCAAAGTGCCTTCCGTTTTTCTTGATCGTTGCTTCAAATATGTGTTGGGCTCGTTGGTCGTCTTCGCTTATGCGGTGTTTCAAAGTAACGCCAAGCGAGTCAACTTCGAAATGCTTCTCAACTAGCTTGTCTAATTGCGTGTCGCAAATATACAATACTGAAGCTTCATTGGTCATCATTAATTTTCGCGGCGCAGACCCGTGTAACACCCATCCCAATTTTGTCCAGGACGCGGCTGGGTCGCTCTTCTTGCCGCTGCGCAGTTTCCTTGACACTATCAGGTGCCAATTGTCGGCCCCGATCAATATTTGAGGTCTCGCTTCTCCAGCGCATATATTGTATTCAATGTCGCGCAAGTGTGCATACCGCTTTAGGTCGCGCGGTATATTTTGTTTATGCAGCTGCAGTCCCTTCATCGTACGCGCCGTTATTTGAAATGTCTCGGGCTCGCGTAGTCCTTTTATCTGTATTTTGACTGCCTTGCTGTCGATTTCCTTTTGCTCGTTGATGCCTCTGATATTCAGCGGCTTGTTTGTTCCGCCGTCGGTGAGCTCGTTCGCCAATTCTTCTTCGATTAGCGTTACTGTTGAGCCTTCGTCCAGGAGGGCGTGAGTTTCTATCTCCCCCCGTGGACCCATGAGTTTCACCTTGCACGTTTTTAAGTACACGGTGTCGGACGTCTTTACGCTCATCACCGACGCAGTGCTATCTTCATTTTTCTTTTCCTTTGTATTATTTGCTTCTGTTCTGTTTTTATGAAGCAACGCGTGGTGATGATATCTGCATCCGTCGACGCCGCATGCCTTGGCCTTGCAAGTGAATCTGCTGTGTTTTTTGTTCAGGCATTTGAAGCATATTTTATTATCTTTGGCCCATTGCCATCGCTCGTTGATTTCCATTGCCTTCATTTTGTAACAATCAGGCGTGTAATGATTTCCCGATTGACATATGAAGCATTTTCTTTCTTCTGGCGTGACGTCCTCTGCTACGTATACGCCTCGGCTAGCTACTCTTTTTGTAGCCGCTTCTCTTCGGGGTATCGGAGCGTTACGTCGCGGTGTATGTGTATATCTCAGCATTAAATCTGCTTCGGACATCAAGAATTCCGCTAAGACTGTCATCTCGTTGTCTTCCATGATGCGCTGTTCATTGGCGGCTGCGTACTCCGCCCATTTGCTGATTAGGTGCGGGCTGAGCTTGTCCATGACATCCCTAACCATCATTGGGTTTCTCAGGTAACCCCGTCGGTCTATGCTCTTGATTGTATAGACTATATTCTGTACTCTCACTGCGATTTCGTACAGATCCGTGTTCGTGCTTCCCAGTCTCGGAATCTTCTTTAATTCTTCTATTGCTCTGTCGATTATAAACTCCGGACGACCATACTTCATTTCTAGCGTCCTCATAATAACCTCTGGACTGGTAGCGGTGTACAGTTGAGACAGCACCGTCTCCCGCGCTTCCCCTCGAAGGCTATTTCTTAAGCGCAGTAGGTTTTCTGTCGGTGTGAATTTGTATAACCTTGTAGAATCTTCCATTGTGGCTTTGAATGGCAGCCACTCGGTGATTGCTCCTGTGAATATCGGCAGCTCCATTGTTTGACGAGGCGGCGGTCGCGAGGTAACCATTTTCTCCAGGACGTCCGCTAACTGTTGAATGCCCCGGTACTTTGGGTTGTCCCCCCATTGCTCATTAATGGGAGGACGAGCCTCCTGTGGCCCTTCCCTGTACCTCGACGGCCTCTCTTCGATGCTTTTTTCCACCCAGTCTCTCGTTCTGTCGTTTCCGCACGCGCTTTCTGCGTACTGCGACTCTGCCTCTATTGCTGACATCTCGGCAGCTAATCTCGATTTGACTAGCTTTTCTTTTATCTTCAGTCGTTTTTCCTCGAGCTCTGCCATCTCCTTGTCCGCCTCGTATTGTGCCAACTTCGCCCTGGCCTCGGCGCTCGCCCTTGATGTATTGGAGCGCACGGTGTGCGTCGGTGACGTAGGCCTGCGAGAAGGCGAAGCGTGGCTCGGTCCCGGCGTCGCCTCATGTACCGCTGGATGTGCCGGCGGCCCCATACTCGACGTTTCCGTTTGGAACCGTGGAGGCGATCTTCTAAGCTTCCTCCCTTGCGGTATCCCAATCGTAGACGGCGACTGTGGCGAATCTTCGAATATGCGGTGTAGCGGTCCCCCTGGCGCACCCTTAGCGCCCTCGGACTCGCTAAACCCCGATTCGGAGCGAACACGGCCTCTCGTGTTCATGGCGGCTGGCTGGCGGCGGCTGGCGGCGGTTGGCGGCGGCTGGCGGCGGCTGGCGGCGGCTGGCGGCGGCTGGCGGCGGCTGGCGGCGGCTGGCGGCGGCTGGTTGCGGCTGGCGGCGGCTGGCGGCGGCTGGCGGCGGCTGGCGGCGGCTGGCGGCGGCGGCTGGCGGCGGCTGGCGGCGGCTGGCGTCGGCTGGCGGCGGCTGGCGGCGGCTGGCGGCGGCTGGCGGCGGCTGGCGGCGGCTGCTAGCTGGTGGCCAGGCTACTGGCTGGCTCCTGGCTGGCTCCTG
Organism: Ochlodes sylvanus; assembly: GCA_905404295.2. Lineage (NCBI taxonomy): Eukaryota > Metazoa > Arthropoda > Insecta > Lepidoptera > Hesperiidae > Ochlodes > Ochlodes sylvanus. The sequence goes on along the minus strand of FR990132.1, from coordinate 11,314,722 downwards.
GCTGGTGCTTTTTCTGGATCCGGCTACCGAAGGACCAAAATGTTGGGGTCCAGAAATAACAACTTGGAAACTTGACTTTAGATACTTTTATTTCACTTGTTATAATATGTTATTGCTTGTACTGAACACACTTTTTCCAAAAATTTCGCCTATTTTTATGTAACTTAGCTCTAATACAAAGGGTCGGTGCTTAAACTAGGTGTTTTTGCCTTCAACCAATCCGGTGCCCGGAAGTTTGCACGCGGCACCAAAGTTTTTGCACACGGCACTAATTTTGTTGCGCACGGCCCTAATTTTCTACACATCTCTCTCTTGCTCGTAGCTTTATCCCTTTCGGTAAGTACTATTCTAACTTATAGCTACGTCCCTTTCGCTCTTACTTATAACTATCTATACTTAGTAATATGTATATTTCGTTCTCTTACAGACTAAGGGAAAATTCTTTATTATTATAATTATGACGGCCTTATTTTCTATATTATATCTATATACATTAAAATCAGTTTTCGCCGTCCGTAACAATAATTATTAAGTTTTTTGGTTTTTGTTACTTTGAACGTGCTAATTTATGTACCATTGTTACTATACCTACTATTTTTAGTTGGCGTAATTCAATGATATTATATATTACTTATAATGACCTCATATTGATTTTAGCGAGGGCGGGTTTTTAGTTTTATTATACTCGCACACCTGTGCCTGTAAGTAAACGCGCACCCGAAATATTGCTGCTAATCTATTTCAGGCTTCATTAGTTTTTTTTTTATTTAACTAGTTTTATCGATTTAGGGAATAATTAATGTCTTTTGTTCAACGAATTACAAATATATAAAATGATTGCAATAGTTGTACAAATGTTGTCAAAACATTTACTAAACTGAGCCCATAACATACTCACAAACTTTTAACTGGAACTGGAGACGGAATAGTTTTTGGAATGTAAAGTTTCTTACAGGCAACTAATATAAGCTGCCAACGCGCATGCATCATTTAACTCTGCTCAGCGGTTTCTCTTTCAGCGGTTCTTGATTGATTTTTCTACTAAGGTATGCCTGGAGCACTACGGAATTCAGGGATAGCGTCGCATTGGCTACTTGTCTGGTGTTACCCATGTCCTTAGTCGATGGTTCCCACTTACCAACAGGCGTCCTATCCACTTAATTTGTCAGGATTTTAGGCCGTAACAAAATAGTAAGTTAATAGTATTTGTGTAGATGACAGTTCATCGTGACGACCTGAATACTAAAGAACCTGAACGTTCCATTGTAGTTTGAATTGTTTATCTATAAACGGACAGGGGGATAGACAAACAATTAATGGGCTTGGTGTTTAATTTGTCTTCAATATAATTTATCACCCCTGAATGTTAATGATCTACGAACTACTTTAGATTTAGTGAAGATAAATTAATAGGCCGTTTATTTTCACGCAAGTACTGAGTTAGGTTCGGAAGCGATAGTTACCATTTATACTTATTTGATTTTGTAACTTGATTGTGTTTGTGTAAGTTGCGTATAGATTTTAAAACGTTCACCATATACTTGTTTACGTACAAAAGCATCGAATTAGCAAAATTGTGTAAAGATTAAGTATTTTATATTGAAAAATAATATCAAAAGATAGTGGGCCTACTTATTTGTATTTTTGGCTCAATACTTTTCAGTTATATTTGATAAATTCAAATATAACAATTGATATAAAAAATAAATATACTACAAAAAAAATTGCCAAAAAATAAATTATTAAAAATCATCCATATACATATCCATCCTTTGTAATCCACTGTAAATACTGCTACGAACTCTGATTTCGTGCTTAGACCAATATTAGTGCTCCTGTGACTTCTAATTCGAGCAAAAATGATTATATTTTTAAAAATGTATTGTTCATTAGCGGTGTGGTTGAACAGCAGTGATAGTGGTGTGGTTGAACGTTGGATTGCCGAACCGGAGGTTCCGGGTTCAAACCCCGCACGCACCACTAATTTTCAAAAATTATGTGCGTATTAAAATTTAATTATCACTTGCTTCGGTGAAGGAAAACATCGTGAGGAAACCTGCACACCCGAGAGTTCTCCATAATGTTCTCAAAGGTGTGTGAAGTCCACCAATCCGCACTTGGCCAGCGTGATGGACTATGGCCTATACCCCTCACATTGTGAGAGGAGACCCGTACCCAGCAGTGGGACAGTTATGGGTTGTGATGATGATTGTTCATTTATGTGTTTAAGTTTATATCAGAGCGGGCGTCGCGGCGCGCGGCGTCTCGATATAGTTTTCGTATCGAGCCATTGAACAATCCTCCTGCCTATAAAGGTCAGCGCGTCTATCGATCCAACGTCACTCAAAATAAATCTTTGACTGCATCGCCCACAGACCAGGTGACAATTAGAGGTGAACATAAGAAGTTTTTCGTCGTATTAAGTAACAATAGAAATGGCATTAACGAAGGTATAAAGATGAACAATGAAGAGTGAATGAGAAACCCTGAAAAAGGTGAACGAATAAACGTTGAACGATTAAATAAAGATAAATATTGTAAAGGATGATGAATTAAAGGACAGTTTATGGATATTGAAGGTAATAATTATTTATTATTGTTAAGTAAGGCGATGTTGTATGCAAAAAACCATAAGCTTTATTTATGTTTCCGTGTTCAACACCACTTTATTTTTTTACAAAGAAGACATTTACTTTTTCGGTTTTCTTATGAAACGAAATTTTTCACCATCTGCCCATCGTGCCGAGTTTTTTTTCATCATCACATTACGAAGTTTGATCGAACCGAGTCACAGCGAAATGATCCTCTTCGTAAGAGTGTAGTTGCGTTTGTTAGCTATGGATGTACGTTTCAGTATTCTCTTTATACGAGTAATAAGTTAGACTGGATATTAAGATGCATCCTAATGATATTAAGATGAGATAATGTGATACGTTCATGTTACATAATATAACAGCATTAAGGTTTTCTTATAAAAAATAAAATCATCTATTAATATTTTAATTGAGAACATATCTATTTCATGTAATACTAGCTCTATTACACGTAATTACCTACGCGCTACGTGTTGGTACGAGATATGTGCGTATTCAGCGTTCAAACGGACGCGCCGTTTAAAAATAAATGATGTGTGACGATTTGAGCCAAGGCGGGTGCTGCGGGCTCATTAGCGACAGCGCAAATTAATTTATTACCGGCTTTGTCTGACCTATACCTCAGGTTATATGCCGGAAGATTCTTAACACACACGTCAATTTATATTGGACTCATAATTTATTTTATTACAAAGTAATCATCGGACAATCTATTAGCGGCCCATTTATACCACATTGTTCAATTAAGGATTGTAAGGAGGCCTCCGGTTGTGGTCCGGAAATGACACCAAATGTCAAAAAATAAATGTCCTACCGTGCGACGCCTGGGTGGGCCGCTAGTACCTCCATAAACACGAGAATACTTATTACCAAGGGGACAATAATATCAAATTATCATTCTAGAAAACATAAAAGCCAGCTACCTACATAAACGAAAAGCAATACACTCCTTTATTTCTTTCAATACCGTGTCGTAAGCGATCAAAGAAGGAACGCCACCGAACGGCTCAGCGTTTTGTTGTTCCATTATTTCAATACAAAGCAAAATGGTTCGGTCGGAACTATGACATTACGTTCAAGATATCATAGCCCTACCTTTACAGTAGGTATAACTAGTGAAGCCGCCCTCGCTCTGCTTTGTAAACCTATTCCTCACGTTTACATAATTATATTTAGCATTATTTACAGCGCTTATTTGATTAAAATATGTTTTCTAAATCGTAAATTTGAGTCACCTATAGTCAAATTAACCGAGCCTGAATCTGAAGTTTCCTCACGTCAATTCATCAAACTCCCTTGTAACCCTTAAGTCTGTCAAAGGTGACAGAAAAAAATACATTAAAAGCGAAAGGTGGAGAATCAAAGGCCTTTTAGGCTTATTACACGGTCGAGGGGTCGCTGGTGAAAAAATACCCCTTGTCCGTCGTTCCGGGAGGGGAAAATGGCCGCAAATACACCGGAAGATAATTGTAAGTGCCGCGTTGTCTGAACGAGGGAGATATTATGAAAAGCATTCGAACGTCATTAGCATTTTTGAAAGGAAGCGCGCTTGGTCGGTCTCTAAGTACAAAGGCCAACGCGAGTCAATCATTGCTAAGTAACTGTAAAGATTTTAACAATGTTGGCACCGATATCGCATTCAAATTTTATTCTTTCTTGAAAAAAAAGAATTCGAATGAATTAGTTGAAAATTGATTCTGCCTATGTACGTTCAACATAATAAGACACAGGAGCAGGCGATTAAGAAAAAATGCAGGTTTTTAATATTTCCTTAGCACTGTGCAATTGTGCACCGCACACGTAACGTCTAATTCAATAATAAATCATAGCCGCTGATAAGTTAGATAAGTCTTAGAAGCGGGTAATAAAATTACGAACCGGCTGACCCTCTCTTGCATACTAAAACGTCTAACATCGGATTTAGCATTCATCCGCCATTCTCCGCTATAATTCACTTTGCGTTCTCTTAAGATAAAATTCAATGCACTCATTTAGATTGACAGAAAACACCCGGTCGTTATTTCGGGCGTTTAAGTATTTTCCAGATTGTGAGATTGTGAAAATAGGAATTAAGAAGAAATTTGAAACTGACGCATGTTACGGTAAGGATATCAGCATCATTGCGTTGCGGGTTGAACATAAATACGAGGATCCGCTTATTACTGACATTGTTAAACAGGTGATTAAGTACTTTCGCGATTTAAATCAATCTATCTATCTATATAATGTAAATCTCTTGCATTACTGAGTGACTAATAGACACCGCACAATAATATATGTAGTCCGTTTAGATGCCGGTGTTAAACTCAAATCATTTATTTCATGTAGGTATTTTTTCAATACACTTATGAACGTCATTTTTTGCATTTACCACCGTTTCGCTAAGGTGCCTTTAAATTTTTAATCTTTAAGGAGAAGAAACGGCGAAAGAAACTCCTCGGCACATCTTTTGAAAAACAAAAGGAAATGCTTACAATTACTTAACTGATTTTATACCTACATACAGATACATACATACTAACATGAGTAGAACTGGTCGCAGATGTCTATGTCCAAGCATCTTTGTCATTAATATATTCTTCTACTGTGTAATAACCTTTCTCTATTAGTCGTGTTTTTACATGTTTCTTAAATATTTGTAAGGGCAAATCAATAACAGACTTTGGTAACTTATTAAACAAGCGTACACCGAGCCCCACAAATGACCGCTGGACCCTACGAAGGCGGTACGAGGAAGTCACTAAATGGTGCATATTTCTAGTTTGCCGATTAGTAATATCGGATTTTTGTTTATAACAACTCAAATTTTTCTTCTTCTTCTTCGTTAGAACATTATATACCTCATAATATTATATATTCCACTTCTAACGTTTTTTCATGTAACAGGATAACCGGCTCAACAGTAAGTATCTACCTGCAGTTGCAATTTAAATAAAAATAACCAAAGAAAGTAATTTACGAGTAGTGTAAATATTGCATTAGGAATTCCGCTCCGTCTCGCTACCAACTGTAATTGAACTAATTCGGTAAACAATACTCGCCGCCTTCACTTGATTTCCCATGTTGCGGGAACAGAGTTTCTTTTGCTTTTTTGTGGAGTAAGAAACAGGAATGTCTACCTGGATGTTTTACGGGACAAATGAACCAAATTGAACCTAATTGTTGAGTCGCATTGCTAGTAGCCAACTAAACTGTGTAAGTAGACTCCAAACATACCAGTCTCATTTCGAGATTTTTAAATCTTTTTGAATCTGTTATATCAATCGTTTTGAATTAATAAAAAAAAAGGTATTATACACTACTCGCTTGTGTATGCGACTGTCGCGCATGCGCACGTCTCATTCAACGCTTTTATTCCACGCATTTTTTTTCTTACGGTTTTACTATCACATATTTTTCAGTTCGGTCGCCGTAGCAAAACCTATCCCCTCCAAGCCTGCCGTAAGGAACTTCGTTCCAATTAAGGTATTAAAAATATAATTAAATTCGAATATCCTATAAACTCGATCAAAATTAAAGTTGATTAACGATAATAAGGTATTAAAAGGTATTAAAAATATAATTAAATTCGAATATCCTATAAACTCGATCAAAATTAAAGTTGATTAACGATAATTAGTATTTGGCCTTTCGTTTAAAAATTAATAAACCAATCTTCAATTAATTTGCATAGGAAAATCAAACATTTAGTTCGAATTTTTCACGCGCTGCAAATGTATAATTTATTTTCTCTTATACCTTTCTACTCGCCAGATAATTCCCTCACGGGGGTCAATATAAATTGGCAGATCATATCATCCAGAAGTACGTGCGTCCATCGATCTGGAAGTAATCTCGGAGAATCCCTTGATCCCTGTTTATTTCTAGCGGCGGCGTGCCAAACCCGGCTACATTGACTTTGTGTCCGACCGAACTTGGAGGGCGGAAAAAATCGTCCCGAACTAATCGACCGGACGAACAAACGACGGGAATGAACTTTTCAAGGTTTAGTCAACACGACGTCAAGTAACTGTGGGATTTGTCTTACTGAAAATGTAGAGCGAAATATTACAAGGTCGATGGAAAGATGGTATAGTATACTATTAGGGAATTTCTGCAACTTTTTTTATGTAATAGCCTAAAAATGAGCAGGCGGGTCACCTGATACAAAGCAGTCACGCTCTCTGACAGATATTTGACCCTGTAGAAGAAATTATCTACATTTTACCGACACCTAGCACTAACTCTATTAGATTAATCTGTTTTTAAATTATTAAAAACAGGGAAGGCAAATTCTTCATCAGAAATATAAACTACTAAACTCCAACTAACTTTGTCATAAGCGTCCGTAATACTAAAGGCATTATCAACCCGCACAGGCCAAGAAGGAAGCGAGGATCCGCAATTAATACTGCCTATAAGTAATAACACTACCTCTGCAACTATGCAAGTAGGTATATCACGTAAAAGTAATCCGCAATTGATTCTGAAAGGAGAGATGCAGGCGATGCAGCAAAGCTACCAGATAAAAACCATCCTGATGTGATGTAATTGTGATGTGATGTAAAAAACTGCTGTTGATAAGGATCAAATTCAAAATGTCTTAGGAAATGACAGCTCACTTAAGGAAAGTCAAAATGTATCATTTACCATGATCTACAGTTTAACTTAAGTATGTTTATAATATCGGTAAAGTACATACGTATTCACGGAAATCAGATACATTGTTATCATTTGGCTTTTTTCGAACAACAGAACAAAGCTGCGCAATGTCCGGGCAAGGATAAGCCGAGGAATGCACTCGTAGTAAACAATCGGATCTTTTCGCCCGTAACGTAATTTACGCGGGGCGCGGTCCGACCGCAAATCGGACGATTTATTAAAGTATCCCCGGGAAACTGGGGAGCGGACCGAAATGTTTGGGCTATTGGTTAAAGGTACCGACCGTATTGGTTTTCCAAATTTGATTGTTTTCAGGATATATTGCTTTGTAAGGAGAATCCATATCGGTTTAAACGTATGTATGTATCGCGTAATATAGGTAAGTAGTCAATTTGGAATAATTTTCAAAATGAAGTGAATTTCTATTCTGAAGCTGTATTTCCCAACAGCTCGTAGTTTCGCAAGAGGTCTCACGTGATTGTGATTCTTCAAGAAGTATAACGTTCTTCACATCATTTTGCTTCACAAAATAAATGATTGCGATAAATTAATAATTATTCTTCTTATTGCAACCTTTCATGGGTACAGCAGATACATTTGGGAGTATATGAAAAAACTCGCGTTTTAGATTGTCAAACGATAAATATTAGGTCCTTACATATGAAATTGGTGTTTTGTCGTACTAGCCACTTTGATCCCAAATATCTCCTCTTTGGTTAGGAATTGCAATTTCAAATTTATCCAGGTATTTACTCATGCTTTTGTGTTTTGAAAACCGTAATTCATTTGTTTTTTCCTCTTTTGGTTTTTTTTTGCGTTTCTCAGTTTACAAAATGGTAAACTTGAAATATCGCGTTATTTTACGACTATGAGTTCCATCGTGGCACCAGTGCTGCAGAAACGGTTCGAAGGATTAAGGATCTCTATGGCGGCGGTGTCGCAAAAGAAAACACAGTGCGTTTTTGGTTCCAACGTTTTCGTTCTGGAAATTTCGATCTGCAGAACAAGCCCCGTGGACGGCCGGAGACCAAAGTTGATAATGAAGAATTGAAGGCTATTGTGGAAGCGGTTCTATAGCAAACCACGTCCGAGCTATCTGCAGGCTGCGGTGTTAGTGATAAAACTGTTTTAATCCACTTGAAGCAAATTGGGAAGGTGAAAAAGCTTGAAAGGTGGGTACCTCATGAATTGAGTGCAGCAAACCGACAAACGCGCGTCGACTGCTGTGTTACATTACTCAACCGGCACAATAATGAAGGGATTTTAAATCGAATCATTACCTGTGATGAAAAGTGGATCCTGTACGATAATCGGAAAAGCTCATCGCAATGGCTGAACCCTGCCAAACCAGCCAAATCCTGCCCCAAGCGAAAATTAACTCAAAAAAAAATTCTTGTGAGCGTTTGGTGGAGTAGTGCCGGTGTCGTTCACTACAGCTTTCTTAAATCTGACCAGACGATTACGGCGGATGTCTATTGTCAGCAACCGCAAACCATGACGGATAAGCTAGCTGCTAAACAACCGAGGCTGGTCAATCGCTCTAGGCCACTGCTGCTTTAGGACAACGCACTGCACAAATGACGGCTACCAAATTAGAGGAGCTTCAATTGGAATGTCTAAGATATCCACCGTACTACCCGGACCTTGCTCCAATAGATTACCATTTTTTACGAAATTTGGATAACGTCTTGCAATGGAAAAAATTCAACTCCGATGGGGCAGACCAAAGCGCCTTCAAAGATTTTATTGATTTTCGTGCGAATAGTTTTTTTAGTAAAGGGATCAATCAACTACCAATGAGATGGCAAAAGTGCATAGATAGCAATGGTACATACTTTGATTAACTAAATATATTATATTTAAAAAAAATCGACTTCATGTTCCTCCCTTGCAAAACGCCAATTTCATATGTAAGGACCTAATACATAAACTTAGATTCAATTATTTATGTTTGTATTATTAAGTTATTATGTTATTACTATAATGAGAACGGGACGGGGATAGGGGATATTTAAAACCAATTAGGTACGTACCATTGACAGGTCTCAAAAAATGAAATAACGAGTTTCCTACAAGATAACACCAAGATAATTTACAATTTATTGGTAATAAAAAATCCTTTAACAACATTACACAAATATCAGAAAACGAATTTGTCGTCGCCTTTTGTCTTATAACCGTATAAAGTGAGGAGCCATGTACGACATACCGCACCCGGGTGTAGGATAGACCACTTCATCCGGAATGTGATGAACGGGCGGATAAGACAAGGTGCTCCCGGGTCGGGATCAGGACCTTTCAATTTCGTTGATCGCCCGCCATTCGGATCAATAGTGGTTTCATTCAGAACATTCTTATTAAGTTACCATGCGTTAAGTGAGATTGACGCCTGTATTAAAAGTAATTTTTGTCTATTTTTATTAATATTGTCTAGTAAAATATGAATACATGTGTATTCAAAATGAAAACTCTTAATCACCACATGCTCCAAATTTGCATGATATTAGAAGCTAACTAAAAAGTGATTCTGCTTTAATACTATGCTTACTAAACTGCTGTAAGGCTGAATAATTTCAGCCATTCCAGTTGACACACTTTTATTTACTACTTGGTGACCAAACAAGTGCTCACAAACCAATTACATTGGAATTGTTTAATGGCGAAGCTCCATTTATCCTCACTTGACATTTAAAATTTAAAGATATTATTGAAAAATATTGAAGAGATTGAAGATTGAAAAATAAGAATTACAACAGGTTAAATACTGATATGAATATTGAAATATAAGTCAGTGAGCTCACCATGCGTCGTATAATAAAAATATTTAGATTCTCGAGGATATATACATGTTTACTGAAGGAGTTTATCCAACACGTCATGTTGTTAGAAATAGTGGGCATTGAAGCAGTAAATATTAGAAGAGTAAGTAGCCGACAATGTTTCTATCTTCCTTTTGAAAGTTTGCTAATATCTATGAAAGCGTAATATTTGAGGTCATATCATCGCCCTAATAATATGCAATATACTGTGGTACAATGTAACGTGCTACTTTGAACACATCATACACCGGTATCATAATGGACCGTTTCACCCGGAATGTGATCTAAAGCCGGATAAGACAAGGCGGGAAGGATCGCCCGCTCGGCTGCGGGACCTTTTAATTTCCTTGATTGTTCGCCCTCAGGATCAATAGTGTCTCCATTCCGGTCGTTCTTACTCCTGGATAGATTAGAGGTTTGGGATTTGACGGATTGTTCTGTGATAAATATAGATATTGCAATATTATGAATTGCTTCAAAGTTCCGCAAGTATTAATTATGATTAGTGCTGTCGTATGTCTTTATACACACGTTTGTAAGTCTCATTGCCCGTTTCTTAATATTTCAGTCATATTTCAGTCATATATGCAGGTTAGCCGATGTCTGTAACCAAATAAGATGGAACGCAATAAATAATTAAGTGCCATTTTTGCGTTATGCTTATCCAAGGTAGACGGTGTGTAGTTACTACTTACCATCATTGGTATTGTCAATTGACAAAACAAAAGTATTCTGAGGCATCCATATTACATTTATTTTACAGTGGACCCTTAAAACTAGTTTCCATGCTTGCATGTCAAAAAAAAGTTGCGTAATTTAAAGATTTTATCTACGTGTCTACGACCACTAAGAATATATGATTTAAAAATTTGCCTACCTTCTTAATTCTTTAAACAAATTATTCCGGAACCAAGTTCGTAAATCTATCTATGCAAAACGACAGAGCTACGACGGGATACAAGAAGTATGTAAACATTTCCAGGAAGGCCCCGGCACTCCTTTGTCGTTTTTCGAATATCTGAAACGGATACATACCCCTTTCAAAGGGCTTACGAGACGACAATATTAGATGTGCCTGCCTGCTTTCAGACTAATATTGAACTTTAGCAGAATCGGTTTGAAATTTATACGGATAATAAAATTGTAATGGGACCATTTACCCGTGGAATTTGAAATTTCTTAATTTCTTCTGTCAATTGCAATAGTATTTTACCTGAAAAAGCGAATCTCATGATACCGTAAGCGAATCTCAAATTAAACACTCTAGCATGGTCGATAAATAAAAATTCGTTCTTTTTCCCGTGAAATTACAGTAATCGATTAGGTACTTATAACAAAAAACTTCTTACTATAGATTTCCATTAAACTTATCGCACTAAAGCCTTTTTAATAAATATTTTTAACTTCAACCTTTAATAAAATTAATATTATTGCTATCAGTCTACTTAAATACAAGTAGCTCTGCTGTAAATGACTCTTTTGAAACACTGAAATCGCCTCAAAACTCCTTTATCCTTTGCAATACTTCATTGAATAATTTAATATACGGAAGTCTTTCCGACTCGCTCTATCAAACACTCCGCTTTTGAAGAGAGCATCAATGTATCCGGTACCAATATCCAGGTTCGACGACAAAAGATCGCAGGCAAGTAGATATTGCTGGCAGTATTTGCATACGACTTGCGGATTCCAATACGCGAATACGCTATACGCTTTGATAGATACTAGTTATTATCCTTCCCTATAAACTTCCTTTTTCAGAAATGCAACAATATAGAATATTGTAATATTTTTCACGTGTACTCCATACATAATTATAATATTAACGGGTGGCTTATTTTTCAATTTTTTTCGTGATTTTTGATAATTCAGAATGCAACAAATTAATGAGCCATCCTTGTTTTACAGCAAACGAACATGCAACACCACTCTTCCGTTGCCACCCATGACAACGGTGATCGACCCAGAACAAGACTCAACTCGGGGCGAGAATGGTAAGTCCATTTAGAAGAATTTTATTTGTATTTTGCATTAATTTCGTAAACTTGAGATTCGAGCCTCTTGATACGACCACATGAAGTGTTGCAAAGTTATCTTTGTACTCGTATCACCCTTTAAATAGAAATCTTATTCTGTCTAGATTTGCTCCGAATGAAGCCACTGCACTGGTAGGAATCCGTGACCGTCTTCAAGTTGTCTCGTTACGTAGTTAGTCAATATGTTTAGAAGTTGCTCTTTATTTATTGTACTCACCAAGCCGCTTGTCTTCAATATGTAAATTAAAAACGTGTTTCACTCTCATAAAATTGACTCGATTTAGGCACGGTAATAGTATCATATACCGTGACTTACGTATACCTTATTTTTAAATTCTTTAAGAGGGAAAACAGGTTTAATTTGTATACCTATATTCATTATAGGCTGTATAATTAGGCTAGGCTGTTATAACTATTAGTTGAGTAGCAGTTACTTTAAAAGCTATAAATAAATATTAAGTTTATTAAAGACAATTTCAGTCTATCAGAATACTTAGATCTGTTACAAACTTTCCGTATCCCAACTTATAACAAGGAAATATTCATGATGCAAGAACGTTCACTTTGTATATAATTCCATGCTATGTTGTATTCTGGGTTAAGAGTGAATATATTAAAACTATATAGTTTGACTAGTTTTCTACTCGCGGCTTCGCCCGCGTGAAATTCTTAATTTCCAAAAATGCATTCTTCATTTACGTCACTTGAGGAACCTATACTATTATGTATACAAAGTTTCAAGTGAATCCATTGAAGAAATAAAAAGTTTCAGTTTATCCCCTTTGTTATCACCTTAGGGAGATGGAAAGGGAAATGAAGGAGGGGCAAATTTCAAAAAATCCTCTCTTAGAGCTCCCCTACACTCTCCAAGGAACATACCTGCCAAATTTCGGTTTCTTGCGTTCAGTAGTTTCGGCTGTGCATTGTCTGTCAGTCACTCAGTAACGGAAAAGTTTTATACATATACGAGTATGTATGTATATTGAAGTAACATGGTGGATAAATATTGAATATGTTTGTTATAGTTTTTGTGATGGTCAACATGTATTTTTCTGGATTCTTTGTACATGTGGCTGTCACTCTATTACCATAATATTACCTGTCTTACATGACTCATAAAATACTTGAGGATAACTTATTTTGTTTATATGTCTAGAATGTTTTTTAAAATGGAAATGAACAAGTTTGCAAAGTCCCGCTCTAGTATGTTTATTAAGCCGCCACTTAAGATCTCCTTCTACGAAGGATTATAACAGTTTAAGCTTCGAGAAAAACATAGTGTTGCTTTTACGAAAAGAAGAAGAACAACAATTAGTTTAGTAAATAAATAGAATCATCGGATCAAGTTATCTTAAATCTATTTGATAACAAAAGAAAATGCTCAGTACAATGAATACAAAAGTCGATTTGAAAACTGACGACTCAAAATCCATTTGTGTTTTACATAAAGTACGCTCTCGTAATGCGATAGGAATTTGGAACGAAAATCGGTAATTCCATTAAAGTTAGTCTTTAGAAATACGCATAGCAACCATCGTTTAACTGGAGAAATTGGATTCGGTAGGTACAAAGTTCGAAACCTTTTTTACGTGGTCATCAATTATTTCTTTCGTAGGGTCCCGTTGGTTTTCTGCTGGCTCCATCTCAATGGTTTATGGGGGAATGGTAATCGTACCTTCGTTATTTCATACGATAAAGCAACCTCGGCCTTTACGGTGAATGGGTGCAAGAATTAGGGATGTGGGAATATAATGTTATAAATAAGGATATATTTTGGGGTATAATTATTTTGATGAGAAATTTGAATAATTTAGATTAGATTAATTTAGATTAGATTATCGGTATTTTTGGTGAGAATATGAAGCGATAACTCAAAGGCGTTGTCAGTCGTGTTAACCTAGATGCGCAGTTTTAGGTGCGGTACTTAGGTATGTCACTGTCGTTAAGGGAAAATAAATCTTCTCTCTGTTTCTCATGACGGAAGCGTAAAATTTAGTGGGACCCTTATGGGTTGAAGTCAACCGGTTGGAACATTGAGTCACTTGTAAGCAATCTGACAGAGACTTAGTAAAACGCCTTGTCAACATAAAGATAAAATTTGACATTATTTATTTATTATTTGGTATTTGGTAGATATATTTTATGAGGGTGAGACATCAGATTTGACGAATTTTGCCATATTCCGCTCTTCAAGGCTGACTAATCTGTAAATCAGATCAAAGTTTTCTGCGTGGCCCTAACCGCAGGAAAAAACTAGTGATAAATAATTTACAATCTATTTTGTTTAAAAATTTACATAATTCGCCGCTGAAAAGAAACGAAACTCTACCCTAATCCATTGACGGTAACCGATTTCGCCATGTCTCTTTCTAACTCACTAACTCGGCACGGTCATTCCTTCCGGTACATTGTCTTATCCGGGTCGCGCGGCCGCCATCAATCATACCCGGGTCGGGTTGCCGTCGTCGGCTCACCCGGTGAAATGTACCTCGTCTATGTGTTACGTAATAAATTTAGTGTTGGATCACAATATAAAGTTTTATAGGATTGCTTGAAATTTTTCTATTATAATAAGACTCGTGAAAATGGGCTATTGTATTGTTGTAAATAATAAGCGATTTATTTATTCGTTTATTTATAAATGTATTGTTTAGGCCTGTTTAAATTACATGCACGGTATCCGGCGCCGCGGTAGGTATTGTTGTCCGGTAGGATAGGTTTAAATTAGCGCAAATATCAAATCCAATGGTAAGTATGTGTGCATCCCAAAAAGTGCCAGATATTGCATTGCAATACGTGGGTAATGTTATGCCACTACTAGTAACAAAAAGGGAGTAGACATTAGAGGTATTATTATTATACTATAATTATGTCATTCTGTCAAGAGTCAGGCTGTATGTTATTCTGTATGTTTGAACCCATCGCACGACGATGAACGCATCGTTTGCTCGTACGATCGCTGCCAATTAGGACGACGCCTTATTCTATCAATACATGAAACTTGCTGTTAATATCGGCATAAAAAATCTCAATGCCCACATCATGGTAAA
The DNA here is from genome assembly GCA_905404295.2 of Ochlodes sylvanus. Classification (NCBI taxonomy): domain Eukaryota; kingdom Metazoa; phylum Arthropoda; class Insecta; order Lepidoptera; family Hesperiidae; genus Ochlodes; species Ochlodes sylvanus. Next base: position 11,299,582 of record FR990132.1, on the reverse strand, counting down.
AAATTTAATGTACATAGATTCGTTATATCAAATAGCGATTACTAACTAATGAAATTCGCAATACTTATTTATTGATGTTAAGCGATTTTATACTTTCATTTACTCTGAAAAACAAATTAACACAACGACGTCAATCCTAGTTTTTATTTGTTTTAAACTCATAAAGAAGTAAAGTTAAAGCTATAACACAAATACTTTAACATTTGACAACAAGCTTTGAGCTCTGTAAATAACTTCGCCAAGTCAAATTGTTTTCGACACGCTATCGTTAGTTTCAAAACTTTAATTTCACAAGTTACCAGCGACAATGAGAAGTTAAACGTGAAATTGTTAATGCAAAGAAATGCTGCTTACATTAGGTACGTTAAAACGCGTCTGTGTTACTAATGCCTCTCGACAATCTGCACTTGCCCGACTGCACTACGCAAAGGAGGGTAATGTGTTTAACAATCTATGTACGTATGTATGAAGGTTTGTTCGTTTGTGGCCATCTAACAACAAACGCGTAAGTTGATTTTTATGATTCTCACGTCAATAGATTTATCTTGATCTTATGAGTGTCATTAAAGATGTGAAAATTCAATATGGCGCCTATTAGAAGCGATATTGTTATGTATTAAGTGGAGTATCATTGAATATGTATTTGTAAAGCATCTTTAAGTTTCTTATCATTTTCCATATCGAATAACCAAGCTAGCAAATATTCTCACTTAAATTTTCGATATTCCTGTAACGTAGTCGGGTTTTCAGTTTTTAAGTTATAACCTTGTTTCTATAGATCGGGCAACATGACGTCAGCCAATGCATACGATACATGTTTGCTTAGGACCTATTGGTAATTCAAACCAAGTATAAGTTTTACCACTTAAATATAGGTACGTGACTATGTATGTTGAGGAAAATATAAGAAATAGAATAGATTTTTTAGATACTTTACAATCGAATACATTTAAACGAGCAATTCTTGTACCTATGTACATAATATTATACATAATCTGAATCTCGGAAACGTTATCCGTGTTTTCAGGCAATGAAAAACTGCTACAATATTATTAGAATACGAAGGTAAATTTCGCGACCATCTAAAAGGTTATAATAGCTCAGGTGGGAAATCGGGCGGTCCCGAAACCAGAAGAACCCGGTTCGAGTCAGGATGTAAAAAAAAGGATTGTGTGGTTTTATGAAACCACGGTAAAAGTGGCACTTTTTTTCACATTATAGACATTTAACTTGAAATTTTTGGAATAATATTCCATTAAGGGTATAAAAATCGCTTTATCAATCTTAACTTTATACTTGGAAAATTGGAATGATAATGGGAAATAATAAAAGTAGACTATTACATTAAACAAACAAAATAGCGTGGAGCACTGGCAGAAATGAGTAATAGTCTATATACTACACGGTCAGCTGCTGCGAACTATAGGCGCCGTCATATTGGCCTTGGCTGCTCTGACGAGCGCCTTTCACTTTATCCCTACTCCGCGGCCGAACATCACGCGACATGCAACACACAGACGAAAAAGTTTGAGACGATGTAAAAAAAGTTTCACTTTAAAATATAAAATAAAAAAAATACCGAGCAAGGCTCAGTCGTCCAGGTACTATTCTACATTCAAGCGACATTTTGCTTAATTTGTAGAGAATCCATTTAGCTGAATTGGTTTATGGTAGATTTTTTTACTTTTAAAGCCAACAAACAAGCAAATGGTACCACCTGATAGTAAGTGGTCACCGTCGCCCGTGGACATCAGTAGGTAACCAAAACGTAAAACGATAACACGAAACCCCGATGTTTTGTCGGCCAAGAAAGTTAGAAAGTTTATGTTTAATTTAGAATCACTAGCTTTTATATGTCGTCTACAATAATAAGTCGTACTGCTCGTTTGTAGGCTATTTACATAACACAATCATTATAAATCCTCAAAATCTGTATTACCCACCAAACTTGCGTACGTACCTAATTGACTGTTTCACGCAACTGAGCATCATCACCACTTGTGGCTGTTAATCTCCACCGACATCTTCCTAATACGCCATCCCCGTATATTTCGGGATCAACATCCATCATGTTATATTAGATTTTCGGCCCGCCAAATGAAGTGCGCGCCGTTGTAACATCTTGCTTATAAACTTGTAGCAATGAAACGGCTCAATCATGTGTGACGCAGTAAAATAAAACGCCATCTTACATTATCTTACACAAATCAAATGCGATCAGCGACATCTATTTAGTTGTAGTCACTTTCAGCGCCACCTCTATTACATAAACTAAATGATTTGGTGTCGTGGGACACCAGGTAGAAACGAAGTTCCTTCGGCTACTGTCGCGCCTGCGCACGTCTCATTTAACGCTTTTATTCCACGCATTTTTCTTACGGTTTTACTATCACATATTTTTCAGTTCGGTCGCCGCAGCAAAACCTATCCCCTCCAAGCCTGCCGTCAGGAACTTCGTTCCAATACGATTTTATATGGCTTTAGCCCCATAAATGGCTCACTATTGAGTTCGGGTCTCCTCATTGAAGAGGCCTTGAGCGTACTGCACCACGCTGCTACAGTACCTACGGATTGTTGGAGGGGTTTGTGGTCAACCCAAGTATCGAAAATGTTTATGGCGTTAACCAACCCATCTAAAAATTCAACTAGAGCCGAAGGCATTACGTGCCCTCCGAAGCACGGAAGCGCTCAAGATTTTTTTAAGATTGTGTTATTTAATTACATATTATAAAGCGTATAATTATGTACATATACGCAATAAAAATGCTACTGTTATACATACAAACATGTATATATGAATTAAATAGAATTATATAATTAAGGAATAAATCGTAAACATTGCTATGCCCTAACAGGGTTCATGCTCAGACTATTTATACTGTACCTATATACTTTAAGATCTCATTGTATGTCCTAAGCATGATGCAATAAAATGATTATGATTATTAATATGATTATTATATTTCGCTGTGTAGCTCCAAGGGATTGGGACGGACGCTGATGAGTCAGACGGTCAGGATAAGTTTTTATATCTCGTATATAATTTTAGACATATTTTTACATTTTTAGCATTAAAATGTTTCACTGGATTTTTGTTCCGTTGCTCAGTTGGTTGCCGTGCTAGAGCACTATTAGTGCCGCTTCGCAAACAGATAATTTCGTGTGCAAACAGAACCGGCGAGCGCACTCCTAATGCTCTTTTAAAAGCTCACCTAATGCTATTAGGACTTGCTAATCGTTAAGTCTCTACTAGCTTGTAGTACTTTACTAGACCACTTTAAAATGTTATAGCTTCCTGTTAAATTCGTTGAAGTTTTATCGCATTTGTTAATTAAAAAATGTAAAGTAATAACACTATTTTTGTGAACGACAAATCAACAAAGTCTAATGCCACAATGATTCGTAAATGATGAATTTTTGTGACGTATTGATAGAATAATTATATTATTATGTCAACGAGAAATCTATTTTCATTTGATTACAGGCTTTTGGTACCTGGAAATTTTACGGTCGCTGTTTTAATTACAATTTACAATTCAAACAAGTAATTAAATAAAATTATTCTATTCCAAATTACAAGCATTTTTTTGCATATCCCAAAAAATACACACAAGAGTATGCCGAAGTTTGAAAATGTAGGTTTTTTTTTATTAGTATGCACATTTTTCATGCTATTGGAAAAAAGTAAAGTATTTTTCACATACCATTGGAGTGATAACGCATAACGCTATTAATAATATCCCAAGTATTCACTGAGTATATTATTAGTATGCCTACAAAGTTATAAAAGTAACTTTTAAAACGAACGCCTAAAAATTCAAAACTTCTATGGATTGAGCATTAAAATATTTCTGCAGCGAAATAAAAAAAATACATCAATTTATCTCCAACTAAGAGTACTCGCAGGACCGTATTAGGTGGTATTAAAATGCCTTTCGAAGGGTTTTGTGAAATATGGGACCGGAATTCGGCGTGGGAGGCTTGGTGATTTCATTCATTCGGTTATGCAGAAATGGGAATTGGAGCGAACTTAAATAGGGAAATTTCATATTTTTATCAGCTAATTTTTATACTGTTTTATTTAGGTATAAATGTATGAACTTATTAACTTTTGCTTTAAAGAGTTCATACACTGACATACACCCTCGATTAGGATTCCTCGTGTTGCGGGTAGAATAACTAAGTAAGTAACTAACTAAGTATGTAAGGATCGTAGCAAGTAGAAAGAAGTCGTCTCCGCCTACCCCTACGGGAAAGAGGCGTGATTATAATTATGTATGTATGTATGTACAAACGAAAATTTTCTAAGTTTCCACTACCCGAGGACAAACATCTATTTACCTACAAACAAGCAGACGAGCCAGCTGATCGTACGTCATCACCGTAGCCAATTATATAAATAACACACTCATACCTCGAACAAGGAATAACTCCCTATGCTGCAGATAGCATGGGCAACGCATATAACACAACACACCAATAACATCCACGACCCGAGAACAAACATAGATCTGTTACATAAATGTCCGCCCGGCCGGGAATCGAACCCTGGACCCCTCGCCTTGCGGGCAGGGCCACTGCCAAGTAGGCGAACGGGCCGTCATTCATTTGAACGTAACCCCAAAACTTTGTAACACCAAAGGCATCATAAACACTTTCCCGACCGAAAAAGAACCAGAGGGCTGACATAAAAACAAAAAGATACTATTAAACAAGTGCATTAATGTCTCAGAATACCATATTTTGAATCGAGCAGACCAGTAAAAATTGCTCATATCCCTACAAAAAAAAACAGAAAAAGGTTATCGCTCTTCAAACAGCTGAACAAATTTATTTCAAACGTAGTGAAGATCTCTCTCGAGCAAATCTCCTTTCACAACAAACAAATATAAACTAAATCAAAATCAGTTCATCCGATTGGGAGTTACCATACAACAGACACGCATATTACACAGAATCATAAATATTACATCATCACAGAATCATATTACACAGAATCTGACGCAAAGTGTCATAAGTTTGTGACACTTTGCGTCAGGGGTTAATAAAAATAGTGCTAAGTGATTTCCATAATCTGCTATCGTCAGACCGCGTAATATTCATAATGTATCAGTAAGTATATAGGGCGGATCCGTTGTTCGGAATTTATTATATATTTCATGGCGTCGGAGCACGTTAAGTATTTCATATTTCATGTCACCTTAGTGCCATGTGAGCAACCCCTCAACCTACAGCTGGGTGATTCTACTTCACTTTTACAATTCACATATTATGATATGTAACAAATGATGTGGTAAGTAAAAAGTGTTCATACCAGAAAAGTATTCAGCTAAAGTTTGATTGTGTATAACCTCAATTGGGAAGAAGTTCACTATTTTTGACAGGTTTTAATTTAGGTATCCATAAATTGGTACTTAACACAGTAAAATCTAGACATTTTTTTATTACTCATAGCAGGTCATAGTCCATTTACTTATAGTGGGTATTCATAAACGTGATTGGTGTAGGATCCTATTATTTTTAATTTGTATCTGTTTGTCCAATTGTCCTACTCTGTAGTTTTGTGTACCCTGTGGTTTTGGATTTTCTGTCACGATGTGGGCTTTCTCACAGATGGGTTTGGGTGAATTTAAGTGCCATAGGTACTCCAAGTTAGCCAATTCGAATTGGCAGGCTTCACACAACTTTATTAACACTATTTCATTTACTCCCGAATCAAGATCATAACAAGTTTATCTAGGACCCCAAATTATCCATATTCAAGTTAACCATGATATATACAAGCGAAATGTACATAATACTTATGTAGATACATTACGTCGGTCGGTAGCAAAACTTGTAAAGTCAAACATCAAGTCCCATGTCAATAACTTAAGGTATTACTCGATCGATGTTGACGGCAGCAGGTAGCTGCTATACGCCGCTGTATTCCCTCTATCTACGAATATAACCTTAGGGCTTAGCTTAAACCAAATAGTTCTAAACTTAGCCAACCGTCCTCAGTTGGGCAGCGTGATTTAGCCATAGAAAGATCGGTTGATGAACCCATCCTTTCTATTGTAGGAACATATATAATATTATAGTGTCACAGGAGTGGGTAAGATTTAAGATTATCCCTTTATTAAGATTTTCCCTTCCTTCCTTATCGACTTATGTCAATAAGCATACACGTCGTGATACGGAGTTATAAAAATAATATGGAAAATTTAAATAATAGCTTTGAACACAAAGTAATGAAATATTTTATTTCTACATAGTACATTTTTCACGAAACCATCATATTATCTGCCGCTAAAAGCCGAGTAAAAGTAATAATAGAGATATAAAGGTGAGCAGTCTGAAGGAAATTAGCGGACCATCAATTTATATATCTGGACGTGTCAGGGGAGCGAAATTTTCGCTGGGAATACGTTTGGTTCCGTTTGGGAGTTTTGATTTATATGTTCGGGATGAAAATTGAAAATGAGTTTAAATGTAGAATGAGAACAACTGAATGAAATTTATTTGCCACAATATACAATTACTTTATACTATACTATACTATATTCTACGCTCATAGCTACTTTACACATTTTAGTAGCTATGAGCGTAGGGTAGCTTTAAGTACTACTAGCGCTTGTATCCGATTAGGACTAGAAGGTCTAGTAGACGCTCTGCGGTCAAAAATCAACAGTAATTCCATTTGTCAAAAGGTCATTTCATATTCGCACTGTAATAATAGTCAATAGACGTATAATTAAACATTACATAACATAACGTTTTGTAATACATAAAACCTAATTATTAAATTGAGATTTCTGTACTTTTCAATAATCATAATATTATAAAATTTCACACTCCTCCATTAGAACAATATGCCTCAAAAAGGCAAAGCAAAGGTTGTAATATCTTATCTAGCGTAAATGAGTTGGCGTCTGTCAATGCTGTCACCGAACGTCAGAAAAAACTGATCTGTCAAAAAAGTCACGAAGAAGAGGTACAGAACGTATGAGATGATAAATTACGCCAATTAGCCGAATTTGACCGTCTCACTTTTCGCGCGCCAGTGACATAAATCTACTCCCTTTTTACTTATAACATCATTGGCGTCACTGGACATCTTCCGACGGTACCCTAACCCGAATGGACCGCTAATGGCGGCAGTCAATTACTTAAGGCCGGGGATCTCTAATATCATAAACGCCACAATCGATCAAAGTTCGCCGATCGGCCGGGCACCGCGGGCTCCGCGGGCCACATAAATACGACTCTGTCCGTTTTATTATTCACACATATAAATCTAGAAAGAAACATTTCCTCCATTCGCTTTGTTTGTCTAAGAAAGGGATCGCGTATTTTTTTACCTTGTTATATTATCATAAATGAATACTTGAATGTAATTGAGGACCTCGCAGCCTCGCAGCAGGTTTGATTCCCGACTGGAGCGGATTTATGTCATGAATAAATATTTATTCTTATTTGCCGCCTATTTGTGTGATGATATCCCCGTGGACTAGATGTTAGTGACTCTGCCCTGCGGCCTGTGAAGCGAGGGGGCCCGGGTTCGATTTCGGGCTAGGGCAGTCATTTATGAGACAGATAAATGTTTGTTCTGGGATCAAGAGAGTTATCCAGGTGTTATTTGTGTTGTTAATACTACCCGCGGCAAGTAAATCCGTGAGCAGGAGTATGAGTGCGTAAGGGATTTTTAAAACAAGAAACAGAAAAAAAGATTTGTCATTTTTCCAAGTCAATCCCATGATAAATGCATGGTATTCCAGCATTAGACGGAGGATTGTGTGAAGGTTTATTTGATTTCTTATAACGATATCGAGCTCCGAGTTAAAGTTTATTCATAAATCAATATTCACAAAAGAACCTAATACAGTTTTAACCTAACCTAAACTAAACGTTATTGATTAACAATTTACTAAATGGAAATTCAAAATTCTAAAACTGCATTTTTTTAATATTCATCATGCAAAAGCCGATTAGCACATAGCGATTCTGACTCGAAAAGTGTTTTTTATTAAATTACAATTGAATACTATAAAAATGTCGGACGATTTTTCCTCAGCGGTGGCCCTAATGGCGACAGTCAATTACTTAGGGCCGGCCAACTCGATCATAAGCTCCGGCCATCGATCAAAGCTCGCTTGAACCACACAAATGTACTCGTAGTTCCGCCATTTTGCGAGCTTCGCCCAACTTTGATTTATTATTTAGCCATAAAGTTCGGCGGACGATTAAGCTTTAAGATGCCGCCCTTGCAGTGAAGCTTTCCTAACTGGTGTATTAAAAATTGCAGTTTAAAAGTTCAGTGTGTTGGTTTTCTTAATAATAAACTTCTAAGAAAAAATCCTTAGTATCATATTTCTTATTGTTTATGCTAATTTGATTTCATAATCTTAACGACACATAGCAGCTACAGGGTCGTCAATAGGCTTTTTACATGACTATTTCCACAGACAATATACACCATTTGTATCAATTTATTAGTTACTACCGCAAGCCGTGTGTAGAAAGTACGTTTAAAAAAACACGAAGTTCCATTAATAAAGTCGCATATTATGAACGGTACATTATCATAATATTTTTATAACCCCACTCGACGCTAATGTCCGTAATTAGGGTTTAGCACAAAATGTTTGTAAACGTTTACACTGCAGTGTTATTAATTTAAAATACGAGCAGTTGGCTGTTAAATTATTCACCACTTAATTCGAAGCTTTCTTGATGAGCTGATTAACTAACTCCGCTATTAAAACCCTGATTCGAGCGACCATAGGTTTTTTGTTGAAAGTTTAACGCGTTACAATGAAATTATTCGATTGAAGACTCCGTAGATTAGTTGGCAGTAGCCCCGTTTGCGAAGCGAGGCGTCTCGGGTTCGATTCCCGGGCAGATATTTATTTGACAGATAAATGGTGCCAGCAGTGTTAGTGGTATGTTTTTTTAGATTGCATGAATTTAATAAATTTTATTCAGCACAAGCTTTCCCGCCTACGGCTTCGCCCGCGTGATATTCGGTTACGTCGCGCCTTATAATGAACTCGACAGCGCATTTTCTTCTGACATTCCAAAAATCCTTTCTTAGTGCTCACTTGCGTCACTTGAGGAACCTATATACAAAATTTCAAGTGAATCCATTGAAGAAATAATTAGCTTTATTTTTATTATTATTTAAGAATATGTATTTCTATTTCATTCTCGCTTGTATTCAAACTTTGCTCAGTAACGGATATCACGAATACATTATACCAAACAAGTTTTGATTTCAGTAAGTACGAATTCCTCCCCTGTAGGCGAGCACGACGCAACCGCACTTGTCATGTAAATGCACGACATGACATTTGTTAACGTCACATCTGGGTGCGACGTCGTCACTCACGACGACGCCGACACCGACGTCTTGACGTCGCCGCGCCGTGCGAACTTTGCACGAGTGTTTAATGTTATTCAAATTATTCTGATTTGGGCGCGTAAACGAAAACTTTCGAGTTTTTAAAAATGTTTAATCCTTTAATATTCAATTACATAAAAACACACGTATTAATTTAGGTATAGCCAAATTTTAGTTTTATGTCATCATCATCATCGTCATCAATCATCATCATTATCATCGCAATCCATAATTGTCCCACTGCTGGGCTCGGGTCTCCTCTCCTCACAATGTGAGGGGAACAGTACAGACAGAAGTGCGGATTAGCGGTCTTCACACACTTTTGAGAACACTATGGAGATCCCTCGGGTGTGCAGGTCTCCTCACGATGTTTTCCTTCACGGAAGGATTAAATTCTAATACGCACATATTTTTTAAACTGAAACTTTTATTACATCGTCTCAAACTTTTTCGTCTGTGTGTTGCATGTCGCGTGACGGTCGGCCGCGGAGTAGGGATAAAGTGAAAGGCGCTCGTCAGAGCAGCCAAGGCCAATATGGCGGCGCCTATAGTTCGCAGCAGCTGACCGTGTATAGACTATTACTCATTTGTGCCAGTGCTCCACGCTATTTTGTTTGTTTTTGTCTAAATGTCTATAATGTGAAAAAAAGTTTCACTTTTACCGTGGTTTCATAAAACTACACAATCCTTTTTTTTGAAAATTAAAGCCGCGTGTGGGATTCGTTCCCAAGCCCCCTCCAGTTCGGGAGTCATACACGGTTTACATACATACAAATACAATATATCTGATGGATTCATCATCGCAAATCGTAAACTACTGTATCTACATGTGAAATTTGAGCAATAGGTTCCTTTTATAACGTAGACACCTACTAATTGTATTTTCCCTGATTTCCGAACGGAATTGTTTCAATGTAAAGATCCACGCAGTGTTGCTATCTTGCTAGCAAACTTGCAGGTGCTATTAAGGTTATAAATAAAGGTGCAAAGTTTTATATGCCATATTAATTGACGGTGACGAATTCCGCTCGTGTAAACAATACATTCCCCTTAACAAACATGTATCGTAGCAATACCAAAACATCAAAACAACGAACGTCCCGTGGCCCGCGGAAATCGTTTCGCAACTCGCGTCGCACTCGTACGTAACACAGTCGCGTTACATCTGTATCTGTCGCGTCGCGCGCGTTCGGCATCACTCTCGTTCGCGTCTCGTCGACGTTCAGTATAACACGACTCCTGATATTGTGACATTCAATTTATGTTTATATTTCACTGCTATTACTCTAGGTACATCAATTACCGAGTACAGTAAGCGAGTAACTATCGGCTATTTTCTCGCTCAAGAAACGTACAATAAGATACACATTCCGTGTAAACAAAAGAGATGCATATATTAATAGTGGATTGCTGACTGTTTACACTGCCGGCGAGCACTCTCTCTTCTAGTTTGTCGATGAGCGATAAGAGCTATCGAACATAATACTCGCTCGGCGACACTCGTTCAGCGATGCTCGCGGCTGAAAGCTTGGCGGTCAAAACACACACCGACTACACATAGTATCGCCCCCAGCGAGTAGTACGAGTAATCGCCCGTCACACTCTGTCACTCGCCGATAGCCCAGCGACAAAACTATCGGAACTACACACTCACTGCACAGTCGCTTTCAGTTTCTGAGCCCTACTCGCTACTCGCTATTCGCCGGCGGTGGAACAACTGCCTAAGAAGGGGTATAAAGTTTTTAGTTCACGTATTAATACGTAGCTAGTTAATGAGAGTTAAATTAGTATTTTCAAAAGAAAAGGGCCAATTCTCTCAAACCACCTGTATCCTTGACCTGAACTTTATCCGAACACTCCAACGAGGAATAACAATGGCCCTCCGATAGCGTAAATACGACGAGAACAATTCGACCAATCAACAAATATTTTCCCCCAATTTCAAAGTAGGCACAACGTTCCACTTACCTGCCACCACCATCAAAGAGCGTTTCGAATCAATCGACGGAGAAAAATCCAGATAATATAATACGGGCCGAATTGAATTATCGCCGGAATGAAGACGAACTGTGGCTAGGGCTGTCAACTCTTATTGGAAGAAAGTCGGCTGAATAATTTTGTTTTAACTTTCAACTGTACTATTCTTATAATTTTATCTAACTGTGTTGGGTGCTCAGAATTTTCACGGCAACGCTATTTCATGTATTTTGGTCAGGTCGAATTGGCAGACATTAAGAACAAAGGTTGCGATGATATGATTGCAGTTAGCGAGACAGATTGCATAAAATGATCAAGTTAAGTCAAAAAATTAAATGGATTGACATTAAGGATATTTTAAATCGTTTATTTGGGTTTTCCTAAGCTTCACAATTACAGACAGCCCTTGGTAGGAGAATCGTGTGATCCGGGGCAAAAGACTCAATAATTCGATTGTGCTCGCTAACAATCGCCGCGTAATCGAATGGCCCTGTTCGTTTCCAATAGGTAAATAATGAAAATTGTTGTGCTTTCCCAATAGACGTCACTTGCTAGTGTGTTTAAGACTTTTTAAGTGAAAAGCACACGCTCGTTTAATGAAAAACCGAAGTTTTCTAGTAAGTTCACTATTAGGAAATTAAGAAATTAATATCATAATTCAATATTAAGGGATTAAGGATTTCCATCCAACTGGAGCCCAAACCAAGAGCCAAGAGAGACCAAATCAGGGAAGTCTTGAAAAAGGCCAGGTCAAGAGTATACCTATCCTAAACCGAAGAGCATGTATCAAGGGAACAATTAAAGTGGACGAAGCGAAACAAGTATGTAAGGATCGTAGCAAGTGGAAAGAAGTGGTCTCTGCCTACCCCTACGGGAAAGAGGCGTGATCATATGTGTGTATATATGTATGAGCACTCATCATCTGGCAGCTCTTCTGCTTGATTGTAATAAATACTTCTAGATTCAATTCCAAAGTAGGTAAACAATAAAAATAAATCAGAGCATACAGTATCCGAACTAGAGACATCCGTGCCGCAGATCGATATTTAAACCATTAGGGATAAGCTATCACTGTTCATTAATTACACTGTGTAAAAAACTATTTCCTACACTGAATATAATATATCTGTAGGTAATTGATGAGAATCTAATTTTATCCGTGGAACCTGAAGTCGGTCCGGAAACCTCTCCATGACTTGCAACACCCAACACAATAGATTTCGAGGATGTATCTAGTTACCTATCGTTAGCAACTTTTTACGTGTTTGCGATGACCCAACAGAATTCGGTAGAAAGTACCTAGTAACGTACAAAGTAGTACTAATTAGGTATAGCTTACATTTTGTATGTAACTTATAGCCTTTCTTTTACATTTTACTTTGTTTTTTAAAATATTGTCGTTATAACGATTATACCGCATTGGTGTTATCTTCATAATATGATCCAATTTAGACCATTTTTGTTCAAAATTCTAAGACTCCTTGCTGGCTAACACGTACTTGCTTACTAATAACATTAGTATGGTTTTATTGCATATCAAACTAAGACATACATTTTTTGATGCGTTTATAGCGTGTAGCCAAAAGTTATAATTATGTTAATTTCATAAGTTTTAACTATAATAGGTATTCATTTTATTTTTCCATAAAAACACAGAACATATATTAACGTGCACGTGTTCCATAGTCTACAACATGATACAAATGTGCGTGAGCATTACTTTCACGATAAGGACGGCGTAACATATAATTAAAACAACATATAAACGCACTTACCCCAGTCAATGTTTTGATATTGTGCAAAGCGTCCTGGGCTTTCAACGCCGCTTTGCGCGTGTAAAACGTCACAAAACAGCATCCTGCAACAGAAGCGCACACTTACATAAACGTGACACGACGGCACAACGAACCGGGGACGCGGGACAAACTTATACAGCGTGGAAACAATAGTCGCGCTGGGGATCTGCGATTGGGACACGGTTGAATTTCGCGACCAAGTCATGCGACTGAGTTGTGCGACAAAGTTGCGCGACCGGGTTGCGCTACCTAATTGAGCGACAAAGTTGCACGACTGTGTTGCATGATCAAGTTGTAAGGGTGCCGGATTTATTTACGAGGTAACATACACGTGCGAGGTATGCCAATTTTTTTTTACTAGGTTATTGTGTGTCTTAAGATCAACGCAACATGTCAACCAGTGATTTACGTTTAAAAAGTTCTACCTTTTTTATTTTATTTCGTATTTTACAAATGAAATTCGTTATAATTTTCACAGGTAAAGAAATTTCCTGCAATTGTTTCCACACTGTACATTATTATGTACATATATTTACATATATTCAACTAAAAACATAACACAAATGTTTACAATATACATGAACAGGCGGCCAAATATATTCACAGCATACACACATTGAAAACAGATAAATTGTACATGTTACTGGGCTTTGCACATAAATGGGTTCTTGTGTAAGCTGTACGTAATGTCAAGTTAATGTGTAATGGAATAATCTCAAACATAATGATCTTAGTTGCCGAGTAACGTTAGCAGATAAATTTTATTTCCGTGGCTATAGTTTAAAAACCTTTCAAACATCTCATCATGTTAGTATTTACATAGATAATAACGGAAACGTTTGAATTAATTTAAAAATGTGAGCACGATATTTATGATATTTCAATAATTCTGCTCACAAAGTGTACTACATTTGATGTAGTTTATCGACCAAATATGTAATTTATTTGTGAAACCCTGCCTTTTTCTAATTTTCCATATTTAAAGGTTGTCTGAAAAAGTTCGCCAATAAGCGATATTGATTCGACGCACGGCGGGTATTGCCTGCTACTAAGTTAGTACACTCTACCACCCAAGACCACATCTCCACTTACCATCAGGTGGGATTGTGGTCAAGCATTAACTTATAATTTAAAAAAAGTACTACAGGTACTACGACTACCACAGCAAGGTTCAGTATTCTAATGACTGGTATTAGTTCCAATGTAAGTTTATATTACACGCAGCATCCAGTGATACTGTGATACTAAATGCAAACTTTGTCTATTACTCAAAGTGTTCACAGTTTCCAATGTCGGGTTCAAATTATAGTCGCTGCATTAATATTACGGCAAATTGCACTAAGAAAGTTTCCATATCTGTAAGGCATTTAATATAAATCTATTGTAATAGATGATTAAATATTCACTTGTAAACTATCTTGTTTTGCTTAGGTAAATCTCTGTCTCGCGTCTGAAACATTCTCCACCAATCCGAACTGGAGCAGCGTAGTGGAGTATGCTCTAGGCCTCCTCAGGTATATGGTGAGGCCCGTGCCCATTAATAGGTTGAAACCAATCCAAAACATTTCTACTCATTTATTTCAGGCTGATTATAGAATTGATATAAGTTTCATGTCGATCATAATAATGTCGATAAATTAATTGATTTAAGGGTAAATTTTTGATTTTCTACAAATTAGAAAGATATTTAATTAGTAAAATTGTTGCACAACAGTTGTCAATGCGAACAGTCCCAGTGCTTCTTATATCCAAAATGAAATACCGTTTTAAATACCAATAAATATTGGACCTTTTTCTAATTATGTACCCACTCAATTTTTTATTAAATAAAATGCATGTACTCGTATCTATTGTAGTTTGATAAAGCAGTTTATGAGCTGTAACACTGTAACGACTTTAGCTACTTCACGAAAAATTGGAAGTTAATCAAATCACAAATTTCACCACGTTCCTACGACACAGCTTTTGTGGAAGACTCTGATCACGAGGCGATATTAAAAAAGTTGTTTCTCAACCAGTGGACCAAGCTGTCGCGGGCCGCTGTTGTACATCGAAGTCTTTACAGTTTTTTAGGGTTCCTTGGTTATGGATTAAAAGTGTATCAGTACATAGTATAAAACAAAGTCGCTTTCTCTGTCCCTATGTATGCTTAGATCTTTAAAACTACGCAACGGATTTTGATAGGGGTTTCTTTAATAGATAGAATGATTCAAGAGGAAAGTTTATATGTTTAAAATATTAAAGTTTTTCGCAAAATGAAAAATAACGCGCGTGAAAATAAATTCGTGCGCTGGTTACGTTCAACAATTTTGGACTTGGGTACTAAGGGACAGGTTTCCCGAAGCGAAGCGAGGGCGGGTTTACTAGTAAATATATATACTCGTAGCAATAATTTTATATGGCACCATCACTATTAATCATTTTTCTTTAGATACATACATACATGTATATTTTAAAAACTGTAACTGATTATATGTAGGACTATTAGAAAAGGTATTACTGCCCCATAAATTAATATAAGAATTGTTGTCTGACTGTCGGTTTGTTAGTGTATTTGTGCCTTTTTCCGCAACGGTTGGATGAGGTTTTCACCAATCTGTTGTAGTAAGATTGCAATATTTAGTGTTCCTTTTATTTCAATATATAAACAAATTAAAAAATGCCAATTTTAGACAATCGACTTTGGGGTGCGGGTACCAAGTGGTTACTAGTAACACAAAATACGAAATAACTTCAATTTTCATCTTCCTCATTTTTCATCTCAATAAAAACATTACAGTGCTTAAAAAAATCACGTAAATAAATATACCTACAACTTATAAATTTGCATTTATTCTACCAACGTCGGTCACGGCGCGAAAGTGAACGACGCGCGTGACATCGCAACGTGACACGTGACAGCCGCGCGCCGCGCGCCGCGTCCGACCGGAAGCCCGCGTCCGCATACCGATCAACAGTATCCATTTGTCACTCTCCCGCCTAATGGACGAAATATGCATTGTTATACATACCTCCCTACACTGCACTTAGTAATTATATAAGCAGCGTGACACAGCCATTCAAATGTGCCGTCTTATTTGATACTGGCTCTTTGCTAACTAGTTTCGTAAAAATTATAAGTTTGAAACCGTTCCACCATAATTTTAGTATTTGTATTAATTTATTTATTTAGTACACACTAACACAATTAACACAACACAACAACAACCGTAATGACCAACAATTTTATTTATGGACTGATTGAAATAAAAAAAAACATGTAATTTTAAGTGAAGCTAACCACAGTACATTAGCGAAACCCGCACCCAAATCGGTTAAGCCTTTTCTGGCATTAGCGCGTTCAAAGGCACAAACAAACAGACAAAAAATCTAACAACTAAGGTGTGTGAAGTCTACCAATCCGCAATTGACCAGCGTGGCCCAAGGTGGACTATGGCCTGTACCCTAACATTGTGTCAATCTGTGAGGAGTCCCAGCAGTGGGACGGTTACGGGTTACGATGAAATAAAGTTTGCGAACCGAGGATAATAATGTTTGTTGTAATAAATGTTTGATAGCGGTTGCGAGCGGTGTAGCGAGCGTAAACTAAGTGCATAACAGATGTCGTGTTTCATGTGAAGCGCACTCCCCGCAATTAGTACGGCTCGCTTGTCACTCATCCGCTTTGTGAGCGAAATTCACATCACCACATCGCGCTACACTGGTTAACTTATGTATGTATTAGGAATTATATTAATAACTTTGGAGTTTTAGCGGTGTGTAAGTTGCTTCGCTTCGGTACACTCGATTTAACAATTTTATTATAACAATAATAATTTATTTTAACAATTTATTTTTATTTAATTTAACCTTTATGTTAACTCGTTTTGGGGTGTTGTCTGTTCGGCTTGAAATTTGAAACGTAGCTCAATTTTCAGATGATAAGTAGGAAACAAGTGGTTTACAAATAAAACGTTTTTGAGTTCCACCTTTTTTTAAAAAAGAGAATTAAATGTTTAGACGAGATTAAGTAACAAAATCGAAATAATATCAATTTTGTTCGTGAACCGATTGAAACAAAATAAATTAATGTTACCCCAAGCTTACTTAAACATTAAGAACGTACAAAGCTTACGCGCACCGACAAAAATTCTAAAAAATTGTCTACTTATGTCTAATTCGTGTACGTAATTAACTAGGTACGTTATCATTTCTGAAAAAATATATATATCGCGTATGTGGCTATACCAAGCCACAACACGACGTTTGACGCGCAACAAGCCATGTAAGGGGGCATGAAAATATTATTTTTGGTTTGGGGGGGCTTGGCGAAAAAAAGGTTGGGAAACCCCGGTCTAGACCGAAGCTATTAGAAAGGAAAGTTAATAGGCGATAAGTAGGTAATCGGTTGACACAAACCACAGTGATTCTGCAATAGGAATACCTACATTCGTGAATTGATATCGGTATCGGTCTGGTGTAATGTAAACCAACCTTACTCTTTTCTTAATTAAATTCCATTTAAAAAATATTACAAAACGCTACACTTCCAGTGCAACGACACAATATAATCGCAGCATTATGAATAGTGAAGTCTATTTATACTGTTAAAGCGAAGCTCGCCACGACAATTAACTCTCATTTAAAGTTCACTTTATTTTGTAAGCGAAATTAAAATGGAAAAAAATTAAGACAACATTAAAATTTTAAAGCATGCCCGCGCGAACGAAAAACAATTGCAGGGGATTTTACGATGTATATGTATGTAAAATGTGTCGTAGGCTGATCAGAAAATTTAGATTTTTGCGTTAATCCTAGAAAGATTACAAATATGTGGATAATTTAATTCTCAGGCAGATTTTCGTTATCGTCCGATCTATTTTTAGGAACATCGCTAAAATTCGAGTCGTTTAAGAACAATTGGAAATTAAAACGGTGATTGCTGAATTCAAGTGCGTCAAAATGTCACTAAAACATAATGCGACTATGTCACAGACTGTGGCGCAACACCGCCGCTTTTTTTTGTAAAACATCGCAACAAACAACTAAATTATCTAGATTTTTTTATTTTTTCTGCTACCACGGGTAATGTAAATACAGTCGAATAACACAAAAAGTAAAATAAATGGACATGCTTGAAAATATTTGATGTTAGGCACTAACATACTCGTAGGTATAAAAAACGTGCTTTTATGTAGGTACAAGGTATAAAAAACGTGCTTTTATGTAGGTACATACACGTATCACTATCATTTAGTATCATAAGCGTTAATTTAAAAAATAACTGAAGGAAATGTTTGAGAATATTGTGCATTATAAAAAATACGAAGAACTAGTGAAATCGGTGACTTGTTCAACCCTCTGGCATTCAACAAAATGTATCAGTTTTTAACATGAAAACTAACAAAAGGCACTTTTTCAAACAAAAGTCGTGAAGCATGTCAACATGTAACGTGGGAGGTCTTTGTCGAAATCAGGGTGACCACGTAGTTATAAAGTCTTACCTAAAATCAATTTATGGTATACTTTTACCAAGAAAAATCGCCTTCAATTTTTCTGTATGTCGGTTATTGCAATACTAGATCCCTTTCAATCAAACAAAACTTTTAATATGAAATACAGGCACAACTTCGATGTCAGAAGGATAGGAATGATAGGCCCGTTTGTGACGAAAATACCTCCGTATTTTCGTCACAAACGGGCATACTATATCCTCAAAAAAGATAAATAAAACAAAACCTATTTCTGAAATTATAGACATGTTATGACAAGTTAATGAAATAATAATAAATAACTACGTAACAAACTGATTACATTCATTCTAATGTTGGGCCTGTTAATTTTTGACAAAATTTTAATTATACTATCTATCAATTAGTCCTTGTCTCTTTGATTTTCCTCGGAAATCATTCGGGTATTGGAAGTATTTTTGATATCATAACAAACTAGTACCGTTTGGATCTTTCGTAAATCGTTTGTTCTTCCCCCTAGTAGCTCAAGAGCTAATCTTAATAGACATTGTCCTTAGGCCATTACCGCATCAAGCATTGTCATGGTTGCTAGCAGACATAACTTTGTGACCTTTACCATTTTACATACGTAGCATACTTTTAGTCAATTTGAGCATATGACTTGACGCGTTAAACGGAAAATCTCAAATCTCGTTGTTTTGATGGACCGTAATGGACGTTCAATCTAAGGACGGTTGAAATTGTTTGATAAAAATAAATATCTAAATAATGTAAGTATCAAGTATTAGTGTTAAAGAAAGCTTTCACTTGAACAAACGTATTTGATACACGTAAATTCAAACGGAGAATAAATACGTCTGACTGTTGGAAATTACAAATCATTGTTATTCATTACACAGAATAAATAAATGAAAATCTTGAGCCATTCACCGTACAAGAACAAAAATTCGCAGAATGGATTTCCCGGAAAATCCGGGAATTCCTGACGAGTTGGCAACATGAGCAAAATGTGAGAACAATCACGTGAATAGTAGACATGTTGGATTTCCAGTTGGCTTTTGTAAAACATGAATATGTTATCCAAGTTTTAATAGAATAGACCTGCGCCTTGGGCAACATACATACATATTTGTTAATCTCGCTTTTGTGTTACGGGATAGGTAACAAGAGAATGTATACTTCTTACTTTTGAATTCTCTTGTTTAGGTTATGAAGGACGAACATGTACAAGGAAAATGTTTGTTTTGTATTTGTATACCTATAGTTGAATTGTAAACGGACAACATAATTATACGGAATATTTTTTGGAAATTTTAATACAGGTAGGTATGTTTTATTTTTCATTAAACGCCGAGTATGTTTATTTTGAAATTTTTTGTCTGTTTTCTATGTGAGTATGCGAAGGTACTGATTTTGTAACTTAGATCATGGATAGTTATCTATAATTATCGGATACTATCCCGGATGTGTACTAGGAAAGGATCTAAGAAGGAAGACACACTCATAAACATTTAAATGATTACGACTGAGTTGTATTGCATAATGCACCATAATTCCGGTAATTAATTAATTACACGTGAATTCATTAAACGCAATTTTATTTGCACTTAACCATAGACATAGAGATATAATAAAAAATTTAAAGGCGTCTTAAAACATTAATTCCCGGTCTAGCGAGTGTTGTCCTCTATAATAATAATAACTTAAACAGGATTCAAGCAATTACGATAATTATATTTTTGTGAATAAAGAAAAACGGTGTAATAAAGTTCATTAATAGCATCATTATGTGATATTCATATTTTACACTTCTGACATAAATCGTCGAGCCCTGACAGCCCACGGCCCTAAGTACAATATTAATTTATGTTTTTGCTACCTCTCCCATTCCTTGAAATGACGCTTCCTAAATTACTAAAGCAATTATTATTTTCTTGGTATTGTTCATTTTCCTGGTTATTATGTTTGCGAATAATAAAATGATTTAATTACATAAAAGATTTACTTCCCAGTGTCTTTGTGACAAGATATTTTCTAAACTGAAGAAGATGAAAAATAACTTCCATAGGAGACCGTTAATTAAAATTTTTAACACAGCCTTTGCTTTAGGATAACGAAAATGATTTTAATACCTTAACTTCACACTTGCCATAGGAGTTTTAACTGTCATAATAGTGGGTACTTACATTTTTTAACTGTAAAAATGGCAATCGAACCTCGATCTATGAATTTTACATACTGATATGTATAATACAAAAATCGTAAGTACCAGTTACAATTTAAATGTACACACGTGGCGACATCTACAATACTGAACGCGGTATATTCCTTAAGATTCGACGGTACCCTCAATAGATATCCTTAATCAGATTTCTATCAGCTGCAATTATCTATGAGGAATCGAAGCAGTCGTGACCAAAATCTGCCTGGAAATCGGTCAGTCAATCACAAATGGCATTTGTATCTTTTTTATGTTAATAGCCGACAAACGCCTGGACGAGTCACTTGTTGGTAAGTGGTCGCCGTCGTTCATTGACCTCACTAGTAATACCAAAGGTATCAACCGATGCTTGGCCGGTCAGGAAAAAGGAAGAGGAACGGCCAGTAATTTCTATCGTTCCTCTTGAACGATAGAAACTACTGACTGGTTCCCAGCAGGAACACGACTAGATATTTGGCGGCTGACTCCAGCAAGAAGGTGGTGGCTAGCCAGCCGGGCTTCAGCTCCACCACTAAGCAAACCTCTTCTATAAACATCTTAAATTACTCTAGAATAAGGCTTGTGTATACCTTCGTCAGATATTTTTGGATGCGTTATCTCGATATTTCGAAACAAATATATTTATGATTATTCAATGAAAAACTTTCTGATATGAAGTATGAAACACTCAATCCTCAATGAATAGTAAAATCCTTGAACGAGACTTGTCTGAAAGTAACAATTGAATAATAATCAAAATTATAAATAAATAATCATTGTGTATAAAATTCCAGAACGAAAGTAATATTACACATAGTAAATACACTTTATAGTACCTACGTGATTTAATAATACTATTTTCGGCGCTCAAAACGTAATGGCACATTTTTGACACATTTTGTATAATTATATAATATGTCAAACCATTCAAACACGAACACTATTTATAAATTAGCTCAGTTGGGCCCTGTTTCAACTCCCAGCTCACAATAACATACTCGTACAGGCATTGACTTATTATTATTAAAGTCAATGCGTAGGTACATGTGTTTGTGTGTGCGTGAGGGTATGCATGTGTGTGTAGCCCCGGAATATCCTGTGAAGTTCATCGATAAACAAGTGAAGATCTAACCTTTACTCGCCCCGGTGATTTTATCTCTGAGCACGTTGATCTGGTGCACCCTGCCAAACTCCTCGAACATCAGCCGCAAGTCGTTCTCGTCCATACTCCTCGGGACCTGGCCGACGAACATCTGGAATAGAAGAGTTTGTTACGTCATAACGATTTATTAGCTTCAACCCATTTATAGCCCACTACTGAGCACGGGTCTCGTCTCGCCATTGAGGAGGCCTAAAGCACGCTCCACCACGCTGCTCCAGTGCGTATTGTTGGAGGGGTTAATGGCTAACTCAAGTGTCGGAAAATTTTATGCCGCCCAAAGGACAACCCAAGTGTCGGAAATGTTTATGCCGCCCAAAGACCTCCGACTTGGCTTAACGACTCCTACCTAATAATAACATTAAATAAAACTTGACCTGACGTAATCTTTTACCCCATTAGGGAATTAATTTTCAAAGATCTTTTCTTAGTGCTTACCCATAATATTTTGGAACTTCTCGAACAAAGTTTTAAGCTTCTAAATGCGCTGCTTCAGGCTCTGCGTTGTGTGTTAGGGTGTTATTATTATTAGGTACAATTAACTACTGATACACGGATTATAAACCGCTAGGAAAAAAAGCGCGGCGAGATTTGGACCTAAAAGTTCTATACAAAATGTGCTAAAGTAATAATTAGTCCACCCATCCATTTTTTATTGACCTATTGATCTAAGATCAAAAATGTAACGTTACACAAATTTCAGTTGTAACTTTTAAATTACATTGTGATCAACTGATCACAAAGGAAAACTATCCTTCAAGCTGTAATTTATAAGATCGTATGATCCAAAGGAAAAGTTGTAAACAAGTTGAGTGTTGGCAAACTGTTATAATGAAATACTTTGGGGACTAAATAGAAAGGCGTCTGATAAATTAAATGCATGGCGTCAATCCATTAATGGCCCCCTACTGAGTACGGGTCTCTCCTCATACCTGAGGAGGCCTAGAGCATACTCCACCGCGCTGATTTTCTTACATAAAATGGAGGATACAAGTTTATATTAACTGTCGTCCGATTTACATAAAAGGTAGGATGGGATAGGATGGGAAAAGGGGATTTAATCTTCGTAACTAAGTGAATAAAAAATGCATTACAGAATTTTTGAAATATCAACCCCTAAAGGGTAAAATTAGCCTAATTCAACTGCAAGTAGTTTAAGGTTGGTACCGGTATAAAACTAAGTCGCGGGGCAACATATAGTTAAAATAAATATGAACGATTAAATGCTTGTTTCAAGTAAAAGTTTAAACAATAAGACCTATTAAAAAGCGTGACTAATTGAAAGGAGCAAAAGGCGTCAGGGATAATTGGTAGAGGCAGCGGCGCGAAACCTTTTTAATTAAGTCAATATATCACTTCATTTGTGAATTTGCGAGTTGGTGTTCGCCTCTCGCGATTTACGAATCAGGTGTTACTTCGCGGGGCTGCGATTCCAGAACTTTCACTTTATTAAGGTTTAATGTAGGTTACTTTGCGTTTGTGATACGCTATAGTATAGGGATTGTTGTTTTTATGCATTTTTTTCATTTCAATTCAATCGGGAACGGAATAAATTTGTATCACGCGGGAGAGCCTGCAATGTTTGGTTTTTTAAAGGTTTCAGTTTTTATCCTAACCCTGTGGCCACCATATAAGAGATGAATGTTTTGTTTTTGTGCAGAGTCTACATTTGACGACCCGGATGGCGCAATTAATTTAAATTTCCGTTCTTGGTCTGGGTGTGTGTGTTCTTGTCTTGTGTGTTGCCCATGGCACCCACGACACAGGGGAACCTAGTGTGGGGCTATGAGTGTGTAGCGTTACTAATTTATAAACATTACATTACTAGTGACCATCGCTCTGCGGTCGAAATTTGACCATTACGGCCAAAGGCCAAACGATATTGCTGTTTAAGAATAATAATCATAACGCACACACTCGTATCCCTACACTAGGCTTTCCAGTGTCGTGGGTGCCAGACACATACACCCAGACAGAGAACAGAATAACACATTAATCATTCAATTTTCTGCCTCGCTGGGAATCGAATCCAGAACCCTTCCAACGACGGTCCGGCATGGTTACCATTGCGTCATACATTAGGTCGCCGTTTCTTTAACTTAACAGCATGTTAATTTATCTAAATCTCAGATCCCTAGACGTCTGTGTCTTACTCTTGAAAATGGATAGAAAGTTTGCTTTTCACGTACCAATATAACATAGATAAATGAAAGCGTGTCTTCCAAGTGGTAAGCTAGTTTAAGGAACGCCAAAAGATTTATTTGGTCTCGTGTAGCCACGTGTAGGAGCTTACAGCAAAGCTTGGGTATAAACAGAAATCCCGTTACACCGATAGCGCGGTTAGCGAGGAACGTCAGGCGATTCACACGCGGGCGACTGACACTGCGACAATGCGACTGCGACCATGCGACTGTTATTTAATAACACAACAAGTATGATGTGAATTCTATTTTAATTAAAAAAATAGTTTATAAGAAACAAATAAAACAACAGTTTTACCTTAATATAATCAGGGTCCGGCATATCCGATTTCTCGTCATTGTTGTTATTGTTGATGCTCGTATTGTTGTTGTTGTTTATGTTCATACTCAGCCCACTGTAACAAAAGAACAACAGTTATTACGTAACATTGACTAGCTTAGCTGGCGTTTGATAAACCAATATTCTTAATATTAAAATTCTCAATTCATTAATTATGTCAATGATCTTGCACCAGGTAAAATTCATACGAATTTGCTAGATCGATTTCATTGAAATGTGTCCCAAAAATATATAACTTAAATAAAGTACAATTAAATAAATTATAAAACACATGTCGTAATTATAATAAAATATATTTTGTTTACTATCAAATCCTCAAAATGTACAACAAAATTAACACGCAAAGAAATATTATTTGTAGGTACCACATGCTAACTAAATATATAGCAGCTAATACGTGGGAAATAGCGAAATTCCGCTAAAAATAAAATGAAAACAAACTTTTTTTTGTTTTAGAACTGAGTAAATGAATTATTATCAAACACATAACTTAGAATACTATTATTAACAGCAATATAATATAGAACATAGATGAAATCTTAATTCATGTATGTTTGTATATTTATTTATGTTGCTACATATCCAGTCAATCATTTCATATTATTATACGAACTTTAAATATCGAATTTACCAACACTTACAAGACGTTTTTGAACAGCATAAACCTCTTCACAACTACAACAGTCTAACTGTATTAAACTAATAATAATTATTACAGTAATAACACAAAAATACGCACTAAAAACTTATAGCCAAACGCAACAACACTCACAGCTAAACTTAACCTTATCAGGAACAAATCACTTGGACAATTTTAAGGTTATGTTATTCCGTGTACCTGATATTTCTTGAACTCGATCTCCATACGCGGTACTCGCCGTACTTGTTTGCAATGCCGTTATCTCTGATAAGAGTGTACATGGCTCGATTACGCCTTATCACTTATCACTCGATCAACAAAGGCCCCGAGAACAAGTTATAATGTAATGCGGAGCAGAGTTCTGACACAATACTGTATATACGCTGCGAACTACCCACATTTTTTGATTATTAATTTTCATTCTAACTTTGTTTTAACTTGACTATTGTAATATGCGAGTGTCTTTTTTTATGGAAATAAGGTAGCAAACGAGCATGCAGCAACACCTTCCGCTGCCGCCCATGACAACTGTGACCGACTTAGACTCGAATAGTTAGTCCGCGAACTGGGATAGTTAGTCCGGTTAGGAGACGGTGTTAGAACATTAGCTGTTTGATTTGTTAGTAAGTAAACTCCAGCCGAGTCTCATATTGGACAGATAGCCATGTGAACAAAGTACCTACTCCGATATTATCTTATCTACTGATCAGTTTCGTGTATGTAATATGACAGTGTTACTTTAGCAATATTAAAACCATCAATTCATCGATCGATACACGACTCGTTGGATAATTTATAACGCCGAGCACAGCTAAGATAATGTAGGTATAATTAATAAAATATTTAATGGATATAATATCGATGTGAGTCTGTTTGTGTTGTCGCATAGCCCAAAAAGTTTTGAATTGGTACAATTATACAAAATAGATTTTGTCCATATAGGTTATAACTATTCTAAATCCGATAGGAATATTCAATTTATTGTTCCCCTATACTCCCCAACGAACATACATGCCAAGTTTGAGCTTCTGGCGTTCAGTATTTTCGGCTGTGCGTTGTCTGTCAGTCACTCAGTAACGCAAGAGTTTTATATAATTATATGTATTATATTATATTATATATTATATAGAAAATAGATTGACACCAAAGCTTCCTAAGCTTTATATTATGGCAATATTGGATTTAAACACCTTAAAAAGAAAACACTAGCGATGAAAAATTGCACCCCATCGTACCAACTTATTTACATTTAGCCATTCGCAGGGGACCGTTTCTATGGAAATGTATCCATGTTATTGAAGGTTTTTGGGGGGAATGTCAGTGTTGATAACATATTATTGTATTTTATCGGTGTTTGTGAGGGGTTTCGAATGTTATACTCGCATCTGCTCAATTTATTGTTTAACATTTATTCACACGACATCGTAGCTCCGTGGGTCGCGTGTTCGATTTCGACCGAGGCAGATACGTGTGTCAAATACTTAAATGTTTGTTCTTGACGTGATTATTATGTTTGTTTATTACTACTTGTGTGAGTTGTGATAAATAGAATAATCGTGGGGGCATGAGTGTGAATGTTTAAAGTCGATTTATACTAGCGCACAGAAGAAGCGGACATCTTAAAAGATCTAAAACTAAAAACATCGCATTATTACGCCGCGCGCCGGCCGAGTTTGCATGCGACTTAACAGCTTTAATTGGCGTAATTCAAAACACTTGCGCTCAAAACAAAACACGATTTAATGGAAGAGAGAATTAAATTAATAACAAGTTTCCACGAACAGTGTTGGGTTAATTGCGAATAGCGGAGTTGTGCCTGTTATGAGTGCATTGAGCGACGATAATGCAGTCCTAGTGGGATTGTCACGTGACTAGTGCCCACTACACCTTTGAGTTAACGTTCATAATAATTTATTTTTAACAAGTAACCCACTCTTGCCGCACTAATTATTCATTTCATGTTTAACCCTGTATTGGGTTTTTCGTTAATATAAAATAGTGAAAATTGTCGATTATTATAAATTAATTATTATTGCTCGATAATTTTCAACAGGCGTGCAATTTTTCTTTGTTTCTCCTTTTTTATCTTTTAGCAAAATAACTTTTCATTTTATTTCAATTACAATTTTTGTCATGTCATGTGTCATCATACCTGACAAAAGAGCAGACAAGTCACGCGATGGTAAGTGGTTATCGTTGCTTATGGACATCAGTTACCTA